>JAUIMM010000281.1:15307500-16632500 GCA_031769625.1 Taudactylus pleione | reverse complement strand
CATCTTGAAGCTGTCATTACCAACAAAGACTTTTGTACGAAGTATTAAATACATTTCAGTAATAGTAGACCTCCTTGATAAAGGCTCATCAGCTGAAACACGTTGGAGACAATCCCCCCCACACCTCTACAAGTGCACAAAATGAGACGCCGGCATCTGGACACCGGAGTCCTCTCTTTCCGTCCCCCGCTCTCCCCCGTAGGACAAGCCAGCGCAACATCTGGAGACCCGCTCCTCCACAGCACTGCCCCACCGTGTGCCGCGCACCAGCCCAGGAGGCTGCTAGCACCGTCAGCAAACGGCAACACATCCTGGACTGGTCCCCATGAGCTCTGGTACACATGAGCAGCACACATACCGCTGGGCCTAAAGACATAGAGGGTAAGGCCACCCTCCTACCGAAAGCCAGCCTCCAGCACCAAAAGCCGAGGCATCCTCCGGGCCCTGGAAGGGGGAGACTTCCCCCACACTGTGCCACCTCCACAGGCAGCCCCAGAGCTGTAAAGGACTCCACAGGTGCGTTACCACACAGACGCCCCAGTGAACCATTCTCCGCCTCCTGCACCGCAACAAACAGCACAAGCCAGGAAGAGACAAACCAACTGGCAGCAAGAATCCACTGCCGGCAGCATCTCTACTTCTTGCAAGAGCCTACCGGTAGGTAAGAACTTCGCCAAACCACTGTGCGGGACGCCGCTTACTCTCAACATCCGAGACTTTGTTTACTCCAACACCTAGTCCACACACTTTTATCTGCTCATAAGACTGTAGACAAAAGGTCCAGCAGGGAATATGTGCTGGTCTAGAACCGCACGGCAAGGAGCCCCCTGAAAGGTCTACCCATATTCCCAAACAGAGCCAGTCATTCTGTTACTACCACACCATCCCCCAACCCCATTATCCCTAGATCCCTAACCAGACCTCATTACCATACCACCCCTCTCCCCCCGACCATTCTGGAGCAGTATTGTGACTACTCGAATAAAACAGTTTCGCCCCTACACTGTTGTCTGTTTTCAATTCTGCATCTCCAATCATAAACACAACATAGTTCAACACCATAACTCCACCATCTCCAGCAACACACATCTAAAGAGCGCACCTAACCTCCAGTTTCATTTCAGTAATCGTGTTCAATACTTTTTCCCTGTGTCATTTCACATTATTACACATAACTTAATTTATGGACAGCTTTGGATTGATTTCTTTACATGTGTGGATTGCTGACATTTGGTGAACATTTAATTACAATAGCCCCATTACAAATATATTTACTGAGAAAATGTTGATGTGTTCTATAGTTATTTTACCTGCTGTATAAAGTCTACATATCCAAATTGCAGGTTTTTTGTGATGTTACCCTGAAAATAAAATAAATGGTGTCAGGCCTTTTTATGCCTTTAATATGACATTGCAATACCTGAAGTTCAGGTTTTAACAATGTCACTTATTATGGGTCACTCAGTAAATGTCTACGGGATATATTTGTGAAAAGGATGGGTAGGTTCAGATGACATACAGTATGTTCATTCCAGGCTCCATTGCCTGATCAAGTTGTGGCTCACTCTCCCAGGTGGTAGAGTGTCCTCTGTGCTGCATGGCGACATGGTCAAACTTTGTGTATGCTGGTCTTCTGGTTCTAACTTAAAGCAATGACAAATTCAGGTTTTTGTATGAAGACCCCAGTTGAGGTGGATAGTTTTGCACACTGCTTTGCACGAACCCTCCCCTAGGGATAGCTTCAGGATGTCCTCAAGGTATACCAGTGACCCCCAGATTGGATGAATGAGAAAAGAGGATTTTTGGCACTCACTGTTTGAATCCATCTGGGGACTGGGAGGCACTGTCGTCCCTCTATTTCTTTAACTCTGCTCTATTCACCCCTGTTGTGTGTGGTTCTGGCTGAGTGGTCTTGTTTAGCTTTCCTTTGGGCTTGTTTAGTTTCATCTGACTTCCTATGGCTTCATCAGATGCAGGGGGGGGAGCCGATACAAATTACCAAGGCTCAGCGGGGGCGCGGGTCCAACGCTACTTCTCCCTCCCTCCTACCTGTCAGCAGCCCAGCACACGATCCAGCAGCAGCACTGTCTCCCCTGCCTGTGGGGGGAACAATCACACTGATTGCGCCCCCCACTTTCATTTGCACTGGGCTGAGGGGCTCAGAGCACCGCCTTCCCAGGCGCGCAGCGCCGCTGCAACTAGGTTTCTTTTCTTTTCTTTGGCCATGCCACCCGCAATTAGACCACGTCCACTTCACCTGGGCCCAGGCCAGCTCTTCACGGTCCTGATGGGATGTAGAGGAGGACCAAGCTTTCAACAGGTTCAATTTGAATTGTGTGCCTGCTTCTGGTTTGGCACCCTCTACATCCCAAGCTATACCAGGATCTCCAAATGAATTCAAAGAAATGGATAAATGATGAGTACCAAAAACCCTCTTATAATGCTATCCAATGGTTGGGTCTTATTGCTCAATAGAGAGTAATAAAATTCTATAATAATAATTATTATATCTCGAGGTCTGGTGATGTGTTATAAAATGATGCATTCCCTGACAATGTAATTATTTTTTTCACAGGAAATTCATGCAGACATGATCCTCTTTGAGGTATTTTTTGGTTGTTTCCCATTGGATGTTTTGTATTTGTGTGTATATATGTATATATATATATATAAATATATATATATATATATATATATATACTATACATACATATGTACAGTGTATATATATATATATATATATATATATATATACACGCACATAGATTACATAACAAATGGGACTGTGTAAAACTGAATACAATTGGGTTCAAGTTCTGAGCCAGTTCTGAGGCATTTCAATTTATTGTAATTGTGACTCATAATTTCAAGGAGTATATTGATACTAAAGTTATATTCTATAGAGACTGTAAAGTACAAGAGACTGTATCTAATTGCCAGTGGTTATTTTATTGCATTTTCATTGCATAATACAGAGAAGCAATTCAGTTTTTATCCTCTGAAGGGAGTAAATTTGAGTGCATTTTATTCAGGTTATTTATTAACTGTATTTTCTTAAGTGTTCTATACTCCTGGGAGGCGATATATAACATGTAAAAGGGTGCAAGCTGGCACCACTGTGGGAATTTATGCGAGTGTACCCGTATTTTTAAAGCAGCAATCTTTAAAGGCAAAACCAGCATGGTCGTGCCTATAGGGGCTATTGTATCTCCTTCAATCTAATGTTTTGTCTTATCTCTTTTTACCTTAGTTCTGATTGATAACCTTATGCTTGATTTGTCTCTACATTGTTTGTTCATAATATGCCTGGCCCTCTCTGGTATCCACTCTAGAGATGGTCCCGACGTTTGGATTGGAAAATGAGAAAAGCGAATGAGGCATAGACATTTTGGTACTTTATTGCCAACACTGTGTTTTTGGATATTAATACTATCACACTCTTCATAATTACCACTTGCTACATGTACATGTGTTGTCTATTTGTCTTGCTAAGATGTATTTCGGTTTTCTCTGTTTGATATCATATTCACATTATTTACTTGTACTACTGACTATGGCCCTCATTCAGACCCACTCGCGAGCGGCTGTCCGCTCGCAAGTGGGTCGATGGTCTGCACTGCGCATGCGCACGACGCGCCGAGCGAAGGACTTTCCTTCGCTCGTAGTGTCTCATCAAAGGGGGCGTGCTGTCGATGTTGACTGACAGCACGCCCCCTTTGGTGGGCGTGCCGGGGGCGTGCCTGCCAGACGGAGGCGTTCCCAAGGGAATGCCTACCGTCTGAAGCCGGCCCCACTGACATCACTAGTGATGTCAGTGGGAGTGATTTTGGCTCTGATAGACCCAAAATCACTCCTGGTCTTATGGTTGAGAAACTCAACCGCAGGCTTCTGCTCGCAGTTTTGATGGTCGCGATGGTCAAGACCATCGCGACCATCATCCTGCACGCTCGTATATGCTGTGGGTGGTGACCCACAGCTATACGAGCGTCCAGGAGGACGCTCCATATTTATGGAGGTGGGCCCTGATTCAGAGCGAGAGCTCTGCTCAGAGCGTCCTGCTCTGAATCAGGGCCTATATATCCATGCTCAACTTATGATAATGGAGCATCACAGACGGTGTAATGGTTAGTGTTACTGCCTCACAGCACTGAGGTCATGGGTTAATTTCCCACTATGGCCCTACCTGTGTGGAGTTTGTATATTTTCCCTGTGCTTGAGTGTGTTTCCTCCGGGTGCTCCGATTTCCTCCCACACTCCATAAATATACTGGTAGGTTTATTGGTTCCCAACAAAAATTAACCCATGTGTGTGATCATGTGGTAGGGAATATAGATTTTAAGCTCCACTGGGGCAGGGACTGTTGTGAAAAAAATAGGACAATCTCTACCTGTTTTGTGGAGTGGGCATAGCTGTATTTCCTCCTAAAGCAAGGAGCGCCCTTACATATACCCTTTTTGCCTGTTTATTTCAAGTAAATTATTTTGTTATACAAATTAAATCTCATGTTTGATCTACTCCACAAAACTAGGGATACACCTACTCTGTATCTATGAAGGAACACTTTCGATTTGCCCTAACTCCCCCTATCAACCGCTGTAATCTTCTGCTTCATCCATTAATGTCTTAGCTATTTTGCTCTTTTAAATAAGACCCAGCACCTCTCATGGTGCTTCTCATGTGCTGTGAATTGAAACACAAATTTTTGGCACAGAAATCATAATTTGTGTGACTCCTTTATTGGCTATTGTAAAAGGTACGAAAGAGAAAAAAAACATCATTAGACCAAGGACAAGGTTGTTTAGAAGCTGGACAATAGAGCAGCTTTCAATGTTGATGCTGTCTCTGGGCCTGATTCAGAGCCGGACGCTCTGAACGAGCGCCCGCTGTGAATCAGGGCGTTTTTTTTTTTTTTTTTCGGAGCGTCCATGATGATGGTCGCGATGGTCAAGACCATCGCGACCATCGGGCTTGTGACGAGACCCTGCAGTAGGGTCTCGGTGACCGCAAGCCCTGGAATGATTTTGGCTCTATCAGACCCAAAATCACTCCCACTGACATCACTAGTGATGTCAGTGGGGCCGGACCCAGACAGTAGGCGTTCCCATGGGAACGCCTCCGTCTGGCAGCCACGCCCCCAGCACGCCCACCAAAGGGGGCGTGCTGTCACTCAACATCGACAGCACGCCCCCTTTGGTGCGAGACCCGGAGCGACAGCTTGGCTGTCGCTATCTGGGTCTCGCGCAAGCGCACGACGGAGCTCCCTACGTTGTGCGCATGCGCAATAGGGCACCATCGACCCGCTTGCGAGCGCACAGTGCTCGCGAGCGGGTCTGAATCAGGCCCTCTGTTCCTCCTTTGGTGATCTCCATTGACAACTTAGTCTGTACTAAGCCTTGGAGAGAGAAAAAGTGGATGAAGATAAAGGAGCTCATTCAGACCCGCTCACTAGATGCATTCTTTCGCTCCCAGCATATGCAAATTTGGGTAAGTGATGGCACGGCAGGCGATGGCACGGCAGGGCATAAGCACGCCCACTATGTCTTGACATGCGTTCACTTTGTGTATGCAAACACCCACCAGCTTGTCTTAAGACGCCCACTAATGCACGTCTTCTCCAAGAAGTGTATGCAAGCAACGGTACATCGGGTACCATCGGTACATCGGGTACCATCGGAAGCGAACACTATGCTCTACCTCAAGCACAGCGATCACTTCAGTGTGAAATACAACCAGGTGACTTGTACAATGACGCTGCCAGTTAATTATGCACGCCTATGAAAATGCGTAATTTCGGTTAGGCACGCCTGCGTTCACAACTACAATCCCCCTTTTCTAGTGGCCTGCCCCTGTTACCACCCACAAACGGCTTGACCTGTCACTCACTTAGCTGGGCAGTCTATGCTGGGCGAGCGTACGCTTCCCGATCGCTCAGACTAGTTCGCGCACATGCACTGCGATGCATACGCATGCGCGCAATGCGAACATCGGCCAGCTACGATCGACCGCTTCTTAACGTCTGGGTCTGAATCAGCTCCAAAATACCAACCGTGTCCTGTACTTATACCATAGGAATGTTAGGGACCTCTCTAGTGAGGTCACCTGGACGTGGTGGGCAGGCCCATAGTTTTGGGCAAAAAAATAAAAAGTACCTCAGTTTGACTTGAATTGCAGAATTTATTATTCACCTGCACTTTTCTTCATTTTTTGTGTGTCTCAAGCACGGTAGCAACTCGCTATATATTAAACGGGATATGTCGAATATGCTGGCGGACGGGAACCCAGGCGTCGATATACCGATGCCGGAATCCCGACGCCTGGCATAATGCCGACAACGATATCCCGAAGGGGATCAGGATACCGACGTCAGCATCCCGACCCCCTTCATCCCGAAGGTAAGAAGATGGGTAGGTATGATACTTAGCCCGGGGATGGGGGTTAGGTTTAGGCACCCCTGTGGGGAGATTAGGGTTTGGCCCCCCCCAGGGAGGGTTAGGATGAGGGAAGGGGGGATTAGAGTTAGGCACCACAGGGGGGAGGGGTTAGGGTTAGGCACCCCCCAGAGAGGCTAGGTTTAGGCACCACCAAGGGAATGTTAGGGTTAGGGGGGTGAATTGGGGAGGTTTAAGGTACTTACCGCCCCTGTCAGGGATTTCACTCAATCGGGCTTCCGGCGTCGGGATTTGAACCATATCATACCCAACCCATATTAAAGTTAGGGTGTGCAGTCAAGGGCTCTCCCTATAGACCTTTATTTTTATTTTTATTTTTTTATTTTTATCTATATAACACTTTTAACACCCTTATTACCACAACTCACAAATATGACTCCTCAGGCATAGCTTCTTTAATATCTAACACTCCTGAACACTTTAATTGCAATCTCTCACTAGTGTGATGCTTTGGGCAGTTTGGTTATGACAGGGCCGTAGCTAGGGTAGTGCGGCTGGTGCCATCGCACAGGGCACCACAGGTCAGGGGGTGCTGTTGGGGCCTGTCAAATTTCTGTTTATTATCATTCTTGCTTGTATTTTCCTCTTATTTCATCCCCAGCATCCCCTGGCCTCCGCCATCTCTTCCCTGGCCCTTCCCCATGAAGCCATGGCTCTTTTTTGGGTGCATTATGTCCCTTTGAAAAATGAGGGGGCCGCCAATGCTCTTTCTGGCACAGGGCACCAAAAAGTCCTAGTTACGGCTCTGGGTTATGATGAGCTGGGGGGTCCCGTGCCCTGGACTTGTATCATAGGAATGGTAGGGACCTGCCTAATGAAATCACGTGAACGTGGTGGGCAGGCCCATATTTTTGGCCAAAATTATGCTAAGTATCTCAGTTTGACTTGAATTGCAGAGTTTATTACAGAGTGTGCACCTGCACTTTTCTTCTTTTTTTATGATGAGAATGTTGTTTGTGTCAAAGTAAGTCAGACAGTAGTGGCAGCAGTTCTTGCCCGTGAAAAAGGAGGCCATTGTCATGGCTGAGCAAAAGACCAAAAAAGGCACCTCTTTTGTGTGGAATCCTGACAACACTTGTCAAGGCATCTGTGCTGTTTGTGAAGCCAGTAGAGGTAGGGACATTAACCATGTAGGAACCTCCTCCCTACCTCCTTTAAGATACCGTAAAGAGAGACACTTGTTCAGGGGCGGATTGGGCCACCGGGACTACGACAAAGTTCCCACTGGGCCGGTCCCCTCTCCCCCCCTGCTGGGCCGCTTTACACACACTGACTGGCCGGCGGCTCTAACTGCCGCTACCGCGATCGAAGCTCAGCTCCGAAAGCGCAGCGGTCATGAATGAGCTTCTGCGCATGCGCAGAAGCTCATTCAGTAGTGAGATGGTAGAGGGAGGGCTGCTGTGTACGCCGAGCTGCAGCAGCTCCTCCCATGGGGCATTGCGGAACACGTAAGTGACACCTCACGGCTCCGCCTCCAACAGCCACTAGTCCAGCGCAGGAACCAGGAAGAGGAGAATGGCCAGGCTGCAGGAGTGGCAGGGCTGTTTGGACTGGAGCGAGCGGCCGCGACTGGCAGTGACACTGTGAGTCACAATTTAGTCACATGATGTGATGTGACATATGACTCCTTAAAAAAAAAAATATATATATATATATATATATATATATATATATATATTCACATCCCAACCCACAAGTTATGATAGTTATTTAGGTGATGCCTGGGATGTTGTGATAATATTATAATCACATCACATCCCAGGCATCACCTAAATAACTATCATAACTTGTGGGTTGGGATGTGAAATATATATATATATATATATATATATATATATATATATATATATAAAAATATCATACAAACTCGGCACTCACATGCTATTCAAACTACAACTCCTTTGAACATAGGGAATGTTGGTTCCAAAATATTGCAATAATTTGTTAAGCTGACCACCGCTTCACGGTCATTCCCATCTGGCCAGTCCCTACACAGATTCTCAGATAAATGAACTTGACCATGACCAAGTGAGTGCCGAGTTTGTATGATATTTTTTATGTAGATGGTGTAGTCACATGCCAAGGGCACCCCAGATGGTTGAGTGCCATGGATTAAGCCTGTCGTTATATATATATATATATATATATATAAAAATATAAATCAATAACGCTGTATCCGGCACTCTAGGCAGCTGCAAGCCCCTTGTAGAATTCCTTCGGTGCCTTCCTAAAATAGGGTATAATTCCCCTCCAAATCGTGCAAACAATAGACGTCACTCCAAGTCTTGCAAAGATAATAAACGTGTCTTTAATTCAAATCGACGTTTCGAGGACTGCTACCCCGTCATCAGGACAGACAACCCCCGATGACGGGGTAGCAGTCCCCGAAACGTCGATTTGAATTAAAGACAAGTTTATTATCTTTGCAAGACTTGGAGAGACGCCTGTTGTTTGCACTATATATATATATATATATATATATATTTATTTAAGGTGTCCTATGTGTTTGTGTTACTTCAATATCATGCACTGACATTTATGTAGGTTGCACATGTAGTTAGTAATTAGTTATTTAGAGGTGATTTTGCTATTTATAGAAAATGTATGTGTAACTGTGTATAGATCTATCTATCTATCTATCTATCTATCTATCTATCTATCTATCTATCTATCTATCTCATATCTAGCTATCTATCTCTGCCAAACAAATAGTGCGCTAATTTAGATCCTTAAAATGTCAAAATGGAACAGGTCCCAGAATTGATTGCTTTAGGTGTGAACAGCTCTCTACTTCAGTTGAAACCACCGTATCAGTCCTAGCATGGACCAAAGAATTTTGTGGCTGGCATCTTTCCCAGTAATTTATCCGAATCCAATCGCCTCACAGGAACGTCGCTGCTCTAAGCTGGGCTTGGCGTTGTTGTGACGATCCTGTGACGTGTTTGCCAAGAGAAGCCTGTTGATTTGACGGTGGTATCTCTGGTTGCCTAACCCTGACCCTTAACCCTCCCACTAATACACGTTTCCCACAGCCTAAACCTAACCCTACGTAGCCCCCTCCCCAGTAGCATAACCCTAGCCCTCCCCCTACAGCCTAACCCTCCCCCTAGTACCTAACCCTTAACCTTAAACCTAACCCCTAAACCTAATACCATCTGGATTGTGGGGCTGGTATTATGAGCCCCGGCATCCTGACCCCGGGGATGACAAGTACATCCTCTCTGTATGAATCTACTATGCTAGTTGCTACTTCTTGTGCTTTGATTTTAGAATATATAATAGTTGCGTCCAACTCGGAATCAGGCCTTCTGAGGAAGAATCCCGCCCCCCTCGATAGTACCCGCCCCCTAATCAGACCACGCCCCAAATAGGGCTGCTTCCAGAAATTTCCCGGGCTGGTTTTCTAACCCAATCCACCCCTGCACTTGTTAATATCTTCATCTATATTAGCATGAATGTGGATGATAATAGTTTGCTGATATCACACTGTTAGATTAAAAAAGGTGTATATCAACTTTCTACTGTTAATGTGAAGGCATTTGATAATATAACTACCGAGAATAACTGATATTACATTGCACTATATTGGTATACCTCTCTAGTACATTCAGATTGCAGCCATAATATTGAACTACTGGAAGGTTGAATTGAAGGATATATGTTCTAAAGTCAATATAAATAACTCCAAATATACTAAGGTGAATATAGACGATAGTATAATCGCTGGTAACAACTGACATCATCATGGTGGATTAAGAAATTATATACCCACCTTTAATATACACTATGTAGCCAGTGGCGTAACTACAGCCCCTGCAGACCCCGCAGTGGCTTGGGGGGGCGGGGGCTTATGGGACACTGAAATCTGCAGAAAAAAGGCCCTCCAAAAATGGCCGCCGCCTCGGAGGAGACAGATGCTATAGGTCCTACTGGACCTCTAGCATCTGTTAGTCACCCAGGCAGGGCGGTAGTGTGGATAGTACATAAGTGCCGTCTGCACTACACTATTAGTATAACAAACACAGCCGCCGGCGCCAGCTGCTGTGTGTTTGTTTTAGCAGCCGATGAGAGTCAAACAGACTCTCATCGGCTGCTGCGCCCACTGCCGGAGCTGGGCATCTTCTGGCTCCCGCAGTGGCTGATGGGAGAGCTCTCCCATCATGCAGAGTGGGCCGGCCCGGGAGGACGCCAGATGGAGCTGATGCCAGAGCGGGGATCAAGGTAAGTGTAGGTCTTTTTTTTTGTGTCTGTCTGGCCTGGGGGGGGAGGGGGGGTTACTACTACTAGGGGGCATTGCTGGGAGGGGTTAACTACTGGTACTGCTCGGGGAGGGACTACTACTGAGGGGCATTGCTGGTTGGGTTACTACTAGTGGTACTGCTGGGGGGGACTACTACTGGGGGGCATTGCTGGGGGGGTTGCTACTACAGGTACTGCTGGGGGGGACTACTACTGGTGGGCATTGCTGGGGGGGTTACTACTAGTGGTACTGCTGGGGGGGACTACTACTGGGGGGGTTGCTACTACTGGTACTGCTGGGGGGGACTACTACTGGGGGGCATTGCTGGGGGGGTTGCTACTACTGGTACTGCTGGGGGGGACTACTGGGGCCATTGCTGGGGGGGTTACTACTACTGGTACTGCAGGGGGGACTACTGGGGGCATTGCTTGGGGGGTTACTACTACTGGTACTGCTGGGGGGACTACTGGGGGGCATTGTGGGGGGGTTGCTACTACTGGTACTGCTGGGGGGGACTACTACTGGGGGGCATTGCTGGGGGGGTTGCTACTACTGGTACTGCTGGGGGGGACTACTGGGGCCATTGCTGGGGGGGTTACTACTACTGGTACTGCTGGGGGGACTACTGGGAGCATTGCTGGGGGGGTTACTACTACTGGTACTGCTGGGGGGACTACTGGGGGGCATTGCTGGGGGGTTAATACTACTGGTACTGCTGGGGGGGACTACTGGGGGCATTGCTGGGGGGGTTACTACTACTGGTACTGCTGGGGGGGACTACTGGGGGCATTGCTGGGGGGGTTACTACTACTGGTACTGCTTGGGGGGATTACTACTAGGGGGCACTGCTGGGGGGGACTACTGGGGGCACTGCTGGGTGGGACTACTACTGGGGGCACTGCTGGGTGGGACTGCTGCTAGGAGTACTGCTGGGGGGACTACTACTGGATGCACTGCTGGGTGGGACTGCTACTAGGGGTACTGCTGGGGGACTACTACTGGGTGCACTGCTGGGGGGGAATGCTCCTGGGGCATTGCTGGTGGGGAACTACTACTGGGGGCATTGCTGAGGGGGAGGGGACTACTACTGGGGGCAATGCTGGGGGGGCTACTACTGGGGGTACTGCACTGGTGGGACTACTAGTGGGGGCACTGCATTGGTGGGACTACTACTGGGGGAATTATATAAGGGGCACTGCATAAGGGGGCCACTACTGGGGGCACTGTATAAGACCCCTGTCGGGGGGGCAAATATGTAAGTGGCACTTTGGTAATAGGCACTACAGTGTGCGGCATAATGTGTTATGGGCATTATGGTGTGTAGAATAATGTGTAAGGGGCATTACAGTGTGTGGTATAATGTGTAAGGGGCATTACTACAAGGAGGTAAAATACTGCAAACTGTCTAAGGGGGTGGGGCACATTTTTAACTTTTGCACTGGAACCAAATTGCGTATAGATGGCCCTGTAATTATTTTACCAAAATGCCATGGGGGGGGGGGGGCATCAGAAAAATTTTTGGCAGGGGGGAGCAAAATTTATAGTTACGCCACTGTATGTAACAATCTCTATGGTATAGTGAATCCACGTGTATATAGAATGATACAACAGACGGCTGAGTAATAATTCAAGGGAAAATAAGGTCACCCTGATCTGGTAATCTCCTGAGGGTACAACAGTGATTGGAAGTAATGACACTTAATAAAAATTAGAGATGTAAATTAAGGCATAATAATCTAATATAAAGCTTTGTATGTCAAGGGGCCAGAAGTATCACCAATACCAACAAATTTCACCTATGTAAGGGACCAAGTGGATAATACTTAAATACCATAGAAAGTGGATATAGAACTAACTGGTAGAATTTTTCCCAAAGAGACATATATTAGGCATATTAATAAACACTATTGAATCCCTCTCTCTTTCTCACTAATAACCTAATGCAAAGCATTGAAAGAGGAGATACTCATTCACATGACAAATAAATAATGAGGACACACGGAAAGTATTTTTCTTGATTTTATTACACATTTTTAATCAATCTATTACACACATTTTTTTCTATATTATTTTAACCTTTATTTTGCTGGCTTTTGTCCTAGATACAAATAATGTATATTTAATAAAGATTTAATATTTTACTATAAGCAGAACATTTTGTGCACCAAATAAAAGACAAAACCTTTTTCTTTCCCCTCCTGTGTCTTTTTGAACTAATAGTACCTTTAGTCAATTGGTAGCACCCCCAACTTGGATATAATTTCAAAGACAAGAAGACGGGGTTTTTCATACAATACAAGTGGATGTGTGCAGGTGTACCTATCCCTTTGTTTTCTCTAGAGCCCAGTACATGCAATCTCCACCACCAACACCTTCATCATCAATATTTTCTATGGTCTCTCCCTACCACATTGATGTCTGTCCCTGTCTCTCTCCCATCTGTATTTGTCTCTACACTATGTAGCTTAGTATGTGTGCCGGTATGATCCACTTGTACTGGACCCCATGATTCCTGATGGCAGCCCTGAAAACACAACCCCAGTTAATTCACAGGCAGGCTACTCTCCGTATAAGCGGCTTCACTAAGAGGCATTGGTGTCAAACTGTTAGAAAATCTCAGAGATGTCATAGCAAAATGGCATGTAACATTGTGAGAGCATTACAACTGGGTAAATTTGAACACGTCCCATGTTTTACCCGACAATAAATTTTGTGGTACAAATTTTTTTTTTAAATTGACGGGGCCTGTAGGTGATACTGTCTGTGGCTAGAAAAATTTGTGGACATTGGCATGCAGAAGATTGCAGCAGCTGCAAGAACAGTTAAATTTGCCATGCCACCAACTGAAGCAAGAAAAAGTGACCAGGTGGAATTCCATCCTTTAATGAAGGAACAGCAACAAGCCATCCAAACCTACACAACAAGTCATGACATCGGGAGAGGAGGGGGAATATACCTTAGTCCAGCACACTGGAGAATATGCTCTGTTTTATACAAGCTACTGAAACCATTTGAAGTAGTAACTAATGAAGTGAGTTTAGAAACTGCCAGCTTGAGTCAGGTGATTCCCTTAATAAAATTACTGGAAAAGCAGCTAGAGAAACTGAAGGAGGAGATGAAACAAAGTGATTCCGCTATGTATGTTGGACTTGCAGATCAACTTTTTTTTTCCCATCGCCATGACCAAACTGTTGTCAAGATCTTGATCGTGTTTAGCACAGCTGGGAACTCTGTGAGTCATAGGCATAGGAGGCTACTTCCTGCCGCCAATTGCAACAAAGTAATTTCAACAAAATACAGAGCCTTCTGTAATGGTGAATTCCAGTGGGGATGAGCTAATATTGTGTAATGATGTTAACACTGATCAGGGTGAGGAGGCTCAGGATGATAAATACATTAAGATGGTAATGCAATCTTCCCATTGTAGAAATGATTAACAGCTATTAGCCGCCTTAAGCTAATTGATAGCTTGTTTTGTGGGGGGCCAAATAAACCAAGCACTTCCGCCACAAAAGTGCCAGTCCCTGTCATTGAACTGCTTGGTTTGTTAAACTGTGCATGCCTTTTTAATATACAACATTATGGTGGGTTGGCCCAAGGCAATTCCATCGTGGACCGCTGTTATTTTTATTATGGGCTGTTTGGGGGCATTGGTGACGGTCTTTTTTGCATAGATAAACATTTTTTTTATAAACACTTTATTTTTGATTTGAAGAAATGCACAACATATAAGAACAGTTACATAGCAATATAACATTAGCAGAATACAAGATGTAACCATTCTTTTTTAAACCGAGTATGTACCTAATAAAGGTACAATGTATAATCAAATTAACCAACATATACATACAAAACATCGAGAAACAGATACATACACAACAAACCAAATGTAAGGAGAAGGAGAAGACGAGACAAAGGGAGGAGGTGAAGGGGAAGTACAGGTTTGGGGATGACTGTATGGAACACAGGTAAATTAGAAGACAAAAGAAGTACAACGGTCAAGGTGGGCATGAGCTAAATAAAATATATCTACATTTGGTGCCGAGACACTAGGGCTTAATATGAAGGAGACTTAAACTCCATCAAGCTAAACCCAATAGCGACAAACTCCGAGTGCTTCTCTAGGGCTGTGTGAAAGACATCCTGCAAGTTCATATAAAAGTCCAATTGTTAACACCAATAGACAAACATTTTTATTGGTTATTGCTCTAACACACAGGTTCTCAAACTCGGTCCTCAGGACCCCATACAGTGCATGTTTTCCAGATCTCGCAGAATCACAAGTGAAATAATTATCTCCACCTGTGGATCTTTTAAAAAGTGTCAGTGAGTAATGAGTACACCTGTGCACCTGCCGTGTGGCCTATTTGCAACACATTTTTTTAACTAGAAATAATGTGGTGCCTTCCAAAATATAAAAAAAATTAACAGAATTATGGAGCAAATTTAGTATTATTTGGTAATATGTACAAAAATATACAAGGCCACGACTCAATTTTAATTTTTATAATTAATGAATCAATCAATCATTCTTTTTTACCTGCCTTTCACTACATCACCTCCATTTGACTGTACTGCCCATGGGCCTCTGGGCTAGTTCACCTCATACTCAGAATCTCTGGTTCACCTCATAAATGTACTATTGGGGTGTGTTACACAATTTAGAAGGAAAAAAGGAGGGTGGGTAGTATGGCCAACTTCTCTTGCAACCATTGTCAGGAATTCTTGGCTATTAACCAGAGGCGTTTTAAGAGGGGAGCGGGCCTGTGTGCATGCTCCAATCAGGCCCCCTTCTCTCTGATGGCACGGTAGACTCTGGCATTGTGCCAGAGTCTACTGTGCATGCGCAGGTCTCCGGGAACATGGCACCCATGCCACGTTCCTGGGACATCTCTTCTGCATATACGCAAGTCACTGGGAAAATGGGTGCGGTGACCATTTTCTGGTAATTTCTGCAGCACTGCAGCCAGTGCCTGGCTGACGGAGAGGTGAATATATATAATTGGGTGCAGGGTGTGCACACATTGCACCCATTATAAATACGACCCTGCTATTAACATTGTATTCTTTTATGGCCTTTCTCTTTTAGTTTCTACAAAACTGCACTCCCAAGGCCACATCTCAGTTAAAATTTTTAAAATTACTCAATCGATTAATCATTATTTTTTTCCTGACATCCACTACAAACTCCATCTCCATTTCCCTGTACAGCCCTCGGACCTCTGAGCTAGTTCCTCTCTACTCAGACTCTCTGGTGCACCTAATAAATGTACTACAGGGGTGTGTGTTGCCCAGTTAGGAAGAAGGGAGGAGAGGAGGGGGGGAGAATGGCCAGCTTCTCTTGCAACTCTTCACAGGAATCTTCGGCTATTAATATTGTATTCTTTTATGGCATTTTCCTTTCTCAGTTTTTGCAAAACAGCTCTCACAAGGCTACATCTCAATTTTAATTATTGTAATTAATTGATCAATCGATTGATCGATCAATAGATCATTCATTTTTACCTGCCTTCCACTACATACTTTTTGCAGCCCAATAATGCATTTATTGTTTATTTCAGAGCAGGACAGCTGGCTATGTATACTTTCGGAAGTATATAGAGTATATATACACATAGCATTTGAACAGATAAGGCAAAGTTGAATGCTTTCAAATATCCCTGGGACCCTTTCTCTGTCACAGCAGCATTTGCTTTCATAGGATAGATATAAAATAGGATAGATGTTTCTGTTTGTTATTTATTATGCGCATATTAACTTACATTTTCAATTTACAGATGAAGCTGATAGAGAACAGGATGGGTAAGTGTACAGAGGCTTGTTAGTCATATCTCCCAACATCCTGAAAAGTGGAGACGGGACTTTATGCGTGAAAATGGGGCATGGCCCTGATGCCTGCTAGGTCATGCCCCTTTGTGTGATGTTTTGTGGGCATGACATGCGTTTCTCATCATGCCAGGGGCAAGCCCAGCACTCCGGCAGTTGCTAGGCTGTCCAAAGTGTTCACCCAGCACTAAATGGACACCACACTCATGCGCGCATCATCCATTCACCACTGCTCTGCTATGCAAAACAGCAGTGAAGGGCGTCCCCCCAAACTCCTGATAAACCTCGGAACACTGTGACTTGTGTTTGGGGCAGCAGGATATGGCCCTAAAAGCGGGACTGTCCCACTGCAATTGGGACGATTGGGAGGTATGTTGTTAGCAGTGGCGGACCTAGAGAGTGGTGGGCCCAGGTGCAAGAATATGCTTTGTGCACCCCTATGCAGTGCCCCCAGTAGTGGTCCCCCTATGCAGTGCCCCTTATACAGCGCCCTCAGTGCCCCTTATACAGTGCCCCCAGTAGTGCCCCATATACAGTGCCCCCAGTAATGGTCCCCTATGCAGTGCCCCCAGTAGTGGTCCCCCTATGCAGTGCTCCCAGTAGTGCCCCTTATACAGTGCCCCCAGAAGTGGTCCCCCCTATGCATTGCCCCAGTAGTAGTCCCCCCTATGCATTGCCCCCAGTAGTAGTCCCCCTATGCAGTGCCTCTAGTAGTGGTCTCCCCTATGCAGTGCCCCTTATACAGTGCCCATAGTAGTGGTCCCCCTTATACAGTACTCCCAGTAGTGCCCCTTATACAGTGTCCCCAGTAGTGGTCTCCCTATGCAGTGCCCCTTATACAGTGCCTCCGGTAGTGGCCCCCCTACATATATAAGACAAACACACACACACACAAAAAAAACACACTTACCTGAATCCCCGCTTCTGCGCCTGTCGCCGTCAGCTCTGTGATGGGAGAGACGTCATGACGTCTCTCACATCACCCATTGCGGGAGCCAGAAGGCGGAGCTCATGAGTAGATCCGTGGATGCAGCAGCTCCGTGGATGCAGCAGCCAATGAGAGTCTGCCTGACTCTCATTGGCTGCTATAACAAACACAGAGCTGCCGCTGGCGGCGGTGTTTGTTACTGTGTAGTGCAGACCATTCTCACTGCGGTCCACATTACACTTAAATACTGTGGGGCCTTGGGGACACTGGCGGTGGGAGCAGCGGCGCTGTTGTGCAAGGCACCGGCTGCACTGCTGCTAGTTCTGCTACTGACTGTTAGTCAATTGGGATTGTAAAATAGCAACATATTGACCAACAGTTTACATTGCCTGTCCCCTTGTCGTCTTCTACCCACATCTGTAAATGGTCACTGTGATGTCATTGTAAGTAACCAAATTACAAAACATTTTGTAGTATAATATAAATATCGCAGTATCAGTTATTTGCATAGAAATCCCTCTATCATCTAGCTGAATAAAAAATGAGTACATAAAAAAGTATCCGGTGACATAGGGCAATATAAGATGTGCAGTACTGTACTGTAGATCACTTTTAGTGGTATATTTACTAAAAGTCGATATTAATCGATTTTGATCCATTTAAAAGAGAAAAATCAATCAACACATTTACTAAAAGACAATTTTTGATTTGGTATTTAAGTATTAGAAAATGAGTGATTTAGCCGATTTTGGTATAAAAGATTGGTGTCACAATCCGGTGAAAGTGATCCTCTGTGGAGGACGGTGAGCCGGGGGGTTCAGGTGACTATCGGAGTGACTGTGGCTAGGTCTCCTATTTGCGGCCAAACCCAGGTTTGGCTAAACCTGCCCAGAGGCGCGGAGTCTAACTCACTTGGTGGCTTTTTCCAGTGACCCCTCAAATTGGGATTTGGTTTTCCGCTGCACCAAGTGAGCAGGTCGCGGCCCTCTGGACAGGTACCTGGGAATGGCAGAAGACTGGAAACTATATTACGTTAAGTTATTGCTAGAACACTGGAGATACACTGGAACACAATTAGAAATCCTGATCACCGGCTTGCATGAGATTACTGAGAATGTACTAAGAATCACTAAGAAATCCAGGAGCTGACTAGCTCAGCAGCTCAGGGAGATGTGGACACAGGCAGGTACTGGAGTTTGCTAAATATGCAGGAAAGCACAAACATATACTGGGGATTGCACATACAAGAGTAGAGTGGACTCAAGGAATATATTGGGAATGCTAGAAATCTGGTACTGGACAAAGGCCAAATACTGGGAGAGCTAGAAATGCTGGTACTAGGCAAAGGCAAAATACTGGGAATAATTATATATGCAGGTGCAGATTGCACAGACAAGACATATAGAGAAGATAGGCATACACTGGCAGAGTGCTTACTGCAAGTGCAGATTTGCACTGACAAGACACAGAGCAGATTGACACAGACATGTGCTGGGAGGACCAGCTGTGAGCTAATTAATACCAGCAGGTAATCTGACACTTCAGTGATACAGGGTAATAGCCACAGGAAAGCTGCAATAGAATTAGCAGCACATATACAAAGACACACAGGGAAGGGACATGAAACACTGAAGTACTGTGAGAAAGCTAAAGTCTCAGAGTAAGGTTTAGCATGGAAGCTAAAACAGGAAACTGGGAAACTGTGAGCAGGCTGAATCAACACGCTGAAGGATTTAGCATAGAGCAACAGTGGGAGTAACACAGGCACTTGGAATAACGAAGTTGAACAGCGTCTTCCTGGAGTTCTGGAGGCGGATTTATACCCAGGGGTAGCAGATTACTGGAGCACAGCATCAGCTGACTGAAATCATGCTACCATAGGTTAGGAGTACTGTCGCATGAAAGGAACTGTCATGGCGGAGCCCATGATGGGAACTCCGATCCCCAGCACACACAGCCGACCATGGAAGCTCGCAAAAAGCACCTAAGGCAGAATACTCAGCCCACATCCATCACTGCACCAGACATCTGACCGCAAGGAAATCAGGGGAAGCCGGCAAGGAGGTGAGAGAGGCCGATCCTAGGCTGAACCCTGACAGTACCCCCTCCTTTTAGGGTGGGCACCGAACACCCTTAAAGGCTCAACTGGAACTCCTCAGAAAGACACAAAAAATATATTTGAAAAACACAGGAAACTCGAAAATCTTGATTGAAGATACAATAAGAACTGGAAAATTTAGAAGAACAAGGTTCCCAATACCAGATGGATTCTGAGACTAATAATTGGAAGAAATAGTCAACTTGGTCCAAGAAAGATTGGTCACCAGGAAGTCATCGATTCTTCTTCTTTTTCTGAGACTTTTTCGAACCACTTGAAGAAGAAGAAGACTTAAGTTGCAAAGTGTCTTCATGGGAACTACCGAAATTGTTTTTTCATCGTGCTCAGGATCATAGTCAGAATCTGTGTTATAATTCATCATCCTTATGCCTCCTTGAGTCTTATCCTTCTGGACAGGTTGTTTTTGTACTGGATCTTTTTGAGAAGGACTCAAAGAAATGCATCTGAGCTTAATAGCAGAGGATGGTACCCCAGAACTGGAGACTTTGTTGAGATGAGTATCCTCGAGAGAACTGTAAGGATAAGTTGGACCAAATTCTTTAATGACTGCCGCAGTAAAGGCTACTAAATCTGACAGCATCGGATCCTTTGAATCATAAATAGGCTCAACCCAGTCCCAAGCTTTACCTCGGAAAGATGAAATGATAAATTTTACTACATTAGTAGGCTTGATTTCAGACCATGGCGAGGATTTCATAATAGCGATGAAATGATCCACCAAGGCATAATACTGCATTATATCTCTATCAAAAAGAATGGGCATAGAAACATCAGATGGATCCTGAGGTATACCTTTAAATGTAGTGGTAGCATCATCTTGTGAACCTCTTAACGGATTGGGCACTAAAGCATTTGACTTTGACACAACACTAGAAGATTCTTCCTTGAGTAAAGAACCGGAGATCTTTCCTTGGGATACAGATTTTGAAATCCCTTTTTGAGATGTAAAACTTGAGACTTTCCCCTGGACTATGAGACTTGATACCCCCTGCCAGGGTACATAACTAGAAACCTCCTCTGGAGGTATGATGCTTGAACCCCCATCTTGGTGAGTAACACTTGGAAACCCTTGTTCTTGGGGTACAAGACTTGAGACCCCCTCCTGGGGTAAGACACTTGAACTCTTCTTCGGAAATGTAATACTCGAAATCCCCCCCTGGGGGATGGCACTAGGAATCCCATCCCGGGGTGAGACACTTGAAGTCCCCTCCAGGGGAATAGCACCATGAACCCCATCTTGGGGCATTACACTGGGAAACCCATCCTGGGGTAAGACACTTGAATTCCCCTCCTGGGGTATAACACTGGGAACCCCATCTTGGGATGAGGCACTTGAATTCCCCTCCTGGGGTATAACACTGGGAACCCCATCTTGGGATGAGGCACGTGAAATCCCCTCCTGGGGTTTAACACTGGGAATCCCATCGTGGGTGAGGCACTTGAAATCCCCTCCTGGGGTATAACACTGGGAATCCCATCTTGAGGTCTTGAATCCATCTTGAGGTCTTGAATCCCCCATCTTGAGGTCTTGAATCTTGAGGTCTTGAATCTTGAATCCCACTTGGAACCCCATCCTGGGGTGAGACACTTGAGGTCCCATCTTGGAGGATAACACTTGAAATTCCCCCTTGGGGCACAACACTGGGAACCCCATCATGGGGTGAGACACTTGAAATCCCCAACTGGGGTGAGGAAACTGAAACCCCCTCCTGGGGTGAAGAACTTGAAATAAGGACTTTCTCTTGAAACGTAACACTTGAAATCCCCTCCTGGGGTATAACACTGGAAACCCCATTCTGGGGTAGGATACTTGGACCCTTGTCCTGGGGTGAAGAACTTGAAACAAGAACTTTCTCTTGAAACGTAACACTGAAAATCCCCTCCTGGGGTATTACACTGGGAACCCCATCCTGGGGTGAGACACTTGAAGTCCCCTCTAGGGGAAGGACACTAGGAACCCTCTCTCTGGGTAAGAGGCTTGAAAACTCCTCCTGGGGTAAAGAACTTGAAATGAGGATTTCCTCTTGGGGCGTGACACTTGAAATCCCTTCTTGAGGTATAACACTAGAAACACCCTCCTGGGGGATAGCATTTGAGGCCCCTTCCTGGGAAACAAGATTTGAAACCTTCTTTTGGGGTGAGAGACTCAAGGCCCCCTCCTGGAGTACAGAACTTGACACTCCTTGTTGGAGTATGGGACCTAAAACCCCCTTCTGGGGAAGCTGACTTGGCTTTTTCTTTCGGGGTACGCAATATGAAACCCCCTTTTGGGATGCAAGAACACAGACTTCCTCCTGGGGTGAGTGGCTCAGAACCCCCTCTTGAGGTATGGAACTTGAGACCCTTTCTTGGGGAGTAACACTTGAAATTACGGTCCGCTCCTGGGGCATAACACTCGAAACGAAGGCCTCCCCTTGAGGCATGAAACTCGAAACGAAGGCCCTCTCCTGGGGCGTGAAACTCGAAATGAAGGCCTCCTCTTGAGGCGTGTAACTCAAAACGAAGGCCCCCTCCTGGGGCATGAAACTCAAAATGAAGACCCCTCCCTGGGGCGTGAAACTTGAAATGAAAGCCCCCTCTTGGGGTACAACACTTGTAACCCCCTTCTGGGGTGAGAGATTTGAAACCCCCTCCTGGGGCATGAAACTTGAAACGAGGCCCCCTTCTGGGGCTGTGGAACTTGAGACCCCCTCTTGGGGTGCGAGACTTGAGACCCCCTGCTGGGGTAAGGAAGTTGAGACCCCTCCTGGGGCTACTGACTGGAGTCCCGTATTAGGAAAAGCAGAATCCGGACTGGGACCGGAACAGGCAGATGTGGAATAAGTAGTGTCCCTGACTTTAGAAGGTTGAAATATCCTCCCAATCTTTCTTAGACGAGGGTTGAAGCATCTTGTAGCAGGGCCCCAATCAAAAACTTGAACTTTCTTTTGCTTAGTGGACATCACCTCCTTATCTGTAACTGAAGAAACGGGAATCACTGATGGATGATGGGGAGAACTGAAAATGCAGACATTAGGAGTCACACACTTGTCCCCACTTCTCAGTGGGCGCAGAGTACAGTCCTTAAGAAAGTGATCGTCATAACTGCAATATAAACACAGATGCAGTTCCCGGCGTTGCTGACGTTCAACCTCAGTAAGTTTAGGGCACAGGTAACTTTGATGCTTTGCCTTTGTTTTGCTTGGAAAAGCTGTTAGTCAAGTCAGGAGTAGCACTAGAAAGCTTGGAAATAACATTAAAAACTCTTGAAAGGTTCAGGGTCATGAATATCAGGAAATTGGGGAACCAGAGGACACTTGAGAGGTTCACTAGCTTGCACAGACAATTTTTCATCTGTAGGGGTAATTGAAACTTCGGAACGAAACTGTGGAGAATTCACTGGCGGAACTTGTGGTGTGTCTGGGGACAAAGCAGCTAGAACTGAATGAATAACCATCATTTGACTAGAGAGTTCTTGCAGCTGCTGTCTGACGGATTGCAAAGCTGTCTCCTGTGCAGACACACGAAAGAGTAAATCCTGAAAACCTGCTTCAACCTGGAACCCGGCGGCTTGCATATTAGGCTGTTCAAACTGTCACAATCCGGTGAAAGTGATCCTCTATGGAGGACGGTGAGCCGGGGGGTTCAGGTGACTATCGGAGTGACTGTGGCTAGGTCTCCTATTTGCGGCCGAACAGAGGCGCGGAGTCTAACTCACTTGGTGGTTTTCTCCAGTGACCCCTCAAATTGGGATTTGGTTTTCCGCTGCACCAAGTGAGCAAGTCGCGGCCCTCTGGACAGGTACCTGGGAATGGCAGAAGACCGGAAACTATATTACGTTAAGTTATTGCTAGAACACTGGAGATACACTGGAACACAATTAGAAATCCTGATCACCGGCTTGCATGAGATTACTGAGAATGTACTAAGAATCACTAAGAAATCCAGGAGCTGACTAGCTCAGCAGCTCAGGGAGATGTGGACACAGGCAGGTACTGGAGTTTGCTAAATATGCAGGAAAGCACAAACATACACTGGGGATTGCACATACAAGAGTAGAGTGGACTCAAGGAATATATTGGGAATGCTAGAAATGTGGTACTGGACAAAGGTCAAATACTGGGAGAGCTAGAAATGCTGGTACTGGGCAAAGGCAAAATACTGGGAATAATTATATATGCAGGTGCAGATTGCACAGACAAGACATATAGAGAAGATAGGCATACACTGGCAGAGTGCTAACTGCAAGTGCAGATTTGCACTGACAAGACACAGCAGATTGACACAGACATGTGCTGGGAGGACCAGCTGTGAGCTAATTAATACCAGCAGGTAATCTGACACTTCAGTGATACAGGGTAATAGCCACAGGAAAGCTGCAATATAATTAGCAGCACATATACAAAGACACACAGGGAAGGGACATGAAACACTGAAGTACTGTGAGAAAGCTAAAGTCTCAGAGTAAGGTTTAGTATGGGAGCTAATACAGGAAACTGGGAAACTGTGAGCAGGCTGAAGCAACACGCTGAAGGATTTAGCACAGAGCAACAGTGGGAGTAACACAGGCACTTGGAATAACGAAGTTGAACAGCGTCTTCCTGGAGTTCTGGAGGCAGATTTATACCCAGGGGTAGCAGATTACTGGAGCACAGCATTAGCTGACTGAAATCATGCTACCATAGGTTAGGAGTACTGTCACATGAGAGGAACTGTCATGGCGGTGCCCATGATGGGAACTCTGATCCCCAGCACACACAGCCGACCATGGAAGCTCGCAAAAAGCACCTAAGGCAGAATACTCAGCCCACATCCATCACTGCACCAGATGTCTGACCGCAAGGAAGTCAGGGGAAGCCGGCAAGGAGGTGAGAGAGGCCGATCCTAGGCTGAACCCTGACAATTGGCAGGAATTAGATAGACAATGTCTAGACAGACAACAGATGTTAAGCAGGCAATAGGTCAACAGGTACAAAAGGTTGACAAGGACAACATGTCGACACAGTAAAAGTCGACATGGATAAAGGTCAAAAGCTACAAAAGGTCGACTGGGTCTAACACTCCCCTTGGTGCCTACCCCTAATCGTCCCTTCTAGTGCCTAGCCCTAACCCTAACCCCCCCCCAAAAAAAATGCATCGACCACTTTTGTGATGTCCATTTTTGTATCAACCTTTTGTACATGTCGACCTTTATCCATTATCGACATTTACTATGTCGACCTTTTGTCCCTGTCAGTCTTTTGTCCCTGTCAACCTGCTGCCTGTCTAACATCTGTTGTCTATCTAGACATTGTCGACCTTTTTACTGTCTATTGCAGTGATTTTCAACCTTTTTCAATTCGAGGCACACTAGGCAAGATTTTAAAATCACCAATGCACATCATCTGGCGATGCTGCATGCGCGACCTATGCAAAAACATACACATTGGCTCTCACATAAAAAAAACATATCCATTGGCCTCCACAGGAATAAAACACACATACTGTGGCCCAAAGAAATAACACACACATACATTGGCCCCCACATAAAAAACATAACATTGGCCCCCATAGAAAAATAATAAAATAGGCACCCATAGAAAAAAAATAACCTAGGCCCCCACAGAAAAAATAATAACATAGGCCCCCACATAAAAAAAATAACATAGACCCCCACAGAAAAAAAATAACATAGGCCCCCATATAAAAAAATAACATAGACCTCCACAGAAAAAAAATAACATAGACCCCCCACAGAAAGAAAATAATAGACCCCCCACAGAAAAAAAATAACATAGGCCCCCACAGAAAAGAAAATAACATAGGCTCCCCACAAAATCAAATCATACTGGCTACCACATCAAAAATAAATAAAAAAATTTTTAGACTTACCTGTCTGTCATTGGCTGCAGGTTCCCACGGTGCAAAGCTGTCAGCAGTGGCTGACTGGTCGCAGGTGGCTAGGAGGAAAGGGCTAGCTGGCCGCTGGAGGGAGAAATGTAATGGCTGGCCACGGGCGGGTGGGAGAGAAGGGGTGGCTGGTCGCGGGCTCTAGCTCTGCGGCACACTTCACAACCACTCACGGCACACTACTGTGCCACGGCACAGCGGGGGAAAACCTCTGGTCTACTGTATCTATTGACCGGGACCCGGTTTAGCCCCAGAAAAACAGCATAGATGTTGAACGATTTTCAATGATTTTAACTAGATTTGAAACCGATCAAAATCAATTAAAATTGACCTTTAGTAAATATAACCCTCAGTGTCTTCTCTGCTCAATACTTAGAGTGGCATGATCTAATGACTGAGAAATATAAGGGACTTAGGCTGGGTACACACCTAAACGACCAGCAATCGTGCCGATGTTCAGGGCGGTTTGCCTTCACCCTGGACATCGCATGATTGCCGGTACACACTTAAAAGATTTAATGAATGACGGAACAATCACTGTTCCGTCCTTTATTAATATGTACAGCCTCATATGCGATATTGTGTGATTGACTGTGCAGCACAGCCAATCACACGATATTGAATGCGACCGTGGGAACGCGCAAATCGGGCATACACACTGCATGATATGCCTGATTTGTCGTTCCGATTTAGCCAAATCGGCCCGATATCGTTCAGGTGTGTACGCAGTCTAAAGCTGCATACACACACAACGATTTAGTTAATGAATGATTTTAGTAAACGATTTTCTCCCTTGAAAAAATGAACTAAAATCGTTTACTAAACGATTTTAGTAAATGATATCTCCCTTGAAAAAATGAACTAAAATCGTTTACTAAAGTTGTTCATTTACTATGTTCATTTAAATGTAATGAACGATTTTTTAGAACTACAAACGATTTTTGCATATTCCCTTACCGAAAATCGTTGAGTTGACAAGTCTGATTGAACTACAAACTACAAACGTGAACGCGCATGAACGAAAATCGTTCATCTTTTGACTCAGAAAGTGAACGATTTTACAAACGATTATCATTAAACGATATAGTTTAACGATAATCGTTCAAAAAATCGTTGTGTGTGTATGCACCTTAACAGTAAATAAACTAATTTTTCTTAATGTTTTCAACCTACAGCCTCAAATTATGGGCATTACTTGTAAGTATACTTTTATATGCAATAGGTATATACCGGCGCTAAAATAAGTTGTTGTGTATGATTAAAAAGCGGATATGTGTGCAATTTAAATCACATTTATTCCATCACAATACTATTAAACATAATATAATGTAACATATAAAATATCCCTATGTTTTTTAGGAGCATAAAATCCAATGTCCAATGCAATCGCTATTAGGGGACTATTGGTCCAATTGATGAGACACTGGTATTGGGACTATTTATAATCCATATCCAGAGTCCAGCAAATATTTACCAAGTGGATTGTCCTGATTGCTCAGTCCAGATGGTGTATCCTGTGTCCAAATCCTGATGGTGAAAACACAGAGTATAGACTGGTTAGGACCCACTTGTAGCTGCTTCCCTTAGGTGATAGTAGCCGCTGTCCCAGTAACCATGTGTCAGTGTCCAAGATGAATAAATAGCGTTGTCCCCAAAACGATGAGCGATGGAAATGAAGCTTAACGCGTTTCGCTGGCAAATGTATATCCAGCTTCTTCAGAAGCATATCTCCAATGTGTTACTCAAGCTCCTTAAATACCCTGTTCATTATAGATTAGGGCAAACAGCTGCGTATCCATTAAAACAATCAATTGCACACACGTCTGTTATTAATTATTAATTTTATATTTCTATTTATACTTTTATATGCAATTGTTAGTTTAAAGAATCATTATAGAGGGTATTACTAACAACTATGCAAATAAACATTGACTCTTTCCTCTACCATCTGAGGTTCTCGGATATTTAAATATGATTTTAACATTTCAATTTAATTATTAGGTTGGGGAACATACTTTATATGAGCTATGTTGTCAGGTCTAGGCAGTAAAACAGTGCTGTTTGTTTTTTTAAGAAATAATTATCTGTTTCTGGCTTTACCACCTTTTGGATAGTTATTTCTTTCTCTTTATTTTTTAATTGCCCCTGCTCCACAAATCTGAGCTGGAATTTATGTGGGGAGAAATTGCCACCTAACACGGGCCCCCAAAATGTAAAAAAAATGGTTCTAATCCCGGCACTACGCTGTGTACACAGCTTACAGCGATATAGTAACTGTATAAAGGCCAAAAAAAAGTCTCAAAACTGAGGAAGCCCTGATTTAATTTGAATTAAGCACAGACTAATGTCTTCTGCTAGTATTTCACTAATTCTGTATTTTATGAGTATTTGTGAGATTTCAGTAGCTAGCCAGGTATCTAGCGCATACTAGATACCCTTCCAGCTATGACAGCAGAAAAAGTTGCTTGTCACAAAACTGAGAAAAGTCAAATGAAGACCTACAAGGTGTATACATAGCCCAGTATTTTTTATTTTGCTGTTTAATTGGTCTTATGTTAAAATAAGGAAAATTAGTAAGTTTGACAGGTCAAGTTTAACTACATCTGGAAAAGTCTGCATTGGAATTATATTCCTCAGGGTAGGTTATATCAAATACACTCATCGTGTACATTTGTCAGGTCACTGCGCACAGACGGCATTGTATGTCGCTGCTCACACATTAGCTTTTGTCTTTTATTAGTGATGGGACCATGAATCTTGGGGCTTTTCAAGCCAAAGTCCCATCTCCACTCATTCATTATGACCACCACACCAGCACCTGGATCTCTTCAGCATACTTCTCTGTGCCCTTCAGCACATTTCTGCTGCAGGCTAGTACTCCTGCAATAACTCTTTTATGCCCCTTTCACACCGACGACCAGGGAAACACATGGGCCTATCAACAGGGCCTGGAACAGAGCAGAGTCGTGGACTCAGGACAGCCCCATTTACCCATTGTCTAGACCTGGGTCAGCGAAAACCCAGGAATTTAGGCTATTTGTGAAAGGTGTATTATATTTACCACTCGATTTAACCCTGCAAAACTGTTTCATATGCAAGACTAACTTACTCTCTGCAATGAGGTTTATTTACTATTTAACCCCCTAATAATTTATTCTGAATTAACTTTGTAACAATGTAATCCTGTAACTCATATGGAGCATACACACGGTCAGATTTGTCAGATTTGTCCGATGAACGATTGAACGATTTGAACGATTTGATCGATTTTACCAAAGTTTTGAGCGATTTGAACGATTGAACGATTTTTGACTGCATTAAAATGAATAGAATCGTCCAAGTCTGACTGCAAACACATCAGATGTCAGATATCGTTATCGGACAAACGGGAACGCGCATCGTCCATCGTTCAGGCATGTCAGATATGTCAGATTTTCCTTCAGATATGAACGACTGAACGATTTTTAAATCGTTATCGTTCAGATCTGAAGGAAAAATCTGACCGTGTGTATGCACCAATACTTGCCTACTCTCCTAGAATATCCAGATGACTGATATTCAGCCAGAGCTGTGCAACACCCTGACTGTGCCTGTGATCATATTGTAACCCTGTAATATTACCGTCTATCTCTAATGGTGCATACACACGGTTAGATTTTTCTTCAGATCTGAACGATAATGATTTTAAAATCGTTCAATCGTTCATATCTGAAGGAAAATCTGACATGTGAGGCTTCAACGATGAACGATGCGCATTCCCAATTGTCAGATAATGATATCTGACATCTGATGTGTTTGCAGTCAATTTCAGATGATTTCATCCATTGTACTACAGTCAAAAATCGTTCGTAGTTCGTAGTTCATGAAATCGTTGGTAAAATCGTTCAAATCGTTCGTCGTTCGTAGTTCATCGTTCGTCTGACAGATCTGACCATGTGTATGCACCATTACTCTGCAATACCCTGATTGTATTTGTAATAATAGTGTAACCTTGCAATAATATTGTCTAGTCCTAAGGCTACAATACCATGATTGTACCTGTGATAAGGATCAGGGCCGTAGCTAAGGGTGTGCGGCCGGTGCGGCCGCACAGAGCGCAGTCCTCTGTGGGCGACACCGTCGACATCCCACGGCCCCTGCTTCTGACTGAAGGTTGCCTGTAACGGCCCTGCAGCCAGCATCACTGCAGCAGTGTTGCCTGTAGCGTCCCACGGACGCTCCAGGCAGGCACCCTGCCATAAATACAGCTGCCCGGCGCGTCTTGAAGACGCTTTGGGCCCTGCATGAGCTTCATTTAACGGCGGCCCCATCCACTTGTGTGCGATGTCGAGACGTCACAAGCAAAAAGGGGCGCGGCCGGCACAGGGCGCTCAGAGCGCAAGCTACGGCTCTGATCAGGATGTAGATAATATGCCGGCGGACGGGATCCCGGTCGCCGATATACTGTACCGGCGATGGAATCCCGACCACCGGCAATATGCCGACGCCGCTATCCCGAATTATATCATGATACCGGCACTGGCATCCCGAACGCTGGAAGCTCGAAAGTCCGGACACTGTACGGCACTGTCCTCAGGGATGAGGGGTTTAGGTTTATCCACCCCTCGGGGATGGTTTGGGTTAGGCTGCGGGGAGGGGTGGTTAGGGTTAAGCATGCCCGGAGGGAGTTTAGAGTTAGGCACCCACCGGGAGGGTTAGGTTTAGGGTGTGGGAAGGAGGGGTTAAGGTTAGGCACTAGGGGGTGAAGTTAGGGTTAGGCACCACTAAGAGAGGTTTAGGAGGGGGAGAGGGGTAGGGATAGGGTACTTACCTCCCCTGTTGGGATCTGCACTGTTCGTGGTTCCAGAGTCGGGATTTGAACTAGGGGTGTGCACCGGCCACTTTTCGTGTTTTGGTTTTGGATCTGGATCTTTCTTCGTGTTTTGGATCTGGATTGGTTTTGCCAAAACCACCCTTCCATGTTTTGGGTTCTGGGTTTTGTGTTTTGGATCTGTATTTTTTTGGAAAAAAGCATAAAAACAGCTAAAATCACAGAATTTGTGGGTTTTTCTGTTCCTATGCTATTATTAACCTCAACAACATTAATTTCCACTCATTTCCTGTCTATTCTGAACACCTCACAATATTGTTTATAGGCCAAAAGGTTGCACTGAGGTAGCTGGATGACTATGCTAAGCGATACAAGTGGGCGGCACAAACACGTGACCCATCTAAGAGTGACACTGTAGTGGCAGACAGGATGGCAGTTTGAAAAACTAGGCCCCAAACAGTACATAATGCAAAGAAAAAAAAGAGGTGCAAGATGGAATTGTCCTTGGGCCCTCCCACCCACCTTTATGTTGTATAAACAGGACATGCACACTTTAACAAACCAATCATTTCAGCGCCAGGGTCTGCCACACGACTGTGGCTGAAATGATTGGTTCGTTTGGGACCCCACAAAACAAGCTGGCAATTAATCTGTCCCTGCACAAACTGGCTCTACGGAGGCAAGATGTCGTCCTCATCCTCCTCATCCACCGATTCCTCACCCTCTTCAATGTTGTGTACATCCTCATCCTCACAGAGTATTAATTCGTCCCCGCTGGAATCCACCACCACAGATCCCTCTGTGCTTTCTGGAGGCTGGTCTCCCTGGAAGAATTGATATTTCATTTTGATGAACATCATCTTCTCCGCATTTTGTGGAAGCAACCTCCTACGCCTTTTGCTGACAAGGTTCCCGGCTGCACTAAACAATGTTTCAGAGTACACACTGGAGGGGGGGCAACTTAGGTAAAATAGAGCCAGTTTGTACAGGGGCCTCCAAATTGCCTCTTTTTCCTGCCAGTACAGTATGCACCATTACTCTGCAATACCCTGACTGTATTTGTAATAATAGTGTAACCTTGCAATAATATTGTCTAGTCCTAAGGCTGCAATACCATGTTTGTCCCTGTGATCAGGATCAGGGCCGTAGCTAAGGGTACAGACTGTCTGACATGCTTACTTGGATGCTGTCACCGATGTAATCCTCCACCATTCTGTCAATGGTGACAGTATCATATGCAGTGACAGTAGACATGTCAGAAATTGTTGGCAGGTCCTTCAGTCCGGACCAGATGTCCAAACTTGGTCCTGTCTGCCCTGCATCACCGCCAGCGGGTTGCTTAGGATACCTAAGTTGTTTCCTGGCAGCCCCAGTTGCGGGAGAAAATGAAGAAGGAGCTGTTGACGTGTCATGTTCCGCTTCAGCTGACAGTGTTTTCACCAGCAGGTCTTTGCACCTCTGCAGACTTGTGTCTGCCAGAAAGAGAGACACCACATAGGCTTTAAACCTAGGATCGAGCACGGTGGCCAAAATGTAGTGTTCTGATTGACCACCCTCGAATCCTGGCAAAGTGAATGAAGGGCTTCATCCAATAGTCCCACATACCGAGCGGAATGGCTCCGTCTTAGCTCCTCCCTCACTTTCTCCAGCTGCTTCTGCAAAACTGATGAGGGGAATGACCTGACTCAAGCTGGCAGTGTCTGAACTGACTTCACGTGTGGCAAGTTCGAAGGGCTGGAGAACCTTGCACAACACGGAAATCATTCTCCACTGCACTTGAGTCAGGTGCATACCCCCTTCTTTGCCTATGTCATAGGTGGATGTATAGGCTTGAATGGCCTTTTGCTGCTCCTCCATCCTCTGAAGCATATAGAGGGTTGAGTTCCACCGCGTCACAACCTCTTGCTTCAGGTGATGGCGGGGCAGGTTCAAGAGTGTTTGCTGGTGCTCCAGTCTTCGGCACACAGTCGCTGAATGGCGAAAGTGGCCCTGAAATTTTTCAGGCCACACGAAGTGTCTCCTGCATGCCCTTGTCGTTTTTTAGAAAATTCTGCACCACCAAATTTATTGTGTGAGCAAAACATGGGACTTGCTGGAATTTGCCCAGATGTAATGCCCGCACAATATTGGTGGCATTGTCAGATATCACAAATCCCCAGGAGAGTCTAAGTGGGGTAAGCCATTGGGCGATGATTTCCCTTAGTTTCTCTAAGAGGTTGTCGGCGGTGTGCCTCTTACTGAAACCGGTGATACACAGCGTAGCCTGCCTTGGAACGAGCTGGCGTTTCTGAGATGCTGCTCCTGGTGATGCTGCTGTTGTTGCTGCGTAAGGCGATACATCTACCCAGTGGGCTGTCACAGTCATATAGCCCTTAGTCTGCCCTGTTCCACTTGACCACATGTCCGTGGTTAAGTGGACATTGGGTACAACCGCATTATTTAGGACACTGAGGACACTTTTTCTGACGTCTCTGTACATTCTCGGTATCGCCTGCCTAGTGAAGTGGAATCTAGATTGGATTTGGTATCGGGGACACACTACCTCCATCAATTGTCTAAATCCCACTGCACTAATGGCGGATACCGGATGCACATCTAACACCAACATAGCTGTCAAGGCCTCAGTTATCTGCTTTGCTTGAGGATGACTGCTGTCCTACTTCATCCTCCTCGCTAAGGACTGTTGGAGGGTCAATTACTTAGTAAAAGAAGTAGTGGTGTTCTTACTTCCTCTCTGGGATGATGAAGGACTCCCAGCAGCAACAGCAGCAGTAGGCGTAGCAATGCAGGATCCTCCCAAGGAATCCCGGATAGGAGAGTCAGTCATGCCAGTGACATGGCCTGCAGGACTACTTCAGATCCTGACTGAGGAGGAAATTGACGAGGAGGGAGTTGACGGTGTGGTTTGTAGGCGCTTGGATACAACAGGACAAAGGGATCTAGGTGTCCCTGGACTGCTTACGGTCTTAGCCACAGTTTCTGAATTTGACAGTAACTTTTTATGAACGCGCTGCAGGTGACGTATATTCCACTTTTACATATGGTACATATGGCAAGACAGTTGTTGTCCGGATTTGGACTGAAATATTTCCAGACCAAAGAGGTGGAATGTTTGTTCTTTTGCCCAGGCTTTTTCATCCCACGGACAACAACTGTCTCCCCCGATGCCTGATTTAAACAAACCACATCACCATCAGAATCCTCCTCATCAACTTCCTCCTCAGCGCCAGCTACACCAATATCCTCATCCTGTTGTACTTCAACAGTGACATCTTCAATTTGAATATCAGCAACTGGACTGTGGGTGTTCCTTCTAGCACTTGCAGAGGGCTTGCAAATGGTGGAAGGAGCCACCTCTTCCCGTCCAGTGTTGGGAAGGTCAGGCATTGCAACCGCCGCCACACTTGGACTCTCCTTGGGGATTTGTGATATCTTCTTAGAACGGACAGTTCTTTGCTGTGCTTTTGCCAGCTTAACTAATTTCATATTTCTAGCAGGAGGAGGGCTCCCTTCGTCATGTGAAGCTGAACCACTAGTCATGAATGTAGGGGAGGACCTTAGCCGTTCCTTGCCACTCCGTGAAGTAAATGGCATATTGGCAAGTTTACGTTTCTCCTCAGACGATTTAAATTTATTTTTTAAGGTCGTTTTCCTGAACTTTGCCATTTGGGATTTTATATGCCCTCTACTATGACATTGGGCATCGGCCTTGGCAGATGACGTTGATTCCATTTAATCGTCTATGTCATGACTAGTGGCAGCAGTTTCAGCACTAGTAGGAAGTGGTTCTTGATCTTTCCCTATTTTATATTTATCGGCCAAATTTTTGTCCTCCATTTATTGATATTGATATAAGTGCGGCTAAGGCGCACACAAACACAGAAAAAGATTTTTATTTTTCTTTGGAGCGCACTTTGGGGGTTACACCACCCTTCAAAAGACAAGCCAGCCTGCCCTTTACTTATGACACAGGTGCACGCTTGGCGCTACTTTGTTGATGTACGTGCGGCTACAGCACACACAAGTCACAAACATAGAAAAAGATTTTTTTATTTTTTTTTGGAGCGCACTTTGGGGGTTCACCACCACCCTTCAACAGACGAGCCAGCCTGCCCTTTACTTATGACACAGGCGCATGCTTGGTGCTACTTTGTTAATGCATGTGCGGCTACAGCGCACACAAGTCACAAACACAGAATTTTTTTTTTTTTTTTAGCGGACTTTTGGGATTACACCACCCTTCAACAGACGAGCCAGCAAGCCCTTTAGGTATGACACAGGCGCACGCTTGGCGCTATTTTGTTGATGTACGTGCGGCTACAGCACACACAAGTCACAAACACAGAAAAATATTTTTGTCTTTTTTTTGGAGCGCACTTTGGGGGTTACACCACCCTTCAACAGATGAGCCAGCCGGCCCTTTACTTATGACACAGGCGCACGCTTGGCACTACTTTGTTGATGCACTTGCGGCTACAGCGCACACAAACAGAAAAATATTCTGACTGCACTTGTGATCCTACTGTCACCCTGCAATAATACTGTCTAGCCCTAATGCTGCAATTCACTGACTGTAACTGTAATCATACTGTAACCCTGCAATAATACTGTCTTGCTCTAACGCTGCAACATGCTTTCCAACTATGCCAGATTGTTAGGGAGACTCCCTGAAATAGTAGCAGTCTCCCTGATTCTCTGAATAATCTATCAATTTCCCTGCTTGCACCTTACCCTGAAGCTGTTATATAACAAAACCCCCCAGAGATATATACATTCAAATGGGAATATTAGTATAATTTCTCTGCATTGATTATAAGGCACAATGATCCCTATGGCTAAATGCATTTTCTGAAAAGCATCAGGACTTTATTTACTACAATCCGCATTTTGAATGCAGATTGTAGTGTGATATTACCGACTGAGGGCCTGATTCAGAGCCGGACGCTATTTGCGCTCGCTCGTTCAGAAAAAGGGGCCAGCTATTTAAATTGAGCGCTTGCTCTTTGCGGTCTGTTGACGCCTCTATGTCTGAGCGAGCGAACAAAATATGCGCTCACTATTTTGTAAAGACGCCCTCTGGCCGCTCGCATCCTACGTCATCTCCGCTATTTATTAGATTAATCGAGTACATCGAAAGATGTCTGAACTGCTCGCAGTGCTTGTGGTTGGATTTTCCTACCACAATCATGCGAACAGTTCAGGCTAAGAAACAGCCAAGTGACGTGGTCGATGATGCTGCTTTGTTAATTATGCACACCCTTAAAACGCCCGTTTTGACCTTTTGGCACGCCTGCGTTCGGATCACCACTCCCCGTTTTCAAGCACCTTCCCCTGTTACCACCCACAAACGCCTCATCCTGTCACTCAAATTAGCAGGCACTCGCTATTTTGCGAGCGCTCGATTTCCGACCGCAATGACTGGTTGGCGCATGCGCATTATGACCCATACGCATGCGCAGATGTGCGAACATCGCTCGGAGCGAACGAGCAGCCGCTTACGAGCGGCTCTGAATGAGGGCCTGAATTCGCATTGCGAATTCAGGCAATATCACAGGGATTTACTAAAAATCCCTTGCAGGGACAGAGCTTGCGATAAAGCTCTGTCCCTGCGAATCCCCTCTGCAGCCTTATCACGGTATTTTAAAAAAAAATAACGTGACACGTGCCCGAGCATGCGCCGACTGGCCGCCACTAAGCCCCGCCCCATGACAGCGACACCCCCTCCTTTAATTACAGTTACCTCCGGTGATCGGTGCTCCGATGATGTCCTCCGTGGCTCCAGTCAGCTGACATCCCATCCTGCACTGGGACCCGGTCAGGTGACGACCAGGCCCCAGCGCAGGATGGAAGACCAGCTGACCGGAGGGAGGACATCACCGGAGCACTGATCACTGGCCCTGGATTATGGTAAGTATTTTTTTACTAATTTTTTTTTCTTTTATTTTTTACAGTGTATCAGTGTGTGGTCTGTTTAGACCACACAGCTGATCACTGGGGCCGGCTCCGGGCTCTGCTCTGCATGTTAGAGCAGAGCAGGAATCCGGTAACTTGGGGAGACCCTGGATAACGCCACCTCCAGGTGGCGTTATTATCACAGGACTTTCCCCGGTATTTTTCACAATTTATTTTTAGTAACTTTGGCCAGATCACATTTCCCATTACATTTATAGGAAATGTGATCTGATTACTAAAAGTAAGTGATAATTAGGGCTTGGAGTAGAATTTTACGAATTCTACTCCAATTACCCTTTAGTAACTTTAGGTGATACTAAAATAATGTGAAAAGGGTGTGAAAACACCCTTTTTCACTTTATTTTAGTAAAAATAATGTTAATAAATAGAGCCCTCAGTGTGTTTTCTTCAACAAGTAGATCTTACTAACTGCTTTGGGGCATTTAATTTTATGACAAGCCTCTCAGATGTAACAGTACAAGCCCAGTTTAACGTGTGCAGGGCTGGCAACAGAAATCTTGGAGCCCGGTACACTTGGGTCTCTGGGGCCCCCAACCCTCTTCCTTCACATTGCAGCCACCGTGACCGTCCTACAAACAAGCATGCCAGGTCCAGACGCACACACACACATTTATTACAGATAGAGAAATGCGTGCACACACGCATACATGCCTACATACATATACAGTCAAGTCCATAAATATTGGGACATTGACAGAATTTTCAGATTTTGGCCTCTATTCACCACCACAATGGCTTTGAAATGAAACAAACAAGATGTGATTTAACTGCAGACTTTCAGATTTAATTTGAGGGTAATTACATCCAAATCAGGTGAACGGTGTAGGAATTACAACGGTTTCTATATGTGCCCCCACTTTTTAAGGGGCCAATTGTAATGGGACAAACTAAACAATCCTAAATCTAACATTCACTTTTTAAAACTTTGTTGCAAATCCTTTGCAGGCAATTACAGCCTGAAGTCTGGAACGCATAGACATCACCAGACGCTGGGTTTCATCCCTGGTGATGCTCTGCCAGGCCTCTACTGCAAATGTCTTCAGTTCCTGCTTGTTCTTGGGACATTTTCCCTTCAGTTTTGTCTTCATCAAGTGAAATGCATGCTCAAACGGATTCAGGTCAGGGGATTGACTAGGCCATTGCATAACATTCCACTTTTTAGCCTTAAAAAACTCTTTGGTTGCTTTTGCAGTATGCTTAGGGTCATTGTCCATCTGCACTGTGAAGCGCCGTCCAATGAGTTCTGAAGCATTTGACTGAATATGAGCATATAATATTGCCCGAAACACTTCAGAATTCATTCTGCTGCTTTTGTCAGCAGTCACATCATCAATAAATACAAGTTAACCAGTTCAATTGGCAGCCATACATGCCCACGCCATGACACTACCACCACCATGCTTCACTGATGAGGTGGTATGTTTTGGATCATGAGCAGTTCCTTTCCTTCTCTTCTCTTCCCATCACTCTGGTACAAGTTGATCCTTGTCTCATCTGTCCATATTATGTTGTTCCAGAACTGTAATGGCTTTTTTAGATGTTGTTTGGCAAACTCTAATCTGGTCTTCCTGTTTTTGTGGCTCACCAATGGTTTGCATCTTGTGGTGAACCCTCTATATTCACTCTTGTGAACTCTTCTCTTCATTGTTGACTTTGACACATAAACATCTACCTCCTGGAGAGTGTTCTCGATTTGGCCAACTGTCGTGAAGGGGTTTTTCTTCACCAGAGAAATAATTCTTTTGTCATCCACCACAGTTGTTTTCCATGGTCTTTCAGGTCTTTTGGTGTTGCTGAGCTCTCCGGTGCGTTCTTTCTTTTTAAGAATGTTCCAAACAGTTGATTTGGCCACACCTAATGTTTTTGCTATCTCTCTGATGGGTTTGTTTTGATTTTTCAGCCTAATGATGGCTTGCTTCACTGATAGTGACAGCTCTTTGGATCTCATATTGAGAGTCGACAGCAACTGATTCCAAATGCAAATGTCACACCTAGAATCAACTCCAGACCTTTTACCTGCTTAATTGATAATGAAATAACGAGGGAATAGCCCACACCTGTCCATGAAATAGCTTTTGAGTTGATAGTCCCATTACTTTTGGCCCCTTAAAAAGTGGGAGGCACATATTGAAACTGTTGTAATTCCTACACCGTTCACCCGATTTGGATGTAATTACCCTCAAATTAAATCTGAAAGTCTGCAGTTAAAGCACATCTTGTTTGTTCCATTTCAAAACCATTGTGGTGGTGAATAGAGGCCAAAATCTGAAAATTCTGTCAATGTCCCAATATTTATGGACCTGACTGTATATATACATATACACACCCATGAGGTCACATCCCCTGCCATGAGGCCACACCCCTTTTTCAGACACGCATGAAAGGGTTTATACATCTCCCTGTTTTAGAGGAAATTAAGAAAAAATTTCAAGCTTTGTGAAGCGATTCAACAGCCCCAGAACACCAATATCTGCTGAAAATGTAAATGTAATTTTTGCATTGCATAATGAACTCTTATACAGGGGGCATTGCATAATGGGCACAAATTTGGGGGCATTGCATAAGCGCCTCTAATACAGGGAGGCATTGCATAAGGGGCTCTACTACAGGGGGGTACTGCATGGTGCATAGGTAGAACTATGGGGGCCTCGAGGAAATTTTGCTATGCGGCCCCCATACCTCTGGTTATGTCCCTGTCTATACGGTATCCTTACTCTCTCGGAAGTTGCGGGAGACTCACGAACCCTGGAAGAGTAGCTGGATCTCCCACATCCCGTCCACTTCCTAGTGAAGAGGGCAGAATGTGGGAGATAAAATCGGGAATTGCGGCCTGTACGGAATGGCAGGGCTAAAATAAAGGGAAAATGCATCATTTTAGCCCTGCCCTAATCCCAAATCGGACACACAAATCACGGCATTTTGCCTCAAGGGGGTGGGGCCTAATGATGTGAGCCTAGCTCCGCGACCCCAGTATCCAGCTGCATGTTCTCTCTAGTGACTCCAGAGTCTTCTTCTGCCCCTTATGCAGTGCCCCCAGTAGTTCCCGGTATGCTGTGCCCCCAGTAGTGCCCTTATACAGTGCTCCCAGTAGTGCCCCTTATGCAGTGCCCCCAGTAATGCCCTAGTAGAGCCCCTTATCCTGTGCCCCCAGTAGTGCCCTTATACAGTAACCCCAGTAGTGCCCCTTTGCAGTGCCTCTAGTAGTGCCCCTTATGCTGTGCCACCAGTAGTGCCCCTTATACAGTGGCCCAAGTAATGCCCCTTACATGCAGTTCCCCCAGTAGCACCCCTTATGAAATGGCCCCAGTATTGTCCCTAGTAGTGCCCCTTATGCTGTGCCCCCTCTCCTGTGTACTTACCTCTCTTCATGCTGTCTGACCTGGCCTGCTCTGGGGGTGCCTGGGTGCGCACTTGTTAAATAAACGGTCTTCCCTCAGTGCAGTGCTCACTGTCCCCTTGTTCTTCTCCCTCCCTCCCAGAACCACAAGCGAAGCCGGTGTGCCGCGTTTGTGATGACGTCACCGCGGCCGGCGCCCAGAGGCACACACAGTCACAGAGAATTAACTGATCCTCGGCGGCAGCGTGCAAGCAGGGCCAGCCCATTTGTCCAGACTCCAGCTTATGGAGTTGGCGGGGATGTGGTTGTGCCGTGTAAGGGGGTGTGCAGACTTTGGTTTGAATGCTGCTCTTTTTGGTGTCACCCCCTTGCAGGGTGACACCTGGTGCTGGCCGCACCTCCCTAGCCACTGGTCCTTATCTTGAACCCTAAATCCTCCCCCTAACCCTCTCCCTTAATCCTAATTTTAACTCTCTCAGAATGCCAACCTAACCGTCGGCATTCTGAGAATGGTGAATTTTCTGATGATTATTATTATTATTATTATTATTATCATTTATTTATATGTTGCCACAAGTGTTCCGCAGCACCTTACAAAGTACATGGACAAATAAGTAACCAGTGACTTACAATACAATACAAAGCAGGACATGGACATGTATAATAAACATTGCTATATTAGCAACCTCTACGCCAACATAAGCAGCCGAGTGTTGGTTGCCCTAGTGGGGAGTAAGGAATAAATTAAATTACAGTAGGGAGAAGCACAAGAGGGTAGAGGGCACTGCTCGATAGAGCTTACATTCTTTAAGGGAAGGGCAGACGAACAGGAGTGACACAGATGGGGTAGGCGGGGAGGAAGTAGGATGTATCAGTAAGTTAGGATGAGAGCTGGAATACATTGTGCCTGTCGACATGTTGATCCATATGGTGTTGACATGGTCAATGTCAACCATGTGACCGAATCCCCCTTGCAGTATATATGCATTCAACCCAGTAATACTATATAAGTTGTTCTACTCCATGTTCTCTCCATACTACGTATTCTCTTCCTTTTCTCACACATGTTCCATGCTCTCTCCATACTGCGTATTGTCATCCTTTTCTCACACATGTTCCATGCTCTCTCCATACTATGTATTCTCTTCCTTTTCTCACACATGTTCCATGCTCTCTCCATACTGCGTATTCTCTTCCTTTTCTCACACATGTTCCATGCTCTCTCCATACTGCGTATTCTCTTCCTTTTCTCACACATGCACCATGCTCTCTCCATACTACGTATTCTCTTCCTTTTATCACACATGCTCCATGCTACCTGCAAACTACGTATTCTCTTCCTTTTCTCACACATGCTCCATGTTCTCTCCATACTATGTATTCTCTTCCTTTTCTCACACATGCTCCATGCTCTCTCCATACTACGTACTCTCTTCCTTTTCTCACACATGCTCCATGCTCTCTCCATACTACGTACTCTCTTCCTTTTCTCACACATGCTCCATGCTCTCTCCATACTACGTATTCTATTCCTTTTCTCACACATGCTCCATGTTCTCTCCATACTATGTATTCTCTTCCTTTTCTCACACATGTTCCATGCTCTCTCCATACTACGTATTCTCTTCCTTTTCTCACATATGCTCCATGCTCTCTCCATACTATGTATTCTCTTCCTTTTCTCACACATTTTCCAGGCTCTCTCCATGCTATGTATTCTCTTCCTTTTCTCACACATGTTCCATAATCTCTCCATATTACATATTCTCTTCCTTTTCTCACACATGCGCCATCCTCTCTCCATACTACGGATTCTCTTCCTTTTCTAACACATGACCCATGCTCTCTCCACACTACGTACTCTCTTCCTTTTCTCACACATGTTCCATGCTCTCTCTATACTACGTACTCTCTTCCTTTTCTCACACATGTTCCGGGCTCTCTCCATACTACGTACTCTCTTCCTTTTCTCACACATGTTCCATACTCTCTCCATACTACGTATTCTCTTCCTTTTCTCACACATGTTCCATGCTCTCTCCATACTACGTATTCTCTTCCTTTTCTCACACATGTTCCATGCTCTCTCCATACTACGTATTCTCTTCCTTTTCTCACACATGCTCCATGCTCTCTCCGTACTACGTATTCTCTGCCTTTTCTCACACATGCTCCATGCTCTCTCCATACTACTTATTCTCTTCCTTTTCTCACACATGTTCCATGCTCTCTCCATACTACGTATTCTCTTCTTTTTTTCACACATGTTCCATGCTCTCTCCATACTACATGTTCTCTTCCTTTTCTCACACATGTTCCATGCTCTCTCCATACTACTGTACGTATTGTCTTCCTTTTCTCACACATGTTCCATGCTCTCTCCATGCTGCGTATTCTCTTCCTTTTCTCACACATGCTCCATGCTCTCTTCGTACTATGTATTCTCTTCCTTTTCTCACACATGTTCCATGCTCTCTCCATACTACGTATTCTCTTCCTTTTCTCACACATGTTCCATGCTCTCTCCATACTGCGTATTCTCTTCCTTTTCTCACACATGCTCCATGCTCTCTCCATACTATGTATTCTCTTCCTTTTCTCACACGTTCCATGCTCTCTCCATACTGCGTATTCTCTTCCTTTTCTCACACATGCTCCATGCTCTCTCCATACTGTGTATTCTCTTCCTTTTCTCACATGCTCCATTCTCTCTCCATACTACGTATTCTCTTCCTTTTCTCACACGTTCCATGCTCTCTCCATACTGCGTATTCTCTTCCTTTTCTCACACATGTTCCATGTTCTCTCCATACTACGTATTCTCTTCCTTTTCTCACACATGCTCCATGCTCTCTCCATACTGTGTATTCTCTTCCTTTTCTCACACATGCTCCATGCTCTCTCCATACTACGTATTCTCTTCCTTTTCTCACACATGTTCCATGCTCTCTCCGTACTACATATTCTCTTACTTTTCTCACACATGCTCCATGCTCTCTCCATACTACGTATTCTCTTCCTTTTCTCACACATGCTCCATGCTTTCTCCGTACTACGTATTCTCTTCCTTTTCTCACACATGCTCCATGTTCTCTCCATACTATGTATTCTCTTCCTTTTCTCACACATGTTCCATGCTATCTCCATACTACGTATTTGCTTCTTTTTCTCACGCATGTTCCATGCTCTCGCCATACTACGTATTCTCTTCCTTTTCTCACACATGTTCCATGCTCTCTCCATACTGCGTAGTCTCTTCCTTTTCTCACACATGTTCCATGCTCTCTCCATACTACGTACTCTCTTCCTTTTCTCACACATGTTCCATGCTCTCGCCATACTATGTATTCTCTTCCTTTTCTCACACATGTTCCAGGCTCTCTCCATACTACATATTCTCTTCATTTTCTCACACATGTTCCATGCTCTCTCCATACTGCGTATTCTCTTCCTTTTCTCACACATGCGCCATGCTCTCTCCATACTGCGTATTCTCTTCCTTTTCTCACACATGTTCCAGGCTCTCTCCATACTACGTATTCTCTTCCTTTTCTCACACATGTTCCATGCTCTCTCCATACTACGTATTCTCTTCCTTTTCTCACACATGTTCCATGCTCTCTCCATACTGCGTATTCTCTTCCTTTTCTCACACATGTTCCATGCTCTCTCCATACTACGTATTCTCTTCTTTTTCTCACACATGTTCCATGCTCTCTCCATACTACATGTTCTCTTCCTTTACTCACACATGTTCCATGCTCTCTCCATACTACTGTACGTATTCTCTTCCTTTTCTCACACATGTTCCATGCTCTCTCCATACTGCGTATTCTCTTCCTTTTCTCACACATGCGCCATGCTCTCTCCATACTTCGTATTCTCTTCCTTTTCTCACACTTGTTTCAGGCTCTCTCCATATTACGTATCCTCTTCCTTTTCTCACACATGTTCCATGCTCTCTCCATACTACTGTACGTTTTCTCTTCCTTTTCTCACACATGCTCCATGCTCTCTCCATACTAAGTATTCTCTTCCTTTTCTCACACATGTTCCATGCTCTCTCCATACTGCGTATTCTCTTCCTTTTCTCACACATGCGCCATGCTCTCTCCATTCTACGTATTCTCTTCCTTTTCTCACACATGTTTCAGGCTCTCTCCATACTACGTATCCTCTTCCTTTTCTCACACATGTTCCATGCTCTCTCCATACTACTGTACGTATTCTCTTCCTTTTCTCACACATGTTCCATGCTCTCTCCATACTATGTATTCTCTTCCTTTTCTCACACATGCTCCATGCTCTCTCCTACTACGTATTCTCTTCCTTTTCTCACACATGTTCCATGCTCTCTCCATACTACGTATTCTGTTTCTTTTCTCACACATGTTCCATGCTCTCTCCATGCTACGTATTCTCTTCCTTTTCTCACACATGTTCCATGCTCTCTCCATACTGCATATTCTCTTCCTTTTCTCACACATGCTCCATGCTCTCTCCATACTACGTATTCTCTTCCTTTTCTCACACATGCTCCATGCTCTCTCCATACAACGTATTCTCTTCCTTTTCTCACACATGTTCCATGCTCTCTCCATACTATGTATTCTCTTCTTTTTCTCACACATGTTCCATGCTCTCTCCATACTACATGTTCTCTTCCTTTTCTCACACATGTTCCATGCTCTCTCCATACTACTGTACGTATTGTCTTCCTTTTCTCACACATGTTCCATGCTCTCTCCATACTGCGTATTCTCTTCCTTTTCTCACACATGCTCCATGCTCTCTCCATACTACGTATTCTCTTCCTTTTCTCACACATGTTCCATGCTCTCTCCATACTAAGTATTCTCTTCCTTTTCTCACACATGTTCCATGCTCTCTCCATACTGCGTATTCTCTTCCTTTTCTCACACATGCTCCATGCTCTCTCCATACTACGTATTCTCTTCCTTTTCTCACACGTTCCATGCTCTCTCCATACTGCGTATTTTCTTCCTTTTCTCACACATGCTCCATGCTCTCTCCATACGATGTATTCTCTTCCTTTTCTCACACATGCTCCATTCTCTCTCCATACTACGTATTCTCTTCCTTTTCTCACACATGTTCCATGCTCTCTCCGTACTACGTATTCTCTTCCTTTTCTCACACATGCTCCATGTTCTCTCCATACTATGTATTCTCTTCCTTTTCTCACACATGTTCCATGCTATCTCCATACTACGTATTCTCTTCCTTTTCTCACACATGTTCCATGCTCTCTCCATACTACGTATTCTCTTCCTTTTCTCACACATTCTCCATGCTCTCTCCATACTTCGTATTCTCTTCCTTTTCTCACACATGCTCCATGCTCTCTCCATACTACGTATTCTCTTCCTTTTCTCACACATGCTCCAGGCTCTCTCCATACTACCTACTCTCTTCCTTTTCTCAGACATGCTCCATGCTCTCTCCATACTACGTACTCTCTTCCTTTTCTCACACATGTTCCATGCTCTCTCCATACTACGTGTTGTCTTCCTTTTGCTCACACATGTTCCATGCTCTCTCCATACTACGTATTCTCTTCCTTTTCTCACACATGTTCTCACTCTCAACACAAACATGCTCAATCACATTTGCTCTCTCTTATCATATAGACACACATACAGAGTGTGAGAGAGATAATATTGCACACTCTCCCATTATTTCATATCTTTATAACTCTCTTTATTACATTCTTCAGGTCTATCACTTATCTTGGTATAAACTCACCAATATACGAGTGCATAACATTGCTATTCATGTTGTGTTACAGGACAGCTGATTACATGCTCTATAAGGAGAAGGTGCATGTGCTGGAGGAACTGGTAAGAATACATAATTTTTTGGCAGCACACCACATGGCAGTGTAGTGGATTCCCAAAGTAATCTGTGTACAAACAAATTGCTCTTCATTACAGTACATTGGGTAATATCTTCTACCCAAGAGTCACATGATGCACTGTTATAGAGCAGGCCTGGGCCATCCTTTGGTTCTTCAGCTGTTGTAAAACTCAATGTCCCAGCATGCTTTACCAGCTGATTGGTGGGAGGGTATGATGGAACTTGTAGTTTCACAACAGCTGGAGAGTCATAGGTTGGCCAGGCTTGTAACAAAGTATGTAAGGGGCAGACCAGTTTATCCTAAAGGTGTAATAATCATGAACACTTACCTGTGCTTACACATTTCCCCTGTATGCTCAATATTGCCTACTCTATCTCTCCTCAATTACACCCACATTCTGGTAACTTCATGAGACCGATCAGTTTTAAATCAGCTCTTTAATGCAGTGAGGCAAACCATTACTCATTGTAGCCCGACCCCACCATCTTTCTCTAAAGTGCTCTTATCATAGTCAAGTTAAATAACATTTACACAATCATATTCAATTATTGGGTTTAGTACAATTCCAAATGGGAAAGATGGATACTCAGTTGTGATATAACCTTCAAACAATTAAATAAATAAGAAGTTGGTTTTAGCTCCAAATTTATTTTCCTCTACCAGTCCATCATTATCATCCAAATGTTTGTCCCTATAGCCATCCCATTGTAAAGTGGTTTCCCCAATGTTATACAAATAAAACACATCCATGTTAATATTAAAAAAAGAATATATAAATTATAAGACAGGTGTTGATTTGTGTTTTTTTGTGTGTTTATTGGATTACTTCAATAAGATATTACTTTTCAATGAACAATATGTACCCCTCTGTGCTATTCCCTTACTAAGGTCTCTATAGGAAATCTTAGACTGAAAATGTTGTTTTAATAATCCTCTCTGATCACTCCTTCTCTGTTTCCTCTCACAACAGCTCCTCCCCACCACAGCCTCTTACAGTAGGTGTTCCCCAAGGTTCTGTTCTTGGACCTCTCCTATTCTCTCTCTATACGTCCTCTGTAGGTAAACTCATCCGCTCTTTTGACCTCCATTATCATCTCTATGCTGATGATACTCAGATCTACCTTTCCTCACCTGATCTTTCCCCCTCTCTACTGACTCGTATCTCTAACTGTCTTTCTGCTATCTCTTCCTGGATGTCCCAGCGATTTCTCAAACTTAATATGTCTAAGACTGAGCTGATCGTCTTCCCACCCTCCCACATAACATCATGTCCCACTATTTCTTTATCAATAGATGGCATAACTATCTCATCTAGACCCAAAGTGCGTTGTCTTGGAGTCATCCTGGACTCTTCCCTCTCCTTCAAACCACATATTCAGAACCTCTCGCAGCCCTGTCGTTTCCATCTCAAGAATATCTCCAAGATCAGACCCTTTCTCACCCAGGATGGCACCAAAACCCTCATACATTCACTGGTCATCTCCAGATTGGACTACTGTAACCTCCTCCTTATCTGGTCTCCCCAAATCCCATCTCTCTCCTCTCCAGTCTGTGCTCAACGCTGCTTCTCAGCTCATCTTCCTTTACAAATGCTCTACATCTGCCTCTCCTCTCTTACAAGCCCTCCACTGGCTCCCCTTCCCTTTCAGAACCCAATTCAAGGTTATCACACTCACTTACAAAGCCCTCACCCATTCCTCTCCCATTTACATCTCTGATCTCCTCTCCCTTCACTCTTCTGTCCGCCCTCTTCGTTCACTTAATACAAGCCGCCTTTCATGCCAATTAATTACTTCCTCCCACTCCCGCCTCCAAGATTTTGCCCGCGCTGCTCCCCCCTTTGGAACTCCCTCCCTCTCCCCATCATACTCTACACCTCTCTACAATCTTTCAAACGAGCTCTTAAGACCCACTACTTCATTAAAGCTTTCCAGCTCTTATCCTAACTTGCTGCTACATCTTCCTTCCTCCCCGCCTACCCCATCTGTGTCACTCCTGTTCATCTGCCCCTCCCTTATAAAATGTAAGCTCTTTCGAGCAGGGCCCTCTACCCTCTTGTGCTTCTCCCTACTGTAATTTAATCTATCTCTTACTCCCCACTAGGGCAACGAACACTCGGCTGCTTATGTTGGCGTAAAGGTCGCTAATATAGCATTGTTTATTATACATGTCCATGTCCTGCTTTGTATTGTATTGTAAGTCACTGGTTACTTATTTGTTCATGTACTTTGTAAGGCGCTGCGGAACACTTGTGGCGCCATATAAATAAATGATAATAATAGTAATAATAATAAATAATGTATGTTGTGATAGCGCAATTAATAAGTAAAATCTTTTATTCTGTTTTCAGCATGAAGAGACACTAAAAATCCAGGGTAAATGTATGTATCTGAAGTAAAGTAGGTGTGCAAAATTGTAGTTCCATGTAAACTGTACAACATGAAGATCAATATGATATCATATAGCAATTCTATTATTTGCAGAACTTTATAAGAGGACATTTATAAATTATACTGGACCCGATAGTCACACGAAGTGGTTGCATATAGAGATGTTTACCCACTTGCATAGGAGGCCATACAGAGAAATGCACCTGCCATAGGACTGTTGCAAGTTTCGATAGTGCCACCAACGGTATGTTATTGGAAAATAGGGGGAACCCTAAGCCTTTTATTTTCACTATTTTCCAATACCAGCCTAGGTATTGGTAGGTGGGATGCTTCCAATACTGCCCAGGGCTGGCTGTTCCTCGGGAGGGGGAACCCCATTTTATATTTGGATCCCCACTTTCCAAGGAATTCCAGCTCTGGACTGACCAGTTTGGGGCTGATTATGGCACGGGACCCCACTGTGTGTCTCCCAGCTAGGGCATTAACCTTACAAAGCCTGCACAGATCATAGTGATCTGTGCAGTGCTTCACCTCTGCACCAGATTGATGGCAGATCTGCAGCGGTATAGGGGTTTCAAATCTGATGGGTAACGGCGAAGGATTTCCCATGGCAGTTAAAACTGATGCATAGTAAATGCTGTTTTTTTAGACTGCAATCCGCCATTTATACCGTCTTTAGTAAGTAGACATGACCCAAAAATAATATAATGTTTTGAAGAGAGTAATAAAGATATAATTGCTTCCTCATTGGTGACATCTAATTTTATTATCATTTGATTTTTAAACTTCATATTTTACTTATATTATTTCTGTATATTTTGCAGTGATGAAAATGTCCCCGTGGACAAACAAAATGGCTGAGATTTGTGTCATGTGAGTTACTTTATATGAACATTTTAATTCTACATATTATTTGTGCAGTTATTCAGAGATTTAGTTTACATGGTAGCCAGGGACGATGCTAGGGCCTTTGGTGCCCCCTTGCAAACTATAAATTTGCACAGGGGAGAGGCAGTGGGTGGGTGACACCAGGGGAAGGCAGTGGGTGACACCAGGGAATGGGTGACAGGGGGAGGCTTTCAGTGACATAGAGGATGACGAAGATAGGCAGTGTGTGATAGGGAGAGAGTGACAGGCAGTCGATGAGAGAGAGAGGGTGACAGGGAGAGAATGACAGGGGAGGCAGTGAGTGAGGGTGAAAGGCAGTGGGTGCCAGGTAAAGGGTGAAAGGTAGTGGGTGACAGGGAGAGGTGACGAGGAGAAGCAGTGTTTGATTTATAGGGGGCACTGGGCTGAATGGGAAGGGGACAGTGAGATGGTGGTGGGAGAGGGGAACACTATGTTGGAGAAGGGGGTACACTGGGCTGAATGAGGGGTGGACAGTGTGACTGGACTGTCTGGGGGGTTCTTACTGAGGGGCAGTTAGATGGGGCAGTGGGCTAATTGGGGAGGGAAGGGGGGAGACACTGGGCTGGAAGGGTGGAAGACACTGCTATGAGGGTTCAATGAGATGGTGGGGAACACTGGGCTAGATGGGATAGACACTTTGGGAGGACTGGGCAAAATGGGACGGGGCAGTTAGATAGGGGTGGGAGCGTGGAACACTGGACTGAAAACCTCATTCAGAGTCGGTCGTTGCGGCCGCACGGTTGTACGCCACCGATGTTCGCTAAACTGCGCATGCGTAAAGTTCGCAATGCGCATGCGCAAACTAGCGGCTACGATCAGAAATTTCTCTCTCCTTGAACACAGCCAGGTCGGTAGTTTGAGTGACAGAATGAGGAGTTTGTGGGTGGCAACAGGGGAAGGTGCTTGAAAACGGGGGAGTGGAGATCCGAACGCAGGCGTGCCTAATTATGCGAACAGCATTTTATGGGAGTGCATACTTAACAAAGTAGTGTCATGGCACACGTGACATGGGTGGTTTGTACACTGACCTGATCGTAGTGCTTAAGAGAGGGTATGGTCAACCTTAAGCTCTACGACCAGTTCCGATGGTTACCGATGGTCTCGATTAATCCTTATATGGCTGGAGATGACTTGTAATGCGTACGAGAAGGGGGCGTATTTTTTGTCTTACGGCCGCATCCTCCCCTTGGTCGGCCAGCTAACGATCCGATCTTAAGGATGAAACTTGCGAGTGCATCATTTGCATATCCGGCCCCTTTTCCCTTACGACCGTGCGGCCGCAACGACCGACTCTGAATGAGGTCCTGAATGAGGGGGGATCACTGTGACTAGACTGGCTGGGGAGTTCAACGTGAGGGGGCAGTGAGATGGTGCAGTGGGCTGGTTGGGGAGAGAAGGGGGAGACACTAGGCTGGCAGGATGGGAGACACTGGGATTGGTGGATCAGTAATGGTGAAACTGGGTTGGAGAAATGAGTGACTGGTGCTACGTTTACTGTGAGGTCTAATAATAGACCCAGAATTGCAGCCAGGAACAGCAGGAGCTTTCAACAGAGCTCCTCGAAGAGAATACTTGGGTTCTAAAGGTGATTCCTGCGCTTTCTTTAATGTAATAAAAGTCCTTTCTTTCTGGTGTTTTTTTATCAAAAATATGTGAAAGAAAGGAACAACATATAGTATAAAACCATAAAAATATCTTATTATTTGTGAGAGATATATGTGCACTTACCCTTCAGGAGTGAGTTATAGGTGTTGGACTAAATTTTCACCGTGGTCCTACGGTGGTTGCAGAATGCAACGCTGAGCTTTATAATATGGTCGTCACTTTCACCCACACGTCATATATTGTAAATGGGGAAATAAATACGACAAGCCTCCATGGTACAGATCAATTAACCCAATCCAAGATCATACACGTTGTATAGTATACTCACCTTGAATTGGATATCTTATAAGCCTTGTATATTAATTTTATCATCCCGATGTCCGTCGGTGTATTAAGATGATTCGTTTAAATAGGTCCAAAAATAATTTTGGATATGGACTTGTTTCTTTATAAGACAGTGGACTTTTCAATTAACATGAAATTAAAAAGGTCTAAGCGGTGTGTGTTATTTCACCAGACCCCAAAAAACATATAATACTATTTTTGAAGCAAAAATTTAAAATTTTAAAAATACAAACAAATTAGAAATTCAATAAAACAGTGATAAAATAAAAAATATTAAAAATAAAAATGAAGAAATTAATGAGTGGAATGTTCCAATGTGAAATACCTATCATCGTGTTTCTCATATCCTATGTCTGCTTACTGAGACAGTGGGTGACACCAGAGAGTCTCTTTTTCTCTTCTTGTACAGAGATAGCCCCACCACCAGTATTGTATTATATTATACAGATATACCACCACTGCCAGCCATATATTGCCCAAATAATAACTGTGCCAGCAAGGAATAGGCTGTATGTGCACTGACCATCATGTAACAAGCTTGGCTATACACTGACCACCATAGAACAGACTCTGGGGCTGATTCAGAGGGGATGTAGTTATGAGACCGGCGGCCGTGATGCCGCCGGTCTCAATACCGATAGGGAAATCCAGACAAGGGACTTAAGATAGGTGTCAAAATACCGACGCCTATCTTATCCCGAGGCTGGAATGCAGAAGGACGCCAGCCCTGGGCATCCTTAGTATTAGCCGTGGGGGGTTAGATTTAGGGAGCGTAGTGGGATTAGGGTTAGGTTTTGGGGGGGGGCGAGGATAGGGTTAGGGACCCCTAGGGGGGTTAGGGTTAGGCACCACTGGGGGGGGTTTAGGGTTAGGCACTAAGGGGGGAGGGTTAGGTCTAGGCATGAAGGGGGGAGGGTTAGGTTTAGGCACTATTGGGGATGGTTAGGGTGTGGGGAGGGTCAGGGTTAGGCTACAAGAAGGGAGGGATAGGGGGGGAAGGGTAAGTATACTTACCCAACCCCTGTCGGGATACCGATGTCGGTATTCTAACAGGAGGCATCCCGACAGCTGGCATTACATACCCATTCCATTCAGAGATATAAATTAATTTGATGTTAACGTACAATGTTTTAAGATCTGCACATGTGCAGGACCCCCAAAAAGCCGAGCATGATTGATGTGCTGCTGGCGTTTGGGTTTGGCGACAGACAGCATTCCTGTTTTCTGGGTGTGCCGTAGCGAGTGCACTGGCTTTGGCAGTGTGATATCACCAGACATCCTGAATAACCTGAGGGTTCCTCAGATGTCCGATAGTCATGCAGTTGATCCGAAGGCTGACGCATTAGATTATTAGAGTAGCCGGCAGTTGGCGTCTTATTACATCATTTCTAACAGCCGCTGCCTACAAAGAATCAGCCCCTATGTTGTGCAACTGGTCTGATAGTTATTTATTATATTTTTTAGACTGTAAAAATTATTTTCTCCTATACTTTATTTTGTCATTATCTTCTTTAATTGCTTTCACACTGTCACTCAAACCTGAGAAATATTTTGAATATGAATTAATACTTGATCACATTACCTTACAGCGCGCAACAGGAATGGCAAAGGGAAATGGCATTGTGAGTACTGGCATTGTGATTTATCATAGATCCCAATATTTATTAAACAGATACTAGGGGATATGCCTAACTCCTCTTTGGTCCATATTGTTTACATTCAATTCTCAAATTCTTGATATCCTCAGTTAATAGATATATATTTTATATGTTATACCAGTGATTCCCAACCTCAGTCCTCAAGGCACACCAGCAGTCCTGTTTTAGTGATATCCATGCCTAAGCACAGATGGTTAAATCAAAATAACTGAGGTACTAATTAAGTCACCTGTGCTCAAGTATGGCTATCCTTAAAACCTGGACTGTTATTGTGCCGTTAGAACTGTGGTTGCTATACATTTATTCTCATATATATTCCCCAACTCTAAATAATTAGCAAATTGGAAACTCACAGGTCACTGTTTTCTTGGTATACTAATGAAGAACAAACTTGTGGACCTAGGGCCTGATTCAAAGTTGTACGGTATTGCACAGACGCAGGGAAGCGGCTGTGTAATACCCTACAGCTCATATGCAAATGCAGAAGGAGGCATCTGGTGTAAATAGACACCTCCTGACTGCATCACAGATCCGAGTGCTGTGTCCTAAGATGCAGCATTGGATCTTCTGCAAGATCCGATGCTGCGTCTTAGTACGCAATCTGAGTAACCCTAAGATTGCCCCTAGCAGACATTGGCATTGGCGCTCGGCAATTGGCCACCATTTTCCGGAACGAAGTCCAGCCCCGCCCACTCCCCGCTTCCAAAGGGCCGCAGTCTGTCTATCAGGCTGCGGCTTGGGGGAACTGCATGAGATCTCGCAGAGGGAGACCTCAGTGGCAAACGCAGGATTTTGAAAGGGGGGTTTCCAAATTCTTGGTTACTGAAAAAACATCTAGCCACAAATAAATATATAGATGCCCGCATTAATGCCCCTTATACAGTGCCCCTTATGTAGTGCCCGCAGTAGTGATGCCCCTATGCAGTGCCCCAGTAGTGCCCCTTATACAGTGTCCCCAGTAGTAGTCCCGCCTATGCAGTGCTCCCAGTAGTGCCCCTTATACAGTGCCCTCCAGTAGTACCCCTTATATAGTACCCCTCTTTGTAGTGCCCGCAGTAGTCGTGCCCCTATGCAGTGGCCCTTATATAGTCCCCCCTATGCAGTACCCCCAGTAGTGCCCCTTATATAATGCCCCCTGTAGTAGTCCCTAATACTAACACTTTTATAATAAATTGCTCTACAGTGTACATACTCCTACAAGTCCTGATCTGAATCTCTTGCCATGCTTTTCTCACTCCCCTCCCTTAGCCTACACACACACACACACACACACACACACAGATACATACACACAGACACACATACTCACACTGACAGACACACTCATGCACACAAACACATACACTATCACAGACACACACTGCAGCGCAGCCAGCGCTTACCTAAGAACATGAATGCAGACTTAGCCAAATAAATACTGTCTGGTACCACCCCCGCCCGCCCGCTCAACCCCCCCTCCCCACGCACCTCCACCCACGGTGTGCGGCTATGGGACTCGACAGCGCTGGCAACAGTGGATTACACACTGTGTCACCCGGCAGCAGGCGCGCTCATCCTCAGATGCCGGTCACGATGGTGCCCCTATGCGGGAACTGACTGGGAGGGGCTTGCGCGCTGAGCTCCCCCTACAGCCAGCCCAGGCAGTCGGGACTCTGGAAAAAAAAAGAAAGAAAAATTGCTCAGCCGCTCGGGCCAGTGGCGAATGGAGCACAACGGGCAGGGGGGGTTTCTAGGTACTCGGAAACCCCCCCTGCGTGCGCGTGTGGACCTGTACATGTGCAGTACAGATCCTGCACATGCGCAGGTCTCTCACAATCAGAGTAGTATGCTAGCCATTGGGTTTGCGTACTACTCTGAATCAGGCCCTTAGTTTGCTAACTAATCTCCTACAAGAGCTAATCTAATCTCCATGCAAGGTCTCGCCAGCCCACACCACCAGCCCACAGATACTTAGCAATATGTCTCTAATGGGACAGCAGCAGAGGGAGGGAAATAAATGTATCAGATTTTAGATGGGCCTCGTTACTTGTATGGGTTCTGCGCAATCTATCATGGCAAAACATCTTACCTTGGGCCCCATTTAACAACTAATTTTATTACCAACAGCATATTTAGTTTAGTTGGTATTCAACATTACTTATCCCTCCGGCGAGGTCCAGCGACGTCCCCCTCCTCTGCAGCATCTGCTACTCTGTTGCTGGCAGCCTAACGCTGCCAGCGATGGCCTACTGTGTCATGTGCAACAGACTACTGCACATGTGCATGACACTTTTACCTGGCGGGGACACAGCAAAGCCTGGACTACTTCATTGAAACTGGAAAGGCTGTTGCTGGGTTCCCATTGCTGGCAATGGGGGACAATATCGCTCTCGCCATCTATAGATGGTGTAAGCGATATTGTGACAAACAGCAGTGATCTTAGTTTACTGCTGTTTGTTAAATATTGAAAGGAGGACATAACCCTTACTGATTACTAAAGGGGTTGTCTTGTTGTTAAATGGGGCCCCTTGTCTGAGGAGATACTGGAAACCTTCCATGCACAAGTAGCATAGCAATGTAAAGAGTCTTACTCTAAGGCAGGGATGGAGAACCTCAGGCCCGTGGGCCGTATAAGGCCCCCAAAATCATTTGGTCTGGCCCTCTGAGCTTTTTTCTGCTAGCCTCATCTGGCTAGCAGACTGCCTAGAATGGCACCCTGCAACCAGAATCTATGCAGCAGTGCCGCCTGGAGCGCCCTTAGGATGCTTCAGACGGTCACACCATTGCCCTTACATCGTCCTCAGGATGCTCCGGGCATTGCTGTAATCACCGGCGATTGTGGCCCCGCCCCCGTGTGACATCACACGGAGGGGCCATGGCCTGCACCGACCCCGTGAAGAATATTTTATAAATCAAAATGGCCCTCAGCAGAAAAAATGTTCCCCACCCCTGCTCTAAGGAGTAACCAAAGTCTTATAGTGGCTACGGTGCTGTATGTTTTTGATTGACATAAAACTGGAAAATCAAACTGTAAATTATCAAGATCAAAATTTGGAAAACCAAGACATGTCTGTTCTTCCTTAGAAACCAGAGGCCTGATCCTGTCGCTTACTTGAGGAAGCGGTGAGTGTTTTCTATAAGTATGAGGCCCATAGCATTACTGGTGTCATTCTCTCTTCTGCCAATGTGATAGTTCTGTAAATGTTGGTTGTGAATGCAGCAGACAGAACAAATGTCCTGATAATAATGTTACCCAGCAAAGTAAATGCAGAGACACTACAATCATAACTTTTGCAGAGCTTAATTGAAAGTGTTACATATGGGCCTATTGTCTCGCTATATGGGGATAGGGATTGTTTTCTTTCACCAGTTATCACAGCCCTAAAAATAAATTATCATATGCCGACACTATAATATCGACATGATGTTGACATTGTTGTAATGTTGACATGGAATATGTCGCCATGTACAGAATGTCAACATGTTCACAATTTTGACATAAGAAATACTGACATTCTGCAGGGAGTGGAGGGCTTGGATTAGGCTGTAGGACAAGAGAGTTAGGCTGCGGGAAGGTTCGAATTAGGCACTAGGGATGGGGAAGGCCAGGTACACATCAGACGATAAATTGGACGATAGATAACTCTGATGCGGATCGGAATGACATATCGTCCATATTGTCTAATGTGTATGCACAATCACGCGTGCAGTTACATTGTCAGCGACATTATCCTGATGTGCTGTGTGTCAGATGGGATGATGTCACTGATGATGGCATGCAGGTAAGTGGAAGATGGAAGGCTATATTGTGCGGTCATACACCGGATCGTGCAATATGTACAGCCGACCGATATATTGTTCCATCGGGCCTCGGGTAGGCTTGGATACTTATAGTTTTGATGTGTACCCAGCCTTAGGGTTAGGCTGCAGGACCAAAGGGTTAGGGTTAGGCTGCGGGTGGGAAGGAATAAGGCTTAGGCATTAGTGGCAAAAAAGGACGAGCCTTTGCACGAGTTTGTAAATTGAATCTGATCAAAACCCCGTATACTTTTAGATTGTTTATAACATTCAAAAACGGGGGTGCTGCCAGCGACAACTGTAATATATGTTGGAAACTTGGAGAGGAAGAAAATATGTTGTCCTTAGTGCGTGCCTTCCTAGGACAACATCTTTTCTTCCTCTCCAAGTTTCCATCAGGCATTAGGGGGAAGGTTAGCGTTAGGGGGTAGGATTAGGGTTTAGCATTACTCACCACCGAGACCGCTGGATGACAGTTGGAATTCACCATGATCTGACCCAGGCCGTCTAGAGCAGTGACAGACCCAGGTACGGGGAATGGGCAAATCGGGGAGGTGTGGCCATGCCCCCTTTAATTTTTAAAAGTACTACATGCTGGGAAGGGGAGTGGATTTATCCCCCTCCTCCAGGGGGCAGATCCGAGGGGTGGGGGGTGATCAGTGCAATCACCCCTCCGTCGTAACACTTGCATGGAGAGAGAGGAGACTACTGCTGCATATTTCACAGCGACAAGAGCAAGGCCTAATGATGTTATATCCTGTCCATCCCCCCCCACCCCCCCACCCAAGGTAGCAGCTGCATCTCCTCTCTGGGCTTCTCTGGAAAAGAGATAAAAAAGTAGGCAAGTGTGCAGGTAAGTAACTGCTGCACTGGGACACACTGTTGTGTTGACATTTTAATCAATACGATAATTAATTAGTGTCGACATGCTGTCAGCATTACAACCATGTTGCAAACTCATGTCGACATGATGAATGTCGACAAAATATACCCAACCTAATTGAACACATTTTCACAAACAGAAATGTCACTTACATTGCTGGAATAAACGTTTTTCCACTTTTGTAAAATGGATTCAATTACCCGTGATGTGCTGCCGAACATCCCACAATGAGGTGTAAGGAAAAAGTACATATTCTTTACTACTACTATTAAAGAACAAGTACTGCTACTGATACTTTTAAATTAATAATATCAGTAGTAGTACTTATTCTTTAATAGTAGTACATATTCTTTAACAGTATCAGTAGTAGAACTTCTTTTATAGTAGTAGTACATATTCTTTAATACTATCAGTAGTAGTACTTATTTTTTTCACCGACTGTTAGAAACCATTAATGTAAGAATTCACATTATGTCCTAAATTTTTTTTATTACAGAAAAATGTGGAGCTGCTTCTTCCCTTACCTGAAGCGCTAGAACAGGTAATGTGATAACAAGTTACTAAGCTAACAAACCAAACAAAATATACCAGTTATACAGATGAATGTTTCAAGTAATTCAGTTGTTCAGTACAATTACTTCCAGCTCTTATCCCATCTGGTTCACATGGTGATGTTGAAGTTTTTACTTGTGTTTTGTTATTTAAACGAGCAATGACTGTCAGTTGTGATGTCTAATATTAATCACCCTCATAAGCCATGATAATTGACCTTGTGTGTCCTACATGAGGCTTTCTGCTTTATCCACTTTTACACCTAAATTCCGGGTTTGACCCGGAGTTGGAAAAGGGTTCCAATCCGGATCAGACCCGGAATTTAGCTGCATAGACCCAGCTTTTCCGGCGTTGAAGTGGACGCTTGGAGATGACGTCATCTCCAAGCACCACTGTAGCCGGACCAATTGGCCGGCATGCGGCGCGCTCCAGGTCATCGTGACCCAGAGTGCGCCGTTCACACTGCAGGGTTTCACGGGTTACTCCAGTGTTAAACCCTGCAAGTTACCTACCTGGGTTGGATTGCCGGGGTCACTCGCCTGGCGATCCAACCCTCTCCCCTTTTACACCAAGGAGCTACCCTGCAATAACCCTTTGTTGTTAGCTCCGGGTGTAAAGGGGTATTAGTTTTCTCCTTTGAAGCCGTATATACTTGTGGATTGTTGCACCCATCGCATATGTGAATTACCAGTTCTGAAATTACTTGTATCATTTATTTCTTTTTTTGTGTGTGCAAATAGGCCAAGATTGCTATTTCTCAAGGGTGCAGGACAATGGAAATCTGCATACGAGACCACTGGTGTCTTATAAACGCCCCTGCTCTAAGGCCATAATATGCCACTGTGCATTAGTTACAACATTTATTCTGTAAATATATATATATATATATATATATATATGTATATTTGTGCAAATAGTATTTATTTACATTTTAATAGGGTTCAACAAATAAAATGTAAATATAATACAAATATTAAATAATACTTAAACTTTTATTGATATAACTTAAAATGGTTAAAATATTTCTGAATTTATTTTGTATAGTTCATTAAAAACAGTTAAAAATATAGATATATATGTATGAAATGTACAGAAAACTTGTTTAAAATTAGTTATATACTTGTTATTAATGTATAAATGTTTCTTATATTCTTTATTTGAGATTATATAAATATTTATTATTCCCTGATAAAAGAGAATACATTGTTTGGTATTTATTTAATTTAATTTATATGAGATTTTTTCCTTAATTTATTGTTATTTGTACTTGCTAAATTAAACTTGGATATATGTGAAAAAATGTTTTAAAATTAGCGGTCTACTTGATGACATCAGTTAGTAATATCTAGAGATGTTTCTTTTGGGATTGTTCTTTAAAAAAGATCATATAGGTTCTAGTATATCTGAACGTCGGTCCCCTCTCTCTCCTTCTCACCTCTACTCTCCCAAGCTCACCTTTCTGTATCTTCCAGCCGTGAACTTGTCCTGTCCGTTGCAGCAATGGGAGTAGTTGGGGAAGGGGGTGATAGAGACAGGACAGGTAGGTTATTGCGGCACATCAGGATAAGAATTTAGGCACAGTCTATATATCTACCTCAATTAAAGTTTAAGAGATAGTGAGGGGGATAACAGAAGCATGATCAAATACTGTACAAATCCTCTAGTCCAGTGCTTCTCAAATCCAGTCCTTCGGAACGGGTGTAGTAGGTATTACCGCCGGACGCATGGCCGGCGGTTCAAATCCCGACAGCGGCAGCCCGGCAAGGGTAAAAATCCAGATCGTCCCTAAGGTAAGTATCGCTAACCTAATTCTATGCACTAACCCCAACCCTCCCTTAGGGGTGCCTAACCCTAACCTCCCCCCAAGTGCCTAACCCTAATCCCCCTCTAAGTGCCTAAACCTAACCCCCCCTTCCCCCCTGCCTAAACCTAAGTCCCCCGGGGGGGTACCTAACCCTAACCTCCCGGAGTCGGTGCCTAACTCTAACCCCCCTTCCCCTAGCCTAAACCTAACCCTCCCAGGGGGGTGCCTAACCTTAAGTCCCCCCCTGCGGCTGCCCGCGCCGGCGCCCAGCTTACCTTCGTTCGGTATACTGGACGTCGGTCTTCCGGCATCTGGTTAATGACAGGCGTCGACTTTTCGATGCCTGTCATTAGTACCACGCTGGGATTAGAAAGTCTGGAAGCCGGCAGTCGGCATTTAGACCGTCGGCTTCCAAACTACATCCCCTCGGGACATGCTAACAGTGCATGTTTTTCATATATCTTTGCTGGACCACAGGTAAATGTTTTACTGATTGGGACATTTTAAAAGATCCACAGGTTTTTCCAATTATTTCACTTGTGATTCTGTGAGGAGACCTGGAAAACATGCACTGTTAGCGGTGGCAGCTCTTACCTAACTTGAAGAGGGTAAATGTGCTGCAACTGCAGTGTCACTTAAGTAACTGAATTGTTACACATTGGACTGTAATGAAATGGGCATATGCATGTTTTGTGCGCTTTGAAAAAGTCCGGTCAAGTGGACAAAATGCGTCAGGGAGCTCCTCCCCCCCACCTGGTTAGACTTCCTAGGGACCAGCATGGCTTCACAAGCACCAGGCATTTACTGTGCCCATCTCCATATCAGGCAGTTGACACGGCACAGCACAGAAGTCATCTGCAGCCACCTCAGTCTGTGACCCACTAGTATACCACAGCGGCTGGTCCACTAGCAACCAGAGTACCAGCCGCTGCCATCTGGCTCTTGGAAACTGACACAGCATTACCAGCGCTCTAAAGCCATGGAAGAGCACACACCAGCAGCGGCAGCACAGCAGCTGCCTTCTTAGTTTTAAAGCTAAGATCTTAAACCAGACATACGCAGTTTCTACAGGAGTGACCACCCCAACCAGTGGCGTAAGTTCATCCCAAGCGCCCGAAGGCAAGTTATAATTTGGTGCCCCCCGTCACAGCCGCTGACACTGTAATTTAGCATTTTGCAAGCAGATACACCTGCAGTTGCACACAGAATATAGGCATGCCATGGAGGAGTGAGACAGAAAGTTGTGGCTAGGGGTGCACCGAACTTGTCATACTGACAAAAGAAGCTGCTGAGGAGCAACACCAATGAGTAAGGACAGTCTATAGATATACAGAGGGGGCAGCTGACGGTCTGATATGGAGCTCTCCACTAGTGTGTAGTGGCTACTCAGGTGTCGGGTAAAGGTGCCAAGTATTGGAAAATGGACAAAAACTGTTGTTTGAGCTTTGTTTGGATCAAATATTTAACAAACTTGTCTGACGCCCATTTTCATCTGTTTTCTGGCATTTAGGAACAAATTGCTGATCATCAGTTACTCCCATACGTTACCAGATTTTCATTCCAACCAATCAACTAGTTGGATGGTTGGCCAGAAAATCTTTACGTGTGTACCCAGCCTAAGACTACACTACTGTGAGAGGAGGAATTCATTCAGTGTTTGCACGTTGGATGCTACAGTACTTTTATAGTTTCACAGTGTACTGTAATTAAATGTGAATTTATGTTTACTAACAGATTGTGGGTTTTAGTATTACTATTCCACCATAGACTTCAGCGCTAGTATCTTTTCTTTTCTATTTAATAAATTCTGAATTATTCACAGACTGCGCTAATACGCCTTATTAGTGCTTAGATCGCAGGATTCACATGCATCAAAAAACAGTCATGGCTCCAAACATATAAATGTATTGCTTCTGTGGTACAGAGGTAATGTTCATTGATTTATGTTTGAAGGGTCCTATGTTCGAATCCCAGTTGGGGATAGAACTAATAATCAACAGATCACTTTTTGCCCTTACATATAAGAATTCCTGAGATAGGGGTATTGTAGATTTGGAATTTTTATTGCAACTATTTCCAATCTATTCTTACTAATTGGGATCTATGTGACTGGTTATTAGTGATACACAGCTAGACAACTGTGTGTCCATCATTGAGACATTCCTATAACAGCAACAAGGTTAATTTATATCAGTATATTGGTTGCCATATTATTACCATAGAGCTATTTGGTTATATCTAACTTTTAGACTATATAAGGGCATATTAATAATATGTATATCTATATTAAGAAATTCAGTATAAATATGAAACAAAAAATCTTTTCAGGAGCGATATGGGCTCTGATAGAGGCTAATAACAATATATGAGGAAAAATATTTTACACTGAGCGAACTGCCTCTATGGTGTAGAGGTAACATGTAGTAATCAATGTCAGAAGGGTCCTAGGTTTGATTCCCAGACAGGGATGAAATGAGTAATTAAACTAATTTTTTATTTATTTTTAATATGTATTGTTTGTTATAAGTTAATATTGTCATGAGCTCCTTGCATATAGAACAAAGATATATATTTTCGATATGCATATTAAGACAATGTTTGATGTTATATTTTTTGATATATATGTAATGCTTTTGTAATGCTTTGAGAGAAATATATACTAGTGCAAGGAGTTTCATATTGGAGAACAAAATTACTGCCTTCCAGGATTCCAGGTGCGATACACCTGGGAGTAATGAGCGATTTGAGTCATGATCCAATGGAAAGCTTACTTGTGCTTTATAAACCCAACTGAAATATCTGACAGTCACTCTTGAAAAAGCCCCCATTGCAAGGGGCAAAACGCGTCACAGGACTTCACCCATTCTAAGGTGTCATTTGCATACGGATGCTCCATATCGGATGTACCATCTCTGCACCTCAACAGCTGTTTCCTGTTCTGCTGAGCGGTATTCCAGGCAATACAAGGAGGTGACTTTAAATTGGCTTTAACCCGGCAAGTATAGCGGGCTGCACATCCGCCAAGGAAGCCAGTAGCAATTGCTGAGGCAACGTCAACCCTCATCTGGCACCCGCCGACAGTCTCTGGGAAAGCTGTCCTCCTCCAAACACTGCAGCGCTGTACAGCCTAATAGGCTACGGACAGGTATCATTGATTTACAGCGACATCTGATCAGACCAATTGCACTTGACACATTATTTCCATATATATATATTTTTTCTTCTCTTTTTTTCTGGACATTAATTTAATATATCAACTTGACTGTTTTTGTAGGTGCTCATCAATTACTCCAATTCAGATTGCACAAGATACTCAAATGCACTATTTATCCAAGTAGTATTTTTTATTTAGTTTTATATGCTCATTAGACTTTTACTGTTGCAATTTAAGAGACAGTGTATTTGACAATTGAATGTTTGTTTTTTATTAATTGAAACATATATATTTTTATAATAAAAGGGTGTATTTTTATATGTTTGGAGTCATGACTGTTTTTTGATGCATATGAACCTGCGATCTAAGCACTAATAAGGCGTATTAGCGCAGTCTGTGAATAATTCATGTTCTATCTTTTTTTGGGTATTCACAAATCCCACAGTTTAAGACTTGCTGCTTCAATTTAATTAATTACAGACATCTGTGTATTTAATTGAATTTATTTATTATTTTCCTGATAAGCGCCAGTATCATTAGTTTGTTGATTTAATAAATATTGTTGTGTTTTTACCTGCTATGGAGAATAGACAGAAAAAAAATATATTACGCACACAAGGAATGTAGCAGGTCTATGAACACTCCTCGGGTCCCCCAATGGACCCGCAGTGAAAACAATTTAGGAAAAAGTAGGTGGAAGTGGGCACTTAGCACTAATGAGTGGTAGGAGTGAGAGAAGTGTGTAAAAAGGAACTCTTTATCAATGTGGGATTCTCTTCTAGACCAAAGGTGTCATATGCAAGGGGGCTGCAATCCTCTTGTTGGTTTTCTCCAATGATGTCCACCAATGAAATAAGAGTAGGTAAGTAAGGGTGTAAGCCATTGCAGCACTGACTCATAATTTTGAAAAATAAAACAAACAAACTAACAGAAAAAATAGATGTTCCACTGTGCTAGTTAATAACCCCATCTGCAATTTCAAATCAAATATCCAAAAATGGATTAAATAAAACAAATCTATTTATTAATAGATTCAAATGTAATAAAACAAGTCTAAAAAATATCTCTAGCAATAACGCCTTAATTAAATTTAAATTGTGACAGCCTTAATATCCCACGCTGTTTATATAATCAGTATATGAACTAAGTGTTAAAGGGAGGAACTATCCATCCACTAGCGTAACTACTGTAGGTGCAGCAGCTATGGGGCTCAGGCCGCCTCTGGGGCCTGGTCCTTCCCTTGCACCTACAGTGCCAGGCCAGCCATGGTCACGTTCTCCATCAGCAGTAGTGTGCTGCACTGCACAGGGCAGACACATCTACCCTCCTGGACGGCTCCACCTCCGTCTCTCCTCACTGACTGATACTGGGAGGAGGCGTGGCCGTGATCCGTGGATGTCCCAGCAGGCTCAGCACGGCTCCTCCAAGCATCAGTCAGTGAGGAGTAATGAAGAGGAGATGTGCCTGCCCTGCGCAGCACACTGCTGAAGGAGAACGTGACCACAGACCAGAGGTAAGTTGCAGAGGGGGAGGGGGGTGCGGAGGAGGAGGGAGGGAGTGCCGAGGACCAGTGAAAATTTTGCTATGGGGCCCCCCTAGGTATAGTTACGCCCCTTTATCCAACAGTTAGTTAAAGTGAATAAAGCATCCTTTGTAAAGAGCAGAAAATAGACAGCAGTCACCAGACGAGTGTCCAATGGGATCTCTTGCCTTTAGAATGTATGTCCAAATAAAAAGCAATATTGAAGTCCAAAGAACATAACAGAAAGCAGCTGGCTCCAAATGAATCTTGGTGGAAACTTAAAGTACTTTGTTTTAGAGAAAAACTCCAGCACTGTGATCAATAGGTCCCTGGTCCAGGAAACACAAACCATGAACAAGCTGGCGAAGTTGAACCAGTTTTGACGACACATGTTAGGCTAGTCCCTTTGCCACTCCTTGGGACACGTTTATATTCCACCATCCAGTTATGGACTTGTAATACACCCACCTGGTTTACAGCTACCAGAATACCTCCTGATGGCACTCCAGGGACACCATCATCCGTGTACAGACAGAGCTTTGGAATTAACACAATTCAAATAAGAATTGCATCTATCTGGGAACTGTGAGCCTGATTCAGAGCCGCTCATAAGCGGCCGCTCGTTCGCTTCGAGCGATGTTCGCACATCTGCGCATGCGTATGGGTCATAATGCGCATGCACCAACCAGTCATTGCGGTCGGAAATCGAGCGCTCGCAAAATAGCGAGTACCTGCTAATTTGAGTGACAGGATGAGGCGTTTGTGGGTGGTAACAGGGGAAGGTGCTTGAAAACGGGGAGTGGTGATCCGAACGCAGGCGTGAGAAACGGTCAAAACGGGCGTTTTAAGGGTGTGCATAATTAACAAAGCAGCGTCATCGACCACGTCACTTGGTTGTTTGTTAGCCTGAACTGTTCGCATGATTGCGGTAGGAAAATCCTACCACAAGCACTGCGAGCAGTTCAGATGCCTTTCGATGTACTCGATTAATCAAATAAATAGCGGAGATGACGTAGGATGCGAGCGGCCAGGGGGCGTCTTTACAAAATAGCGAGCGCATGTTTCGTTCGCTCGCTCAGAAATAGAGGCGTCAACAGACCGCAAAGAGCGAGCACTCAATTTAAATAGCCGGCCCCTTTTTCTGAATGAGCGAGCGCAAATAGCGTCCGGCTCTGAATCAGGCCCTGTTTTCCATAACATAGTGATATAGTGCATAGTGATGTAGCGTTTTGAGTGTCTCCTGCTTGATTTGCAAATGATGACATGGCAGCAGCTGTATTATGGCCAGTCATGCCCATATATTTTTGATAGGGCATGTAATATATTCTCCACAATCAGCCATGATATTGTGAGCTTTCCATCATAGAGCAAGGATAACTGGGCCTGATTCAGACCCGGACGCAAGTGGCCGTTCGCTTGTCCGCCGTACGAGCGAAAAAATTTAAATTCAAGCGCTCGCTCGCATGTTCGCTCGCAGCTAATCTTCCGCCCCATATTCTCACAGCCCCTCCTCTAGCTAGCGAACGTTCGAAATAGCGACCGTCCATCTCCTCTTTTTTTGCAGGGAACGCTCGCACAAGTCAAATCCGGAAGTAGCCCTGTCAGTTTTCGATTGCCTGCTATTTCATTCAGCAAACATACTTGAATCAATTAATAGCAATCACTATATTAATTAGCTTAATTGTTATTCACATGTTTGCAATCCTTTTTTTTTCAATGTCAATAAACTTTATTATTGTTAGTGTGTGTCATTGCTTCCGCAGAATACGTACGGTTGGAACAAGGGGATGGTTTTTCAAAATTAAAAGTTTGTTTGAATGCTACTCTTGTTTTGCGTTTTTTTTCTAGCCTGATTTTTCATCTTTTTTATTAATATTTAAATTAGCTTACGCATGTCACTGCATCAAGCCTATCATAACTCATAACATTATATTTGTGAGGGTGTAGGTCACATGACTCATACAATAACCAATAGAATGCTTTTTGTTAATTTACAAAGTACATTAGCCAATCAAAATTTTTCTAGGACCTTTATTAAAACTGTTTTGTGTAAAAAAAATCATTGCCATCATGAGAGCCGCAGCTTTTTGTAGACGTGAGCTCCTGGTCCTCACTGATGTGATGAACCGGAGAAACACACACCAGCCACACCCCATCACTAACCTCCGCAAGCGGCTGGCCTACGCGGAGGTGCGGCGCCGCCTCCGTACGATCGGCTACCGCAGGAATATCGGCCAACTCGAAAGGAGGTGGACCGATCTGGGGCGCAGATCCCCACGCCTGTTGGCCAATTTGCGTCAGCAAATACAGGAAAGTAAGTGTTTTTTTTTATTATATTTAAAATGTAAGCATACCTGCGTGTGCATGTTTACTGTATAGCCCTGTTTCTTTATTTTGGCCATACCTGCATGTGCATGTTTACTGTATAGCCCTGTTTCTTTATTTTGGCCATACCTGCGTGTGCATGTTTACTGTATAGCCCTGTTTCTTTATTTTGGACATACCTGCGTGTGCATGTTTACTGTATAGCCCTGTTTCTTTATTTTGGACATACCTGCGTGTGCATGTTTACTGTATAGCCCTGTTTCTTTATTTTGGACATACCTGCGTGTGCATGTTTACCGTATAGCCCTGTTTTGTGTTTTTTTTTGGTGTGTAAATTGTTGAAACAAAAAATGAAATATGTAATAATCGAAATTTTTCAACATCATTTAGGGGCTGAGCGCAGACTACAAGGTCGCCAACGTCAGCGACGTCGGGCTCTTACCCTATCCCCCACTCCCACCCAAACCTCCTCTGCCCATTCTTCCCCAAATTCCCCCTCCAACCCAGACCTGGCCGACTGTGAGGCCCCTCCCTCTCCTCACATTCCCATCCCTCCCAATTCACACTCCCCTCAACCCCCCCCCTCTTTTCATCACCCTCAACTTCATCCCAAATCACCCCTCCTCCATCCCTGCTGCACTGGCCCACCTCTGATGAGAACGATTTTGGGGCTCCAGGACCAGGCACCATTAGGACCAGTATGTTTCGCTTTAAAACTATGGCTGTTTTTTCATTATTTTGATTTTGGTTGATGTTGTCCTTTTGCCTGTGCATTTCAAAATTGTAAAGTATTTCTAATGTTTTTGATATATATCTTTGTGAAACAACGTCTAGGATGTTTTCCCCTTACACATATGACACATGTCCAAACACTCATACTTGTGTCTTTCTTGTTTACGGTACCAACAAATGTTGTATTTTTGCGTAGTTGTAACTCTCTTTTATGTTATTTTTGCCGTAGATTTTTTGGCTTTGTTTTTCGACAATCTTTTCGTTTGGCATTCCTTTTGTTTTGTAGTTTTTTTTGTCACCTTTTTTTGTATAGTATGATTTTTAGTTGTTTTTTCACATATAAATTAAGGTGCCATTTTAGTAATCCGCCAATTTTTTTTACCCACAGAGGACCAGAGGCGTAACGCTGAAATTTATGCAGGCTTGCTGAATTTGAGGGGCCATGTAGTTGCCATGCTTGTGGCCTTGGATCACATTTTGGTGCGCCTGCGCCACTAATTATTTTGTTTCACTCCAAAAATGTCTAAAAAAATACAATTTATTTTGATTCATTTAAGTCTCATTCCTTGTGTGTAAATCTTAATTGTTGAACCTTACATAAGTCTACTATTTGCCCATGATTTTTTAAGAAATGTAAATGTGTTTATTGAAAGCTCAAGTAAGTATGTAAGCTTGCACATTAAACACATAACAATACCAATAGGTTTGGAGACATAACCTCAAAATGTGATTTTTTTTTGGTGTGGGTAATGTTAAATTTAAAGGTACCTGCTTAGGCCTACAATTGCAAACATACTGATTCACCATAATACCTTTGGTGTTTGTTTTTAGCAACAAAGCAGGGTACTGAACTTTTACAAATAAGAACTTACAGTATTAGGCATTAAGCAACTTTGCATTTTTAGAAACAGGTTACACTTGGTTGTAATATACGATGGAAATCGTTGGTGAACGTAAAATAAAATTTTAATACACACAAATAATAAACACCAAGTGAATACACACAATAAATACAAAAATTCAAAACACACACACACACACGTCAAAAACACACCAAAACCCCCCAAAAAACAAAATCAGGAACTGTTTGAAGAAGGAGCATGCCAACATGAATCCACAAATGAGAAGAAATCATTGTTCCCGAAGTTATATCCAATGTGTCCACATAAAGTCATTTGTGTTGATCAGATGGTAGGCATGGTTTTTTATGGTCATTTTAGGGATTAAAAACAAAACAAAAAAAATTAGTTAAAAGTGTACTTTAAAATATTACATGTCTACATTGTGGCATTTTTAAACATTATGAGGAAATAATTACCTAAAAAATCTGGCCACAACTTCATCGCGTATGGCCCCCCCACATACTGACCTCCGACCAACCTCGGGGGGGCCGTCCTCAGGCAAGGCATCCTCTGGCTGCATTGGGACACCACTCCTTATGGCGATGTTGTGAAATATCCCACACAGGACCACAATTTTCGAAACCATAGCTGGCAAATACATGAGGTCGCCACCAGAGCTGTGGAGGCATCTGAATCGGCCTTTTAAAAGGCCTATACAGCGTTCCACCACCTGCCTGGTGGCTTTAAGTGCGGAATTATACTCACTTTGTGGCCCTGGTGTGGGAGCCAAATAAGGAGTGAGCAGCCAGGGGGTGCAAGGGTAACCATTGTCTCCTGTGAAAACAGATAAAAAAACATCAGAACCATTGTGTGACAAGCTTTGCATTGGTTTCAACAGAAGGTGTCAACTAACCCAGAAGCCATGCATCACCAGCTTGTAGGTTGTTTAATTTGTGCCAAATCCCTGATTGCCGGATGACGAAGGAATCATGTGCACTGCGGGGGAACTTGGCATCAGGGACAGGATCTGGAGGGAGGCCTCACATACCACCATTACATTCATTGAGTGAAAGTGCTTGCGGTTCCTAAATATAGCCTCCAGCCTTGCTGGAGGCTGAAGTGGTATGTGAGTGCCATCCACAACCCCTATGATGTGTGGGAAGCCAGCTATTTGATAAAAATTAGCCTTCGCCACATTAAGGGATCCCATATCCAATGGCATTTTAATAAAATGATGGAGGTGTTTGAAAAGGGCCTCCATCACTGCCCTCAGGATCCTTGAAAAGGAGGATTGGGAAATTCCAGCGACTATTCCCACAGTGGTTTGAAAGGATCCTGAGGCACAAAAATGTAACACCGACATTAATTGCGTAAGTGGTGGTATTGCTGTTGGACTGTCAATTTGCTGTTCAAGATCACTCTCTATTAATGAGAGAGTGTCTATGATGAGTTGTGGCGGAAGACGGTAGCGCCTTAACACCTCATCATCTGGCATTCCAAAAAGGGTGACACGTGTTCTATATATCTGGGGCCTTGCACGCCTACGAGGCCTACGCCTGGGACGCAGTTGAGGTTGGTCGGGTTCTGGAACCATGGCCAATATAATACGACCAACATCAACCTGAAATGTTAAGCAAGGTAGTTATAGGTTTAGACAAATGTGTTAAGAAAAATATACTTATCTTTTCCAAGAAAACCAAAGATGCTTACAGGCCTGGGAAGTGTCATGGGCAGATCAACCTACATTTCAAAATTAGAAATTTTTACAGATATTAATTTAAAAAACTAGGATTTTTAAAAAAAATTCGTATTCTAAAAAATAGAGAAGGGAGCACACATTAGTTTGCTAAATAGTACGCTACTTTTACAGTTGAATAAGGATACATTAGTTCGCTAAATAGTACGCTACTTTTACAGTTGAATAAGGATACATTAGTTAGCTAAATAGTATGCTACTTTTACAGTTGAATAAGGATACATTAGTTCGCTAAATAGTACGTTACTTTTACAGTTAAATAAGGATACATTATTTCGCTAAATAGTATGCTACTTTTACAGTTGAATAAGGATACATTGGTTCGCTAAATAGTATGCTACTTTTACAGTTAAATAAGGATACATTAGTTCGCTAAATAGTACGCTACATTTAGTGGTAAGACATGATTGTTCAAAGAAAAAAAACAACATTACTTTGCGAAACATATGCTAAGACCAACACATCGAATTTGTAAAATCATGAAACCAAAAACACTTACCAAAAGCAGACAAATATCCCAAAGTTCAATAACTTCACTCGGTCACTGCCAAAATAACTGTAAAAGGAAAAAAAAATAGAAACAAATGTAAACTATTTACTATTATTTTTTACGGTGGATTTTTAAATACCCAAAAATGCAAATCCAAAAAGCCGAAAAAGATAAAAAAAATGCTAAGGAAAATAACGAAGAAAAAAAGCCAAAAGATCAAAATAAATCAGTCCTCCTTCTCCAAACCAATCGCCAACAATCAACTCCAACGCTAAACCTCCAACAATCAAAACATGCCACCTCGACTCGAGTCACACCAAGCCATAAATAGGCTTTATTTTCCCGCTCAAATTAAGGATGGACAATAGGAGCTCACAAGGAATGATGCGGCCGAATAATGCTGACGCATGTATAAAAACGTCACTGAAGGCCAAAATCGGTCTGCTACATTGACCGAAAAAAATTAGTACAGAGCAGAAAAGTAGTAGCCAACAGGCACCATGTAAGTGTTTTTTTTTTTAATGGGAAAATGCGTATGTTTAACATTACATTTTAAAACATTTTACTAAAAAACATTTTTAACATTTTCAAAAAAAGGTGTGGAGGATGCCATGGAAGAGGCTGCTGGCCCTAGTAGGCAAACTAGGGCCAAAAAAAAAGGCAGCCACAATTCACAAGGAAGGAGATGGAGGTTTTGGTGTAAATGTGCAATGACAACCTGGCACAGGCACCAAAGAATATGGGTGCATCCCAGAGATGGAAACTGTGGGACGACATAGCCAGTGGTGTCAATGGTGTGGGTGAGTTTGAACGTTCAACCCGGGAGGTCAAACGCCGGTACGTAAAAACTACATTTTAGTAAAAAGTGTTTACAGGTCAAAATACTGCAGGAATAATGCCAAATTTTAAACCAACAGATGGAGCGACTTCAAATATCGGCTTAAACAAAAACTGGCTGATAGGGCTAGGCATGCAGGGGGGACAGGTGGGGGGCCCACCCCTGTGTCACTTGAGCTCACAGAATTGGAGGAGCTGGCCCAGGGGTGTGTGCAGGATGAGGAAGTGTTTGGCGTGTCGAACATGGATACCGACATGCCAGACTTTGCGGCTCCTCATGTTGCCTCAGGTACAGTAAATGTTGTAAGGTTACCAACTCAGAAATGTGTTTTTTGACAATATCTAGATTATAATTTTACTCTTTTCTCTTTTTTCTCACAGAGACACAGGAGGATGAGTCTGCTCCAGAGGTGAGCTTTGGCCGCAGAATTTCTTCTGGCTCTGCAGGGGAGGAAGCAGTAGATCCGGCTGGGGACCCTGTGGCAGACAGTCCAGGGCATTCCCCTTCGCAGGCAGTGGCCCTCCTCACTGATCTCAATGGTAAAACGGATCAGCAGACCGAGATTCTGCAGAGGATGGACGCCAATCTGCTACGGGTGGCGGACGACCTGGAGCAAAGTGCTGCGGCCAACGTGACCATTGCGGAAAATACTGGGGCCAACGTGCGAATAGCAAATGCCCTGGAGCAGCTTGTTCGCCAACACATGTTGGAGCCGGCCTCCCTTCCTGCTGGAACGTTAGGACCCTCCACCTCTGGCACAACAACAGCCATCCCTCCAAATGTGCCTAGCCCTATGCCTAGTCCAGAGGCCACAACATCTGCCTCTGGCCAGGCCAGCCGAAGGACTTCCCGTACCCGTTCAGGCTCCCTCCAACCCCCGGCCAAACGGCCTAAAAGGCAATGACAGCACTGGCTAATTTCCCCACAATCCATCTCTGTGTTTGCCCCATGTTCCTGCATGGCAAAAACCTCCCGCTCCTTTCTTGTGAATTGTTTTTATTTATTTTATTTGTGTTCAAATGCCACTTATTTTGTTGGTGTGTGGGCAAAATGATTTCTAGATTTTGGCCCATGAAAAAAAATATGTTTACTTTAAAAAAAACTTGAAAAAAAAAAAAATATATTAATAAACTTTGGAAACAAAATGGCAAAATTCTATTGTTGATATATTCACAAACTGGTTAAAAGGTAATCCCTCTAACAAACTTACAAACAGTACAACGGAAATAGAAACATTTCATATTTTGCCTAAAAACAAGGGTTAAAATCAATTTATGAGTTTTAATTAACAATTATCAAAAAACAAAAGGACTATTGGTTTCTTGGTCAAAAAATAAAATAGAAAAAAACCAAACATGCGTACAATATTGTTTGCCTACAAATTAAACACTTACAAATATGTACAAAGCACTCAAAAAACCCAAACATTTGTTAGCTAATTGATTGTATGCCCCAGAAATTAGCAGCTGAGTAGTTCACCTGCGTTCGGTTTTTAGCTACTAAAAAAGGTCTATTTGCTAAACACCTTACAAGCTGTTTAGCAATTAAAAGTTAATTGTTTTTGTTGCCTCACTTGATTAATCGCAACACCATCGATGAGTCCGGGGAAGTACGAGGAGACCATCGTCATTGCGGTAGACTATACCAGACCCAAAGCTGAGCGAGCAGTCTTAATAGAAAATGGATCACACAGTGACGTGTACAAAATAGCGTCCACATTGGACGTTCGCAATAGATAATACATGTACGCCCAAAAAACGCCTTGCCACGCCTGCGTTTTCTCATCTCCACCCCCGTTACCACCCATAAACGGAACATTCTGTCAATCAAATGACATAGGTCACTTCCTGTTCGCTGTGTATACGAGCGATCGAGAAATGACGGCAATGATCCGGCCGCACATGCGCAATGAGATCCGGATGCATGCGTGGTTTAAAACAATCGAATGCATACGAGCGAACGACTGATAGCGTCCGGCTCTGAATGAGGTCCACAGTTCTTTGAATTGTTATTTACCAGACAAGTTGTAGGAGCCTGTAATGCAAGCTGGTGCACTGTGTGGCATAATGTGAATTGCGGGCACTACAATGTGGCATAATATGAACTGGGGCACTACAATGTGGCATAATATGAACTAAGTGCACTGTGTGGTATAACGTGAACTAGGGCACTGCTATGGGGCATAAAATGAACAACTACAGAAAAGAGAGGTGTCTCTAGAAGCAGCACTGGACCATTATCAGATACCTCCATGTTCGCAGTAGACTCTGGTACAGTGCTAGTCTACTTGTTTGTGCCGCCATCTAGAGAGGAGAGGGTACAGACGGAGATTGCACACAGGCTCTCTTCTCACTTGATACGACCCTGGCTCCAGTGGCGGAACTGCCGGAGACAATGGAGTCAGTTGCCGCCGGGCTCCAGTCCTGAAGGGGGCACCTACTCCATTGCCCCTCCGTTCCATCACTATCCTTCTTGCTGCTGCAGCTGCCTGTAACAGAGGAGGCTAAGCTGCCAAGCGGAGCGCCGACCAGCGTCAGTGGCGCTCCTCCTCCGGGCTCTAGTTGCGGATGTCATGTGACATCCGACCGTGACCCTGACTGAGCCTGAGTCCTGACAAGAGGAGCTGGGACTGGAGACAGTGTGGCGGCGGCGGCCGGGCGTGCATGCAAAGAAGAGGACACTGGAGTGGACGGGAGTTGGAAGAGCAGTTTATAAGCAGAGGCAGTGGCTGAAAGAACAGAATAATATTCTAGTAAGTGCAAGACCTTTGGAGGAAGGGAAGGGGGGGGTAGGTGCTGGGGTGGAGGGGTACTTTGGGGGTGGCATTACATATTCCATATTCCTGGTCACCTTTGAAGACAGAGTGATATCTTTAAAGAGCAAAGTACAGTATATCACTCTGTCATGACAAATGTAAAGATCAAGATAGTGTGAAGATAGTGCATTTATGTTTTTAAGATAGATTAGATACACCTCCAGTGCTAATACATATATATATATATATGATCTATCATAAAGACATTATTACACTATCTTTACACTATCATGCTCTTGACATTTATCATGACAGAATCATATATTTAAAGAGCATGGTAGTGTAATAATATATTTATGATAGACTAGACACACCTGCAGTGCTACCAAAATCTTTTTTTTTTTTACACACTACAATCTGTTGACACCTAAAAGCATCATGTCTCAACAGCCTGACTCTGGACATTAGTAATGTTGATACTACAGTGTGGCATAATGTGAACTAGGGGCACTACAGTGTATAATATTGGTAAAATGTGAACTGGAGGCACTACCGTGTGGTTTAATGGGGACTGGGTGTAATACAGTGTGGTATAATGTGAACTGGGTGCACTACAGTGTGGCATAATGCAAACAGGATACACTACAGTGTGGTATAATGTGAACTGGGTGCACTACAGTGTGGTATAATGTGAACTGGGTGCACTACAGTGTGTACAATGTCAACTGGGGGTACTTCTGCATGATATAATGTAAATTGAGTGCACTACAGTGTGGCATAATGTGAACAAGGGGCACTACAGTGTGCTATAATGTTAATTGGGGGCACTGCAATGTGTTTCTCACAATTGTGGTCCTGGAAGTAGATACACAGCCTACAGCTGTATCGGGGCACATGCACAGGGCTGTAACTAGAGAACAGGGCTCTGTGGGCAGCTCCTTCAATGCCCCACGGCCTTGCTTCTGTCTATCAGGTGTCTGGAATGGCACCCTGCAGCCTGGATTGCTACTGCAGTGCCACCGAAGCATCCTTTAGATGCTCCAGACAGGTACCTTGCCGCCTTTACAGCCATTCGAAGCATCCTTAGGATGCTCTGGTAAGCACTGCACTTACCGGTGCGGGCGTTGAATATGCACACTGAGTACCTCATTCAGAGCCGCTCGCAAGATGCAATCGCTCGCTTGCAAAAAGGAGCCGGGTATGCAAATCAAACGCTCGCTCTTTGCGCTGTAAGGACGCCGTCTATGTCTTAGTGAGCGACAGCAGTTAGCGTACGCTGGACTATAAAACCTCCCACCTGTCACTCGCAGCACGCGTCATCTCTGGGAAGTGTCTGATTAATCGTGAACATCGAGGGCCATTGGAGCTGCTCGTAGCGCTTGGGTTGACCTAATCTACCCCAAGCACTGCGAGCAGTTTAGGCTAAAAAACAACCAAGTCACGTGTGCAATGACGCTACTTTGCTAATCATGCACACCCATTAAACGCCGTTCTGACGGTCAGACACGCCTGCGTTTGCACAACCACTCCCCCGTTCACAAGCACCTTCCCCTGTTACCCACAAATGGTGCAATCTGTCACTCAAAGTAGCGTCCTGTCTGTGTACTAGGAGCGCTCGATTGTACATCGCAGATGCTAGTTTGCGCATGCACACTGCGACTTAGACGCTTGCGCAGACGGGCGAAAAACGCTCCTAGTGAGCAAGCACAGCTTAGCGAGTGGCTCTGAGTGAGGTCCTGAGTCTCCAGCGAATGCGTAGTACTCAACACATTGCCCATCTGCATTAAAATCAGCATCCACCACTTCCTGTTACTACAGTATAATGTATCACTAGAAGAGCTTGCTCTCCTTTCGGAGGGCTGCTTTAACCAAAAACTGACCAGAACACACACAATTACAATTGGTTACTAGTAAACAGAACTGTAATTCAAGATGGCCGGATAAAAGCTGGGAGGGGCCAAAGCCTCTAAAATACTCAAAGGTTATTCAAGGAATGGCTCTATGTCACTGTTGGGGATATGCAGTGCCAGATTAATGTCCACATGGGCCTGGAGCTGAAATTTATGAAAAGCCTATTGTGTGTCACTGCAGGGAGTATGACAAGCATTGCAGCAGTGTGACTAGTGCTGTGGCGACAAGACCAGTATTGTGTGGGTGTGGTGTGGTGATCACAGTTAACTGCAGCGGCTATGTTCATAAGGCAGATATTTTCAACTTTTTCCAACTCACGTCCTCATTAACTAAGATGCTACTCTAAAGTTGTCAAGGATACATCACTTCAGTCATACCTGCAGCCTGAAGGTTTGTTCAGAAGAGGGTAGTTATAGGCAAAGCAGCAGACGGGGCAGTCTGGCGGTGACACGCTCAAAGTCATGTCGCTGGAACCTCACCCACTGCAGTTCCCATACACCACTCATCTAGGATTAAGCAGCCTCCAGACAAAGCTGCTGAATTCAGGTACTAGGCCGGATGTTAGCAGGACGCTGTAGTGTGGCCGTCCATGTTCTAAAGTATCTATATCTACCCATTCAATATTATTTTCATATAGCAATTAAGTTACCATAAGCTTACCTTACACTGTAAGATGTCACAGCAGAAGATGCAGCTGGTCACTGACTGCTTTCTAGCAACTAATGTTACTATGATAGTTTTATCACAGTTAATGTTTTTTAACTTTGTCATCCAGTTCATTATTAGTGTTTTCTTTCTGGGATCATCCATTCTCCATTCCATACTCCATCCTTAAATCCCTCCTGCCCACTCTTTTCTATACTTCCTCCCTCCATCCCTAAAACCTCCAAAACACCCCCCTCCTTCCTGCCCTTTCCCCTCCCACCAGGGGCTGGCTGGCAACTTTCAGCCTAGGGGGCAAACACAAGCAAGTGGCCCCAGCTTTTCTACCAGTACATTGAGAAGCACTCTGGAGCTAGTTGGCCCCGTTAGGTTAACACCATCTCCAGGTCACCAGCTGGTGACTGTAATTAGGAAGAGGTACAGGATACAAGCAGTTTCTATCGGTTTAGAATGCAGTGTTTATCACTGAGCTAAGTGGAATATATCTGTGTCCCGCTGTGGCACTCCTTTACAGTGAAATGATGGCGCAGCGCATACGCAGAAGACCAAACGGCGGCCATCTTGCATTGAAGCCTCCCATATGGAACTATGTGGAGATTGCACAGTAGCACATTACTAGGACTACATCAATATACGGCATAAAGTACAGCCAGAGGCGGAAGTATCGGAGACAATGGAGTCTGTCACTTGCAGTGCCAGTTCCAAAGGGGGCACCCCTACCTTCTCCATTGCCTCTGGTGCACTCCAGTCTGTGCGTCAGACACAGTGGCAGCGTGACCTTCCTTGCTCCTGGAGGTCTGGTACAAAGTGTGTAGCAGACCTCCAGAAATGAGGAAAGTCACACTGCCGCTGTGCAGCTCTGCTCATGTAAGAGGCTAGTGCACAGTCTGCAGCAAGGCATCTGGCGGCTCTCAACATCAGCCACACCTGCCGGCTCATTAAAATCATCCACAGCCGATCTGTCAGTGCTGGAGAGCTGGTGGACACCAGCAGCAGCCGCTATGTGAGGGATTTGGTTATTACACAAAGGAGTACAGAAAAGTCACAGGTAGAGAGGGAGGAACATTCTGGAGAGTGGATCAGGTAACTGGGGGACATAAACATAGGAAATGTGCACATAGACTAAACAAAGTAAATAAGAGTGTACCATGCATTGAGAACAGCATATTTAGGTGCCTATTTATCAATGAGTTTTATCATGCGCAACGCATTTTAAAATGCGTTGCATATGATAATGGTGCTCCAGCCAATCAGCTCCTAACTGTCAACTGTTTGAAAAATTACAGGATTGGCTTGAGCACCATTTATCTTATGCAGTGCATGATAAAACTCATTGATAAATATGTCCCATAACTGGTAACATAGCTTAGGAAGTCTGCCTCATGTTGGGTGATCCCACAGACCAATAGGAAGCTGCAATGTTTGAACATTCAGCTTCTTATTGGTCAGCGGCTTCAAACACCCCTACCCAAAGCTGATAGCATATTTCCCAAAAAAATACAAATCTGTTAATTAGCAGATCTTTGCTTATGCAATCTATAGTGGGCCTGTTCCATAAATTACATTTTTAATTTGTTGGCAATATTCCACCCTTAATGTACAGCACTACGTGACATGATGGCGCTTTAGAAATAAACTGGTAGGTTTATTGACTACTGACAGAATTAACCATTGTTATACAAAAATAGGCAGAATAACCTGCGAGCCCACTTCGTTCAGTCACAAGAGTCCAAACATGTTCACCACATCATATACACTCCAATAAAATATAGGATGGCCACCAAGCGCTGGTATCTGTTTCTATGCTCATGAGAAAGAAAGGGTTCGCACATGGATTATATTGCCATATGGACATGTTGATGTTAGCACCAGCGTGACAACTCACCTAATCTAGGTTAGTGACGTTCACCAAAAGGTATCTTTAATCGTCCTCAAACCGCTCAACTGTATATTCGTGATATCTTGGTACAAGTCATGACGTTATACAAAGGATGTCTTAAATATTCACTCGGATGGTGAAGGTATGTTCACCAACCAGGAGAAAAAACCTCTGAATATATAAACACAGAGGGAATGCTCCTCATAGTGGTTAAAAGTATACAAAATATTTTATTGCAGAATTAAAACAACAACAGCAGGGTGCGAAGTTACCCTGCTGTTGTTGTTTTGATTCTGCAAAAGAATATTCAGAGGTTTTTTCTCCTGGTTGGTGAAGATTAGATAGATAGATAGATAGATATGAGATAGATTAGATAGATAGATAGATAGATAGATAGATAGATAGATAGATAGATAGATAGATAGATAGATAGATGTACAGTGTGCATGTGTGATCTGGCAAAGCTGGGTCATGCGTGCGTAAAAGGATCAGGACTGGTGATCAATGAGGAGGGGTGCCTGGGTGCTGCTGAGGTGTTGGTGGTGAAAGCATCATTGTCTATTGTGCCTCCGGGCGAGTGGTATGAACTTACAGTCCTGTCAGCAGCTGACTGCAAATAACTATGGCCCGTATTCAATTTGAGGCGAAAAGTCAGTTTCCGCAATCCTTTTTCCCCACGATGACGTCATTTTCGCCTGTTTTGAGTTTCCTCCGTATTCAATTTGGAAGACTTTTCGCCTAGGCGGAAAGTCAATGCAATGCAATAGGCAAAAAAGTTTCGCCTATGAATAGCAGGCGGAAATAACTGCAGAATTGTGGTTTTGGGGTACAATATTGCGGGAACCCCCGTGCAGCCTTAAGACAGTCCCCTAAAGGTAAACTGCGTTAAAAAAAAGTTTAAAGATAATCGGGACACCCCAAAAAAATAATGTTTCATTTTGGGGGTAAAAAAATAAATAAATAGCAAAATTGCACCTTGCGCGGCTATTACAAACCCCGACTTCTTTCAGCAGGCAAAAATGGGGGTACCCATAGTAATCCTCCATGTCTGGACATCTTTAGGGGGGTCCCAGGCATATTTCCTGAAAATTCCCATTTTTTTCGTAAATGGGGTGAAAGGTCATAAAAAAAAACAGGGATAAATTTTCAATTACCTATAGCAGGTGAAAAAAAGTGCAGATTTGGGGTTTAAGGGTGCAGACTTAAAAAAAAATAGCCTGCACCCTTGGGATTGCCCCCATAAAACAAAATGTGAAAAAAAAAAAAATGAAAACAAAATGCCAAACTAACGAAATTAATTTTGGTGGGGTCCCCAAGTATGCCGCAGGTGTTTTTTCATTGCGCAGAGTAGCGCAGGTGTATTTTTTAAGAATTTAAAAATTATCTTTAGGGACTTAAAAATATGCTTACCCCCATTTTCATGTACCCCAAATTTGATGGGACCACTTTTAAAAATGAAAAAACAAAACAAAGTGCTCTTTTGCATCACTGTCAGGAAAAATAACCACCTGCCGCATCTATTTAAAAAGCTGACTTTCTTCTGCAGGCAAAAACGGGGCTACCCATAGTGATCCCTGAGGTCTGGACATCTTTAGGGGGGTCCTACAATTATTTCCCGAAAATTCCCATATTTTTTTGCTGATCCAAGTTTCGCCTGTTCCCAATTTCGCCTACTTTGGAATTGACTGTGGGGAATAGCGGGCACGCGCTCGATACTTTTCCACCTGGAAAACAGGTGAAGGAGGTGAAAAGTCCAGTAGGCGAAAAGTCTGGACTTTTCGCCTCAAATTGATTACGGGCCTATGGCTATTGGAAGTCAGAGAGGGTTACTGTAACCTGTATAAAATCACTTGGGCCCATGAATTTTATATGTTGGCTGACAGCATTGAACGGCATGTGGAGGTTAGGGTTAGGCTATGGAGAGGGAGGGGGTTAAGGTTAGGCACCCCCCCTGGGAGGGTTAGGTTTAGGGTGCGGGAAGGAGAGGTTAGGGTTAGGCACCCCTCAGGGAGGGTTAGGGTTAGACACTCCCGGGGAGGGTTAGGTCAGGGTGCGGGAAGGGGGGTTAGGGTTAGGCACCCCTGGGGGAAGGAAAGGGTTAGTCACCACTAATGGAGGGTTAGGGGGGGGGAGGGGTAGGGGTAGGGTTAGGCTACTTATGCACCTGTTGGCATCTTCATTGTTTTGGCTTCCGGCGTGAAACTGCGGCTATTTAGACGCAGGGGTTTCACATCCAACTCCACTGATCACCATACAAAGTTATGAAAACAGCAACATACTTAAACCAGTGAAAATATATAGGGTGAGTGCTATTATAAAATAAAGGACTACCAGATGATGTTGAAAGCCAAAAAAAGGTTTATATTTATACAGATGTATACATTAGACCTAAAAGAGAGACAATCTTAAGGGAAGAAGGGACAGCAGAATTTGAGTATGCCTATTCCCACCTATTATGCCTATTCCCATTCCTATTATGAGTTTCTGGCATCTGGCTGTATGTATAAGATCATCAGGAAATACAGTAACAGGAGTTTACCAGTCAAGAAAAACGAGTAATCTATAGTAGCAGAACCCCATGTACTGTGTGGACCATGCATGCTCCCTCTGCTCTGCATGAATCGGCATCACCTCTACTACTGAGGATAGTGGTGGTGATTAAATACAGAATCAGGTAATAAAGGACTAGTTCCATGAGACCTTTATATGCCGGAGTCTCTCCAGGACTACATAGTGCAAGTACATGCTGCTCCTTCCTGTGCACAGAGGTGGTGAGTTTCTCATTGTTTTTCAGTGCCCCGCAGTCAGTCACAGTCAGTTTATTCAGTTAGGGGCGTTAGGAAGTCAAGGTATGAATTAATGGGGCCGGAGCATCGGCCGTTCCGGGGGTGGAGCTTATGTTGGTCCAGGGGCGGAGCTTCAGCAAGCCTGCGGTGGGAAATGGGCGATTCAATGTGTGCCCATGGCTAAATGGTGAAAAGATGGGTCGGACTTAGCTTTGACTACTGTTGGTGGGTGACAGGATTTTTTTTGTTCCTGTCTATACTACCGTAGACCGTATATGCACTACAGAGTGCAGTAGCTGCCCTAGTGCTGCACAATTGTACCGGCCTGGGGGGCACATGGCACCCTGCCCCCCAGCCCAGCCTGCCTCTGCCCCCCACCCTAGCTCCCACATTCCCTCCCTAAATCTCTCCCACCCCAGCTCCCTAATCCCCACCTACCCTCCCTCCTCCTTTCCTCCCTCCCTAAATCCCTACCACCCTCCCTCAATCCCAACCACCTCCACACCCAAACCAACACCCTCCCTAAATTCCTCCCACCCCCACTCCCAAAAACACGCCCTCCCTAAATCCCTCCCACCCCCACTCCCTAACCCCCCACCCTCCCTCTCTCCTCCCACCCATCCTCCCTCTTCCCTCCCCCCGTCCACTCCCACCCTCCCTCCTCCCTCCCTAAGTCCCTCCCACCCCCACTCCCTAACCCCTACCCTACCTCCTCCCTCCCACCCCCACTCCCAAGCCCCTTCTCTCCCTCTCCCTTCCTCCCCCTTCCCTAAATCCCTCCTCCCTCACAAAATTTCACCCTCATCTACTCCCAAACCGCCTCCCTCCCACCCCCACACCCTAATCCCTCCCACCCCCACTCCCTAACCCCCACCCTCCCTCTCCCTCCCACCCATCCTCCCTCTTCCCTCCCTGCCCCCCAACTGACGGCTTTTTCCAAAGCAGTGACATTTATACCAAATCTGACATCACATTGTCTGTTTATGATGTAACCCTGTCACATGACCAGCCTAGCAAGCAGTGACTCAAAAAAGGAGGCTGACATCACAATGGCAGTTATGGATCTAAGCCTGTCACATGATCATCCTACTGAAGTGATATAATTCAGATTGCATGCATTTTACCATTGAAATGTTTTTTATATGTTCATCTATCTATCTATCTATCTATCTATCTATCTATCTATCTATCTATCTATCTATCTATCTATCTATCTTTCTATCTATCTAATTATCTACAACAGAGGTATCTAAACATTTTTTTTTGAGTGGCATATTAAGAAAATGTTTTTACTTGGAGGGCCCCAAAACATTTTTTTTACAGTTTGCCTCTAAGCAATTAGGTAAAGGTTCCCTGCTGGGAAAATATTATCCCAACAAACACTAAAACTAATACAACTATAGATTTGTCTTTACACATCTTTGCTGCAGTCGCGCTAAAAAAGCCCCTCTTGGTACGCCAGGTCCTATGAGACTCTGCTACCACAGGGCATCTTTTTTTGCCGAAAATGCGTGCGCACCAACAGACTGTGCTGATTAATTTCATATGCGATACTTGTGTGCAACTGAGGGCCTGATTCAGACCCGGTCGCTCTTTGCGGCCGCTCGCTGTCAAAAAGGGGCCGTCTATGCAAATCATGTGCTCGCTCTTTGCGGTGGCAGGACGCCTCTATGTCTAAGCGAGCGACGGCATATTGCGCTCGCAAGTGTTTAAAGATGCCCCCTTGTCACTCGCAACACAGATCATCTCTGGTATTTGAAGGACTAATCGGTAACATCGAGAGCCATCGGAGCTGCTCGCAGCGCTTGAAGTATCCTTACCCTCCCGCAAGCACTGCGAGCAGTTCAGGGTAAAAAACAACCAAGTGACGTGTTCAATGATGCTACTTTGCTAATTATGCACACCCATTAAACTCCGTTCTGACGGTCATACCCGTCTGCGTTCGCAGCACCACTGCCCGTTCACAAGCACCTTCCCCTGTTACCACCCACAAACGGCGCTTTCTGTCACTCATTCCACTGGGCAGTCTTTTCAGGGCGAGCAAACAAAATCCGATCGCTCGTACTAGTTTGCGCACGCGCACTGCGACTTATACGCATGCGCAGACTGGCGACCATCGCTCAGAGCGAGCGAGCGCAACTTAGCGTCCGGGTCTAAATCAGGCCCTGAGTCTCTAAATCTATAATCTGTATAAGAAGTTCTATAATGTAGCGGTCGCAGCTTTTTCATTCAATGTTCCATTGTGCTTCATACACAGTCTGCTGGTGCTTCATAGTTGCATCGCATTGCGACTTAGGCCCGTAGTCAATTAGTTTTGTTTAAGCAATAAAGTTAAGTCTGCTGTAGTTTTCGCCTACATCGCGTATGTTAGCTGCGGAAACTTATTGTGCGCGTCCCTGCGATTCTCCCTATTCAATTCCAGCAGACGCGAAAACGGAGACACGCGAAGTCAGAACAGGCGAAAAGTGGTGTCTGAATTGGGGAAATCAGCCTGTACCCCCAAAAAAGATGAGGTAACATTGGGGATCAATGTAGTAGTGCCCGATTAGCCCTACTGAAACAGTTTGGGGTACTTAAGTTTGCACAATTGCCACTAATTAGCGTCTTTGCACAAGTGGTGAAGAATGGCATAAAGCATTATTTATAGGAGAAAATAAATAGTCCTGTCAAATTTGGGGTACTTGAAAATGGGTGCAAGCATATTTAAAAGTCGCTAAAGTGAAGTTATAAGAAACATAAGAAACGCACCTTCAGCAAACACCTGCAACCAAAAAAACACCTCACCCATACTTGCAGAACCCCCCAAAAGTCTATTTTGCTACTTTTTATATTTGTACCCCCACTTTGCACTTTTTCGCCCCCATTTTCAAAGTGCTTTTTTGCGGTGTTCCTCTTTTTTTTTAGGGGTTTTTGACACAGTTATCCTTTGGGGGCTGTCCCAAGGGTGCTGAGTGGTTTCCCCACCTTTGCACCCAAATTAGCGATTTTGCACTTTTTCTCTCCACCTATTCAGAGGCAAATCTTTTTCACCTATTACATTGCATTGGGTTTTTGCATACGCGAAAAGTGTTTGCAATTGACCACGGAGATGTTTCCACCTGGCGAAAAGTCGCAATCGGTTATACTTTTTTGCGGATTCTGACTTTTCGCAGCTAATTGAATACAGGCCTTAGACGCATTTGTGGCAAAAAAAGATGCCTGACGCTAGCAGAGTAGTACAGGACTTGGCGTCTTACTAACGCCAGTCAAGTCGCACTGTGTGGCGCATTGAGGTTAGATGTAGGAGGACTTATCTGTATCTGGGAGTGGAGGTAGGAGGGATTTAGGGAGGGTGTGGGTTTGGGAGTGGAGGTGGTTGGGATTGAGGGAGGGTGGCAGGGATTTAGGGAGGGAGAGAGGGAGGAGGGTTGGTGGGGATTAGTGAGCTGGGGTGGGAGGGATTAGGGAGGGATTGTGGGTGGGAGGGAATGTGGGAGGTAGGGTGGGGAAGATGGTGAGAGGGAATGTGTGTGGGAGGGAATGTGGCAGTTAGGTTGGGAGGGAGGGAAGAGGGAGGATGGGAGTTAAGGGGTGGAATGACAGATGGTGGGAGGAATTTAGGAATGAAGGGAGTGAATGTTGGAGGTAGGGAGTGTGGGACGGAGGGTGGGAGGGATTTAGGGAGTTTGGGAGTGTGAGAGGGGGTATAGTGGGCAGATGGGAGTGTGGGTGGAAGGGATGGAGGGAGGGTAAGAGATAGCTTAGGAGCATGGGTGGGTAGGATGGTGGGAGGGATTTAGGGAGTATGGGAGGGTGTAAAGGCAGGAAGGAGGGGGTGTATTTGGGGTTTTAGGGATGGAGGGAGGATGTATAGAAAAGAGTGGGCAGGAGGGATTTAGGGATGGAGTGTGGGATGGAGAATGGATGGATGATCCCAGAAAGAAAACACTAATAATGAACTGGATGACAAAGTTAAAAAACATTAACTGTGATAAAACTATCATAGTAACATTAGTTGCTAGAAAGCAGTCAGTGACCAGCTGCATCTTCTGCTGTGACATCTTACAGTGTAAGGTAAGCTTATGGTAACTTAATTGTTATATGAAAATAATATTGAATGGGTAGATATAGATACTTTAGAACATGGACGGCCACACTACAGCGTCCTGCTAACATCCGGCCTAGTACCTGAATTCAGCAGCTTTGTCTGGAGGCTGCTTAATCCTAGATGAGTGGTGTATGGGAACTGCAGTGGGTGAGGTTCCAGCGACATGACTTTGAGCGTGTCACCGCCAGACTGCCCCGTCTGCTGCTTTGCCTATAACTACCCTCTTCTGAACAAACCTTCAGGCTGCAGGTATGACTGAAGTGATGTATCCTTGACAACTTTAGAGTAGCATCTTAGTTAATGAGGACGTGAGTTGGAAAAAGTTGAAAATATCTGCCTTATGAACATAGCCGCTGCTTATGTAGAATATATTAATTTCACTATTTTATTTAACAGCTGGAAATAGTTTATTTTTGGTTTTTCAGTTAACTGTGATTTACAGTACTGTAAGAACTAACTGCACATCACACACATCATGAATGAGGTCCAAGTCTCAACTCCACTGTTCACATGAAGACAGCATCTCATCACAGTGCATAAACTTAGTAAAAATATGTTTATTTCATAATACAGATAAGTCCTCCTACATCTAACCTCAATACGCCACACAGTGCGACTTGCCTGGTGTTAGTAAGACGCCAAGTCCTGTGCTACTCTGCTAACGTCAGGCATCTTTTTTACCACAAATGCGTCTAAGGCCTGTATTCAATTAGCTGCAAAAAGTCAGAATCCGCGAAAAAGTATAACCGTTTGCGACTTTTCGCCAGGTGGAAACATCTCTGCATTCAATTGCAAACACTTTTTGCGTGTGTGAAAACGCAATGCAATAGGCGAAAAAGGTTTGCCTCTGAATAGGTGGAGAGAAAAAGTGCAAAATTGCTATTCAGGTGTGCAAAGGTGGGGAAACCACTCAACACCCTTGGGACAGCCCCCAAAGGATAACTGCGTCAAAAAAACCTTAAAAAGAGGAACACCCAAAAAAAAAAACTTTGAAAATGGGGGTGAAAAAGTGCAAAGTGGCATAGGCAAACGCATGGGGGGGTTTCCATCTGCCTGGAAACCCCCCTCCCCAGCACACACACCATGACCACAATAGAAATAGTAATATAATACAATGTTACTAGTGCTGCATGTTCTTCACAGTATCGCAAATGAAATGATTAGCACCACCTGTGGATCTTTTAAAATGTGTCAGCCAGTAATAAATATACCTGTGCACCAACTAGGAGATGTGGAAATCAAGCACTGTTAGGGGTGCACTGCTATAGACCATCAATAGGGTTAATTATTAATATTGTATAATAATACACTATCCAGTACATAATGAGACCAATATGTAATATGTACAGGCAAGTACTAGGTTCTTCTGCTGCTCCCCCAGACTCCCGGACTTGCTCCAATGCTCTGGAATGGTGCCTACATCTCAATAAAAACATTTGGCTCAGGCAGGATGGCCTTACTGCCGCATCTAATGGCTTACTGTGATCGCTGGTCCTGTATATGCTGGAATTATGCAACACAATATATTAAAGCTGGATAAGTGCTAATTCTGCCCTCTTCATGGACTGGCCACACTCGCTCTAGAATCAAGCATTTGGAAACCCCCCTCTAGAAATCCTGCGTTTGCCACTGAGTGGGGGTACAAAGACAAAAAGTAGCACAATAGACTTTTGGGGGGGTCTGCAAGTATGGGTGAGGTGTTTTTTTGGTTGCAGGTGTTTGCTGAAGGTGCGTTATTTATGTTTCTTATAACTTCACTTTAGCAACTTTTAAATATGCTTGCACCCATTTTCAAGTACCCCAAATTTGACAGGACTATTTATTTTCTCCTAAAAATAATGCTTTATGCCATTCTTCACCACTTGTGCAAAGACGCTAATTAGTGGCAATTGTGCAAACTTAAGTACCACAAACCTCCTTCCGGGAGGGAGCTGAATGCCTGCACACAGCGGGGGCGTGGCCGGGCACTGACTTCGCATGGGGGCGAGGCCAGGGCGTGTGTGCGCGATCGCGTCATTGTGGCCCTACCCCTCTTCACAATGCCAAAAATAAAGGCATTGTGAAGCAGGGGGCAGAGCCACGATGACGCGATTTAGCGCGGGGGTTTCTCGTTGTAGTCGGGGGGTCAGACGGCAGCTGTGAGGCTTGCCTGCCTTTCCGGGGGGTCGGGATCGGCACCCAATATTCGGGAGGCTCCCGACCAAATCGAGAGGGTAGGCAAGCCTGCTAGAATAGTTTAAACTAATAAAAAAAATAATTGTTCACTGATTATTTGCATATTTCTTTAAGTGTTCCCACATCCCTAGCCACTGCAGTAAATTAATAAATTGCATTCTTAGCTGTTGCCTTTAAAAAAAAAAAAAATGGCTGCAATGGCAATAGTGGACCAGGACATTAAGGGTTAACTTATTGCCTGCAGATGTGCATGTGTGAGCTGGTTTGGGATTTAGTTTTACCTGCAAATAAAAAAAATACTAATGAAGTTTAAAATAAAAAAATATTTAAAATGATTTTAAAATCGCAAGTCTTTACATATATATATTTTTAATCTACTATTGCCATCCTAAGATAGCGCTAACAGAACATATAATGCAGCGGTGCAAGTACCTCTACAATACTAGTTAAATAGGATTCTCCATGCAGAAGCTTTGCAAAAGCTTCACCAAATAGCACTATTATCACTTACCATTGACAACATTCATGTTTATATAAAAATGCACTAGCATGATTTATTATTTTTAGTATTATTATTATTAGTATTATTATTAGCGCTAGCTAAAAATAAAAAAATTGTGTTACCCTTTATTTTTATGGTATTTTTATAAAGTAAATATATATACGCACACATGCGTGAATCTAAGCTCTCTGTCACCAAAGGCAAAGACTCAGCTTGGCACCCCCACCCTCCACCCATTGGATAATAGTCACCATTGATTTGCTTGAATACAGACATCAGCATTGTAGAGCAATTTCAGTTCCTAGCGCCAGGGCTGGATTAAGGTCTGTGGGGGCCCCTGGGCAACAAACGTGTGGGGGCCTATGTATGTGCAGTATATATATTAGGGATGTGCAGGCTCGGATAGGTTCGAGTTTGCACGTTGAGTTCGGATTTTTCCCTCCAAAAAACCGGAACTCAGAAAGAGGCTAAACGTCATCTTACATGGACGAACATCATCATTTCTGGACTTTTGTCCAGGAATGATGATGTTCGTCCATGTAAGATGACGTTTAGCCTCTTTCTGAGTTGCGTTTTTTTGGAGGGAAAAATCCGAACTCAACGTGCAAACTCGAACCTATCCGAGCCTGCATATCCCTAATATATATATATATATATATATATATATATATATATATATATATATATATATTTTTTTTTATGGATGTGCAGGCTCGGATAGGTTTGAATTTGCACGCCGAGTTCGGATTTTTCCCTCCAAAAACGGGACTCAGAAAGAGGCAAATCGTCATCTTGCATGGACAAACATCATCATTCCTGGACTTTTGTCCAGGAATGATGATGTTTGTCCATGCAAGATGACGTTCTACATATACATATATATTTATAGATACACATGTATACACACATATATATATAATATATATATATATATATATACACACACACACACACACACACACACACACACAGACATAGGGCCTGATTCAGAGCCGGACGCTATTTGCGCTCACTCGTTCAGCAAAAAGGGGTGGCTATTCAAATGAACCATTCGCTCTTTGCGGTCTGTTCACGCCTCTAGGTCTGAACGAGCATACAAAACATGCGGTCGTTTTTTGGAAAACTACGCCCCCTGGCCGCTCGCATCCTACGTCATGTCCGCTATTTATTAAATTAATCGAGTACATCGACCAGCGTCTGAACTGCTCGCTATTCTTGTGGTTTGTTTTTCCTACCGCAATCATGCGAGCAGTTCTGACTATAAAATAACCCAGTGACATGGTCAATGACGCTGCTGTATTAATTATGCACACCCATAAAATGCCCATTTTGACCTTTAAGCACGCCTGCGTTCGGATCTCCACTCCCCATTTTCAAGCACCTTCCCCTGTTACCACCCACATATGCCTCCTCATGTCACTCAAAATAGCAGGCATTCGCTATTTAGTGAACAAACGATTTTCGGCTGCACTGACTGGTTCGCGCATACGTATTACGATCCATACGCATGCGCAGTTGTGCAAACATCGCTCGGAACGAACGAGCTGCCGCTTACGAGCGGCTCTGAATCGGGCCTATAGACACACACACACAGAGACATAGATACAGTACACATATACATTACTTACTGCTTTAGAGGCAGGGAAAGGCGGCATATTGGCCAGCAGCAGAAGGGGGCACAGCCAAATATCAGGGGCGGGGCTTAATCGCGGGCCGTGGCAGGCGGCTCCGATTAAAGAAAGAAAAAAAAACAGTTCATCTTGGGGATTGGGGCCAGGAACACTGGCCCTCATTCAGAGGTGGTCGCAAGAAGCGAGCGCTCGCTCTGAATGAGTGCAGCCTCCTGGTTGCTAGCTAAGCTGTGGGTTACCACCCACAGCTTTAGCGACCGACCTGGTTGATGGTCGCGATGGTCAAGACCATCGCGACCATCGAGGCTTGCGACGAGACCCTAAGGTTGGGTCTCGGCAACCGCAAGCCCCAGGGAGCTTCCTGCTGATGTCAGTGTGGCCGCCCACAAAATGGCCGTTTGTGAAACCACCCCCTCGCCACGCCTACAAAACGGGTCGAGCTGTCGATCACCATCGACAGCCGCCCCTTTTGTAGTGAGCTCCGGAGCGAGAGAATTTCTCTTTTGCTCCGGGGCTTGCGCACGCGTAGTGCGGACTGCTGCCCGTGGGCCTAAACATCGACCTGTTTGCGAGCGCTCAGCGCTTGCGACCAGGTCTGAATGAGGGTCACTGTGTGGGCCCTCTATGTCTGGGAGCCCCTGGACGACCGCCCCTGTCACCCTCCCTATAATGCAGCCCTGCCTAGCGCATAACCACCGAAGCTTACCCAGACTGGCCACGGAACTCCTCTGCCGGGCCAGGTCATCTGCATCCAAAGACATAGAGCCTGGCATCGGTACATCCACAAATTGGCGGCAACATGCCCCCTGTTTTGTAGAGCGGTCTAGGTCGCTGCCCCAACTCTGTCCCCAAATGCTGCAGCATGTCAACTATGCTGCAGATGAGGGGGGACCGTGAGTGATCACACAGGACTCGTTATGCACATGCACAGGATGATTCCTGCGCATTTGCAGACCCACAAACATCGGAGATATATGTAAACCAATGAGATTATTACGTACATCTCTGAATCAGGCCCTGATGTTCTTATATCACCATATGCTGCCTGCGTTACAGACAACTACAAGGAATACAACCAAGTAGGGAAAAATCGGTTGATCACTCACCCCATCTGGGTTGCAGAGTTCCAAGGCTGTACTTGGTCCAGGCTCCAGGGTATTCAGGTACTGAGATGTCTGCTGCTCCCAGATGGGTATTAGGAGTTTTTTTTGGCAGAAAATAAAGGGCTGCCTGTACTTACAGTAGATGTAGACCCAATGAGTCACACCAAACCATTGGTGGGGTGGAGCTAAACATGACCAGGGGCTCCCACACTGGTGACACAGTGTCGCATGGCGAGGGCGGAGCTTTGCATGACAAGTTGACTCCCATACTGGGAACATAGATTTGGGTGGCCAGGAGCGGATCTTAGGGCAACCAGGAGGCAGAGCTTACCGCAATCAGGGGGGCTCCCACACTGGTGACACAAGTTTGGATGACTGGGGGCAGAGCTTAGCCTGAGTAGGGGGTGGAGCTTCGGATGGCCTCGGTGGTCAGTGCCTTAGGGGGTGTTGATTGAGTGGATGATGCTTCGGCTGGCCTAGGAGGGTAATGTGCTGAGCTGTTGGTGGTGACAGGAATTTTAGATTGCGAGCGTGATGCGGTCCCCATTGCCGGCGCGCATGTGCATTACACTGAGCCAGAGTTGCCTACCTTTGAAGATCTCTTCCCGGGAGAAGCCCGGGTAAGAGAAGCAGGAGGGAGGCAATGGAGGGCGGAGCCTGACGATTCACGTCATTAAGCCCTGCCCCCTCACGGTAAAATTGCCGCGATTGGCTAGAATTTGCATAGGGGGGCGGGGCCAAATGGCGTGATTCATGTAGAATCACGTTTTAAGCCTCGCCCCCTGCACGGAGACCCGCGATCGCCGCGGGTATTCTCCTCATTCTGCCCACTTCACTAGGAAGTGGGCAGAATGCGGGAGAAATGCCTACCCTTCCGGGGGTGCGAGGGGTTACCCGTAAAATCGGGAGCCTCCCGCGAAAACCGGGAATGTAGGCATGTATGCACTGAGCCCCTTTGTTAGCAGCATTAGGCTGCCAGCAGCCCAGTGGAGGACCTCGTAGAGGAAGAGGACTTTGCGGGCCCTCCCCGGAGGTGTAAGTATTGGTAAATACCAGTGAATTATTCGTTAGTATCACATTGATACTAAAAGAAAAATTCTGATGGTATTAGCCTTTGTTATTAAATAGGAGCCTGTGTTTGAAAAGTGACAGTTAGTAGCTGAATGTTTGGTACTTTGGACCTTATTTACCAACGAGATTTATCATTCACAACGAGTGATAAAACTTGTTACATATGAAAATGGGGCTCCAGCCAATCAACTCCCAACTGTCATTTGTTTGAAAAATGACAGTTGGGAGGTGATTGGTAGGAACACTATTTATCATATGCAACAAGTTTCATCACTCGTTGTGAATGATAAAACTCATTGATAAATAAGGATCTCTCTCCACTGTATCACTCTCCAAGGCTTAGCACATCTACCCAAATGTGTTTTAGAAGTAATTACTGTAAGACTCTTTGGGTCTCATTTATTAATGATCGCATTTTGCAATGCGATCAGGGCATGCAGTACCGCCCATGATCGCATTGCAAAATGCGATCATAGCGGCCGAATGTCTGATCCGGCACATGCAGGGTGACGGGCTCCGAAAGGGAAGTGTTCGCTCGCTGTGCATAGACAGCTCGCTAGAATGAGTGAGAGGAAATGCCGTTTGTGGGTGGTGACAGGGGTTGGTTGATGGAAACGGTGTAGGCGTGCCTGAGCGTCTTAACGCAGTTTCAGAGCATGCATAATTGAGATGCAGCATCATAGAACACGTCACATGGGTGTTTTACACACTGAAACACTCGCCGTGCTTGCGGTAGGATATGGTCAGCCACAAGTGCTGCAATCGCTTCCGATGGTACCGATGGTTGCATACACTTCCTGGACATGATGTGCATAAGTGGGCGGCTTAAGACAGGCTGGTGGGCGTCCGCATACACACCGCAATTGTACGCTAAGACATAGTGGACGTGCTAATGCCTTGCCGTGCGATCGCTGATCTGCATACTTTCGCTGCGTGCGAACGCATCTAGCGAGCGGGTCTGAATCGAGCCCTAAATGTCCACTCAGCCCTAAAGTGTCTCCATTCCTGCAACAAGGAGCATACAGTACTTGCCAACTCACTCCCTGAAATAGTAGCAATCTCCCCGTCTCCCTGAAGAGTCTAGCAATCTCCCTGATTGCACCTTACCCCCATAATGAAGCTGTTATATAACCCCCCCCCTTCCCAGAGATTTATACATTAAAATGGTATTAGCAGTATAATTTCCCTGCATTGGGTGTAAGGTACAATGATTCTTATGACTAAGTGCATTTTCTGAGTAGTATCACTGTGTTTTTATCAACAAGTAGATCTAACTGCTTTGGGGCTCATTTATATTTGATTGTAAGCCAATTTTATGACGCGCCTCTCAGATGTATCAGTACACGCCTACTTTATCGCTGCGCTCAGGTGTTGTTATCACAATCTCCCTGAAATGCATTTTCAAAAGTAGGTACGTATGCAAGTAAGGTGGATTCCTACCTACCACCCACCAAAATGTTGCTGTGGGACCCACAAAGTTCTAGTAAAGTCCCTGTCATGCACCATACTATGAATGGGCGCAGAATATATATTTTAATTAAAGTGATCATGCTAACTACAGAGCAAGAAGTATGTTTTTCCCCTCTACATCACACATTTTAAGCCTATTGGCCTTTAGACAAGAGATATCTCTTTTGACATGTATGCTAATTTAAAATGTATTTATAATGCAGGCAAACCTCTGCAGTGTTGGACTTAACAAAAAGTGTACCTAACCTAATATAATGAACAAAACAACATATTTTCAAACGTTAGATATTAATTACTGAACATGCCTAATATAAATTTTTGAAAATGTATAGATGTTACATAACTTTCTAAACACTTCAGAAAACAGCACCTGATGTGTTTGGAGTATGATATGCATGTATATTTTATTTTTCTGATGTTAGTTACAACGCTATAGTCCTCTAGTGAGCGGGCGCATGGATATGGAGAACTAGCATTTTGGAGGCTAGTGTGCCGCTGGGAGCCAGGATGTAGTGCCGGCAGCGTGGAGATGTTGGCATAGTTACCACAAACTGTCTGCTAGCCGGGACCATGGCTCTGGACGATCCGCGCTTGGAGTGGATCCGGGACCGAGTGTACTGCGGCTTCGGCCTCACTGACCCGAGCTGCTTCGAAGAACTCCTCAACCGGAACGACGGGGAACATGAGGTCAAACTGCTCCGGTTTCTTAACGACAGCTCTGCCGAGGAGGCCCCCTCCGCTCTGTTCTTCTTCCAAAGCATCAGAGAAGAGGAGGTGGAGGTGCAGATAGCAGTCGGTAAGGGCCCCGGGGTGCTGTGTGGCGATGGGGTGATCATTCAACTATTTCCGTCTACTCTGTTCTTTATTAGTATCAGGATCCCTGAGTGCACAGTGATATCATTTATTTATTGAAGGGGCCCCCACCCCAATGCTTGGAAAGAGACAGCTCCTAACCACAGTTATTGCTCATTTTATGTCCTACAGTAGTACCCTAGTATACATTATGCCAAAGATAGCTCCAGTTCACATTGGAAGCTCCTGATTATACCACTCTCCTCACTGACAGCCTGTGATAGAGTGGGGGTGACTCTTCTGCTGGGGCTTTTCCGTCTGTCTCTGCCCTCACTGGTTGGCGCAGACCCGACCTTAGGGAATGGAGTGAGGAGCATATGGCAGGGATGGCCATATACTGCCTCCAAATTGCTGAAAACACTCATCCACACCATATGGATGAGTATAGTTAATTCTCTATTTCTATTATGATGGCTTTTTATATGATGGCATCTTTTTAGATACTGGACAATATGCTGGTGTACTGGTTTCCTTAAGTTTACCGTCGGATAACTATTGGTGTATATATGTGTGTGTGTGTGTGTATATATATATATATATATATATATATATTAGACTAGCTTCAGGTGGCACTCAAGAATAAAGCGCAGAGACAGCCATTAAGTTACCGACATCTCAATACCTTTAATGTATTTTCCTCAGGGTACGTAAATACATTAAAGGTATTGAAACGTTGGTAACTTATTGGCTGTCTCCACGCTGGTTATTTATCCCTGAGTGCTGCCTCAAGCTCGTCTGTATCTCCTGCATCAAGCCAAGCTTTTGTATGCTGTTAAGGAAGGCAACATGGAGCAGTATTCTGAAGACTTCAAACAGTGCATGCCGAACATTCCCTGCTGATAGATATATATTTAATATCTATCTATCGGAATTGATATGATGTGCCAACAATGGAAGGCCGCCTAGTGCAGAATCCCGACAGCGGCAGGTAAGTACCCTAACCTCCCCTTCCCCCCCTAAACTGTCCCTTGGGGGTGCCTAATGCTAACCTCCCCAGGGGGTGCCTAACCTTCCCCCAGTGGTGCCTAACCCTAACTACCCCCTTCCCGCACCCTAAACCTAACCCTCCCAGGGGGTGCCTAACCCTAACCTACCCCCAGTGGTGCCTAACCCTAACCCCCCCCTTCCCCTAGCCTAACCCTCCCTGAGGGTGCCTAACACTAATCTGCCCCCGGGGGTGACTAAACCTAACCCCCCCTTCCCCGGGGACAGAACAGTTACTTACCCATCCGGACGATCGGGATTCCCACTCTTCGAGATGCCGACGTCGGTATCCTGTTCACATTTGGGATATCGGCGTCGGCATATTGCTAGGCGGCGGGATTCAGGCGGCGGTATATCGACGCCCGGCATTCCGTCCGCCGGCAATATGACTACATCTATCTATCTATCTATCTATCTATCTATCTATCTATCTATCTATCTATCTATCTATCTATCTATCATTTTGAAATATGACCTTAAGGTGCAGAGTGGTTATTTTAATTTCAGGACCCCATAACTGCTTCCTAATTTGAGTAAATAATTTGTGTTTTCTCTATACTTGGTGCAGATTGCACAAATTGTCCTTGTTTGAGCTATACTGAGAGGCTTCAATACACAGACTACTGTGTTTTTCTCTTAGAACTGGAAGAACTTTTAAAGATTAATGTTTCACAAGAAGAAGAGACTAACACTCCTCTACTAAGAAATGAAATTGAGGACCTGAGTAAAAAATCTGAAGATACCAGCTCACTAGAAGCATCTAGCGACAGTAAGTATTAGTACAGCCAAAGGGAGGAATTCAATTTGGCTGGCTGGGCACAATGTGCTGTTTTGGAGGTCCATAGAGAAACTTGCAGTTTCTGCCCTACCAGATTGGGCATCTAGAATGTAGTCACTGGGTCGACATTTACAATGTCGACAGTTATGATGTTAACATTGTTAAACTGTCTACAGGCAACATGTTGACATTCTCAGAATGTCCACAATGAAATGTTGACATTCTCAGCATGTCGACATTAAGATTTAGGGTTAGCCACTAGGGGAGGTTAGGGTTAGCCACTAGGGGAGATTAGGGCTAGCCACTCGGGTATGTTAGGGTTAGGCTGCTGGGTGAAGGGGTTAGGGTTAGGTACTAAAGGGAGGGATAGGGGAAGAATAAATACAGGAACGTTGGAGGATCAGAGATCAGCGCCGAAAGTCATGGTCACATGACTGCCGAGACCTGGAAGCTGTGATGGAGCCATTGCAGCCATCAGGAGCAGATAAGTGACTACTGGGCCACCAGGGTTGGTGTATCAACATTCTAACATGTCAACATTTCACCAGTGTCTATATCTATAACTGACAGAACACATTCAGTTGCTAAATCTTTGACATTTTCTTTGTAACATTTTGTTTGCCGTGGGTTTATGATATTTAATATTTTATTAATGTCAACTTACCCTCCTTTCTTTATTATCTGCTATTTTTATATGCAGATGCAAATCCATGATCGTTAAATTTGATTTGCAAATTGAAAAATTGTCAATGCAGAATTGTGCTTTTTCCAATATTTAGAGAATGGTAGCACAGCTGTCACAGATATTGGGTCTCTACCTATAGAAGTAAATGGAAAATCTGAGGATTCCACTATTCTGGAGACAGAAAGTGTTTCAGAATCAATTGAAGAAAGAGCTAATGGAACAGCTGTCGCCCACATCACTCACACTGTAAGTAACTTTTTAAATGATATAATTGACCTAAACTGAGTTTCTAACTTCCGACTTATGGGGGCCCATTTATTAAGGATCGCATTTTGCATGCAGTACCGCCCATGATCGCATTGCAAAATGCGATCATACCGGCCGAATGTATGACCCGGCACATGCAGGGAGACGGGCTCCGAAAAGAGCCCGTCCCTGCGATGTGTCCGGAGCGCATTCCGGGCTGCTGCGCATGCGCAGTCCCGCGGACTGCACATGAGCAGCGCCCATTGCCGGCGGAGGGATCTGGTAGATCCCTCCGCCGGCTGAAATGCGGTAAGTGCCCATAGGGGACAGCGGCTAATGCTATCTTCAGATAGCGTTAGCTGCTGGGGTCAATATCAGGAATGCTTCGCATTCCCGATATTGATACATTTGGCAGCATCGCATCCCCCATAGAAACCTATGGGGGAGGCGGCTGCCGGCGGCAATGGAGGGATCGCAGCAGGTATCGGAGATACCTGCTGCGGTCCCTCCTTCATACATTCGGGGGATACTTAGTATTTGAGGTAAACCCCCGAAAACAGGTGTTTTCGGGGAATTTACCTCAAATGCAGTTTGATAAATGGGCCCCATGGTTTTAAATGATTGTTTTGTACTTTTTAGTTTATACAGAGTTTTTTTTTTTTTATCTTGCAGTCTTCAATGCAGTCGGAGCACTATTAGCTCAAACTAGGAAATGATTGAGTGTCTGGTGGACAGAGCATTAATTGTTTTGTTTAATATCACCTGACTACACTAGATAAATGCTAGCTAGAATTCATGCAAGGCCAAGTCTCTTCCAACACTAAAACCCTGCATAATTATCAGATTAATATTTTTTCAGTTTCCGGGGATAGCCCCGGGCTACCAGCCTAGGCCTGGGGTGCCCTGGAGAGGGGGAACTCTTTATTGGGGGGGCCCCACCTCCTCAGGGGTCCCCGGCCTGGGCTGACTAGCGATCAGGGGTAATGCTTTGGCCCGGAGGACCCAGTGAAAGGGTTCCACTGGCTGTGGCATTACTCCCTCGCTAGAAAGAGCTCGGTGCTGATTATGGATAATAAAGGGGACCCCTACTCTTTTTGTCCCCTGTATTTGCAAATCCAGGACCGTCTCTGAAAAACTTGGGGCTGATTATGCTTTCAGGGGGGGGGGAGGGGGTGTCACGTTGTTTTTCTTTTGTTTACACTTGTATTAGTTTTTCTTTTGCACAGATGCATAGATGGATCTCACTGATCCGTCCATGCATCTGTGTCTTGAAGCTTGCATCACGGATCTCCCTTATCCGTGCATGCAAGTGACGTCGGGATTGTGCGGGTCCTAACGACATATTGTTCAGGCATAAACGCTGAACGATATGCCGCCGGATCGTGTACGAGATCGACAGATCTTGCCTGCAGTAGGCAAGATCTGAAGATACGACGCATCGGCATTGTTATCTTGAGTGGACACTCATGGTTTGCACATAGTATGCACGATCTGTCGTTCCGATGCTTTGAAATCAGCCAGATCGTGCAGAATCTCGTCTAGTGTGTAGGCACCTTTAGAGGTTGCTGTCTCCAAGGTATAAAAAAGTTAATGAAACTGATTTATTAAAAAAAACACTGACAAGTTCAAGAAAGCGACAAGTGAAAGAGATTGTTGATGTTTTCAAACCCTTATAGCCCAAAAAGTACATGAGATAGATATATATATGTGTGTATATATATATATATAATGTGTGTGTGTATATATATATATATATATATATATATATATATATATATATATATATATATATATTTCTCCTTCATCCACTAGGGGACACTGGAGTTCAAGACAGTGGGGTATAGACGGTGGTAGAGCAGAGCTTGGCACTTTAAATAATTTAGAAGTGTGACTGGCTCCTCCCCCTCTATGCCCCATCAGCCCCAGTTTTTAGAATGTGCCCGAGAGAGCCGGTCGCACATCTGGCTGTCTCCAGCCTTTTTCATATTTTTTATTTTTCAAGCATTGAGGACAGGCAGACTGCTTGCTGTGACAGTCTGCCTGCTACGGGGGAGCCGCCGGGAGGGCACCACACGGCTACTGCAGCCTGTGTCCGGTGACCCTGAGGAGGGGGCACCAGCAGATGGAGTCATCGGACCCTGCGAGGACCCGCCACTGCTGACACCGGCATGTGTCCGGGTTCCTCGCCGCCCCCTCAGCATCCCGGCCGCAACAGCCCGTAAGTATATCCCACCACTCCTGACTAGCTGGAGTGGTGGGCGAAAATGCTGGGCTCAGAACAGCGTGCGCTGCGCGGCTGTTACACAGCCTCCTTCCCCTGCCAGTAGACAGGCAGTGTCGGCGCTGCTGATGAGACCCGCTGCTGCACTCGGCAGTCAGCGTCCGGGTCTCTGGCTTAGCCTAGCCACTGTTCCCCCTCTCCTATTTAAATGAGGGGATGGATAAAGCAAGAGGCCCCTTTGAAGCTCCTATATGCAAGGAGGGAGACTGCTGCGTCCCACTGCTACCATAACGGGAGTCTGCAGCCCCGCTATTATAGCCCTGCATAACGGGGCTGGGGCGGGGCTTAAGGAGCCGCTCAACGCGGCTCTAAGTTGCCGCGCTGGTGCTTGTATGAAAGCACCGGCGCTGGCTTATGCTCATTAGCCGCTGTAGAGCGCGGTACAGCGCTCTTAGCGGTTGGTTGCTGTGCCGGTGCTTATTTGAAGAAGCACCGACGCTGGCTCTCACAGCGCTATGCCTGCCTAGAGAGAGAGGCTGGAAAATAACAGCGCTTGTAGTGCAGAGTCCCCGTTAGCGAGACGGGGTTGATTTACCGCCATTAATGTGGCGTTGCGGGCGGGGCTTAGCGGCGACCCGGCCAAGGCCAAAACGCTGGGCTCAAGGACAGCGCGTGCCACGCTGCGGTTAGAGCTAATGAGCACAGCTGCACCTTTGTACGGGATCCCCCCTCATGTAGTCTGCACTGCAGCAGCATCCCTGAGGTTAGTAAGCGGCTCACTGTAATAATGCCGCTTCCCTGTTCAACGCTCTGGAACATCCTGCCTGAGCAATGCCAGCAGTCAGTTCCAACACAGGTGGGCAAGCGCTGACTCCCCCCCCGCCCTCCCCCCGCCCCCTCTGCTCAGGAGAGAGGCTGGAAGACAGGACCCGCCATAGCTGAAATCGGCAGAGTCCGGGTCTCCTGCCCCTTCCCCAGCATGGCTGTTAGTAGGCTGACAGCGGTGAGGTCTGCGTTGCACCGAGCACCCTCCCGCCCTGTATGCTGCGTTGTCACTTGCAGGGAGGTGCGGGCGCTGTTGCAGTGCTTGTACAGGGAGGAGGCTTTCCGGTGGCGCGCACTCCACGCGCTACAGACCTGGGCCCTCCATTTCAGTATTCGGGCTAGGCATAATACAGCACTGCCTTAGCGATTAGCAGCTCTCATCTATTAACAGGAGGAGACGCTGCGTTACGCAGTTCCTGGCTGTGCTGAGCAACTTTACATGCCCGCTCCTCCAAATGATGATTAAGCCCCCCTCGCTTGTGTAGGAGCCATGATCGCTCCTCCCATGTTATCGGCATCGGCTGGACCTTCAACTACTCCGCTTTTATGCGGTTCTACTGCGGGGGCAAGTAGCGCTGTGTTGACTGGAGTATATCAGTGGCTCACACAGTGTGGTAATTCAGGAATGCATACAGTCCAGCGACTGCAACAGTGCCCCTGCTTCCCTATTATGGGCAGCAGTATCTACCTGCACACAAGCAGTATAGCTCAGTGCACTACCTGCAGCAGGGAGTGCTTTAGCACTGGTTTCCTTCGAGACCCCTCCCTTTTTGGGAGTGCTTCAGTAAATAATAGGATGTCCGTCACTGTATGACAGGAGTATTCCCAGCTAAATACGCTGTGCTGACGGGACACGGTCCCGCCATTTTGCCAGACAGTGTAGTGGTTAGCGTTGCTGCCTCGCAGCAGTGAGGTCGTGGGTTCTCTTCCCACCGTGGTCCTAGCTGTGTGGAGTTTGCAAGCAACGGGTGTTACCCCCTGTCATGGCTTCCCCTTGGTTCTATAAAGGGCACCTGGCTTAACCTAATTAAAGATATATAGTATGTATAGTACTTGTACTAGTCATTGTTCTGGTTGCTGGGGCCAAAACTTATGGTTATAGCTTACCCGTAACCAGGGTTAGCACATTATTGCGTCCCATCCCCAGGCTTATGCCCCATAACCCTGAACACGCTCTATCTCGTCTGATTTTGGAAGCTAAGCAGGGTCAGGCCTGGTTAGTACTTCGATGGGAGACCACCTGGGAATACCAGGTGCTGTAGGCTTATATAGGTGCCAGCACATATACTACATTATAGGCTGGTTTTAAAACCTTCCAGTTCTGTATAGTGCTAGCTACTGTGCATAGCTAGTTGTTAGCAGAATGGGAACTAGCCTAAACCCCTGTTTGCACTATAACACCGCGTTATGCGGTTCTGAGAGGGGCCAGTTACTCAGCCGGTGCACATTCCCGGCTAGAGGCGCTGGGCTGACGGGACACAGTGCCGCCATTGCAGCGCAGGGTATTACCCACTGTCAGGCTTCCCCTTGGCTTTATAACAAAGGGTGCCTAGCTTAATCTAATGGCCTGATATCATAGCCTGTGAAGGTTACTCCATGGTGTACTAGCTACTCTGCCTAAACTGAGATCGTCTTTTTGATTCCCTCTTCAAAAAACGGGTTAATCTGGAACTAAAATAGCTCACCTGAAGCACGCACGCTCATAATATATAAGGCGAGTACACCAGTAACAGAAGTCCCAGGAACGACACCAGTCTGGGACAGCACGCTGCTAACACATCTTGCCTCTACGCCATAACAGAATGACGGCCACATGAGCAGCCTCCCGGCGTGGAGGTAAGCCACGGTATATATATATGTGTGTATGTATGTATGTATGCATATATATATATATATATATATATATATGTATTTTATACCAGCCCTGCTTTAGAATATATACATGCTGGAGTGAATTTGTCCATCCATGGCGCTAATTATGCTCAGGTTCTATTTTAAATATTATCGTCGCCTACTAAACTTGTATGTAGGTACACGTATGCATATGTGGATATCGCGTCTTATCCTTACCATAACATACTAGCATAATTAAAGATGCTACGATTGGAGGCTGGACGCTCCTGATGCGGTAGTTGGTACAGTGACTCCGCTTTACACTATCTCTCCCTAGAAATTGGGTTGTGTGTGTGTGTGTGAATATATAATGTTTATACTTCCACATTCATTAGGTTTACCTATTATTCCACGGATGCGTAGCCGTCTGGGTTTACCATAAGCTGTAGGCTATATCCATTCCTATTATATGGTGGTTCTATAAACTAGAATCATGTTCTGCAGCTTACATAGTGATAGTCACAATTCCCTGGGCATTGCTTCCAGTATGGTCCCTATACATGTCCTGGGGCGCGCCCCATTCGGGGGATCTATTCTCATTACAACTACAGTGGTGCACTTGTATTAATATTTCCGAACAGGTACCCTTCTCAGTATCTATTCCGGTACTCCATATTTTTGTCGCATATCTCAATAAAATGAGTCTCAAAAGGGCCTTAGGTACAATTCATACCATGAGGCCTTGGGCCGCCCACAGAACAGGCTCAATTTAGAGTCCTGTTATACGACCACCTTGTCTCCACTAACATTTTATTAGTTTCTACAGTAATTTCTACTGCACTTCTCCAGACTAAGGTCCGTGCTGTGGAGCATTGGTCTTCGCCCACTGAAGCTACTCTTTATACCTAACATGGCGGGTTGCTGTGTGATAAAAGGTCAGTGACATTCTACATAGCGTCCAGAGTGCTTCTGGTCGCTCACAGGTAAGAGCTTACCTCACTAATGCCTAGGAAGATGCTCCTATTTCATGCAACCTGACATACATAACGTTAATCTCCCATACGGAGCCTAGCGGCTGTCCTAGCAGCCCTCTGCTCTTTTAATCTGTTGGCTCTACACTTTAGAGTTTCCCTGGTGTGTGGGTGCATAGTTTGTACATTGAGATTAGCGACACTATTCTACTAGAATCTGTTGGGGTTATGGACCAAAGCGCATCTCTGGGCTAGTGCACATCTTTACATAAGTGTGACAGTCACTATGTTCCACGCAGGGGGCCTGGTTGGGTTTTCCTGTTCAGTATATGTTGATATTTTATCACACTAATAGGTACCTGACGGGTACTTGCATGGTTGTCCTGCTGCCCTGGCCTTGCTGTGTGGGATGCTTCCCTATATTGGTAGCTCTCCCTGGGTGGGGTTACATTCGTGCTCCTTTACTGCTAAGTTCCTGGTTGTTTTCACACTATGTTCGGGCCGGCAGTTGGTACTGACTACGCACTTCCATCAGGTTGGAAGTTGTCTTTTTATCCCTGTTTTCAGTATGGGTTATACTGCTGTCTGACCCTCTGAAAGGAATTGTAGTCTCCATCCTCTCGTATTCGCCTCTGCCTCATGTCCCGTGGGATCTCCACACGTTGGAGACTTCTATGGTATAACCTTTCCGCTGGTTCACAACTTTGTTGTAGTGGGACCTCAAGGATCGTTCCAAGCGATTGTTTGGTCTTGTCTTTGACCTCCCAGTATACTCTTTATTGGGAGTCTGTGGACAGGATCAACTTTGTATCTGTTGATTGGTATTGTCATACTTCTATCTATATGATTATGACCAGCGGTGCTGGGATTCTGCTGTCTGCAGCTGTTGCAGTTTCCTGTGCAGACTCTAGTACGATTCACGAGTTTTTCTCATTTTCTGCCCTTCTCCTATGGATTCTTGTTGGGGCTCTCTGCTACCAGCTGTCTGGTTTGGTCTATTTTCAGCCGCTTCTCAACTGTGATTGTTTTCTCGCCAGCCGTTCTGTTCATTTTGGCTTCCGCTGTGCGTACGCTGTGGAAGTTCTTCTGTGACTGTCTCCTGAGGAGTAGTGTTTGTCTACTGTGCTCTACGACACTTGATCCTCTGCCTCTGCTGGGCCTATTGTTCTTGGCAGTCCCTATTTCGGTTTGGCCGAGGGGTCAGCAAGTTCTCCGCGCTTCCCACCCAGGAGGTTGGCTTTGGGACGTCCCCACTGTCTTGAACTCCAGTGTCCCCTAGTGGATGAAGGAGAAAACAGGATTTTGGTACTTACCGATAAATCCCTTTCTCCGATTCCACAGGGGACACTGGACGCCCGCCCAGCGCTGCGTACCTGACGTTTTGTTGGGTTCATTCTATGGTTGTGTGACTGCATGGTTCCCTGTTATGGGTTCCACTGTTCTCATTCAGTCGGTCTTGTTCCGTTCTGTGGTCTTCTCCTTCTCCTCGTTTTCTTTTCTCTTGTCCTCCGTCTCCTCTCGGGCTCAGTTCTTAAACTGGGGCTGATGGGGCATAGAGGGGGAGGAGCCAGTCACACTTTTAAATTATTTAAAGTGCCAAGCTCTGCTCTACCACCGTCTATACCCCACTGTCTTGAACTCCAGTGTCCCCTGTGGAATCGGAGAAAGGGATTTATCGGTAAGTACCAAAATCCTGTTATATATATATATATATATATATATATATATATATATATACATACATACAGGTTGAGTCTCCCATATCCAAAATGCTTGGGACCAAGGGTATTTTGGATATCGGAATATTCCGTATTTTGGAATAATTGCATACCATTTTGTCTTAGGAATAGGGCCCAAATCTAAACACAGAATGCATTTATGGTTCATATACACATCCTGAAGGTTATTTTATACAATATTTTCAATAATTTTGTGGCTCAAACAAAGTTTGTGTAAATACATGAAATTAATTTATATGTCATATACACCTTATACACACAGCCTATAGGTAATTTTATACTTTATTTTTAATAATTTTGTGCCTTAAACAAAGTTCGTGTACATTGAACCATCAAAAATCAAAGGCTTCACTATTTCAGTCATGCTAAAAATATTCCGTATTTCGGAATATTCCGTATTTCGGAATATTTGGATATGTGAGACTCAACCTGTGTATGTATGTGTGTATATATATATATGTGTGTATATATATATATGTGTGTATATATATATATATATATATATATATATATATATATATATACACACACACACACATATCTATTTTAGAGGTATATTTACTAAGGTGCGGGTTAATAGAAGTGGAGTTGTTGCCCATAGCAACCAATCAGATTCTAGCTATTCTAGAAGGTGCCAGATAAATGATAGCTAGAATCTGATTGGTCGCTATGGGCAACATCTCCACTTAGATAAATCCACACTTTAGTAATATACTGCTTACAGTATTACATGTGTGCAGAGAATAAAAGTAAATAGTAAAAAAAGCAAAATATGTTATGATGTATACAAACATGTATTCAACATTTAAGTTTCTCAAACATTAAAAATAAAAACAATGAAAAATATACAAAACCTAAAACTAGCACACACTTGTTTATTCCCTGGTAGCAGCACGAAAGTCAAATTATTGCCACAATTATCTTGAATTATTTCTAAATTGTATTTTATTTTCAGAAAACAATCAAACAGAAGGTTTACCGCACTGTTCTTTATGTTTCATTCAATTGCATCCCTGAAGAGTATGCAGATTTCAATGCTTTATTTTTCCTGCGAAATACCCAAGGTAAAACAGATGTTGCCAGCAAAATAAAAATAATTAATTTAAAATCTGTGATTTTTCTTTTTCTCGATGCAGAAATCTTAATTGTATTTACCTTGTTAGTAGATCTAGACATTCTTAGAAATTACAATATTTGCCCATACAACACATATGACACAATGGTATTGTGAAATAGGAATGTGTACGCCCTCGGTCTGCACTTTTCACGTAAAAGCACCATTTTTATAGTGATTTTACGGAAATATTCTCAACCTACTGCAATTCAGGACTGTCCCTCTGAAACTGTAACCATTGGGAAGGATGAGTTTATGATTGTTGGTGTGTGTGTGTGTGTATATATATATATATATATATATATATATAACAGTGGATCTTAAAGTGTGGGTGGCGACCCCACAGGCAGTTGCAACTACCTTATGAAGGGGTCACATGACCATTACACCACTTTATGGTATTACTAAATCTGTCTCCTGGCTGAAAGCAGAAGCAGGATTTCTCTTTCATTCTGTAGCCTAAGGGAAGGAACTGTGTGTGCGTCATGTGACCTCCCTCTCTGTATAATGCGGGGAGGTAAAGGTCAGTGCACATCCAATAAGGTTTGGAGAAGGAGGAAAGTGTGCTGTGCCTGCGAACGCTCTAGTGGCAATGGTCATGAGAACTCTGATGAACAATAAGTGGAATGTTGTAACATCTGATGATGTGTTGGGTTGTGGTGGAGTGGGTATGTGGTGGCCTGACTGCATATAGGTGGCATGTTGGAGTGTCTGGTGGCATGTGAGGGTTATGTGAAAGTATCTGACGACATATAAGAGGCACGTGGGAGATGTTTAATTGCATGTGAAGAATTGTGATGTGTGTCTGGGGGGACTGGTGTACATATAATCTGATGCCATGTCCAGTGCCTGTGGGGGCTATGTGATGATGTCTCATGGTATATAAGGGGCATGTGGGGGACCTCTGATGTTAGGTAAAGGGCATGTGAGGCTGTCTGACTGCATGCAATTGGCATGTGAGAGTGACGGATGGCATCACAGATGTAAATGGTGGGGTCGGTTAGTATTTTGTTGAGTCATTCAGTGAGAAAAATCATAACATCCTCAAAACAAAAAGTGAGATAAACATCAACTTTACTATATGACCTGTATCAATGTTGATAATTAGCTCTTTTTTATTTTGTGATTTTCCTAGGGCACTGTTCTGCTGTAACTTGCTGAAGTCATATTGAAAATTATATTGTCAAAGGGGGTCCCAGAGCAGAATAGTTTGAGAACCTCTGTTATATACGATGAAAATGACACAATTTTGCTTGCTGCCCTAGGCAGAATAGTAACCAGACACATAGATTCTGTGATAGGATTTCAACTTTGCTGAACCTGGTAATTGTATTAATTGTATTTGTGTTCACATGTTTTTATCTGCTCTTCTGTGTAGAAACTATCCTAGAGCCCAATGATATGCAGGAGGCATGTGATGTTATGCCAATGTTCTTGGAGTATGGAATCTTGAATGGACATCCGCTGTTTATGCTGAAACAAGTCTTCTCCCAGGTAGAGGAGAAACACAAAGAATACTGATGCATGTGTCATACAGGTCTACTACTCACTGTTTATTCCTTGGGTTGGGATTCTGAAGTTTTATAAAGATCTGGACATGTTAATAAACCCAGCTTAACTGATCTGAGATTGCTTGACCTCATTATGTTACCCATGGCCATATTTTCTGTGCAACCTCACTAGGGGCTTTCAATGGGCAGCTGGGTAGGTGTCTATTAGAAAGAGTTATTTTGGAAAGGACTGTATCAAATGCGTTCACTAAAGTAATGACGTCTCCATCGTTCTCTGTGGGGTTAACGAAAATGTTGTAATTGTTGGTTATATACAATATCTTCTCTTTTGATTTTTCTTGGGCTGGCTGTACGCAGTCTTATGTAAATGCTTGGCACCACTCGCCGTGTCACATGCCCAACATGATTAGGTTAAAAAAAATGTGGGTGTAACCATTTTATGCTAGTTATATAGTATCTTCAACATCCCAGCTGCTTTTGATACATGGTAGCAGATTCTTATTGGAAAGGGGGAGTGGGCTGGGTCTGCACATAATAAGAGGTGCTACCATGCTGAGACTTGTAGTACAATGCAGGGAACAAAGAATGCAGGTGCACACTCTTAATTTACCACAGGTGGATTCCAATTAAGCTGGAGGAACACATCAAGGATGATCAGTGGAAACAGGATGCACCTGAGCTCAATTTTTAAGCTTCATGGCATGTGATTTCTTATTTTTTTCTTATTTTTTTTTTAAATTTGCAAAAATCGCAAACTTTTTACAAGTTGTCATTATGGGGCATTGTGTGTAGAATTTTGAGGACAAAAATGAATTTATTCCATTTTGGAATAAGGCTGTAACATAACAAATTGTGGAAAAAGTGAAGCGCTGTGAATACATTCCGGATGCACTGTACAAGTGAGAATAATTATAAACAGAAAATTGTCAGACCTGACCAGCGCCCTCTGCCCTGCGGTGCCCTGTGCCGTGGCACATGTCTCACCAACCTAGTTTCGGCCCTGAAGATGAAACTCGACCAATGTGAGAGTTTTCTGCGAAACTCTCACATTTTCTAAACTCTCATCCTATTACATTTGGCCCATTATGTCAATTTATCCAGGATTACTTATAATAGTGCCTATTCTAATATGTAGATAGCAATGTAAGACTATAGCAGATTCTTATTTAAGACTGTATAGTTAGAAATGACGTATAAAAAGTATGATTTTATTTTTCTATTCTTTTTTATTTCTGGGTATACATTTTGTTTTGTTAGGTTTTTATGCCTCTGTTGTCTTACAATCAACACAAAACTGGAGATGGTTCCCTTCAAGAGCATCCTGGTCGGCCTTCGGGTTCTTCTGAAGATTCAAGTGAAAAAGACTCCACTAAGTTGGGACAACCAGCTGCAGAACGGATAAGTGTTCAGCTAATTAGAGATGAGTTCCTAATGAACATGCAAAAGTTCCTGAACCATATTCAGCAAACAATTCAGCAGCTAGAGGGCAAGTTTGTTTCCAAAAATTTAATATAACTGAAGGTTATGTAATCTGTTAATGGTGGCATGTACAGTATAATCTCTCGCCTTCATACCCTTTATGGCACTTGGCAGATGTAAATTTTAGGTGAAGTTGGCATCCTTTTAAAAATGTTGCTTGAGTTATAGGCTAGAAGTGTTGTTATTGTTTTATCAATAGTGGGCAAACATTAAATACATAACATAATTCTAATTAAACATTAGGCTTCGATTGTGTACTGTATGCTAAAGGATTTTTGAAAGGTGTTCATGAAAATGGAGCTGTGGGACTACTACCACCCCCATGAAGTTGTATTTTTTAGTTCTAGTACTTTATGTATTTGTTTCATAGTATTTTTCATGTATATTGTTTGTATACATCAATTTGTAGGATATGTACAGAATTGTGTGCTGCTCTTCGAAGCATTTGCTAATCCCAGACAATAAATAATGATACTATGTAAAATGAGCAGACAGTAAAGTGGATTAAAGATACAGTATTAATTTATTGAAGCAAAAACACCATAGGCAAATCCGTTAGACAAAGGCAAGTAAGTCAAGCATGAAAAGAAAAAAAGACATTATACACGATGATAAGCAATATACAGTAAACATATCTCTACACATTTCCATGGTCATCCTTTGCAAAGTAAAGACGTTCATCTAGCACAGTAGAGACACACAGGGCCAGCTCTAGGGGTGTTCGACCAGTGCGATCGAACAGGAGAGCCACCCATAGAGGACGCACCACTCACCAACATCCCGATTACATTACTGTCCCGCTGTTCCACCCATGGTCCGCTGGTGGTCAAATCGGGAGGCTGGGGACCCCCACCGCCGCGGCGGTGCTGGACCCGGAGTCTGAATGGATGCTGCGCGCATGCGTGACGGGAGAGGGGCTGGGGGAAGCCCAGGTAGTGAGCCTCCCCACAGCCTGACGTTATTTGGAGGCGTGTCATGCGGAACAACTCCAAATAACGTCACGTAGGTTGTGTGGCCTATGGTAATTAGGAAACGTCACAACTTTCCCTGGAGCCGGCCCTGCAGACACATATACACAGTCGAGTTACATTATTATGACCACCTCCTACATTTGACATTGCGTAGCCCATGACGTATGTCACGTGCCGTGCGCTGGCTTGGTGGGTATGTAAGGTGTGCGATAGGCAGTCTGCACACATCTCACTCATTGCTGTCATAGGTAAAATTGGTGATTTATCGGAGTTGCAAAAAGGGATGATTGTTGGCTTTCAGGCCAAGGGTGGCAGTATTTCTGAAACAGCGCAGTTTGTGAACTGTGTGTGTGCTGCTGTGGTGAAGGTGTATCGTGACTGGACAAATGGAACCGATGTGGAAACTGCGGAGCACCACGTGACATTGATGTGAGAGGTGAACGTCGGCTACGAAGGTGCGTGAGGGACGATCAACACGCTAAAGTGGAGCAGATCACCATCACCATTAACCTGGGGGCCACCAGACGTGTGTCTAAAATGACAGTTCAGCAAACTCTGCTGCGTATGGGGCTCCGAAGCAAACGGATGGTCCCTGCATCAGTGGAAAAGGCTTCAATTTTCACGCCTGTATCAGAATTGGACCTTCGCTGATTGACCAAGGGTTGCCTTCTCCGATGAATCACGTTTTCTGCTTCATCGAATGAATGGATGTTCGCGTGCCATGCAAGAAACATTGAAGAACAAACACCCTGCAACCATTGCTGGAAGAACACAAGCTGTTGGTGGCAGCGTTATGGTCTGGGGAATATTTTCATGACATTCTCTGGGCCCACTCATTCACGTGGAAGGCACCCTCAGCTGATTTGGTTATGAATTCATCCTTGCAGAGCATGTACACCCATACACGCTGATTGTTTTCCCTGAGGCGGATGGGATCTTCCAGCAAGACAATGCGACATGTCACACAGTTAGAAATGTCTGACAGTGGTTGGATGAGCATGACCAAGACTTCCAAGTACTTCCCTGGCCCCCTAATTCCCCAGACTTGAACACAATTAAGCATCTGTGGGACCACCTAGAATGTTGTGTTCGCTCTGTAGATGCTCCACCATGCACCGTCCACCAGCTGTGGGATGCACTGCAGTCAGCATGGCTCCAGATACCTGTGCGAACCTACCAGCACCTTATTGAGTCACTCTAAGCCCGTCTAGCTGTTGTCCATGCACACGACGGTTACACTGATTATTAGCTTTTGGTCATAATAATGTGACTCGATTGTGTATAATACTTAGATATAAATGTAAGTAAGAGTTACAGGTGAAAAAACAAAAGTAAAAGAAAAGGGTGTCTGCCATTCACCCGCCAGGCAGCGTAATGGGAAGAATTTGAATATTGTACCACTGGGTCAGATGCATGCTATGATGGATGTGGGACTGCGAAACTACAGTATTTAAAAAAATATATATTTTAATTTTGATATATATATTTTTGATTATGCTATTATTTAAAACATTCACTGAGTAGATGAAATGGTAAGTTTTTCTATTATAGCTTTGTATTTTAAATGAGACAGAGAAAGCGTAAATCACTTTATATAGGGACTACTTACGTTGATAAATCAGTTCACTTAGATGAAATGTGTATTACAGATTTGGAAAGAAAAGGGCCATAGAGTACATATTTCCCAATGACAGACAGAAATGGACCTCTTGACAAACATGGCACAACAAATACTAGGACAAAGCACTCACTCTTAGTTATGGTTATTGTAGGCTATGCTTTCTTACTTCTCTTCCTCATATCTGGTTAAAATATTCTTATATTCTCCCTTTTTTAATGTCAACTATAGGAGAAATTAAGTTACAGATGCCGGAATTAAATCTTGATGTTGAACCTGCTGTACTGGCAGCTGATGAAGCTGCTGTGGAACGACTTGAGCAATGTGTGATGAATTGGCAGACACAGATGTCAGCAGCTCTGGAGGAACAGCTACAAAAGAAACCACAGGTATCAGTATTATGGGCCTGATTCAGATTTGGGAATAGAGTAAAGGTGCGTACACACTGTACGATATCTATGAAGGATAACGATATTGTTCAACGATAAATCATTCATATCCTTCATTTTTATGCAGTGAACGACCAACGATACGCGCTCCCGCTGGATGATAACGATATCTATGGTCGTCCGTACATTCAGGCCAACTTGGACGATTTCATCACGATTTGACTGTTCAGAGATGTGGCAGGATGACTTCACTGAAAGATATCTATCATAGATATCCTTCAGTGTGTACACCCAATATTGTTTGTCCTGCACTACAGAAAGTTCAAGGGAAATCGTTCAGCGATATCGTTGGTTGTGCAGATCGTACAGTGTGTACGCACCTTTTAGAAAGAGCAAGTAAACCACCTTTAGAAAGAGCAACGTGCATTGTTGGTCGTTCGTTGGTCATTCACTGCATAAAAATGAACGATATGAACGATTTATCGTTGAACGATTTTGTTATCGTTCATAGATATCATACCGTGTGTACGCACCTTAACTTTACGCCTGGACAAACCATATTGCAATGCAAGGAGTGCACATACATACATACATACATACATACATACATACATACATACATACATAGTTTTTGCATGCGGTGTAAGTACTGGCTGCTTTTGCATGTGACCCACAAATGCTGGACAGATTTATTTTTACACTGCAATGTAGATTTCAGTTTGGAGACACTCCTCCCAAATCTAAATCTCTGGACAGCTGCCCCACCTGCAGTGCATCATGGTTTACCAAGATGCACAGTTACTTGCTCTTTCTTATTCTAGTATGCTTACCCTATGTATCAATATTTATGCTTCAGGAATCAGTATTTTACTTACGATAGCTCAGGGGTTAGTATTGTGTTTATTTTAACTTTAAGATAATATTATACTTACTATAATGCGCTTATTCTACGTCATATACTCTGGTATTATACTTGCAGTGAACGACTCTGCAATGAAACCAATGACTGAGAATCACATTATTGTGATGAGCACATGAATACTGTACTTTTTATATCAATAGAATGAGGCAGACGTTCTCTGCTAAATCAACTATACAAAACACACTCCCAAAGGGCAAATGTAATAGCCTGCAACTTTCAGGCATCATAGAGTTCCCAGCGAGTCGTCCTCATGGTTTAAAGGATCAATCATTTACAAAGCAAAACCTACCTGGTTTTGCCTTTTAAATGCTTGCCCCTTTAAAACATTGGGCTGACTCGCCGAGAACTTGCTGATGCCTGCAAGTCGCAGGCCCTTACATTTACCCCCTAGACCTAGTGAGGTTCAATTAATTAATTTATTTATTTATTAACATTCAATTCTGCACAATGTTGGGTGCATATTACAGTAGCCCAATATTGTCAATTGTGTTGTCGCCATAGGGCTCTAATTGTCCCTATACATTGATGCACTATATGTAAAATGGCTGATCTGGCATACTTAGAACTTTCCTCCAAACGATCACATGCAGGGCATGATTCAGAGTTATACCCGATGGTTTACGTACATCTCTGATGATTGTCAATTTACGCAGATCTGTGTCTTCGACGACGGTCACAATGCCCACTAAGCCACAGCATGATTGACATACTGCGGCCGTTTGGGGGCAGGGAAGGGGTGTCGACGCGGAGTATCCCAGAAAACGGGCATGTTTACCCCATTTTCTGGGCATCTCGAAGCCAGTGGCTGTGTCCTTGGATGCAGCTTCACTGGCCCCGGCAGTATGATTTACCTGGACAACCTGTGGGTTACTCAGATGTCTGATGGTCACACAGTTGACCAAATGGCTCCGACTCCTGATGCAGCATCAGGTCACAGAAGCCGGCAGTGGGCGTCTTATTACTTAAGACACCTCCTGTGGCTTTTGCATGGTGAAGCACAGCCTCATCGTACAAAGACGCAGCAGCTGTGCTACAGACTCCATCTCCGAATCAGGCCCGCAGTCCCTTTTTTAAATCTTGTGGTTGCTTATGAATGCAGAATTAAGAACATATATAATCAGTGCAATTGGGTTACTGAAGATGTTAGTTTCAGCTCCTAAATCTACCTTTAGGCTCCAGCAGGAGTGTGTATTTTGTAGGTTCCTTTTAAGGTTAATGCCAACGATTGTGGTCTCCTTCATTCATTTAGTTTTACCATTTCTAACACCTTTAATGCCATGGCACTAATGTAAACTATCTAAATAATCCGTCATAGCTAGCTTTGCTCATTTAGGGGCTTATGCTGATTTGGATGGAATTGCATCTAAATTGCAAGCGCATAATGCACCTAACTCAGCAAGAGTAACATATGCACAATTCAATTATATTTAAATATACAAAGGCAAAATTCAAGTTTTTATTAAGTTCAAAACCATGCCCACAGTTGTCTACACCTTTAAAACATGATATGGATATATGCTTTATTGCTGCAGACCAATTGCAAATATCACTATTATAAGTCAAATCGATTGCAGCACTAATGTTACGATTGTATTAACATAGGATTCAGACACTCAGCCAATCAGAAGTATCTTCCATCTCCAATTGTATACTGCCCTATGGACTGAAAGCCTTCATGTGATCCAACCCCCAAACAGTGTTATTGGAGTCTGTTTTGTTGTTAGCTTAGCATCTTGTGAGGCAACACACTTACTGTACTTTGGCTATGCTTAGACACCCCCACCAACCCTTGTTTCGGACACCTTGGCACAAGGAATGTTAAGAATAAGATGATTCTGAGTTGGCATAACTTAAGGGGCCTACACACGGTATGATTTGCAAATGATCCAATCTCATTTGTGATATCCTTTGATTTCCTGTACACTCCCGGACAAATGATATTGTGCCTAGACATTGAACAATTGTACAAACAATCAAACGATTTAGATGGGGCGTTAAAGACTGCAGATCATTAATGGTATATCGTTTGCAGCAAACAACCTCACGATGCTAGCACAAAATAAAGGAGGGGAGTGGCCAGGAAAAGTGACAACCTATCGTCCATCGCATCGTTCATCTTGCGTACACCCGGAACGATGTGTGCCAAATCGTGAACGATAGGTCGATATCTTTCTGCAGGATCAGTAACCACAATCGGTGACAGCGGGAGCGCGCATCAGCATCGTTATCATGCACACACAGCACTTTTTAAACGATTTGTCGATCCAACCGGTCGAAAACCGCCAAAACATTGAAGAAATTGTACCGTGTGTGGGGGCCTTAAGGATGTGTAGAGTAGAACTTACAATATGTACAGAGTAGTATTTGATATATAAATATGTATAGTGTCAAAAGAGCGGCGACACTGAAAGACTTTAAATAGCAATTATATTTATTCCTTAGCCCGGACTAAGGAGTAAATATTGCTAGTTAATGTCTTTTGACATTATTGCTAAATATATATATATTTTTTTATACTAGAATGCAAATGTGTGCCCAGTATATTCCAGGAAACGATGAAACAATGCGTTAACATCTGAAAACATTGCTAATAAATATCCATCTTTGCAGAGCGCAATGTTTATTTTTGCAGTAAAATGCATGAATTACTAATAATAAGGGACTAAGGGCCTGATTCTGCTTAGGATGGAATTGCAAAGCTGCATACAAGCAGCTAATTCCGTCCTTGCAATTATGTTAATGCAGCAGGCCTCTTGCATGCATTATTATCCAAGCTGCATTGTACAACTCAGCATTGGAGAATCTGCAAGAACATTGGCCGGCTAAGTGACCCATGAGGTCACGTAAGCTGGCCGCCCGCAGATGAGAGAAAGAGACCTGGGAACATTGGGAATCTGTGTTCAGCAGTGCCTAGTGTGCACTGCTGAATCAGGCCTTAAGTATTAATTTTGATGTAAATTAAGGCAAGGAATTTTAAAATGTAACTTAGATGTTTACAAGTGAATCTATAATTTGCTTAAAATAGAATAATAACTTGTTAGGTATTAGGATTCGAGAAACTCATAGCATGTGTACAAAAAGTAGAGATGTGCAGGTTCGGTTTTATCCGGTTCTTATCGCCAAATTATCGCAAGTTCGGATTAGTTTGGATTTATCTTATTGGCTATCCAAAGCACGTGACAGCCGGCTAGCCATTATGATACAGTTTTTGATATCCGAACATATCCGAGTAAAACCGAACCGCACATCTCTAACAAAAAGTGGTGTGGGATAAAAATATGAGTAATGTGGAAATTTTGTTTGAGTTGGGCAGGGGCGATATTGCTATGATATTGTTTTACTGCATGGTGAGTGCTTGGTAATTACATTCAAATAGTTACACAAATATGTAAGTTTTGTAATATATTGTGCTTTGTTTTCAGGGAAATGGACCTCTGGCTGAAGTTGATTTTTGGCGTGAACGCAATGCCACTTTAAGTGCCCTTAGTGAACAGCTCAAACTCCCTACAGTCAAGAAGGTCTTGAATATTTTGTCCATTGCAGACCCTGGTTTAGTACAGAATCTCGATCTGACAGTCACTGAATTAGCAAAGTACCATGTTGAAGCTGCTGATAATGTTCGGTTTCTCTCCACTCTGGAGCGACATCTAAAGGTCAGTCTGCCAAAAAGAATCACTTTGCCAGTCAATACGAATTTATCAGCACAACTCACCATGGCCTAATTGTTTTCTCTATTTCTCCTGTAGAATTTAACACATGGTACAGGTTTTAATGTCGTTCTTGATACAATTCCCTCAATGATGAATGCATTAAGAATGGTGTGGATTATTTCACGCCATTACAACAAGGATGACCGAATGGTCCCTTTAATGGAGAGAATTGCTTGGGAAATTGCAGAAAGAGTGTGCAGAGTCCTTAACATTCGCACTTTGTTCAGGTAAGTTAGCGATCAGCATGATGCAATTGCTAATTTCATCAGCCGAGCCCAAATTCGCATTTTGTTCAAAACCCAATGGGGCTGTGATTACTTTTGTGCGACTTCAGGCTGTTGTCAAGTGCGGCTTTTGTCGCGATGACTTACACCAGCAAGATCATCGCAGATAATTGGATTGAGCCCTCTATTTGCATGATTAAATAGGAATATTTGGTGCATCCTGGCCGTATACCACCTCTGCAGTGACCTTTTAAAATAAACTGGTTTGATTTATCTTCATGTGAATCAGGATTTTTTGTTCCCCACTTATAATGTTATCAATTTGCATACCATTAGAATAGAACTGTGAGGTGCTACAAATGTGTGAGCCCTTTATGCCATTCTCTCCTGACACACCAGGACAGAGCGGTAGGTACAGTATATGGAGTGAGAAGGGCATGGCTCTTGATTCTTGATAATCTGCTTTGTCATCTTAATTAGTGAAATTGGGCTGATAGATAGTTGAAGAGTAAAACATTTTGGAATGTTGGAATATATTTCTGTCGCTCTATGATACTGTCATAGATAGGGCTCAATAGATACATTTTCTACTTCAGGGTCCATAGGGTATCCACAGGATACCTTGGGGTATAGGTGTGACGTCAGTCGCAGGGCACCAAAGAGTTAAGCTTTCAGCCTCCCAGGATGCACTAGGTCCCCCTCCTATACCCCGCCCCCAGGCCAAGGCACCTCAGTTTAGTTTGGTGCCCGGCCGGAGTCGGGTGCACCTGTTGGAGTGGGGGCTAGAAGAGCCCCTGAAGCTTATTCTTCATGCAGCTGTGGCTGCACAACTGGATGAACAGCATGGACAGTCAGTCCTGACGTCCATGCTGTCTTCCCTACACCCCGCCGGTACCAGAACGCCGGTACTGATCCGGGGATGCTGGTGGGCGTCTGGGGTCACAGCTAGCGGTGACCCCAGATGCTCCGGACCATGGCCGGATTCAAGGGGGACAGAGGTAAGCAGCGGGGTCCCGCGGTGGGTCCCCGCTGATCACATGGTCCTAAGTCCCCAGGCAGGGGGCTCCCTGGGGACTGGCTGCAGCGTGGAGCCAGGCGACCAACCTGCGCTTCCACTACCCCCTGGGACAGCGGACCGCAGCAGAGCGGTAGCGCTGCGGCGTCCCAGGGGTTAAATGCATGCCAGGGGAGCGCGCCTTCCCTGTCTCACAGCCGGCGCCTCCCCCGCTGCACACAGCCCTCTCTGCACTGTGCTGACTGGTCCTGTGTCAGCGCTCCTCCCCCAGGCCAGCTTCTCTCTGCTCCTCGGCGGCCATCTTCTCTGCAACGCATGGTGAACGCTGCTGGAAGTCTGGAAGGAAGCATCGTGGTCTGGGTCCCCCCGCATACCTCTCCTCCGCTGTGGCTCAGGTCTGTGTATGCAGCGCTGTGTCCTACCAGGCCCTGTGTCTGTGTAGTTGAGTGATCAGCGCTGTTAGTGCAGGAATTGTTATTTCTCTGCATTGTATGTGACTGTGCTAGCGCTGCCTGTAACTATTCTTCTCTAAACTGTCAGCTTTATTACTGTCCCTGTTCTTTCTGCTAAAGCCCTTGCGGTGCGGTGCTGCAGGGTGGTCTCTCGCCTATTTAATACTTAATTGGTGAGAGAGGTCACATACGTGGTGCCATCATGTCTGAAAGTGATTTTCCCCTCCGGCTACAGTGTACCACGTGCAAAGTACCGTTAGCGGAGGGGGAGGGTAGCGCGGAGGGCCTTTGCCGGCAGTGTTGTCCATGGCGCGGCCTATTACGGTTACAGCACCGGTACAGGAGCCGCCCTGGGCTTGTTTCGCTCAGGCGTTAACAGCTTTAGTGGGCCAGTTAGCTCCGCAGCCCGCGTTTACTCCGATGGGTTTGTCCCAGCAGTCTGTGGTGTCGTCACCCATGCAGGGGTTCCCACGACAATTGGTGGTACCCCACAGTCTCCCTATTTCCCCGCTCCCGGGTTCTCAGGAGCCAGCGTGGGTTAACTCCCTGACGAGTTCTTTACAGCACTTGTCGGATGTATTGCAAGGGGAGTCTGTGATGCGGCCTCATAAAAGGCCGGTGGCGTCTCTGTCCGCTCCTTATGAGGATGACGAAGGGACGTCTGATGATGGGGAGATTCTGGATCCTTACGATCAGGAACCTTTCCATACTAAGGACGCTGATGCTAAGTCCAAAGTATATATTCCTGGACTTATTCGGGCGGTCCGCACAGCCTTGGTGATTGAGGACGAAGTTCCCCCAGTCTTTCCTCTTTCGGGTCAGTTGGTGGACCATTTAGAGGAGGCGTGGAAACAACCTGGCAAAAGATACCAGCCGCAGAGACGCCTGGCGGTGGCTTATCCGTTCGCGGATAATTATTTTGCTAAGTGTGAATCCCCTCCACAGGTGGATTCTCACGTGACCCGTCTTGTCCGTAGTGCCACATTGCCGATGCCATCCATGTCCTCCCTTAAGGATGCTACGGACCGCAAGGTAGAAATCTGCCTGAAGTCCGCTTATTCCCTTGCAGGGGGGGCAGCACGGCCGGCTATGGCCATTTGCTGGGTTGCCAGAGCGATGGAGCGCTGGGCGGATTCATTAGAGGCTTCTTTTGAATCCGACTGTCCGGCCGAACAAGCGGAGTTGATTGGCAATCTCCGTGATTCGGCCACCTACATCAACGAGGCGGCTCTAGACATTAGTACTCTGGTGTCTAGAATTTCTTCAGCAGCGGTAGCTGCTCGTCGCACCTTGTGGCTGCGATCCTGGAAGGCGGACGCAGATCCAAGAAAGGTCTGGAAGCGTTGCCGTTTACCGGAGAAGTTCTCTTCGGTCCGGATCTGGATAAGATTGTGGCCACGCTGGCGGCAGCCAAATCTGCTTGTCTCCCGTCGGCCGCTGCTCCTTCTGGTTCTGGACCATCGTCCTTTCGGTCATCTAGGGCCCAGGGCAGGCCCAAACCACAGTCGTTTCCTCGACAGGCTGGCCCTAAGAAATCGGGCAAGCCCCGGAAACAGGCATGGAGTACCAGACGTCCGGCCCCCAAGCCAGATGACAAGCCTGCGGCCTGACGGTCCGGGTCTCCCCTTGGGGGATCCCAGGGTGGGAGGCCGCCTGCTGCAGTTCTCCCGGTGTTGGTCGTTCACTACGACAGACACTTGGGTTCTGGAGGTGGTCTCTCACGGGTACGCCCTCTCCTTCCGGCACAGACCCCCGGCTCGATTCTTCACCACGGGTCTACCATCAGACCGGAACAAGGCTACGGAGCTGCGGAAGGTATTGCACACTATGCTCCAGGCTGGAGTTATAGTGCCTGTTCCATTCTCCCAGAGGGGCCAGGGTTTCTATTCAAATCTATTTTTGGTACAGAAACCCAATGGGTCATATCGTCCGATTCTCAACCTCAAAGCACTCAACAAGTCTTTGCGGGTCCCGAAGTTTCGGATGGAGACCCTACGGTCCATCATTCTGGCGCTGGAACCTGGGGACTACATGGTGTCATTGGACATACAGGACGCTATGGCGGTCATGGCGGCTTCTCTGCGGCTGCAAGGAGTCCGCATGTTGCCGTACTTGGACGACCTGTTATTGGTGGCAGGATCTCCAGAGCTCCTGTTACACCACTTGGACCTGACCATTGCACTGCTGCAACGGCACGGCTGGCTAATTAACTGGCAGAAGTCCACTCTAATCCCGTCTCGGAGGATTCTGCATCTTGGAGCCTTATTGGACTCGGGACAGCAAAGGATCTTCGTGACGGAGGACAAGATCTCTGCTTTACAGTCAAGGGTGCGCAGTTGTCTGCACAGCCGCCGGGTGTCCTTACACTCGGCGATGAGGTTACTGGGCTCCATGGTGTCGGTGTTCGACATGGTGGAATACGCCCAGTTTCACTCTAGACCTCTGCAGCACCTGATCCTGTCCAAGTGGAACGGGCTGCCTCAGTCTCTGAAGTTCCAGACGATTGTGCTCACCCCGGAGGTTCGCCTGTCCCTTGCGTGGTGGTTAAAGATGACCCACCTCAACAAGGGACGTCCGTTCTGGGTTCCAAATTGGGTCCTGTTGACAACGGACGCCAGTCTTCGAGGCTGGGGAGCAGTTTCGGGTCCACACTTGTTCCAGGGCAGGTGGACACCGACAGAAGCGGAGCTTCCAATAAATATCTTGGAACTCCGTGCGGTCTTCAATGCTCTCCTGCAGGCACAGCGGTTTCTCCAGGGTCACCCGGTGCAGGTCCAGTCGGACAATGCTACCACCGTGGCCTACATAAACAGGCAAGGAGGAACTCGCAGTCGGGCGGCTCTCGTAGAGGTCTCTCGGATCCTGGTTTGGGCGGAGCGCAATCTTCCGGCCATATCAGCGGTCTTCATCCCGGGAGTGCTAAATTGGGAGGCGGACTTTCTAAGTCGCCAGGACGTTCATCCAGGGGAATGGTCCCTGCACCCGGACGTTTTTCAACTACTGGTGGACAGGTGGGGTCTTCCAGAAATCGACCTCATGGCGTCCCGGCACAACAACAAGTTGCCGGTGTACGGGTCTCGCACAAGAGACGAAGGGGCGTCTCTGGTGGATGCTCTGTCCGTCCGGTGGACGTTCAGGTTCGCATACCTGTTCCCTCCGGTCTCCCTTCTTCCACGGGTAATCCGGAAATTCAAACAGGAAGGAGGGACGCTCCTGTTGATAGCTCCCGCGTGGCCCAGACGGCACTGGTTCTCAGACCTTCAGGGTCTGTCCGTGGACAGTCCTCTGCGGTTGCCGCTACGACCGGACCTTCTGTCTCAGGGTCCTTGTCTTCACCCGGACCTGACTCGGCTGTCTTTGGCGGCGTGGCTGTTGAGATGGCCATGCTGAGGTCCTGGGGGTTTGCCAGCTCTATGCTGTGTACCATGTTACGAGCTCGGAAACCGTCTTCCGCGAGGATATACCATCGCGTGTGGCATACGTTCTTCCAGTGGTGTCGACCGAGAGGTTATGCACCGCGGGAGTTTCGTCTGTCTCGGATTCTCGCCTTCCTGCAAGCGGGACTAGATCATGGGCTTCGCCTTGCTTCTTTGAAGGTACAGGTTTCGGCCCTATCTGTCTGGTTTCACCGTAGGATTGCTACAATCCCGGATGTGCGCACCTTTATGCAAGGTGTTCTCCGTATTCAGCCGCCCTTTGTTCCACCTGTGGCGCCTTGGGATTTGGCTGTGGTCCTGAGGACTCTCCAAGGACCGCCGTTTGAACCACTGGGCTCAGTGGATATTAAATGGCTAACAGCTAAGACTGTTTTCCTTCTGGCCGTTGCTTCAGCCAGACGTGTTTCTGAGTTAGGGGCTCTTTCTTGTAGACCCCCTTTCTTGGTTTTTTTCATGGGAACAGGGCAGTGCTCCGCACTCGGCCCGAGTTTCTCCCCAAAGTTGTTTCCCAGTTTCAGGTTAACGAGGAAATAGTGGTTCCGGCCTTTAACTCACCGGGTCTTTCCGTGGGTGAGGCCTCTTTGGATGTTGTGCGGGCCTTAAGGACTTATGTGGACCGCACTTCTTTGTTTAGGAAGTCGGACGCTTTGTTGTCCTCTATGGCTTCTGTAAAAAGGGTTGGCCTGCTTCAAAGCAAACTTTGGCAGCCTGGATCCGTATGGCTATTTCTGAAGCTTATCTTCATGAAGGCCTACCGGTCCCTCCTTCTCTGAAGGCTCATTCCACTAGGTCTGTGGGTCCTTCGTGGGCAGCTTGACGTGGTGCCTCGGCAGTTCAGATCTGCAAGGCTGCTACGTGGTCTTCTGTCCATACCTTCGTGAGGTATTACAGGTTTGACACCTTCGCCTCTCAGGATGCTTCCTTCGGGCGGCGGATTCTCCTTTCTGCACAGGAGCGTCCCCACCCTTAAAGGATACTGCTTTGGGACATCCCCAAGGTATCCTGTGGATACCCTATGGACCCTGAAGTAGAAAATATGAGATATGGTAAGAACTTACCCTTGTTATCTCTATTTCTACGAAGTCCATAGGGTTCCACAGGACTCCCGCCCTGTCGCACCTGTGCTGCAGATGGGCTTTGCTCTGGTCACCGGTTTTCCGTCTCCCTCTGGTGAGAATGTGATTCTTGTATGTGTCCAGATCTTTGTTCTCTCTCTTCCTTCTCCTCCTCCGGCCTATGGCTTGGTAACTAACTGAGGTGCCTTGGCCTGGGGGCGGGGTATAGGAGGGGGACCTAGTGCATCCTGGGAGGCTGAAAGCTTAACTCTTTGGTGCCCTGCGACTGACGTCACACCTATACCCCAAGGTATCCTGTGGAACCCTATGGACTTCGTAGAAATAGAGATAACAAGGGTAAGTTCTTACCATATCTCATATTTTTCCACGTCAAAGGTTTTTTGGGAAGGCCTTGAAAAGATGATGATGTACAGATATGTCTTCCGCAGTTGTTGCTGCAGTCGCGTTAAACAGCCCTTCTAGTTGTGCCTAATCCTGTGCACGTTTACTCATGCCCAGCATCTTTGCGTCTTATTTGCAATGTGATGTGAGTAAGAAGCACAAGCAGACATCTGATTAAAATGATCTGCGGCATGTGTATGTTCAGTGTACGAAATGCTGCGTTACAGTATCAGCAGCTGTATTCCACACCACCATCCGTTTTACAGACTTGGCTGCACACAGAACATACACATACTGCATATTATAAGAAGCATTTGACACACTGAGCACCCGAGTCGCCAAGGAACCGGCAGCTCTCACTCCCTATGTAACGCGACTCCTAATGCAGGGAGGATAGAGGAGGAAGGACATATCTGTAGGATCCACAGAACATTAATTCTGCAAACTTTGCTGATTTTGCTAATAAGTAATTACTGATAACGAGTTGAAATGTGCAGAGTTGTTTTTATGTTTTAGCTTTATGATGCACCACCCCCTGTTAAAAATGTACTGAACACTTTTAACCCAGCATATTTCAATTGGTTGTAGCTATGGAATATAATTCTTGGGGAATTACTATCTCTCCCAGTGTTGTTAGATCTATATTTGAGGTGTAGGCTATTGGAGATTGAACCCATTCTAATAGAGCCTAACGGGAGTGAACACAGATCTTCTGGTAGAGAAGGAAGGGCATATATGCAGAGGGGAAACATGGCCCTCTTGTCCTTGGTGTGGGTGTATATATTGCACTCTTATTTCAGGTGAAATTGGAAGAACAAGAATTTGAACATAAAGACATAACATTTTTAAATGGAGTTTAATATGATAAAGAAAGTCGCAATGTTTATTGTATAAAAAATTCGAACAAAATAACAAACAGAAATACAATTGCAGAGTTTCTTAAGCGGAAATAAAGAAATGAAAATAATGTGAGTTTTAAGTATCTACTGGATTGGGGAAGGTTAGAATGTGGACTGCTTTCCGGTAGCAGACTGACCCCCACAAATATATTAGAAATGTTTTTGTAATGTAATTCTAGCATTTTTAAACATTTATCTTGTTGCCCACAGATTCCCATCAATGTAACGTCTTTGAAAGAAGTGTGTTATTATTTTCTACAATCCTTTGTATGGCCTAAACTCTATAACTGCTATATTTGTTGTTTGAAACATAAGATATATAATATTACATTTAATAAACAGAGCATGACTTTCCTCACACATACATAAGAAACATGATTATGGGCTTGATTCAGAGTTGTGCGATTTTAGCATCGCTGCTGCATCTTTGGATGCAGAACTTTGGATGCAGCAGCAATGCTAAAATATATGCTAATGCTGCAAGAGGCATCCTGTGTAAACAGATGCCTCCTGCTGGCTTCTATGGTCCTCTGCGTGAACATCAGTCATCTGAGTTACTTTCAGGTTACTCAGGATGGCTGCAGTGAAGCTGCGTACAAGGACGCAGCCACTGGTTTCAGCATGCCCAGAAAATGGGGCCGAACAGTCCTGGCGCCACCCCAACTCCGTTCCCAACTGGCCACAGGCTTACAATCAGACTGTGGCATCTGTGCGCTGCGAGCAACCATTGGGTTTGCGTACAACTCCGATACAAGTCCTATAATAGGTAGAAGTTATGTTCTCTTTCTACTTCAGGGTCCATAGGGTATCCACAGGATACCTTGGGGTATACGGTGTGACGTCAGTCGCTGGGCACCATAGAGTTAAGCTTTTCAGCCTCCCAGGATGCACTAGGGTCCCCGTCCTATACCCCGCCCCCGAGCCAAGGCACCTCAGTTTAGTTTGGTGCCCGGCCGGCGTCGGGTGCACCTGTCGGAGTGGGGGCTAGAAGAGCCCCTGAAGCTTTCTTCAGTGCAGCTGTGGCTGCACATCTGGATGTACAGCATGGACAGTCAGTCCTGACGTCCATGCTGTCTTCCCTACACCCCCGCCGGTACCAGAACGCCGGTACCGATCCGGGGATGCTGGTGAGCATCTGGGGTCACAGCTAGCGGTGACCCCAGATGTTCCGGACCATGGCCGGATCCAAGGGGGACAAAGGTAAGCAGCGGGGTCCCGCGGTGGGTCCCCGCTGGTCACATGGTCCTAAGTCCCCAGGCAGGGGGCTCCCTGGGGACTGGCTGCAGCGTGGAGCCAGGCGACCAACCTGCGCTTCCACTACCCCCTGGGACAGCGGACCGCAGCAGAGCGGTAGCGCTGCGGCGTCCCAGGGGTTAAATGCATGCCAGGGGAGCGCGCCTTCCCTGTCTCACAGCCGGCGCCTCCCCCGCTGCACACAGCCCTCTCTGCATGCTGCCGACTGGTCCTGTGGCAGCGCTCCTCCCCCAGGCCAGCCTCCTCTCTGCTCCTCGGCGGCCATCTTCTCCAGAACGCATGGTGAACGCTGCTGGAAGCGCTGGACGGAAGCATCGTGGTCTGGGTCCCCCCGCATACCTCTCCTCCGCTGTGGCTCAGGTCTGTGTATGCAGCGCTGTGTCCTACCAGGCCCTGTGTCTGTGTAGTTGAGTGATCAGCGCTGTTAGTGCAGGAATTGTTATTTCTCTGCATTGTATGTGACTGTGCTAGCGCTGCCTCTAACTTTTCTTCTCTAAACTGTCAGCTTTATTACTGTCCCTGTTCTTTCTGCTAAAGCCCTTGCGGTGCGGTGGTGCAGGGTGGTCTCTCGCCTATTTAATACTTAATTGGTGAGAGAGGTCACATACGTGGTGCCATCATGTCTGAAAGTGATTTTCCCCTCCGGCTACAGTGTACCACGTGCAAAGTACCGTTAGCGGAGGGGGAGGGTAGCGCGAAGGGCCTTTGCCGGCAGTGTTTGTCCATGGCGCGGCCTATTACGGTTACAGCACCGGTACAGGAGCCGCCCTGGGCTTGTTTCGCTCAGGCGTTAACAGCTTTAGTGGGCCAGTTAGCTCCGCAGCCCGCGTTTACTCCGATGGGTTTGTCCCAGCAGTCTGTGGTGTCGTCACCCATGCAGGGGTTCCCACGACAATTGGTGGTACCCCACAGTCTCCCTATTTCCCCGCTCCCGGGTTCTCAGGAGCCAGCGTGGGTTAACTCCCTGACGAGTTCTGTACAGCACTTGTCGGATGTGTTGCAAGGGGAGTCTGTGATGCGGCCTCATAAAAGGCCGGTGGCGTCTCTGTCCGCTCCTTATGAGGATGACGAAGGGACGTCTGATGATGGGGAGATTCTGGATCCTTACGATCAGGAACCTCTCCATACTAAGGACGCTGATGCTAAGTCCAAAGTATATATTCCTGGACTTATTCGGGCGGTCCGCACAGCCTTGGTGATTGAGGACGAAGTTCCCCCAGCGGCTAAATCTAAGTATGCCTTTTTCAAAGATGTGAAGGGCGATGCCACAGTCTTTCCTCTTTTGGGTCAGTTGGTGGACCATTTAGAGGAGGCGTGGAAACAACCTGGCAAAAGATACCAGCCTCAGAGACGCCTGGCGGTGGCTTATCCGTTCGCGGATAATTATTTTGCTAAGTGGGAATCCCCTCCACAGGTGGATTCTCACGTGACCCGTCTTGTCCGTAGTGCCACATTGCCGATGCCATCCATGTCCTCCCTTAAGGATGCTACGGACCGCAAGGTAGAAATCTGCCTGAAGTCCCCTTATTCCCTTGCAGGGGGGGCAGCACGGCCGGCTATGGCCATTTGCTGGGTTGCCAGAGCGATGGAGCGCTGGGCGGATTCATTAGAGGCTTCTTTTGAATCCGACTGTCCGGCCGAACAGGCGGAGTTGATTGGCAATCTCCGTGATTCGGCCACCTACATCAACGAGGCGGCTCTAGACATTAGTACTCTGGTGTCTAGAATTTCTTCAGCAGCGGTAGCTGCTCGTCGCACCTTGTGGCTGCGATCCTGGAAGGTGGACGCAGATTCCAAGAAAGGTCTGGAAGCGTTGCCGTTTACCGGAGAAGTTCTCTTCGGTCCGGATCTGGATAAGATTGTGGCCACGCTGGCGACAGCCAAATCTGCTTGTCTCCCGTCGGCCGCTGCTCCTTCTGGTTCTGGACCATCGTCCTTTCGGTCATCTAGGGCCCAGGGCAGGCCCAAACCACAGTCGTTTCCTCGACAGGCTGGCCCTAAGAAATCGGTCAAGCCCCGGAAGCAGGCATGGAGTACCAGACGTCCGGCCCCCAAGCCAGATGACAAGCCTGCGGCCTGACGGTCCGGGCCTCCCTTTGGGGGATCCCAGGGTGGGAGGCCGCCTGCTACAGTTCGCCCAGTGTTGGTCGACCACTACGACAGACACTTGGGTTCTGGAGGTGGTTTCCCACGGATACGCCCTCTCCTTCCGGCACAGACCCCCGGCTCGATTCTTCACCACGGGTCTACCATCAGACCGGAACAAGGCTACGGAGCTGCGGAAGGTATTGCACACTATGCTCCAGGCTGGAGTTATAGTGCTTGTTCCATTCTCCCAGAGGGGCCAGGGTTTCTATTCAAATCTATTTTTGGTACAGAAACCCAATGGGTCATATCGTCCGATTCTCAACCTCCAAAGCACTCAACAAGTCTTTGCGGGTCCCGAAGTTTCGGATGGAGACCCTACGGTCCATCATTCTAGCGCTGGAACCTGGGGACTACATGGTGTCATTGGACATACAGGACGCTTACCTGCATGTCCCTATTCTTTTGCGCCATCAACAGTTCCTCAGGTTCGCAAAACGCAGCGAACACTTCCAGTTTCGGGCGTTACCTTTTGGCCTGGCAACAGCACCACGTGTTTTCACCAAGGTGATGGCGGTCATGGCGGCTTCTCTGCGGCTGCAGGGAGTCCGCATGTTGCCGTATTTGGACGACCTGTTATTGGTGGCAGGATCTCCAGAGCTCCTGTTACGCCACTTGGACCTGACCATTGCACTGCTGCAACGGCACGGCTGGCTAATCAACTGGCAGAAGTCCACTCTAATCCCGTCTCGGAGGATTCTGCATCTTGGAGCCTTATTGGACTCGGGACAGCAAAGGATCTTCGTGACGGAGGACAAGATCTCTGCTTTACAGTCAAGGGTGCGCAGTTGTCTGCACAGCCGCCGGGTGTCCTTACACTCGGCGATGAGGTTACTGGGCTCCATGGTGTCGGTGTTCGACATGGTAGAATACGCCCAGTTTCACTCCAGACCTCTGCAGCACCTGATCCTGTCCAAGTGGAACGGGCTGCCTCAGTCTCTGAAGTCCCGGACGATTGTGCTCACCCCGGAGGTTCGCCTGTCCCTTGCGTGGTGGTTACAGACGACCCACCTCAACAAGGGACGTCCGTTCTGGGTTCCAAATTGGGTCCTGTTGACAACGGACGCCAGTCTTCGGGGCTGGGGAGCAGTTTCGGGTCCACACTTGTTCCAGGGCAGGTGGACGCCGACAGAAGCGGAGCTTCCAATAAATATCTTGGAACTCCGTGCGGTCTTCAATGCTCTCCAGCAGGCACAGCGGTTTCTCCAGGGTCGCCCGGTGCAGGTCAAGTCGGACAACGCTACCACCGTGGCCTACATAAACAGGCAAGGAGGAACTCGCAGTCGGGCGGCTCTCGTAGAGGTCTCTCGGATCCTGGTTTGGGCGGAGCGCAATCTTCCGGCCATATCAGCGGTCTTCATCCCGGGAGTGCTAAATTGGGAGGCGGACTTTCTAAGTCGCCAGGACGTTCATCCGGGGGAATGGTCCCTGCACCCGGACGTTTTTCAACTACTGGTGGACAGGTGGGGTCTTCCAGAAATCGACCTCATGGCATCCCGGCACAACAACAAGTTGCCGCTGTACGGGTCTCGCACAAGAGACGAAGGGGCGTCTCTGGTGGATGCTCTGTCCGTCCGGTGGACGTTCCGGTTCGCATACCTGTTCCCTCCGGTCTCCCTTCTTCCACGGGTAATCCGGAAATTCAAACAGGAAGGAGGGTCGCTCCTGTTGATAGCTCCCGCGTGGCCCAGACGGCACTGGTTCTCAGACCTTCAGGGTCTGTCCGTGGACAGTCCTCTGCGGTTGCCGCTACGACCGGACCTTCTGTCTCAGGGTCCTTGCCTTCACCCGGACCTGACTCGGCTGTCTTTGACGGCGTGGCTGTTGAGACGGCCATGCTGAGGTCCCGGGGGTTTTCCAGCTCTGTGGTGTGTACCATGTTACGAGCTCGGAAACCGTCTTCCGCGAGGATATACCATCGCGTGTGGCATATGTTCTTCCAGTGGTGTCGACCGAGAGGTTATGCACCGCGGGAGTTTCGTCTGTCTCGGATTCTCGCCTTCCTGCAAGCGGGACTAGATCATGGGCTTCGCCTTGCTTCTTTGAAGGTACAGGTTTCGCCCCTATCTGTCTGGTTTCACCGTAGGATTGCTACAATCCCGGATGTGCGCACCTTTATGCAGGGTGTTCTCCGCATTCAGCCGCCCTTTGTTCCACCTGTGGCGCCTTGGGATTTGGCTGTGGTCCTGAGGGCTCTCCAAGGACCGCCGTTTGAACCACTGGGCTCAGTGGATCTTAAATGGCTAACAGCTAAGACTGTTTTCCTTCTGGCCATTGCTTCGGCCAGACGTGTTTCTGAGTTAGGGGCTCTTTCTTGTAGACCCCCTTTCTTGGTTTTTCATGGGAACAGGGCAGTGCTCCGCACTCGGCCCGAGTTTCTTCCCAAAGTTGTTTCCCAGTTTCATGTTAACAAGGAAATAGTTGTTCCGGCCTTTAACTCACCGGGTCTTTCCGTGGGTGAGGCCTCTTTGGATGTTGTGCGGGCCTTAAGGACTTATGTTGACCGCACTTCTTCGTTTAGGAAGTCGGACGCTTTGTTTGTCCTCTATGGCTTCCGTAAAAAGGGTTGGCCTGCTTCAAAGCAAACTTTGGCAGCCTGGATCCGTATGGCTATTTCTGAAGCTTATCTTCATGAAGGCCTACCGGTCCCTCCTTCTCTGAAGGCTCATTCCACTAGGTCTGTGGGTCCTTCGTGGGCAGCTCGATGTGGTGCCTCTGCAGTTCAGATCTGCAAGGCTGCTACGTGGTCTTCTGTCCATACCTTCGTGAGGTATTACAGGTTTGACACCTTCGCCTCTCAGGATGCTTCCTTCGGGCGGCGGATTCTCCTTTCTGCACAGGAGCGTCCCCACCCTTAAAGGATACTGCTTTGGGACATCCCCAAGGTATCCTGTGGATACCCTATGGACCCTGAAGTAGAAAATATGAGATATGGTAAGAACTTACCCTTGTTATCTCTATTTCTACGAAGTCCATAGGGTTCCACAGGACTCCCGCCCTGTCGCACCTGTGCTGCAGATGGGCTTTGCTCTGGTCACCGGTTTTCCGTCTCCCTCTGGTGAGAATGTGATTCTTGTATGTGTCCAGATCTTTTTTCTCTCTCTTCCTTCTCCTCCTCCGGCCTATGGCTTGATAACTAACTGAGGTGCCTTGGCTCGGGGGCGGGGTATAGGAGGGGGACCCTAGTGCATCCTGGGAGGCTGAAAAGCTTAACTCTATGGTGCCCAGCGACTGACGTCACACCTATACCCCAAGGTATCCTGTGGAACCCTATGGACTTCGTAGAAATAGAGATAACAAGGGTAAGTTCTTACCATATCTCATATTTTATATCTGTCTCATTGGACAAGTATTTCTCAATATATTTACGCTTGCAGAAACTGTATTATTAAATAGGATCAAGTGTGGTCTTAATGGGTAAGTTCCAAGTGGATTATTTACTCATGGAAATTGGGTATTTTTATAATCTGAAAATTTAGTTCATTTTTTCTATGCAGCTATACAAGACGAGGAGCATATTGTTGTATGAACATATTGCTGTATGTGTATGAATAACTGAATGCAATCATACTTATGAATGGGAAGGTAAATTGGGATTTTATGCTGCTGTAGTCAAAGCATATTTATTTTGTTTACTCTGTTTTATAATGCTAAACTGTAAAAATGACTTGATTTATAAAAAAAGGCAAATTGATAGCTAATTAAAGTTCCAGTGTGTATGAATTAAATCTCATTGGCACTTTCAGAGAAAACCGAGAGACTGCAAAGAACAAGACACTGGAAGCAAAACAAACTCTGGAGTTGTGGAAAAGTTGCTATTTTGAAGTTCGTGCCAAGATCGAGGCTTTAGGAAGGGATCAGCGTTGGGAATTTGATAGAAAACGTTTGTTTGAAAAAACCGACTATTTGACTACGATTTGCCAGGATCTGTTTGATATTTTACAGGTACTGATGTATTTTCAATAATAATTTTATTAAAGATTAATATTAGGAAAGTAGAATATGTACCTTTTAATGCGGCAACCTTCATTATGCTAAATATTATTGACTCTTTCAAGTTTCTCTTATTACAGTGATACATTTTTAAGTAAAATGCTGGAAACTGCCTATGTATTATGCCAGCAACCTCATTCAGAAATTCTCATTTTCTCTTAACTACAGTATTTTTTCCTTATGTCATTTACTGGTAGCTTTTCCCTATGGTAGGTGAGGCAAGAGATAACAGGATTTTGGTACTTACCGATAAATCCCTTTCTCCGATTCCACAGGGGACACTGGAGTTCAAGACAGTGGGGTATAGACGGTGGTAGAGCAGAGCCTGGCACTTTAAATAATTTAGAAGTGTGACTGGCTCCTCCCCCTCTATGCCCCATCAGCCCCAGTTTAAGAACTGAGCCCGAGAGGAGACGGAGGACAACAGGAAAAAAAAAACGAGGAAAAGGAGAAGACCACAGAACGGAACAAGACCGACTGAAGTAGAACAGAGGAACCCACTGCAGGGAACCCTGCAGTCACACAACTATAGAAACCAAACAAAACGTCAGGTACGCAGCGCTGGGCGGGCGTCCAGTGTCCCCTGTGGAATCGGAGAAAGGGATTTATCGGTAAGTACCAAAATCCTGTTTTCTCCTTCATCCACTAGGGGACACTGGAGTTCAAGACAGTGGGGACGTCCCAAAGCCAACCTCCCGGGTGGGAGCGCGGAGAACTTGCTGATCCCTTGGCCAAACCGAAACAGGGACCACCAAGAACCTGAGGCCCAGCGGAAGCTGAGGAACAAGTGTCGTAGCACAGGAGACAAACACTACTCCTCACTAAACAGTCACAGAAAATTCCACAACTTACAGTGCAAGTCAAAAGGAACAGAACAGCTGTTGAGAGAACAAACACAGGTGGGAAACGTCAGAATCTGTAATCTCAGCTGAAATAGACCAAACCGGACTGTTGGTGGCAGAGAGCCCCAACAAGAATCTATAGGAGAAGGGCAGTAAACGAGCACAAACTCGAGAACCTTACTAGAGTCTAAACAGGCAGCTGCAGATGCAGCAGCCGCAGACAGCAGAATCCCAGCACTGCTGGACATAATCGTATATATAAAAGTATAACAATACCAAACTACAGATAGAGCTGATCCTGTCCACAGACTCCCAACAAGAGTATGCAGGAAGGCAAAAGACAAGACTGAACAGTCGCCCCGAACCATCCTTGAGGTCCAACTACAACACAGTTGTTAACCAGTGGAAGGGCTAGACCATAGAAGTCTCCAACGAGTGGAGATCCCACTGGGCGTGAGACCGAGGCGAAAGAGAGAGAGAGAGGATTGAGACTACAATACCTTTCAGAGGGTCAGACGGAAGTACAACCCATTTTGAAAACAGGGATAAAACAGGAACTGAAATGCTGCCGTTAAAAGGAAATAACAGACAACTTCCAACATGATGTAAGTGCGTAGTCAGTACCAACTGCTGGCCCGAACATAGTATGAAAACAACCAGGAATCTAACAGTAAAACAGCACGAATGCAACAGCCACCCAGGGAGAGCTATCAATATAGGGAAGCATCCCATACAACAAGGCCAGAGCACTAGGACAACCATGTGAGTGTGATAAAAATATCAACAGATACTGAACAGGAACCCAACCAGGTCCCCTGCGCGGATCACACTTATGTAAAGATGTGCAATAGCCTATAGGTGTGCTTCGGTCCAGAACCTTAACAGGTTCTAGTAGAATAGTGTCGCCAATCCAGTGTTGTAATTATGCACCACCCACACTCCAGGAAAACTCTAAAGTGTAGAGCCAACTGATTAAAAGAGCGGATGGCTGCTAGGACAGCAGCTAGGGTGCATAAGGGAGAATAAAGCTATGTATGTCAGGTTGCATGAATTAGGAGCTTCATCCGAGGCATTAGTAAGCTCTTACCTTTGAGCGACCAGAATCCCTCTGGACGCTATGTAGAATGTCACTGACCTTTACCATCACACAGCAACCCACCACATTAGGTATAGAGAGTAGCTTCAGTGGGCTAAGACCAATTGCTCTACAGCACAGACTTCAGTCTGGAGATGTGCAGTAGAAAACACTGTGGAAACTAGCAAAATTTTAGTCGAGACAAGAAGGTCGTAGAACAGGACTCTATACCTGAGCCTGGTCCATTAGAGACCTGTATCTGTATAGCCGTGTTAGATTATACATACAACCCCAAAAACGGTCTGCTAGTTTAAGTATCCTTGCATAAATATTTCTATTGGTGAAGTGCGTCTTATGCCCACCAGTCTAATATAACTCAGGTCTGACCCTGCCTATATCGGCAAGTGGCCCTAGGCCTTCCAGATATGAATTGTACCTAAGGGCACTTTAGACCCATTTTATTGAGATATGCTACAATAATATGTAGTACCGGAATAGATACTGAGAAGAGTACCTGTACTTAGACATAGAACGAGTTGGTTATCCCAAGTAAAGAAGGGAGATATCAATAGTGATAACCCCAGTAGTTTAAACAAAACACAGGTTTTTGTTTCCCAATTATTAGGAAATATTCATACAAGAAATGGGCGTCTTACAAGTTTACTACCCAGTGCATCACTGTAATGATAATAGGTCCCCCGAAACGGGGTGCCGTATAACTGGCAGGAATGGAACTAGAACTCCAGGAGGGTGGAAGTACATAACTTTATATACATGTGACATGTCTAGGATCAATACTAGAAGCAATGCCTTAGAGAATTGTGACTATCACCATGTAAGCTGCAGCACATGACTAGTTTATAGAGCCACCCTATAATATTAATATGTAGGGATATAGCCTACAGCTTCTGGTAATCCCAGGCGGCTTCCCTTGTGTGGATTATAGGTAAACCTAATGATTGTGGAAGTATAGGCATTCTACCCATATACACAAATATATATATGTATATGCACACACACAACCCAATCCCCAGGGAGAGATAGTGTAAAGCGTAGTCATTATACAAACTACCGCATCAGGAGAGTCCAGCCTCCAAACGCAGCCTCCTTCTATCAATATGCTAGGTATTAGACATAAATTGATAAGAACAGATCCTACCGCTGCTCCTACGGTAAGGAAAGAAGCGATATCCACAAATGGATACGCTTACCTACATACAAATTTAGTAGGTGACGTAACATTTTAAAATTAGAACATGAGCAATAATTGAAGCCATGGAAGGAATTGAGCCCAAGGACAAAATCACTCCAGCATGTGTGTTATACAACAGGGCTAGTATAAAACACAATATACATACATAGACTGCTCATGTGCCGCAGGTGGCCGTCATTCTGCTACGGCGTAGGGGCAGGATATTTTAGCAGTGTGCTGTCCCAGACTGGTTTCGATCCTGGGACCCTTCTGTTACTGGCGTACTCGCCTTTTCAGATGAGCCATCTTAACACCAGATGAACCCATTTTTTGAAGTGAGAATCAACAGGAAGACCCCAGCGCTGTGAGGCAGCAACGCCAACAACCACACCAGCTGCGCGTCACTAACCTCTTCCTGTATGTGCTGCCAAAGGGAACACATGATATAAAAAGATGCACCTATGCATACCTTCTAAGGTAAGCACAGAAAACTGGGGAGAAAGGTTTTAAGACCAGCCTAAAATGGTATCCACAAATGCATGGGGAGCCAATGTGAGGCATAAGCCTGGGGATGGGACGCAAAAATGTGCTAACCTTGGGTGAAGGGTATGCTATGACCATAAGTTCTGGCAGCAGCACCATAACAGTGGAGCTAATACACCATGAGGCTATGATACATAACAGGCCCTTAGATTAATCTAGGCGCCCTATGTTACAGAACGAAGGGGAGCCTGACTGGGTAAACCAAGCGGCGCTGCAATTGGCAGGACTGCGTTTGTGCACCGGTCCTGGAAGAATGTCAGCACATCGCTTCTAGCCGTGATGCATAGGCTGAACAACTGGCCCCTTTCAGAACCGCTTAACACGGTGTCATAGTGGAAAAGCGGGATAGGGCTAGTCTACCGCTAGCGACCAGCTATCCACTGTAGCTAGTACTAAACTCCTGTCATACAAGGACAGGCAACCCTTGCTGAAGCACTCGCAGTGTGGTAGGCGTAAGGGACGCGCGCTAAAGCACTTCCTGCTGCAGGTAGTGCCTGAGCTATACTGCTTGTGTGCAGCAATAACTACTGTCCTTAAAAGGGAAGCAGGGAACGCTGTTTGATCATGAATACCACGCTGTGTGTGCGCAAACTGCTACACTTCTCAGCATAGCGCTGCTAGCCCCCTTAATCGTATAAGCGGAGTAGTTGAAGGTCCGGTCAGTGCCGGGAATACGGGGAGCCATCAAGGCTCCTGACGCAACACTGCGCATAAACCAACGTTTCTCCTGCAAGACAGGAGAGGGGCTAACTCACGGGAGCACTGAAGTTGTGCTGCTGTGGTAGCAGCGTGACGTCATACAGCGCTGCATTGTATAACGTAAGGCTATTAGCTCTATGCTATGCAGTAGCTAACAGGGAAGCCTGCTCAGCCCAGCCAGGAGCTGCGGGACGCGGCATCTCCTCCTGATATTTAGATGAGGAGAGAAGCTGATAGCTAAGGCAGTGCTGCCAGCACAGGGAGAACATACAAACTCCACACAGAAATGGCAGCGGCAGGATCCGAGCCTTGCGCTGGTACTATTAGCCTGTTACTATAGACTAGGGATAACAGGGAAGCCTGCTCTGAGGAGAGCTGCTAAATAGCCAAGGCAGTGCTTGTGCTTCCTCCCTTGCGGCGTACATGCTATGCTGGTACTTGTAGTTCTTCTACTGTGGATGCTTCCATGTGCTGCAAAACAAGCTGTAGCATAGGGACACCTTGCTGTGTGTAATCTCTCCCTGATGGGACACACTTGTGCCTGCCTACCTCCTAAGCTGGAGATACCCTAGCCCGCCTGTTATAGTGCACACAGCCCAGTTGGAGTGCACTTATCCGGAGAGTAAATCCAGAAGCCTTGCATAGCGGGTGCACAGGGTGGGAGGGTGAGCGGTGCAACGGGGACCTAAACGCTGCCATCGCGCCACTCCCTATAATCAGAGACCCGGACACTGACCACTGTAAGCCGTGGTGGGTCTCTCTTAATAAACTCCTTGTCCAGGACTGGCCGGCTGCACAGAACAGGCAGTCTGATAGAGGAAATGGTAGGCGTCCGCATGCGGCAGGCGTTCAGCGCGCCTACCCCAGTGCTACACATGTACCTTCTGTAGCGAGGTCTTAATATGGCAGGAGGGAGAGCCCGACTACAAATGGCGCCGCTAGATAAGCAGGACGCTCCATTCGGAATAGGCGGCTGATGCTATGGCCGCTGGTAATAAGCTCCACCCCCGCTAGCCGAGACCGCGATGTCCTGTCAGCGTTACATTAGTAACTGGCCGACTATGGATAAGCCCTAGACCCGGACACTGCCTGCTGAGAGCAGCGGCGGGTGCTGGAAGGAGCCATTAAGTCGCGACAGCCCTGCAGCGCATTCTTCGGGCCCACTTAGCACCTTCTGTTACCTGATAAGGGACTCGGGTACGTGCGGGGGGGATTGTCGGGTCTCCTAACAGTGACATTATGTCACTGAGCCCAGCTATGCATCCACTGCTCCTGCTATCAGGAGCAGTGGTTATACTTACAACTGCTGCGGCCGGGATGCTGGGCTGAGGGGGCGGCGAGGAACCCGGACACATGCCGGTGTCAGCAGTGGCGGGTCCTCGCAGAGTCCGATGACTCCAGGTGTGTGCCCCCTCCTCTAGGTCACCGGACACAGGCTGCAGTAGCCGTGTGGTGCCTTTCCCGGCGGCTCCCACGTAGCAGGCAGACTGCCACAGTAAGCAGCCTGCCTGTCCTCAATGCTTGTCTTAAAAACTAAAACTAAATAAGAAAGGCTGGAGACAGCCTGATGTGCGACCGGCTCTCTCGGGCACATTCTAAAAACTGGGGCTGATGGGGCATAGAGGGGGAGGAGCCAGTCACACTTCTAAATTATTTAAAGTGCCAGGCTCTGCTCTACCACCGTCTATACCCCACTGTCTTGAACTCCAGTGTCCCCTAGTGGATGAAGGAGAAAGATATAACATCCAATCTAGTGTTTTAGGGAAAAAAGGTGCAGCCTTTTATTGTACTGTAGCTTTGGAAAGTGCTAGGAAGACACATTTTTTTTTCTTTACTACACAGTTACATTTTTATTTTTGTATTATAATAACTATATTTGATCTGTATTCAGTCACAAATATGTTTTAGAAATTATATATCAGTTCCATATGAAGAAATAAATGTATATGCTCTGTTTGTAACAATTTTGAATGATGCCTGCAATATCTGATTTCTTTCCTTCTGTACCTGCAGAAATCTCATGTGTACACTGGATAGTAATGTGTAGTTAGTATTGTCATGTTAAGTGTGTGAATTAGCCAGCACAGAGTAACTTCTACATTTTGGACCTCATTAAGCGCGGGACGCAAACGTAGAATGCATCTGGAGAACAAATGAGCTTTTACTACCCATTTTGAGTTGGCCAGAGACGTGAGATGTGGACAACTCTTTATTGGTAGCGAATGCATCTCAGTCCCCATGCAAGTAATAGGAGCAGATGCACCAGGCCCCTGGTCCTTCACGGTGTGTACAAAAGATGGGCAAAAACACAGGCCCTGATTCAGAGCCGGATGCTCTTTTTGTGAGCGCTTGCTCTGAATCTGGGCAGCCTCTTTTTTGTTTTTTTGGGCGGCCAGGTGACCACCCACAGCTTTAGCGGGCGGCCAGGTGATGGTCGCAACCATCGTGAACATCGGGCTTGCAACGAGACCCTTGTGGTAGGGTCTCATTCCCGCAAGCCCCAGTGAGCTTCCGTTTGGTCAGCCACCCCCCCTCCCCGCTTAAAAAACGGGGCGAGCTGTCGATCAACATCGACAGCCGTCCCGTTTTGTTGCGAGCCCCGGAGTGAGTGGTTTGTCGCTTGTTGCGGGGCTCGCACACGCTGCGCGTGCGCACTGCCCGGCCTTCCACCCGCTTGCGAGCGGGTCTGAATCAGGCCCACAGGACACAATTACTACACATTACAGCAAAGTTCAAGAAAGTATAGATAAAAAGTACCCAAGTCACTTTGAGCCTGTGAAATGCAAATCAAACAAGGCATATAAATTGTTTCACTTTTTTTAACATCCACATGAATATATATATCAGGAATCTGATATAGGACATTTCTGCATGCATAATTGAATGTGACTTAGTTGCGTTTGAATTATGCGCAGTCAGTTGTCGTAATGAAAATCAACTCACAATCCGTATTAAAGCTTGAGTACCCATACTGTAAGTCGTCTACCTCCAAACATGCGCACTTGGGATTTTTTATGCAGCCCCATAGGGCTTTGAGCAAAATTACAGTATGTGAATTCAAGCTCAGAGCCGGCCGCGAGGGGTGCAAAATGAGGTGACGCTGCCGGCATTTAAACGCTGTGGCAACGGCACATTGCACCCATCGCAAGTAATTGGATTGAGTCTTCTGAATGAGGTCCCTTATATTTTTGTTTTCATAAACTTTATTTATAGTCTATACTAAGTAGAATTTTGATATGTAAAATCCATTTATACTCTTCTTTTTTAATCATATAAATATCCCATTTCTATTAAATTAATTTCTGACAGCAAACAGAAATCCATTTAATTTGTATACCCTTTAGACCCCCTCCCCACCCAGTTATAATGATATATTTGACCTGGTGTGGTCTGATATAGATCGGGCCAGAGGTTCCTTTTAATAATGACACTAAATTCCGGTGGCATGTTTAGTTGGGTTGGGTACGGGATGCCGGCGCTCGGGATCCCGGTGGTCAAAATTCCGATGCCGGTATCCTGACAGGGTTAGGAAGCCGACACCTGTCGGTAATTATCTTAAACCTCCCCCTCTCCCTACACCTAACCCTAACCCTTCCTCCCCGGTGCCTAAACCTAACCTCCTCCCTAGTGCATAAACCTAACCTCCAGCTTCCCGCACCCTAAACCAAACCCTCCCCCCTTAGTACCTAACCCTCCCCCCTAGTGCCTAACCCCACTACTTACCTTCGGGATGCTGGCACCAGGATTCTGATAGGTGTCGTGATTCTGGTGCCGGTTTTCTAAGTGACGGCATCCCCTTTGCCGGGATATTGACCGTATCCGGTTTAGTTTAGTATTGCGGTGATAGTATAGAATGACACCAATATTTACTATAACTTACCTGTCCCCATGAGGTCACGCGGTGTCACCCTTCCGAAGGGCGACTTCTACTGACTTGCCAGCAGCCTAGCGCTGCTGGCAACAGGTTGCTGACTAAAGTGCATGTGCAACAGCCATCTGTGCATGCATAGTTCTACAACCCAGCAGGGACTCTGCAAAGCCTAAAAGGCTTTTCTGGGTCCCCTTTACCGCCAATGGGGGCCATAGCACTAACACCATCTTTAGATGGCGCAGGTGGTACACTCACAAACCGCATTAAGCTAAGCTTGCCACTGTTTGCTAAATACTGAACAGATGTCTAGTGTTCCCTCTAGTTCCGGCGGGAGGCAGGGCGCCGGAGCTAGAGAGGGCATGCCCGTGCGCGCGCCGAAGGCGTGCGCGACCGAGAAGGGGGCGTGGCCATCGGAAAAGGGGACGTGTCTATAAGACGCGTCCCCTTTTCGTCACTCTTGGGGGTGTGCCCGGCACTTACGGACACGCCGGGCAGCCCCCAAGCCCTGCAGACAGGGAGAATAGATGCCGGGCGCATGCGCCCGGCGTCTATTCTCCGGCGGTGACCGGGTACCCCATGTTTCTCCACCCGCGGGACACTGCGTCCCGCGGGTGAGAACGGCTCCCGCAGGCTGTGAGGGCAGGGCGCTTTTTGCCCTCCTCCTGGAGGGCAGGGTGCTTTTTGCCCTCCAGAAGGAGGGCAGGGCGCCGCGCCCTACTAAAACAGCCTAGCGGGAAGGCTAGATGTCAACCCCTTTAGTGAGTGCTAAAGGGGTAATGACATTCTTTAATTAGAAAACACAGCAGGGTTAAAAGAGTGGTGGGGGTGAGAGAAAGGAAAGAGAGACTGGGCAAGAGGGGGTGAGATAGATGGAGGAGCACAGGTAAAGCAATATGGAATGGGGAACGCCATATAAGGGATAGGACAGGAGGAAAGACACACAGAGAGACGAGGGGAAAAGGGGAACAGACATGGAAAGGTGGCGGGGACAGAGAAAGGGAAAGAAAAAAAACAGTCAACAACAGCTAGCAACCTAGTGAATAACTGGTCTGTAAATAGCTTGAATGTTCCAACTGATGACACAAATTATACTTTGCACATCTATCTATCTATCTATCTATCTATCTATCTATCTATCTATCTATCTATCTATCTATCTATCTATCTATCTATCTATCTAATCATGTTTTAGAGCTGGTTGGGTAGTTGCAAAATCATCTTTACACAAAGAGAAAATCTAAAACAAATGTAGCTTTTAGTGCATTCATTTGATCAAAGTACTTCTAATGCTGGGCATACACTACAATTATCGGGGTGATCAGCCCGATATTGGCAGATCGCCCCGATAATTGTACCATGTGTGCGGGCGACCTAGGGTAAAATATAGATAGGTAGAGCATGCTCGATCTTCCCGTCTAAGTTAAATGTTGGCTGCATCGGGCAGAGTATGCCCAGCCACAGCCAACTGACAGACATTCCCCTGTTCCTTCCCAGGGAAGGAACGGGGAAATGTCTCCTCCCCAGGGGAGGAGCATAGATATCAGGGCCAATACACTGTGAGATATTTCACAGAGTATGCCCGCGATATCTGCAGAGTGACTGACAGGATGCCAGATGTCTGTTGGTCTGACAGGCATTTTATCTGGCAGTCTATGCCCAGCATTAGTTTTATAAAAGTAAGAGCCAAATCATAGAGCTAAGTATCATGTAGATGCCACCTATTTCTCAAGGAATGGGACATACAGTACATCCAGTCACTCTTTCTCATCACCTATTACACTCCCCTTGCTATTCATGAAAGACAGGACCCAATACTGATATGATCTTACAAGATTTAACACACTCTGTGAAAAAAATAATACAATTTTATACATTTGAAAATGTACAGGTTCTGGAAGAGTTTTACAACATCTTTGGCCCTGAACTAAAGGCTGTCACAGGAGATCCCAAGCGTATTGATGATGTATTGCACAGAGTTGATGGGCTTATCAAACCAATGGAAACTCTGTCCTTTGATCCCTTCAATATAAAATATTCCCATCAGTGGAAGCTCGTCATGGACGACTTTAAACATGAAGTTCAAGTAAGGAAAAACAATTATAAGATATTTTAGTTTGAGAATATATGACAATAAGTTACTGGGCAAGCACAATAAGTTATACATGAATATGGGTGTTGTACACTGAAATGTTGCTTTTATGTAAAACATAAACAGGCTATTGAAGGAGAGGCCATAAACTTCATCGATGAATCATTTAAAACACTTCGCTCAGCTGAGGCTGCGTTTGACATGCTGTTGAAATTTAAGCACATCCGCTCTCGAGAAGCCATCAACAAGCAGATGATGATGAAATTTAATGCTATCCTGGAGCAGTACTGTAAAGAGGTACGTCTGGAGTTAGGTGATAAAGTAATAGAGCATAATAATTTAAAGTGTAACTTTATTTATTGTACTGAACAGTTAAAAAGAAGTTTTGTTTGTCCACACTGTAAGTTTTTGTGATGTTTTAAAGTTAGGAAGTATATTACATTCATCTTCATATTAACATTTGTAGCAGTAGTAGTAATGGCATTTCCTTTTGTCCTTCCTGTATCATTCATCTTTTTCTCTGTCATCCAATCTGGGAGACACTGCCAACCTTCTGGTGTAGATGGCGCTGTCAAGAGCTGGCACAACTCAGTTTTTCTTATGTGCCCTTGGACCTGGCACCAACTTTTCTAGCTGTAAGAGCATGTGGTTGGGGCCTGTCTGCTTTGGTTTCTGACTCAATAGATAACTTCTACTGGATCAGTGGGTAAGAGGTATCCTAGAAAGGGTCTATGTTCTAAACCTTGCCTGACCTCCACCGTGATGTTACTTCCTCACTCCCCTGCTATGAGATCAGGCACATGGTCTTGCAAGGGGCCATTCAGTCATTACTTCTGTCAGGAGTCTTCATTCCAGTCCCAGAGGCAAGGATTCACTGTTAACTCTAATCTGTTCCTGGGTCAGAAACCAGATTATCCTTCAGTCTGATACTTAATGTAAGATCTTTGAATCTGCTCATGCGTGTCCCTATGTTCTTCATGGAGTCCCTCCATGCCGTGCTCCATTCCATGAAGCGAGACAAATTCCTAATTTCCATGGATATCAAGGATGCATATTAGCATGTGTGTCCCCCCCCTCCCCCCAAAATTCCCTCATCTACACTATGGAGCTCATTCAGACCCGCTCGCTAGCAAGCGGCCACTCATTGCAGACGACGTTCACTAATGTACGCATGTGTGTAGTTCGCAGTGCGCGTGCGCAAACTAGTACGAGCGAGCGGAATATTCTCGCTCGCCCTGCAAAGACAGCCCAGAGGAATGAGTGACAGTAGAGGCCGTTTTTGGGTGGTAACAGGGGATTTACCCATCTGACACCACTTCTCCTGCAGCTATCTCCTTTGGGGGCCTCACATTCTTTCACACTCTCTGGCATGGAGGTTGCCACAGTGTTGGGGTACTTCTATCGTCTGGTCACTCCCACTAACTCTTACATACTAAATTCTCCATTTCATTCTTTCCATTCAATGCTTATGACATTCGCTTCTTCCAACTTCTTTGAGTAGCTGCCTTTTTACGTCCCCCTGGCCTTAGCTCAAAATTTCTTGCTAACTTTGCTTCCTGGCTCCTAATCTTCAAATGGGCTCTCGAGACCCCTTTTCTTCCTCAAAGCTTTTCAGTGCTCATCCTAACCCACTACTCCATGTTCCTTCCTCACACTCCAGCCCATTTGTGTCACCCCTGTTTGTTTGCCCATCCCCTTTAGAATGTAAGCTCTCATGAGCAGGGCCCTCTTACCTCACGTGCTTCTCCTTCCCTTACTGCATTGTTTGTACTGTTAATAACTGTTTTTCTTGTGTGCTCTACTTTGTAAGGCACTGCAAAACCTTTGTGGCGCCATATAAATAAAGGATAATAATAATAATAATGTACCAATTTTGGAAGGCACGAATGCCTTCTCAGATTTGCAGTGGGCAGTGTTAATTTACAGTTTCGTGCATACAAATTTGTTTTAATAACAGCACCATAAATTTTCACGAAGATCATGGCAGTGATGGCTGCACTTTTGCTGTTGAAGGGAGTTACTGTTATCCCGTACTTTGACAACCTGCTTATAATACCAAATTTGGCAGCACTACTCACACAATGGAGTCTCTGGAGAGGCAAGGCTGTGTAATAAAATAACCAAAGTCTCACTTTGTACCATTCCTGGGTCTCCTCTTCGACACCAGATTTTTCTTGGTCTTCTTGCCAAAAGACAAATTTTTGCCCATCTTGCGTCAGGCGTCTGCACTCTTGGCTTTCAATTGAGCAGTGATCGTAAAATACGCGATATAGCTAATTTTTACACGATAGAGGAGGAGAGGGACTCTGTATTTAAAAATGAATGGGTCCCACAGGATGCGCTGTGTGTGCCGCAATCGTTTAGTTGGGGAGATGCTGCTGGCTGGGGGAGCATTTTGCTGCCGCTGCCTACTATCCAGGGCCACCCCGACACGTACTCTGACCTTACGCTGGTGCATAGAGCGGCAGCCAGCAGTATCTGGGTGAGGGGGATCTTATATCCCTAGTTCTCCTGTCTTGAATTCTTCCAGGAGAACTGCTCCAGGGACTAGCTTCTCCACGGCTGAAAATGGGCTCCAGAGGGTAGGCAGCTTTACCGTAAGGCAGAAGTCTCCATGTAGCAATTAACTGCTTGTAACGGAGGTCTTACTGCACCTCCTGAGTCCATTTGGCAGCTCACTGTTTGTAGCTGCTGGCTACATGCCACTGCTGGACCTGGGGGTAATATTGCATCCCTCCTCTAAACTACTACTACCTGGAACGGGACCCACTTGGCCACATGGTGAGTGCAACTATGTTAAGTATTATTTACATATTGTACATTAAACACATTCATGCTGGACGTATTTTACAGCACTGCACTGCAACCCGGGATTTACTTTCCCAGCTGCTATAAAACACATTTCAAGACCTATTTTAATTATTTAAAAATTTGTATCAAACATGTTGTGCAATTATAAACCACACCGGGAGCTTTCTCTCCTGATTCTCAGTATCAGCAAAAAAAAAAAAAAAGACTCCAAAGAAGGAAGAGTGTGTGTGAAGGGGCTGTGCTGCCATGCAAGCATTTTCACTCCGTTTTTTTTCTCAGAATGTCCACAGGTGAAATGTCAACATTGTCAGCATGCCGACATTAGGGTTAGACTTCGGGGCAGGAGGGTTAGGGTGTGGGGGGAGGTTAGAGTTAGGCTGCAGAGAGAGGAAGTTTGGCTTAGGCTCTAGAGTGGGGGTTAGGGGTAGGGATTTCGGTTACTGATATAGGAGCAGTACTTACCGTAACGACAAAGGATCAGGGCTCTGACCAGGAACTGTTCACATTCTAACATGTCGACATTTTCTCACTGTCTGCATGATGAATGTCGACATTATGACAATTTCAACCTTCTCACGTCAATATGATGAATGTCTACATAACTGTCATGATGTATGTCTATGTGACTGGAAACATTTCCTACCCAACCCGTGACATAGGCTCATCTATAATCTGTGCAGGGTGTGTGGTGCAGATGGGTACCCTGCACCTAGTTTCTACCTGACACTTCTGCCATCGGGATATGGTCAATATCCCAGCACAGGGAATGCTGGCACTTAGAAAACCGGCGCCGGAATGCCGACACCTGTCAGAATCTCGGCGCCGGAACCCCGACACCTGTCAGGATCCTGGCGCCGGCATCCCGAAGGTAGTTTGCGGGGTTAGCGTTAGGCACTAGGGGAAGGGTTAGGTTTAGGCACCGAGGAGGGAGGTTTAGGGTAGGGAGAAGGGGAGGGTTGGGATACCTACAACCAGGTGTTGGTATCCTAACCCTGCCAGGATGCCGGTGTCAGGATTTTGACCCAATCGCTGGCATCCCGTTCCCAATCCCTGCCGTCAAGTGGGTCCCTCTGTGGCTGGCTCCATTTTTCCAGTGATAACTTCGGAAAGATGGCACCACACATTTGAAGCAAAGACTGGCATGGTGTCAGAGCTCTTGCTAGCTTCTGCGCATGCGCCATATTCCTTAATATCCCTAGGAAGATAGTGCTGGCCACATACGGTGGGGGCACAGAGAAGTGGTAAGGATTCCACACAGGCATTAATAACACCCTGGGCTGTGGCTTATATATAAACCATGAATGGAGCACCCAAACCCCGACAGTGGCAGATACAACCAAGATATTTTACTGGGCAAAACTGGTACGTTTTGGCGATATCATCGGTTTTCATCCCAGGCGTAGAAATCTGGGCAGTCGATTATCTCAGCAGACATCCCATTCATCCTGGGGAATGGTCACTACATCCAAAGCTGATAGGCAGCTGGTAGAGCGTTGAAGACTGCCAGAGGTAGACCTGATGGCCTCTTGGCTGAACCACATGGTTCAGATATAAAGTGCAAGAACCAGAGTTCCTCAAGTAGTCCTAGTGGACATCATGAGAACTCCTTGGTTGTACCATCTGGGTTAACTTTTTTCGCCAATTCTCATGATTCTGCATATCGTCAAGGTCCTGTTATTCTGGTGGCACCGGACTTGCCACTATAATATTTGTTTGCCTACATTTTACTGCTGGAAACGGAACCTTCATGGAGACTGCCCAATCGGGTAGACCTGCTAAATCAAGGTCCCTTTTTCCATCCAGATTTAACTCTGACCTAATGGGTTTTCTCACTGGGTCATTCAATAATCGGGTCTAGGAAACCTGTATCTTCCAAAAACTGATGTATGCTTCTTGGTGAGAGTGGAAGAAGGTTCACAATTTTTTCAATCGCACAAGTTCAAGTTAGATTTCCTCTTGTCATTCTTGCAGGATGGCTTCGGAAAGTTCTTTAAAGTATGCCATGCTGAAGGTTCACTTTTCATCTCTCTGATTTTTTCTTCAAAGGAAATTGGCTTCCATTCAGGAAGTTTAAACGTTCTTTCAGGGTGTGTTGCATGTCCAACCACCTCATGTTCCCCCGGTGGTGCATTGGAATCTTCATTTGTTTTCTCCTGGCATTGTAGAAGCCACCCTCAGGGCAGCTTACTTCTATGGCCTTCAAGTACCTCACCTGTAAGTTGGTTTTTCTGTTGGCCATCTCTTCTTCCAGCTGAGTGTGCCTTTTGTGTCCGTTGCTTTCCGGCTCCGCAGCAGGAAAAGCCTTTCGCAGCGGGATCCAGTCAGGAACTGGCTGGGGCCTCTATGTTGACACAGGTAATGTCACAGTTAGTAGACAGGCTAGCGGCCCCTGTGCTCCCTGTTACTAACATTCTCCCTGCTCATCAACTATGGTTGCAGAGTCACAATGTATGCAGTCTTTTTCTCAGACTGTATGAAGGCTGTCTGTTTCTTTTCAACAGATGCTGGAAAACGACAGAGCTCCCAGACGCAGGTCTGTGGCACCTGACAGTCCTGTGCCACTGTCTAGGGGCACTTCTGACAAAGGTTCTTCGAACGGTGAGGCTAGTGTCCCTATTACCTCAGATATTAGGTAATCTCTGATGCAGAATCCTAACTCTTCTTCACTTAAGGATCCTACGGATTGGCAGCTCAAAAATTTCCTTAATACCATTACGGTGAATGCATGTGCTCTAGCTCATCCGGCCGTTGACTCAGCTTGGTTAGCTACAAGGTTAGCTGTTGGGCTGATGCTTTAGAGGACTGGCTTCTCCAGTTGGTCATTCTGGCACGATGTAACAGGTCTCAACCGAAATTCAGGGTTCAGACATTGGGAGGCCGACTCATTCTTTCCCACAAAATCCAACTCTTCCTCCTGTGGTGGTTCCAGTGTTCACACCTGGACAGGGGCCGCCCCTTTTGGATCCAGGACTGGGTTTTACTCGCCAATGATGCAGTCTTTGGGGGGTGGGGGGGGGGGCGGCCATGACGTGTCATCATATCTTCCAGGGTCGATGAATGTTTCTAGAAAGCCAGCTGTCCATACATTTTCTAGAGCTCTGGGCTGTCTACAGTTCGCTTTGCCATACTCCGCCTCTTCTCCAGGGACGTCTGGTCAGGGTATAATCAGGCAACGCGACCGCGGTCACCTGCATAAACCATCAGGACTGCACTAGCAGCTGCAGTGCCCTTAAGAAGGTCGGCCACATTCTCCGTTGGATGGAGCATCATCTTCCAGCTCTGTTCGCGGTCTACATCCCTGGAGTTCAGAATTTGGAGAACAACTTTTTAAGCCAACAGGACATTAACACAGATGTATGGGCTCCACATCAGGGCATCTTTCAAATTCTGGTTCGCCATTGGTGCCTACTGGACATAGATATGATGATGTCTTGTCACAACCACCAGGAACAGAAATACTGCTCCCGCACCAGGGATCCTGAAGCTTTCCTGGTAGACGCTTTAGCGGTTCCATGGGAGTTTCCCCTGATATACACTTACCCTCCAGTCTCGATAATACCATGGGCTCTCCGCAAATTCAAGTCAGAGGAGGCACAGTGAATCTGGTGGCAATGGGTTGGACACGGTGAGTGTGGTTCTCAGATCTTCTGAGTCTCTCCATAGACGCACCACTGCGTCTCCCTATGTGATCTTCTGTCTCAAGGTCTGTGTGTTGAGCTGCATTGACTCTCTTGGAAAGCAGTATTTCTGTTTGCCATCGCGTTGGCCCGGAGGGTGTCTAACTTGAGTGCCTTGTGTGTCGCTCCCCTTCCTGGTGTTCGACTCTGATAGGGCCGTAATGCAGACGCGCCAAGGGTTTTCTCTCCAAGGTGGTGGTGTGCTTCCACATCAAGCAGGAAATTGTTGTACCATTTTTTACAGGTTGCGGATTCTTCTCAGCCAGATGCCTCCTTGGATGTCAGATTCTCTGTTTTGTCCTGTATCATGTTCACAAGAGGGGTTGGCCGGATACCAAGCTTGGTCCACTGGTTCCGTTTCACTATCCGCCAGGCTTCCACCTTGGCAAATCTTCCTGCCCCTGCTGGGGTGACTGACCATTCCACCCGGTCAGTGGAGACTTCAGCTACGTGGTCGTCTACTCATACCTTTTTTCGTTTTTATGCATTGCTACTTTTGAGTCTTCGGACGTTCTCTTTGGGCATGCAGTTCTCACTGCAGCTGAGGAGCGTTCCCTCCCATGGGGGACAGCTTTGGGATGCCCCAGTGTTATCACTGTCCCCCCTAGTGGAGGAAAAAGAAAATTACACTTTTATATTGCTTACCTGTTAAGTCTCTTTCTTCGACTCCATAGGGGGCACAGGGCGCCCACCCTGACGCACCTGACTGCCGGGGTGTGATTCCTGGGTGATTTATCCGGCTGTACTCTTAACCGTATGTATGGTTCTGTGTGTGTGCTGGATCCCTTTCTCCCTCTCACTCCTGCTGTGGGCTTGCAAACTAAACTGATGGCCTGTGGCTGGTGGCGGGGTATAGAGGAGAGGAGCCTGGGCTTGTGGGAATTTTCAATTAACTGTTTGGTGCCCAGACTCTCCTCTCCAGGCTATACCCAGTGTTATCCCCGTGCCTCCTATGGAGTCGTAGAAAGAGACTTAACAGGTAAGCAACATAAGTCTCCTTTTTTTCATCTCTTAGATTCAGTGTACTCTGCTCAGTCCTTGACTGGATCAAAAAAACACAGGATGTATCTCCTATTAATTAGTATTTTTTGCGGCCTGACTTGCAGAACGGGTGTTTGCCTTTTTGTGATTGTAACCACATTTATGTTTTGTAATGTAGGCTGACTTTTTAAAAATGAGTTATCTTCAGTGGGAATATATACTACTAGCTTAATTTACCACATACATAATCAACTTATTTTATAGAGGAACATCTGAATTGTATTTGTACATAAACTGTAGAATGATACATAGAGTGAGTACCAATTGTATTTGGGCTTAGTTTATGACCTCATAAATCCACTGTACCATATAATGGTGTGTTGGAATGGAGCCAAATTGCCACATATCTGTTATATACTATGAGCATATTACAGAATGAAAGTTCTAAGTAACTTTGTATTGCATAATACCCTGCTTGACAAGTGTTAAGATACAAAATATCTTTTGTATCTTTTGTAATATGGATTGTTTGTTATGGTTTGTGTTTCCCGTCTAATATAGAGAAATTCAGAAAGCATATTTAATGTTGTTTTAAAAACTGTATAAAATGATTCATCTTTTAATATGGAGTTTGTTCTTTTTTTGCATTGCAGGTCGATGTAGTGAATAACATTTTTGTGGAGAACCTGAATAATCCGAAATTGTACAAGAATCATCCTCCAGTGGCTGGGTCAATATATTGGGAGAGGTCTCTTTTCAACCGAATCAAGCATACAATCATTCGATTCCTAGAAATGGAAGAGATGTTATCATGTGAACATGGGAAAATGGTATGCTTTTAAATTGCTCACAGTGAGACATTATTTAGATTGTACTAACGTTTAGAAAAATGCAGATCTCAATTAAGAACCAGTGACATTGTCTCAGTCATGTCACTGAATAGTAATGTGGGCTATATACTTGTCAGTGATACTTATTAAACTGATATGATTTTCATGAATTTTGTTTAGGTCACAAAAAAAAGTTCTGTGCAGGAGACATGAGCATGAATGAGAAATATACCTAAATAATCTGCCCCCAAAATCCTAAATTCTAATTGGTTTTCCTACAATTACTTCTGATACTGAGTACGATCTGAATTTTATGTTGACATTTTGCTAAGCTTAGTGTGCATAGGGTTCCTTGTTGTGTTTTTAGTACATTGAGCTGCATTTTTACATAGAGAATTGGGAGGTGAAGTGGCCTGGATTAATACAAACTGTAGCAACTAGTGTAATAGTACTAAGAATTTATCCTTCAGCAGTACAGTAGGTGGAAACAGATGCTGCATTATGTTTTGCACCTAGGAGCAGAAGACTAATAAGGGAAGGACTCTTCCTCTCTCTTGTAATCTTCCTGCACACCTGATTCTATTTCGTTAATTACCAGTGTCTAATATATTAGGTGGGCAGACTAGATGGGCCAAGTGGTTCTTATCTACAGTACCGTCAAATTCTGTTTCTATATTGGACCCTAATTTTAGTGCTACATTTTTTTTTTCTATTTCTCCAGCATAATATTTGGTGACAATAGGACGATGGGGTATAGAGGGCTCAGGTAGTAGTGTGGGCACTTTAAAAAATCTGACACAAGTCTGAAACTCATACCCCTCTATAACCACTAACCTACTGGGGATCAATTTTACTAAGTGCCTATAACAGCAGGGCATTTGGTGTTTTACTGCATATGGCAGCGTAAGAATGTTTCCCTTCATTTACTTTTCATGAATTTATATATTTTTCAAGTTATTAGAAATCACAGAGGTTGCCATACAAGTAATTATTGTATGTTCTTAGGAGAGGGCGAAGGAAGTACTTTGCACTGCTACCTACCGCTGTCTGTTTACTACCTTGGGTGGGTGAACCAGTCCTTCCTTCGCCAGTAGTGACTGCAGATCCTGTGCTGCTGCCATCATAGTGTGGAAATATCGGCCCAGTACAGCCAATTGGAGGGTTGGCTAAGATAAATAGCTCATCTCTCTCTTCACTTGGACAGAGGAGTTGTAGACACAGTCATTACCAGCATATGGGGTTTGTATGCACAGAGTCTTCGGAGTCAGGAAGGAGTTGATATGAGTGACTGTATGACATAGGTGTCCTCACTAGCACTTATAGTCTGGCTTTTTTTTTTTAATAGTTGATTGATAGTGCTGGACCCAGGGGGTAAGGGCCAATTCTCCATTAGTTTGAACTTCCTTCTTTGCTGACTGTTCCTTACAGAGGAAAGCCAGCTTAAACTGTCAGCTGCTGATACTCTTCTATATATATATAGTACTGTGCAAAAGTTTTAGGCAGGTGTGGAAAAAATTCTGCAAAGTAAGAATGCTTTCAAAATAGAAGTGTTAATAGTTTATATTTATCAATTTACAAAATGTAAAGTGTATGAACAGAAGAGAAATCTAAATAAAATTAATATTTGGAGTGACCACCCTTTGCATTCAAAACAGCATCAATTCTTCTTGGTACACTTGCACACAGTTTTTGAAGGAACTCGGCAGGAAGGTTGTTCCAAACATCTTGGAGAACTAACCACAGATCTTCTGTGGTAGTAGGCTTGCTCAAATCCTTCTGTCTCTTCATGTAATCCAAGACAGACTTGATGTTGTTGAGATCAGGGCTGTGTGGGGGCCATATCATCACTTCCAGGACTCCTTGTTCTTCTTTATGCTGAAGATAGTTCTTAATGACATTGGCTGCATGTTTGGGGTCACTGTCCTGATGCAGGATAAATTTGGAGCTATTCAGACGCCTCCCTAATGGTATAGCATGATGGGTAAGTACATAGCAGATAAAAAATAAAAATATAAAAATGTCTTTAATTTAAATATTTAATATTTGTATGCACATATAATATAATAGATAGATTATCCCTAAGTGGGATTCCTAAAGAGGTATATTCTAAAAAACATATATTGTACAAAATAACAATAATACATATAGATAAAACAGCCGGTGGGCGGTGATCTCCAATCCCCTGTAATACAGGGTGCCAAAGCCCCTTTCCAGATCAGATGATAAAAGACTGTGCACAATGGTGACTCTGTATGCAATAGTATGGATAATGTTCCCAGTATTGTGACACTGTGTTGCAAACAAGTCACAAACTGATGGTAATGGCAACACTTGTATCAGACCACAGTACATGTAAACTAAACTTCAAGTAGAGGAAGCGCTGGATGTCAAGCAGTACTGGAGCAACAATGTGTATGAAAGCTCAACAGTACTCAGAATCCTCTAATAATACGAGCCACTCTGACAGTGATGAATATACAGCCTCCGTGGCTGCCAACAGTGCCTCCAGAGATGGAACGGAGCGAATATACCAACAAGGTCTCCTTCTCTCTGAACCGCTCCGGCGGTTAACAGTATGTGGCGTAAGTGGCTGTAGAAACTTCCTCCGGAGATAGAATAGGGATTGACCCCTTCTCGGCACTGATAATCCCATGGCTCAAATAGACTGCCTCCCTCACGTTCTCCGCACTAGGCGGCTTTTTCAAGTGCGGAGAAACGCGTTGAGGGCACGGTTGTGCTTGCCGGTGGTGTGACTCCATCCCCCAGTGTTTGCTCCAGCACGAGACATTTGCTTGCTTTTTCCTCTCTCCAGCAGTCCTATCGCTGGTCCACACACAGCGATCTGCTGGGACGCACGTGAGGGAGGCAGTCTATTTGAGCCACGGGATTATCAGTGCCGAGAAGGGGTCAGTCCCTATTCTATCTCCGGAGGAAGTTACTACAGCCACTTACGCCGCATACTGTTAACCGCCGGAGCGGTTCAGAGAGAAGGAGACCTTGTTGGGATATTCGCTCCGTTCCATCTCTGGAGGCACTGTTGGCAGCCACGGAGGCTGTATATTCATCACTGTCGGAGTGGCTCGTATTATTAGAGGATTGTGAGTACTGTTGAGCTTTCATACACATTGTTGCTCCAGTACTGCTTGACATCCAGCGCTTCCTCTACTTGAAGTTTAGTTTACACGTACTGTGGTCTGATACAAGTTTTGCCATTACCATCAGTTTGTGACTTGTTTGCAACACAGTGTCACAATACTGGGAACATTATCCATACTATTGCATACAGAGTCACCATTGTGCACAGTCTTTTATCATCTGATCTGGAAAGGTGCTTTGGCACCCTGTATTACAGGGGATTGGAGATCACCGCCCACCGGCTGTTTTATCTATATGTATTATTGTTATTTTGTACAATATATGTTTTTTAGAATATACCTCTTTATGAATCCCACTTAGGGATAATCTATCTATTATATGTGCATACAAATATTAAATATTTAAATTAAAGACCTTTTTATATTTTTATTTTTTATCTGCTGTGAGATACTAGTGCTATCAACTGTTTGTGTATAGTTTAGATTGTTGAGGATGTGGCAAACCCCTGATAGGTGTGCAGCTTTTTGGAACAACAGATATAGCACACAGTGCGCCCACACTGGCGCCTTAGCTATCATATTAATTTATGGATAAGTACATGCCTGTTTTTCTCAGCATTGAGGACACCATTAATCCTGACCAAAGCCCCAACTCCATTTGCTGAAATGCAGCCCCAAACTTGCAAGGACCCTCCTCCATGCTTCACTGTGCCTGCAGACACTCATTATTGTACTACTCTCTAACCCTTCGGCGATCAAACTGCCCTCTGTTACAGCCAAATATTTCCTCAGTTCAGAGCACCTGCTGCTGTTTTTTTACACCCCAGTTCCCATGTTTTCGTGCATAGTTCAGTTGCTTGGCCTTCTTTCTATGTCGAATGTATGGCTTTTTGGCCACAATTTTTCCATGAAGTCCACTTCTGGCCAGACTTCTGTGAACACTAGATGGATGTACCTGGGTCCCACTGTTTATGCCAGTTCTGAGCTGATGGCACTGCTTGACTTCTTCCAATATTGAAGGGAAGTAAGCATGATGTGTTTTTCATATGATGACTAAGTTTCCTTGGCCGACCACTGCGTCTATGGTCCTCAACATTGGCCGTCTTTGTGCTTCTTCAAAAGAGCTTGAACAGCACAACTTGAAACCCCAGTCTACTTTGAAATATTTTCCTGGGAGAGACCTTGGTGATGCAGTGTAACTATCTTATGTCTTGTTGCTTTGCTCAGTCTTGCCATGGTGTATGACCTGTGACATGAAACTGTCTTCCACAACCTCACCTTTGTAGCAGAATTTGGCTGTTCCTCACCCAGTTTTAAGTCTCCTACACAGCTGTTTCTGTTTGTTAGTGACTGTGTTTCAATCTACATATGAAAAGGATGTTCATTATCACCTGTTTGGTATGATTGGTTAATCATACACCTGACTATAATCCTACAAATTCCTTGACTGTGCAAGTGTACCTAGAAGAATTGATGCTGTTTTAAAGGCAAAGGGTGGTCACACCAAATATTGATTTGATTTACAATTCTCTTCTGTTCATTCATTTCGTATTTTGTAAATTGCTAAAAATAAACTAACACTTTTTTTTTTTAAAGCATACTTACCGTATATACTCGAGTATAAGCCGAGTTTTTCAGCACATTTTTTGTGCTGAAAAAGCCCCCCCTCAGCTTATACTCGAGTGATGCTCCAGGACCAGGGCCGGTTCTCCCATTACGCAGCTGAGTAGAGCGCCACATATTGGAGGGCCCCTCACTCAGCTGCGTACCATGCGGGCCGCGGTGCAAACTGTGTCTCTGTGACACAGCTGCACCGTGTGTAGCGCTGACCAGACGGAGTTCAGTCAGCGCTACACAGGGCCAAACACACAGCCACCTGCAGCTGTGTGTTTGTTGTAATTAGCAGCCGATGAGAGTCTGTCAGACTATCATCGGCTGCTGCTGCTCCCACTGCGGGAGCCATCTTCCGGCTCCCGCAGTGGGTAATGGGAGAGACGTCATGATGTCATGACGTCTCTCCCATAATGCAAAGCGGCCGGAGGAGCCGATAGCAGTGTCGGGACCAGAACCGGGGTTTCAGGTAAGTGATTTTTTTTTTTTATTACCGGTACGTCTCTCTCTATTCGGGGGGGGGGCTACTACTGGTGGCAGTACCAGGGGAGGATTACTACTGGGGGCACTACCAGGGGGGATATTACTACTGGGGGCACTACCAGGGGGGGTTACTACTGGGGGCACTACTAGGGGGATTACTACTGGGGGCACTACCAGGGGGGGATATTACTATTGGGGGCACTACCAGGGGGGGGATTACTACCAGTAGCTGCTGCATTTCCCACCCTAGGCTTATACTCGAGTCAATAAGTTTTCCCAGTTTTTTGTGGTAAAATTAGGTACCTCGGCGTATATTCGGGTCGACTTATACTCGAGTATATACGGTACTTTGAAGCATTTTTTCCACACCTGCCTAAAACTTTAGCACAGTACTGTAACTATGCAGGAATGTTACAAAGTAGGGATTTGAAATACTCTGCTGTTTAACTTTTACTGTGAGGTACCTGTCTGTCTTTGTAGTGTCACTCTCTACTTCTGATTGTGTGGTGCAACTGTTCATCATTTCTGTCATGACAGATAATTGGACTAATTCCAGACCTATATCTGGAAGGATACCATCTGTTTTTTTGTATTTGTTTAAAATGTAAGGCAAAATTTCCTGACTGACTTCTGGGCAGCTCAGGCGATCTGGCAGAACCAGACTGGGTGAACTTTTTAGCATCCAGTTTATTGCAGAGCTTAATCGGCTCGCAACACCTCCCAAGGACATGTGAAGATAATGTTTCATCCATCTCTCCAATCATAACTTTATATAAGAAGCCGGTTAAGAGATACAAGTCGGACCCAGGGGCGTATCTACCCATTGGCCAGGATGGCACTCGCCAGGGGCGCTGCCCGGCAGTGCCACCAGTAGCCAAGGGGTGGACAAGTTCCTCGGCCCCACAAGTGTAGGGCAGACCGCAGTGAGAGCAGTCTGCCCTACACTGTTTACAAACAGACAGCCGCCAGCGGCGGCTGTGTGTTTGTAGTAGCAGCCAGCTAATGAGAGTCAGACAGACTCTTATTAGCTGCTGCGTCGTCCGCGGAGGGAGCTGGCTGGAGCTCACTCATGAGCTCCGTGTTCCGGCTCCACCCGCAACATGTGACGGGAGAGACGTCATAGGTCATGCCGTCTCTCCCATGCAGGAGAAGAGTGGGCCGGGACTCGGACAGCGGCTGACGCGTCAGGAGCGGGGCCCAGGTAAGTTGAATTTTTTTTTTGTTCTTTGTGTGTGTAAGCCTGGCACTACGGGGGGAGGGGGGGGGCACTGAAATAGGGGGTGTCCGCTACTGGGGCACTTTATGGGGGGGTGCCCACTACTGTATTGGGGTGGCCACTACTGGGGGCAATTTATGGGGGGTGGCCACTACTGGGGGAAATTTAGGGGGGGTGGCCATTACTGGGAGCACTGTATAGGGGTGGCCACTACTGGGGGCACTGTATAGGGGGTCTACAACAGTGGGCACTGTATAGGGGGGACTACTACTGGGTACTATTACTGGGGCCACTGTATAGGTGACTACTACTGGGATCTACTACTGTTGGCCCTGTATAGGGGACTACTACTGGGGGCACTGTATAGGGGGGGCTACTACTGGAGGCAATGCAGCATAGGGGGGATTACTACTGGGGGCACTGCATAAGGGGGGTAGGGGGGCGCCAGTACATTACATTGCCAGGGGCGCTTGGATCCCTAGATACACCCCTGATCGTACCAGTGGTCTTCAGCCCCCTTTACCACTCCCTCTGAAGATTTGGCTTGTGTTCGCCAGAGTTTTGTAGTGGTCCATTCTTCGGAGTGGTCAGACTATGGGGTCAATCCAATTAGGTGCGAGGTGCTATTTTCTCTTCAAATTCGCATAGCAAATTAATTTTGCAATCCAATTAGCAACTTTTTTTTTTTCTCCCTGAGGGTGAGAGATGGCAAGTAGAATCTTTATTCTAAGGTTAAAATTTCAGGGCACCGTGCTTAACCCCTTGGACACCCCCCTAATGACTAAACAATTGGAAGTTTCCAATTAGCTTATTTAGTCCAATAATAATGTCATTTTTGGGGGGTAAAAAAAAAATAGGCCTCAAATTACACCAAAATCAACTTTTCATTTAGCAACCCAAATTTAATTACAATGTTTTTAAATGAAAAATATTTTTTTTTTTACAATATGTCACGGTGCCCTCAAACTACCCCAAAATCAGCTTCTTTCCTACTTTTTTTTTTTTGCATTTTTCATTTAATTTGTTTGAGATTAAACAAAAAAAGTTTGCTTTTTATAATTTTTTGCATTTTTTAAAAAAAAAGCACAAATCAGCCATTTGTCACCATTAAAAAACTTTCAGTAATTCCATAATTACCACAAACAGCCTTCTATACAGATCTGCTTCTGAAATTATCAGTTTTGGGGGGTCCAGGGCGGTTTCCCCAGTTTTTCATGCACTTCTCTCACATCACATATAGCAGTCAATTTGCAAACCTCCGCTGCGAGTACCGCAAATGGCCATTTTTAATTGGATTGGAGTATTCTCGAGTGAGCACATTCATGTGAAGTTTGCGAGTTTCATGAAACAAACTCGCTACTCGCAATTCGTACCTAATTGGTTTGACCCCCATGAGTTTTCATCTCCAGAGGAAGTTGAATTGACTGATGACTTGGGACCCTGAGGAGTCCCCAATACATATTTGGATAACGTCTCCTCTAGAAGGCACGGAGTGGATGATGGTGCTGGCAGTAAGGCAGTTCCTTTGCATTCAGGACAGTGAGGTGCATGTTAGTTCATACTTAACTTTAATCAAGAGGAAGAAGAGACAGTGAAGTTTTTTACTTCCTCTCCCCAACTAGAAGATTTACTTTGCAAGGTTTGAGTCAAACCTGACAAGAAGCCCCGGTTTCGCACAGACTTCAATTGCTGTCATCTTCCTAGTGAGCATACTGAAATATGGGAGTCCCCACCAAAGGTGGATACCCCTAATAGTGCTTTTAAAAGACCACAACTATTCAGATTCCCAATCCTGTAACTCGATCTGATGGCAAGTATAGGAAATGCAAATCTATCTTAGAGTCCATATATATTACAGCTGGGGCTTCTCTTAGGCCCATCTTATCATTTGCTTGGGTTAACATGGTGGTGAAAAAGAGGTAGGAACAGCTTTTGGAAGGGTTGCCATCTGGCAAGCCAAAGTCTGAGTTAGTAACATTGGTTGACCACATCTGGGAGATATGCAAGTATTTGGGTGCTGCTGCTCTTGTTGTGGGACTAATTCAGTCTCAGTGGTCACAGTGCGACAGATGCTGTCATTTAAGGCCTGAGAAACTGATTCAGAATCTAAGATGATTCTTCAGTACTTACCTTTAGCAAGTAATGTCTTGTTCAACCCTAAACTGGATAAAACTAGTCAAAATTAGTCGGTCACAAAGGGAAATAGTTATTTCATGTCTTTTATTGCTCCAAATTCTAGAAAAGCTAGGGGTCCTTATTTACTCATGCCTCTGCTCCAAGTGTAGGGCAACAAAGAGGGAAACATGCTTGGACAGTTAAGTGACCAGCCTTCACATCAATAGAAAATCAGGCAATCTGCCCACTTATGAACAGATGTACTGGTAGCCTGCCTAGCTCTCTTCTGGATTAGTGAATCAGTTCCAACTCAGATGCCTGGGTGATAGGAATCAAAGATTGGAGCTTATGTAATTGATCACCTGAAGTCTCCACCTAGATGATTTTGTTCACCACTGGTTTTTCCAGAGACAAAACAAAAAGACTGTCTGCTGGTGCGTCCAGGTCGCATCGCATTGTGACTTAGTTGCATTTTGGCACAAAAAGACGCTGACACTTGTACAGTAGCACGGGACCTGGCAGCTCACTCATGCCACACAAGTCGCACTGCTCGGCGTATTGAGGCTAGATGTATGAGGACACATCTGTATTAAAACTTGATTCACTATAATTGTATTACCAAATCTGCATATTTGTTAGTAAAATTATACTGAATCAGATTTCAATAGCTGTTATTTACATAGGGATGTAGTTATGAGACCGGCGGCCGCAATGCCGCCGGCCTCAATCCCGACGCTGAAAGTCCGACCCGGGACTTAAGATAGGCGGCAGTATTTGGAAGGCTATCTTAATCCTGACGCCGGAACACAGAAGGACGCCAGCCCAAACGAGGTAAATCCGGGGCGCCCCTTAGTGTTAGCCGCGGGGGAGGGCTAGGTTTAGATAGCATAGTGGGGTTAGCATTTGGTTTTGGGGGGACGGGGGGTGGTTAAGGTTAGGCACCCCTAGGAGGAAAGGTTAGGATAAGGCACGCAGGGGGGAGACTTAGTGTCTAAACCTAACGGGGAGGGTTAGGGTGCGGGGTTGGGAGGGTTAAGGCAGAGAAGGGGAGGAGGGTAAGTATACTTACCTGACCCCTGTCGGGATACCAACCATCGGGATGCCGCTGTTGGTATTTTGACAGGAGGCATCCCGACAGCCGGCTTTTCATACCAATTCCATTTACATATTTTGATCATTTAAAAATCAACTATTTTGGGGTAATTTTTAAATAACTATTAGCCCATTATGTGGCTGATGCCAAATTCAACTAAGGATTTTAATAGGACTTAAAAATGTTTATCCTGTTGCGAGAAGAAGTGGTTTCCTACCTCTGTTTTTCAATTGAACCAGTGATGGATAATAGATTGCTTCTGATTGGCTAGTTATTATTAAGTAGTCGAGCTAACTGGAATTTACCTAATTCTGCATCTGGAACTCCTGAAGATTTTGCTTCTATGGGGTGTTATTTTTCTTTTCCCAATGGGTTACGGAAATCAGATGATGTGAGGTAAGTAATTATAAAAACCACTGCACTACAGTTAAAATCAAGGGAACAATAATTTTCAAAATAATACTTTTGGCAAAATAATTACCTCTTTATTCCACTGATTGGGCATTGTGTCGGATACTGTATCGTATACCTCGTCGCTCGCCGGATCTCGCGCATGCGCACGACGGAGCTCCCTCCATCGTGCGCGTGCGCAATCGCCCAACATCGCCCCGCTAGCGAGCGACCTTCGCTCGCGAGCGGGTCTGAATGACCCCCTGTGTTTGATGCTAAGTAGCGTGAACCAGTTATAGAGTAAAGGGATGTTTTTAATTTTATTACATTACTAATGGTGGTTTGAGATAAACCGCATGTGATTTATGGATTTTAAACCTACCACACATTGGGGGCGATTCAATTCAATGCAGTGTGAACAGCGCTGGGAAAGATTTCCCGGAGTTTTTCAGTTGATTGCGCTGTTAATCTGACTACAGAATTCCTGCTCGAATCCTCCTGAGGTGCGAGCAGAAATCCGACTTAAGTGCGGTTTTCCGGCTTTAGGGCCGGATTCAACTAGAGGCGAAAAGTGCAGTTTGGAGATAAGTTTCCGCGGATTCGGACTTTCCGCCTGTTTTCAAAGTATATCCATATTCAATTCCAGGACGATTTTGCCTTAGCGGAGAGTCAATGCATTGTAATAGGCGGAAAAGTATCTCATATGAATAGCAGGTGAAAAAAAGTGCAAAATCGTTATTTTGGGGTGCAAACGTGGGGAAACTACTTGGAACCCTTGGGAAAGCCCCCCAAAGGGCAAATCAACAACAACAACAAAAAAATTACTCTAGAGCACCCCAAAAAAGTACTTTTGTTTTGGGGGCAAAAAAGTAAAAAGTGTGGGGACAAGCATAAAAACTAGCAAAATAGACTACTTGGAAGTCTGCAAGGATGGGTCAGGTGTTTTTGGGAATGCAGGTGCGGTTATGACGTTTTTTAAAAGTTAACTTTAGAACATTCAAATATGCTAGCACCCATTTTCAAGTACCCCAAATTTGACAGGACTGCTTATTTTCACCAAAAAATACTGCTTTATGCCATTCTTCACCACTTTTGCAAAGACGCTAATAAGAAGCAAATTTAAACTACTTAAGTACCCCAAACACTTTTATTAGAACTATTAGTACACATCTACATATTCCCTATGCTACTGCATCTTTTATTGGGGTACAGACTGATTTCCTCAATTCTGACAGTACTTTCTGCCTGTTCCACATTCGCCGCTTTCCGTTTTCGCATGTTTAGAAATTGAATAGGTAGAAAAGCTGGGATTCTGATTTGGGGGCAAAAGAAGAAAAGCAAGTAACTTTGCACATTGGTAAAACCATGTTGCACTGCAGGTGGAGCAGATGTACAATGTGCAGGGAGAATTAGATTTTAGGGGGGCGTGTCCAGCGGTGGCTCCTACCTGTCATTGCCAGAGGGTCTGCACCACTCTCGGCCAGTCCGAATGTAGCTTGTGCACATGCACACAAATTAATAAGCAGCCCAGGTTTCTAGGGACTGCTTCAGCTGCAGCCCGCATATTCCAGATAGGGCTGCTGTTACAGCAGGTGGCGTGGCTTCCTGTCCTCAGTGGAATGAGATGAGATTCTTTGGATACAAAGACGTTAATCAAGCCACACAACAAATATCAGTTAAGACATTTATTACAAACTAAAAGAAAGAGAGTAAAATATAATAGACACTTAACTTGTTTGACAAATCATCTACTTAGAACATAAATGGTTTCATTCCCAGGAGCCTCTCTCCAACAGTTTGGAGCTGTATTTTTTTAATGGTCATGTTTGGAAATATACATAGCCATTAAGTAAAAGAAAGAATAGACAGCAGGGGGCACTGTTGCATCAATTATGAAAGTTTGACATGTCAAAGACATTTGACTATTTTTATGGTGTATGCTCAGGTAAACTGAAGGTAATGCCATGTTTACTCAGGATTAACTATGTCTGGCCAAAGAACTTTGGCCCTCATTCAGAGGCGGTCGGAGAATGCAAGCGGTCGCTCAGAAACTGGGCGGCCGCTTGCATCCTGACCGGCCGTCTCTGTTTCGGTCGTTAGGCTGTGAGTTTACACCCACAGCTCTAACAACCGCTAGGGTAATGGTCGCGATGGTCATAGACCATCACGACCATCGGGGCTTACGACGAGACCCTAGGGTAGGGTCTCACTTGTCGTAAGCCCCGGAGAGCTTTTGGCTCTGTCAGAGCCGGAAGCTCTCCACTGACATCACTAGTGATGTCAGTGGGGCCTCCCCCATGGGAACGCCTCCGTTTGGGCTGCCACCCCCCCCGGCCCGCCTTCCAAACGGGGCGAGCTGTCAATCAACATCGACAGCTCGCCCCCTTTGGAAAGAGACCCGCTACGACCGACGCTGTCGGTCGTAGCGGGTCTCACGCATGCACACGAAGGAGCCGCCTCCCTTGTGCGCATGCGCACTGGACAAACATCAAGGCGGCCGAGTGGTCGTAGACCGTACGGCCGCCTCTGAATGAAGCCCTTTGTCCTTTGCTTAGCCTCTCTCTGTCAAACATCTTGTGAAATACATTTCACCACATATATTTCACCATAACTATCCCTGTTAATGTCTTGACCATTATCTGATGCCTTATACATTTATAAAATCACTAATATGGCTTTCAGCAACCATTTTCTGTACTCCCATTACAATCCACCCATGATTTTATAATTGTAGAAGGCATTAATTCATTCATCACCTGTCTACCACTAAGGTAATACACATCACTGTGGGTGATTCCATGCATTTTCACAGTCTTTCCCCTGTTGTCATTCGGCATTGTAATGTAGTCTCTGATATACAGTAGTATCGCAAAGTTCTGGTATAAACATGAGGTACTTTGTATCCTTCCCTATATCACAAAGTTCTGGTATAAACATGAGGGACATCATCCTTCCTGATAACACATCCTAAAAGAAGGGAAAACAGGGCGAGTCTCAATGTCTAATACAATATAATACTTCAGTCCTATAAATATAATTTTCTACTTACAGTAAATGTCTCAGTGTATTTGCTTAACAGCAAAATCTAAACCCTGAATAAATCTAAATAAACAAACAGAAATAAACATTTTCTTTAATCAGCTGCTACTGTAATAAACAGATATATATATATATATATATATTACACTGTAATATCTAATCTATATGTAACATGGCAATTTACAGTTCCCTTAAACAAAACATTCACACTTGCTGTTTTGTGGATAGTAAGAAATGCAAATGATCGTCCAGTATACTCCGTGCTGTGTTGGTTTAAAGCTCCTCAATTGTCTTTGTCAAACATGAACGTTTTCTACATTGTCTCTGTCCATGGTTTGAAATAAGGCTTGCTGGAATGTGACATCAGCTTCTTCATAGCTTCACAAGTACAATCAGTGCTGCGTCTGCAATGAATTTCACACTATTCAGGCTATGGGCATGTGTATTAGCATGTACCGAGGGCGAGCGACAATCACCAAAGAATTAGGTGTCCATCGCAATGCGGCAGAATTTTGACTCCCCCCACGTCCAGTGGGCACAGGGCCAATAAAAGCTATCTGCCACACCTGTCCTGCTCATTTGCCTCTGTATATAGAGCCCATGTCTTCAGTTTGCTTTTCCTTGTAGTTCACCAGCTGATCTGTTTTGCATTTCTCCATGATGTTTCTTGCCATCAACTGTGTCACGGGAATTCCTTTTCTCTGGGCCCAGGCACACAAGCTCTCTGCTTCTCTGTGGCCCCACACTACGCATGAGATTGTAGAGTTCTTTGCTCTTCAGGGGTAAGCGCCACTGTTCTGCCTTGAACCAGTACATGCGTAACTTCATTGCCATCTAGTCCAGTGTGGGCATTGACATGGACCACGGACACAGGCCTACGGTTGTACAGTGCAGTGCCACCCCAGATTACTTTGCTTTGGACTTGCCAGTTGTTCTGCTTCCATGTCAGCATTCAAGTGGTTAAGCCTTGCAACACGGCCCAGCTGTGCAGAGAACTATAGGACTTTGTGTTTATTTTAGCACAATCAGCACAGCTCGCAGTTCTGCATATTGGTTTGATCCATTTCACTGCTCTCATAAAACACTTCTTGTGTACAGTAACTGGCTGGAATGCTGCTGCTGCTGTCCAGCATTGTCCTTGCATTGTCTGTGTGGCTGATCCATTAGTGAACCACACAAGTTGCAGCTGGTCTTCTTTTAATTTGGTATATGTCTCTGCCACCGGAACTGGTTTCCCACCCATTTGCAGTAGGGGTATCTCCTTTTCTTCACTTGTCTGCCTGACAGTCTAAAAAGATGGCTGTATCGCTACTGGAAGAACCCACAGTTCGGTATTGGTGCAAACAGCACTGTAGTCCAGTCCTGGTATCGTTGGCAACAATGGTTTAAACTTGACAAGCCCAGCAGTCGGCTGTGATGTAACTGGTACAACATAAGGACCTTGTTGTTTCATGTGAATCCTTTCTTGTGAGTACCATCATCCATGTATCAAAGTCTGATTTTGCATCCCTCTGTTATGCACAATCCATCCCTCTGCTTTGAACTCCTCAGCAATCGACATGCCAGCGCTGGTAACTGCTGTTGGTGACTCTGCATCTTTCAGCTGATTTAAAACAATTGACTGATAAGGTCTTATCAGGAAATACACTGGGGTCTGATTTTTCTTACTACTCACAATCCGCTCTTCTGCAACACAAAACACAGGCCCTCATTCAGAGCCGCTCGTTAGCGGCAGTACGCTCATTCCGAGCGATGTTTGCTCATCTGCGCATGCGTACGGTTTTTAGTACGCATGCGCGAACCAGTCAGTGCGGCCGAAAATCGTTTGTACGCTATATAGCGAGTGCCTGCTATTTTGAGTGACAGAATGAGGCGTATGTGGGTGGTAACAGGGGAAGGTGCTTGAAAATGGGGAGTGGAGATCCGAACGCAGGCGTGCTTAAAGGTCAAAACGGGCGTATTATGGGTGTGCATAATTAATACAGCAGCGTCATTGACCACGTCACTGGGTTATTTTATAGCCAGAACTGCTCGCAAATTTGTGGTAGCAAACACCAACCACAAGAATAGCGAGCAGTTCATACGCTGGTCGATGTACTCGATTAATCTAATAAATAGCGGACATGACGTATGGTGCGAGTGGCCAGGGGGCGTTTTTAACAAATAAACGAGCGTATGTTTTGCTCGCTCGTTCAGACTTAGAGGTGTGAACAGACTGCAATTTGCGAACGGATCATTTGAATAGCCACCCCTTGTTTTTGAACGAACGACCGCAAATAGCGAACGGCTCTGAATCAGGCCCACAGTGTTTACATCCCAATTTTTTCTCTGTTGCTCTCTGTTGTCAAACAGCATTTCCCCAATCAGTTTGTATGTTGTGGGTGCAAGACCATTGTGCATTGCCATATGTGATGGCTCACTGGTTATCAGTATCAGTGTGTTTCTCACCACTACTGATCCATCAATAACTGATAAACCATAAACGTCATTTGCAAAGCATGCATTTTCATCATTGTGAAACTTCACAGTAACTCTGATAATCATGCCATATAAATTCTATTTCATTTGGGCAGTCTTCTGTCTCAGGGGTATGGACTTTGACTGCAATCCTGCCCATCTCCCACCCCCTGGCTCTTGGTAATTCCCATTCCTCACTGGGCATCATAACCACTCCCCCATCATCACTTAGCCCAACCTTTTCTAATGGGTATACAGGCAGTTCCTGGTTCTTGTTCAGTTCAAAACACACAGCAAACTGGGCAGTACATGGTATTTCAGGTGTACCATCATTCATCTCACAAACCAAAGGCATGTTGTCAGAAACCTCAGTTTCTACTACATCTTGCACACATTTGTTTCCATTCAATTCAGAACCAAACTATTGTTCTAACAATGTGTGACTATCAAGATCTTCTGTAATATCTTTACTTCTCTCAATTACAGCTGTGCTTGTAAAGTGCTCTCTCTGTCTCTCAATAGGAACTTGTTATGTTCTGGGTTGTTTGTGGACCCGGGGTGGTAGCAGGAGCGATCACAGAAGCGGGTTTGAATAAAAAAGTAGGTTTTTAAGATGTGGTTGAGTAGACAATATATATGGCAGTAAATAAAAGTCCAGGAATATATAAATGTGCACAAGAGTTCTGTGGTGGGAGTAATGGGTTAATGTCCAAGTAGAAACAATTAGAGCTGTGCAGGTAGTGAGACTGAAAATAATCAAGCAGGTATGCAGGTAATGATGCAGGAAATAATAAGCCAGGTATGCAGGTAGTGAACTAAGGCAAATGAGCAGGATGTCAGCAGGCTCAGGCACTCAGGTTTGGGCAAGGGTGATGGAGGAAGCGGGGTAGTCCAGTGGGAGCTAGGAGCTGACAGGCAGACTGGCAGACAGCGAATTCACAGGAACAGGAAAGCACAGAGAACTCCCTCTCAGCTAGGCTGAGATACACGTTGCACTGGCAAAGAAGAAAGGGACTGACCCTTCCTAAATACCCCATGCCGTGCTGTTACTGGCCGGAGGGAACATGTGACTCACCAGGATTGGCCAGCCGCATCACATGGCCAGAAGGCAAGATGGCGGCGCCCATGCCAAACGGAACGGAGACGCCGCCAGGCCTAACCAGCGCAGAGTGACAATAGGCCCGCACAACAATGCGCGCAGCCAAAGCCCCCCCGCCAGACACCAGCTCCGCCACCAGACAGCCCACGCCACAACGACCTCACAGGTAACACTCGCCTAGCGCCATGCTGAAATACCCTGGCCGTGACAGAACTGCTGATAAATAATGAACCTCCTCACTGCCCCTCCCTTGTGAATTCATGGGACACAGATTCAGGTTTCGTTTCTCTATCGGTGACATAGTCTTGCTTATCATTGCTGGATTTTGCATAGATTTTACACTCCCTCCTCCCTTCACAACATATATGGGACTACGTAAAATCTCACTACTTTTACTCTTATCAATACCAGGCAGTGAAAAACCAACATTATGCTTTCTCTGGAAATCAGCCAGCTGAATTTCCATCTTATTTTTTAACATATTTGCATATTTCTTAAAATGCATTTTTCCTTGTTTGTTTCAGTAACAGAAAGACAATAAACAGACAACATGCAGATATACTGTGACATACAGTATACACTCTGTGACTGATCAGGTCACACCTCCCTCATTAAAATGAGACAGAAGAACATTCTTTCAGGAAAATGCTGAACCATGAAGGCAATTTACAATGAGTTTGCACAACTCAACCCTGCGTTTGCACAACACTGCATTTACACAACGCTAAACCATCCACTACACATTCTAAGCAGATTTATAGCTATTAACCCTTTGTATTCCACTTCTGACACCAATAATGTTCTCGGTGGAACGAGATAAGATTCTTTGGATACAAAGACGTTAATGAAGCCACACAACAAATATCAGTTAAAAAGACATTTGTTACAAAGTAAAAGAAAGAGAGTAAAATATAATAGACACTTAACTTGCTTGACATAGCATCTACTTAGAACATAATTATTTCATTCCCAGGAGCCTCTCTCCAACAGTTTGGATCTGGATCTCGTACATCGAGCATAGGCCTAGGCCATATGCTATATGCTGTAGCCTGGTTAAGGCTGCCTGTATACTGACACATTACAGCTTTGTATAGGAAGAAAACTCATGTATAAGCAGTTTAACAAGTTTAAAGGTCATGTTTGGAAATATACATAGACATTAAGTAAAAGACAGTAGGGGGCACTGTTGCCTCAATTATGAAAGTTGGACATGTCAAAGACATTTGACTATGTTTATGGTGTATGCTCAGGTAAACTGAAGGTAACGCAGTGTTTACTCAGGATTAACTATGTCTGGCCAAAGAACTTTACTCTTTGCTTAGCCTCTCTCTGTCAAACACCTTGTGAAATGTTTATACATTTCACCATAACTATCCCTTCTAATGTCTTTACCATTATCTGATGCCTTATACATTTATAAAATCACTAAGCACAATATGGCTTTCAGCAACCATTTTCTGTACTCCCAATACACTTCTCATTGGAAGCGCCCTCTGTGCTAATTGCAGTCCGGACTGACAGTCCCAGGGGGAGAAAACACCTCCCTCTGGGACTGCCTGTCCGCTTGTGATTTAGCATGGAGCACCTCCAATGGGAAGTCACTGCCAGACAGCCTGTCACTGGGTGTCGGATTTTACTGGGGGGGGGGCTTCAGTCCTGCAGCTTTCAGGTGAGTTCCGCCATTGGGTGTGTCCAAACTCAAATGAAATTGCAGTGTAAATATAAAGCTGTACAGTATTTGTTGGTTACATGCAAAAGCAGCCAGCATTTACCCTGCATGCAAAAACAACTGTATTTGCACCCCTTGTATTGCAACATGGCTTGTTCCAATTGCAAAGTTACTTGCTTTTTTTGCTTCTAACTTATGCTGGGCATACACAGCCAGATAAAATGTCTGTCAGACCGACAGACATTTTATCTGGCAGCCTGCCAGCTGCAGATGTCGCCGGCATACACTGTGAGAGAAATCTCACAGTGTATAGCCCGACATCCGCGCTCCGCCCCCGGGGGAGGAGACATTTCCCTGTTCCTTCCGTAGGAAGGAACACAGGAATGTCTGTCTGTCGGCCGCGCTGGGCATACACTGCCCGATGCGGCCGACAGTTTACCGGGTAAATATCGCATCAGACGGGCATGCTGGACAATCCTGCATGCCCGACCGAGCAATATTTAACCCTCGGTCGCCCGCACACACGCTACAATTATCGGGGCGATCCGCCGATATCAGGCGGATCGCCCCGATAATTGTAGCGTGTATGGCCAGCATTAGAATCAGCCCTTACATTCTCTACATACATAGTGATCACCCCGCCACCATGGGACACTTGCAAACTGTTCTTATATTTGTTTGTGTTATTTCTCAGGCGAAGGCAAAATATTTGGAAGTGGCAAGAAGAATGAAGGCATATGAGGATAAAAAGTATGAAACCTGGAAGGAGAGTACAGACCAGATCCTGCATTCACTGCTGAAAAGAAGTTTACTTATTAACACGCATGTACCAGTTGTAGCTAACAATGCAAACTTGAATTTAGCTGACATGGTAAATACAGTTTTATTTTATTTAAATCTGGTATTTTTATTGATTTTTCTAAAATATATAAACATAAACATACAGTACAACCATTCCCTGAATGAACGAGACGGCTAGATACAGAAGACAGGTTATTTAAACCAAGAGTATAGGTCATGTGCAGCCAACAGAACCATACTGTAGCAACAGCTGTGCAACAATATGTAAATGCCGCAGAAGGAGTTTGGTGTAAATAGACGCCTTCTTCCGGCTTCTCTGACCCGCTGTTGCGTCCGAAGATGCAGCATCGGATCAACTGCATGAACATCAGACATCGAAGTAACACTCATGCTGCCGGGGCCATTGGCTTCGACATATCCAGAAAACTGGGCAGACGCTTCCATTTTCTGGAACACTCACAGTCGTTGCCCCCAAATGTCCGCAGGATGTCAGTCATGCTGCAGCTTTTTGAGGTACTGCAACCGAATAATCGAATTTACGTACATCTCTGAAATAGGCCTTATGATCATACATACATCAATACATGTGCAAGATATAACATTAAACCTACTCATACCAGTGTGTGGGATTATGCCCCCACGGAAACCATATCCCATCTCATCCATAGGTGTGGTATGCTTTGTTGTGCAATAAAGATCAGATATAATGATATAGTGTTCATTCTAGCACCCTGCACCTGTCACAACCCCTGCAGTTCCTCTTTCCCGCCTGGGGTGTCGCTCTCTGTTGTATTAGCTGACTGTTCTAGAAGCACCAGAGCAAACTGCTGAGATACAGACCAGAGTGTGCTAGACGCACCACAGCAGAGAGCGACACCCCAGGCAGGAAGAAGGAACTGCATGGGTTGTGACAGGTGCAGGTTGCTAGAATGAACACTAAGATGTGTTTCATCACCTAACATTTTTAAGCCATACCGCGTGAGACACGTGGTGCGTTTCCTGTGCTGTGCGCTTTTTCCCTAATATTGCATCTTAGGGCCAGATTCACAGGTGGACGCAGTGTAGCAGTAGCAGTTTTCCTCAGTTTTGCTACTTTTTGCATCCTAATTTGCTTATAGTGTACTAGAACCATTGGATTAGTGTTTTTTTTTTAGCAAAGGAATTGGTATAAAGTCACAGATTAAGCATAACGATGCATGGCAAGGGTCACTCAGATGTGTCGTCTGCCTTTTTACCCTAGATTGTGCACTTTCCTCACCGTGCTGCTTATTCCTAAATTTTGTATCTTAATTTGCTTATAGTGAATGTACTAGGTACTTAGGATTAGTGGTTTGGCGCGGCTAAATCAAAAAGTCTGTGGTGAGCTTAACAGAGCTACAGTATTTAGCGCAATTAGAGCATCGGTGTATGTGGATACATCTGTATGTGGTTCATCAGGGCTGGATTAAGGTCTGTTGGGGCCCCTGGGCAACAAACATGTGGGGGCCCCTATTAAATATGTACGAAATGGGGGTATGCGCAATGGGAACCATATCGCTCGTAAGTGGTACATTGACAAGCAGCGATAAGCTAAGCTTAGCGCTGTTTGTTAAATACTGAAAGGAGGACATAACCCCTTTGGCGAGTGCTAAAGGGGTTATATCTCATTGTGAAATGGAGCCCATGGGCTCCACATGAAAAAGAAAAACACAGGCAAATATACACGAAAAAAACACAATATACACCCACAGGAAAAACAAACAAACATAGGCACCCACATGAAATATTACTCACCAGTTGCGCAATCTTATCCACATTACACCACACATACTGCCCCTGATTCACATTGCACCACATAGTAGTGTCCCTTATTCATGTTATGACACACAGCAGTGCCCCTTATACACAATGCCCACAGTAGTAGTGCCCTTAATACACATAATGGCCACAGTAGTAGTGCCTCTTATACAATGCCCACAGCAGTAGTGGTATCCTTTATGCAGTGCCCCCAGTAGTGGTATCCTTTATGCAGTGCCCCCAGTAGTGGTACCCATTATGCAGTGTCCCCAGTAGTGGTGCCCCTTATGCAGTGCCCCTAGTAGTGGCAGTGCCCACAGTGGTAGTGCCCCTTATGCAGAGCCCACAATAGTGGTGATCTTTAAGCAGTGCCCCCAGGAGTGGTTCCCCCTATGCAATGCCCCCAGTAGTCATGCACCCAATAGTAATGCCCCCTGTAGTAGTGTCCCCAATAGTAATGCCCCCTGTTGTAGTGCCCCCAATAGTAATGCCCCCTGTAGTAGTGCCCCCAGTAGCAATGCCCCCTGTAGAAGTGCTCCCAATAGTAATGCCCCCTGTAGCAGTGCCCCCTGTAGTGTAGCCGCTCATACAAAAAAAACAAAACACAATACTTACCTTAAGCCCCGCGTCCGCGTCAGTCTCGCTGCCCGCTCCTTGGAACTATGGATGAGATGTCATGATGTCTCTCCCATAGTGCACTGCGGAAGCCGGAGCTCAGGCGTGAGCTCCAGCCTCCGGCTGACACCGTGGGGAGGGAGCCGGGCGCCCACTGGTAACAAAATGTTAGTGGGCGCCTGGCTAATGGAGCCTCTCTGGCGACAGGGTTAGGTGGGACGGAGGAGGAGTGATTTAAGACTTTTAATATTTAAATTATATACAGGTCATAAATGATCTTCTCACTGCTGAATCCTCCTTGCATCTGTCTGCTGCCTTTGATACTGTGGACCACACTATCCTCCTTTAAACAATCCACTCTGCTGAACTAATGTGACTCCTCACTGTCCTCTCGTGGTTGATCTGCTACTACTCTAACCCCCCCTTCCCTGTCTCTTTCTCTGACTCCATAACCCCCCTCTCCAACTATGTGTTGGTGCTCCCCAATGGTCTGTTCTTGGCCCCCTTCTCATTTTCCTTTTGACTTCATCAGCTCCTTTGGACTGTAATACCACCCTCCAATGCTGATTACACCCAAATTTACTTTTTATTATTATTTATTTATAAAGCACCACAAGGATTCCTTAACATCATGCAAAGAGATACATAAGTACAAACAAATACAGTATATAAGTTCACATAGACACAGAATTAGTGTGCAGTTAGCTTAATTATGTAGAGAAGATGAAGCTTACAATCTGTAGTGGATATACAGTAGGTGGACACTATGGGAACAAGAAGGTAGAGACTGCAGAGTTAGGAGTGGTGGGGGTGGTAAACTACAATGAAAAAAATAGTTTTAAAGGTATGTTTGATGAAGGCCGAGAGACTAAATGAAAGTATTAGAGCAAGTTGGAGAACTCCAGAGGTTAGGAGCAGCCCAACCCCTCACCTTCCTTCCTCTGTCCTCTCTCGTGTCAAATTCAATATGTCCAAAACCAAACCAGTCTGCTGTCTGGATGTTATCTTTGAAATTTCCCTCTCCTTCACTCCCTACAATCCTGTCTTTTTCACAATCATGCCGTTTCCACCTTTGCACTATTTCTAGAATCAGATTTTTTCTCACCACGTACACTACCAAAACTCTTATCAATGCACTCATTTCCCACCTGAACTACTGCAACTTCCTCCTTCCTGGTCTTCCTTTCACTTGCCTTTCCCCATTTCAATCTATATTGCTGCTCATCTCATGTAACTCTTCCGCTGCTCTGTGTTAGCCTCACCAATCTGCCAATTATTTTATCAGATTCATATAGTTCATGCAAGCTCCTTACCACAACCTATAAAACCCTCAATTTCTCCACTCCCTCTGCATTTCCAACCTCAATTCAGTTCTAGTCAACTCTCACTCCTGCATCTAAGATTTCTCGTGTGCTGCCCCACTGCTCTGGAACTCACTACCTCATCCTATTAAAGTATTTTCCAGTATGCACACTTTCAAACAAGCCCTAAAGTGTCACCTCTTCTTAAAAACGAATCAGCCTTCCTCATAATTCATTGCTGTACACCTTTGTCCTCCCACCTACTCTCTCTCCCAGGTCACTCTCCTAATTACACCCCTCCCTCTGCAAGCCCTCACTTGCAGGGTCCTCTTCCCTCTTCCTAGCACTATCCCTGTCACCAGTGTACACCAGTCACCAGTGTCTCTTTTCCACCACCAGCGACTAATTCTGCATGTTCACCAACTTGTTGGGTACAGAATTATTGAATGCTGATTAATAATCTACTCCCTCCCCACATACACCCCCAACACAAATTTTCATTACTTTTACATCCTATAAAATATTGTTCTACCATTCTCCTCAGTTTCCCAAATTCCTTCACCCTGCATTTAGTTCTATAATTTTGTTATAATTATCCTATGTTATCCTGTGTATTGATATATACAGATGTGTCCACATACATCCTACTTCCTTGCGCGTTAAACAGCCCTTCTAGTCGCGCCATCTCATGGTGTGACTCTGTAGCGTCAAACGTCTTTTTGTGTAATATTTTTGCCATCAAATGCGTCTTGTTCACAAAGTGACACAAATGAGATGCACAAGCAGATTCTGCTGATTAAAATGATATGTGGCATGACTATATTCTGTGTGCATCACAAGTGGGCCATTTAAATGCCCTCCCAATTGTGATATTAGGCCAGACATATCAAGCGGACGATTGGTAAGTGTGTATAGCTTACAAATTGAACTCTCGGACGACAGCTTGGTCTGCTAACCGATCCGTCGTTTAAGTGTGTACCCAGCATCATGGAACTCTTTATGACCGTGGGTGGCCTCAAGCAGTTTTATTGAGTGCTTCCAGACATCCAGACAAAGGTAGCCTCAATCGTAGTTTTGTGTCCACAGGCAGCGCGACTCATAACAGATGGTTCAGCAGAACTGCAGGATGATTATCCACAGACTGCAATGTAGAGAGTCAAATATAAAACCAGTACAACACTCCCTCCTGACTCATTTCAGTGTCCACTGACACTTTATCATAGGAATAGACAGGGCCGGATTAAGTCTTGTGGGGGCCTCGGGGCAACTGAGTTGTGGGGGCCCCATCAATAAAATTGCCACATGCAGCGACTACGATTCACCTTAAGCCAGGTACACGCTAGACAATATGACGTCCGATCCGGCGGATTGGACAACTAATCGTCCACATCGGCAAGTGTGTACCCACGATGTCGCTGACGTCGCCCATTAGACCTGCAAGTTGGTCCAACGAGCAATATCATCAGCGGGGCCTTGCCGTTGCACCGTCACTCCCGACATGGGCAAGTGTGTATGCACTTGCCAATGCCGGGACCCACCGCACGAGACATTACGCTGGGTACACATCATTTAATGTGTACCCAGCCTTACCTTCTCTGGACTCTCCACTGACTGGCAAAGTCGCAGCATACTACATCATGTCCGTTACACTGCTGGGAACCAACTCCCAGCAGCATAGCGGCCATGATCTAATATACAGCCAGGGAAATATGCAGGATTTTGAGTGGGGAATATAAATATATAGATGGGATAGATATACAGTATATAGAGATAATTTGATAGAGATATATTTATAGCCAGAGAAAAATAGAGATATAGACAGATATACTGTATATAAATTAAATTATTGGTGCAGACTTCATTGTGTGGAAATGGATTTTGCCTTCCACATGTGAAAAATTGTCAGCCATCCCTTCTGAAGTGTGGCACGGACAAGCTTTCCATTTAGATAAGAGAAATTATATATACAGTCAGGTGCATAAATATTGGGACATTGACAGAATTTTCATATTTTGGCCTCTATTCACCACCACAATGGCTTTGAAATGAAACAAACAAGATGTGCTTAACTGCAGACTTTCAGATTTAATTTGAGGGTAATTACATCCAAATCAGGTGAACGGTGTAGGAATTACAACGGTTTCTATATGTGCCTCCCACTTTTTAAGGGGCCAAAAGTAATGGGACTATCAACTCAAAAGCTATTTTATGGACAGGTGTGGGCTATTCCCTCGTTATTTCATTATCAATTAAGCAGGTAAAAGGTCTGGAGTTGATTCTAGGTGTGACATTTGCATTTGGAATCAGTTGCTGTCAACTCTCAATATGAGATCCAAAGAGCTGTCACTATCAGTGAAGCAAGCCATCATTAGGCTGAAAAAGCAAAACAAACCCATCAGAGAGATAGCAAAAACATTAGGTGTGGCCAAATCAACTGTTTGAAACACTCTTAAAATGAAAGAATGCTTCGGAGAGCTCAGCAACACCAAAAGATATGGAAGACCACGGAAAACAACTGTAGTGGATGACAGAAGAATTATTTCCCTGGTGAAGAAAAACCCCTTCACAACAGTTGGCCAAATCAAGAACACTGTCCAGGAGGTATGTGTATATGTGTCAAAGTCAACAATCAAGAGAAGACTTCACAAGAGTGAATATAGAGGGTTCACCACAAGATGTAAACCATTGGCGAGCCACAAAAACAGGAAGACCAGATTAGAGTTTGCCAAACAACATCTAAAAATGCCATTACAGTTCTGGAACAACATCCTATGGACAGATGAGACAAAGATCAACTTGTACCAGAGTGATGGGAAGAGAAGAGTATGGAGAAGGAAAGGAACTGCTCATGATCCAAAACATACCACCTCATCAGTGAAGCATGGTGGTGGTATTGTCATGGCGTGGTCATGTATGGCTGCCAATGGAACTGGTTCTCTTGTAGTTATTGATGATGTGACTGCTGACAAAAGCAGCAGAATTAATTCTGAAGTGTTTCGGGCAATATTATATGCTCATATTCAGTCAAATGCTTCAGAACTCATTGGACGGCGCTTCACAGTGCAGATGGACAATGACCCGAAGCATACTGCAAAAGCAACCAAAGAGGTTTTTTTTTTAAGGCTAAAAAGTGGAATGTTATGCAATGGCCAAGTCAATCCCCTGACCTGAATCCGATTGAGCATGCATTTCACTTGATGAAGACAAAACTGAAGGGAAAATGCCCCAAGAACAAGCAGGAACTGAAGACATTTGCAGTAGAGGCCTGGCAGAGCATCACGAGGGATGAAACCCAGCGTCTGGTGATGTCTATGCGTTCCAGACTTCAGGCTGTAATTGCCTGCAAAGGATTTGCAACAAAGTATTAAAAAGTGAAAGTTAGATATAGGATTGTTTAGTTTGTCCCATTACTTTTGGCCCCTTAAAAAGTGGAGGCACATATTGAAACCGTTCACCTCATTTGGATGTAATTACCCTCAAATTAAATCTGAAAGTCTGCAGTTAAAGCACATCTTGTTTGTTTCATTTCAAAGCCATTGTGGTGGTGAATAGCGGCCAAAATATGAAAATTCTATCAATGTCCCAATATTTATGCACCTGACTGTATAAGGAGTTATGTTGGTCATAAATCCCACATTATATAAAAAATGCCCATCTTGCTGCTTCTAGGCCCTTTTGGTGATCAATATACGGATATATGGCCTGTATATCTATGGTAAGGAAGTGACAATCTTCATACAATTGGATGTCTTTGATTTATTCAAAAAGTAAGTAGTACCTAGAGTGTGGTCTCGGACCATTTGCCAGTGTAAATAGTGATCTGTATATTGTGGCATGCAAGATGTTAAAGGAACCCACTCCCGAAATGAAAGGTTGTCCCTAGAACTCAGCTGTGGTTTGTCCTGTATCTTTCAGTTCTTTTTATTTGTTTTTTTTAATGAAACAATATTAATGACCTCATGATTTTTGCAGGATATAGACCAACTGAAAGCTGACACTGATTATAAAAATGTCCACTACGCAGTGAATTTTGCCCCTGAACTGCAAGAAATTATACTGGAAACAAAACACATGGAGCAGCTGGGCTTCTCTGTTGGTGAATTGCAAAGAAATGTAGCACTACAAGAAGACAAGTTCTTAAGGTTGTCTAGTTTTACTGCATTACATTTCTTCACTTTCTGTGTTCTTTAATGTTTGTGAACACTTGAAGGAAATAGGACAACTTCTGTACAAGTAACTGTAGTTATACTTTCAGAATTCTGCTATATTACAGTATAGTATAATACAGTGTAGTATAATATTAGTCCCATAAACAGTCACATTGCCACTCATAAGTGTAAAGGGCCCCATACACTGTACAATGTCTACTCACCAATGTGACCAATGATCCGACGGCCGACATATCGGATGGTCCTCACACATGTGGCAATCCAATGCCCGACCACCCAGTATGAAACATAGACCCACATTTGATCGTTCGTCGCTTCTCCAGATTTCTTGTGCATGCAGAAAGATCTGGAGGAACGATGAACGACCCCACGGGAGCGCGCAATGGACGATATTGTGCCTACACACGGAACAATATAGCTTACTCACACACATGTATCTACTCATAAATAATTGTAAACTGTAATTTTATGAATAACTTTGTTTGGTCATTGGATCCTTTGGAAATGAAGGCACATTGTAGGATGCCTGTGTATCTCTTCATATGTGTCTTCAACATGAATGACCATTAATCAGATTACCATTAAATATTAACTGTCCTTTTCAGCATATAGTGTGTGAGTATGTTATTGTTTAGTTTACATTGCATAATTTTTTCATTGTGGGACTTAAGCCACGTATTCACTAGCCGATATAATGAACAATAACGATATCGTTAATTTTATCGGCCAGTGGATATGCCATCAACGACCAGCAATGCACGCTCCCGTTGGTTGTTGACGACGTCGCTCGTACTTGCAGAGCATGATATTGTCAGGTTCTGCAAGTACAGGGATGAGGAGGGGGGCTGCTGGCACTGAACAATATATCGTTCAGTGTGGGTGTCGTTGAGCACACCGCTGTCGGGGACACACTACACGATATCGCTCATGGTGCATTATCGTGTAGTGGATATGCGGCTTTAGAACAGCACTTTAGCAATTGCACTACAACTTGGTTAAGTAGAAGAACACAAATGCATTTTCAGGAAGGGATGTTGCAAATGTATACTTGGGCCCACATTTAGGCTTTCAAGATTGGTCAGACAATTTGTGACAATGTAAGCACTTTTATAGGTACATCGATGACATGAAACAAATTCTGGGTTCTTACGAGAAGCTAATGGAGTCACTGAATGAAGCTGAAACACAATTGCTTAATAACCACATTCGAGACCTTTTAAAGGTTTTTAGATCTGGATACAGAAGATTGAATTGGAACTCATTAGGTAACTAACTGCATTGACACTGCTCTTCTTTTTTTTTTTTTTGGTGTGCACATAATTTTGTACCTCGGTGATGGGAGGCAGGTGACTCTAGGGCAGCATGCATCCCTGTGAACCTTCCCCTGCAGCCCATAGCTCTTTCCTGCTTTTTTGTGATTTTTTTTTTATGTATAGCTTACAAGACTTCTTAAAACAACTACTGATATGTTATAACAGATAGATGTCTCTATCCTTAATTAAATGTATTGTTTTAACTTATTGCAAATAAAGGTACTGTGTAGCCCCTTTGATGGTTAGAGGACTTCCCATGCGTCCCCTGAAATGTATCTTTCATCTTTTTCTTTCTATAGCACTATCCGTGTCACCAGTGATCCAGCCCTATTTGCTCCCTCATAAATTGGGTACAAAGTCATCGATTACTGACATTACTATTGTTATAATAATGTTTTGTATTTATGCTATGGTTACTTGTTGTATTTTATGCTTTGTTACTCTGTTGTTTTGCAATTTTTATGTAACCCTCGTACAGTGCTGCAAGGCTTCTTGTAATTACTATGATAATGCTAATTATTATTATTATCATCATCAGGTTTCCTATCACTGTTCTAGATACTGGTGAAATAATGGTAATGGCCTTCAGTGTCATTTTAGGAGTTATTATTAAAGGAGAAGTCAAAGCTACCAATAAATTTGCCTGAAATAAGACCAAAATGTCAGTTTGGTGGCATACAGGGAGACACCAAGAGCCCTCTGGAGATAGATTAAACAGGATACAGTCAATATACCAACGGACGAGAAGCCGTCCGTCGGAATCTCGCTGTCTAAATCCTGACACGGGACTAAAGACAGGCGTCTAAATCCAGACACCTATTTTTAGCCCGACGACGGAATCTCGACTTTCCGAACGAAGGTAAGCAGGGACACTTAGTTGTTAGCCGCAGGGGAGGGGGGAGGGTTAGGCACCCCCCGGGGATGGTTAGGGTTAGGCTAGGGCAAGGGGGGGTTAGGGTTAGGTGCCACTGGGGGGAGGTTGGGTTAGGCACCCCCAGGAGGGTTAGGTTTAGGGTGCGGGGGGTAGGGTTAGCTTTAGGCACCCCCGGGGGGGACTTAGGGTTAGGCACCACCACAGGCGTTTTATGGTTAGGCACCCCTAAGGGAGGGTTGGGGGGGAAAAGGGTAGGGTAAGGGGACTTACCTCCTCCGTCGGGATTATGAATGTTCGGGCTTCCGGCGTCTGCTTTTTACTGTTCATCCGCCGGGATTTCATACCCAACTTGTGAAGAACTGGGAATCAGATTTGATTACATTCCAGTTTACCTATTCCCCCAGTACCAAGCTTCCATAGTGTTACGATCCTCTAGCCATTGCTAGGACCGAGATGGAGTTATTGGAAATACGAGGCACATCGAAGAACAGTCACAAGCAGAATATTAAAATCATGGCAGTTTACTTTATAAATGATATGGTGAACCTGGAGGGCCAGTACAAACACAACATGTCAATGATGCAGTTAGGAGCTGAAACAATAGGACAGTCAATAGAATATACTGTAGACTTACAGCCGAAACTAAAGTTGTTGAATGGCCAGGAGGCCTAGTTGACAGCGATGCTTGAAACGTGGTGTAGAAGCAGGATTGCTGTATGGACTGGAGGGCCTAGTAGACAGCGATGCTTAAAATGTGGTGTAGAGGCAGGATTGCTGTATGGCCTGGAGGGCCTAGTAGACAGCAATGCTTGAAACATGGTGTTGAAGCAGGATTGCTGTATGGCCTGGAGGGCCAAGTAGAGAGCGATGCTTGAAACATGGTGTAGAAGTAGGATAGCTGTATGGCCTGGAGGCCCCTCTGGACAACGATGCTTGAAACCGGGGTACTTGGGTCACTTAGAAGCCGGTGAGCAGGGTACACGCAGCATGTACCCATTATAACTGGAAGTCTGGATGCACAGAAAGCAAGTTGCATAACCAAAAGTTCCACATGAAACTCTATAGCCGACAGGGCGGCGACAGTCCAGGAAGTTCAAATAGGATCAGCTGCCAATCAGGCAACACAAGGAGGAAACATGTGAAATCCTCTGACGTCTGGGTCTCCTACCAACCGGCAACCTAGAAGCATGGTCAGGAGCAAGAGGAATAATGGCAGGAGACAAGTCCTGGACTGGACTTCTAACACATAGGTTTTAATGAAGATAACTATTTGCCTAAAAGGTCATGGTACAAAAACATTCTCATTATTGCAGCAGGCCCATCTTGGGGTAAAATGTAATTGACTCCAAATTTTCAGGAACTCAGTCGACACAAATTGCAGCAATTTTGGCCTCCAAATCGCCAGATTTAAAACACAGCCATTGGGATTTTGAAAAATCCAAATCCCCCCTCCCCTCTTCCCTAAAATCATATTTTGTGGCCTTATATTTTAAGTTACAAAACTGTTGCACAATAAATAAAATATTAGATTTCTTGCCTTGGCTTAAAATAATTAAACCAGTATATAATTATCCTGGCCTTAAGCCATGATGGGTATTAGAAAGAATTAGGATCCCTTCACTTGTTGAATGTTGTCATGGCTGTGAGGACCTATGTTAATAGGACTGAACTTTGCAAAATGGATGAGCTATTGGACCTGGATGACCTAGAGGCTGGCCTGCGTCTAAGCTGACTATTGGTAGGTGGGCTACTTCAGTAATTAGTTAGGCTTAGCCTGGAGAGGGAAAACTTTTTCCTTTAAAATCTGAGAACACATTCTTCCAGATTGCTTAGTGCCTCCCATGCAGAGTAGTTTGGGGCTTCGACTGAACAGCTGTGTCAGGCAACCAACTTGTCCTCTGTCCATACAGCGACAAAGTTTTACAGATTCAATGTTTGTATGTTTGGCCAAATATACTGCTTTTGAATGGAAGTGTTTTTGCAAGTCAACTTCAGTGAACCCTCCTGATCCATTAAGGCTTTTTGGGACATCATCATGGTTTCATTGTACTCCAGGTCTGGTCCCACAAAAAGTTTTTTTGTCAGAATTGAAGTCCCTTCTGGATACTGCCTACCATAATAATATAAACACTAAAGATGAATTTCACTTTCTTTATTCACCGTTTCCTGTCACTCCTATTTATTATCATTTGCCCAAAATTCACAAGTCCCTCACCTCCCAGGCGTCCCATTATTTCTGGTATTAATTCTTTATCTGCCAATCAATCATTTTATGTTGATTCATTTTTACAACCTAGAGTACCTACACTTAGGTTCTATATTCGTGATACCAGCCATTTTCTGAATTTGATCAAATCGATTGAATGGAAGGAGTCATATGCTTTTATGACTCTTGATGTTCAAAGTTGATATACTAACATCCCCCATGACCTAGGGATTGAGGTGATTCAGAGAAGTCTTCTTCAAGATGGGGACCTCTCAGATCTACTTCAAGATTTTCTTATCAGTTCCATTTCTTTCATTCTTAGTCACAACTATTTTCTTTTTTTGGACACTTTTTATTTACAGGTGATAAGTACGGTGATGGGAACCAGGTTTGCGCCCAGCTACGCCAACCTCTATATGGGTGAGGTCGAGGACCAACTCATCTGGGGTGGCGAGCTGGGCTCGAGCCTGGTTCTCTATGACCGGTATATTGATGATCTGTTTATCATTTGGGATGGGTCCCCTGACACTGCACTTAATTTTGTTGATGCACTTAACAAAAATCAGTATAATTTTAAATTTTCACACACGTTTCATAGGACACTGTATTGATTTTTTAGACGTATCTCTAGTGATCTGTGACAATAAGATCACCACATCCAACTTTATCAAAAAAGTAGGCACTAATGCATATCTACACTTTAAGAGTGCACACTACCCATCATGGAAGCGCAGTATTCCGAAGAGACAATTTATGTGCTTGAGAAGAAATTGCTCAGATCAAAAAGGTTTCCATCTACAGGCTAATTCCATGGCAGAATCCTTTAAGACACGAGGATATCCACAACATCTCATTGATACAGCATACAAAGAGGTGCTTAGTATGAATAGAGACTCACTATTAAGTCAAAAGGAAAAACAGGGTGGGTCAGATGTTGAAAGAGACTTAACCTTTTTGGCCACATTCAATAGCCAATACAGAGACATTAAGAACATTATGACTAAGAATTACAGTATACTTAAACAAGATAATACCCTTTGCGATTTGATTCCCTCCAAACCTACAGTTGTCTTTAGGAAGAATAAGTCCCTCAAAAATGTTTTGGCTCCCAGTTACTTGAGAAACCCAGAACTTTCGATATCTAACAAGACCAAATTATCCTGGCTTCCTCCCAAACCAGTTGGTTTTTTCAAGTGTGGGGGAACCAAGTGCACTACATGTGAACATACACTAATGGAACCAAAAGCATGTCTATACAAGAACATAAGGAGGGTTATTCTATTAAAGAGTTCATAAATTGTAACTCTAAATTTGTAATATACATGCTTCTCTGTGGATGTGGGCTTAGATATGTGGGGAGGACCACCCGGAGTCTTAAGACTCGTTTTATGGAACATCGAAGGAACATTGTGAATAGAATAATGACACAGTGTATCCAGACACTTTTCAGACATTCACAATGGAAGTATTGAGTCTCTCAGATTGATAGGGATTGAGAGAGTTCCTTACACTTCGCTAGGAGGAGATCGATTTAGACATCTATGTAAATAGGAATCATTTTGGATATTTCGTTTGAACTCTCTCCATCCCTATGGTTTGAACAAAGCATTAGAACTTTACTCCATTTTATAGATCTATCTGGGGGATCCTTCATGTCCCATTCCTTCCCATTTTCCCCTATCATTGGTGTTCCATTTATGATCTAGCGACATATTGGATCATGCCCTAGGTACTGTCTTTTTCTTATTGTGATCATATGTATTTATGTAATTTTCTAATATGACCTCACTATTATCTTTGGATAAAATTCCATAGTCATACTGACACTCTTAGATCGTAATTAGACGTTTTTGTGATAATATACACTCTATACTACGATTATGTGCTCTACAATTATTTATAAAATTAACTTTATATGTTACAACATATGTTTATAATAGAACTATATTTCTAATCAATTACTTTATTTATAATATGAAAAACTGTCTCTTTTTAAACTGACCATACTAATATCGTTAGTGCACGTTCCTTATTGACATTTAAATAGTTGGAGTTGTCCCACATGGTGTTTGTTTACACCACGTGAATATTAATATAAATCATTACATCTTCACACGATTTCCAACACACTGCCGAAATATCGCGAGACGCGGCTGCACGTCATTAGCCCTGATTCTCCTCATGCAATGAGCTCCACGCTCTGCGCGGGTCCGTCCACGTGATGTTTGTGTACATCACGTGGGCGGAACCCGTGCGAGTGTCTTGTTTCCATTCTAAGCTTTGGAGAAAGATATGACATGACTAATTGCTTTCCAGCAACAGCTGGTAAGTTCTGTTAAACAACTTATGAATTGCTTTGCTTTTAGGCATCTATGTAACATGAATTTAGTGATTAGGTCTGCCTCCATTATTGTTGTTATTTATTAATGTTGATTGCTTGCAATATTTGTCTATTTATGATGATTTTTATAACAAATGTTCTTGATGCACACCAGCTGCAAATTAGCAGACATCTTGGATGACTAGGATAAAAAGGGTGCTATGCCAGAGTAACATCACCTTTGATAAAGCTGCAGTTCCACGCAGCAAAACACCTCAGGGATTGGCTCTTATGTGACCACCGTTGACTGCTAGGGGCATACCCATTTTCCCATACATTGGTGAGACTCAATTGCTGGAAATTGCTATTTGGACCAGGGACCCTGCCTAAAGGGACTACCATCTATGCGATAGCTCTGCAAGCATTACTAATAAAGACCCTGCTTAACTATACGGACACTGGAACTGGTAACTATAGCCCAAACGGGAGTGCACATCCCCCCCTCACCATATAAGAAATTTGGGATTTGGAGTCACGACAACTGTTTCACATCCATTCACAACTGCGACTGCAGTAATATATGGTGGATCATTAATTTCAGACATTATCATTTGATATACCATGAATGCAGCAATATATGGTGGATCATTTTGAGATTTTATTGTGATTTTAGTGTGCATCTTGATACCATTGAGATCTATGCAATTACTTGTATACATATTTTACATTTTTATTTTTTATTCTTCAAGTATATGATTAAATTACATGCATTTATTTATGCTTATTGTATTTATATTATTTGAGTGCTGGTACATTCCATTATTTGTTCCATACTCCAGAAAACCTGATTTTTATGCTTCTTTTAAAGCCTTTACTTGGATGCCCGCCCTTTGCCCTTTAAATTTATTTAAAATGATAGTTGTAGAAGGACAAGGCCTTAATCTCTCTTTATTTATTACCTTTGTGTTTCCCCCCCTTCACACACTTGCTCAGATTATTAAAATGCCCAAACTCCTGCCTGAGCCCTTTATATTCTATTGCTCTAGTGTCCTCCAATGGATTTAACAGAAGAACAAATATCCATGTTTTCCCCTTGGTTTGCTTCTTCAGACTGCTCTTAATGATTGTTAATTCTGCAGATTTTACATAGTGTTATGTGACTACCATTGCAAATACAGAGACATCTCACATGGGTGCTGATTCTGAGTCACACTTGAAGTGGCTGTAGTTGCAAGTGGAAACCAGTGCCGTCCATTGATCTGACTCCGAAAGCCACTATTGTCATCATTAGTATCTGCACTTGCACCAACCCCATGCTAAGTGCTGTATTCAGGGAGGATGGTTTACTATTTGTACATTACGACTAATGAGAGCGCCAGTATCTTCTTAATCACATTAAAGCAAATCATTTACTGTATCATTGTTTTTCAAGGTATTGAAGACTACATCACTCGGTGCCGGCAGGCGGTCTCAAAGTTTGAATCCTTGGTACATAAAATCCAGAAGAACACAAATGACATTGACTGCAAACTGGCGGCTGTTGAATCCGCAAATCTCTTTAAATTTATGACTAAAAAATCTACGGATCTCCCAGGTATATTAATCTAACCCTGTGAAATATTGTGCTGTGTTTGTCACCTACTGGCAGAGTGTTTTTGTCTTATTATTTCTGTAATGTATTTTTATATGCATTTTATGCTTGTTATGTAAATTTTGCTTTGTACTATAAATAATAATAATTTATAATATGATCATTAGTTATCACATCTTTTATATTCACCCTAAGCCCCGTGTAGTTTTGTGACTGCTATCTCTTAACATTTCTTTAGGTGTGAATGAATTCTTTGAATACATAGAGAATGAGCGGAATAAAGACATTGAAATTATGGTCAGAAAGTATACCGCAATTGAGTCTATCCTAACAAAAATAGAAGGTCTTGTGGTGAACACAAATACTGGAAAAAATCCCAAAATGGCCCAATATTATGCTTACTGGGAAAGCAGAGTTTACAGCACACTGACAAAGATGGTTATAAAGTAAGTAAAACATATGCTTTCTTGTTTTCGGCAAATAATTGCATACACAGGGAAATAAAATCATTGTAGTTTTGATGAGTGATAAATAGGTGCAGTGGCAGCTCAAGAGGCAGCTGGACAGGGCCATGGCCTGGGGGTGCAGCCGCTGTCACCTTGCCAGCACTATACTAGCCTAAGGAGCATCCACACTTCCGCAGTCACCATCAGGATATAAACAAAGAAGGCATCTTCCTCTCTCCTCCCTGAATATCGGTCACGATGCCCAACATTGCTGAGGAGCACGAAAGAGGAGCCATGCCTAATCATCCGCATGCTGTGTTCTTCCTTACAAACTGTCTACAATACCTAGGCAACATACTTATATAAGAAATATACAGTATATGTGATTATTTGTGGCCTCCTAAGAGCTTGAGAAAGTAGATTGGAAAAAGAACAAATACATTTTTGGAATAAGCCTCCTCCCTTACCAGCGAGCAGAACTACTAGGGTCAAGTTTCCAGGAAACCCATAATTTGGGAGAACAACACCTTTGACAGTACTGTACCTGCAATCTCATGATGGTCCAGAGTTCACATTCTGCAGTTTAAAAAAACTGCCACAGAAGGAGGCTGTCAATATAGATTGTGCTATGTATTAAGCTACATCAACTGCCTATATATTGGTATACACACACTTTCATGTTTATATCTGGTAGGTGGGAGAGGGGCAAGGAAATATCCACCCTGGGCTCCATGTGGTCTAGAACAAGCCCTGAATGAGTGCTGTATTCTTCTGCTATGCATCCTACTTGGTTAAATCTATAAAGTGATAGTATGGAGCTATCTCCGTCATCTCCACTAACTAACTTTTTTTTATTGTAATTGAAACAGGAATTTTCAAGCTTTTAATGCAGCAATTCTTGGAGATGTTCCTCTCTTTCAAGTTGAAACTATTCTGTCTGCTCCAGAAATTATACTACATCCCAATTTTAATGAAATTTTCAAATTGATTGTTCAGTGCTACAAAGGCTGTCTTGAGACGACAAAGGTAATGCTAGCAATGCTGTGCTCTACTTCCCAGCACTGGAGGCCCTGCTCTCTCAGCGTGAAGCAATGACCTCATCTGGTCAGGGGGTGTATCTGGCACATGGTGCAGTGACTGCTAGTTACAACACTGAAACCTCCCATATTGGTAAATGAGAAGTCCATACAATCCACCACATACTCCACTTTAGGGGGTTGATTCTGAGTTATGAGCAAAGCAATACATAACAAGTAATGTATTTAGAAACCATATTGAAATGCAAGGGGTGCAAATACATTTATTTATTTCTTGCATGCAGGCTAAATGGTGTCTGCTTTTGCCTGTAGCCCACAAATGTTGGACATCTTTATTTTTACATAGTAATTTAGATTTGAGTTTGGACACACCTCTCTCAAATCTAAATCTCTGCACTTTTTAAATCTGCCTCACCTGCATTGCAACATGGTTTTACCATGATTTTGGTTTTGCTCTACTCAGAATCAGCCCCTAGGTCTGGAGTTCTATACTAATTTTACACTTTTTTGTTATTAGAGCGTCATTTCACTACTCCCTAAAGGACAGGTGTTAAATTCACAATGCAGCCTTGCAGTCAGAATATTGTTTGTTATGTCACTTTCCTGATTTTGTGCCAGTGTACCAATTTTTACAGGGAAGCAAGTGGATATGTAGGCAAATATTGCAATGTTTTCTGCTGGCAGTTCTGGGAAGATCAGAGCTGTTGCTGAGTCTGGACTTTGTACTTCAGTGTGACTTGTTATGCTTCAGCTTGCAAAAATGGGATTTTCGTAGTTACTCTAAATCATTCTATTGTAGTCCATTGGGGACACTAGCGTACCATGGGCTATAGACTGCAATTGTAGAAAGTGTAGCTTGGGCACTTTAATTTTACCAGCAAGCTCAAGCTCCTCCACCTTTATACACCATTGGCTGTCTGGGGACTTCAATTTTATCTAACAAAGCCCCAGTACGGACCAGGGTTTCGGAATAAGTTAGAGCGAGGAAACACAACATTCTCTAAGGAGAACAACAATTCTAATAAGGAAAACAGTGAAAGAAATCTTGAAAAAGAGCTTAACACACAAAGAGCATAAAGGCGGGGCATCCAGGGTCCCCAACAGACTATGAGAAAAGAATTTAAGATAAGTAAAAAAAGTCCTGTTTTATTTAGTCATCCATTGTGGGCACTGGCGTACCATGGGAATACCCCAAAGCTTGCTTTGTGAAGGTGAGCACCATAGACTAAGTAGTCAAACAGCACAACTGCTCAGCAGAGGCCCCATGCTATGCCATTAAGGAGACTTCCAATGATCTGGTGAAATGTGCTCTCAAAAGCAGTCCTGCCCCAGTGTAAAACCAGCAAATTACAAAAGTAAACTTCCTGGCAATGGTCGGTTTGCAAACTTGCCATCATGTCTTGTGGACTTCATAAAGAACCAACATGTCATCCAACCAGGGGAAGTCCTGAATACTGAGAACTTACAATAGATTATCAATGCCTTTGCATTGTCCAGATGACAAAGAGAGCCCTCTTCGTCTGGTGACATGCCTAAGACCAGGATCACATTGGGTTGCTTGAAATGGAACTTAGGGCCTGATTCAGAGTTGGGAATAGAGAGAAATATCTCTCTCAACTGATCATCTTGGTGAAACCATGTTGCACTGCAGGTGGGGCAGATTTAAAATGTGCAGAGAGATTTAGATTTGGGAGGGAAGGGTCCAAACTGACATCTAAAGTGTAGAGTAATAATAAAGCTGTGGAGTATTTGTGGGCTACATGTAAAAGCAACCAGTATTTATCTACATGCAAAAAAAAAATGTATTTACACCCCTTGCATTGTAACATGGTTTGTCCAGGTACACAGTAAAGTGCTATCTTTCTCTCTATTCCCAACTCTAAATCAGGCCCTTAGAGGCCACTTTCAGATATGAACAGCTATGTCTTCATGGAAGATGAGAAAATGAGACCTACAAGACATACATTCCACCACTGAAACTCCTTTAGCAGAGAAGATCACTAACAGAAAGGCAGTCTTTTACTTAAGGAAGTTGAACTCCATCAAATCCTATAAAGTAGTGTGCTGGAAAGGAGCCGCCTGCACCAAGTTGAGATACAGTACTAAGGAGTTTTAGGGGGGTGTATGGAGGCTGCAAAAGCTTCACTCTCTATAACAGGATTTTGGTACTTACCGATAAATCCCTTTCTCCGATTCCACAGGGGACACTGGAGTTCAAGACAGTGGGGTATAAACGGTGGTAGAGTAGAGCCTGGCACTTTAAATAATTTAGAAGTGTGACTGGCTCCTCCCCCTCTATGCCCCATCAGCCCCAGTTTAAGAACTGAGCCCGAGAGGAGACGGAGGACAACAGGAAAACGAGGAGAAGGAGAAGACCACAGAACGGAACAATACCGACTGAAGGAAAACAGAGGAAACCACTGCAGGGAACACATGCAGTCACACAACTATATAAAGACCCACAACAGGCAGGTACGCCGCGCCGGGCGGGCGTCCAGTGTCCCCTGTGGAATCGGAGAAAGGGATTTATCGGTAAGTACCAAAATCCTGTTTTCTCCTTCATCCACTAGGGGACACTGGAGTTCAAGACAGTGGGGACGTCCCAAAGCCAACCTCCCGGGTGGGAAGCACGGAGAACATGCCGACCCTTTGGCCAACCGAACAGGGACCGCATAGAACCGGAGGTTCAACGGAAGGCAAGAGCTGAGAATCAAGTGTCGTGAGCCAGGAGACAAACAGAACTCCGTGCGGAACAGACACAGAATACCACAACGTACAGTAGTCGAATGGAATAAGCGGCTAGCGAGAAAACACCCTCAGATGAGAAGCATCAGAACACTGTAAACTCAGCTGAAAACAGACCAAGCCATACTGTTGGGATAAGAGAACTCCTACCCGAATCCATAGGAGAAGGGCAGTAACCCGAGAAGAAACAATCGAGGAAACCGTACCAGAGTCGGAAACAGGAAGCTGCCACATTTTGCAGTTAGCAGAATACCAGCACTGCAGGACATAACTCATATAGATAGAAGTATAACGATACCAATCTACAAAAACAGAGAGTCCACAGACTCCTCACAAAGAGTATACAGGGAGGTAAAAGTCAAGGCCGCACAGTCGCCCTGAACCCTTCTGGAAGTCCAAGTACTACAAAGTTGTTAACCAGCGGAAGGATGAGACCATAGAAATCTCCAAAGAGTGGAGATCACCCTGGCCATGAGGCGGCTTCGAGAGGATTGAGATTACAATACCTTTCAGAGGGTCAGACCGCAGTACAACCCATGCTGAGAACAGGAATAAACCAGCAACTGAAACCCTGACGCTAAAGAGAAACAACGGACAACTTCCAACATGATGGAAGTGCATAGGCAGTAGTAACTGCTGGCCTGAACATAGCATGAGAAAAACCAGGAAGATACCAGTCAGGTACCTGTCAGTATGATAAAAATATCAACAGCTACTGAACAGGAAACCCACCAGGCCCCCTGAGTGGAACATAGAGACTGTCACACTTCTATGTAAAGATGTGCAGTAGCCCAGAGATGTGCTTTGGTCCATAACGCCAACAGATTCTAGTAGAATTGGTTCTCAATGTTGTAACTATGCACCCACACTCCAGGAAAATTCTAAAGTGTAGAGCCAACTGATTAAAAGAGCGGATGGCTGCTAGGAGGCAGTAAGGGAGAAGAACTCTATGTATGTCAGTTTACATGAAATAGGAGCCTCTACCGAGGCATTAGTGGGTAAGCTCTCACCTGTGAGCGACCAGAAGCCCTCTGGCCGAAATGTAGAATGTCACTGACCTGTTCTATCGCAAAGCAACCCGCCACATTAGGAATAGAGAGTAGATTCAGTGGGCTAAGACCAATGGTCTACAGCACATACTTCAGTCTGGAGATGTGCAGTAGAAAATACTGTGGAAACTAGCAAAATGTTAGTGGAGACAAGAAGGTCGTAAAACAGGACTCTATACCTGAGCCTGTTCCATTAGAGACGTGTATCTGTAGATTATACTTATACCCCAAAAACGGTCTGCTAGTTTAAGTATCCTTACACCAATATTTACAATGTGTATTATGCCCACCAATCTAATATAATCCAGGTCTGTCCCTGCCTAAATCAGTAGGTGGCCCTAGGCCTTCAAGATATGAATTGTACCTAAGGGCCCTTTAGACTCATTCTATTGAGATATGCGACAATAATATGGAGTACCGGAATCGATACTGAGAAGGGTACCTGTACTTAGACATAGAACTCGTTAGTTATCCCAAGCAAAGAAGGGAGATAGCAGTAGTGATAACCCCAGTAGGGTTAAACAGAAAACAGGTTTTTGTTTCCCAATTATTAGGAAATATACATACAAAGAATGGGCGTCTTACAAGCTTGCTACCAAGTGCATCACTGTAATGATAATAGGTCCCCCGAAACGGGGCGCCATAGATATAGACTGACATGAACCGAGCTATATAAGTATATATCCTTATATACATGTGACATGTCTAGGGTCCATGCTAGAAGCAATGCCTTAGGGAATTGTGACTATCACTATGTAAGCTGCAGCACATGACTTTAGATTATAGAGCCACCATATAATATGTATGGATATAGCCTACAGCTTCTGGTAATCCCAGGCGGCTTCCCATGCGTGGTATTATAGGTAACCTAATGCTTGTGGAAGTATAGGCCTCCTACACATATACATGTATATACACACACAACCCAATCCCCCGGGAGAGATCGTGTTAAGCGGAGTTATTGTACCAACTACCGCATCAGGAGTCCAGCCTCCAATCGCAGCCTTCTATCAATATGCTAGGTATCAGACATAAAACTGATAAGAACAGATCCTACCCCTGCTCTTATGGGAAGGATAAGAAGCGATATCCATATAGGCATACGCTTACCTACATACAAATTTAGTAGGTGACGATAATATTGTAAAACTAGAACATGAGCAAAAATTAAAGCCATGGAAGGAACTCCAAGGACAAATTTCACTCTAGCATGTATATGTTTCTACTGCAGGGCTAGTATAAAATACAATATACATAATATATATATATATATATATATATATATATATATATATATACACACACACACATATATACATACCATACCCGTGGCTTACCCCCCTCCGCAGGGGGACTGCTCATGTACCGCGTGTGGCCGTCACTCAGCTACTGCTCAGGGGCAGGATATGGTAGCTGCGTGCTGTCCCAGACTGGTTTCGATCCTGGGACCCTTATGTTACAGGTGTACTCGCCTTAGCAGGTGAGCCCTTTTAGCGCCAGATTAACCCATTTTTCGAAGTGGGAATCAAAAAGACTACCTCAGTGCTGTGAGGCAGTAATGCCAAAAACTACACTAGCCGCACGTTACTAACCTCTTCCTGTATGTGCTGCCGAAGGGAACACATGAGATATAAATAGATGCACATATGCATACCTTCTAAGGTAAGCACAGAAAACTGGTGAAAGGTTTTAAGACCAGCCTATAATGTAGTATATGTGCTGCCACATATATGCATGGGAAGTCTCTTTAAGGCGAGCCCATGTGAGGCATAAGCCTGGGGATGGGACGCCAAAGTGTGCTAACCCTGGGTGAAGGGTATGCTATAACCATAAGTTCTGGCAGCAGCACCAGAACAGTAGAGCTAGTACACCATGAGGCTATGATACTTCACAGGCTGAGATATCAAGCCATTAGATTAAGCTAGGCGCCCTTTGTTAAAGAACGAAGGGAAGCCTGCCAAGCGGCGCTGCATTGGCGGGACTGTCTCGCCAACCCCTCGCTTCTAGCTGTGATGCATCGATTGAACTGGCCTCTTTCAGAACCGCCTAACGTTGTGTTATGTGCAAAAGGGAATTGGGCTAGTGCCCATACAGCTAGCAACCAGCTATCCACTGTAGCTAGCACTAAACTCCTATTATACAAGGACAGGGCCTCCCCTACCTTTTGCGCTGAAGCACTCCCAGTGTGGTAGGCGTAAGAGACCCACGCTAAAGCACTCCCTGCTGCAGGTAGTGCACTGAGCTATACTGCTTGTGTGCAGGCAGTAACTACAGTCCTTAAAAGGGAAGCAGGGGGGCTGTTTGTTCATGAATACCGCGCTGTGCGTGTGCAAACTGCTACACTCCAGTTAGCACAGCGCTGCTAGCCCCCTTAATAGTATAAAGCGGTGATGCTGTCCTGCTGTGACAGGAGTGTGATGGTCATACAGCGCTGCATCGGGGAGCCGCATTGTGCTGGTATAACGTAAGGCTATTAGCCCTATGTTATAGCTAACAGGGAAGCCTGCTCAGCCCAGCCAGGAGCTGCGGGACGCGGCATCTCCTCCTGAGATTTACATGAGGAGCGTTGCTAATTGTTAAGATGAGCCTAAGCAAAAACAGTGCTGCCTGCACCGGGAGAACATACAAACTCCACACAGCAAGAGCCGTGGAGAGATCCGAGCCCTGCGCTGATACTTATTTGTAGCTAGCACTATAAAAGCACTCCCTCCTACTTCTACTTTTGTGCTAGCAGCACTCCCAGCGTGGGAGGGGGAGGGAGTCGCATTAATTAACCCTGTTGCAGGAGTTAGGAGGCAGCCGCGCTCATTCAGGCGCTGGTCTGCACTGCACTGCATCTTTAACCAGCGGTAGGCAGTGGTGGCTGCCCCGCTGGTTGGGCTGTTGCGTGCCCGCAATTAGGGCCGCGAAGGGGGCGTGACTTTGCCCCGAGTGCGGCCGCCATTTTAATACTGGGGGGCTACTGCTGCCTGCTTTAGACGCGGCAGGATGCCCTCCCAGGTACCTCTGACGTCCCTTCACGGGGGGACTAATGCCGAGTATGTCTGCGCAGCCGCGCTAACGGACCGGCAGACCGCGCTGCTCTCAGATGAGGGCTTAGAGCACGAGCCCGACTACAGATGGCGCGGCTATTATGTATGACGCCCTATCAGTGTGTGTGCGCGCGCGTGCACTGTAAGGCTCGCCTCTGCCCACTTACTAGGAAAAAGTGGGCTGGGCGTAATGTAGGGAAGACATCCTTCCTCCCGGCCCTTCTGAGCGGGGTACGGGAGCATCAGCAGACACATCTATAAGGCTGGGCCCTTGTCTCAATAAGGGAAGCCTCTATACGCGGGTACTCCTACACCAAGGATCGTGCTGCTTGTCAGCGCTGCCTCATGTAGAGGGACTCGTCTGGTCTCCTGAAGCCCGCCATTACACTACCAATGGCAGATGGCAGGACCTCCCCTGTGCTACACTATTTAGTGAGCAGCGGTGCGGCGTCTGTCATTTGTGTGATCTTACTCACACCGCCCAGCGTTTCTACTCCCATATAGAGAAGGGAGGAACAGGCGTCTCAGTGACAGTCACGGAATCACTGCCGCTTAACACGCACTTGCAGGCGCTCCATCCCCTCGTTAATAGGAGGGGGATGGCTAGGTATAAGCCAGAGACCCGGACGCTGACTGTCGAGTGCAGCGGCAGGTCTCGTCAGCAGCTCCGACACTACCACTTTCACTGGCAGGGGGAAGGAGCCGTGTGTGACAGCCATGCAGTGTGCGCTGTCCCTGAGCCCAGCATTTTGGCCCACCACTCCAGCTAGTCAGGAGTAGTGGGATATACTTACGGACTGCTGCGGCCGGGTTGCTGGGCAGGGGGGCAAATGAGGAAACCCGGACACGAACCGGTTTCAGTTGTGGCGGGTCCTCATGGAGTCCGATGACTCTGTTTAAAGTCCCCCCTCAGGGTCACCGGACACAGACTGCAGTAGCCGTGTGGTGCCCTCCCGGCGGCTCCCACGTAGCAGGCAGACTGCCACAGTAAGCAGCCTGCCTGTCCTCAGCTTGTTAAATAAAAATAAAAATTAAAAATTATATGAGAAAGGCTGGAGACAGCCTCATGTGCGACCGGCTCTCTCGGGCACATTCTAAAAACTGGGGCTGATGGGGCATAGAGGGGGAGGAGCCAGTCACACTTCTAAATTATTTAAAGTGCCAGGCTCTACTCTACCACCGTCTATACCCCACTGTCTTGAACTCCAGTGTCCCCTAGTGGATGAAGGAGAAAAGAAGTTCTGAACTAGAGGAAGGTAAAATAGACTGTTTTCTTTGAAAGAAAACAGAAAGAGCTGAGACATGACCCTTCAAAGAGATGAGTTTTAAATGCCCTTCCAAACCCTCATGCAGAAACAGCAGCAACCAGTCTAATAGAATGGCAGTCTAGATCTTCCATACCCAGTGTGATACCACACAGTTAGAAAAGCCGTAAGTTTGAAGAATCATGGCTTCAACAGACATGCCACTAAAGTCAGCCACCTTAAACTCAGGTGATGAAAGGGGCCCTGACTTCAGAGTTAAAGTGATGGAGGATGGTTCCACCATAGGCCCACTGGCATGTTTAGAATGTCAGTGTCCAATAACATCTGAAACAGTCCGTTGTTACCAGAATTGGCTCTCCTTTTTTTTTTTTTCCTTCTTTTTTCATTTTCTAAGACATGTGGAAACATTGCTACCAGAAGTGTCAGTTTGAAGCTCCAATGTAACAACATGAGATTTACCTGACTTGCTTGCAGTTCTCTCATTTGGAAGCAGAGGACTCCCACATTATGGTTCAACCGAGACAACATCATTTTAACATTTGGCTGCCCCCATTGGTCCACCAGATTCTGGAGACCTCTGGAAGTTTGATTCTCATTTTCCCACCCACCAGGATGAACACTGCTGCAATGGCAGAATTGTTTTGCTTTAACAAAACCAGAGCATACCTTGCAAATTATTTAAGCCATGGCTTTATCTGACTCAGTTTTGGTGGCACTACACCTAGAACTGAAGAGCAGTACACCCACTCATCCTTGATGGCTGATGTCTGTCATCACTATCTTACAATTCCAAATAGAGATCTGGCAACCCCTATTAAGATTGTCACTTCTCAGCCAACAGGAGAGTGTTTGCATCCCTGGGGACAATCTGAAGAGGTAACTGGTGTAGTAGTCGCAAGAGTTTTTCTATTTACAAATCAGTTCAATCTGGAACACTCCAAATGAAACTCTGCAGTCCACTGCCTTAAAGGTGGACAGTATTTTTCCCAAGACCTTCATGTAAAGGTGAATCAACACCTTTCTGCAAGCCAACAGAGACTTCACCAGTCCCAGTAGTAGAATGATCTTGCACTCTGGTAGGGGTACCTCTGCTGACATGTGTTGAACTTTAAATCCATTTTTGGTCCGTTAGAATCAAGACCTTCAACCAATTGTTCAAACCAGCCATCCATGGCCTGATTGTTTTAAACTGAAGCCTAGGGTGGCCTCTGTCCTAGGTCTAAACCATCTTTAAAGGAGGCCTCTATGCTATTTCGCTGCCAGTGCTGCTTTGGAACTTGCCACCTACAGTAGCCGCCCATGCCTTCCACGGGGAGCGGAGAACTGACCCCTGCAGGTGCATTCTCTTCTAACTCCTCATGAAACCTAGGCCCCTTGGATCTGGGGCCACTGACAGGGAGAATGGAACTATTCCCCTGTTGTCTGCGTAATACTCTTATCCAGGTTGGAGCCTGAAAAGGACCTTCCTGGAAAATGGAAGGGGCTGGCAAGTTCTCTTGGATAAGTATGGTGGATACACAGCATGTTGAGGCTGAAATTGTAGCCCCAATGAATCCTATATCAATGGTGTCTCATATTCAGATATGCTTCACTAGCGAAACTGACATCTGCTGACCAGAGAGTTGAAAACTGCTCTGTGCTCCAGTACATTTATCCAGAGCTTTCTAGCTTTTTCCATTAAGTTTAAAGTACCCAAGCTCATTGTGACTGCTCTCTGTATCCCATGGTAGTCCTGTGTCCCCAATGGTTGACTAGAGAAATATTTCATAATGATTTACATGAAATTAAAGTGTTGGAGAACGCACACATAGGAAGGCTTACCCTGGTTTCTCAAACCATTCATCATCATGATGACCATGATGGCTGGTGTAGTAAAAGCATGGTGCTACACTTGTACCATCATGTTTTGCTGATGCATTTCCATCTATATGCTCAAGGTCCATGTGGCCTAGCATATGGCTAAAAATACACTACTTGCTTATGCTTTTTTTAACACTTATTTTTCATCCTCTGAGACAGGCCCACTGCGTAGAAATAAACATGGATTTAAATGTAAAAATACTATTGCAATCCACTTTGACTCATCTTGAGTAATCACATATTCTGTATGATGTCAGGATTGACTCTCACTCACCATTGTTTCATTACTGACTTTTGTGTCTCTCCTACCTCCAATCATATTTCTGGATATTACCATCTTTTGTACTGTTACACGGTTCTGGCTACTCATTTCTGTAGTATTGCTATGTTGCTTTGTTACTGCCTTAACAGTTATAGTATATCATTTTTTTTTTCTTTCAAAGACAAGGTGACGTGCATTCTACTTTTCCCCCTCCCCTTTTTTTATTTTTTTATTTATTTTTGCAATTTTCTGTATTGTCCTCTTGTGCCAGGCACTTGGTTGGTGTCTGTAATGCATTTCTGGATTGTTACTCATGTTATTTATCAAAATATTTCACCTATTTTGCTTAAGTAAAGTAATAATAATGTCAAGTAATATATGGATTATATATAGGATTGTATTTTGTGATGGATGACAGTACTATGAACAATTTTCTCCTTTCAGAGTTTTGTGCGGTGGATGCATGGAACCTGCATTCTCTGCCCTCCTCAAAAAACAGAGGAAGGTGAACCTGTTATCTACAATTTCTATAGTGATATATATCAGAACCCTCAAATATCAGAACAAGCTGTAATGATCAACCAGAACATTCACAAGATCCTCACTTCTCTTATGAAATACCTGAATAGATGGAAAAGATACCGACCTCTATGGAAACTGGATAAAGCCATTGTCTTGGAGAAGTTTGCTGCCAGAAAGCCATCCTGTGTAACATATGATGAGAAGTTGCAGTTTTATAGCAGACTAGCTCAAGAGGTTACACAACAGCCTTTAATTAAAGATGAACAATGTATTAGGCTGTATCTGGGACCTTTAGCCTATACAGTGCAGGAAAATGCAAGGGCTTGGGTAAACTCCCTTGGACACCTTCTGAATGAATCCGCACGAGAGGAGCTCTACAGCATCAGGGATGAACTGGAAGTATGTGCCCATATACTATTTTCCATGACACCCTCGGTTATATAAGAAAAATTATATATATGTAAATAGATTTTTTCCAACTTTAGATATAATTTCCAGGACATTTGGAAAATTAATGAAAACTACTTACAGTAATATATTCAAAATTCCTCTCTTATTAAGAGCTCTCCAAATTTATGATCTTATATAGAATCCTACAGAATTCACAGGGTTTGAGAGAAAACTTTATAAATAAGTTTAAATGTAGGCACATACTTGTTATTAATGCAAATTCAGTTTTTTTTTTTCCTGATTATAATCCTCATTTAATTATTTAATTGAGGTGCTCCAATTTATCCGTAAGTAGTACATTGCATAATCACTTATGTGCAACTGAATTTTGACTTAATTAAGACCCTAAAAATAATTATTCAAAATGTATACATTTCTGATCACATTCACACAACTGTAAAAAAAAGAGTTTTAAAATCATAGTTGGATTAATTGGAATTTAAATAATGCCTTTTATTCAAAGTGATATATCTTGTAGTGGATGTACAGTAGCATAATGAGTTAATCATAAATACTGAGTTCTACTTACCTGGGGTTTCACCATTCTCGCAAACCACCAGGGTCTCCGAAGCTTTCAGTGGCCCAGCACTGGTCTCCTTAATGCTTCCTATACTGGCCTAATTCATATAGGCGTTATATTATTTATGTCTCTATGGTAAATTCTTCTGAATGGGACATTGCACTAGAAACACTGTTGTAGGTTTGAATCATATCAGCCCAGGATTTATGCAGGTGACTGGGATTATATTGTTGAAAGCTTTAGAGACTCAGTGGTTTGGGAGAATGACCCACCCAAATAAATTGTTTTTGTTTTGCATTGTGTATTCCACTCAAATATTAACTGTATATTTTGTACTAAGTTTCTTTTTAAATAAGGTCAGAGTTCAGGTTACAATAAGCCACTACATGGACTATAAATGCTAAGGATTGGTAATTTCAGATAAAATTGTTGCTAAATTGGTGGTTTAAAAATCTGAAACTTGTTTTTAAAAGGTTAATTGTGATAAACATAAAATAGTCCCTTCAAATTGCTGAAAAACTGGTTTTAAACTTCCATTTGTGTATTTTTTTTTTACTATAGATATGTCCTTACTCTTTGCTGCAGTCGCGCCTAGCAGCCCCTCTCGACGCGCCTGCTCCCATAACACTCTTGTAGCACTGGGCATCTCTTTTGTGTCGCAATGTGATCAGACTAAGGGCCTGATTCAGAGCCGCTCGTAAGCGGCCGCTCGTTCGCTCTGAGCGATGTTCGCACAACTGCGCATGCGTATGGGTCGTAATGCGCATGCGCAACCAGTCATGGCGGTCAGAAATTGTGCGCTCGCAAAACAGCGAGGGGCTGCTAATTTGATTGACAGACTGTACCGTTTGTGGGTGGTAACAGGGGAAGGTGCTTGAAAACGGGGGGGTGGAGACCCGAACACAGGCGTGCCTAACGGTCAAAAGGGCGTTTAGTGGGTGTGCATAATTAGTAAAGGAGCGTCATCGACCACGTCACTTGGTTATCTTTTAGCCTGAACTGCTCGCAGTGATAGCGGTAAGAAAAACCTACCACAAGCACTGTGAGCAGTTCAGATGCCTTTCGATGTACCCGATTAATCTAATAAATACCGGAGATGACGTGTGATGCGAACGGCAAAGGGGCGTCTTTACAAAATAGCGAGCGCATTTTTCGTTCGCTTGCTCAGACATAGAGGCGTCAACAAACCGCAAAGAGCGAGCGCTCAATTTAAGTAGCCGGCCCCTTTTTTGAAGCGACCGTCCGCAAATAGCGTCCGGCTCTGAATCAGGCCCTAAGACACACCAGCAGACTATGCTGATTCATTTGATATGCAACACTTTTATATCTGTGTGCAAGTGGGTCTGTGAATCAGCATGCGAAGTGCTATGATACAGCGGCTGCGGGTTTTTTCCAGTGGGGTGCTTCTAAATCTACGTCGTATGTGGCTTATGTTGCAGTTGTTTTTTTTTTTGTTTTTTTTTAATATTTCAGAGCTAACCTTTTGAAACTTTTCTGTATGTAGAAGCTGTCTCAAAACCTAATGCGAGCTCCAGACACACTTGAAGATCTCAAATTTGTTCTTGCCACCATAGCAGATATTAGAGATATGTCTCTAATGGTCGAACTGCGAATTCAAGATATCCAAGAGAGATACCGAACCTTGCAAATGTATAATATTGAGGTGGGTCAATGCTACTAGTACTCGGTACAGCAGTATGATAATTAAAATGTTTAGCAGCTCAGTGCTCATGCAGTATTGTAATAATTGTATCACATGTTTAATTACATTTCTTTAGTACTACATGCTCTTGTTACAAGGGCTGGTGCAATTATAATGTATGCATGTTCACCTATTGTATCTTGCATGAATGCATGCTGCACCTGCTTAGAAAGTGATTGCACGCAGGTACACCAATGCAGAGTCAAACACATTCTAAATGCATCTACACTTACAGCAGGAGAGGCAGAGCACAGGTGTGAAGCATTGTTCTCATCTAGGCAATGTTCTGTAAATGCTGCTCATGCAGACCAGCATGAAGGCATATATACCACTGAAATGTCAAAAGTCACAGGATAGATGCCTAGTATCGAGTAGGACCCCCTCTAGCCCGGCGAAGTGCAGCAACTCTATGTGGCATTGATTTCACAAGTGGACGGAAGCCCTCTAGAGAGATGTTGACCTATGCAGTCTGGACAGCTTCCCACAGCTCCCTGATATTTGTAGGTGCAGGATCTTGGGTGCGAATGGAAGGGCCACAAATGGTCATCAAGCAATGCATTATAGCTGTTACTGGTCAATGTTGTGTTCAGCTGGACCCAACCCATGCCACGTGAACACACCCCACACAGTTATGGAACCACCACCAGCCTGCACGGTGCCTTGTTGACAACTGGGGTCCATTGCCTCATGGGGTCTGCACCACACCCGAACATGTTGCCTGTCCTCCAGGAGCCAATTTAGCTTTGAGGAGTCAGCATAAAGTATGACTAATTCAGTTTAGTGATCATTTACACATGCTTAGAGAGGATTTTAGAATCAATATCTTCAGCTCTGTCACAAAAACACCAGAATCTTCCTGTTCTTGAGGGAGCAGACTCTGTGTTTTCCTTTCTGGGGAAAGTTGAAGTAGCTGATGATTTGGATGTTAAGGATTCTTCTAGGTGGCAGGGCCTACAATGACTCCTCTAGAAGGCACGGTGTGAATGACTTGGTGTGGCAAACTTGCATGTTCCAGGTTTCTCACAGACTTCAGATACATTAGCCTCCCCCCAAATTAGTCCCCATAGCTTATTTGTCAAAGGTCTCAACTATTCAGATTCCCAATGCTCTCTTAAGGATGAAATGATTAGGAAATGTGAAGCCACATAAATTGCTGCTGGGGCCTCTCTATGACCCATATTAGCACCTACTTGGTTTATCAAGACGGTGTAAAAGTGGGAAGAGATCTGTGTCCTGATAAGCCATAGTCTGAATTTTGTTATTGGTTGACCACATCTGGCAGGCATCTGAGTGTATTGGGCCGAGTGATGCTGCTTTTTATACTGTACTATTTCGGCTAGGATTTTGTTCTCTATGGTAGCTTCATCTCTTACGGTCTGACTTAAGGCTTAGGAAGTTGCTGTAGAGCAGTGGTGTCAAACTTGGGCCCTCCAGCTACTGTGGGACTACATATCCCAGCATGCCCTGCCACAGTTTTATCATGCCCTAATAGCAAAACTCTGGCAGTGCATGCTGGGATGTGTAGTTCCACTGCAGCTGAAGGGCCCGAGTTTGACACCACTGATGTAGAGTCTCTACTTTTTGTGGGTAATCATTTGTTTGACCTTGCATTGGATAAAATTATTAGTCAAGTCACAGGGTAAAGAATTACTTGTTGGCTGTTAATGCTTCCAAGCCTGGAGGTTCTGGATTTCGTTCCTTTCGCTGTTTGGAAGAAGCTAGGGTTCCTAAGTTATAAAGGCAATCCTCCAATCCATGTGGAGGGCCGCAAAGAGAGAAATTATATTGGTCAGCCAACTAAATGACAGCCTCCAAAACCTCAGATAAGACGTCAGCATGACAGGAAACCTGCTCAGAAATCCCACCAACTATCGGCTCAGTAACTTATTTGTCTTGGGCTGCAGATTGCCAGAATGTTTTTTGCTGGTAGATAAGATTCTCTCATTACAAACACTAATAAAGTCTTTGGGCCTGATTCAGAGCCGCTCGTAAGCGGCCGCTCGTTCGTTCCGAGCGATGTTAGCCCAACTGCGCATGCGTACGGATCGTTATACGCATGCGCTAACCAGTCAGTGCGGCCGAAATTCATGTGCTCGCAAAATAGCGAATGCCTGCTATTTTGAGTGACAGAAAGAGGCGTATGTGGTTGGTAACAGGGGAAGGTGCTTGAAAATGGGGAGTGGAAATCAGAACGCAGGCGTGCTTAAAGGTCAAAACGGGCGTTTTATGGGTGTGCATATTTAAAACAGCAGCGTCATTGACCACGTCACTGGGTTATTTTATAGTCAGAACTGCTCGCAAAATTGTGGTAGCAAACACCAACCCCAAGAATAGCGAGCAGTTCATACCCTTGTCGATGTACTCGATTATTCTAATAAATAGCGGACATGACGTAGGATGCGAGCGGCCAGGGGGCGTATTCTTCCAAAAAACGAACGCAAGTTTTGTTCGCTCGTTCAGACATAGAGGCGTGAACAGACCGCAAACAGCGAACGGTTCATTTGAATAGCCACCCCTTGTTTTAGAACGAACGACCGCAAATAGCGAGTGGCTCTGAATGAGGGCCTTTATCGGCTCTTCAATGGACATTGGTTGTATATTGCATAGCAATGATCCACTCCATGTGAAGGGCAATAGAGAGGGAAACAGCTAAGCGACCAACCTCCAAACTTTCTGAAAAACAGTCACCAAGAATAACCTTCTCCATTTCACCGTAGTTGCCTGGGTGAGAGAAATTATAGATAAGGGCTACATCATAGATTTCCTGAAGTCTACCCAGTCAATTATTCAACACCATTTTTCTCAGTCAAAATAAAGTCTTGCACGGAGGAAGGTTTTTACTCTCCTCAGAGGTGGTCATTCCAATCCTGGAAGAGCAGCAGTGGTTGAAATTCTGTATAAATCTCTTCTTGATCCAGTAACCATTTGGAACCAGAAATCCTAAAGCATTTGTTTAAACTGGGTCGTTCAGACTCTTCCTTCTTTTTTGGTCCAGTGACGCTGATTTCTGGCATCATATCTGGTTCTACCCCTTGGTTTCTGCATTCTGATCCTAGGCTATGCATTGTGTTGCTAGTACTGGAATTACAGTGCAGTGCCTATGCTAGGACTTGTTTATTTAGGTAATGTCTATCTGATTCATTCAGGGCCATAACTAGGCTGGTGCGGTCAGTGCGCCTGCACAGAGCGCACATGTCCTGTGGGCGGAACCGGCCGCCTCCATCCGCGATAACAGCCGCCCACTACAATGTACCGCCTGCTACAATGTGTAATACTAACGGTGTGCACGGGTCCTTATCTGCCGGGTGCACCGCTACTTATACACATTTCAGTGGGCAGCGCTGCAGCAGCCTTTCCCCTGTGGTCCGCCCCCTCCCCATCTGCTGTAGTCAGTGCTAGTGAGTATCTTCTGGAAGGGGCTGGATCGGTAGAGATCTAATCCAGTCCCAGAGTGCCCTGCGCCGGTTGAGCCGCTGAGGAGCCTTTCACCCGGCGCTGGGGTCATGCCTGCAACTGCCAGTGCCGGACACAGACTGCAGCTTCCCCCCGGTTCTCATAGCCATGCCCTTTCCCTACGAGAACACATCCTTTTATTGGCCACGCAACGGCGATGCACGCTGTCCCTGTTTACAATATGGGGGGGGGGGGCACCAGTGCTCTTTCTGGCACAGGGCACTAAAATGTCTAGTTACGGCTCTGGATTTATTAAAGCATTGCTTGCACTAGTACTCTGTTTGCATTGCCCTGAGTTTGTATTGCCAGACGCTGGATGGCTCAACAGGCTCCCTACATTTCTGTTTGGTTTGGTCTTGTTAATTCCGCTGTTTCTCATGAAAGTTTCAGGTATACTAAAGAAAAGGTTTGGTCACAATGGCAGGAATCTCGATACTCTTTAGAGAATGAGCCCTCCACTGTTTGATTCCACTGGGTACTCAGAGGATGTTCCCATGATTGTGCTCTATATTTTCCAAATGTTACATTTACATTGTGTTCTACCAAACACTTTCCTGTTTCGGTTGACGTTTATTATTATGACACGTCAAGTCGGTCAGACCCTTCATCCTATTTGGGTCCAGTGATGCAGATTTCTGATACCTTCTCTGGTCCTGCCCCTTGGTTTCTGCATTCTAGTCCCAGGTAATCATTATTCCTTCCCGTCCAGTCTTGAATGCTCTGTTTGATACGTTCACTAAATTGTTGTATCTCTGTCAATTGCTGATCATCTTCCCACCCTCCCGAATAACCTCACCTCCCAAAATTTAATTATCTTTTTATCTGTTTACAGCATAACCATCTCCTCTGTCCCCAAAGTGCCCTGGCTTGAAGTTATCATTGACCCCTCCCCGCTACTTCAAGCTACACATTCTGTACTGTACCTTTAGTAGTCCTACCGTTTCCATCTCAGAGGTATCTCTCAGATCAGACACTTTCTTACCCTGGAGCCAACTAAGATCCTTTATCCACTCACTGGTCATCTCCACATTGGACTACTGTAACCTCCTCCTATCTGGCCTCCCTGACGCCCACCTCTCTCCACTCCAACCTGTACTCAATGCTGCCGCCCAGCTCATCTTCCTCTCCAAACAAACTACATCTTCCTGCCCTCTCCTACAAGCCCTACACTGGCTCACCTTGCCCTTCAGAACTCAGCAAACCTTTACAATAAAAGTACTTAAAAAAAAAAAAAAAAAAATACCTAAGCATCCAATTTTGGGTAGACTAGTTTAAATGGAGGCTCAGAATTCAGTCATAAACTGCATTGAACAAAACAAGTTTCCAATCTGGGAAGAACATCAAAGACTTAGCAGATTTGCATCCTAAACTCTTATTAAAATTTCAGGATTACCTGGCCTGGCTACAGTGACAAAGGTAAATTTACTAAGATTCGTGTTGGTCCCGATTTGTCACGTTTTTCAATTTGGATAGGATCGATCAAAAACAGCCATTTTTTCACTTAAAAAAATCAGGAATTGACCAAGCTCCCAATTTTTACAGGTTCGTTTTGTTTGATGGTGTATTTGATCGATCCTGTCCGTGTGTTGAAGCCCCGATTTCCCTGCCCAACTTTTTCTCCCGAACAAGCAGCCTGCACATATCCATGAAATACTGTATGTGCAGGCTGCTTGTTTTATTTTACGGGTTAATTTCAATAAAAAAATTGACATGCCCCCCCCCCCAATAAAAAAAGGCTAACCAGTCCCAGACTGGTTAGCCAGTCCGGGTTCCTAAAATTACAGGGAACAAAACGAGTAGGGTTCCACCGTAATTTAAGAACCAGCAACTGGCTGCAGGGCCAGTGCTGGTTTTAAATATAGGGGGGGAAAAATGCGTAGAGGTCCCCCTATATTTAAAACCAGCACCGGACCCAAACCGACCGGGGTGTAATGCCACAGCCAGGAGACCCTATTACCGGGTTCCAGCCAATGAGCGGCTGCTATATGTGAAGCGGCCTCTGATTGGCTGGCGGGATGTGGGAAATCCCATGACTTCCCGTAAACTGGCATTCGCGTAGTATTGGTATGTGTGACAACACACATACCAATACTTGTCCGTTTGGTTTCGGGTAATCGTGTTATTGTTTTGCAAAGACCCCCCCTAGATGCTACGGAGACCAGCACAAGGTGAGTATAGGATCTTTGTTGCAGGTACGTCCTTATGGATTTCTACTTGGAATAGTGGACAGAAACATCTGGCAGCAGGTAAGTATGTGTGAATGGGATAGGTAATAAACTTGTATTATATACGGTGTGTGTACTGTCTTTATTTAACTATTTATTTTACAGTGGGGGTACAGGTGCCGGCTGCCTGCTGGCACTTGTAGTTCCACAAGTGCCAAAGAGCAGGCATGCTGGCACCTGTAGTTCCACTGTAAAATACAAAAGTTTAATACTTTTTAGCACTTTATTGCCCCGCACCCACCGCTCCAGGGGTGCGAGGAAGAGCCCCGGGCTTCAGACCAAGTCTGGGGTTTCAGGAGAGGGGAGACACCTGTTTTGGCAGGGTCCCCACCTCCCCTGAGATTCCCGGCTGAGATCCCCGCCTTGGGGTGCAAATGCTTTGGCTACGGAGACCCGGTAATAGGGTCTCCTGGCTGTGGCAAACACATCGGTCGGTTTGGGTCCGGTTCTCGTTTTAAATATAGGGGGACCCCTACGCATTTTTACCCCCCTACATTTAAAACCAGCACTGGCCCTGCAGCTAGGTGCTGGTTCTTAAATTACGGTGGAACCCTACACATTTTGTTCCCCGTTATTTTAGAAACCAGGACTGGCTGAGCAGACCGGGGCTGGTTAGCCTTTGGGAAAGGGGGGGGGCACCACGTAATTGTTTTAAAAAAATGAACCCTAAAAACACAGTAATCATTAGTAAACATACTGATTTGTGTATGTTTGATGTCAAATCGCAGATCAGGAGGTGGTGCATTTTGAAACTTCTATTGACTCCCCGATTTGGCTGTAAAAACGGCCGAATATAGCAAGACGAATAATGGTAAATTCCCGATTTAGGCAGAAATTAATGAAAAGTACTTCCGATTTGAGCCGATGGTGAATTTATTTCTAGTGAAAAAAACGGCCAAATTTGCAGCATTAACTCACTCGATTTCAACCCCAAATGATGAACAAATCACCCGACTTTAATGATAGTAAATTCCCGATTTGCAAAAAAGTAATATTTTCACCCGAGATAGCAATCTCTGATCAACACGAATCTTAGTAAATTTACCCCTGACCGTAATAAAAGGATACTATCTGCGATTTGTCTGTGTTTAAGATCACATCACCAAGCAGCCTCAATTATACACTTGTTTTTGGATGAAATTCTTGATACCTCTATGGTGCTTGTCCTCATGACAGTACTTGATATCTTGTAGAACAGTAATTAATAAACTTATTCAATTCCATAAGTATACTATTCATTCTAAACTGTATTACTTGCAGAATCTTTGAAAGCACATTATGTGGATTATACAATGTTCCTTTTGCTCTCTAGTTTAATGAAGAAGAGAAAAGTTTGTCTGAGAGAATAATACACATCTGGGAAGATCTGTTTCAAGAATCAAAGCAGGTGGATCGCAGTCTTGGAAAAGTGAAAAGGACATTCACACAGGTTATTATAATGCAATGTATTTCCAACACTGTGCAGCAATTCAAATATAGTTTTACAAGAATGTATAATGATAATGTATAGGTATTATACATACACTTACACATGCATAATATGAATCTGACTGTATAATTTGCATTTTGTTTCTATTCATAGATCACAAAAGATCAGATTGAGTGCTATAAGAAAGAGTTGGCACAGTTTGCAGATCTGTTCCATATAGAAGGACCTGGTGCTGTTGGAGATGACCTAGACAAAGGTAGGTACATTATAATACACAGGGCCAAATTAACAGTGGAGCATATAGAGCTACAACTCCAGGCCTCCATATAAAGATAGGCCCATCATCATTAAAGATGAGAGGTTCAGTTTTACTCCTCCTTTTTGTCAAATTAGCACAAGTTCAGATTTATCCTATTGGCTATCCTAAACATGTGAGCACCAGATAGCCAATAAGATGCCGTTTTTGATATATGAACATAACCGAGTAAAAACAAATCGCTTATCTCTTATCATCATGAAAGCATGATGAAGGAAAGCTGACTAGCTGGCCACGCAGTCGGCCATAAAACATAAGTATTACATTGTATTTCTAGTTTTCTCCCAAAATTATGTAAGTTTCTATTTGTATGTTTTTAGGATGACAGTGTGGCTGATAGTGTATGGGGTGTACACACCCACATGGGTACACCCACACAGCACTAGTCACAGGTCCTCTCCTTCTCAGTATAGGCTCTTGAACATTTTCATCTCCAAGCCTATGTGACCCTTAATCCAGCACTGATATTATACCATACATTATGTAATGTGACAGTAATGGAATAAGTAGAAGGCAACATGATATTTTCAAAGGCCTTAGACATGTCTCATGGTGCCACATGTTACCTTTACAGAGAAGCACCAAATCATATTATGAAATACCCAGTATGGAGTAATTGCTCTGCCTAAACTGTAGGTTAACCTATGGTAGAGTAATGAAGCTGGTGAGAAGACATCACTTTCCAGTTACTGGTAAAATGCTACATACAGTACATTAAATTCAAACTATTCTATCCAAATCACTAGGAAGAGGGGCCAAGGGTACATTACTGTGGTTATGAGTGTCACCTGTCATCCCACTTACTCTTAAAGCTACTGCACCTCGAAATTAATTTCTAGGAATTTTTGGATGGACTTTTTCAATTCTAAAAATTGTATCAAATCATTCTTCAAACAATATTTTTGGAGCAGAATAAAACACTATTTTAATATATATATTTTATTTCCATATAAAGCAGAGATCGGAGGTGTCCCCCCACCACCTCAGAGCTGACAGAGGATTTGGTGCAAGGAGGAGGGAACAGTGCACTACATGATAATGATTAGTCTCATTACTATACATACGCACACTTATTACATCCCACTCATCCTGGAGACCCATACTGTAGGGAGGAGGGAACAGTGCACTGCATGGTAATAATTAGTCTCATTACTATACATACAGTACGCACACTTATTACATCCCACTCATCCTGGAGACAAATACTGTAGGGAGGAGGGAACAGTGCACTACATGGTAATGATTAGTCTCATTACTATACATACGCACACTTATTACATCCCACTCATCCTGGAGACACATACTGTAGGGAGGAGGGAACAGTGCACTGCATGATAATGATTAGTCTCATTACTATACATACGCACACTTATTACATCCCACTCATCCTGGAGACACATACTGTAGGGAGGAGGGAACAGTGCACTGCATGGTAAGGATTACTCTCATTACTATACATACGCACACTTATTACATCCCACTCATCCTGGAGACAATTACTGTAGGGAGGAGGGAACAGTGCACTGCATGGTAATGATTACTCTCATTACTATACATACAGTACGCACACTTATTACATCCCACTCATCCTGGAGACACATACTGTAGGGAGGAGGGAACAGTGCACTGCATGATAATGATTAGTCTCATTACTATACATACGCACACTTATTACATCCCACTCATCCTGGAGACAAATACTGTAGGGAGGAAAAAGTGGAAACGCTCTGATATTTCACCATATTTGCCTTAATATATAGACCCTATTGCTGCTAAATATTACAAGTAATTAGAAAATTTACAGTGGGATATAAAATGTTATCATTTTCTAATTATTTTAATACATATTTGTTGAAAGCTTAGGGGACATATCCATTACTAGAACTAATAATCGGATTGTACTGTCTGCTTACAGGTTTGCAAATCCTTGTTTCATATGAAAAAGAGCTGGTAAATTATGAGAAGAACCGACAGGAGTTGGCCAACGCTGAAAAACTTTTTGATCTTCCTATAACCATGTATTCTGAGCTGCTACAAGTGCAAAAGGAAATGAAGGGTCTGCGACAAGTATATGATATCTACAGTGCACAAAAGGTTTGTTAGTAAAGAACAGTAACCTTGTCCTGTGCTCTATGAAACCCTGCAAATTATTTTCGCTTTTTGTAAATTGTAAAGAAGGCAAAACTGTACATTACATTAATATATACCTCATTTTAAGTGACTTATAGCTTTTCAACTGTGAAGTACACTTACCACAACATACACACTGAATATTAAATGTATATTGATTTTAGCATATTTTATTCAAGAAGAAAAATATGGAAAGCCAAAATATATTTTAATTTTCATATTTACTTAAGCGAAAACTAGATAAAGTATATTAAAAGAAGTTGATGACATGCAATCATGATTACTGTATAATTTATAACGTTCCCTAAAATAACCAAAGTATGCATCACTTTTCTCGAAGGTTGCCAAAGAAGAATGGTCACAGACACTCTGGGCAAATTTAAATGTTCAGATTCTCCAAGATGGGATCGATGGCTTTCTCAAAACGTTCAGAAAGCTGCCAAAAGAAATCCGTAGTCTGCCAGTGGCTTTTTATCTAGAGTCCAAAATGAAGGAGTTTAAGGACTCCATTCCTTTACTTCTGGATCTAAAGAATGAAGCACTCAGAGACAGGTTTGAACCTATTTCGGAGCTTTAATTTTGCAATGTTACAGTAGATTGAATCGATCTTGAATCTGAGAGATATGCTTTGGGCCAGTCTGTTTGTAAACAAATACACCCCCAACAATAAGCCCTCCTCCCAAATTTACAAATAAAATAAAAGCCAGATAATGCCGGGTTATACAGCTTGTATGTATTTATCCTAAGGCTGGGTATACACCTGAACGATATCGGCCCGATTTGGCCAAATCGTAACGATAAATTGGGCATATCGTGTAGTGTGTATGCCCGATTTGCGCGCTCCCGTGATCGCATGTGATATCGTGTGATTGACCATGCTGCATGGCCAATTGCACGATATCGCATGTGAGGCTGAACATATTAATGAAGTGATGGTTCCGTCGTTCATTAAATCTTTTAAGTGTGTACCGGCAATAATGCGATGTCCAGGGTGAAGGTAAATCGCCCTGAACATCGGCAAGATTGTCAGTCGATTAGGAGTGTACCCACCCTAAAGCAAGCGACTATACTTTTTGTCATATTTGCTACTTACCTTATGTAACTGTCACTTTGTGGTCCCGCTAATGAGCACTGACCCCTTTTCATCTAAGTCCCACCCTTCACTCCAAGGCTCATGGTGAACTGGAAAAGAAATAGATAGATCGATAGATAGAGCTATATTTAGATAGATACAGGTTGAGTCTCCCATATCCAAAATGCTTGGGACCAAGAGTATTTTGGATATCGGAATATTCCGTATTTTGGAATATTTGCATACCATAATGAAATGTCTTGGGAATGGGACCCAAATCTATACACAGAATGCATTTATGTGTTATATATACCTTATACACACAGCCTGCAGGTAATTTTATACAATATTTTCAATACTTTTGTGGCTCAAACAATGTTTGTGTACATACATGAAATTCATTTATGTTTCATATACACCTTATACACACAGCCTGAAGGTAATTTTATACAATAGTTTTAATAATTTCTCCTTCATCCACTAGGGGACACTGGAGTTCAAGACAGTGGGGTATAGACGGTGGTAGAGCAGAGCCTGGCACTTTAAATAATTCTGAAGTGTGACTGGCTCCTCCCCCTCTATGCCCCATCAGTCCCAGTTTTTAGAATGTGCCCGAGAGAGCCGGTCACATAGGGCTGAGCTCCAGCCCATTCTTAGTATTTTTTCTTTTATTTTAATTTCTAGCTTTCACAAAGCATTGAGGACAGGCTGACAGAGTACTGCGTCTGTCAGCCTGCTACATGGAGGCATCAGGTGACCCGCCACCACTAAAAAAAGAGTGCGTGTCGGAGTCCCAGGCACCCTGGCAGTAGCTCAGGGAGGACACGCCACAGCTTAATATAGAGGCTGTGTCCGTGCTTTCGAATGCCTAGCTGCAGCCCTGATGCCAGCAGTGGTAAGTATAGCTCTGTTCCCCTTATGGGAAACGGAGTTTAATCTGCGGCCCCTCCGCCCCCTCCCAGGCTCATGTGGTATATACTGTAGTATATCCCCTCCTGGAATCCTGTAACGCCGCTAGCGTTATTACAAGGGGCGGAGCTACCGCGCATAGAGCGCGGATACCAGTACAGGGAGACTGTTCAGACAGTCTGTAATGTTGCTGCCTAGCAGCATGCCTGATCCCTGCACGATGAGCGCTGTCTTACTTTATAGAGCCTGACAGCGCTCTGTTTGCTGCTCTCACGAGAGCCGAATCCTCCCTCTGCTCTATCCCCACGAGGAGGGAGCCTGCCGCGCCCCGCTACTCCCATAAGGGAGTCTACATAGTGCACCAATTGGCGGGGCTTAGGGTGCTACTCAGCGCGGCTGTTCCCTGCCGCACTGGTGCTTGTAGAAGCGCTGGCTTCTGCACACAGCCGCCGGGAAGCGAGGCTGTTATTCACAGCGCTCTCGGCTGCGGGTAGCGGCGCCGGTGCTTGTATGAAGATTGCACCGGCGCTGTCTATTTCATTCCCGCTCCCCCACTCGCATTATGCCTACAATACATTGTTTGCGCCCCGCCCGCTTATTATAGTAGGGGCAGAGTCTACTCCATGCTGGCGTGCACAGATGCCGCCATACTCCAGGAGTATTATTAGCATATGCACCTGCCTTGAAAGGAGCCGGGGCTTATTGCCAGCATCTCCTGCATCCTCACTCTGGAGTTGTGTGGGGGGTGCAACCCTTAACAGGGTTGTGGGTTTTATTCCCAGTACGGCCCTAGCTGTTTGGAGTTTGTATGTTCTCCCTGTGCTTGCATATGGCCTCTACCGTTTTTTTCTTTGCTTAAACCTACAGCACCTGGTCTTATTAGGTTTAACGGCACAACTGTGGAGTTTGTACTTTAACCTGCAGTCCTTATAGAGATCTGGCTCTGCCTCATCTCGGTTATATTGCAAGTAGTTCCCCTACGGAACTGGGCAGTGTACTGGTTTAATATTATATAAAAAAAAAGAAAAGGACCCGCCGCCACTATTATAGAGTGAGTGTCCGGGTCCCAGGCACCCTGAAGCACGGGGAGGAACATGCCACAGCCTAATATAGAGGTTGTGTCCATGCCACTTTGCCCACCACATATCTATCAGCGCCTACGGCCACACGCCCGATCTCGTCTGATCTTGGACGCTAAGCAGCGCCAGGCCTGGTTAGTACTTGGATGGGAGACTGCCTGGGTATACCAGGTGCGACAGGCTTATTACATTGAACATCTGGGGCAAATATGCTTGATGTGTAACAGAATAATGCCGTGTGTTTCTTGCATCTATAGCTGCCAGAGATCACTCTGCCTAAAAAGTCGGGGCCACTGTTCTGGCTGCTGCCAGAAATTACGGTTATTGCATATCTTTAACCCAAGGTTAGCACAAGGGTGCGTCCCATCCCCAGGCTTAGGCCTCACATTGGCTCGCCTAAAGAATGAGCCGTACTCTTCTCATGCACATATGTGGCTACACATGTTAAATCTCAACAGCCTTCGGTGCTTACCTTAGAAGGTATGCATCTGTGCATCTATAGGGATTTATATCTTATTTATTCCCTTATACTGTGGTTTCTCTTCAGATCGAATAAATCTTTCGCCTTTTACTAAAGATTTCCGTGGAGAGAAACAATCATGAGTTTCATGTACTTTTTTGATGCCCGGCAGCTGCTGGGCTGCACACACAAGAAGTAACGTATGGCCGTTGTAGTGGTTGGCATTGCTGTCTCACATCACTGAGGTCATCTTTTGATTTCCATCATCTGGAGCCAGAAGGGCACACCTGATAAGGCGAGTACACCGGTAACGGAAGAGTCCCAGGATCGCAATCAGTCTGGGATAGTACGTTGCTAACATTTCCTGCCCCAACACCGTAGCAGAATGACGGCCACGCGCGGCACATGAGTAGTCTCCCTGTGTGGAGGTAAGCCACATGTATGTATATACTTGTATTTTGTACTAAACCCTGCGTTTAGACCTGGGGCTCAGTTCCTTCTAACTATTGCCCATGTTATATTTTTCAAATTATATCGCCACCTACTAATCTTGTATGTAGGTACGCGTAGGCATGTAGGGATTTATGTATGTGTTATGTATATATATATATGTGTGTGTGTGTGTGTGTGTGTGTGTGTATATACAGATGTATGTGTGTGTGTATATATATAATAAATATATATATATATATATATATAAAATTGCTTCTTATCCTTACCATTAAAGCAGGGGTAGGATATGTTCTTATCAGTTTTATGTCTGATACCTAGCATATTTAAAGAGGATGCTGCGATGGGAGGCTGGACTCTCCTGATCTGGTAGTTTGTTCTATAACTCCGCTTTACACCATCTCTCCCTAGGGATTGGGTGGTGTGTGTATATTATGTATATAATTATGGATATGTGTAGGTATTCCTATACTTCCACATTCATTAAGATACATCTTATTCCACGTCTGGAAAGCTGCCAGGGTTTACCAGAAGCTGTCGCTTATATCCATACATATTATATGGTGGCTCTATAGATTAGAGACATGTTCTGCAGCTTACATAGGATAGTCAGAGACTCCTATGGCATTGCTTTTAGTATGGACTCTATACATGTCCTGGGGCCTTCCTGTATGTCCACACATGTATATAAGGATATGTACTTACACCCGCCTCGGGTTATAGTCCTGTTTCCGTTAGTCTATATCTACAGTGTCCACTTCAGGGGACCTATTAATTACAACTACACTCTAGGGCGCACTTAGTAACAAACTTGTAAGACACTAGGAATGCAATGTGTGTATATATAGATATAGCATGCTGATCTCCTGGTGCGGGATATGTGTATGTGTGTATATGTATATATATATATATATATATATATATATATATATGTAATGTAGCGTGCGGATCTCCTGGTGCATGAGTTTGACAAGTGACTTACTATGTCGGTACTAACTCTTCCTTTCAGAGAGTTTGCCTTTTCATGCAGCTATGTTTATATGTGTGAATGTGTATATATACTGATATATTCCCGTTCCTTGTATGAATTTTCCTAATAATTGGAGAAATCTGTTTTTGCCCCTGACTGGCATTATCACTACGGATATATCTCTTCTTTACTTGGGATAATTAATGCATTCTATGTCTATGTACAGGTACCTTTCTCGGTATCGATTCTGGTACCTTATATTATTGTCTTGTCGCATATCTCACTACAATAGGTATCTGTAGGTCCCTTGGGTACATTTCCTATCAGTACATAGAGAATCCAGGATCTATTCCATCCTCATGGCTTATTTAGTTAATTTACATGAGGCCTAGGGCCACCCGCCGATATAGGCAGGGTCTGGCCTGGGTTGTATCAGATTGTGGGCGTAATACACAATTCACCATTATAAGTGTTAATGTAAGGATACACTAGCAGACCGTTTTTGGGGTATGTGTAATCTCTATATGGATACATATCCCTAATGGAACAGGCTCAGGTATAGCGTCCTGTTGTACGACCTTCTTGTCTCCATTAACAATTTGCTAGTTTCTACAGTATTTTCTTCTGCAGCATCTCCAGACTGAAGTCCGTGCTGTAGAGCATTGATCTTTGCCCACTGAGGCTACTCTCTGTACCTGACGTGGTGGTTTGCTGTGAGATGAATAAGGTCAGTGACATCCTACATAGCGTCCAGAGGGCTTCTGGTCGCTCACAGGTAAGAAGGCTTACCCCACTAATGCCTCGGCAGATGCTTTCTTTTTCATGCATCCTGACATAGCTGTTGTTCTCTCTTATGCACCCTAGTTGCTGTCCTAGCAGCCTTCCGCTCTTTTAAATCAGTTGGCTGTACACTTTAGAGCTTTCCTGGTGTGTGGGTGCATAATTGCAACATTGAGATTTGTGACCCTATTCTACTGGAATCTGTTGGGGTTATGGACTGAAGTACATCTATGGGCTAATGCACATCTTTACTATAAAGTGTGACAGTCTCTATGTTCCATACAGGGGGCCTGGTTTGTTTCCTGTTCAGTATCTGTTGATAAATTCAGCACACTGACAGGTACCTGAATGGTACCTTCATAGTTGTCCTAGTGCTTTAGCCTTGCGGATGGGATACTTCCCTATATTGGTAGCTCTCCCTGGGTGGAGGTGGCATCCGTGCTCTTTTTCTGCTAAGGGTATCCTGGGTGTTTTCATACTATGTTCAGGCCAGTTGTTGGTACTGATTACACTCTACCATCATGTAGGAAGTTGTCTGCTGTTTGACAGGATGGGTGGTACTGCCGTCTGACCCACTGGAAGGAATTGTAGTCTCAATCCTCTCGTATCCGCCTCTGCCTCATGCCCAGTGGGATCTCCACTCGTTGACAACTTCTATGGTTTAAACCTTCCACTGGTTACCAACCCTTTAGTTGTTGGACCTCGAGAATGGTTCAGGGCGACTGTTAGGTCGTGATTCTTGCCTCCTTGTTTGCTTTGTTAGGAGTCTGTGGACAGGTCCAGCTCTGTCTCTGTATATTGGTCTCATTATACTTTTATCTATATGATGTCCCGCAGTGCTGGGATTCTGCTGTCTGAGACTGTTGCAGCTTCCTGTAGTTGTCGCTAATACGGTTTTCTCAAGTTTTCTTCTCATGTTACTGCCATTCTATGGATTCTAGTTGGGGTTTTCTGCTCCCAACGGTCTTGCTTGGTCTGTTTTTGGCTGAGCTTACGGTGTTCTGATGCTTTTCATCTGCGGGTACTCTCTCTAGCCGTATTCCATTGAATTTACGCTGTAAGTTGTGGAATGTCTGTGACTGTTCAGCAAGGAGCTCTGATTGTCTCCTGGCTCTACGACATGCCTCCAGTCTTGGGCTGTCCCTGTTTCGGTTGGCCGGAAGGTCGGCAAGTACTCCGCGCTTCCCACCCGGGAGGTTGGCTTTGGGACGTCCCCACTGTCTTGAACTCCAGTGTCCCCTAGTGGATGAAGGAGAAAACAGGATTTTGGTACTTACCGATAAATCCCTTTCTCCGATTCCACAGGGGACACTGGACGCCCGCCCAGCGCTGCGTTCCTGCCGTTTTGTTGGGTCCTTATCTAGTTGTGTGACTGCATGTGTTCCCTGCAGAGGGTTCCTCTGTTCTTCTTCAGTCGGTATTGTTCCGTTCTGTGGTCTTCTCCTTCTCCTCATTTTCCTATTGTCTACCGTCTCCTCTCGGGCTCAGTTCTTAAACTGGGGCTGATGGGGCATAGAGGGGGAGGAGCCAGTCACACTTCAGAATTATTTAAAGTGCCAGGCTCTGCTCTACCACCGTCTATACCCCACTGTCTTGAACTCCAGTGTCCCCTGTGGAATCGGAGAAAGGGATTTATCGGTAAGTACAAAATTCCTGTTTTTGTGCCTTAAACAATGTTTGTGTACATTGAACCATCAAAAAGCAAAGGTTTCACTATCTCAGTCATGCTAAAAGAATTCCGTATTTTGGAATATTTGGATATGGGAGACAACCTGTATAGATAGATAGATAGCTGTATCTATCAATTATTTTTTTTTCATCTTAAAAAATGGGTTTGTAAGCCCCGAAATGTTTGTTTGCAGTATTTTGTTATAATACACAATCTTCCACTACGAGTCTCTGAGTGCCGCTGTTTGTTACTCGTGACATAAGTTCCAGAGGGCACCAGAGCACTTATTTTTTTTTTGTCAGTGGAGTGCCAAACCTCATCAATAAATGGCACAAATGGTGGCACTCAGATGTCTTCTAAGCAGGGTGTACTTTAATGAATCCAACTTTTCGAGCCACTGCTCGTCATCAGGTATACAAAATCACAAATACAGTGCACACTTAACTATACAACAGGATACCAATCAATTAGTGCACAAATTGTACTCCCCTATCAAATGAATCATTTATTCTTCAAAAACACATATTCATGCCAGAAATAATGTCAATATTTCAATTCTGTTAAGAATCTTTCTCAAAACAAGCACATCAGTTCAGCAAGGCAACTACTGTAGGTCCAATATACTATACAGCATGCTCTGGCAAAGAAAACATTAAGGCCTCCCAGGCCCCTTCTAATATACCAAGAACCTGTGCCAAACAAGATAGGTGACTTCCTGGACAAAAACAGGAAGTGACATCATCACTATATTAACATAAATAAATGGAGAATACAATGACATAAAAAATAAAAATAATAGTAAACATATCAAAAAGATGGAAAAAATAATATAGGAGTGAAGAAACCTCAGCAGGGTGGACACAAACCCTGTAATAGAAGTCAATAGGCAATGTTAAAAACAGCAGTAGCAATGATGCACAATCCCCGAGATTATTTTCCTGTTCACCATTTCCCTAGGAAATATGACCAAAACTTGGAGCTTGCTTTAGAATAAACAACAGGTGGGCTGATGCAGAGTTGAATGCAAGTTTATTTTGTGTAATGTATTTTGCATATTTTCGCACTGTGCATGCTCCGAAACAAAGCATATGTAACTACTGGCGAATGCAGAGTTATATCCATCTCAGTCCCATCACCACCTGCCACTGAGTAGGCGTAACTTGGCTGTAATGGAGAGTACTCACATATACCAAGTACAGAAAGGGTGTGTAGACAGAAATGCTATACTGGTGTGCAAGGTTGTGTGAATATAAAATACGCCTATATACAGACAGATTTTTTTAAACCAAGTATAGGGTTAAATGCAAGTGCGCACTGATAATGACTGCTATGAAACCAAGCATATGGATAATATTGGTCTGGCCGCAGATATATGTACAGTATACAGACATACTGTACATATTAATTCCTGGAGAAATTACCCCCTAATTGCATTCCACTCTGCATAGGACCCAAGGTGCTCTTTTAGTGACATTTATAAATGTTGGCCAATGTGCTGTTTTGTTTTCTGGGCCTGATTCAGCAAGGATCGTTGTCGTGATTACACACACAGATGGCCAATTGTTGCGTACTGCGCATGTGTATGCATCGCAGTGCGTGTGGGTGCAAAAGCTCCACTGCAATCACACTGCGATCGCAGTGACCACGCAGACCCATCGCAGAGTGATTGACAGGAAGTGAGCGTTTGGTGGTGGTGATGGGGGGGGCGGTCGGGGAAACACAAGTGTGTCAGTGTGTTTGAATGCCGTTACAGGGACGTGCATAAATTAGCCACTGAGATGGCATACGCAGCTTGAGCTTTCACTGCGTGCGATGAGGCTAGCAAATTCTGAGTAAGGTCAGAACTTTTGTAATTATGCGTGAGGCTCCGATGGTACTCGATATTACCGATGGTTTCGCAGACTTGCAAGGTGTTACGGATGTGGGTAAGGGGAAGTGGGTGTTCTTATGTTAGGCTGTGATTACAAACATTAGCATATTTTCACAGTGGGTCTGCGTGTGTAATCGCAGCTGCGATCGCAATAGCAGTCTGTAATGAATCAGGCCCTCTGTGCACACATTTAGTGTTACCTAATATTTCCTCTATGATTTCACCATTCTGTAGGATTTTTACTAAGCACAAAACCACCTGTTTCCTATTAGTCTGTCTTCTTGTACTGATGGAACATACTGTATGCCATGATATTATGTGTAATCCTAAATATATATATTTTTTGTCTTGCAGGCATTGGAAAGACTTGATGGCCAAAACTGGGACAAGTTTCGATATGAACCCTGATACTTTCACCTTGGAAAACATGTTTGCCATGGAATTACACAAGTATCCAGAAGTCATCAATGAGATTGTAGCTTCAGCAGTTAAGGAGCTTAGCATAGAGAAGGTAAGAGTACTTAGGCCAGGTTCGGAAACATGTACACTTCGTACATGTACATCATTATTTTGTCATGAGCGTAAGGACAGTAGTGATTCAATAGCAACATTCAGATTCATTGAGAGTCTAGTAAGACACAAATTGCTCTCCCCACATTAGACCTGATTAGGAGCAAATTAAAAAAGAGGAGTAATAAAGGAGCACTTTGCTAATGGAACAAACACATGCCTTAGAAATTAATAGGCGGGTTTTAGCAGCACTGTATGAAATCCTCTCTGAACCACAAATCTCAGCCCAGAAAGATGTATCTTTGGATTACAAACTGATTGTGCGCCTTCTGTAGCACACTTGTGCCAATGTCGGCACTGCTGTCCTGCTAGGAGCTTGACACTAATCGGTGCACATCACTAAGTGCCGGTCACTGCATCACTGTAGACAATGATGTGCAGAGCTCACACAGTGATGGCATGCCTGAGAAATGAACATTGGGGTTTGAATAGCGCTCAATGAAATCATCACTGAACTACAAGTCTCAGCCCAGAAAGAGGTGTCTTTGAATTACAAACTGACTGTGCATCTTCTGTAGCACAATTGCGGGAATGTCGGCACTGCTGTGCCGCTAGGAGTTTGCACAACATGTCGCTAATCGGTACACAGTACTAAGTCACTGCATAATTGTAGACTGTATTGCGTGGCATTCACACAGTGATGGCATGCCTTAGAAATGAGCAGAGAGCTTTTAAGGTTGCTGTATGAAGTAATCACTGAACTACAAGTATCAGCCCAGAAACTGACAAACTGACTGTGCGTCTTCTGCATCAAACTTGTGGAAAATTCCACAGTGCCGAGCGGCGCTCAAACAACCATGACATGCCTTAGAAATTAGTAGTGGGGTTTGAACAGTATGAAACCATCACTCAACTACAGAAGTGAGAGAAATCGAGAGTGCAAAGGGGTGAGGTAGACTACGTGGTGACATGGTTAAGTGGTGTACGTATATGCTATTTCATTTAATGAAAACCACCAACTATTGTTAATTTTTTTTAAAAATACATACTGTAAAAAGATTTATACAATCTGCCTTTAATGGTAAAGAGGGAAAGTGTAGGGCACAATCGCCCTGATTCAGAGATGTACCTTAATTAAATTACATCTGTGATTTTGCATGGAACGCAACTGCGAATATATGCTGATGTTTCCAAAGCTTCCCCAAGAATAGGGAAGCCCACTACTACCCTCTCGTACAGCGCATAGACATGGCAGCATTTGCCTAACCAACCCCGTTACCTCTCCCAAATGCTGACTACCTGGCACTCACTTTGCAAATTAAATTGGATGAAAGTGGATTTAAGAAAGTTCACCTCAGCTGTGTACTTTACATTGTCTAAAAAAGTTTCAATGTACTTCCTGAGTTACAGTAAAGAGCAGAAGCATATTGGGACCATTGTTGCCAACTCTGAAATGAAAAACAAGCAAGTGATGAGTGTAAAACAAGCCCAATACAACCCAAATCAATCCATTAAAGGCTAAAAGGATAGCGCAACTAAATGGTGCGGGGGTGGTGGTAATTTAATGAAAACCACAAACTGTATTGTTTATTGTTCATTTTATAAAAATACATATAACCATTTATATGCAAAACAGGGCTTTTCTCTGCACTATTAATAAAGCCCATTGGGCAAAATAAAATGCAGGGCACTTGGTTTACAATCCTTGCAAGACAACCTTCCTCCCAACCCAACCCCCACTCCCCTGGGAGAGTTCTACTTATACTATATAAATGAAGTGGAGGATGGTGTCCTCACAATGGTGACCCTCCTCTCCTTTTCATGGTTAACAAAACATATCCTTTATTATATTAATGAAAGGCTCATGCTTGTTTTGGGGAAAGGGACCTAGAGGGCACACCAAGTTTTTAATTTGAGCACACCACCCATTCAAAAGATTTCATACAGTATCCTTTCAGTATTTGCAGTTAGCACTAACTGATAAATTAATAAAAATAAACTGTAATATTATTTACTGTATGTACTCTAATCCCCTTACAATCATATTCACGATATAATACACTATACAGCAAGCTGGGCTGAGACTTTTAGTTGAGTGATGATTTCATACACAGCAGTGCCATAATTGCCGCAAGTGTGCTGCATAAAACGCACAAGCAGTTTGTAATTCAAAGACATCTCTTTCTGGGCTGAGACTTGTAGTTCAGTGATGGTTCTAAACACCGCTGCTTAAGCCCCACTACTAATTTCTAAGGCATGTCATCACTGTGTGAGCCCCGCACACCACTGTGCTCCTAGTGGCACAGCAGTGTCGACATTGCCGCAAGTGTGCTGCATAAAACAAGAGATATGGTAAGAACTTACCTTTGTTATCTCTGTTTCTACGAAGTCAATAGGGTCCACAGGGTTGACCTTGGGGTATAGGTTGGGAACCAAATCCGGGCACCACGCAGTTAAAGCTTTTAGCTCCCAGGATGCACTTGGGTCCACTCTCCCTATAACCCCGCCCCCCTGCCAGAGGCACCTCAGTTTGTAAGTAGCCAAAGGCCGGAGGAGGAGAGAAAAAGAGAGAAAAAACTGGAACACTCAAGAACCATACTCACAGAAAAGGAGACGGGAAACCGGTGACCAGTAACAGAACCCATATGAAGCCAGGTGCGTCAGGGCAGGCGCCCTGTGGACCCTATGGACTTCGTAGAAACAGAGATAACAAAGGTAAGTTCTTACCATATCTCTTGTTTTCTACTTCAGGGTCCATAGGGGGTCCACAGGGTTGACCTTGGGGATGTCCCAAAGCAGTTCAACCAAGGGTGGGGACGCTCCTGTGCTGAGAGGAAAATCCGCCGCCAAAAAGGAAGCATCCTGAGAGGCAAAGGAAACCAATGCCTAGAACCTTAAATAGGTGTTGACAGAAGACCACGTGGCCACCTAGCAAGGCAAAACAGCCAAGGCGCCACAGCGAGCCACCCACGAGGGTTACATGGCCCGAGAAAAACAAGCATCAACAACAGAAAGGCCTAACCATGGGTAGGCCCCTGAAGAAGACATGCAAGGCCATCCAGCCAACATTTGGCTATAGGCTGGCCATCTTTTCCTGTTAAAACCAGAAATCTCACACCACCAATAAGGACCACAGTCAATGAGGCCACACCAGCCGAGAGGACTGGGGACTGAATGGCCGTACCATAAATTCCAGAATAGATTCCAGAATAATATGGAACCTAAAAATCACTAAGAAGAAACACAGGGTGAGAGCAACTCACACCCTGACATGATGCCCTCAAGAAGAGGGAGCCACATGAGAACACTCCCAATTCCGACACTCACCTGGTTGATATAAACACCCTGAGAGAAAGAGAGAGAGCCAAAGCAATAGACCATGTAATGGCTATCACAACCAGCGGTTCCATTGACTCTCCCCGAAGGGAACGAAGAACCACTACTAACTCCCAAGGAGTCCCTAGGGAGGACAAATGGAGGCATAATCCAGAAAACATTCCAAAGGATGAACTGGATACCAGAGCGGAGCAATTCCATATCTTAATCATACTGACAGTGTAGAGATCCGTACTGTCAGGACGGCCAGGCCGAGGGTGAAACCCAAGCCACCCGGAAGGAATGCCAGAATATCTGGAAATCCTGGACACCGGAGGATTGTATCGACAGGTATAGTACCAAAAGAATGCTGCCACAGTTTGTGGTAGGTCCCAGCAAAAGCTGATCCATGTGCTCTAATCATTCCAACGATGACAAAGCCAGGGAAGCCGTAAGACCACTGTAGGGACGCAGTCAAAGACAAACGACCCAGGTCAAAGGCAAACCCTAGGACCCTGAGACAACAGGTCTGGGCAGTGAAGCATCAGGAATGGAGTATCGATGGAGAGACTCCGAAAAACCAAGTACCCCTGACATCTGGGGCAATCAGGAGCCACCAGCAGGAAAGCATCTCCGTCTCGATTGAAACACTTCCCTCGAGGAAGAATGGAGACCGGAGAACACAGGTACGCAAATTGGAAGGACCACTTCACCAACAAAGAGTCACTGAAGGTTGCTTCAGAATCCCCAGAGTTGGACTGTAACACCATAGTGTGATAGAGTCAGAAGGCCATGAGGGTCACCTCAGGAGGGGCCCCCCCTGCTCACCAGGAGATGAAACCTCTCTTGGGGAAGAGACTAGTCCCCGGAATGCACGTCGTGACGGCTGAGGACTCCCGCTTCCCAATGGAGAGCACCTGAAATGAACGCTGTCGAGATGGTCGGGAGGAGACCCTCGGACAATGTCCGAATGTATGACATACCTGACATTGCCACCCAATGAACAGTATTGCTAAAAAGGAAGCCACTGTTCTGACCCTGTCGGACTTAACTTTTTCAGGGTCACCGGGAAACAAGGGCTATGCCAGAGTGAAGGCCCAAGACAGGCTAAAGTTCCAACAAGTTAATTGACAGGGTGGAATCAACAGACATCCAACTGCACTGAAATGGATGCGAACCAGACACAGTCCTTAACAAAGAATACCCTGGACGAGATGGCCATAGTCACCCGAAAAGGGACCGACTTGCCTCCGGGGAGAGCATCATCGTTTGAACAGTGATCAGACAGAAAAAACTTGTTCCATCTGGAGATAAGCCAATTATGGAAAGGCCTGGAATGGAACTAAGCCCATTCCACCCTTCCAAAGGCAGACACTGAATAATGGACCATGCATCCCAGAGTGTAAAGACATATGTCGACTGGGCAGACATCCATGTACTCCTAATGGAAGAGTGGAGATGCCGTCTTATGCCAGAAGAATTCTCAGATTCTGAGAATCCAGCAGGGCTCCTAGGTGAAGAATACCCAGAGAGGGATGCAGGGAGGACTTTTTCCCCATTGAATAAACGTCTGCACCCTGAAGAAGCCACAGTCAACCTGACCCGGCTGTAAAGTACCCCGGTGATCCTGCTAAGAGCAGGAGGCCATCCAGGTACAGTTGCATTGGGATATACTGAACAGAAGAACTGTCAGAAAATCCAAAACGCTGGTAAACCCCTGTGGGGCTGAGAACAGTCCCAACAGGCAGAGCCCGAAAAATTGTAAGTGCTGTGATACAGCAAACCTCAGTCCATGCTGAGGCAAGGTCTCTGTAAGTACCCGTAGGCACGCGTCCTGTATATCCAATGATACCATAAAGTCCCCAGGTTCCAAACATAGTATGATGGAGCATAGGGATTGCCTCCTGAGCCCAGGTAGCTTTAGGAACTGGTTCAGGGAATTTGAGACAGAGAATAGGCCAAAGAGGACCATTCAGCCACCGCACCAGAAAGAAAGCAGAACAACCAGTCCCTCGCTGAGAAAGTGGGGATGGCCCAATTAGCTCCGCTTACTGCAACAACTGTATAGCTTTCTGGATTTGTAAGGCCCTGTTCGGGTCCGAATAAGGGCCTGCGTACCATCACATGGAAATAGGCCGCCTGAGCAAAGAGAGGGCGTACCCTCCTACCCACGTAGCCGCGGCAACTTGACACTAGTACCGGGCGAACTGAGAAAATCGCCATCTCCCCAGTGGTAGGCCTGTTCGTCAGGCTGAAGATATATCCGTAGGTTCAGAAGCAGGATCGGCTGGCAGTCCAGGCCTGCTCGGAACTGGATATGTCGGCCCTTGTAAAGGCCGACAGTCTATGAAAAAACAGACCTTTAGGCTGACCCAGAGGGCAAAAAGACTTAATAGACTTAGTCTGAGGCCCTGTAGTGGGCATAGCTGAAGGCGGTAAATTTGTACTGCCACTGTCAAGGTCAGAACCAAACAAGATCTATACCCTATAGATGGTATCTGCACCTCTGCATTCACAGAGCGCAGCCATAGGGTATTACGGAGGATACAGTCGCAGCCGGAACTCTGAAAGTTAGGAGACTGGTATCCAATATAGGCATGTCCACCTATGACAACTGCATATATTACGTGAGCGACCAAATACATTTGAACCCCAGACGTGTTGGAGGGGAAAAAACATTACAAGTGCATCAGCTCAGTATGCAATAGTATTAACCAACCATGCTATAGCCATGGTAGGATGGGTAACAACCCCTGAAAGCGATACTGATTTCAGGGAGAGTAATCAGACGAGTAACACGCCCATCCACCCCAGGAGGGGCTCGTGATGACCCCCAGGGAATTTGGGACAGGAGGCCAAACACTGTTGTAATACCTCGTATCTGGCAACAGCCAGAGTCCCGCCATGCGATCCACCCGCTCCAGAAGGCACGTAATACTGAGGGTGTATGATACAGGTGCAGGTCAACATTCACTTTAACCAGAATGGACCTGCTACCAGCCCTAAAGCAGGGATAATAATACCTGAAATAGGCTTCCCCCCCGTCTAAGAGGGAAAGAGCCCAAAACAGTATCCAGTTCACGGCAGAGCCAACTGGGAAGTAACCACAGGGCGTCAACCACGCCAATTTGCGTTTCGTAGAAAACGACATCCACCCAGGGTGGCTGTTGTGGTAATCCCTGCAAGGGGAATTACAGACTATTGTGGCACCAGGGAGAATTCATATACTCGAAAAACCCCTGCAGGGAGCTATAGTCTGTGTCACAGGGGAAGAGTGCAAGAAACTGCAAGATACCCTGAGATGAAAAGGGCAGTATGGTGAAGTAACCCCCAGGTGAGGTACAACAATAGGGCCCGCCCGGCGATCCGCAATTGAGAGGATCCCGAGAAAACAAACCGCCCAAGGGGGTCGTGAAAGGGCCCGGCACCCGATGACGCCACATACAGAACCCTTTAAGAGTTAAATCCTCCGCACTAACACCTGCAGCACATGGCTTGCAGGATAGTAAAAATGGGTGCAGTATAACGCTCTATCTCCTGGTCAGACATATCTGACCAAGCTTGTCGGAAATATCAAGCAGCGCTATACTGGTCCTGACTGATACTAAAAATTAGCTGCAGGGACCCATTTTCAGCGTATGCAACACACAGTTCCACTCAAAATATGGCAACGTGCAGCACGCAACAGTATGTGACAAACCTCACAAATATTAACAAGTATATAAATGTGAGGTCTCAGAACCACCCCAAGCACAGCTGTATTAGGGCAGATAAAGAAAAGGGATAGATATACACTGACAGGTGAGAGAATAAAGTACAGACAGTCAGCACTAGCATAAGTCACATACAATGCAGATATATACATATATACTTAAACATGTCATATAATATACTGCACTATTACACTGCATGCAACTTACCCAGATTCAGTGTCTGGGAAGGCTACAGCGCTGTGTACACTGACCTAGTGGTGAGGTACGCAGGGGGACTGGACCAACTGCCATCTCCGGAGATTTCTGCTGCACCACAGAGAAATGGCCGCCTGGAGACCTCAGAAGAAGTGTGGCCCGCGGAGGAAGCAGCTCAGCGACGCCAGACTATGGATACTGAAAGGCGCGCTGAGCTGAGGGGAGGAGCCGCTGTAGCAGGAAAGGGTGCCTCCCCTGGCCGGCTATTAACCCCCGGGTCGCCGGCTCCCTGCACCAAACACTAAGTCCCTGGTGGTCTAGTGGACACACGGGGTATGTGGGGGCCAGCCGCCACTGCCGGCGCCTCCGGTCTGTCCCCAGAGACCGGAGGCACAGGACTGCATTTCAAATGCGCGGATCACCGCAAGCGGTGACCCGCGCCTTACCTGCTCCCTGTGGATCCGGCAGCAGTCCTGGGCGCCCGCAGAGTCCGGCTAGTACAGACTCTGGGATCCCGCTGAGATCCCCAGATCTGTACTGGCATCTCAGCGCCAGCGGGGTGACGGAGCAGCAGCTTAGACGTCCTATGGACAGTCTGACGCTGCCGCTCTGAAGAATCCAAAGGAAAAATAAAAACTTTGTCCTTTAGAAAAAATAAAGCTTAGGGGCTGCTAATCAGCTCCCCACTGCACTAAACGGTGACCCGACTCCGGCCGGGCACCAACTTAAACTGAGGTGCCTCTGGCTGGGGCGCGGGGTTATAGGGAGAGTGGACCCAAGTGCATCCTGGGAGCTAAAAGCTTTAACTGCGTGGTGCCCGGATTTGGTTCCCAACCTATACCCCAAGGTCAACCCTGTGGACCCCCTATGGACCCTGAAGTAGAAAAACGCACAGTCAGTTTGTAATTCAAAGATACTTCTTTCTGGGCTGAGATTGGTGGTTCAGTGATAATTTCATGCAGCACTGCTCAGACCCCACATCACTGCATCACACGGACTGGCACGGAGTTTTCTAAAATGAGGTGTTATCGTGCTGATACGTGTATCTAGCATAATATACTGTAATAAAGATGGTAGAACACATTTATAAATTGTTTTTCAAAAGTGTACTCAGGACTCACACACTGAATAATTTAATCCTTTATTACACACTCAATTACAGCTCTTGATCCATGACAACTATAGCGTACCGAATAACTGGTTCAGTCAGCCAATCAGCGGGTGGTACTACAGACATTGCATTGTCTTTTTTTACGCATCTGTAGTGCAGTTTAGGAAAAGCGACATCTGGTGGACAGAAAGTTGTATTACACTCTCCGGCTGTTCCAGCAATTCTGTAAATATGAATGCGCCTCTATACGCCTCGGCACAGCGCGACTAGCAGGGCGCGCTACATGGCATATGGAGCAAATATGTAGCAGGACACATCTGTATGTGATCTTTGCTGAATTATCTTTTCATAGCCACATTATATTATCTGTATGGATTTTACTGAACTATCTCATAGCCACATATCACTATATCTTGTATGACCTTTGCTAAACTTCTTTATCATATTATTATTAATTCTGTGTGACCTTTGATTCATTTATATCCAAAGCCACTGGTACAGATTGCCCTCATACACCTAGCCTCAATATATCATGTGGCGCAAGACGCCTGGAGCAAGTGAGCTGCACCAAGCCGTGTAGCATCTTTTTCACTCGAATGTGCGTCTTAGTCGCAACATGATGCGACAAAACTGCTTCACGAGACGGCACTGATTCATTTGTTATGCAACACTTGTATATCTGTGTTCTAATGAGTCTAAAGCTATACAGCGGAACTTGACATGGAAGAAAATACCCATGACCTATTGATCAAAGTGCTTTGTGTTTCTATTCAGACTTCATCTTGGTCCAGAATACCAGCCAGATGGCTCCATCCATCCCATCTCAAATCTCAAATCCTTCAATTCACATCTTTATGTAGAGAATTTCTCCTTCACTACTTGCTCCGTCACTGATATGGCCTATCGGCATCAGTGTGGGTCATCTCACTCTTCTCACGACGGCTCCTCTTCACGCAGCAGGAGAGACACTGGGCCTGGTGGACCGGCAGAGGCGGAACTTATTCCATCATAACTGACAGAATGCAGTTCTGGACTACTTTAACCAGCATGCCGGTGTGACAGCTATAAACAGCTGGCGGCCCAGCACCTCATCAATACTGCTCCCATCCAGGCTGTATCTGCCCTTTGGCATTTGCCAGAACTACCAGATGGGCAGTCCAGCCCTGGTTCTGTGTTTTAGTCCTGCCGAACACATCAGTGCTTTTTAATGCAGGACTTGTGACACTATGGGCCTGGTTTAGACTAGAGTAGCACACAATGCCTGTGCCCATGGCGTTGACTCATTTTTTTGCTTCTGTACATGCGCAAAAATCTCTGAAAACTGGAATGGCACATGCATTCTGGGCACTGGCATCTCGACAGCCGGGATATTAATTACATCACAAAGAAATTAGTTACATACATAACTATAGAAAAACTGCCAAGGACACTCTTTAAATGTGAAGACTGATAGGAATTTATATAAAGTAATAACCCCTGCAGAAACACTAACACAAATAGAAGTACTGTACACGGTACACTGAGAATTCTGGCTAGAAAAATGTTCTATTACACACAAGGCACTGGGCCTGATTCAGAGAGGGACAGATTTACACAGCCACACACAAGCGCTGTGCAAATTCTCCACTTCGCATGCAAATACAGAAGGAGTTGTCAGACACCTCCTTGCTGCAGTTGCAATCCCAGCACTGTGACCAACGTCAATGGTCTCTATTCAGGCGTTCAGTTGAACACCTTGTTATCCACTACCTAAAGTAGTGAATAAAATAAAAAATCCTAAACAGCAGAAAAAACTGTGTCCTACTCCATTGGCAAAAAATTAAAATCTGAAGTCTTTCCAGGGGAGGAGCATAGAGGGGGAGGCGTCAGAGATCGACAAGTCTGTAATGTAGTTGTGCCCTGCTCCGACACTAGCAGCAGTGCCTCCCATTATGGATGAAAGAGAAACAAGTATTCTTTTCTTCAATATAATACCAAAACAAAGGCTTCTTTGTCCTTAAACAGAAATTGAAAAATTGAGAAAATTAAATGATAAAATAAATATTATTTAATTAACTTACAGTTAAATCCTCTCCTCTGAAGCCAAATGAGATACAATCATCTCTTCAGTAGTGGGGTCTAATTATAAAGCAGTGACAACCCCTTCTAGGCAAAGTAAGGGGTTATCACTGCTTCCTCCTATTTGATTTCTCCTGTGGTCCCTCTATTTTTGTTGGTTACCACATCCCCATATACAGAGCAGGAACACAAAAAAAAAAGCTCCTGGTGATAATGACGACTTGCTCCAAACCAGACTCAAATGCTGCCAAATGCGAATGGTTGCACTTCTCAAGATACCTGGTAGTAAATACACTATTTTAAAGAGTCATTTATGACCATTTTGCTAAGAACTGTGCCTCAGCCTCAATGGTGTAGACAAGTCATTAAATATTAGTTGTTGTACATTATATGCCACTTTGTATTTTAAAAGTTTTGTCAAACATATCCTTAAAAACAATCGTTATAGAAGTGATAGCTAATATATTTTTTATTTTTACAGACATCCCCAAATGACTGTATTACAACTCTTAGGGCCTCTACACACTAGAACAGTGGTTCTCAAACTCTGTTCTCAGGACCCCACAGTTAACGTTTTCCAGGTCACCCAGCAGGTGCACAGGTGTATTCATTACTCACTTTTAAAAGATCCACAGGTGGAGCTAATATCTCACTTGTGATTCTGTGTGGAGACCTGGAAAACATGCACTGTTTGGGGTTCTGAGGACCGAGTTCGAGAACCTGTGCACTAGAAGATTTTATAAAAGATTTGGCCAGTTCAGATGCATTGGAACGACAAATCGTTAAAATCGTCCAGTGTGTATGCACTACATTGTGTAGTGCATGCTCCCATGGGGTCGTCAGCCGCATCGCCTGACCTTTTGTACATGCAGTCAAATCAGCTGACGATCCTATGCAGCGCTCTATGGCGGGTGCTGGCATATTGTGCAGTCGGGCACCGGATCGCCCAGTGTGTACGGACTGCTCGATATGTCGGCCCGTCGGTAGGGGGGTAGTGTCGTTTAGTGTATACCCAGCTTTACCCTAATCATTTTATATTGCAACACTCTATTTGCGAACAGTGAAAATTATGAAAACCTTAGAATATGAATTTTATTTTTAAATATATATTTCTTTAATTTGTATAACTAGATATGCTTTTGCTTTTTTTTTGTAAACAGGGTGTTAAGGAAATCGTAGATACTTGGGAAAATATGAAATTTATTGTACAGAGATATATAAAGGGCACTCAAGACCGTGGCAGTATATTGGGATCTGTCGATGATATTCTGCAAATACTCGATGACAATGCTATGAACCTCCAAAGTATCTCTGGCAGTCGGTTTGTTGGCCCATTCCTAAATACTGTACAACATTGGGAAAAAATGCTCTCTCTGTTTGGGGAAGTTATTGAAGTAAGTGCAATAAATATTGTTTCACCAGAACCAATTATTTTAGTGCTAAATTATTATTATTTTTTTATTATTGAAGCATTACATGTGTAGCAAAAGAGAAAAAATAATACAGAAGAATACCAGTGGTCAATACTCAAGGTAGACAGTATAAATATTGGTTATATAAATGACAAATGGAACAAAATGTCACAGCGGAGAGCAAGAAAAAATAATACAGAAGTACAAAACCAGTGGTTATTATTCAAGATAGACCGTGTGAACATTGATTCTATAATTAACAAATGAAGCACAATTTCTCAGCGGAGAGAAAATAGAGTGTGTCATATCAGAATACTTAAATGCAAACACACACACAAAAATTAAGCTCTCATCTTTCCTCCCACCTGCCCCAAGGGAGTCTGTCTACATTTTAACATAGAGCCACATACCCATATTAAAGCAAATTAGGATCACCAGCCACGTCTTGGTGAAGATGGCAAGAAGTTTAATGTAAACGTCTAAGAATTTGATCCTTTATTTCTGAAGATAGGGTGTCAATATAGCTCTCCCACATATCAAAAAATTGCTTCGTTTTAGATTCCTTATAAAGAACCACTTCCACACAATTAATTTGAAAAAGATAGAAAAGTTTGGCCTTAAAAATCGATAGGGTGGGGTAGGCTGAGTGATTTCACGTTTGAAAAATGGCTTTGCGAGCTGCAGCACCTACAGCCATCAGCAAGTATCTGCCTACAGGGATGATATGGGGATGAGCGGGGAGAATCCCAAAAACAGCCCACTCGGGTGTCTTAACCTGTAGCCAGAAGCTCTGTAACAAGGTACATTGCTAGAGACAATGGTATAATTCAGCCATGGGGTCCTTGCATCTATAACAATTACGTACAGTCGATTGCCCAATAATAAAGTCTCTATGAGGTAATAAATAAGTTCTGTGCAGAAAATGTAAGGACATTTTGGTATACATTGTAGAAGGCAATAGTTTGCAGGAGCATACATGGGCTATAAGAAAATCCTCCAAAAGTAAATGAGGAAAATTACAGAGCCAGCGTGACAGTCCACAGAGAATAATCTAACCCTTCTCTAAGGTGGGTGTAATATGCAGAGATTGCCTTCTTGGTTAAAGGTGGCCATCATAATAAACTACAGGATTCTGCACGGTAGCCCCAGAGAAGGCTCTAACTGTGGCACTGATCTAATGTTAGGCCTGTAGATACGCCATCGGATAAGCTTCCAAAATGGCAAATTTAGCTACAGCTTCCAGGAGCGTGAGAGTCCTCCTCAGAGTTTCATGTACCATGGTAGAAATGCTGTTCACCCTCCAAATATTATTAGGGGTGTGCACCGGCCACTTTTCGTGTTTTGTGTTTTGGTTTTGGATCTGGATCTTTCTTCGTGTTTTGGATCTGGATTGGTTTTGCCAAAACCACCCTTCCGTGTTTTGGGTTCTGGGTTTTGTGTTTTGGATCTGTATTTTTTTGAAAAAAAGCATAAAAACAGCTAAAATCACAGAATTTGTAGGTTTTTCTGCTCCTATGCTATTATTAACCTCAATAACCTTAATTTCCACTCATTTCCAGTCTATTCTGAACACCTCACACCTCACAATAGTGTTTTTATGTCCAAAAGGTTGCACCGAGGTAGCTGGATGACTATGCTAAGCGACACGAGTGGGCGGCACAAACACGTGACCCATCTAGGCGTGATACTGCAGTGGCAGACAGGATGGCAGTTTGAAAAACTAGGCCCCAAACTGTACATAATGCAAAGAAAAAAAAGAGGTGCAAGATGGAATTGTCCTTGGGCCCTCCCACCCACCCTTATGTTGTATAAACAGGACATGCACACTTTAACAAACCAATCATTTCAGCACAGGGTCTGCCACACAACTGTGGCTGAAATGATTAGTTCGTTTGGGCCCCCACAAAACAAGCTGGCAATTAATGTGTCCCTGCACAAACTGGCTCCACGGAGGCAAGATGTCATCCTCATCCACCGATTCCTCACCCTCTTCAGTGTGTACATCCTCATCCTCACAAAGTATTAACTCGTCCCCACTTGAATCCACCACCACAGGTCCCTCTGTACGTTCTGGAGGCTGGTCTCCCTGGAAGAGCTGATAATTCATTTTGATGAACATCATCTTCTCCACATTCTGTGGAAGCAACCTCCTACGCCTTTCGCTGACAAGGTTCCCGGCTGCACTAAACACTCTTTCGGAGTACACACTGGAGGGGGGGCAACTCAGGTAAAATAGAGCCAGTTTGTACAGGGGCCTCCAAATTGCCTCTTTTTCCTGCCAGTACAGGTATGGACTGTCTGACATGCCTACTTGGATGCTGTCACCGATGTAATCCTCCACCATTCTGTCAATGGTGACAGTATCATATGCAGTGACAGTAGACATGTCAGAAATTGTTGCCAGGTCCTTCAGTCCGGACCAGATATCCAAACTTGGTCCTGCCTGCCCTGCATCACCGCCAGCGGGTTGCTTAGGATACCTAAGTTTTTTCCTGGCAGCCCCAGTTGCAGGAGAAAATGAAGAAGGAGCTGTTGACGTGTCACGTTCCGCTTCAGCTGACAGTGTGTTCACCAGCAGGTCTTTGCACCTCTGCAGGCTTGTGTCGGCCGGAAAGAGAGACACCACATAGGCTTAAAACCTAGGATCGAGCACGGTGGCCAAAATGTAGTGGTCTGATTTCAACAGATTGACCACCCTGGAATCCTGGCAAATCGAATGAAGGGCTTCATCCACAAGTCCCACATGCTGAGCGGAATCGCTCCATCTGAGGTCCTCCTTCACTTTCTCCAGCTGCTTCTGCAAAAGCCTGATGAGGGGAATGACCTGACTCAAGCTGGCAGTGTCTGAACTGACTTCACGTGTGGCAAGTTCGAAGGGCTGGAGAACCTTGCACAACACGGAAATCATTCTCCACTGCGCTTGAGTCAGGTGCATACCCCCTCCTTTGCCTATGTCATAGGTGGATGTATAAGCTTGAATGGCCTTTTGCTGCTCCTCCATCCTCTGAAGCATATAGAGGGTTGAGTTCCACCGCGTCACAACCTCTTGCTTCAGGTGATGGCGGGGCAGGTTCAAGAGTGTTTGCTGGCGCTCCAGTCTTCGGCACGCAGTCGCTAAATGGCGAAAGTGGCCTGAAATTTTTCGGGCCACCCAAAGCGTCTCCTGCACGCCCCTGTCGCTTTTCAGAAAATTCTGCACCACCAAGTTTATTGTGTGAGCAAAACATGGGACGTGCTGGAATTTGCCCAGATGTAATGCCCGCACAATATTGGTGGCGTTGTCAGATATCACAAATCCCCAGGAGAGTCTAAGTGGGGTAAGCCACTGGGCGATGATTTCCCTCAGTTTCTCTAAGAGGTTGTCGGCGGTGTGCCTCTTACTGAAACCGGTGATACACAGCGTAGCCTGCCTTGGAACGAGCTGGCGTTTCTGAGATGCTGCGACTGGTGACGCTGCTGCTGTTGCTGCGTAAGGTGATACATCTACCCAGTGGGCTGTCACAGTCATATAGTCCTTAGTCTGCCCTGTTCCACTTGTCCACATGTCCGTGGTTAAGTGGACATTGGGTACAACGGCATTTTTCAGGACACTGAGGACACTTTTTCTGATGTTTCTGTACAGTCTCGGTATCGCCTGCCTAGTGAAGTGGAATCTAGACGGGATTTGGAACCGGGGACACACTACCTCCAGCAATTGTCTAAATCCCACTGCACTAATGGCGGATACCGGACGCACGTCTAACACCAACATAGCAGTCAAGGCCTCAGTTATACGTTTTGCTTCAGGATGACTGCTGTCGTACTTCATCCTCCTCGCTAAGGACTGTTGGAGGGTCAATTGTTTAGTAAAAGTAGTGGTGTTCCTACTTCCTCTCTGGGATGATGAACGACTCCCAGCAGCAGCAACAGCAGCAGCGGCAGCAGGAGGCGTAGCAATGCAGGATCCTCCAGAGGAATCCGGGATAGGAGAGTCAGTCATGCCAGTGACATGGCCTGCAGGACTACTTCCGATCCTGACTAAGGAGGAAATTGACGAGGAGGGAGTTGATGGTGTGGTTTGCAGGCGCTTTGATACAACAGGACAACAGGATTTAGGTGTCCCTGGACTGCTTACGGTCTTAGCCAAAGTTTCTGAACTTGACAGTAACTTATTATGAACGCGCTGCAGGTGCCGTATAAGGGAGGATGTTCCTAGGTGGTTAACGTCCCTACCCCTACTTATTCCACCTTTACATAAGGTACATATGGCAAGACAGTTGTTGTCCGGATTTGGATAGAAATATTGCAAGACCAAAGAGGTGGAATGTTTGGTCTTCTGCCCAGGCATGACCGTGATGGGCTTTTTCATCCCACGGACAACAACTGTCTCCCCCGGAGCCTGATTTAAACAAACCACATCACCATCAGAATCCTCCTCGCCAACTTCCTCCTCAGCGCCAGCTACACCAGTATCCTCATCCTGTTGTACTTCAACAGTGACATCTTCAATTTGCATATCAGCAAGTGGACTGTGGGTGCTCCTTTCAGCACTTGCAGGGGGCGTGCAAATGATGGAAAGAGCCACCTCTTCCCGTCCAGTGCTGGGAAGGTCAGGCATCGCAACCACCACCACACTTGGACTCTCCTTGGGGATTTGTGATATCTTCTTAGAAAGCACAGTTCTTCGCTGTGCTTTTGCCAGCTTAACTCTTTTGATTTTTTTAGTGGGAGGAGGGCTTCCATCGTCATGTGAAGCTGAACCACTAGTCATGAACATACTAGGGATCGACCTTAGCCGTTCCTTGCCACTCCGTGTCGTAAATGGCATATTGGCAAGTTTACGTTTCTCTTCAGCTGATTTAAATGTTTTTTTCAAGGTCATTTTCCTGAACTTTGTCATTTGGGATTGTATGTGCCCTCTATTATGACATTGGGCATCGGCCTTGGCAGACGACGTTGATGGCATGTTATCGTCTATGTCATGACTAGTGGCAGCAGCTTCAGCACAAGGAGGAAGTGGTTCTTGATCTCTCTCTATTTTATTTTTATCGGAGAAAGTTTGGTCCTCCATTTATGTTATATCGATTTGATATATACGTGCGGCTAAACACAGAAAATATTTCTTTATTTTTGCTGGAGAGTAATGCACTTTGTGGATTACACCAGCCTTTAAGAAATGAGCCAGCCGGCTCTTTACATATGGGACACAGGCGCACGCTTGGCGCTGCTCCTTTGTTGATGCACGTGCGGCTACTGCGCACACAATTCTCAAACACAGAAAATAATTTTTTTTTGGTTTGGACTGGAGTGTACTTTGGGGGTTACAGCACCCTTTAACGGTCAAGCCAGCCGGCCCTTTACTTATGACACAGGCGCAGGCTTGGCACTACTTTGTTGATGCACGTGCGGCTACTGCGCACACAATTCACAAACACACAAAAAATATAATTTTTTTGGTTTGAACTGGAGTGTACTTTGTGGGTTACAGCACCCTTTAACGGTCAAGCCAGCCGGCCCTTTACTTATGACACAGGCGCACGCTTGGGACTACTTTGTTGATGCACGTGCGGCTACTGCGCACACAATTCACAAACACAGAAAATATATATTTTTTTGGTTTGGACAGGAGTGTACTTTGGGGGTTACAGCACCCTTTAATGGTCAAGCCAGCCGGCCCTTTACTTATGACACAGGCGCACGCTTGGCACTACTTTGTTGATGCACGTGCGGCTACTGCGAACACAATTCACAAACACATAAAATAATTTTTTTTTTGGTTTGGACTGGAGTGTACTTTGGGGGTTACAGCACCCTTTAATGGTCAAGCCAGCCGGCCCTTTACTTATGACACAGGCGCACGCTTGGCACTACTTTGTTGATGCACGTGATGCTACTGCGCACACAATTCACAAACACAGAAAATATATATTTTTTGGTTTGGACTGGAGTGTACTTTGGGGGTTACAGCACCCTTTAACGGTCAAGCCAGCCGGCCCTTTACTTATGACACAGGCGCATGCTTGGCACTACTTTGTTGATGCACGTGCGGCTGCTACGCACACAATTCACAAACACAGAAAATATATATTTTTTTGGTTTGGACTGGAGTGTACTTTGGGGGTTACAGCACCCTTTAACGGTCAAGCCAGCCGGCCCTTTACTTATGACACAGGCGCACGCTTGGCACTACTTTGTTGATGCACGTGCGGCTACTGCGCACACAATTCACAAACACAGAAAATAATTTTTTTTTTGGTTTGGACTGGATTGTACTTTGGGGGTTACAGCACCCTTTAACGGTCAAGCCAGCCGGCCCTTTACTTATGACACAGGCGCACGCTTGGCACTACTTTGTTGATGCACGTGCGGCTACTGCGCACACAATTCACAAACACAGAAAATATATATTTTTTTGGTTTGGACTGGAGTGTACTTTGGGGGTTACAGCACCCTTTAACGGTCAAGCCAGCCGGCCCTTTACTTATGACACAGGCGCACGCTTGGCACTACTTTGTTGATGCACGTGCTGCTACTGCGCACACAATTCACAAACACAGAAATTAATTATTTTTTTTTTGGACTGGAGTGTACTTTGGGGGTTACAGCACCCTTTAATGGTCAAGCCAGCCGGCCCTTTACTTATGACACAGGCGCACGCTTGGCACTACTTTGTTGATGCACGTGCGGCTACTGCGCACACAATTCACAAACACAGAAAATATATATTTTTTTGGTTTGGACTGGAGTGTACTTTGGGGGTTACAGCACCCTTTAACGGTCAAGCCAGCCGGCCCTTTACTTATGACACAGGCGCACGCTTGTGTCATAAGCACTTGGGGGGAGCACCCCTGATGGACAGAGCACCCCCTGGACAACACTACAGCACCCCTTTAGGACTGGGACACTGCACAGGACTTTGGAGTGGACACAGCCCCTATTAACAACAGCAGCACAGCACAACACAGCCAGCCCCTATGGACTTTGAAGTAGTGGACAACAGCAGCACAGCACAGCACAGCACAACACTACTCTGCACTACACTACACTACACAGCCCAGCCAGCCCTAACTCCCACCCTCCCTCTTCACTGTCCACAGCCGAGTGAGAAAATGGTGGCGACGCAGGTACCTTATATAGGATCCAAAACCCGCGAGACTCGGAAGGCGGGATGATGACGTTTTGCCTCGATTTCAGATCCGAGTCAGGCGGGAAAAGTCGAGCCTGACTCGGATCTGCCTCGGATCGGGGGGGTTCGGATTTCAGAAATCCAAACCCGCTCACCCCTAATATATATATATATATATATATATATATATATATATATATATATATATATATATATATATATTATAGGATATGAGGCACGACCCTCTTGAAAATCAGGATTAGAAAGAAAAGGGAGATACAAAGATTTGTGTGCATTCAATCCTTGTTTGTGTCGGGGCAAATGCTAAATCTTTGTGGTACTCCAGCATAGTGAATTATCCCTCATATGCCGGAATATCTCCTGATCATGCATGTTTAGGAAGCTGATGAGGACACCATAGGAATTCTCTTTCCAGTGAAGTATTGGGGTCAAATCGTGAGAGTTTTTGAGTCTGAAAATCATACGAGTTTGCATGTTCTCGGACTCTGCTACATTGGCCGAGTTTAAAAAGTGTGAGAGTTTACTGCTAAACTCTCACATTTTCTAACCTCTCACCCTATTAAATTTGGCCCTTAGTGTATATATCCTGCAACCAATCTATAAAATGGCATAATAGAGGGGCATGGGAATAAAGCATAGGATTAGGAAAATGTATCCCCCCATTTGTTAAAGGCTGCTGCAGTTTTAGTAAACTAATCCGAGGCTGCTTCCAGATGAATTTACGAAAGAGGTAATTAATGTGTTGAATATCTTTTTGGGGTGTTTTGGTGCCAAATTCCTAATAGCATTGTGTTGTCTGTTTTACAGGTGTGGATGGTTGTGCAACGAAAATGGATGTATTTGGAGAGCATATTTATCGGTGGAGATATTAGATCTCAGTTACCAGATGAGGCAAAAAAATTTGACAATATTGACAAAATATTTAAAAGGGCAAGTATTCTTTCTGTTGTAGTAGTAATGTTACATAGGATATTTATAGATTTACTAATAGTTTTCAACACTATATAAAGGGCACACTAATTGTCTAATTCATATATCTGTAAAGTAATATTAAGAGATTGATGTGCAATAATCATTTTGTTGCAGGAATCTTTCTAACTGGTTAAGATGCTATAAAATCTGTTTGTATCGTTTAACTTACTTACAGAGCAATTGTTATAATCTCTGCACCACATTCTCTTTATCTGATATCAGAGCAGGGCTGGTTTTAGAGAGGGGCGACCACAGATCAGAGACATAGGTTGAGCTCCAATCATGTTAATAATGTATATACTAGGCATTTACATGGCGGGCAAAGAATGGACTTTTGTAAACATGAGACTGCCAATTGTCCTCTGAATGGTAGGCATGAGGATGAAAAGCTTCATAGCGCCGTGCGCCCCTCACCCAGGGGCAGATGCAGAGGGTGGGTACATTCATTCCGATTGCTCTTCCCTGCACATCAAGCAGGGAGAGGAGACTGCTGTGGACCCAGCACACAGCAGTGTAAGCTGGGCCAGGGAGAGAGGTTGCTGCCGCAGACAGGTAAGAATGAGCCCCTGAGCATATTCACTTTCCTCTACCATGCACTGTTAAGATAGTTTTTATTTTTTAGGTTAAACTGACTTTATTTTAAAATTGATGAATATATTTGTGGTATTCATGTTTTTCCTTGTATCACATGTAATGGTGGGATTTTACATTTTGCTAACATGTAACAACCTTCACCATCACCCACAAATCCTGCTCCAGCTCCCTATTTTGTACTTTCATAAATTATTTTCAAAATGCATAAAATAATGTTCTAAACTTCCTTTACAGATAATGTCAGAAACTGTGAAAGATCCAGTGATAAAGCGATGCTGCCAAGCCTCTAATCGACTGTTTGATTTACAAAATCTAAGTGAGAGTCTTGAGAAATGTCAGAAAAGTTTGAATGATTATCTTGACTCCAAGAGAAATGCTTTCCCCCGATTCTTCTTTATATCGGATGATGAGCTGCTCAGTATACTGGGTAGCAGTGACCCCACTTGTGTACAGGAACATATCATCAAGGTGAGATGTTTCCACTTTTGGAATTAAACACAGCATACGTTGTAGGCATTCAGTATTGCACATAGAACATGTAATATTACTGCTGTAATGACAATGTATTATTTCTGCAATTAAAAAAATATATTATACAGCCTTGGCCAAAAGTTTTGATAATGACACAAGTATTGGTTTTCACAAAGGTTGCTGCTTCATTGTTTTTAGACCTTTTTGTCAGATGTTACTATGGTATACTGAAGTAAAACTACAAGCATTTCATAAGTGTCAACGGCTTTTGTTGACAATTACACTAAGTTTATGCAAAGAGTCAATATTTGCAGTGTTGACCCTTCTTTTTCAAGACCTCAGCAATTCGCCCTGGCATGCTGTCAATCAAATTCTGGGCCACATACTGACTGATGGCCGCCCATTTTTGCCTAATCAATGCTTGAAGTTTGTCAGAATTTGTGGTTTTTTGTTTGTCCACCCACCTCTTGAGGATTGACCACAAGTTCTCAATGGGATTAAGGTCTGGGGAGTTTCCTGGCCATGGACCCAAAATTTCAATGTTTTGTTCCCCGAGCCACTTAGTTATCACTTTTGCTTTATGGCAAGGTGCTCCATCATGCTGGAAAAGGCAATGTTCATCACCAAACTGTTCTTGGATGGTTGGGAGAAGTAATGATGGTTGTCCGGCTGGCATGCAGTTCCTCTTGTGTGCCCTCGCAACTACTCCTTGTGTGTAGTTCTTATGCTATTTTGCTTGTGTGTGTATGTATGTATGTATGTGTGTATATATATATATATATATGTATGTATGTATATATATATATATATATATATATGTATGTATGTATATATATGTAATTAGATGCCCGGCACTCCAACTACAGAATCATCAATAGTCCAGGCGCCCTTCCTGCAGCAAAACAATCTTGTAGCTATATATAGAGAAAAACACTTGATGGTACTCTGGTAATATCAAAATGAAGTAGACCACACAGTAGTGGAGATCAACGTTTCAGAGGCTCTCCCTCTTTTATCAAGACATCATCTCTCTCTTGCATCATTAGAGCAACATGCTTGTTCTGCTTTTTCTTGTATGCTTAGTATGGCTTTAGGGTTTGATTCTTGTTGAGGAGAGGGGTATTGAAGAATAATTTTGCACTGTGCAATAACATACTAAAATATAGGGCCATCAGAAAGTTTTGTTGTTTTTTTGTTCAATACAGAAATCATTTTCACAGCCATATACTGTATCAGAAGTGGGGTGAAGCAACATCTCGGCAGTGATTAGTATTTGGTTGTCCAGCCCTTGGACTTGAGCATAACCTTACAGCACTTAGGCATTGATAAAACTAGGTTCTCTAGAAGAGCTGGAGAGATGATTCTATTCCAGGCCATGATAAGATCTTCAATTAGCTTCCTCTATGTTGTGGGCTTCTTCTTTGAGACCTTGTGCCACAAATTTTCGATTGTGGGACTGTCCTGGCCAATTCAGCATCCTGATGTTAGATTATGCAAACCAGTTATTCACAAATTTTGCTCCATGGCATTGTGCATTGTCCTCTTGAAAGACAAAATCTTTGTCTGGAAACATTTCTTTTGCAGAGGGAAGCATTCTTGTATTGAGTGTTGTGATATATATCGCCGTATTCTTCATCCTTTACACAATTTGAAGACCAGTGGCTAACATGCATTCTCATACCGTGACTTTCACTGGACACTTCACGGTCACACTTAAATACTTGGAATAAAATTATTTGTGTGGAAATCATCGTACATATGGGCTGCTTGATTGCTGTGAAGGCAGAAGTGATTTTGCCACTAAAAATGATTTCCTACCATTGTTTAATGGTCCAGGATCTCTGCTACCCCTTTCACTTCACCCAGGCAAGTCCGTGCTTCCTTTGAAACTTTGTCAGCAGCCCTCCGTCCTTTAAAACTAAACTTCTGAAGTCCTATTTGTGTTGACACACTAGAGACATCCAATTTTGCTTTTGCCGACCATATGGAGAGCAATTCCGGAGGCTTCAAACAAGTGAAGATTATTTAGGATAATGTGCCGCAAAATGCAATCTTGACATGGCAAAGTCTTTCTTCCTCCTGCCTCCTAGATCTTGACAGATTATCAGTAGATCCAGTCTCCATAAATTTGGTAAGTATCCTGGCAACAGGAGACTGGTTACAGCTAATGCTTTCAACAATCTGTCTTCCAAACTATCCCTTTTCCGTATGCATGATCTCCCAAACATGCTTTTTCTGGCTTCATTGTTAACGACACATGGGTAGTACACAATTCAAATATGTCAAAAAGAGTGCTCGTATTGCTGACACTGGGCCTGATTCAAAGGTGCGCATTGTTGCGGCCGAGTCTTTTGCTGCAGCACAACTGCATCTTTATGCTAATGCCACCGCCAATGGGATTCGTACAGAGACACTCACTGTCTGCGGCGCTAATCCACTGTTGCGCATATTAAGACGCATCATAGTCTGCTTCAGCTGCACTATTGGACGCAGCATTGGATATTGCACCAGTGCTATGGCAGTGCAATTTTTCCATCTGAACATGGCTGCGGAGGTCATTGCAACTGCATTGTAGGATGCATTTGCTGATCGCGACACCACGTGCTTCTAGTTAGCCACTCCTATTGTCATTCATAAACACCCACTGAAATTATCTCTATCTAAATCCAAATTTGTTCTGCGCTTCTCTGCGGTAACCATCGAGACACATACGCAGTGTGACTCATACACATGCGTAGACTGAAAACATTGGCTGCTAGCTTGCAGCATCCGCATAGTGTGCACATCTCAACCACTCTCTCATTGGTCAGCTAGTGGCAGCACCTTAATGGTTGATGGTTATCACGGCCCGATGCAAAATGTTTCTGGCTGTAACTTTCCAACAGGCCCAGGTATTGATAGCTGCCAAAATTCCCTACACAAGGATATATAACATTACACTAGAACTTAAAGTAGAATGCAGAAAATGTTGCCTCAAGCTACGAAAAATGCTGAATGCACTAGTGATACTAGGAAAATTTGCACAGTGTTAAATCTGCTGGCATCACCTGAAATATTTACATGGAAACCAATAGCTCCAGGGACTGCTTAATAATCAGTGATCTGTATGGTGTTTTTCTTTATGATGGATATTTACTTGATATTTGTATTCATTCCTTTTGCAAAAGAGATGAAATGTTTAGTTAACCAGTATCTAACTACAACCTACATTATTGCAGATGTATGATAATATTTCATTGCTGAAGTTTCGAGCTGGAGATAGTGGTGAGATGATGGCGACAGGCATGATCTCAGCTGAAGGAGAGGAGATGGCTTTCCGCCAGCCTATAGCAGCTGAAGGTCGTGTGGAGGATTGGATGACTGCTGTATTGCAGGAAATGCGGAGAACCAACAGACTCATTACTAAGGAGGCTATATTTAGATACTGTGAGGATAAGAGCAGGTAGTTTATATATTAAAGTTGTATTCATCATAATACTGTGTATTTCATGGTTCTAGCTTCCTTCTATTTTAATACTTTATAAGAAGGATACATAAGTGATATCTCTTCATTTCTGTATTTTATGGGTCAGCAGTAGACTGCAGTTAATGTTTTATAACATTTTGCACAATTGCTGGTAATGAGGTTAAAGCAGAAGTAACCATGCCATTATTCCCAATAATTATTCATTATTGATAATTATTTTGTAAGTGCTAGCATAGTATTATTGGATAATTTATTGTATAAATTCATTACATTTAGAGCTGAGCTGTCTAGGCAGAGTGCAAAGGAAGGTTTAATTTTTAGAGGTCTATTTACTAAGCAGTGTTAGGAGACAGAGTGAAAAGTGATAAAGTGCCAGCCAATGAGCTCCCAACTGTCATTTTTCAAACACAGCCTGTGAGATGGCAGTTAGGAGCTGATTGGCTGGCAGCTTATCACTTTTCACTCTTCACTTTTCACTTCTCCTAACACTGCTTAGTAAATAGACCCCTTAATGTCATTTGTACAAATGCTCTACATTTATTGTTTACTGCTTTATAAATCCAATCTGAACCTTTTTGCCTGCAGCAGTCTAAATGCAAATTACATAAAAAATCTTAATAGATGACCGCATTTTCACGGGATGTAGTTATGATAGTCTCAGTCCTGATGCTGGAATCCCGACAAGGGAGTTAAGATAGGCGTCAAAATACAGACGCTTTTCTTAATCCCGACACCGGAATCCAGGAGGACGCATGTCTGAATGAAGGTAAGCCGGGCGCCCTTAGTGTTAGCAGCAGGGGGGGGGGGGGGTTAGGTTTAAGTAAATTAGTGGGATTATCGTTAGGTTTTGTGGGTGGGGGGGTTAGGCATCCCTAGGAGGGAGTGTTATTGTCAGGCACCACTGGGGGGGGTTATGGTTAGGCACTAAGGGGGGAGGCTTAGGTTTAGGCACAAAGGGGGGAAACTTAGGTTTAGGCACTAACGGGGAGGGCTAGGGTACGGGATTGGAAGGGTTAGGCTACAAGAAGGGAGGGTTAGGGGGAGAAGGGGGGAGAGTATGTATACTCACCCGACCCCTGTCGGGATACCAACCATCGGGATGCCGCTGTCGGTATTGTGACAGGAGGCATCCTGACAGCCGGCTTTACATACCCATTCCCTTTTGACAGAATTTAACCGCAACATTAATGCAGGATGTACTATCATATGTACTAGTTTTCACCACATATGTTTTACATGTATTGTAGGCCTTGTGCAAAGATATGTCAGGTCATTGGGGTTTTGGTACCCTGAGTCAGGAACCTTAGGGTTGGCTTTTATAGTAGAAGAGTGCATGAAGCTAGGCGGCTTGATGAAGCTCCTCATGTAGTTTAGAAGTAGTAGGGTAAGAGGCAGAATGCGTATCAGACAGGTGAGCCCCCTTGCAGCCTGGAATATTAAGGCAAACTGGAACATGACTAATTAAGGTACAAGATTGAAAGCACAAACTGGATCAGGCTGACAGAGGCAGCAGGCACTGGGGCACCAGAAGACTGGTAAATGAGTTGAAGCAAATATACACAGCAGAGAGAGATGAGAGATATAATTGGATCTTGCATGTAGCCTGTAGTAGATAGTATGAGCTACTGAAGTTTGACAGCATTAACTAGATAAAGCACACCGCCTGGTACTGGTGGCCAAGATGTGGCACCCATACTCCGTTGGCACAGGAGATGAGACTGGAGGAATGCCAACCAACTGGCTGGTTGGCAGACATGGAATTCAGGGGTGCCTCTAGCATTGATGGACATGAGGTGGCACCACCGGATCAGGTAATGGGGTATGGACCCCCAAAGTGTATATGCATTCTATGTTGTGAATTTTGACATGCATCCAGGTTTAATTAGGCAGTATCACCAGGAGGTGTGTTACATTTATGCTTACAGACTCTTACTGTGCTCAAATTACACTTGCCTGCCCCCAGTCCGCCTCCCAATAAGGGACCGCAAATCTGACCTGCACTAAAATCTAAATACAGGTGCAATTTTGTACACATGGGTAATACGGAAATGTGTATATTTATGCCTCACAAATGGACTTAGGCCCTCATTCAGAGCCGTACGCTCTGAGCAGAGCGCACGCTCTGAATGAGGGCCGCCCTCCATAATTATGGAGCGTCCTCCTGGACGCTCGTATAGCTGTGGGTCACCACCCACAGCCTATACGAGCGTGCAGTTTGATGGCCGCGATGGTCGTGACCATCGCGACCATCGCCACTGCGAGCCGGAGCCTGCGGTTGAGGTTTTCAACCGCAAGGCCCGGAGTGATTTTGGCTCTATCAGAGCCAAAATCACTCCCACTGACATCACTAGTGATGTCAGTGGGCCGGCTTCTGACGGTAGGCGTTCCCTTGGGAACGCCCCCGTCAGGGAGGCACGCCCACCAAAAGGGGCGTGCTGTCAATCAACATCGACAGCACGCCCCCTTTGATCAGACACAACGAGCGAAGGAAAGTCCTTCGCTCTTCGCGTCTGGCGCATGCGCACGACGGAGCTCCCGCCGTCGTGCGCATGCGCAGTGCACAACATCGACCCACTTGCGAGCGGACAGCCGCTCGCGAGTGGGTTTGAATCAGGCCCTTAGTTTTAAAATACTATGCTTTTAATAGCAAAACATGGGGTGTTTTGCTATTAAAAACATGGCCGTTTTAAATAAATAAAGCCCTTAGTATGCAAACATTGTACTCGAGTGTGTGCACTAAATATTCTTATACGCTAATAAAAAAATAAAATAAAAATTTGCCTCTTTGTCCTGTATAATGTATTATCAGCTGGAACAAAATGTAATACGTTGCACAATGTGTTAATTCTGCAGGGTAGACTGGATGCTTTTGTACCAAGGGATGGTTGTCTTGGCTGGTAATCAGGTGTGGTGGACCTGGGAAGTTGAAGATATCTTCTTGAAGGTCAAGAAAGGGGAGAAACAAGCTCTGAAGAACTATGCCAAGAAAATGCACCAACAAATTGATGAGCTGGTTACCCGGATCACCACACCTTTAAGCAATAACGACAGAAAAAAATATAATTCAGTCCTCATCATTGATGTACATGCTAGAGACATCGTAGACATATTTGTAAGAGACAGGTAAATTATGATAACATTGTAACAGCTGATTTTGTAATTAGTGAATGTTGGTAAAAATATTCCTTTGACATTCTTCTTGACCAGCATTATGGATGCCAGGGAGTTTGAATGGGAAAGCCAACTGCGGTTTTACTGGGATAGAGAACCTGATGAACTGAATGTCCGCCAGTGCACTGGAACCTTTGCCTACGGCTATGAGTATATGGGCCTCAATGGGAGGCTGGTCATCACCCCACTGACAGATCGCATATATCTCACTCTTACACAGGTATATACCTGACTACTCTGCTTGTGCAATGTGTTATTATGTTTATACTAGGTTATTGGACCTGGCATACTGTATGGCAGTTCATTTAAGACTCTGGACCTCATTCAGAGTCGGTCGAAGCGGCCGCACGGTCGTACGCCACTGATGTTCGCTATACTGCGTATGCGTAAAGTTCGCAATGCGCGTGCACAAACTAGCCGCTACGATCAGAAATTTCTCTCTCCTTGAACACAGCCAGGTCGGTAGTTTGAGTGACAGATTGAGGCGTTTGTGGGTGGTAACAAGGTAAGGTGCTTGAAAACGGGGGAGTGTAAATCCGGACGCAGGCGTGCCTAATTATGCGAACTGCGTTTTATGGGAGTGCATACGGTTTATGGGAGTGCATAATTAACAAAGTAGCATCATGACACATGTGACATGGGAGGTTTTTACACTGACATGATCGTAGAGCTTAAGGGAGGGTATGGTCAACCTTAAGCTCTACGACCAGTTCCGATGGCTCCCGATGGTCTCGATTAATCCTTATATGCCCGGAGATGATGTGCAATGCGTACGAGAAGGGGGCGTATTTTTTGGTATTCCGGCCGCTTCCTCCCCTTGGTCGCCAGCTACCAATCCGAACTTAGGGACGCAACTGCGAGGGAATCATTTGCATATCCGGCCCCTTTTCCCGTACGACCGTGCGGCCGCTTCGACCGACTCTGAATGAGGTCCTCTGTCCCCCACTCTGCTCTGTCCTGCCCTCCACTCTGCCTGGCTCTGGCCCTATTTTCAGTTCTGCCCAACCCCCCCCCCAAGGTCTCTGTCCTGCCCTTGCCCCAATCACCACTCCCCTCTTTCATTCCGTCTTACGAAGACTGATGTCAGCCAGGATCACAATGTCCTGATTTAGGTGGAACTTTGATACAGATGTGTTCTCATACATCTGGCCTCCTTGCGCATTAAACAGTCCTTCTAATCGCGCCATGCCGTGGAGTGACTCTGTAGCGCCGAGCATCGTTCGTGCGACTTAATACCTTCAAATGCATCTTATTCACACAGTGATACATATTGCAAAGACCGAGCTCAAGCAGCTTCTGCTGATTAAAATGATATGCGGCATGCCTATATTCTCTGTGTGACTGCGGGTGTATCTGCATGCGTAACGCTACGTTAGTGTTTCAGCCGCTGACACTGTAACGTAGCATTTCACATGCAGATACTGTACATCCGCAGATGCACAGAGAGTATAGAATGCTGCATATCATTTTAATCAGCAGACGCTGCTTGTGCTAGCTATTCGCATCACTGTGTGAATAAGACTCATTTGAAAGTAAAAAGTCGCACGAAAGGAGCTCAGTGCTACCGAGGCACAAGGAGCTCCCTGGTTATGTGTGGCGTGACTTGTAGCGCATGGAGGATAGATGTATGTGGACACATCTGTATCACCTTAGGATGATGAAAAAATTATTATGAAAAATTAGATATGGAGCTCTGTAAGGTAGTGCTCCCAGCTCTGACTCTCTCTGTGCTGTAAAGAGGGACATGGGAAGCAGTTTTTCTTCTAAGAATCTTCACCTCCACTGAATACAAAGGTTTGAAAAAGAGGTTGTCTAAGTACAAGGAGCTATAGGAGGATTGTATGGAAGTTGGACATGCATAGCACTCTGCAGAAAGGTCTGAGTGGTACTGGTAAAAGTGACACCTTCTACTGAAAAAGATTCTGCTTAATTTTTTGTTAAAAATCATTCTAAAGATTTGCCTTTAGAAAAATTGCCTTTAAATCTTGCTGCATATTCTCAAAAAACAATGATCACTGTTGCAAAATGAGAACCTATTATATTTGCAGTGACTGGTCACTCACGGTTGCAGTTCCTCATGGATGGCAGTCAAAGGCAGCAGGAACAGGAGCCTAATCTGTCTTTCCTCAACCTGCTCCATCATGGTAGATGAAGAGTGAAAATAAAAGTAACAATGCAATATATTAAAAGCTAGCGACCCGTCCAGGCTTCGCACAGGAGAAATTTTAAATTTACGGCAATAGTCTTTTTTAACTGAGGTCTTATAAGATTGCCTTGTAGATGACATTAATCGTTTTTTCCTCCTGACATCAATACAAAAATATTTTGGTGTGATATGCAAAAGGACCACATAAAGTCGTCCATGAGAAAAACAATCTCCACTTAGGTCAACTCGAGCCACGTTAAGTGTCTGTCCCTGTGTTTTATTTATTGTCATGACAAAGCAGACTCTTCCTGGAAATTGGACTAATTTGAAATTAAAGAATCGTTTTATAAACGGTAAAAAAAAGGAAAAAACTGAAGTTTTGTGTCCGTAAACAGGGCTTACAGAAATTTTTCTGGAGAAACTGGATAAAACGTAACAATCTCTACGTGGTATAAAATAAGGTCAGTCATTGTGATATCTTTTAGGTAGCGTCAACCAAGAAAGCGCTCAGGAATCCATTTTTTCATTGACTTAATTAGCTAAAATCGTCCCTGATCTGCTCCCTTTTGCCATACATTAATGGTTCATACACCTAAACCTTACTTGACAAATGCTCTATAGAATAGTAAAAACTGCATCAAAATCAGTCCAGTGGTTCTCGAGATTAGCCCGAGAACCAGACAGGCGCCTACCAGGAACTTTATTTTATGCTATGTATAGATACAACAACATGCTGAATTTCCTGCAGGAATGGAGGGAGATTATGAAAAGGGGAGGAGTTTTATGAATTTTTTATTCTAGTTCCAAACTCCTTGTTGAGCCTCTATATTTCCAAGGTCCACTGTTTATCCAGCTGGATGATACAAATAAATTAGAAAAGTCACACGGTTTGGAGACAAATAACAGTAGAACGTCTGTTGCTTGCTATGATCAATTTTTTTGCATTATAATTTGCTTACAAAACTAAAACTATAAAATCAAAATATTTGCTTTGTTAACTTTAATTTCTTTATAGTAGAAATCTATGGCCCTTCTTCATGAACCTACTGTATGCAACTTATGCTTGGTACCTTTCATCCTTTAAATCAAGTCCAATGCATAGCGCCCAACTTTGAGATATACAGAATTGGGTAAAAAAAACCACTTCCCCAATCTGGCCAATCTCTCCCTTAAACTCCACCCATTTATGTGTTAGCTCCTCCCCTTTCAAGATCCATTATTCGGACTGACCTACAAAAATCAGGACAGTTTGACGGTATGGTCTATTGCCAAGATTTGTTTATTATAAACAGTAATTAATTCTAATTTCCATAAAAACAGAAATCAGACTGTTAAACATTCATATGTGGTATTCTGTCCTATAGAGAAAAACTCAATTTCAAAATACAAATCTCAGCGTTGTATAATCCAGTTACTTTTTCTTTTGTCTAGGCACTGTCCATGTATTTAGGTGGGGCACCCGCTGGTCCTGCAGGAACTGGTAAGACTGAGACAACTAAAGATCTGGCTAAAGCACTGGGATTGCTGTGTGTGGTAACAAACTGTGGTGAAGGCATGGACTACAAGGTAGAGTAGAAGATTCATTGTTTACATGCTACATATAGTTACTTAAGGTAACTAACTATATAATAGAAGAGTATATTTAATTGTTTCTTGAGTTTCTTACAGTTGACAATTGTCCCATGCAATATCTATTATTACGTGTATCATATGTGGTTCTAATTGTCTGTTCTAATTTCCAGGGATTTTACAGGTTAATATTAATTATAGAAAAGTATTTTCAAACTATCTGCATATATAATATTGTAGGTAGATTGTAGGACCCCTAAAACTGCTTGGACTGTATGGTGTGTAACAAGCTTACAGCTATCTTCAAAACCTCGGTGTCCCTAGAATTTATTTTCAAATGATGGCAACTATTGTACAGGAATTCTGACAACTCTATGGAGAAGATGCACAGTGGCATTTGTACCATAAGCTACAAAGCTTTTTCTGTATTTAGTTCTACTAGTAGTAGTACTGTCACTGCTGCACAGTGGGTAACACAATGGTCAGCAGTGCTGCATCAGAAAATTAGAGACATAGATTTGTTCCTGACAATGATACTATCTACGTTATGTGGACTTTGTATGTTCTCTCAGTGTTCATGAGTTTTTTTTCAACAGTCCTAAAAACATACTGCTAGGTTAATTGACTTTGGTGAAGTTGGCCCTAGAGTGTGTGTGTTGTGGGATAGAGATTAGGGACTGAGGCAGAGATGGCCACAATAGCATCACAAAGTACAAACACAATTTGCTTTCATTAAAGAAGCTGCAATTGAGTGTATATGTAAAGTGGTAACTGTATAAAGATGAGTACGGATCACCAAGAGTAGCATATGGACCTGGTTTACAAAAGGCTCACGCAACATACCCTTATGTACCGCTTGTTACCATTCAAACCATATCATTGCATCAAATGCTTTCGTTTAGGCATCAAGAGTTCTAGTAAAACCTAATATGGCAGAAACAATTCCCCATCTTGTGTACATAAAGAAAACATAAAGTTTTGCTAAACCACGCACACAAAAGAATCATATATGCCCAAGCGACAAAGAAATCCCAAATCAGCTTCAATGGAGCATTCGCAAACAACCAGTCACAAGTAGCTTGCTAGTGCTGGTGATTTTCTACATCAGGGTCCATAGGGTATCCACAGGATACCTTGGGGTATATGTGATGACGTCAGGCATCGGGCACCATAGAGTTAAGCTTTTCAGCCTCCCAGGATGCACTAGGGTCCCCCTCCTATACCCCGCCCCCGAGCCAAGGCATCTCAGTTTCGTTTGGTGCCCGGCCGGAGTCGGATGCACCTGTTAGAGGGGGGCTAAGGATAGCCCCTGAAGTTTTCTTCAAAGCAGCTGTGGCTGCTCATCTGGATGTACAGCATGGACAGTCAGTACTGACGTCCATGCTGCCTTCCCTACACCCCCGGCAGTACCAGAACGCCGGTACTGATCCGGGGATGCTGGTAAGCATCTGGGGTCACAGCTAGCGGTGACCCCAGATGTTTGGGACCGTGGCCGGATCCAAGGGGGCAGCAGGTAAGCAGCGGGGTCCCGTAGTGGGACCCTGCTGACACATGGTCCAGAGTCCCCAGGCAGGGGGTTCCCTGGGGACTGGCTGCAGTGTGGAGCCAGGTACCTAACCTGTGCTTCCACTACCCCCATGGGACAGCGGACCGCGGCTGAGCGGTAGCGCTGCGGCGTTCCAGGGATTAAATGCATGCCAGGGGAGCGCGCCCTCCCTGTAACACAGCCGGAGCCTGCCCCGCTGCACACAGCCCTCTCTGCTCTGCTGACTGGCCCTGTGGTAGCGCTCCTCCCCCAGGCCGGCCTCCTCTCTGCTCCTCGGTGGCCATCTTTCCTGGAAGCGTGGTGAGTGCTGTTGGACGCTGAAGATCGGTGGCATCGCGGTCTGGGTCCCCAGGCATACCTCTCCTCTGCTGGCTTAAGGTCTGTGTATGCAGCGCTGTGTCCTACCAGGCTCTGTGTCTGCGTAGTTGAGAATCAGCGCTGATAGTGCAGGAATTGATTTCTTTGCATTGTATGTGACTTCTGCTAGCATCTGCTGCCTGTACTTTCATTTTCTGCTGTCAGCCTTTTCACTGTCCCTGATCTTTTTCTGCTAAAGCCCTTGCAGTGTGGTGATTGCAGGGTGGTCTCACACCGTACTAACAAGTATCAGTGAGAGGGGTCACATACTTATCATCATGTCTGAGAGTGACTTTCCTCTCCAGCTTATGTGTACTACATGCAAGGTACCAATAGCGGAGGGAGAGGGTAACGCAGAGGGGCTATGTCGGCAGTGTTATTTATTGGCGCGGCCAATTACTGTCACAGCTCCGTTACAGGAGCCACCCTGGGCTTGTTTTGCCAAAGCGCTTACAACCCTCGTGGGCCAGTTAGCTCCGCAGCTACCCGTTTGGTAGACAGTTTGGTACATATGATCGAATGTCGGCGGCAGCCGATAGTTCAGAAAACTTAATTTTTCTGCGGTTCTCCAATCTGAGGAAGAATCAGATAGAAATGATTCATCACCGAAAGAGGAGGAAGGCGAGACACTAAGGACTCTGATATGGAAGTCTTTTCTCACGAACCAGAACCACCTACGCAAGGTTGAGGTGGAGGCTTTGATCCTCACAGTTCATGAGGTTCTTAGAGTGTTGGATACAGATGTTCAGGAATCAGTGGATGGAGACCTGTTCGGTAAGAAACCTAAATCCACTGTTACCTTTCCAGTTTCCCTTAAACTAGACAAACAGATGGCGGCTGCCTGTAAACATCCAGATCGGAAGTTTCAACTCCGATTTCTGTCTCCGTGTTCCCTTTCCTCTAGATAATCGGAGTAGATGGGAAACTCCTCCGCAGGTGGACCCTTTCTTTCTCTCGCATTTCTAAGAAGACTACCCTTCAGATACCAGGCGTTACGACCTTGAAGGAAGGATCAGATCACAAAATAGAAATCAATCTCAAGACCATCTACGTAGCTGCAGGGGCTCTACTTAGAGCGGTCCTTGTTGGCTCCTGGTACAGCAAGGCGGTAGAAAAGTGGGATGAGCAACTAGTGGAGGGTCTATGATCTAATGCTCCTAGATTGGAGCTTATCACCCTAGCGGAACATATCCAGAAATCTACTGTATACCTGGGAGAAGCTTCGCATGACAGAGGCCAGGTAGGCTCTACGATTTCGGCCTCTGCTGTTGCCGCTCGTCGAGCCCTGTGGTTACATTTCTGGCAGGTGGATGCGGAATCCAAACGTGTGGTTGAAGGGCTTCCGTTCACAGGTGATATCCTATTCGGTCCCAAACTAGACGAATGGATGTCTCTAGCCACGGGCGGAAAAAGCACCTATTTGCCTTCTTCAGCACCCTCTCCACGACGGCCCTTTAAAGGCCTTCCTTTTGTTCCTTTCTCACTTCCGCAAAATTGCAGGGCAGACCCAGGAGTGCTTCACCTGCTACCAGAGGTGGTCGTGCTAGAGGACGCCAAGCCCAAGCCTATCGACAAGTCTGTTGCATGACGGGATCCTGTCCCACCTGGTTGAGTTCAAGAGTTTGCGGGTCTGGGCCAAGACGTGTTTGGACTCCTGGGTTCGCAGTTTGGTCGGTCAAGGGTACAAGATCGACTTTGCCTTTCCTCCTCAAGTTTGGTTTTTCACCACAGGTCTTCCTGTCGATCCGGAGAAACATCTTGTCCTTCTATTCTATTTGAATCTTTTCGTAGCCCCCAAACCAGATGGTTCGGTCTGACCCATCTTGAACCTCAAATCCTAAAATCTTTATCTGTATTATCACATAGTCAAGATGGAATTCCTCCAGTCAGTGAGTGCGGGATTGGAAGAGGCAGAATGTCTGGTCTCCTTAGACATCAAGGATGTACATATTCACATCCCCATTTGGAAACTGCATCAAGCATTTCTTTGCTTTACATTTCTGGATTTTCATTACCGGTTTCAACCCCTGCCGTTTGGCCTATCGTCGGCTCCCATGGTCTTCACCATGGTAATGGCGGTGCTGATTGCCAATCTTCGCTCACAGGGAGTCAACATTGTCCCATACTTGGACGACCTTCTAATCAAAGCCTCGTCGAGGGAAAATCACTGGAACATGTAGCCTTGACACACCAGTTCCTCATTCAACATGGCTGGATCATCAATTTCCAGAAGTCTCAGTTGACACCATCTCAACAGCTTCAGTTTCTGGGGATAATTCTGGACACTGTTACTGCGAATTTTCCTTCCTCTGGATAAGGGACAGGCTATCCAGGACTTAGTACGTCTAGTCCTCAAACCCAAACGTGTTTCTGTCCACCTTTGCATCACACTCCTAGGGAAGATGGTTGCGTCCGTAGAGACCATCCAGTTCGGCAGGTTTCACTCCAGGACGTTCCAGTTGGATCTTTTGTCCCAGTGGTCCGGATCTCTTGTGCAAATGCATCATCTGGTAACCTTGTCTCCGCAATCCCAGATTTTCCTACTTTGGTGGCTCCAGATGGATTACCTACTGGCAGGACGTCGATTCGGCATTTGGAACTGGGTTCTGCTGACCACGGACGCCAGTCTCAGCGGTTGGGGGGCAGTGACCTTGAACAACCAGTTCCAGGGACGCTGAACATGCCAGGAGTCTCTCTTGTCAATCAATGTCCTAGAACTGCGAGCCGTCTATTACACTCTCATTGCAGCGGGGACACCGGCTCGTATCCAGTCGAATAACGCCACAGCCGTGGCATACATCAATCGGCAAGGGGGGACTCGCAGCTGCATGACAATGTGAAAGGCAAGACACATTAAGAGATGGGCAGAAAGAAACGTTCCGCCCAACTCAGCTTGCTTCATTCCGGGAGTAGACAACTGGGAAGCAGACTTCCTCAGCTGGCAGGATCTTCATCCGGGGGAATGGGCTCTCCATCCCAAGGTTTTTCGGCGCCTGGTGTTCCGTTGGGGCGTACCTCAGGTAGATCTCCTGGCCTCCAGGAAAAATCACCAATTACCTCAGTATTGCTCCAGGACGAGGGATCCCAAGGCGGTAGGAGCAGATGCCCTGTCTCTACCCTGGCCATACGATCTGGTGTACCTGTTTCCTCAGTTCCCTCTGAATCCACGGGTGCTCAAGCACATCAAGGTCGAATTGGTAACAGTCATTCTGGTGGCTCTGGATTGGCCTCTCTTCTGGTGGACGATTCTTGGCATCTTCCGCTTCGATCAGACTTTCTGCAGCAGGGCCCCTTCGTTTCACTCCGAATTACGTAGTCTTTGTTTGATGGCGTGGCTGTTGAAGCTGCCATTTTAAGAAGTCGGAGGAAGGTGATTCAGACCATGCTTCGAACTCGTAAGCAGGTCACCTTTGCACATTACCATAGATTTTGGAAATCTTGTGTGTCCTGGTGTGAGCTGCCCGATTCCTCTACTTCTTCTTTCAATTTATCTCGCCTTCTTCTTTTTCTACAAGAGGCATGGATGCTGGGCTTCGGTTGGGTTCCCTTAAGGTGCAAGTTTCTGCATTATCTGTTTTCATTCAGCGTCGTCTGGCACTGCTTCCCGAGGTTCATCGTGTACAACTTTCCTTTGTTCCGCCTACGTCCCCATGGGTTCTTAACCTTGTTCCTTCTTTTCTTCAGTCCATGCTCTTTGAACCTTTGGCTTAAATTGACTTGAAATTCCTTACCTGGAAACTGATCTTGTTGCTGGCACTTGCTTCTGCTAGATGAGTTTCGGAATTGGGCGCCATTTCTTGCAGGTCTCCTTACTTGTTTTTTCATGAGGATCGAGCAATGCTGTGTACCTGCCCGTCCTTCTTTCCTAAGGTGGTGTCGGCTTTCCATATAAATCAACCTATTGTGGTTCCGGCACTGAAGGATTAGTCGGGAACCGCGGACCCTCTGGTTGTGGCGCGAGTCCTACGAATTTATGTATCTCGCACTGAGGGAATCCATAAGACTGGTGCTTTTTTTGTTCTTTCTGATGCGGCCAAGTGGGTTTGGCTGGCGTCAAAGCAGACTTTAGCGAGATGGATCCGCTTGACTATTCGTCAGGCTTATTTGTCTAATTCTTTGCCCCCGTCCATTTCCATTTCTGCACATTCTACGCGCTCAGTGGATACTTCTTTAGCGGCACACAGGAGTGCCTCCGCTTCTCAACTTTGTAGGACGGCTACTTGGCCCTCTCTTAATACCTTTTGTACGGTTTTACAGGTTTGATACCTTTGCGCCTCGGATGCTAGGTTTGGTCGTAGGGTGTTACAAGTTTCACAGTGCTCTCCCTCCCACGATGGGGGCTTTGGGACGTCCCCAGTGTTGTAACTCCAGTGTCCCCTAGTGGATGAAGGAGAAAACAGGACTTTGGTACTTCTGTTTTTCCAATTCCACAGGGGACACTGGACGCCCTCCCAGCACTGTTTCCTGTTCAAGTTACCTGTTGTGGTTGTTTTTTTCTGCACTCATTGCTGCAGTGTGTTGTTGTTTATGGCGTGACTGCGGTGTAACGCGCAGTGTGTTTGGTTCGCAGTTGTGCTCATTTCCTTATTCACTGTTCCTTCTCCTTTATGTGTTTCCCCTGTCTCCTCTCAGGCTCAGTTTTATAATTGGGGCTGATGGAGTATAGAGGGGGAAGAGCCAGTCACATCTTTAGAAAGTGCCAGGCTCTTCTCGACCCACGTCTATACCCCAGTGTTGTAACTCCAGTATCCCCTGTGGAATCGGAGAAACAGATTTACCGGTAAGTACCAAAATCTTGTTTTCTTAGTACTCGCTCTGAATTATCTTAAATTGTAAGGTCTACTGTGGCAGACACTGTGTATGATTAAAACATTCTTTGCAAAACCACTAAGTAATATGTTAGCACTATATACTGTAAATAAAGGCTAATAAAAAATGTATTTAGCAGCAACTTATTATACAGATCTTTAGTGTCAGTGATTGATTATTATTTATTCACATCAGTCACGGTGGAGTTTACAATCCCTTTCCTATCTCAGGATAACCAATGCATACATACATGGGCCAATTGTAGTGAGTTGATAGTTAAATTACCATTAGGTCTTCAGAATGTAAGAGGACACTGAAGCATTCACATAAAAACCCCATGCAAACACGGTTAACACATACAAACTGCACCCCAGCTTAAATGATACAAGGACATATGCTACCACGAATAGTATTAGTAATACTACTACTAATACTATTAAAGCTGCTATTACTACACTGACTTACTTAGTTTGTTAGTTATTTGGTGAAGGGTCTGCAATGTAGAGGATGCTGGTACATTCTAAATAATAATTTTGTATTATATCATCAGTTAAAGCTCATGAATACCTAATGTAAATCTGCTTTTATTTGGAACATTGACTTTATTTTTGTAGGCTGTCGGTAAAATCTTCTCTGGTCTTGCTCAATGTGGAGCTTGGGGCTGTTTTGATGAGTTCAACAGGATTGATGCATCTGTGCTTTCAGTCATTTCATCTCAGATACAGACCATACGAAATGCTCTAATCCATCACTTGAAAAAATTTCAGGTGAGAAGTGTCTTTGGCTAAATCTCTGGATCATATAATCAGACGATGCTATATCACTATGTAGTTCTAATGTTGTTACTGTATATTTATTTTACTTTGTACTGCAATTATAATTGAGAACATGTATAAAATACAGTACTAGCACTAATTTGCTCTGAACACCATTTAAAATGCAGTTTTGACATGTTATATTTACATTCTATTGACTTTTCTTTGCCTATTGGCTATTTTCAGCAATACTGTAAAATGTTTTTTAAGATGTAGTTGGGCATAGTAATACTGTACACAGTTACACCGTTGCAATACAAGCAGTAATAATCTGATTTACTGTTTTCATGTTTGGTATTAAGTTTGAAGGCCAGGAGATTGCCCTAGATTCTCGAATGGGGATCTTCATTACAATGAATCCTGGCTATGCTGGGCGAACAGAGCTGCCAGAATCGGTTAAGGCTCTCTTCAGGCCAGTGGTTGTAATTGTACCAGACCTCCAGCAAATCTGTGAAATCATGCTCTTTTCAGAGGGCTTTCTTTTGGCCAAGGTAAGTTTTTTTTATTAATTAAAATGTATTGCTTCTCAGACTATTCTTTTCATATTGTCTTTGCTACAACTAAACCCTGCTTAAGGTACACAGCATCATTTGATAGATAACTTAACTTCCTAGGATTTAAAGAACCACTTTTTGAACAACAGTTATGTACATTATTTTGTTATAAAATGTTAAGGTACTTATTCCAGCTTGTAGTTCTTTAACACAATTAACTCAAACATGCAATTTCTAGTCAATTTAGAACAAAATTATATTTGACCATATTGAAATTGTGTAATTATTCTCACATCTCCACCAATCAGAACTTGGCTAAAAAGATGACTGTCTTGTACAAACTTGCAAGAGAACAACTGTCCAAACAGCATCACTATGATTTTGGCTTGCGTGCCCTAAAGTCTGTACTGGTAATGGCTGGAGAGCTGAAAAGAGGATCACCTGACCTCAGTGAGGTACAAGTATTGTACTTTATCAAATTATATTGCTGTGAATAAGCAGGGATCTGTCATAAAGGTAAAATAGAACTTGAATCAAATTTAATTGACGCGTCCTGCCACCTAATCCCGTGGGTAGCAGTCTCATAAGGTACCCACTACTGGACACAATCATGTACAGCGTATTGTGATCACCATTAAAACTGCTGCAGACGCTACTGTAATCAGAGCATAAAGGACAGAGGAGAGAATCAACAGGATATAATTCAAACATATATACATTGAACCCAGCATCTGATTGAACAGTTTATTCTGTGATTCAGTCAGGTGCTGCTTTCAGTACACATGCCCTGTTTACAAGTGTTTAGTTTATATAGTGACCCCACGATGTCCGCTCCTGTGTAACTCCGAAAATGTCAGCATCTGCGGGGACCAACAGATTGGCCTTCCCTTTTAATCAGTCTTAGAGGGGGTAACGGGATGTATTCTCCTGTTGGCCCTTTGGAAAGACCAAGGATAATAGAGAAATGGTTGCCCAAGGCATGCATTTGGACCATAGTGAAAGTACAGTAAGGGAGTCCAAGTGCTCACTGGACGGGTATATATGGGCAGCAGACTCAATGGAGAGGCATTTAAACCAATCTGGTCCCTCCTTGTAAATGTTATTATTGCTTATGCAATGATATGATGCAGTAATAAATGTTTAAATGACTATGTTTTTAGGATGTTGTATTGATGAGGGCTCTGAGAGACATGAATCTACCCAAGTTTGTGTTTGAAGACGTCCCTCTGTTCCTTGGTTTAATTTCTGATTTGTTCCCGGGACTGGACTGCCCCCGTGTTCGCTACCCCAAATTTAATGATGCTGTCGAAGAAGCTCTTCAAGAGAACAATTATATTCTGCTCCCTGTTCAGGTAAATATATAGTTCTTACAGTAAGTAACTAGCAGCTGATGATTTTTGCCATATTTGCAAACAAGAGAAGCTATCCCTTAATGAAAAGACATAGAGGGGTATTCAATATGGGAGCGAAAAGTCCGTGCTGGACTTTTCGCTCCACATCGGAGATTTTTCAGGGATAAAGTATCGGGTGCGCGCCCGCTTTATCCCCGTATTCAATATCAAATCTACGAAAACGGGACCTGGCGAAGTGGGATTTGCGATAAACTACGAAATTTTCCTTGAAAAAATTGTAGGACCCCCCTAAAGTTGTAAAAACATGGGGGATCACTATGGGTACCCCCGTTTTAGCCTGCAAATGAAAGTCGGGGATTTAAATAGCCGCAGCAGGTGTTTTTTTCCCGACATTGAAGAAGTGTTGCAGAAGAGCACTTAGGTAATTTTTTTCGTTTTTTTAAGTGGTCCCATCAAATTTGGGGTTCATGAAAATGGGTACTAGCATATTTTTATGTCCCTAAAGTACGTTTTAAAAAATTCTGCAACTATGCACCTGCCGCTAATAGCCTATTCTAGAATACACCTGCCGCATACTTGCAGAATAGCCCTGAACCTATTTCCCTATTTTTAAACACTTTTTTTCCCATTTTTTTTTTTCACCCCAATTTTTAAATAAATTTTTTGGGGTGTCCCTATTTTTTTTTTTTTTTGACACAGTTCTTTTTAAAATGTCATTCCCAGGGGTGCAGGCTATTTTTTTTAAGCCTGCACCCCTAAACCCCAATTCTGCACTTTTTTTCGCCACCTATTCAATGGTGAAAAGTTATCCCCGTTTTTTTTTCAAAGACTTTTCGAACCTGCGAAAATTCTTTGAAATTGAATACAGTGTCAAACTAAAACCTCCGATAATGACGTCATAGGTGCGATATTAACGCAAAAACGGAGTTTCCGCTCCATATTGAATTCCCCTAATAGAAAGAAGAAGCACATGCAGCAAAGAGTTTTTAATTGATGGAAAGGGCTGTTATCGCGAGACTTTGCCGAGAGGTTTTTAAATGTTCAGCTTTAGGGTCTGTTCTGCAATGAACAATGCAGTTAAGAGTGATCAATAAATCATGATAATGATGATAATAATAATATTTATGCATTAATATTCGAGGATTTAAGTTGAACAGTATTTCAGGAGAAAAACAGCATTTTTAATTGAACAGGATTTATTTATTTTTTTTTTAAACAAAGGGAAAACCAAAGGAAATGCAGGTAACAAGACAGTAATCAGAGCACCTAATGTAATGATACATAATCAGTAACATTGTGACAAAGACGTATATTAAATTAACACAAGTGCAGGTAAAATCCAACTAGCAAATTAGCATAATACATCTGTACAAGACAGTACAAAAAGTAAACCAAGAATAGTAGTCCAAAGGTCACTCGGGGTTTTTGCAATAGTCAACGTAAAAAAAAAAAATACAAAGACAATAATAAAAAAAACAAAGTAAGAAGAACACAAAAAAGAAAGAAAAAGAGGGAAGGAAGGGAAAGGGGGGAAAGTCAGGGAAAGGAGATCAGCAGAGTCCATGAGTAGCTAGAACCTGAGATTGGAACCATGGGGACCAATTGCATGGTATTTAGCAGTGACCAAAAATTTTGGCCGTAGAGTATTAATAAGTTGGACTTTCTTTTGATTTATATTACTGTGCAAACAATAGCATTTTCTGGAGCCTCTGCCAACATTCAAAACTAAGATTAAGATTGATTTTACAGAAGTGTTTCCAAAAACTGAAGTGAATGTGCATCTTGATATGTGCTTGGCTTAAAGTACTGTATTCCCACTGGTTTCAAAAAGAAACATTGTTTTTGTTGTTTATAATTTATCTTCATAGCGTTTCTGGATTATGTCTAATAAATAATTTATTGGTATGTATGAAAATTAAATAGAATTTTTTTATAATTCCCTATTATATTGCTGTTTTTATGAAAATGTTAATTATTTAAGGATTTTATGTATTTTATATAGGTGGACAAAGTTGTTCAGATGTATGAAACAATGCTAACTCGTCACACCACTATGATAGTTGGGCCCACCGGAGGAGGGAAATCTGTTGTAATTAACAGTTTGTGCTTGGCCCAGACTAAGTAAGTGTTTATCACTGTTATCTATTTGGCAAAAAAAACATTTTGTAAATGTTTTTTTATGGGAGAAAACAAATGTGAATTATAATTTTTTTTTATTTTTTTATTATTACACTAGACTTGGCCTTATGACAAAGTTATATACACTGAATCCCAAAGCCATGAGTGTGATTGAGCTGTATGGTATTCTTGATCCGACAACCAGAGACTGGACAGATGGGGTTCTATCAAATATCTTCAGGGAAATCAACAAGCCCACTGATAAAAAAGAGAGAAGGTAAAACACACTATGCAAATCTGTTAGTTTTATGTGTATATTATCAACAATTGTAATGAGCTATTAGCACATTTGCTTCTAGAGTTAAGCTGGCCACACACATAGCGATATTTTACCCGATCTGGCCGATTCCGACACATTGGAACGACAGATCGTGTAAGATATGGGCAAATTGAGAGTAAATCGTGAGTCCCCACTCACGATTACGATGTGATGCGCGTCCCCGCTGGTCGCACATCGCATCGTCAGATCTGCTGTGCAGTAGGGAAGATCTGACAATCTGGGACACAATGCACTGGAAAAAATAAAAAAAAAGTTAAGATGCAAGATAGATCTTAAGTCAGATTGGATGCTTTTTGCTCCAAATCGTGTGTAGGACTTCCGGGGGGCTGCCTGGGGAGAGTTCAGGGGAAATCGCACACATCGTGGGTTCGTGTGCAGATCGCTATATGTGTGGGCACCTTTAATTGAATTCCAAAAGTGTAGGATCTGGCTTAGTACAGGAGAAGAGAAGTATCCACTTGTGTTTTATATCAGTATGATGGATATGAACATGGAAAGAAGAGTAACACATGCTGAACAACAGCACCTCATCTAAAACAAGAGACTTAGATACTTTTTTAAGTCTATGAAAGTAAATGTCTGATGTGACAAGTGTTTTTTTAGGTGTATCTGTTCTTACTGTGGCAGTAGTGAATATATGCGCTTTAAGACAGGCTAAGGGTACATTCAGCCTAATATAAATCCTTAGAACCCAGCAGTGCACCAGTACTGTGTAGCTATCCAGCTACTGCTTTGGAAATAAAGATCTCTGCATGCTGGAACTTGTTGCCCGCCTACATTCAGTCTAATATAAATCCTTAGAACCCAGCAGTGCACCAGTACTGTGTACCTATCCAGCTACTGCTTTGGAAATAAAGATCTCTGCATGCTGGAACTTGTTACCCGCCTAGAATAACTATAGAACCATACAGTAGACTGCCTTCCACTGCTGCGCAATATCACATACTGGGAGTTGCCAATCTATGACGCCCTACCGATTCAACACCTAAATGGGCATCTGAGAATTATACAAGGGTGAGTCAAAAATTATCCGCACCCCAGTTTTCTGAAAACTTCTGTTGGCCACACTGTCTTAACAATGCTTACCGTACATGGGGCCTGATTCAGACCCGGACGCTATGCTGCGCTCGCTCGCATTGAGCGATTTTTTGCAATCTGAACATGTGTATGAGTCGCAAAGCGTTTGCGCGAACCAGTCATTGCGATGGGAAAGTACTCGCCCGTAGCCCGCAGTTGGGCCGCTATTTTGAGTGACAGTGCCGTTTGTGGGTGGTAACAGGGGAAGGTGCTTGAAAACGGGGCTGTGGATGTGCAAACGCAGACGTGCCCGACCGTGAGAACGGCGTTTAATGGGTTGTATTTTAGCCAGAACTGCTCGCAATGTTTTGGTGGGAAAAGGCTACCACAAGCGCTGCGAGCAGCTCAGAAGGCTCTCGATGTTCCCGATTAATCCTACAACTGCCGGAGATGACGTGTATTGCGAGTGGCAAAGGGGCGTCTTTATACAGGTGCGAGCGCATAGTGCGGCTGCTCGCTATTACTTAGTGGGCGGCTTTACGCGATGCAGTGCGAGAACATGATTTAAATAGCCGTCCCCTTTTAGCCAGTGAGCGAATGCAAATAGCGTCCGGGTCTGAATCGGGCCCTAGGTCGCTGTCTACCCAGTCACTGCGGTGCAGGTTGAACGTGTTGCGTCAGTTAATTTGTGAGTGCAGTGTTAGAAAAAATGTCTGCCCCACTTGTGATTTGCACGAAAGAAGAGCAGCGTGCAGGGATAAGATTTTTGTGGTCTGAGGGTGTGTCTGGTGCCGATATTTATCGAAGATTTTGTGCTCAGTATGGAGAAAGTGTTTGGTCGCGAAGAAGTGTGTATGAATGGATAGAGAAGTTCAAAGAAGGTCGCACAAGTGTCAGTCATGAAGAAGGAACCGGACGCCCGTCCATGTCCACGACTGATGAGAACATTGAGCGTGCACGTGAACTGATTCTGTTGGATAGACGAGTGACAGTGGATTATGTTGCAAATCATTTGCAAATAAGCCGTGGCTCGCAGCTCATCCTAAAACATTTTTTAATGAGGGAATACGAAAACTTGCTGAAAACTTGCTGAGTGTATTGAAAAGCAGGGAGATTATGTCGCAAAATAATGTATTTGTCTTTTCTGAAAGTTGATTAAAATAAATTCTAAAGCCAGAGTGCGGATAATTTTTGACTCACCCTCGTACATAACTGAATATTGCATTCACAGAAAGTATTTTCCTCTTAGACAACCTACTTATGAATAAAATTAGCTTAAATAACTTTAGCCAATAGTTGTTAGATAATTTAATGTTCATTATAAATGCAAACACTGTGTAATTAAAGCTGCCCACTTAGTGTGCACTTCATTTTATACTATTACACTATTTTTGTTTTGCAGGTACATATTATTTGATGGACATGTGGATGCTCTCTGGGTGGAAAATATGAATTCAGTGATGGATGATAACAAGCTATTGACCTTGGCAAATGGAGAGAGAATAAGACTTCAGCCACATTGCGCTCTATTATTTGAGGTCTAGGCTATTTTCATCCTGGTATTGATTTTTACTACAGTATCTGCAATTTCTGTTACACAAGTACTTATCAGTGTATGTTGTTTCTTTAGGTTGGAGATTTACAATATGCTTCTCCTGCAACTGTGTCCCGGTGTGGAATGGTCTTTGTAGATCCTAAAAACCTTAAATACCGACCCTACTGGCAGAAGTGGGTCAACAATAGACAGAACAAGGTAAAGATATGTGCTTTCATAAGTTATACTGGCCCTGATGCTGAGGGGGTACACCATAACTGCGTGAAATCGCTCTGCGGGTGCCCATAATAGTGAGTGCACGCATTTGTTCCAATGCTGATTCGCATGATTTTAACAATTATGTCTGCTTGTGCTGGATAGGTGGGACCAGGAGGTAAGGGGCGTTCTAATGTAGGCCGAATACAGTAAGGGTGGTTCACACAGTCACGAGTACAGTAGATGCAGACTGGCACAGAGATGAATTTACTCAGAAAGCTGTTTCATTTACGATTGGTTAAGGGCAGGTTCAAATACATGATTATGATGGTCACCAACACTAGTGAACCATGATTACAGTTTCTGAATGCTCCTCTGATCCAATGGCCTTATATTATGCTTTTGTATGCTGTTTAAGCAAAATGGGGCTCTTTGCATGCGTTTGGAAGTTATTACTGCTGTACTAGAGAGCTTTTTTGTCATTGATGCCTAATTTCAAATGCGTTTGTTAAAAATAAAAAAATAGAAAAAAAAATCGAGTGGGATTACATAAAGCAGCATATATGCTATATTTTTATATTTATTGTTATCACAACCAACCCTCAATTGTGAGAGTGTCCCAAGTATAGCGTACCCTTGTGCTCGTCCCCTTTTCTTTTTTGCAATTACATGTGTTACTGTTGCCGACAAACATGCATCTGCTTTTACTTGGGATATATTAGGCAGCAAGTGAATACTCTGTTCTTTAAGTTGATGTGTTGGAAGCAGATAAAATGGGCAAGGGTAAGGATCTGGGTGACTTTGACAATGGGCAAATTTTGATAGTTAGACGACTTGGACAGAACATCTCAAAAACGTCAGGTCATGTGGGGTTTCCAGGTATGCAGTGGTTAGTATCTACAACGTGGTCCAAGGTAGGGTAACCGTGAACCAGCAACAGGGTAATGGGCACACAAAGCTCATTGATGAAGGCTAGCCCATCTGCTCCGATCCACAGAAGAGCTACTGTAGCACAAATTGCTGAAAAAGTTAATGCTGGCTATGAAAGAAAGTTGTCAGGACACATGGTGCATCGCATGCTGACCCATGTTTACAGCCAAAAGTGCCTACAATGAGCAGATTGTCAGAACTGGACCATGAAGCAATGGAAAAAGGTGACCTGGTCTGATGAATCACATTTTCCTTTAAATCATGTTGATGGTCGGGTACTTGTGCGTCATTTACCCGAGGAAGAGATGGCACCGGGATTCACTATGGGAAAAAGGCAAGCCAACTGAGGCAGTGTGATGCTCTGGACAGTGTTCTGCTGGGAAAACTTGGGTTCTGGCATTCATGTGGAAATTATTTTGACATGTACCACCTATGTAAACATTGTTGCAGGCCAAGTACACCCCTTCATTGACAACGGAATTCCATAATGGCGTGGTCACTTTCTTCATGATAATGCGGCCTACCACACTGCAAAAATTGTTCAGAAATGATTTAAGGAACATAAAAAAAGAGTTCAAGGTGTTGACTTGGTCTCCAAATTCCCCAAATCTCAATCTGATCGAGCATCTGTAGCATGTGCTGTAAAAACAAGTCTGAGACATAGAGACCCCACCTCGCAATTTACAGAATCTGCTGCTAACGGGTTGTGCCAGATACCTCAGGAGTTCATGCTTTGAAGGGTCAGAAATGTTTTGGTGGCACGAGGGGGACCTACAAAATATTAGGCAGGTGGTTTAATGATACAGTATATTCATTATATTTTGAAGCTGATTAATGTATTACTTTTTCCTATTGTTATCCTATTCACTGGTTTGAATTATTTTACATTGCTAGTTACTTGTTCTTTTGTTTTGCTTTAGCAGGAGCACGTTGAATTACATCGCTTATTTGAGAAATATGTCCCTCACTGCCTTGAAATGATTGTTGAAGGAATTATGGATGGGAAACAAGGAGAAAAGTTAAAAACTATTGTTCCTCAAACAGATCTAAACATGGTAATTATAAATAATGTTTGTGGTAGTTAGTATATGTTGCTCAGAGAATTCTCCACTCAACCTCTTGTGTGACAATAAAACATTTTGAATGTCCCAAACTTGAGAGTTGTATAAATGGTTTATTTTAGAAACAGGAATGAGATGCGCCAATAAATGGTTGAGATTTGGAAAGACAGATTACTTTTCCCCAATAACCAGGTTTTCAAAAATAGTGTAAAAAAAGAGAGAGAACTCATTCTTTGTTATAGTATATGTAAGTGTAATAAAATATAACTATTTCATCAGCAAAAAAAATACAAGAAGTTCAAATATTCCTAGTAACAAGGACAGACAAAATACTTGATAAAGTCATTTAGAAATGTTTTGCGAGTACAGTACGTGTCGCAGCTAGTATTCTAAATTAAGTTGGGGCTTGTATAAATCCTGGAAGGTTACATGCCTGTCTGGAAAATATATTATTACCTCTTGAAAAGCTAAACAATGGGGCAATTTAAGTCTGTGCGATGTGCCGCTGCTTCGAATATATTGACCATTTACAGTACTTTTGACATTGCAAGTTTTCCCTTGCGATGCCGCCAGTTGCAGTGTGTCATTTCGTAACGGCAGATCTCTTCCATTGTGCAGAAATAAATTCCCCCCAATGAGTGAACATTCTAGCCCCCTTCCCATCGACCAGTCTTGTAAATTAATGTTTTGCTAGTGGGCCATTAATTGACCCTCTCCCCTTAATTTCCAACTGCCAAACAACATAATGCACTAGCATGTAAAGGTCTCTCTCATAACCTCTAAATCTCTCATTACCCCTTTCCCTCCATATCTCTCACTGTCCCTCCATAGTTTTTGAATTATCCCCTTCATAACTCTCTTATTGCCCCCTATCTTCATATCTCATACTCCCTTCTCTATAGCTGTCTCATCACTCCCGGAGACCCCTCCCTCCATATCTCCCTCATTAGCTCCTCCATATCTCTAACTACCCGTAGTACATCTAATTTATTGCACCCTCCATAGCTCTCTTACAGCCCCCTACCTCCATATCTCTCTTCCTCCCCCACTACAGTATTCTTATTACCCCTCCTATCTCCATATCTCATTGCCCCCCTTTCGCAACAGTCTCATTGTTTCTCAATATCTCTCATCCTCCCTCCTCCATAGTAGTCATCTCACTCCATGAGCCATTTGCTCTCTATATCACTCTGCCCACCGGTCCATAGCAGTCTAATTGTTCCCCTGAATCCTCCTCTCTCCAAATCTCACTGCCCCCTTCCACAGCAGTCTCATTGCCCCATGAGCCCTACTCTCTCCATATCTGTCTGCACCTGGCCCCCCATTGCAGTCGCATTGCCCCCTGAGCCCCTCTCTCTTCAAATTTTTCTGTTCCCCCACACCCCTCATTAAAGTCACATTGTCCTCTGTGCCCTCTTTCTCCATATCTGTGTCCACCCACCCTCCATAGCAGTCACATGACCACCTATGTCCCTCTATTTCCATATCTGTCCCCCCCAACAGTTACATTGCCCTTGAGCTCCCTCTCTCCATACCTGTGTCACACAAACCCCAAAGCAGTCACATTGCTCTCTGCAGTTATATTGCACCTAAGCCCCTTTCTCCAAATTTTTCTGCCCCCTTCCCCATACCTGCCTTATTGGCTGCTTACCCAGCAGGCTCTCAACTTTTTGCTGTGTCCTGTAGCAGGGTCCTGTTGCTTTGTGCTTCGTCCAGCGTCCGCTGCAGTTGCTCAGATCAGACATAATATCACTTCCTGTCTTCTAATCTGAGACTATGCACTGGAGGTCTGGCATCTAGAGCTGTCCCCTGACGTTTCCTCGGATCAGGCGATCCGAGGATAATAATAGAGAATAGAGGAGGCAGGGGAAACAAATCTCCCTAAAAATGACAGAGAGGGGGGCTTGTCCTCCACCAGACGACCCAAGGCAAATGTTCAGCATCCTACCAGGCTACAGTGATCCCGACGACGGCCCTGTTAGCCCATGCCTTGAGCCATCCCTGTATACAATAACAAAGGGTGCCCCACATAGGAGTCCTCTTTCGCTTTTTATTTGACACTACAGTATGTTAAATTATTGACTACTGGGAACACCATCATCTTTCTTTTTGACTTCGTACCCTGGGGATGGGATTCTATTAATAGTTGGTCCAGTGGTTCCCAAACTCGGTCCTCAAAGCACCCTAACCGTCCAAGTTTTACAGGATATCCATACTTAAGCAAGGTGACTTAACTAGTACCTCTAGTCAGCTTAATTATACCATCTATGCACAAGCATGGATATCCTTAAACCCTGAACTGTTAGGGTGCCTTGAGGACTGATTTTGGGAACCCCTGAGTTGGTCCATAATCTATAATCCATACATTGTTACATAAATATTTGAGATCTAGTGCAGTATCACCCCCCTCCTTCTTTCTCAAAATTACTGGATTCCCCAGGGCATGTTGATAGAGTTCCAAGTTATACACACCCCAGCAAATGCAAAACCCTTATTTTGCTCTCACCTTTACTATTATTATTATTATTATTATCCCTTATTTATATGATGCCACAAAGGTTCTGCAGCGCCTTACACAGTACATAAATGAGCACACAACAAAAACAGTTAATAGTAATGCAAAACAATGCAGGACAAGGACAGGGTTTATGAACATAGCTGTATAACACAAGCAGCAGGGCATCAGCAACCAAGTGTTAGGAGCCAATTGCAGAGTTAGGAGTAAATGATAGTATAAGTAGGGGGAGGAGAAGCACGTGAGGGACGAGGGCCTTGACATGAGAACTTACATTCTAAACGGGAGGGGCAGACTAACAGATGGGGTAGATAGTGAGGAAGGAGCATGGAGCAGTGGGTTAGGATATGTGCTGCGGAATGTGTGTGTTTTAATATGACCTTATGTTATGTCAAAATTAAGTTCGTTCATCTATCTCTATGACAAAAAATAGATTTAATTTATGTGTTATTAGCATGCGAAATGTACAAAATAAAGTTGTTGCACTTTAATTTTTGTCTGTTACATTTTACCATCGAAATACATCCAGCTAAAAATGTGGCTATTATGGAACTGCACTATCATCCTAATAGTGAATACTATAGTCCCAGCTGGGTACTATGCCATGCTCCTGTGAGTGGATGCTTCTCATATGCTAGACCACCCACATAGAAGTGCAGCCATGCCTAACATTCTGTGGCCTCACCCCCTCCAGGGGGGTCCCCCAGGATGTTGCTGTACCCGGGCCCAGGATTTCTCTGGGCAGCCCAGGAGGGGACTGGCAGAGACGAATGGGGCGTAGTGGTGGGGTAGCAAGGCCATGGAGGGAGGGAGGTGGTTGAGAGTGGAGGAACAGGAAAGGTGGGTGAGAGAAGTACAGGGTTAAAAGGGAGACTGATGGAATAAACTGAGTTATCTTACCTGCTAATGGCTTACCGTATATACTCGAGTATAAGCCGAATTTTTCAGCACAAAAAATGTGCTGAAAAAGTACCCCCTCGGCTTATACTCGAGTCAAGTGTAGCGCTGACCGGATGGAGTTCCGCTACACACTGCCAAACACACAGCCGCCGGAGCCAGCAGCTGCGTGTTTGGTGTAATCAGCAGCCGCTGAGAGTCTGTCAGACTCTCAGCGGCTGCTGTTGCTCCCACTGCGGGAGCCATCTTCCGGCTCCCCCAGTGGGTGATGGGAGACACGTCGTCATGACGACGTCTCTCCCATGCAAAGCGGCCGGAGGAGCGGACAGCGGCGGGACCAGGAGCGGGAGTTACAGGTAAGTGATTTTTTTTTTTTATTGTCACGTCTCTCTCTACTGGGGGGTGGGGACTACAGGGGGCACTACCAGGGGGCGATTACTGCAGGGGGCACTAAAAGGGGTATTACCACTGGGGGAACTACCAGGGGGGGATTACTACAGGGGGCACTACCAGGGGGGGATTACTACAGGGGGGGATTACTACAGGGGGCACTAAAAGGGGGGATTACCACTGGGGGAACTACCAGGGGGGGATTACTACAGGGGGCACTACCAGGGGGGGATTACTACAGGGGGGGATTACCACTGGGGGAACTACCAGGGGAGGATTACTACAGGGAGCACTACCAGTGGGGGATTATTACAGGGGGCACTGAAAGGGGGGATTACCACTGGGGGCACTACCAGGAGGGATTACTACTGGGGGCACAACCAGGGGGAATTACTACTGGGGGCACTACCAGCTCCTGCCATTTCTCACACTAGGCTTATACTCGAGTCAACAAGTTTTCCCAGTTTTTTTGGGTAAAAGTAGGTACCTCGGCTTATATTCGGGTCGGTTTATACTCGAGTATATACGGTAATTTTGTATTATGGGGCATTCATCTCTGTCTATGAAATACCAAATCTAACAATCATATCAAATACAAAACTCCATAGATCTGATAAAAATAAATTTACAGGTTACGATAAATAAAAGAATTATATTCTATATGTTCTAAATTTTACAGGTGACACAATTGTCCATGATGCTGGATGCTTTAATTGAAAAAGAAGTTGAAGATGTTAATGTGTTGGAATGCCACTTTATAGAAGCTTTGTATTGCTCTTTGGGAGCGACATTACTTGAAACTGGAAGAATTAAATTTGATGAGTACATAAAACGTTTAGCATCAATGTCAACTATTTATGATGAGCAGGCACTGGCGGGACCTGGGGAACTTCCAGGTTTGTTTAGTTGTGTTTATTACAGAAAGTTGTGTAATGGAAAGATTCTGGCCCATGGTATTGAAGGAAGCAAATTTACTGAATCTGTGTTTTTGTTTTGTAGGTCAGCTGTCCACCATTTATGACTTTCATTTTGACATTGAGAAAAATAAATGGATACCTTGGAGCAAATTGGTTCCAGAATACATACATAACTCTGATGTGAAATTTATTGATATTCTAGGTGAGTTTGAAGGTCCAGTAATTATCTGAAAGGGGAGATGCTCTGTGGACCTAATTTATAACCAGCACTGAATGCTACACCTTTGCTGTGTATAGTGCCCATCAAAGTACAAATTACTGCTCTCCATTTTTGAGAGACACGTTCGCAATCTAGGTGCGTGGGGAAGTACAGTGAATAAAATTACAAGTGTTAGTACCTCAACATATCAGCACATCTTTCATTAACTGAAACATTGATGGTTTTATCTGGTTCAGTTGTATCATTTATTAAATGAATCACCATTTTCTGACTACCTTTATTACATATGGCATGTTTGAGTGGTTGAAGCTTAATAATAAATTGAGGAAAGTACAGTAGGCCTAGAGATGCTTCTCTGACAATTTGCACAATGTGGAAGGCACAAAATGTACAATTATACATGTGCCCCTCCATGCTGCAAGGATCGCCCTTAAACAAGAAGCGCTTTCCTCACCTTTACCTCATTTCAGTAATCTCACTCTGCAAAGTGATACTTTCTGCGAAACTTCTTTGTGTAAACTGGAATAAAAAAGATACATTTTAATAAATACGCTTTATGAACTAGAAATTACAGAGATGCAGAGCAGGATGTAAATGTGCCCCAAATTGCAGGTTTAAATGCGTTCGCTAAAATATACTGCAACTATCGCAAGTTGCTTGCAGGTCAGCACCAGTAATATATGTGCACGGCTTACGCCAGGCATATGTCGCATACACTTACACCCATACTTTAAACCATGTATTTTGCTTGCAAAATATACATTCACTATTAGGCTTCATTAAAGCATAAAAAACATCTCTGTTCCAGCAGGTACAACGCTCCAAACAATATATGCATAAGCAACAAAGAAAGCACCTAGCATTCACGGTTATACACATGGTACACAAACTGAGATGAAATCTGAGTTAATCTTTTGTAGTTAGGTTACTTCCTTTTCTCTATATCCATAGGTGGACATAAGAACCTTGGGTATAGTGGGTTCAGTCAGGTCTTTGGGAACTTTAAGAAGTCTGACTCAAATTTAAGTCACCAATCATTAGTGGCTTTGACAGATAGATTTAAAATGGCAATAGGAAATCAGGCTTGTTTAGGCTGAATTTCTTTTGCCGTTTTAAAACTATTGGTCAAAATCGCTGATGATCGATGGCTTTAATAAACTACTGTATAATAAATATATCCCATTGTGTCCACAACTAGCATGTTTGTTAATAAAAGCATTCAAACTGTACAATTTTGTGAATGCATGGGTAGGCGTATGATGGCTACCTCATGCAGCTGCTCAGCAATGCCCCTAGGAGACACCAGTATGCTTGAATGTGTTCTCAGATTTTCAGGACCAAATTTCTCTTCTCTTGAAGAGCAATATCCCTCCCAGCCCTAAAGTCTGGCATCTGTCACTATTGTCTAGTTCCAAATGGCAAATCTCTGTTCAGATTGTTGACCTTGAAGATTGTTGACCTTGAACCACCAGAGGAGTGATGGATTTGCCCTTTGAGACTGATGAATTGACTGATTAAGTGATGGTCTTACTTTTTCCATTTTGATGGAATGCCATTGACTGGAACTTTACAAATTGCACTGCTTTGAAGGTTAAGACCAACTTCCCCTTAATGGAAAACAGAATAGACATCCATTTGAGGACCAATATAGACTTCACCAGTTGCAGTAACAAAAGTTCAGATGTCTGGTGATGGTCTTATTTGTTAAAATTTTGATATGATCTCTATCAGGAATGCCCTTGACTAGAACTTTCCAAATTGCACTGCCTTGAAGGTTTAGACCATCTTCCCTTTCATGGAAAACAGAATAGAAATCCATTTGAGAGTCAACAGAGACTTCACCAGTTGTGGTTACAAGAGGTCTGATGTCCTGTGTTGAACAACAGCCCTTAAAATCATCTGTTTTGCCGATACTAAGATAGATTTCTTGTAGATTCTTGAGCCAATCGAGTGTCAAGGCCGTCACTTAAATTTGGTCTTTGAGTAAATTCGAGGATTCTACCCTGACTAAAGGAGCACTCAGCTATGAGTGATTGCCTCCACCTTAGAAGAGTGGCCATAACTGCATACAGCCTCTGTGCTATAGCCAGGCCAGAAATTTATAATGAGAAGACTGAAATGCAAATCTAAAAAGTAATTGACGGCCTTTCCAGATTGGGACATGCAAAGGACATGATGTCCATATAGACCTTGAAATAGTATTGTCCCATGCCTTTTAGGAATTTTCTTATAAACTCTGTCTTGAACATATCCGCTCAAAACTGGATGTTTAGGGTTTTTAGGGTTAAAATGGGATGGAAAGATCAATATAGATTTTAACCCGGAAGAGATTTCAATAGAATCCCAACTACTTTTGCTCTTTCGGGATTTCAATGGACACCCCCTAGGAAAGTATGTACTGAATGGCCTTACTCAGAGCTCTTTTTGTCTGGTCTTTTCTTCGGTGAAAAGACATTTGACTGTGCACATCAGTAGATTTATAATGTAGGTCAGATCAATGCTTTCCCTCACCCAGGCATCTGAGATGGAACTGAATCACTGATTCAAATAAAATAATTTGGTGGACTACCACCAAGTGTGCTTCTAGGTGGCAATTATGCTTACTGTTTTTCTAAGGGTTTGTAGCCTGGTTCCTTAGATGACCAAGTCTACTTGCAACTACAGTACATGAAGCTAAAGATTACTCTCTAGATTTAGAAAGCCTACCTTTTTCTTAGAAAGGTAAGGAATGAAATCTAGGATCTGAAAACATGAAGCCCATTAACAGACTGCAAAGAACTAATTTCACCATCGGCCTGACTATTAATTTTATCCAGTACGGGGATAAACAAGACATTACCTGCAAAAGATAGGGATTCAAGAGTCCTCTTAAACTCTGCATCAGCTTCCCAGGCCTTGAGCAAAAGTATATATCATACTACAACCACTGAGCTGTGCATCAAGAGCAGCATCGACCAGATACTTGCATGCCAGATGTAGTCAACCAATGTCAATAATTCAGACTGTGTCTTACCAGGCTGTGTATCTTCTGAAAGCTGTTGTGACCACTTTTCTATCACATTGTTAACACAAGCAATGCTAATGAGGATCTAAGAGAGGCATTATATATGGATCTTAAGATGGCTTTGTACTTCTTTTCTGTGCCATCCTTAAAGGACGCAGCTTTGGGAATCTGAATAGTTGTGGTCTTTGACAAGTGTGCTATGAGGGCAACCATCTTTGGAGGGTTTTAGTATACTCACTACAAAGTGGATAACATGTCTAAAACATTGAATTTCTTGTCAGATTTACTCATGCCTCACAAAGTAAATCATCTGGTTGAGGAAAAGATAGAAAATAAATAAATTGTTCTTCCTTACTGACCTGAATGCAAAAGACCTGGCTTACTTTCTGTATATGGTTTTACACAACCGACCTTCTAGGAGATTCTCTGTCCATATACGAGGAATCCACCACATTATCAGCCACTTCTCCTTCCTCCTGAAAGGAAAAAGCATATTATGATCCCCCCCAGGACTGGACTCTGGCATTTGCAGGGCTTAGCTGAGAAGGCTGATGCTAAAATCCTCTCTAAGGATTTGTTAACAATTACTAAGCCCTGAATGGAGTTAGTCAGGCTTTGAAATTAAACTGGCTCCTCAGAAGGAGTGTGAAGGGGCTCAAAGACTTCTGGGAAAGAAAACATAACATCTTTTGGATAGTGACGTGTGCTGAGTTAGCTCTGCATAGGCTGGTCTAAACAATGTTCTTTTGATGGTTTTAATGAGGAATGGATGATGAATTGCTATAATTCTGCTTTTTTGTTTTTTTACAGTTTATTAACTTAAACTTATTTAAATATATATTTATACTGATGACCATCTTATATGTGTTCTAGTTCCCACAGTAGACACTACACGCACCACATGGCTCTTGGAGCAGATGGTAAAAATTAAACGACCTGTAGTTCTTGTTGGTGAATCTGGTACATCTAAGACCGCAACTACAATGAACCTCTTAAGGAACCTAAACAGTGATAACACGGTATAGTTACAGAAAAAAAATAGTGTGTACATGTATCATAGACTCAGGTATTATATCCTTTGTATTCATATTATATTAAATACATATGTCCATGAAATGGCTCCTTTGCTATTCAATTATAGTAATTGTATTATTAATACATATATGTTTTGCCAGTACGTCTGGTAGTTTTCTTTTTCCTGTAGGATTCTTCTCCTTTCTCTTTTGTTTCCATACTCCTCGATACACCTGAGCACTCCTTACTTTACTCCTTATCTCAGAACCTTTCACTTCTACCTGGTTTGCTCATTTAGGGGCAGATTCCATTACGACAACTGTTATACGCCTATAATGCCTATTATACTTCAAACAGAATAAAATGCAACGCTATGGAGGCTGTTATGAAGAATTAAACTTTATACCAACCAGCCGAAAGAGCCTGTGTTTTATTATATTTTATTTAATTGATAAGTATATGAATTTACATTAATGCTAAAGAATATGAATATTGTTTCTTTTTGTTTGTTCTTGATATCTCATTAAGAAAGAACACACTCCGTGCCAAGGTGCACGTAATTTTTTAATAGACAATGATTTGGGAGTTTTCGGTTGCATTGTTTGCCAGGGTGATTTTTGAAGCGCCCATGTAATACTTTATTATTTACTGAATATTTGACCTCAATTACAGTTACTGTAGGCTGATTCTGCTCACACCTCCATAGACTGCCAGCAGTATTGGTATTCTGTGACCTCACGGCGGCTACCACGACTAATTTAATCTGCCCTTTTGCAGTGACTCTATAGACAACTATAACTATATTTGGATATATACTGTGCATCTTGCACAGTAAATATCCAAATATAGATATTTGCCTATAGTTGACTTACATCCACTTACACCTGGGGAAATGGAATGGGGTGGCAGGGGCAAGCAAGTCCTTACTTGGTTCAGTAAGATCATGTTCATGTATTTGTGACATAATTAGATGTGGACACATCCCCAGATAAGTGTAGTAGGACTTAGGAGGCATATCTATTGAAGGCAAATTGCCCACATTGCCATATGTCCTACACTGTGAGTATTAAACCCCCAAAATATAAAGATAATCAGTTAATGAAAAAACAAATAATCCTGTATGTTTGATGTCTTGGCAGATTCTTCTGACTATCAATTTCTCCTCTCGTACAACCTCTATGGATATCCAAAGGAATCTGGAAGCCAATGTAGAGAAACGTACAAAGGATACCTATGGGCCGCCTATGGGCAAAAGGTTGCTAGTGTTCATGGATGACATGAATATGCCAAAGGCTAGTTTATTTGTGACATTTTGTGGTATCTTTTACAATACTGGTTCCAACCATCTGTGCCTGGATACTCATCACAATGTATGATCTTTGTACTTGAGAATATAAACCTGATTCTGAGTCAAAGTTGCGGGTAGCGGCTGAAGCCAGATCTACTACATTATGCTAATGCGAGTGTCTGTAAGGCTAATGTGAGAATCTGTATGGCTTCAAGCAAGAAGACACAATGCATTAGTATTGGCACTTGCTCCTGCCCGATTACTGACCAGAAAGGCCCTGTTTCACGAAGTGGGCAGAATGAAATTGTTTGCTGCCACCTACGCACCCGACAGAGCTATTCAATTGTTGCTCCTGTCGGCCTGATCAGCTGCCAGCGCCGGCATTTCAGCTCGCACCCCCCCCCCTCCCGAGAAAAGTGACCCGTTTGGGCGCCCAAATGGCAGTTTTTGTGATCGCAATATTTTAATCAATTGAACCGGGCCCCGCGATCTCCTGTCACTTTAGACGGGAGATCGGGCGTGAAAAAACAATTGAATTCTGCCCAGTATGTTAAAAGTTTCTATTTGCGCCCATCTAACGGACTGCATGTGACCCAGAGTTAGGCCCAATGTATTAGGCCAGAGAACGAAGGCCCATTTTAATTACAGAAACACTGTTGTTTTATAGAATTATATTTTAATGATTTTTTCACTTAATATTGAGATCCATAGTTTCCCTCAGGTGTACCGTAACATATTTTAATGTTCAATGACTGACGATTAGTAATCAAATATAAATGTCTGGTATACACAACTGTCATATCAATATCTAATGTTCATCTCGTTTCACGCACAGGTGGATGAATATGGAACACAGCAGCCGATTGCCCTGCTAAAGCTGCTGCTGGAGAAGGGAGGCATGTATGACCGTGGCAAGGAGCTCAACTGCAAGTATCTCCGGGACCTTGGATTTATAGCTGCCATGGGAAAAGCTGGTGGTGGCCGTAATGAAGTGGACACACGATTTATTTCCCTTTTTACCGTATTTAATGTACTTTTCCCTTCAGAAGAGTCCTTGCACCGTATTTATTTCTCTATTTTACATGGACACATAATGGTAATTTGAACATCACAGACTTAATCAATAAGATTTTTTTATTTTCTATGTACATATTGTTGGATCAATATACAAAAAAAGAATTTAACATCATTTAGAACCACTAAACGGCCAGATACAGTTATACGCTGGCTGCCATTGCATTTTTCTGCTAATTTACGGTCGGCTGATTTTGCCCGTACCTCCATAGGCAGACTATGCCTTCTGTAGTTAACAAGTGGAAGCTGCCGGAATGGATCCCGTAGGATTCCGGGCTTAATTGAATCTGCGCCCTACAAAACTATTGCTGCAGTCGCGCCAAGCAGCCATTATCGGTGCGCCAAGCATCTTACTTGCCTGAAAATGCGTCTTAGTCGCAAACTGATGAGACAAACTGCAGATTTACAAGTGTCGCATATCAAATTAATCAGTGCAGTTTGCGCATCCGTCATGTGAAAAGACGCTTGACGCAAGCCGAGTTGTATGGTACCTGGCGGCTCGCTCATGCCAAGTCTCTCACGGCGCATGACGTATTGAGGCTAGGTGTATGAGAACACATCTGTACTATACTTCTATACAATATGTAAATCCAGTACATGGCTTGTAGGAACAGTCAATACTGTGATCAGGATAACGTATAGCAACATAAGGATACTTTAAATAAAAATGATCCAAATTATGAATGTGCTACTGTCCTCCACAGATCTTTAATGAAGATATCCAGGCCATTTGTGATAAGTTGACTTCTTGTACTCTGGAGCTTTATAAAATGATTGTTCGGGATCTTCCTCCAACACCTTCAAAGTTCCATTATATATTTAACCTTCGAGATCTCTCCCGGGTATTTAATGGATTGGTCTTAACGACCCCAGAAAGGTATTTGTTTCTGTGTGTTTATTTTCTTCACAGTTATTAGATTTAGTTTGATTCACAATGACTTGGGATATTGCTCATTGCTCTTTTTGTTTAGCATGTTTTATTGTAGCACTACAGTATGGGTTTGATGCAGAGTTGGCTGCAGTGGCTCTTCGAATTGCAGCCGTAAAATGCATTTGTTAAAAAAGCAACAATTGGCCTGATTCAGACTTGTATACACACCCGATGGTTTGCTTACAAGCCTGATGGCAGGAGAATTGCAAATGTGCAGAATAGGTGCTGAGAGAGCGCTCCCCGGTAAGCCGTTTGGGGGTGGTGATGGCGGCGCTGTTGTTTTACAAAACCGAACATAGACGTGCAAAGGCCATGGTCTGTGTCTTCCGATGCAGATTTCCTGGCCCTGGCGGAGCAGTTCCAGTTGTCATTCTAAGTAAGCTTAGGCTTATTTAGATGGCATATGGCTATGATGGTGATCGATGAGCCATCTGAGGCATGCGATGGCAATGAGACGCCTAATTCAGACTGATCTCTTACACCCATGGTAGGTGTAAGTGCCCGAAACTAGCGATGAGGGGTGCGGCTGCAGACCGAAAAACAGTTGACGGTGTGGCTATATGCAGGAAGCTGCACAGAAAATACTCCAGGCCTTTAGCGGTGTTATGGGCAGATTGTTATTGTGGGCCTGATACGGAGGTGGACGCTAATGCAGCTGCGACTGCATATTTTTCTGCAGCACGACTGCGTCTTTATGTTAATGCCACAGCCGATGGGATTCGTACAGAGACAGCAATCAGCTGCGGTCCTTTTCCACCGTTGTGCGTACAAAGGCTCACCATCGGACATGCACCAGCCCTATAGAGGCGCTGAATGTCCATCTGAACATAGCTGCTGAAATCCGTACAACTGCGGAAAATGTCGTTCACGTCTGGTTACGTTTAGGACACATGTGCAGTGTAACTCAGTCACATGCTCAGACTGAAAGCATCGGCCGCTTTCGTCACACATCGACACTGCTCCTACCTCTGAATCAGGCTCTGTATGTTAACTCAAGTATGATATTAAACTTTATTCCTCCCTGCAGTAGAAGTGAACTTTTCGGATGTGAAAAAGAAATCTTACACAGGGAAGGGCCCGTAGTTATAGCTGGATTTAACATCTGTATAGTCCATAATGACATTAATATTTTCTCAATGAAGTAGTTATTAAATACTTTGTAAATTCACTTTCTATGTAAAAGAGCAAGTTGTATTCCTGTGTTCTGATCACTATATTTTACTTTGTACTTAAGATTTCAGACAGTGGCACAGATGGTAAGAGTATGGCGGAATGAGGCCCTACGCGTTTTCCATGATAGACTAATCAATGAAGACGATAAGAAAGTGGTAATTGACACTTATATTATCATTAATAATATTAATATATTTCTGCAGGATAAGTTCACGGTCTTAAAGGCAAACACAAAGTTATATAAATATTTAAACATTTTATTTTCCTTTCAATGCAGGTTTAAAATAATGTTAAGCTAACAGTAAAAAACAGAAAGCTATTTGTCAAGAACTCTTTTTTTTTTTTTTAAAGCAATAGTGAAGTTGACTAATTTTTTGTTGTTTCTTTAAAATGCATGCAAGTTTCTTTAAAATGTTTCCAAGTAGCCGTTTTATATTTATCTCGTGTGCACACCTGACTGTGTGGCTCGTGTGGGCAGGTTAGTATTCGCATTTTGAGGTGATAAAAGCCTCAAATGAAACTCTGCGCCTATATAAGTTCAGACCTGTTGAACATTTGGGGCTACAACAAGAAATTTTGCTTAGAAGTAGATGTAGGTCTTTAACTTCCTCGTTTCATTAGCTACTATGGTACCTTTCAACTTTACTTGCACGTATATGGACGGACATGGCAGGGAGTTGGTAACAGTGCCTCCTCACGGAGGAACAGTATTCACCCACCTCTGCCTATGGTTCAGCAAAGATCGCTAAGAGCCCTGGAGTTCTGCACCCCACACTTACAGTGCTGGAAATTATTTTCAGACCACATTGTACATCCTAATTTACACATCTAATCCTTAACTCGGATTTCCCTCCAAAGCTCTGAGTGAGCTGTCTCTCTCAGGAACCATCAGTGTCAGCCAGCTGGTGAACTCAAGAAGAATTAGATCTTACAAATGCTTTTTTAACTTCTGAAATGGGAATTGTGGTCCTATCATCAATTACATTTAATTTGGGAACTAACAATAATTGCACAGTGTGTAGGGTTATCCCCACTTAAAGTCTTTGCTTCTTCCAAGGTTGCGTTTAGTCATTTAATCTAACAAACTCGTCCACTCCCCAATTACTACCTGGCCTGGAATAGAGAATTGTAACTAAATATGGAGGAACAGTAGTTCCTGTCAATCGCTCTGCCATGGGTCTGTGTAGTCACTGCAATCGCAGTCCCGATCAAAGTGTCCATTTCGCGCTCACGCACTGCGATGCATGTGCAGTACGCAACAATTGGCCGATTGCATGCGTATTAGCAGTTGTTATCTTTGCTGATCAGGCCATTAGACAACATGAACATCTCTTAATTTGAAATGAGACATGGATGGAGGTCTACCACAACAATCTCCTAGTGACTTAATAGAATCAAGCACTACTTATATGGTCGTGGACAACTTAACAACCTCAGCAAATTATAGATATTTAGAAACTGATCTATTAGTTTCACTAGTGGACATTAAATAAAAAGAAAATATAAAAAAAAAAAAAAATTATATTAACTTAAGGACGTACAAATCAAAATTAGTCACAAATATGTAAAACATAAACATTTGACATAGATACATCCAGTTTTTCAAACCAATATTATAAGGTTAATATAATTTTTATCTTGTATTGCTAAGTAAATAATCTGTTGATACTTTTCTGCAAACAGAGCCACTGGGTGCTGCCCATTTCTCCACTACAGTAGGACAACATGTATTCTAGTTTGTCTACATTTGTTGGACAAGCTCTAGGTAGTTTTCACAGAAGGCTGTTTTGTTTATTGACTGTTTTTGCCCTGTCTGATTAATAAAAAAAAAGTTTTTTTTCTCTGCCCTTGAAATGTATATAATTGATTCTGTGATTTTGATTCCTAGGTTTTCCCAGTCATTATGTGTTTTTCTGTTTAACATGTGTTTTTAACATTTATTTTTTACATGTTACCGCTTGCCAACTTTCTGCCACATTAGTTAAAGTAGTTAAGAGGTTTATAATGTAGAATAGAGCAACAGTGCTCTGAGAAGCTGATACTTTACAAGTCTAGTGGTAAAAAAGTAGAATAGCATCCAGGAACTTTACAAAAAGAGAATAGTACTGAAGAGGTCAGTGTCGGACTGGGGCATAAAGGGCCGACCAGGGATTGAAGTGGTAAGGGCCCGTGCTTAAGAGATGTGGCAAGCCGCAAGAGGGTGTGTGGCTATATAACAAAGAGTGACTTGGCCAACCATTAAAGAGAACATGCAAAGACCAAAGCCCATTTATAAAGGAGGGGGCAGGGTTATCACTTTGGTTGACAGAAGGACTAATATGGGTGTACTGTAGTTTCCATAAGAAAACAAACGAAGCATCCATGATCCTGCTCCACCAAGTTACTAATCCCAAAAGGACAGGTAGAGCCCTCAGGCAGTGGGGCCCACCAGAGATTTCCCCTGTACACAAGTGGTCCAGTACGGCCGTGGAAGAGGTTAACAGACAACATAGTTAGGAACAGTGCAGGTTTTTTAGAGAGCTGTATCTACATTAGTGGAGAACCTAGGTATTGGTCTTGATGTGGCTCTGGTTTTACTGCAGCTACAGTACCATTCTTTGAGGGAGAATGCCTGCTACTGAATTGCTGGGAACAACCCAGGAATTTCTATAGACAAAGATCCAAGATTATCACTCGGGAAAAGAAGAATGACAGGGCAACTGACAATAGACAAGAACAATAATAATGGTGCAAACACACGGTCAGATTCTTCTTCAGATCTGATCGATAACGATATTAAAAATTATTCAATCGTTCATATTCATATCTGAAGGAAAATCTGACATGTTTGTCAGATGAACGATGCGCGTTCCCGCTTGTCAGATAACAATATCTGACATCCGATGTGTTTGCAGTCAGATTTGGACGATTCCATTCATTTTAATGCAGTCAAAAATCGTTCATAGTTCAAATCGTTCATATGACACATCTGACAAATCTGACCGTGTGTATGCACCATTAAGGTGCCCATACACATACCGATGTGCACACGATCAGCCGATGTGTACGATTTCCCTTGAAACTCTCCCCGGCAGCTCTGCACATGATCTCCACACGATATGCACACAATTTGGTGTCCAATCTTCATACGATCTTTCCTGCTTGCAGACTTTCACAGTGCATCGGGTCCTAGATTGTCAGATCTGACCTAAAGCACGGCAGATCTGAAGATGCGATGTTCGACCAGCGGGGACGCGCATCACATCGTGATCGTGAGTGGGGACTCACGATTTCCTCAGGATTTGGCCATATTTTACACGATCTGTCGTTCCAATGCGTCGGAATCGGCCAGATCGGGTAAAATATCGCTATGTGTGTGGCCAGCTTTAGATATAAGATAAATACACAAAGATGCAAGCTGCAAAGGCAGTGCCCCAGCAGAAGGCAGATATGCTGGCAGAAATAAGGCAGAAGCCAATGCCAGAGAGACTCTCTTATCAGTCATACAAGTTGTGTTTCTGATCTTTAGCAGCTCACGTTCCCATAGAACCCAGTGGGCCTTATTCAGAGATGGATGTAGAAGTGCCCACAGCTGAGTCTATTTCAGGTCACCCATCTGCGACTTCATGGAAATGCCAATAAATCGTCTTTCCCTTGTGTACATCAATGCGTCCGAATGTGCAAGGACTGAGATGTCCACTGTCAGTGTCCATACAAGCAGTAATACCCATTTGGTGCCGCTATAGATGCCACCATAGGTCGCACCTTTGAAACCTGCACCAACCTAATGGCAAGTGCTTCTTCTCCATCCGAGTATGGCTTCCTCTGTGAGCCGCTGAGCGTCTGTGTGCGCAACCACTTTCACCCACATCCTGCGACACTCTCATAACATGTGCATAAGACATTTAGGAGCATGAGCACTGGTCAACACATTATAAGGACAAAGGGTGGCAAAATGCCCTCAGCATAAATATGTAAATTAAGCACAATCTGGGGACTGGAACCAGCCACAAGCCATAGGAACAAGCAAGGCCATGGAAAGGCCTTATATAGAGCTGAAGGATGCTGGTATAACAATACAAATAAGCTGCACTTGGCTCTGGTAACACACTACACAGGTAACGTAAGGCAGGGAGAGCAGAATACAGAACAATGTACAGAGACTGCACAATTTAGAGGTCATGAGTTTGCATACTGGTAGATCCTGACATTTTCCAAGTAGCACAAAGTAGAGTACCTTCTATACAATAGATTGTGCACACATATTATTATATTATCCAGTAAATACTTACATTTAACAAAAAGTATTGACTAATACATGCTTCTAATCTCCATAAAGGTACAAGGCCACATTCAGAGTTTGATAGAGGAACACTTTAAAGCAGACTTAGATCACGCCATGAGAGACCCCATTCTATTTGGAGACTACAGAACAGCAATGGATGAAGGGGAACCACGAGTGTATGAGGACATTTTAGATTACGATGCAGCTAAAGCTCTCTTTCAGGTGAGATGGTCCAACCTTATATTTTTAACAACATGAGCTGCCTTTATCACATAATAAGCTTTGCAGTATATACCTGATTATGAGCTCTCTGCTTTATTTTGTTCTTCAATACCAAATGAATGTGTCTATATAACGATTATTGTTTGCAGGAAATTCTTGAGGAATACAATGAAAACAAGACCAAAATGAATTTGGTTCTTTTTGATGATGCACTCGAGCATTTAACGCGTATACACCGCATTATAAGGATGGACCAAGGACACGCTCTGATGGTTGGCGTAGGAGGTTCAGGAAAGCAATCTCTTGCTCGATTAGCTGCCTTTGCTGCTGGATATGAGGTTTGGTTAAATTACATTTAGCTGTGTCAGATGAATTTCCAGAGCTGTCAGGTAACTGTAAAGACAATTCCTTTCTATTAGGTTTTTGAAATTGTTCTTAGCCGGGGATATGGAGAGAACAGTTTCCGCGAAGATCTGAAGACTCTTTACATGAAACTTGGTCTGGAGAACAAGAAAATGGTTTTCCTCTTTACAGATGCTCATGTGGCAGAAGATGGATTTCTGGAACTTATCAACAACATGCTAACATCAGGTATGCTACTTATTCAGCACCTCTGGACATTTTTCAGAATAGCACATGAATTGACCTCAATTGCAGACGCTGTCCATATTCGGAAATAAATGCGGATCTCCGCCTATAATCATAGTTGGAGGCATCTATGCGACTGCACCACCCCCATCCAACTTCTAGTGTAATTAGGGCTGATTCAGAGATGGACGGATTTGCAGAGCCACACACAACCCCAAATGTCAGACACCCCCTTGCTGCATTTGTGATCCCAGCACTGTGACCGACTTTGCAGGCTGGGATGACCATTGTGACCGATGATCGTGATAGTTTCTGCTTTGGTCAGGCTGTGGGAGCTGAAGCTTCCCGCAACATGACCGGTATCTGGTCACGCAAGAGTCCAGAAATCTGCGTCCACAGACCCTGGCCTTGGCTCTCCAGGAAATCGAGGCGACACGCTTCCGTTTCCGGAACCAGCAACCGGGCATGCCCCCACTCCGCCCCCCAAATGTTGCAGCATGTCAAACATGCTGCGCCTTGGGGGGTCTGCGAGCAAGATCACAGGCTCTGTTCTGCAAATGCGCAGAACAGGTCCTGCGCAGACCCCTAACTATTGGAGATGTGCGTTCATCCTCTGATCAGGCTAAAGTCTCCTCCTCATTAGTATGCGTTTACATCAGCCTATCATAAGTGCTGTAGATACGACTGAAGCCAGACGGATATATCTACAAACGCTCTCCTTTGAATAGCCCCCAATTCCATCCACATGTCCATGGCAATTTTACCCTATGCCTTGTTACGGAGTACCAGATGTGTACTCATATACTTAGCATTCATACGCTATACGGTGCGAGATGCCCGGCTTGCCTGAGCCGCTTTGAGAGATGTAGCATACAGTACGTCTTTCTCATAAATTTTGCTTCTTATTCACATATCAGATGCAGCAAAGCACCACTCACAGTGCACTAGAGGCGCTGGGCTGCGACTTTAGCTGCACAGGAATTAGTTTTAAACACGTACAAAGTTGCAAATGAAGCACAATGGAACTTGGCAGTGAGAAAGAGCCGCAGCCGCTGCATCCCCGTACTTTGTATGCAGATCCAGACTTATTCGCAGACAGATATACAAATGTTGCACATCAAATGGTAATCTAGCAAAGTAGTTTTGTCGCTCCCAGTTTTATGTACAGTATGTGAACAAGACCCACATTTTGAGTTAGAATGACGATCGGTGCGGCTGATGCTCAGGGAGGAGCTGTTTTGCGTGACTGAAGCCACAACTAAGATGCTCTAAGTTGTCTATGCAGACCCCAGTGAATGCACAATTTGTTACAAATTACAAGATCTGTACTCAGACAGAATTGTATACAACCCAGAATCAGGAGTCCCGATCAGGACCTTCATATGGAGATAAAAGTGCACTGAAGGTTATAGAATAAGAAGCACTGGACACAAAATAATATAAAATCACATTATTTGAGAATGAGAGACTTTGTTAATTAAAGATATCCATATATTTGCATTTATTAGATTTATTTAAATCCAGGGTTGGACTGGCCCACAGGGGTACGGGGGAAATCCCCAGTGGGTACCACTGTCTGAGGGCCCACTCCTCTCCTCTAAATTACACATAGTTACTCTATTATACAGTCAGTTACCTGATGGAGCAGAACCTTGATGAACATGGTGCTGTGTTCCCTTCTATAGAAACTACACCAAGATTTGCTTAATTGTTAGCCAAGTATCTGTGATGGCTGGCCACACCCCCTCTGGTGAATGACCACTCCCCTTAAGCATGGGGCCCTATCACTGCATTCTTATCAGCCCTTCAAGCCCCAGTCTGGCACTGCACATATCTCATTATAAGCAAAATCTGGTAGCCCTACAGCTCAGATATATATTCACTAAGTTACAGTTATTTAGAAAACAGTTATTTGGTATTTTTTTAAGGAGCCAGAAAATCCACACAAAGACAACCAGAACAATAGCAAGGCAATGATGCCATGATATCATGAAGAGCGGCCCAGGCCACTGTCTGGAACAGGAGCTCCTAAAAACTTACTAATTTGCTCTCTGATGGATCTGCAGGCTTTAAGGTGCTGTTCCGAGTACGCTGCAAACCAAAAACAGTTGCCATGGGGTAGAGACAGTGCCACACCCTCTGCTTTACGCCCTTGGTGAGGGCATCACTCACAAACAACTAACTGTGACTCTGAGGACAACTACATTTATCTGGGATACATCACTTTAATAGTAAAAAAGTAGAAAATAATACAATTATGACCTGATCTTGTTGAAACAATGTTTTATTTTTGTTCTAAACTCACTATAAGAAGTCTAATACATAAGCGATATAACATTAACATAACACATCTCTATGAAACTGTTAATTATTCATCCAATTCCATCCTAACCTGTAAGCACAAAGCACTGCTGCTGTGGAAGTTAGAACTCATACAAACATGATATATAACAAAAAAATATAACTTAGTATACACATTCTTACCTAAAAGGACACAATTCTGTACATGGCTAATCTGCAGGCATAATATACAGATTGTACCTGTTTCTTAGGTTTCTGACAGGTAGCAGACACTTCTACTGTATGGGCCTGATTTAGAGATGGACTCTAGTGCATTTGCAACTGCATTCTCTTATGGCTCGCATTTGCTAAAATATGCTAATGCCTTACAAAGCTTAACTGAGCACAGGGACGCCCACTGCTGCTTTCTCATATCTGTACAACAACGTGCAACAGCGTAAACATCGGTACCATTGACGCAGATCGGGCAGCCACGCAACATGTAAGCGAAGCCTGACCAGCCGCAAACACTGCAGCTCTCCTGACACGCAGAGAGCTCTCATACTCTGGGGAGATCACAATGGCTAATTTATGCACGCCCATGAAACCGTGTTTAAACGGTCACACGTCTACATTTTTCTAACTACCGCCACCCCCCGTTTTCTCTGTTCATGTGCGTATGTATGGTGCGGAGCATGCGCAGTCAGCATCTGCTTTCCACGGCGAATGCGCGGTTTGCAGATATCCGTGAGATCTGTCTGAGATTTGGACTTGCTTAGGAATCGGGACCATAGTGTGATTAAAACTTTCCTTTTGAATCCTGCTTTTAGGACGGGTTGTCTTTTTACATATGACACATATATTACATTGGAACATTACATTACATTGATCAAATCCTGCCTATAAATGTGCTTTTTTCCTCTGAAGAGTAACATTTGAAAGAATTGTGCAATTAAATTTCGTTTTTGATTGTGACTAACATGTGGCACATGAGTTCCCCTAGTCTGCACTCTGCAGTCCCTCTGACCTTTCACAGATGTTGCCACCTTGAAGCGATAATACTGAGATTTCCAGAAAACATGCACCTTTGCTCAAAAAATGTAGGCATTGAGTCATATACTGTCATTTGCACTTCGGGCCTAGATATTTACAGCTTTTTAATAAACTTTATTAATTATAATGTGGGTTGTGATTCATCGCAAGTTACATGCAGCTTTGGAGCAACAGGAAGGGCTCCAAAGCTTCATACACAATGCAGCCATTAAATTTCATAGTCACATGCAGAATATAGATACAGTCCATTTCATGAATTGTTCCACTAGATACAGAACACCGAACACTAATTGTAGTCCTTCTGTGGCATTACAGTACATTTTGCACACTTATTTAGAAGGAAGGTTCAAGGATACAGAAGTGTATACACAATGACAGCACCTTACATTATGCTGTTTGATCATTGTTTAGGAATGGTTCCAGCGCTTTTCTTAGATGATGAGAAGGAATCTATACTAAGCCAAGTCAGGGATGAAGCCGGCAAACACGGAGTGGGTCCTGCCAAGGAAAGCATTTGGCAGTTTTTTGTTAACAAGAGCGCCAACAACCTTCACATCTTACTTGGAATGTCCCCGGTTGGTGACACATTAAGAACCAGATGCAGAAATTTCCCAGGTAAGCTTCTTTTGGCACTTGTCGCAGGCAGTAAACTTGGCGGGGAGGGGGGCAAAATTATGTGCAATAATGTAAAAACTGCAAATGTTTTAGTTTAAAATATAATTTACCTTGCTGGTAGATCTAATAGTGCTTAGACATAGCGCATTAGTGCATTTCTGCACATCACCTGTTCTAAACTGTGACTAAACTTACATTTTGAAAGTTAGAGAATCACCTCCCTCTTAGCATGGCAGACTGCTGCAGAGGAGAGAGAGCATGGTTATAGGGCCTGATTCAGAGTTACACTCAACCCAGATGGTGGGCAATCGGTGCATGCACACTTTGCGCAGCATCTGTACCGCGCACGTGCTGTTCACTGTGTGCGACGACTGTAACTGTGCCCCCCGAGGCCACAGCATGTCAATCAAACATTTTGGGGCGTGAAGGGGCGATCACGGCCAGCATCTCAAAAAAAGAGGGTTGTGGTAGCCCTAATTTAGGGCTTGCCAAGGCCAGTGGCGATGCAGCTTCACTGGCACCGTCAGCGTGAAAGTCACCCGAGGGTTACTAAGATGGCTGATGTTCATGGACGCAGCAGCGGATCACAGGAGCTGGCAGGAGGCATTACCACTGCGTACCAAGACGCAGCAGCAATACGATTAGCATACAACTGTAAATCAGGCCCATAGTTGGCTAAGTACAAGCATAAAGGTTATTTCATGTGTATTCAGCTCAGTAAAACACAGCCTTTCATATACATTCATTTTATATTTATTTTTTAAAGTGCACCTAGTGAGGTGGGCAGGATGGGGGAGATAATTGCTGGGAATCGTGGCTCTGTATAGAGGGAGCGGGGCTAAATTATGCAAAAATGTGTCATTTAGCCCCGCCCCTCATCGTGGTCTCGCAATTCGCACAGTTTGCTGTGATGGGGGTGGGGACTAATGACATAGGAACCTGGTCCCGCCCCCAAGTGTCCGGCTGTGTCTCCTCTCCCAGCACCTCCCGGAGAGGAGATATTAAAATTCAGTAAGTATGACATAAATTATGTGCAGTGTAAATGGTGTTGGTAGTTTGTGTATGGGGGGATGAGAAGGGTAAATTTCAGTTGCCGCCTTAGCAGAATGACTAGGTACTGAGCTGAGTCAATTGATATGATATATTTTTAGCATTAAGCTTCTCATCTTAAAGCCAAATGACAGTAAGACGTGTTTGTTTTTGTTGATAAAACCTGAGAGGGTTAAAAAATATAATTCCTGCAGCTAATTGATACAAAATATTGGTACAAAGATCTTTTTGCAAATATGGTGAAATTTTTTATCTTGGGGGGGAAAAAAAAAATTAAAAAATCAATAAATTTGGCAGAAAATAAACTTGACATAAAACTTACATTTCTCTTAGTGTTACTTTAAAATCAGCATAAGAATACAGACAGAGAAGAAAATAAGACATCCGCCCAAACAAAGTTAGTTATGATTTTAACTGAAAATCTGGTGTCTGCTATGTCCATGAAATGTTTAAATAGGACATTTGTTGTAGACCTCTCTCCCCCCCCCCCCCCCCACCCACACCCCTTTCCCATTTAAAGCAAACCTCCCTATATCAGAGTTAATCTATCCTGTCCTTAAAAGGGTGTTTTAACATAACTTCGCTATGTTGTAGGGTGATTTGACACACCTTCCATTGCCACTAAGCTGAATATATCATTTCAGGATGGGCAATAATTCATTTTGTTTTCTGAGCCTGTTCAGCAGCCGCAGCCCTCCCATCTGCCAACTTATTCTTATACATGCCCAGTATCAGGTTAACAGGGTCACGGTTTGAAATCACCATCTTATCTATATTGTGTTTATTTTTTAATTCATGCGGGTAGTGAATTTCCAACTAGTAAGCACAGTAATCCATCTGTGAAAGGGAATGGTGTGTGTAGTCTTTCTTACAGGGTGGCAGAAAGTGGTAGAAGCCCCTGGTCATGGGTACACAATTACTGATGTCCAGGAAGCAGTGGTCATACTCAGTCACATTGTCTGTTGTGCTTAGATAGCCACCTATTATATTAATCTTTACTTATACTGGTTGAGGCTTCCATATCCAAAATGCTTGGGACCAGGGGTTTTTTGGATGTCGGAAAATTCTGTATTTTGGAATATTTGCATATCATAATAAATTATCTTGGGAATAGGACCCAAATATATACACAGAATGCATTTATGTTTTATATACACCTTATACATACAGCCTGCAGGTAATTTTATACAATATATTCAATAATTTTGTGGCTCAAACAAAGTTTGTGTATATACATGAAATTAATTTGTATTTCATATACACCTAATACACAAAGCCTGAAGTAATTTTATACAATATTTTTTATTAATTTTGTGCCTTAAACAAAGTTTGTGTACATTGAACCATCATTAAGGAAAGGCTTCACTATCTCAGACATTCTAAAAAAAATCTGTATTTCGGAATATTCCGTATTTCTGAATGTTTAGATATGGGAGACTCAACCTGTAATAATTCTTCCATTCGTCTAGTTTTTGAAAGAAAAATCCATATGTATTATATACACTCTGATGTTATATCGGTAGTCTGATATGCATTTTAGCTAATCTCACAATTTATTAACTTATTCTGTAATGTTTTACGTAAACTAATTGTTACAACTGATTTTCATCCAGTTAGTGAACCAAAGCTAAGCCTAAATAAATTATTTTGACTGCAATTTATTGTAACCAAGCTAAATCAGCTGTAAACTTTATAAAATGCCACAATACATTGACCCCTAACATACTATGTGATTGCAAGAGGCATAAGCTATTTTGATTCGCAAGTTAGTTACAAATGTCTTTTACCTTTTAAAACACATACAGTAGGAGGGTATCCTATTACCTGCTGTAATTTGCAGCACGAAAAAAAACAGGCTTTTATCGCATAAATGCCCGATGGTCATTATCGGACTATCCAATTCCAGGCCTTTTTTTGTGCGGCACATTACCCTTTATCGCATGCAGGATCCACGAAATCTGGGGACCTATGTGTTTTCGCGCCAGTGATCGGAGTAATAATGTTTACTTAACAGGGATTTGGGTTTTCACGATAAGTGCCGGAGTCGGGGCTAATTGAATAGCCCCGTCAGCTGTACTTAGCCACGACCAGTACTAAATAGCTGGAAAAGATTAGAATAGATTCAGGAACTGTGGGTTGAGCTACTGGGGGTGGAGCTGTAGAAAAACAAGTGTGTGTATATGTATGTATATGTGTGTGTATGTATATATATATATATATATATATATATATATATATATATATATATATACAGTCAGGTCCATAAATATTGGGACATTGACAGAATTGTCATATTTTGGCCTCTATTCACCACCACAATGGCTTTGAAATGAAACAAACAAGATGTGCTTTAACTGCCGACTTTCAGATTTAATTTGAGGGTAATTACATCCAAATCTGGTGAACGGTGAATAAATGACAATGGTTTCTATATGTGCCTCGCACTTTTTAAGGGGCCAAAAGTAATGGGACAAAAACTAAACAATCCTAAATCTAACTTTCACTTTTTAATACTTTGTTGCAAATCGTTTGCAGGCAATTACAGCCTGAAGTCTGGAACGCATAGACATCACCAAACGCTGGGTTTCATCCCTGGTGATGCTCTGCCAGGCCTCTACTGCAAATGTCTTCAGTTCCTGCTTGTTCTTGGGGCATTTTCCCTTCAGTTTTGTCTTCATCAAGTGAAATGCATGCTCAATCGGATTCAGGTCAGGGGATTGACTTGGCCTTTGCATAACATTCCACTTTTTAGCCTTAAAAAACTCTTTGGTTGCTTTTGCAGTATGCTTCGGGTCATTGTCCATCTGCACTGAAGCACCATCCAATGAGTTCTGAAGTATTTGAGTGAATATGAGCATATAATATTGCCCGAAACACTTCAGAATTCATTCTGCTGCTTTTGTCAGCAGTCACATCATCAATAAATACAAGGGAACCAGTTCCATTGGCAGCCATACATGCCCACGCCATGACACTACCACCACCATGCTTCACTTATGAGGTGGTATGTTTTGGATCATGAGCAGTTGCTTTCCTTCTCCGTACTCTTCTCTTCCCATCACTCTGGTACAAGTTGATCTTTGTCTCATCTGTCCATAGGATGTTGTTCCAGAACTGTAATGGCTTTTTTAGATTTTGTTTGGCAAACTCTAATCTGGTCTTCCTGTTTTTGTGGCTCACCAATGGTTTGCATCTTGTGGTGAACCCTCTATATTCACTCTTGTGAAGTCTTCTCTTGATTGTTGAACTAAGAATGTTCCAAACAGTTGATTTGGCCACATCTAATGTTTTTGCTATCTCTCTGATGGGTTTGTTTTGATTTTTCAGCCTAATGATGGCTTGCTTCACTGATAGTGACAGCTCTTTGGATCTCATATTGAGAGTCGACATCAACTGATTCCAAATGGAAATGTCACACCTAGAATCAACTCCAGACCTTTTACCTGCTTAATTGATAATGAAATAACGAGGGAATAGCCCACACCCGTCCATGAAATAGCTTTTGAGTTGATACTCCCATTACTTTTGGCCCCTTAAAAATTGGGAGGCACATATTGAAACCGTTGTAATTCCTACACCGTTCACCCGATTTGGATGTAATTACCCTCAAATTAAATCTGAAAGTCTGCAGTTAAAGCACATCTTGTTTGTTTCATTTCAAAGCCATTGTGGTGGTGAATAGAGGCCAAAATCTGAAAATTCTGTCAATGTCCCAATATTTATGGACCTGACTGTGTATGTGTATGTGTATATGTATATATATATATATATATATATATATATATATATATACAGTGCATATATATATATACAGTGCATATAATATAAAAAATATTATAATATAAATAATATAAAAATATAGAGAATTTTGATTGGCACTCCAATCCCAATTCTAGCAGCATTAATTACCTGGGTGCCCTCCCGGGAATAGCATAGCCTCCAGACACACCAACAGATTCAGGCGGCACTCGGTTTTTACATATCAATCACCAAATTTGGATACATATGGATGCCAATGTTTCAAATGTTTAATTTATTTTTTTCCCTGATATATATATAGATATATATATATATATATATATATATATTGTACATGCATATATATCGTATTTAGAAATGAAGGCACTCAGAAGGGTCTTTAAAATAAAACTTAACTTATGGAAAATACATTTTAGCCCAGGACATTACGTCATAGTAAATGAGAGGTTGAGGAACTGAGTTCCTGCTTGTTCCTGCTGAAAAATAACACTGACTGCAACAAATTACCGTGGCTAATAGGATACCGCCCATAGGACTCAATCCAATTAGTTGCAAAGGGGGCAAGTTGCCGTTGCAACACTGTAGACACGCTGGCAACAGCAGGGCAGTTTGCCCCCCCTAATTGGATTAAGCATATAGTGTACCATAGGCCGCTATGGTAAAGGTTTTCAGTCCAACTCTATGCAGTGCATATGGCTGTCTTATACAGTTGATGTAGCAGGAATGCAGTAATGTAGAATATGCTCTACTTCTCCCAGTCCCTTTCTATCGGCAGTGTGCCCCTCATCTGTTCATCCGTTAAAGCACAATTGAGTAGCGATGGAATTAACGAACACAAATGTGCACAGAATCTTAATCAGGCTTTAATGATATATTAAGAACATATTTGGAACAATCCAAGGAAAATATTGGCAAATATATCCTCAACAGGTTTAAATAGGGAAATTGAATATAAAATGTATATGAATGATTTATATCCTACTTCTATAATAATACATAATCATTAATGCAAATGTGTTTTGTTTGTTTTTTGTATGACAAGGTTTGGTGAATAATACTGGCATTGATTGGTTCCTACCTTGGCCACCACAAGCTCTATATGCTGTTGCTAAATCATTTTTAGGTGAGTGTATTAAGTTCTACAGTGCTTTCTGTAAAACTGTGTTTAAATATTTGTGATAATACTAATGGAAATATGTATTGTACATGTGATAAGATTCATTTAATCCACTTACAGCCCAGGCGCTTGTAAGAGTATGACAAATGATTGCACAATAAAAATCCCTCAGGCTCTCATTGGCCAACTATAAATAATTAGACATAAAGAGCTCTGCCAGTTCACAATAAATGTACGTTTTTAATAGACAAGTAGTCCATACACGTTAATATAAAAAACACAAGTAAAAACAATTTTATAGATTCATACCATTTATATAAGGAATAATTAGTCCCACATGGCTAAAGGGAAAATGTGTTATATCAGTTAGTAACCAGACAACTTCAATGATGAAATCCTTTTGCCATCAGCATAAAATGTTAATAAGAAGCATGTAAAAAGCAATAATTCCAATTGATATACAATTCCTCTCAGCTGATGGTTAAATCCGATCAGACAGCTACCGAGCGTTCGTGAGATGAATTATCAGATGTTAAGGGCCTTATACATCAGGCGACCGTTTCCCCGGAAATGGCAATCGGTGGCCATTGATGATCGCCGATCCATCTAAAAAATTGTTCATGTTAAACATCCCCAATTTGCCAATCCCGATCATATTGTGGTCAGGATCCATAAATCGGGAAAATCCAACATGTTTGGTAATTGCGACAATCCATCTCGGATGAATGGGGGCTTATAGGAATCTTAGATGTTAATAAAAGCCTAAAATACACATATTGCATTATTGAGCAACAAAGAGTCAATGGCAGAATAAGTCTTCGACTCTGGGAAAGTATCCAAGATGGTACCATTATGTATACACACTGCCTTTTAGCTGTTGGTAATATCCAATAATGCAGCTCACAAGAGGATAAAGTTCTCAGGTATCCATACCTTCCAAAATGATTCCAGTTAATACAATCAATCTGTGACCACATAGGATGGAAAGTCCTTAGCGCTTTTCTCAGCCTTAATGTATCAGTGGTTTAATCAGAAGGCATTAAAGAGGATTTCTACTTTTTTTTTTTTTTTTTTATTAAAAAAATATTTGAACATGCCCTTATGCAACCACTTCATTACATTGGCCAAAAAAACTACCATATAATAATAATAATAATAATAATACTAAAATCAGATTTTAATTTAAAAATGTTTTATTCTCTTCATAATAATAAATCAGTCATCCGCATCAGGCTTATAAAAAGCTGGTACCTACTCTAACTGTGAAAACAATCACAATCATACAAGCCAACTAACAAAATTATTAGGGTGCTCTCTTGTCAATATTATGTACAGTATATGTGATGAGCTTTTCATAATCTGCTGGTTTGTGACATGACCCGGTGGTATGGGAAGATGTGACATCAATGAGGGGGTCAAGGAAGTCAGCAAAAAAATGACACAAGGCGGCAGTTAAAAAATGTAATAAAGGTAGCATAAACTATTGTTATGATTAGTGATCCTTAAAAACCTTATCACCTTCCAAATGATTATTATGAACTACGGTGTCATATCTTTCAATAAATCAGTATGGAAATAGATACAGTACTTGTCTCTAATATCTGGTCAAGAGTAAATTTCCAGATCAAGATATACAATTGCCTATGATGTAGTAATAAATGTCATTCCATAGTAATTTATCAGTACCTGTAGTCATTTTTGTGGTTATGCTTTATGATGCAATTTTTTTAATCAAAGGACATATTGGGGCATATTCAATTAGCTGTGGAACTTGGCTTTAATGTCTAAAGCTATTCGATTAGATGCCTGTTTTCTCACGTGGTAACCGATAGATTCCGGGTTAAGTGACCGGAGCTATGGGTTAACCACTCGTGGATAGCCCCAAAAGCCCTACTTAATGCGTATTTCTGTTTGCACCTCCGAAATTTGCATTAAGTACAGCCTGCAGGTTTACTGACATATAAGCCTGCAGTAAATCCCATGGCTTATTGAATATACCGTAATGAATTGATTTTAAGTAATGCTTTTTATGTTTCAGGCATAAATGAAATGATCCCATCTCAGCATTTAGAGCCAGTGATCGGCCACGTTGTTATGGTTCATGATTCTGTGGGAAAATTCAGCAAAAAATTCCAGCAGAAACTAAGACGCAGCAATTATGTCACCCCAAAGAATTATCTGGACTTTATCAACACATATTCAAAGTTATTGGAAGAAAAGAACCAGTTTAATCTGGGTAAGATATGAATGTGGGATTTTTGGAATAATTATCACCATAAAGGGTCATTACCAAAACTATATATATATTATGCAAGTGCTCAATGAAGATGTAATATTGATCATTGAGTGTAAAGCACTAATATATATAATATATATATATATATATATATATATATATATATACAGTTAAGTGTATGCATGTATATGTGTATATATATATATATATATATATATATAAAAATGTGTGTGTGTGTTTATAATAATAGAGTAATAAATGGACAGGCAGTGAATAGCTTTGTGCTACCAAGGACATCCTATCTAGTTCAATAGAGGATATAACATCTCGGTATAGAGCTAGCCATAATATGTAGACCAGTGGAATACAATATATGAACTAATCTATGGCTATTACTGTTCGCTACATGGGGTAACTAGGGTTGATAGCGCCCAGGGCAAATAAAAAATTGCATCCCTTGAGAACTGTTATATATATGTCAGGCTAATTCATATATTGTACCTGAGTTAGATTTGGGAATAGAGTAAAAGCAAGTAACTTTGCACCTGGACAAACCATGTTGCACTGCAAGGGGTGCAAATACATACATTGTTTTTGCGTGTAGGGTAAATACTGGCTACTTCTGCATGTAACCCACAATTGCCAGACAGCTTTTTACACTACAATTTAGATTTCCATTTTGACACACCCCTCCCAAATCTAAATCTCTGAGCATTTTAAATCTGTCCCACCTGCAGTACAGATGGTTTTACCAAGATGCACAGTTACTGGCTCTTTCTTACTCCATTCCAAAATCTGAATCATGCCCATTGAGCTACAAAAACACACACATCATAAACACAAATTAGGAAATTGTTAGAGGAAGGCAAAAGAGCAATACCGAGCGCGCTCGCGCACACACACCCGGCAGTCTGAACAGGGGCCCCTACCCACCTATTCATTGGAATAAAAATGTAATGGTTAATAAAATGAAACCTTTGATTTTGTTGAAAGTGCTAATAAATCTAATGTTAAAACATTAAAAAATTATGTAAAGTGAGGATTATGGACTCCACCTCAATCTTCTCTAGCTCGCAGTGCATTTCCTGCTCTGCACTGCAGCCGGCTGTCCTATGCATGGAGCGAGCTGCTGCACACTCCATGTAGATGCCCCCTGCCCCAGCCGGCCCCTGCTCAAAGGCCCCTAGAATCATGGGGTCCTGGGCAGCTGCCCAAAGTGCTCATATGTTGAGATGGCCCTACCCCCCCTCCAAAGCCCAGCACTTCCAAAAAACGTTCAATGCCCCCAGAACTTTTGTCCCTATGGACAAAATGTAATAGCCTCCGAGTTTCCGACGCTGCGGGTATTTTATGAGAGTTTCCCCATTTTTTTTAAAGTGGTAAACATTCTATAGGCTAAACCAAGCTGATTTAGCCTTTATAATGATTGCCACCTTAAAAAACGGGGAGACTAGCATAAATCCCAGCAGCATCGGAAACTCAGAGGCTATTACATTTAGCCCTACATCTTATTTGCACCTAACCTTTCCATTCCATGTTTTGCTGAAACATGGTGCAACACTATGCAATGGAAACTACTCATTTCCTCCAACCGTTCCATTCCAAACTCTCAACTGGTGCTGTTACTCTGCTCTGCAGCACCCCATCATCTGACACTTTCCTGCAACTACACATAACTACTGTACACGTAAATGTCAAGTAGGGTAAATGTGACTGTCCTAAATGAGATGTGGAATTTTTGCATTTTTAACCATAAAAATGGCTCCCCCAAAATCTGGCACGGGCATGTGCACCCCAGCCACACTCTAGTTACACCACTATTGTTGACGAGGCATTTTAGTATAACAATGGTTAGGTACTGCAAATCTAAATAACACTTTCTATTGACTTTTGTGATCAAAGAAACAATTGAGTGTATATTAATATAAAAAATATGATGCTCAAATCCAATGTACAGTACTTATAACTGTATTTGGTAGTTAAACTATTATGTTCTTGTATTGTCTCTTGTCACAGCACAGTGCAAACGGCTGGAAGGGGGTCTAGACAAGTTGAAGGAAGCTACTGTGCAGTTGGCTGAGCTTAATGTAAAGCTGGCTGAGCAGAAAGTGGTATTAGCTGAGAAATCAGCAGCATGTGAAGCATTACTGGATGAGATATCAGTCAACACTGCAGTTGGTGAGTAATACACAAAGTCATGCAGAAATATAAGTAATGTGTGTATGCATAGGCTGCACACATAAATACTCTCTCCTTCAATACCCAGTTGCAATTTCTCCTCTATTCTATAAACTCTAAGGGGTAAATTCACTAAGAATCGAGTCTGGTCGAGTCTGTTTTGTGCAACTCGATTAGCATCGCCGAAACTCGGGTGATTTGAGGCTCCTGAAACTCACACATTTACTAAGAAGTGAGTTTAGCTGAGAGTGAGATGACCAATGGTGAAGCAGATCGAGTATTAAGTTTGGAAGGAGATTACTCACCCGAAATTGCAGTGTCTTCTCTCTGCAAAACTCTCCCGAGCAAGCAGCATGCACATATCAGTGAGATGCTTGTGTTTTTTACCTGGAAAAAACTGGTTGATTGTTTAAAAAAAAATGATGTGAGGTTCCCCCACCCCCCAAAAGCCTAACCAGTCCCAGACTTGTCAGCCTGTCCTGGTACCTAAAATTACGGGGAACAAAACGAGTAGGGTTCCACCGTTATTTAGATACCAGCACCAGGCTGCAGGGCCAGTCCAGGTTTTAATTATAGGGGGGAAAAAAATGCGTAGGGGTCCCCCTATAACCAGCATCGGACCCAAAAACGACCAGGGTGTAATGCCACAGCTGCCTCACCCACGTGGGAACTGTCAGGAGCAGGAGCCGCTGATTGGCTGGCGGTTCCTGACTGTTCTCACTGTTCAGTCGGGAGCCAGTTAGCGGGGTATGTGGTCACACACATACACCCTAATGGTAAGTATATGGATTGGTTACTTGGTTTGTTTTTTTGCAAAGACCCCCCTGGATGCTACGGAGACCAGCGCGAGGATGGAGGTGAGTATATGATCTTTTTTGCAGGTCATTCCACACGGATATCTACATTGGAGAAGAGGACAGACCGGCTGGTACAGGTAAGTACAGTATGTGTGATTGATGTATGTGTGTAATAAACTTCTACTGTCTAAGGTGTGTGTGTTATGTCTTTATTTAACTTTTTAATTTACAGTGGAGGTACGAGTGTCAGCCGCCTGCTGGCACTTGTAGTTCCACAAGTGCCAAAGGGCAGGCATGCTGGCACCTGTAGTTCCACTGTAAAATACAATAGTTTTCTTTATCACTTTATTACCCCCCTACCCGCAGCCCAGGGGTGCGGGGAAGAGCCCTGGGCTTCTGACCAAGCCTGGGGTTTCGGGAGAGGGGGGACCCTCCCCTGAGATCCCCGGATTGGCCTGAGTGGCTTGGGGTGAGAATGCTTTGGCCCTGGAGACCCAGTAGTAGGGTCTACGGGCTGTGGCATTACACCCTGGTCATTTTGGGTCTGGTGCTGATTTTAATTATAGGGGGACCCCTACGCATTTTCGTTCCCCCTATAATTAAAACCAGGACTGGCCCTGCAGCCTGGTGCTGGTACCTAAATTACTGTGGAACCCTACTCGTTTTGTTCCCCATAATTTTAGGTACCAGGGCAGGCTAACAAGTCCGGGGCTGGTCAGGCTTTTGGGGGGGGGGTTGGGGGTAACCTCACGTTATTTCATCTGTGTATGTTTCTGCCAAACTGGCTGATCACAGACAGGTGAATTGATTTCACGTATTTTTACAGGAGTGTTGTCCGTTCTCATGAGAGTTTCTAAACTCGCATCTTGGTAAATTCCAGAATCCTATCTTCACTAGTGAAAAGGTTCTCGAGTTTAGCCGATGGTGAATTGAAGAGAGTCAACTCTCCAGTATTTTCCCGTAGCAAAGGAGATTTCTCTACCGAGTTTTACATTAGTAAATTTGCGAGTGGAAAAAATGCCCAAACTCTCCAGAGTTTGTTAACTCGACCAGACTCAATTCAAATTTACCCCTAAATCTATTTAATATGAGTGACTGCAACCCTGTAAATAGGTGATCAAGCACCTGCACAGATGCAAAGACACAAAATCTACAGTATGTGCATGGTGGACGTATATGGGGTGTGGTATATTATGTCGACAATGAAAATATAGACATTGTAATGTCAACAGTTACATTATGTAGACAACCAAAATGTCAACATGGAATATATATGTAGACAATCAATATTTAGACAGTCAAAATGTTGACAGGGACATAATGTAGACCTGGACATAATGTACACAATTAATATATAAACAGGATAAAATGCCAATAGGGTTAAAATGTAGACAATCAAAATATAGACCTGGTCAGAATATCGACAATGTCACACATTATGACAAACATGACAGTCAATATACAGGGAGATCTATATTTTGACATTCCACATTTTGATCATGTCGACTTTTGATATGGTCAGACTCAGAATGTCGACAGTGAAAATGCAGGCCTGGCTATATTTTACTGTAGGCTAAACTAGGTGCAGTTTCCTAGATTTTAAATGTCGACATTTTGACAATTATGTACAATGTGTTGACATGGTTAAAATATCCATAGCTGTATTAAAATTTTATCTTAAAAATATGTTTTTGTCTATAAGGGAAATTCAATTAGCCTCCTTAATTTAACGGGTGTGAAAAAGGGTGGTAGCCTTGTGCTTTAACGCATGGGGCTATTCAGTTAGAGACCCTTTTTCTTGGCCCATTAAATTATCTTGGTAAATGACGTTAACACATAGAATTCCGGGATAAGTTCAATAAGTTAACATGGTTGCGGCACCCATTAACAGGCTGTTTAGCGCGGTTTTCTTTTCAGGTTTGATTGGCCCCGAAAAAAAATCCCCGTTAACTGCAGCCTGCGTGGCTATTTGAATAGTCCCGGGGTTCAATAAGTCCGTTGTAAATTGCTGCAGCTAAATACATTTTCACCTATATGTCGTCTTGTGTCTCTCAACTTTTAACTTCAATACTAACTTGATATTAACTTACTGGCACCTTCTAACTTCAAAACTGCTCTTTATTTAACACATTTATGATGATAATAAAAGTCACTATATGATTATTTTTGGTCACGGAGAAAATACATATGTTATTATTTCACATATATCGGTATTCAATTAGTTTTGCACCCGCGATAAAGTTTTGCCTGCTGGACATTTCGCCTACATCGCGTATTTTAGCAGTGGAAAGTTATCGTGCGCGCCCCCACTATAGGCCGTATTCGATTCCAAAAGCCGCGAAAACTGAGACACGCGAAGTCAGAACAGGCGAAAAGTGGTGTCAGATCGTGGAAATCAGCCTGTACCCCACAAAAAATGCAGAAACATTGGGGATCAATGTAGTAGTGCCCAATTAGCCCTAATAAAACTATTTGGGGTGCATAAGTTTGCACAATTGCTACTAATTAGCGCCTTTGCACAAGTGGTGAAGAATGGTATAGAGCAGTAATTTTTGGTAAAAAAAAAAAGAAGTCCTGTCAAATTTGGGGTACCTGGAAATGGGTGCAAGCATGTTTTAATGTCTCTAAAGTTAACTCTTAAATGTGAAATTCCACCCCCAAAAATGCAGCTGCAATCCCCAAAACACTTGACCCCTTCTTAGTGCACCCCCAGGACCTTATTTCGCTAGTTTGCAAACTTGTACCCCCACTTTGCACTTTTTCGCCCCCAAATTCAAAGTACTTTTTTGTGGTGTTTTTAAAAGTTTTTTTTAGGAATTTTTGGATGCAGTTGTCCATTGGGGACTGAGTGGTTTCCCCACCGTTGCACCCCCAAACAAAAATTTTGCACTTCTTTGCTCCACCTATTCAGAGGCAAATCTTTTGCGCCTATTACATTGCGTTTCCGCGTACGCGAAAAGTGGATGGAATTGAATACAGCGATACTTTTCCGACAGGCGAAAAGTCGCAATCGTCTGTACTTTTTTGCAGATCTCAGCTTTTTGCTTCTAATTGAATACGGGCCTATAATGTAATAAACTGTAAATAGTATTATACTTATGCCATATTTAAAATGATATTGCCAGTTTGTTATTTTCAACTTTCTTACATTTTTAAAGCAATTCAAACTTATACCCCTTTTCCACCTAAATTCCGGGTCTGACCCGGAGTTGGAACAAAGTTCCTATCCGGATCAGACCCGGAATTTTGCCGGCGCCGACTCGGGATATTCCCGAGTCGGCGCCGCTCACACCGCAGTCGGGTCTGCATAGACCCGGCTTTTGCGGAGTGAAAGTGGTTGCTTGGAGATGACGTCATCTCCAAGCGCCACTGAAGCCGGACCAATCGGCCGGCTAGCAGCGCACTCCAGGTCATCGTGACCCGGAGTGCGCTGTTCTCACAGCAGGGTTTCACGGGCTACGCCCGTGTTAAACCCTGCTAGTTACCTGGGTTGGATTGCCGGGTCACTCGACCCGGCGATCCAACTCTCTCCCCTTTTACACCAGGGAGCTGCCCGGGTTAACCCTTCAAAAACCCGGGTTTTAGCTCCGGTGTAAAAGGGGTATTATTATGATGCTACGATAATAGCATATAGTAATTGTTTGAAGGAATATTTATTAATAATAATAATAAGTAGCACACAGTGCATATCATCAAGATGTCATACCTCATGTAAAGATGTATGTATTACTGGCAGACACATTTTAAAAGTTGACTATGTGATGTATTTTTTCAGTTGTGATAGGAGGAAATCTGGAAAACATGCACTATTATACATATTGTTTGTATTAAAAATAAAAAATAATATTGTTTTCCCTTTTATAGTGTTTTTGTGTTTCTATATACAAGGTTATGGGTTTAGTAATGAAAGATAACACTATATATATATATATATATATTTTTTTTTGCAACTTAAATGTAATCATCGGTAAACAGTATAGGCCTTTTGTAAAGTGTGGGCCTTTTACTATAATTTGCCTTTCTCCCACGTTGTAGAATCTGTGGGGGAGATTCAATTAACTGCTGTAATTTACCGCAAGCTAATTGATCGCCATAGGCAATTCAATTAGCCAGACTTAACAGGGATTTCTTTTCGGGTCTCATGATCCCTGATAAGTGTGCTGCATCCGGATGATAACAGACACTTAACGCCCGAAACCGTGAACTTTTTACGGTTTCTGGGTGTTAACGCCCGTTAACACAGATATCGGGAAAAGGGGTGTCTAATGCAATAGCCTCGGGCGATAAAGCCGGAAGCTAACGCCTTTTTTTACCCCTGATAATCTATTGGGGCGGGGCTAATTGAATTCCCCCTTATACACAGATGTGTCCACAAACATCTAGCCAACTTGCGTGTTAAACAGCCCTGCTAGTGGTGTGACTCGGTAGCGTTGAGCATCTTTTTGTACAACTTTTATTGGAATGTGAATAAGACGCACAAGCAGCTTATGCTGATTAATTTAAAATGATAAGCAGCATGTCTATATTCTGTGTGTGTCTGTCACAGCCGCTGACACTGTAACATAGCATTTAACTTGCAGATACAGATGTGACCTCATACATCTAGCCTCCTTGCACCTTAAACTGCCCATCTAATCGCGCCATGCCGTGGCGTGACTTGGTAGCGCCGAGTGTCTTTTTGTGCGACTTTTTACCTTCAAATGCGTTTTGTTAATAGTTAGCACAAGCAGCTTCTGCTGATTAAAATTATATGTGGCATGCCCATGTTCTGTGTGTGACTGCTCTAGTATCTGCATGTGAAATGCTATGTCACATGCAGATACAACCTCAGAATCACAGAGAATATAGGCATGCTGCATATCATTTTAATCAGCAGAAGCTGCTTGTGCTAACTATTCCCATCACTGTGTGACTAAGATGCATTTGAAGGTAAAAAGATGCTCGGCACTACCGAGGCAGACTGAGCTCCCGCGTTATGTGTGGTGCTACTTGTAGCGCATGGAGGATAGATGTATGTGGACACATCTGTATAGCCGCAGTCACACAGCTGAAATTTCTGTTTTTCGCACATAGAGATTTAATAAATGTTCTTAATCGTTAATATTTTAGTGACCTTAAATAATTGGTTACTGGCCTGATTGCAGTGAGCCATGTCTGTCAAAGACCCCAAGTCAAGTTATATTATTGCTTATTATAGCTGAGGAGAAAAGAAAGCTTGCTGAAGAGAAGGCAGCAGAAATAGAGGAGCAGAATAAGGTGATTGCGGTGGAGAAGAAGGACGCAGAGAGCTCTCTGGCAGAAGCTTTGCCCATCCTGGAGGCTGCAAAATTGGAACTGCAAAAATTGGACAGATCTGATGTTACTGAGATCAGGTACATTTGTTTTCACAGTATGTGTCTATGAGCAAAAGCTGCTGGATCTCTACACATATACAGAGCATAGCACTTTAATGCAAATTAATAATTAGGAATGTCACATCTACAAGTGCCATTTTGGCAGATTAAAGTGTTTAACCTTCATAACGAAGCTTCTTTAGATATTTCCTGGTGATTGTGCTGAGATGCCATTTATTCATGATTCTTCAGAATGGTGGTCACAACACAGCCTTGTACAGTAGTATAGCTGTTAATGACAGCCTTGGGTTCTATTGAAGTGGTCAGGAGTCATAACTTGCAGTCACTGGCCACCTGGGGATGTAGGTGACATCCCGGCAGCAGTTGGAATCTACGACCGCCGGCATCCGGTACCCAACTCGTCACTTACCCCTTAAGTACAAGAAATATTTGCATAATCGCCAGTTACCTCCAAGTAGTGAGCATCTTTCTCTCGTCAGCATGGGTATACCAGTGTAATTGTAACTAATAGTGGCCGCCATATCAGATGCTGTAAGGTCCAAATGACACTGAATCTACATGCAGGGGAAATTTGGTACATGCTACATCATTAAAATAAACATAGAAATAATAGGAAATTGAACAACATTTTAAAAAGTAAATAAAATGTAACTTTTAATGTTAAGTTGTATGTAATTCTTTCATACTTGCCTGTTTTACATTTATTTGATATCCCTATACTCAGGAGAACAAGGCGTATGTTGGGGTAAATTTAAATCATTGCACAAACTGGGTAAGAGAAAGCATTCTAGGAAGTATTAAGTCTATCCTTATTTATAGCTGAAATGATTTATGTGAGTGAGGGGACATCGGGACTGTTTATGCCATATGTGTCACTTTTGAGTGTTTAAAGTTTTATCTAAGCCAAAGTACTAATTATAGGAAGAGATTGAGATCTGATTTCTGCCAACTTTGTGCTAGTGCCAAAATCTAGTATTCTGGAGGAGTAAAAATGGACATGTTCCCTTAAGAAATGCTCCTAAAAATAACCCCCCCACCCCCATACTCTAATTTTTGCAATCATGCAACATCCACAAAATTAAATCTCATATTTGCCTGACTCAAAATTCAGACTTTCTCTTATGTATCCAAACTGTGGTGTGTATTCTGAACCTTTCTGTAGTGATTTATTTTACATGAGATGGAATAAGGCTTTTTTCTTACCTAATGCTCGTCCAAGGAAGATGTAAGTACTTGTCTCATGGCCGTGTGACGACCACTCTGATGTGCGGTGCTGTGAGGTGTTAATGTGAGTGGTGTATGGTGGGGTGTAAAAATATGGTTAGCGCTAAGGTTTATCTTTCCTGTACTTCTATTTACATGTGCCCTGCTTTCCATACAATGGTAATATTGTAGCATCTAATAGAAAATATAAGGTTATTAGCCATTGTGGACTTGAATGACCATATGAAAGCAAAAAGCCATAGGTGTGTTACTTTGGAACTGCTCACCTAGTATCTAGGGCTATAATTGACAGGATATTATACATAGTATATGTCTGTATTGTATAGTAATACAGAATGTTTGCTCTGTATTATATAAATTAGCATCAAGCAGAACAATAATTAGACTGAGAAATCAGAGGGGGTTCAGTGTAATGGAGTACTATACTGCCTATGGGATATATACAATGATTATACTTGTTTTCCCTATAGAATATAAGGACTAGGTAAGTTGTAATACGCTTTATTTAGACAGTAACAAACCTACTTAAATCCACAGCTGTCTACGAAAGCTTAATTATTGATTTGGTTTGTTTGTTTGTTTGTATGAAGCATATATCATTATCCACAATGAACTTGGTAATTTTTTTAAAGCTGTTTATGTGGTTTGGGTCATTTGTATACTAGTATACTGTAGCATGATGTTTGAGCTTGCAGTGGTCTATTGTATGGTATCAACCATATGCATTTCATGTAAAGATTAAATGTATTTCTGTGTTGTTAAAGGACATTTGCCAAACCCCCAAGGCAAGTTCAGGTAGTTTGTGAGTGTATCTTGGTGATGAGAGGGTACAAGGAGATCAGCTGGAAAAATGCAAAGGGAATGATGTCGGAACCAAATTTCCTGAAGATACTTATGGAGATAGACTTTGATGCAATCACTCAGAATCAAGTCAAGACAGTCAGAGGTACAGTATAATATATATGCTATGGCAGTCTGTTAGCAAGTGGTATGTTTGCTGTTACACTATCCCAGTATCTTAGCTAAACTAAAATTGCTTAACATCAACTGGGTTACTGACATGCCATTAATCTGTTGTGTTGTTGCTTTTTCCTTTAGGGTTCTTAAAAAATCTCAATGCAACATTTGAAGAGATGGAGGCCATTAGTAAAGCGGGCCTGGGAATGTTGAAGTTTGTTGATGCTGTAATGGGTTATTGTGATGTGGCTAAGGAAATCAAACCAAAGAGAGAAAAGGTAGAGTATGATTAATAATTGTTTTATAGTGACTGTATTTTTATTAGTATTGTTTTTTTTGATGCTTTATTTTGATAGGTCATCTTCAGAAGTGTCCTCACTTATTGGTTGTCCGTACACCATGCGGTGTGACTAAGGCTGTCCGAGAGGAGAACTATACCGTATTTTTTATAGTCATTTTGCATCTTAGAGGCAGTAATAAGTGACTCGGTGTACTAGAGACGCTGGGATGCGACTTTAACCACACAGGATTTGGTTTTACACACGTACAAAGTCGCAGATAAAGCACCAGAAAAGACTGGCGTGAGATAAGGCCGCAGGCCCTCACATCAGAGCACTTTTTGCACAGGTTCAGACTGTCACTCACAGATGTACAAATGTGACACATCAAATTGATCAGTGTAAGCTAGCGATGTAGTTTTGTTGCTCCCAGCTGTTTTATTATGCGAATAAGATGCACATTTTTAAACGATAAAGACACTCAGTGCGGCCGTGTTGCACAGGGCCTGGCATGCTGAGAGGGGCTATTTGGCGTGACACGTGGTATACAAGTACAGTAAACCCTGTTGAGGTGTCTCGTAGGCTTTGGGTTCTAACACAAGTCAAGGTATTATACAAGATTTTGGGGTTTGTATCTGTTTCGTCTCCAACTACAATTACAACTATGCCCTGCGTTCTCAAAGCTTACAATGGACTAAATTCAATTCAATGCGAAGATGAATAGCCGCGGGAGGGAGCTCCCACAGCTATTCAATACTCCGCGCTATTTGGGTGGACTAAAGGATTTCTTCTCGCACCCCCTTGGGGATGTGAGGAGAAATCCGCTAAAACTGTGTGGAGTTTGTATATTCTCCCTGTGCTTGCGTGGGTTTCCTCCGGGTACTCCGGTTTCCTCCCACACTCCAAAAATATACTGGTAGGTTAATTGGTTCCCCACAAAAAAAAATTTACCTGTGTTTGTGCATGTGTTAGGGAATATAGAGTGTAAGCTCCACTGGAGCAGGGACTGATGTAAATGGCCAAATATTCTCTCTGTAAAGCGCTGCGGAAAATGTGTGCGCTATATAAATAACTGGTAATAAATAGATAAATAAAAGTGCCGGCCACACAGCTGTTTGCCGGCTTAGCGTGGCGCTAACAGCTGCATGGCCGGCACTTTAGTCAGAGAATGCCGGTTCTCACGCCTAAACACCAAGGTTAAGTCGTAAGAATCGGCATTCTCTGACTTAACCAATTCCCGACAAGGCACGCAGCGCGGTGTATTGAATAGCTGCGGTAGCTCCCTCCTGCGGCTATTCATCATCGCTTTGAATTGAATTCGGCCCATTGGGAGTACACAGGGTAAGTCTAGAGGCTGAGTTTGTGCATCTGTAAATTGCATTGGAGCTTACAAATAAGGTGGAAGTTATTTTCATTTTCTTCTTCAGGGTCTATGGGGTACACAGCCATCACATTGGGATTTATGGATTCATCCAGGCACCAAACAGTTAATCCAAGCTCTCAGCTACCAGGATGCACTAGGTCCTCCCCCATATACCCCGCCCCTGGTCACAGGGCGTCAGTGTACTGTTTGGTGCGAGAAGACACCGTACTAGCAGTGGGACTGCTGGGCAGTCCTGAAGTTCAAGTTCTACAGGAAGGCAGGGGCACGTGTTTACGTATAGGTAACTACGCGTCAAGCAGACGCACGGGTCCCTGCTTCATCTAACCACGCCGGCGCCGCAACGCTAGTCGCGGCTAGTGATTTCGGCAGGGGCTCTGCTCTGGACCGCGACCGGGATGGGGTGCAGGTAGGTGGGACCGTGGGCGGCCGCTGACGCCTCGGTCATAAGCGGTCCGTCCTCCGGCTTAGAGACTGGCTGGAGGATTGCTGTGTGGGCAGCCAGCCACTGGGTCTGCTTTCACAGACCACCGGGCCATGCCAGTTGCTGGGTGGTCCATACAGCATAGGGGAGGCACGCTTCCCCGGCGGCCCCTCCCCCAACCTGAACTATAGCCCTCCTGAGGTCCCACTTTTGGGTTGCTCCACCCAGCCTTCCTATATAAGTCAGCCACAGACCACTCAGTGCTCTCTATGGCTGTTGCTCAGGAAGCATTGGGTCAGTCTCCCTGTATACTTCTCCTTTGGGATCATTTATACAGAAGCTCCATATATGTTACTAGGCTTTGCTAATTATAGTGCATGGGAGCCTAAACAAATTGCATAGACTCTGCTAAGTATATATGCATTTTTTGTGACTTGTTGAAACTGTGTGTATGTGTGAAACTGTGTGTATGTGTGTGTATGTTCACATTTCATTACTGTTTCTCTCCCTGCAGCCGGTGTGTGGGATGGGGTCACATGTATATATAGATTTAGACTTTAAAATATATCAAAAGATTCTGAAAGGCAGGTGGCTGAGGCCCCTCTTTTGATATCATGTGTAGCCTGTAAGGCAGGCTTGTCCTCTCAGGACTTTGTGCATAATGGCTTATGTGTCCGTTGTTTTAGAGAGTCTCCACAGCAGTCAAATTTGCCGCCATCGGGTCAGGAACCCCCTTGGGCTGCTTTTTCCCAGATCATGGCCCAGGTGGGCGAAAGATTGGCAGTTCCAGCTGCTCCGGGGATAAGAGTTCAGCAGCCATTGCAGCCAGCTGTATTTATGCCTCCTATGTTGCCATCTTGGATGGATATGTATGCGCATGGGCAAGCAGGCCCTTCGTCGTCTATGGCTTTTCAGCAGCCGCTTCAGATAGCCAAACCAGTACAGCCAAAAGCTAGACGACGTTTGGCTACACAGGCAAATCAGGACACGGATTCTGATTTGTCTTCTGAGGAGGATGAAGTATCCTCTCGGGGTCTCTCTCCATAGAAGAGGGGGATCTTTTTCCAGTGGCTGATGTGCCATTTTTAATTAGGGTGGTCAAAGCGGTTTTGAATATCGAGGAGGCAGAGCCTATACATAAGAAGGCACCGGTGTTTAAACGCCAGAGGGTGGTCAAAGCGAAGTTTCCTGGGTTGGAGCATTTATCTGAACTTTTGGGCGAAGCTTGCAAAGCTCCGGACAAAAAGTTCCATGTGGCTAAAAAGATTTCAGCTTTATACCCGTTTTCTTCTCAGCAGTGTTCTAAATGGGTGGTTCCACCATCGGTGGATACGCATGTGGTACATTTAATGAAGTCTTCCACTTTACCAGTACCGTCAGCCTGTTCTCTTAAACATCCTACTGATAAGAGGCTGGAGGGTTGCCTTAAGACGATTTTTTCAATCTCAGGGGCAGCTACCCGGCCGGCAATGGCTTCAGCCTGGGTGGCTAGAGCCATAGAAGAATGGATGAAGGCGTTGGCCGAATCCTTGCCTGAGATGTCTAAAGAACAGCAGGATATAGTTTCTTATGTGAAGGAGGCTTCTTCTTACCTTGGAGAGGCAGCTTTAGATGCAGGGATATTGTCCGCCAGAGCATCAGCAGCCTCTGTAGTCGCTCGTAGAGCATTATGGTTAAGAGATTGGAAGGCTGATTCAGGGTCCAAGAGGGCCTTAGAATCTCTACCCTTCACAGGTGGAGTCCTTTTCGGCTCGGAATTAGACAAAATTGTAGCCTCGGTGGCAGCCTCCAAGGCTGCAGGGTTACCCTCAGCATCGGGTCCTAGACAAAGGTCTTCTTTTCACACCTTTCGGCCTCAGGGGAAGGTCAGAGGTCAGCCCTTTGGTAGAGCAGGTGTTGGTAGAAAGCCATCACCTAAAAAGCCCTGGCAAACCAAACACCCAGGTTCCAAGCCTCAGGATAAACCAGTGGCCTGATGGGACGGGCCTCCCCCTGGGGGGATCCCAGGGTAGGAGGCTGACTTCTTCGGTTTTCGAACATCTGGCATCACACAACAACAGATGCCTGGGTTCGGGAAGTAGTTTCACCGGGTTATGCCCTAACGTTTTGGAGAAGTCCACCCCAAAGGTTTTTTTCCATACCCCAGCCTGTGGGGTCGGTTAAAGTGTTGGCTATACAGCAAGCTGTTCACTCCCTGCTGAAGAAAGGGGTGATCGTCCAAGTGCCACAGGAACAGGTTCAAAAGGGGTTTTATTCCAACCTGTTTCTGGTTCGGAAGCCAAATGGGTCTTTCCGACCAATTATAAATCTAAGGAACCTCAATACGTTCATACGAGTACCCAAGTTTCATATGGAGACACTGAAGTCAATAGTATTGGCCTTGGAACCAGGGGACTTCATGGTATCCCTGGATATTCAAGACGTTTATTTACATGTGCCCATTGTGGTATCCCATCAACAGTTTCTGCGGTTTGCAGTGGAGCAGGACCATTTTCAGTTTCAGGCATTACCGTTCGGCCTGTCCACAGCCCCTCGGGTTTTTACCATGGTCATGGCGGTGATAATGGTAGCCCTCAGGCGCCAGGGCATCAGAGTTTTGCCTTACTTAAACGATCTCCTTTTGCTAGGGCAATCTCCGAAGGAGTTGATGAGGCATCTCGACGTGACAATCTCCTGTTTACACAGGCACGGTTGGATTGTGAATTGGAAGAAATCCTTCCTTCAACCATCACAACAGTTGGTGCACTTAAAAGCACGGCTGGACTCTGTAAAGCAGAGATTGTATTTGCCGTAAGAGAAGATTGCAGTCCTACAGGGGCGCATACGCAATCTTTTACACAACAGACGAGTATTAGTGCATGCGGTCATGCGAGGCTGGCATCAATGGTATCCACCTTCAGCATAGTGCATTATGCACAGTTCCACTCCCGGCCGTTGCAACGGTGGGTTCTCTCACGCTGGAACAGGGATTATCGGTCGATAAAATCTCAGAAGATCTACCTCTTCCCAGAGGTCAGGTTGTCCCTGTCTTGGTGGTTACGGACGGACCACCTCAACCAGGGACGGCCGTTTTGGATATCGGATTGGACTCTCCTCTCCACCGATGCCAGTCTTCGGGGTTGGGGAGCAGTGTCAGACCCACATGTCTTCCAGGGAAGATGGACAAGGGCAGAAAGTTGTCTGCCCATAAATGTACTAGAACTGAGGGCAGTTTTCAGGGCATTGGTACAAGCCTAGGATGTTGTGCACGGCAAGCCGGTGCAAGTACAGTCCGACAATGTTACCACAGTAGCTTACCTAAATCGGCAGGGGGGCACCCGAAGTCGGGGAGCCATGGCAGAAGTGTCAAGGATCCTAGTATGGGCAGAACGTCATCTTACTGTGAGAAACGGCAGTTTTTGTACCAGGGGTACAAAATGTGGAAGCAGACTTTCTAAGTCGGCAGGACATAGACGCGGGGGAGTGGGCTCTCCACCCGCAGATATTTCAGGAATATTACTGGAAAATTTCTAGTTTAAAATGTTTATCTGAACGTCTACAGAGACGAAATAATTATATGTGTAATAAAATTGCAGAACCAACTCCAGGTACTCTAGATCAAACTACAGAGATGCACTAACTTTTAACAAAATGGAGTCGCTTTGCTTAGCAGAAACCCGCCATTGGTGGGATCAGCTAACTCTGCAAAAATATTTAGATAAGGACCTAATCCCACGTGGACTTAGGATCTTTAAGACCTCTTCTTTCAAGGAGGATAAATCCTTCACTGAGGTGTGGGACAAAACGCTTGATTTATGTTTCAGAACATTAATGGAACTTCTTATCAATTATAGGACCACTAAAGTTACAGAGACACAAAAGGAAATTGAAGTCATACAGCTGGAACTTAGAAATTTTGAGACATGCCCAGGCTATTCAGATAGAGATGCTTCCATTAATAAGAAGGTAGAAGAGTTTGATAGCACGGAAAGATAAGAAACTCCTTAGGGATAGGGAAGATTACGATAACAACCAAGTCCGTTCATTTAATAGAAGATTTAGGACACCTTTCAACCATAGGACTCCCATCAAGTATAGGGTTAGGACACCACCAACTATGAAATATAGAAATCAAGATCAGGCCAAACCAAGAGCTCCATCTCAATGGGGACAAGGTAGAAAAAATTATGACCCCAACAATAGGTCTTTCCCATCATATAGAAATCCCCACAATGACTGGGAATATTCTAGGCCGAATAGATTTAGTGTTCTTCAAAATGACAATGTCGATACACCAGAGCCAGCAGTAACAGTTAACGATGAGGGGACTTCCACCAAACAACGACCACATTTTTTAGAGAGGGAGGGAAGGTCCAATCATCCCCCCTCGTCTCGCTCAATAAGAGAAAGGGCCCTAAGTATAGACTGGAATGGCAAAAGAACAAGAGAAGAAGAAAGAGAGGAACCAGAGCAGGCCTTGCCAAAAAGAAATCCAAACAAGAATCTGAGATGGAGATAATTAACAAGGGAGTGTTCAATTTGTCAAGTAAAAAGTTGACATTAGATGAGACTAGACTTCTGGGTAAGGGCCTTAAATGTGCCCCAGCTATGAAGCCTAATCTTTTTGATTTATTTATTGATTTACACAAGTTTGTTAGGACTCTAAGCCGAAAGAGGTACTTTGCGCAAAAAACATTAAAACATAAAAACATTGATGGTTTCCCGATTGTTCTTGACTCTGGGGACGATGTCTTATTGGGAATTCTGGAATCCCTACTTGAAGAAAATAGGAATACTACAGGACTAGAGATGTCCAAACTATATGATGTATCAACATATACTAAATCGTTTAAAAATCCCTCTAATTTTTATCCAATACAATATAGAGGCCCATATCTAGAAAGCTTTTATTCTGCTACCATGGAAGATTTTAGGGATCTTTGCAAGAGAGTTGATAAGGTGGTCACTATTAAAGATAATCTGACTAAACAAGAAAGAATGGCTCTCAATGCACTAACCAAGGATCATTCTATAGTTATCAAGCAAGCAGACAAAGGAGGGGGGATTGTTATCCAGGATAGACAGGACTACCTCTTAGAGGCTTATAGACAGGTGGATAATCTTGCTTTTTATAAGAGATTAACTAAAGATCCTACTGAGGAATTTAAGGATGAAATTAAACTGATGTTAGATCAGGCACTATTAGATAATATTATCACTAAAGAGGTTTGGCAATTTTTGTTTATTACACACACGGTGATCCCAATTTATTATCATTTACCCAAAATACACAAAACTCTCATTGCACCCCTGGGACGTCCTATAATTTCAGGGTTTGGGTCACTTACTACAAATCTATCAATGTACATTGATTCACATTTACAGACTCACGTGATGTCCCTAAGATCCCATATTAAAGATACCAGACATTTTCTTGAGAAAATTAATAATATTAAATGGAAAGATACATATCTATTACTTACATGTGACGTTGAATCCCTTTATACAAATATACAACATGATTTGGGAATTTCAGCTGTGCAGTATTATCTTTCCCAAGATTCGGGGATGACTGAGACATCACGTGAGTTTATTCTGTCATCAATTAAATTTATTTTGGAGCACAATTATTTTTCTTTTGAGTCACAATTTTATCTTCAGACACAGGGCACTGCCATGGGAACCAGGTTTGCCCCGAGTTTTGCCAATCTTCTGATGGGACTGTTCGAGGAACGTTACATCTGGGATGGGGAATTTGGGGCAAACCTGGTTCTTTATGGCAGATACATAGACGATTTATTTTTTATTTGGGATGGGGATGCACTTTCAGTCACTAATTTTGTACAGTATCTTAATAGGAATGATTTCGGACTCAAACTCACTAGCACTTTTAGTGATCACACTGTTAATTACTTAGACATTACGGTTGAAGTGTCCAATAATACATTGGATACATTTACTTTTATTAAATAAGTTGACTGTAGCAAATATTGGAACTACAAGAGTTGTCATCTTGAAAGTTGGAAAAATAATATACCTAAGGGTCAGTTCCTTCGACTTCGGAGGAACTGTTCTAATGAAGGCGTATTTTTACAACAATCTGAAAAAATGCGCGGTGCTTTTTTACAGCAAGGTTATCAACCTGCTATTTTGGACAGAGCGCTTGAACAAGTCAAACTGATGGATAGGGATTCATTGCTAATTGAGAATCATAGGTCCAGAGACACCAAAAATATATTGCCTCATACGGAGGAGATGAGATCCTCGGCCTTTATTACACAATATAATTCTTCGGCAAAAGAAATTAAGAGGATTATCAATAGGAACTCCTCTTTATTAAGAATGGATAGATTTCTAGCAGCTTCTTTGAAAGAAACAACTAAGGTTGTCTTCAGACTTTCCAATACATTGAAACTAAAATTGACACCGGGTACACTTAAAGATTGCATAAAGACCAATGAGAATCACTCCAGACTAACCTGGCTACCACCGAAACCAAAAGGTTTTTTCAAATGTGGATCTACTAGATGTTTGACATGCCAACACGTGAATTCAAGGAATTCGACAGTGACTTCATTCTCTTAACGGAGAGGAGTTAACTATTGATGGTTTTAGTAACTGTAAATCCACTTTTGTGGTCTATGTCCTACAATGTGGCTGTGGAATACAGTATGTAGGACGTACTACACGAGCACTAAGTACATGGTTCCTTGAACATAGACGAGGTGTAGTGAAGAGTCTTACCAACCATAATGTCCCTAGACATTTTTCTTTTTGCCCACAGGGTGGTATAGAAAATCTCAATATAACAGCTATTGAACAAGTTAAAATTACGAATCGTAAAGGAGATAGATTCAAATGCAGGAAATGCAGGAAAGAGGCCTTTTGGATCTTTAAGTTGAACACCTTGATACCACACGGAATCAATGATACTATAGAACTCAACGTATAATTATCCATTTTCACTAGGTGCTATGTTGTCATTCCTTCTACTTCCCCTTCGTACCTATCCATCCTCCACATTAGTTACCTTGGTTCTCGCTGTTAGTTGCATATCTGAGGACTACTTAGATTAGATTACAGTAGGTAATCGAATGGGGTCCTCTTGACCCTTTTGTATACATTATCCCTGAATATCTTATGTTGCTTTTTCTTTATTCTTTTGGTACTGGATCTCAGAGATCTACCATTAGGCCATGAGATTATTGCTAAAGGTTATCTCATTATGCAATTTTTATGAATATGGATTAAGAAGAGTATGAATCTAGATATGTGATTTACACTGCTGAGGTAGATTGAGACTTAGTATTGTATTGGGTAATATTTGTAGATTTATTTATGATTATGTACTATGGTGAAGTAATATCTGTTATTATTGAGGTATATGTATACCTTTTAAATAGACTTTACTATGATAAATTATTAGGAACATTATCAAGGAATTTGTATGAGTTTGAGCAATTTTGGGGTATATATTTATCTATTTACTAATTCAGCTAGAGTTATTAATTATTTATTTAAATGTGGATTTACTTGAACTGATGTTTGATGATGTAGAAGAATGGTTCTTTATGATTAGACATTTATTTAGTCAGATTGATGCTATTTGATGTATTCCTATGACTAAGACATATTACCTATTTTTTATTTACTAAGTGAGTTTGGCTAAAGACTGTTTAGGAAGGGTGCTGCTATTACTAACTATATATCAATATGATATATTTATAATTAATGAATGGACTCTGTATGGGTTTTAATTTAATCTAAAGTTTTACTTTATAGATATATTGAAGGTGTTTATTTGTACATGTTATCGTTAATAAGTCTTCTCCCTTAAATATAATTATATTTGCTGAGGTTCATTTTCTGTGCTGCTCAATACAGAAATAGGCTTTATGCAAGATCCTATCATGCCAGATAATTTGACACCAATGAGACAGAGGTGTGTAATTGTCTACCTAATTGGCTATAGGTGGTATTTAAAGCCACTGTTCATCACTGGGGAGACTGCTTCTTGAAGAAACGGCAAGTGCTGAGAAACGCATCAAGCTTTTATCCCTCGTTTGCTGAGTATGCCCCTCTGAACCTTACGTGGGTGAATTATTTACACACCGCAGCCTGACTGGAGTTCAACCAGGAGTTCCCGGCCACGCGCTGCATTTGCTCTACAGCTGAACCTTATGTGGGTAAATCCCATCTGCAACACAGCCTGACGGGAGCCGGAATATCAGCTCAGGGACCTTCGCTGCAGTGATTGCTGTCCCGCTAACCGTTCAAGAGCACTGACAGACTTTCACCAGGCGGCCACGAGTGCACTCGTTAAAGGCTGCATTTCAGACGGCCGGAGGTTGTGGAATCCATCTACTGGACACTGAGGTACCTCACTAATATTATTTCCACATCGGCCGAACAGATCATTGGTTCCAGAGTGTCCGTGTGTCAGGACACTGCCTATGTACTGTCCCTGTATTTGAATCGGGACTTCCTTACAGGCTGAATCGGGACTATGCTAGCGGTGTTAAAGGGATATAATCCCAGAGCCAATTCATGTGCATGAGGTGTACACCTGTTTTTTACTAACCCGTCCATTAATGGTGGTTTTAATTACCATTTGTAATGTCTATTGACATCAACTGATAACTTTGTTGCAGCTTACTGAAAGTGTGTAACAATCCAGTTGCCAACTAAGGCATTTTTTCATATTTGGGTTACAGGTTGATTTTATAAGTCAATTTCAGCAAGCTACTATACGATTTTATTGTATTATCAATTTGATGGTTTGAAGCCATTAGATGTTCATTACTATATTATATTACTGCAATGGATGTGTATTTAATTTTATTTGGTTTTTATTTTTATTTCTGTATGTTTATTTTATTATCTGCGGTTTTTAATATTTCTCTTCATAAAAGTTTTTTATAATTTGCTTATGGTATTGTCCATCTATTACCAGCTCATTCCTATTTATTGTGTTATTTTAAACATCGATAGTAGATATTATTATACTCATTATTGAGGTCTTCAGGGACAGCGCTTCCTCTTTTTGCGTTTTTCTTCATGTTACATTTGAGGGTCAGCTCCTCGATCGGTAGCAGCACTCATCTGAGACCCCTCTTATTCACCTTTGTATTCTCTTTAATTAAGTAGGTCCTGTGAATTGACTGGTATCACCATTACTTTATATTAATTATTTTATCCTCCTTGTCAGTATAGCGCTCCCATTGTGTGTTTTGTTTAGAAGTGTCAAGGATCCTAGTATGGGCAGAACGTCATCTTCCTGTGATAACGGCAGTTTTTGTACCAGGGGTATAAAATGTGGAAGCAGACTTTCTAAGTCGGCAGGACATAGACGCGGGGGAGTCGGCTCTCCACCTGAAGATATTCCAGGTCCTGGTGGACAGATGGGGTCTTCCAGAGATAGACCTTATGGCCTCAAATCGCAACCACAAGGTCCCCAGGTACGGGTCCAGGACCAGGGCCCCACTGGCAGACTTCACAGATGCGTTGTCAGTAAGGTGGAAGTTCGGGCTGGCGTATCTTTTTCTGCCTCTAGCTCTTCTTCCCAGGGTGGTCAGAAAACTCAAACAAGAAGACACCATGATGATATTGATAGCCCCTGCTTGGCCCAGGCACCATTGGTTTACCGATCTACAAAACCTCTCAGTGGACATGCCTTGGCCACTTCCTCTTAGGTGAGATCTGCTGCTACAGGGTCCCTGCTGGTATCCGGATCTCCCTGGGTTAGCTTTGACGGCGTGGCTCTTGAAGCCTCCGTTTTAAGAGCCAAAGGGTTGTCAGAGCCAGTAATAAAGACCATGTTGAGGGCACGAAAGCCTTCTTCAGCCCAGGTTTACTATAGGGTTTGGCGTTCTTTTTTTCAGTGGTGTAAACTGAGAAAATATGATCCTAGTGTGTTTAGGATGTCCCGAGTACTTGCTTTTTTCCAGTCAGGGTTAGAGCGGGGTCTTCGTTTGGCCTCCCTAAGAGTTCAGGCTTCTGCGCTTGGAGTTTGGTTCCAGCATAGGGTTGCTTCGTTGCCTGATGTAAAGACCTTTTTTCAGGGAGTTTTGAGGGTGCAGCCTCCGTTTGTTCCTCCGGTAGCACCATGGGACTTGTCTTTAGTTCTTAAAGCTTTACAGGCTTCCCCCTTTGAGCCATTGGAGTCGGTAGATCTCAAATGGTTAACAGCAAAAACTATTTTTCTATTGGCCATCGATTCTGCTCGTAGGGTGTCCGACCTGGCAGCCTTGTCAGTTCGCTCTCCTTTTCTAGTTTTCCATCAGGATAAAGCGGTGCTGCGGACCCAAGCAGGATATCTCCCTAAGGTGGTATCACGATTTCATATAAACGAAGAGATTGTGGTCCCAGCTTTTCATGTGTCAGGGCTGTCCTTAGGTGAGGCTTCCCTGGATGTTGTGCGTGCTTTACGTATTTACGTGGAGCGCTCCAGCAAGTTGAGGAAGTCTGATTCTCTTTTTGTTCTGTATGGCTGCCATAAGCTGGGATGGCCGGCCAATAAACAGACTTTAGCAAGATGGCTTCGTATGACCATATGACAGGCATATACTCAAGTGGGTCGTAGGGTGCCAGACTCGATCAAGGCACACTCTACGCGGTCTGTGGGTCCTTCATGGGCAGCCCGCTGGGGCGCTTCTGCGGAACAATTGTGTAAGGCAGCCACATGGTCGTCTGTCCACACCTTTATAAGATATTATGCATTTGACACCTTTGCCTTTCAGGATGCCTCCTTTAGGCGCAGGATCCTCCTTTCTTCTGAGACACAGGAGCGTTCCCACCCGTAGGGGTACTGCTTGGGTATATCCCCAATGTGATGGCTGTGGACCCCATGGACCCCGAAGAAGAAAATAGGAGTTATGGTATGACATACCTTTGTTAACTCCTTTTCTTCAAGGCCCATGGGGTCCACAGGACACCCACCCTAACGCACCTAGTGTTAATGGGTAGTTTTGTTGTATCTCTTAAGTGTTTCCCCCATTGGGCGGAATTCAATTGATTATTCCCCCCTTCGCACCCGACGGAGCTGTTCTATTGTTGCTCCTGTCGGGTGCGATCAGCTGCTACCGCTCAATTTCAGCTCGCAGCCCCAGAGGGGTGCGGGCTGAAAACGTCGAAAAGTGTCCTGTTTGGGCGCCCAAGCACTTTGGTCGGGGTTAGCCGTTTTACGCGGCTAAACCCGACCACTTTGGGTGCGATCAGCGTGAAACGCTGGCACAATTGAATAGCGCCCATTGTGAGAGAATGTCTAGACGTGAGATGCGGGCCGCGAAATCAATTGAATTCCGCCCATTGTGAGAGAATGTCTAGAGAACATATGTCCTTCCTTCTTACCTTTTTTTTGCCTTCTCTTGGTGGGCTTTGTGACAAACTGACGCCCTGTGACCAGGGGCGGGGTAAATGGGGGAGGACCTAGTGCATCCTGGGAGCTGAGAGCTTGGATTAACTGTTTGGTGCCTGGATGAATCCATAAACACCAATGTGATGGCTGTGGACCCCATGGACCTCGAAGAAAAGGAGTTAACAAAGGTATGTCATACCATAACTCCTATTATTTTTGGTTGCGGTTTTCATTGAAGAACCAGTGAGTCTAGTCTAAAAGAGTTCTCCTTAGTGATAATTCTCTCCATGACTGCAATATGTCAGATAGCTATTCACTTTCATTAGTACACATTTTACACTGTTACACATACAGAAACGCTAGTTTCTGTATGTTTTATGTAACATGGCCAGTTATTAACATGGGCCTGACAGGGTCGTCTAGTATTCAGCAAACTCCAAAAGCTTTCAGTTTTCGGAGTTTGCTTGAGATGGCGCTGGTTCCCATAACCCTGGAAAGGAGGTCCGGAGTTGCGAAGAGAGATCCGGGATCTTTGGCTGTGCACATGCATGGCCTCGGGACACACATGTGCTAAAGGCTGGCAAGTCATTGATAAGTAACACTGCTACTTCTGTAGCAGTGGTAGGGAATCGTGGGGACAGCTACTTTTGGGAGCAGCTGTCCCCTCACCGGAGTGATGCTGAGTTGCTCTCGAAATTAAGTTTTCACCACCGCAAATTGCAGCGAGTTGGATACTTACTGATCGGGGGTTGGAATGCCCCCCGATGATTAATAGGCCCCATAGAATTTTATGAGATTCTGCTTTTTTGGGGGGTGAATTTTAACAACAGAGGATTAAATGCCATTATTGAGACTCCTTTGGAATGATTGTAACTTTGGACCACTTATTTTAGGGTGTGAAGATGGTCTATCTGGCAGACAGATGGGGTGTAGTTTTTCAGAAGTTATTTTGTACTAAAATCCACCATTTGTGAGTTTGCTAATTTGTCTCAGTATGTATAATATAACAGACTAGACGTCATATTCCCATGTCAGTGTGCGGAGACCTTCTCATATATAGGTATTAAGTTCCATATACCAGCAGTAAGCAGTGACATTTGTTTAACAACCGATATACAGTGGATTCATTGAGAACTGGAGTTGGGCTCCATGATTGTGTGTGTTCCTCAGTTCACAACTTATAGCAGTCTCTCCAACACAATGAGGATATATTAAGATAGATATATATTAAAATATATATATTTTACTTTTTTTTCCCTAGATTATTTGTATTTTCTCTCAGAAACACCCATTCTGAGTTCTCCATATGGGTGTATCCCACCAGATTCTCAGTAGGTCTGGGTATTACTACAATGTATACTGCTAAAATGTAGGTTTCAACCCCAGTGCCCCTCAGGTGCTTATCCTTAAACATTTGGGTTGATGTACTAAGCAGTGAAAAGTGTGGAGATGTGAACCTGTGGAGAAGTTGCCCATAGCAACCAATCAGCTTTAACGAAGCATTTATAAAGCACATTCTATAGAATGATCGGTAGATGCTGATTGGTTGCTTCTCCACTGGTCCGCTTATCCATTATTTTCATTTTTCACTGCTTGATACATCTGCCCCATTGTCACTTCTAGGAAATTTAGAGAGGAAATAACTTTTCCTGTAATGCAGGTGGCAAAACTGGAGCGTAACTATTACATAAGTAAGCGGGATCTGGAGAGGATCCAGTCTGAATTAGCCACCATCCAGAGTGAGTTGAAAGCCCTGGGACAACGGTATGAAGATGCCATAACAGAGAAGCAGAAGCTGCAAAAGGAAGCGGAAATCATGGAGCGCAGACTGATTGCAGCTGATAAACTCATCTCTGGTTTGGGATCTGAGAATTTAAGGCAAGTTTGGAAAGATGTTTTAGCTATGAAAACCACAATTAGTTTAAGCAATAATTTTATTGCAGTCAATTTTTTTTCAAACCTTTTTTCATATGTCCTACAGATCTGCCCAGCTACATCCTTGCCTGTAGTGCAGCGAATCGCGCCATGCGTGGCGCGAGACTAACTCAGGCGATCGGAGACGCGCTTAGGGTGTTCCCATAGGATTGAATGGTAGACGCACTCTAACGATCGTAGACGCGCATTCACGTCTCCATAGGATTGAATGGAGACGCACTCCTGCAATCAGGGAAGCGCCATAGCTTGTCGTGGCGCATAGTGCGATGCGCACACATTTTTGGCGCGATCAGCCACAATGAATCTGGGCGCATCTGTATGTAAATTTACTTAATCAAATTTGTGTGTCCAATCACTCCATTGCAGCACATTTCTTTATGTTCAATAGTGACCTGTTTTGTTTTATGAAAAAAGCTGTTGTGTAGATTTAATTTGAAAATGACCACATACAGTAGGAGCTCAGCAGATCCTTACAAAGCCCAGAAAATACATTTGGGCTAAAAGCAATTGCACCAAGAATTTCTCAGTTCTCTTCTCAAGCCATGAATAATGTGTTATTCCCCCAGCCCAGATTCCCAGATCAGCAGTCACATATATGAAATAGAACTCACTGCACATAAGCAAGGTCTTACCAGGAAGTGAGAAGCACTTATAATCTATTTACTGTACTGGACTAACATATCCTGGCTGGGAAATGTAGGGCCGTAGTAATGTATTATCTGGCAAGAGGCCGGTTATCTATGTTACATCTGATTTTTTTTAGGTGGACAAATGATTTAGAAGACCTGAAGGAGAGGAGAGTGAAGTTACTTGGAGATTGTTTGCTCTGCTCCGCATTCCTCAGCTATGAAGGTGCCTTCAACTGGGAGTTCCGTAAAGAGATGGTATACACAGAATGGCAGCAGGACATAGTGGACCGTGAAGTCCCTCTGAGTCACCCCTTCAGGATTGAAAGTCTACTTACTGATGATGTTGAAATTAGCAGGTAATACCCCTTTTACACCAGAGCAAAAACCTGGGTTTTTGCTGGGTCTACCCGGGTCACAGCTCAGTGTAAAAGGGTCCCTGGAAAATAACCTGGATCAAGTGACCCTGCAATCCAACCCAGGTAGCTACCAGGGTTGGACCCAGGATGGACCCAGGTAATGGTGCAGTGTAAACGGTACAACCCGGGTTACCTGACCTGGATCATGCCTAAAATGAGCTGATTGGTGGTTGTGGGGCATTCACCTCCCACTTTTTATGATCTCACAGGTTTAGCAGGGCAGACCTGAGTTCAGTGTGAACAGGGCTGACCTGGGAGTAACCCAGATCAAAGGTGCAGTGTAAATGGGTCTGACCTGGGTCTGACCAGGGTTGGAACCATGTCCAAAAACCCAGGTCGGACCTGGGTTTTTGGTGGAAAAGAGGTATTAGTGAGAATGTTACCCCAGACACTTGGTTTTTGTTTTTCCATATATAAGTATAAATCTCTGGATGAGATGTGGATCGGAAAGAGAATTGTAAATCTCTTATTATATAGTATATTATTACATAATATATTACATAAAATAAGTATTCCTTGTAGCAGTATAGTTATCTACTAGTGTATTTGTGTAGTAGAACAAAATTAGAACACTAAATATAAGCCAAAATCGAGCAGTACTGCATTGCTGTAGACACAAATGGCCAAATACATCTTGGAAGGAATTCCAGGCAAATAGATAATTGGTGGAATACCCAAAACTCTTGTTATGAGAATCTTCTGGTTATTTTATATATTTTATTACATTTTTCCCTGTGATAACTGACTCCGTCTTGACAGTCTCTGTAACATTGTAATAGTGTTAATTCTGTATTCTGTGTCTGTCACACATACAAGCATACACATTATCTTGTGGCTTGTGTGTTTACCCCGCTTAAATCTGAGAACAATTTAATTTGAATGCCTGTGTTCAATGATTTTGACCTAAAACAGCGTTCCTTACAAGGTGCGATCAGAAATAAGAGAAGACCTCTTTACAGGAATTACAGGTTACACATTGTGCGAGGCTTGGTGGGCAACCGTGTGTGATTTTATTATGTGACTTTAATATTAGAATATTACAACGTCTATAGTTTACATTGTAGTAAATGAAGCACTTACTATTGCCATGATTATTTACTCCATCATAATTAAATAACAAACTGCTAAGAACATCAGCATGCAGCATGAAAACCTGAATAATATAGAATACTACCTGTGTGGATTAACAAAGCATAAAATAATAATAAATTATAAAAAAAAAAATAATACATTTTGGATTTTAAAGTTGATCACAAATTTATTTATTATGGATGAATACAGTTTAAAATTGCTGGATTTCAGCAATGTGTTTAGACACTTGTATAGAACAAAGCATAAATCTTGACTTTCTGTTAAATGTCTTGCCAATATTCTAATTGGTGTTAATGGTGACTTTCCTGCAGGTGGGGCTCAGAAGGATTACCTCCAGATGAACTTTCAATACAAAATGGCATACTGACCACTAGGGCAAGCCGCTTCCCACTGTGCATAGACCCTCAGCAGCAAGCACTGAATTGGATCAAAAGGAAGGAGGAAAGGAACAATCTGAAGGTGGGGTCACCTTCTTTTTCATACATTATTAAGGATCAGTCATTTTATGCACATTATAAGTCTGGGTCCAATGTTTTACACTGTGCAAATTAATTACAAATTATGAAATACTGATAGGCTGATAGGGATGTACTATCCCAAATGCTTCAGACTTATGTTATTGTGTTATTCTACCCACTTACATTGAATGTTCTGTGTGTGTGTGTGTGTGTGTGTGTGTGTGTGTGTGTGTGTGTGTGTGTGTGTGTGTGTGTGTGTGTGTGTGTACAATATATATATATATATATGTGTGTATATATATATACAATGCTGTGCACCGGCACTCCCACACTCCGTGTCATAGGGCATGCAGCTCCGGTGCCCTCCAAGGGGGACAGCACCCCCAAAATGTAATAGTAACAAAAGTCAGGCGGCACTCAGAGTCTCAGTAAATCCAATACCCTCACTTTGTTATGTTGACCTGAGGAAGGGGTGGATCACCTCAAAACGTCGACTATTAAATCCCTCTGGTGAGGGTATTGGATTTACTGAGACTCTGAGTGCCGCCTGACTTTTGTTACTATTATATAGTTCGTTACTGAATTACTTAATAAAATTGATAGTGGCTAACAGCTGACAAAAAATTGGAATATTAAAAATATTTTTCATTTATTTTTCAGATTTCATCTTTTAATGACCCTGATTTCTTGAAACAATTAGAAATGGCCATTAAGTATGGCTTCCCATTCCTTTTTCAAGATGTTGATGAGTACATTGACCCTGTCATTGACAATGTTCTAGAGAAAAATATTAAAGGTGCCCATGGTCGTCAGTTTCTCTTTTTGGGAGATAAAGAGGTTGATTATGATCCAAACTTCAAACTGTACCTAAATACAAAACTGGCTAACCCAAAGTACTCTCCTTCAGTGTTTGGTAAAGCAATGGTCATCAATTACACAGGTGAGAGTATATAACACTTACCTTTATTGTATAAAAGATGTAAATATTGCTAGACATAGGTGAGCTTGAATAGGTGTGTTCCTGAGTTTTACTCAAGTGTTAACTGACAAAATCTAGACAAAAGGGCAAAGGTCGATTGGCATATGTTGCATCGTTACTAAAATAAGTCCCCCGTTCTTTCATTTCCCTCCTCTTCACGTTTTTCTTCCTCTTTTTCTGGATGCTGTAGGTAGAACCATAGCTGGTGGCTGCTTATCAGAAGTGGTGTGGATGAATGGATGGTGTAGATGAATGTTCAACAACGCTGTAAGAAATAAAATATATATTTTATTTACAGAACCAAGCATTTAGAAAACATATTTTCATGTATTGTGGTAGAACCACTGGCAGAGGTTACTGTTGGTGATAGAAAATTGTACTTACCTGCCATCTTTAGTAGTGTTAAACATGCTTGTGTTTCCATTCATCCACGCCACCAGCCATGGTACTACCTTAAGCTTCCAGAAAAAGAGGAACAAAAATATGAAGAGGAGTGAAATAGAAGATGAGGGGGAAGCAGGTGATGTGTATGAGGAAAATTAATGGTGGGTGAAGATTGCAGAAGGAGGGTGAACAGTAGTGATAATGGGACAAAGAGGAATAAAGAAAGTGACAAGTGGGCAGAGGCACACATGGAGAGGGGCGGAATCACATATGGGTGAGGGGGTAGAAGTGCAAATGGAGAGGATGGAACATAAGCACACATGCAGAGGGGGGATGTGTGGCAGAATAACACATAGAGAGGGGGTAGAGGCTCACATGGGTGGGATGGTGGTGGAGTGAAAATAGACAACTTGGAGAGGTGGGGCATAGGTACACATGGCGAGGGAAGGGGGGCATAGATGCACACATGTGGAGGGGGTGCAGAGGCAAAATGGGGGAGCAGAGGTTCACATTGGGGGCAGCAGAGGCACATATACACAACTGTAGAAAGAAAGACACACGAAGGGGGGTGTGGTTGGCAGGAAATAAGATCTGTAGACACAGGGGGTGAGTTTCCTGTGATGGCCGCATTCTTCCTGAATTGTGCCGTGTGGTGCACAATAGGCCTGCCCAAATGAGAGGAAGCCCGGAGAGGAGTAGAACTAGCATTGGTAGGGGCAGAGTCTGGGGGCAGCTTGGAAAATGATCCTTTGCCTGCCTGTAAGGCAGCAGCGTGCACACCTGATTCTGTGAGCCCCTCCTTGCTCAGGGGTCTGTAAATATGCCTTTCCTTCACCTGTCTCCTGCAGTACCTATGATCCCAGCCTAACTGCCGCTCATTTACAGGACTGTCTGTAAATAAGAAGCAGTTTGCATCTGGGATCATTAGCATCAGTGGGTCCCTTCAACAGTCCAGGCCCAGTACATCAGTGCCCCCTGTACCACTCTGATGGCTGTCCTGACTGTTGCACCAAAAATAGATTGATTGTAAGTTACAAGTATGAGCAGAGTTAGCTATGCCGTTTCAAATATATGTGGTTCAACTGAAGGTGCGGTTTGACGTGTGTGTTGGTAAACCATGGGACATTGTTAGCCTGGTTGAACGATGTCTGCATACCTGGTCAGATGTTGTGATGTCCGACAAGATATTCTGTCTGTCTTTATCATACTTTCATCAGATGTCAGTTGGAATTGGGGGAACATCTGGGCCATTATATGCTACAATTTTTGTCAGTTACAGCTAAAGCAGTCTAACATGCCATACAAATCTCAGTACGCATGAGCCCTTAACTCTCAGGATGAATAAGTAGTTTTGGAACCCATATCTCAGGTGGTTTATATCAGTAAAATATACCTGTACCATAATCTGGTACTTGTTATTGCTAAGTAAATTAAAATGAAATAATAAGCTGCCATTAGAAAACATTCTGGGGCTGATGCAGAGTTTTCCACAACAAGAACGTAATATACGAGTGTAATAGTTGAACACAATATAACCTATTTCCACCCATATGCAGAGCACGTTGGCATTTACATCTGATTTACACGTCACATGACAGACACACAAATATTACAGGCACCTATATTTCACATGCACCCAAGCTTTTATATGCAGCAATATATGTGTCTAGACATCAGTTAATCAATAAATCCTCTTAAGCACTGTATAAACAATTCTCTGTCTTGTATATTCACATTTAAAAAAGAAAAAAAAAAGCTTAAACACACTCACAAAATCATAATATATGCCCTAGTGATAAAGAAAGTTCTAGTCGGCCTCAGTGGAGTGTTTGCAAACAGCCAGTCACAAGAGATTTGCTAGATCTGGCAACTGTCATCATATGTTATGTGTATAGGCTTTTTCAGGCACAAGTGTGTCTATGTCCTGGGCTGCATCTATTCGCAATTGCTTGAACACGCCACTACTATACTTGTGTTTATGTACAATATATGGTAAATTCATTCCGCTATATGAAATAATACAAGATACATTACATTAAAGGGCATAGTACTCACTCTGCATCTCTTTACTGTGTACTGTTCAGTTACTTTAAAAGGCCTCGAAGATCAACTACTCAGTGTCATTGTTGGCTTTGAAAGAAGAGAGTTGGAAGAGCAAAGAGAACATCTCATTCTAGAGACCAGTGAGAATAAGAAGTTATTAAAGGACTTGGAGGACTCCTTATTGAGAGAGCTTGCAACCTCCACCGGTAACATGCTGGATAATGTGGAACTGGTTCATACCCTGGAAGAAACAAAGTCCAAAGCTACAGAGGTAATTATCAAATGTCACTGCTGTCTAATTACAGATAATGTAAGTACAGAAAATGGTATTGGGAATGCTCACTAGGGGCCTGTTTCACTACTGATCGCAACTGCGACTACGCACGCAGACGGGCAATTGGTGCATTCTGTGCATGCATAGCAGTGCACGTGTGCGAAGGTCTCACTGCGATCGCAGTGACTATGCAGACCCATCGCAGAGTGATTGGCAGGAGGTGAGCATTTGGAGATGGTGACGTGGGGGGGATGGTCGGCAAAACGCAGGCGTGCTAGTGCATTTGAACGCCGTTACAGGGGCGTGCATAAATTAGCCACTGCGATGCCATTACAGCTTGGGCTTTCACTGCGTGCAATGAGGTTAGCAATTTCTGAGTAAGGCAAATGTGCGTGAGGGTGCGATGGTACTCTGTGTTACCGATGGTTTTGCTCTGTTGCTAAGTATTACGGATGTGTGTAAGGTGAAGTGCGTGTCCTTATGTTAGGCTGTGATGGCATTGCGATGGCAATCACTAGCACATTTTCGCAGTGAGACTGCGTGTGTAAACACAGCTGCAATCGCAGTTGTGATCCATAATGAATCGGGCCATAGGTTTGTAAGGATACAAAATGGAAAGATTGAATACTTAACACAGAACTTTCCGATTCCCTTTTATATGCAAAAGAACAGTACTGAAAATGTTGATATTACATTGCTGCCAGTGGCGGTTCTTGGGGTGGGCAAGCATGGCTATTGCCCGGGGTGCTGCAGTCTGAGGACGCGACCACAGTCCCCGCAGGCACCGTCTAAATAGACGGCACCTGGTCCTCCTGCGTCTTATCCCACAGCAGCTGTCACTCACTTGCTCCCTCCCACCTTGCTCCCAGAATGCCGATGCGGTACCTCCGTGGCATTCTGGGAGTCCTAGAATGCTATGCGCGGCAGTCGCAGACGTCAATGAGCGCAGGGGGGAGTGGACCGCCGGGACGGACTGCCGAGAGAAGCGCGGGCAGCAGCAGAACAGTGCTTGGCGTTTGGTGTGGTGCGTCTGACTCCTGAGTCCTCACACCATGGTCATCATCTGTCATCTTGGTCCTGGCCCCAGCAGCAGGCAGCGTTGGGCGTGGTGGTGGTAAGTACATTCATGCGGTACTATTAGTACTGTAACTATGTGCTCAGCCGCTGCAGCCCCTGACTGAGTTCTGCCCCTGCTGAGAGTGGACCAGTTAGCTCCGCAGCCTGCCTTCACTCAGATGGGTTTGTCCCAGCAGTCAGTGGTGTCGTCACCCATGCAGGGTTTCCCAAGACAATTGATGGTACCCCACAGTCTCCCTATTTCCCCTCCTCAGGTCTCTCATGAGCCTGCGTGGGTTAATTCGTTAACAAGCTCTGTACAGCAGTTGTCAGAAGTGTTGCAAGGGGAGTCTGTGATGCGGCCTCACAAGCGGCCGGTGGCGTCTCTGTCTGCTCCTTATGAGGATGACGACGGGACGTCCGACGACGGGGAGATTCTGGATCTTTCTGACCAGGAACCTTTCCGTCCTAAAGAGTTGGACGCTAAGTCTAAGGTATATATACCTGGCCTTATTCTTGCAGTCCGTACTGCTTTAGTTATTGAGGATGAGGAGCCTCCAGTATCAAAGTCCAAATACGCCTTTTTCAAGGATGTTAAAGGAGATACCACAGTGTTTCCTCTTTCGGGGCAATTAGTTGACCATCTAGAGGAAGCGTGGAAACAGCCAGGCAAACGATATCAGCCTCAAAGGCGTTTAGCAGTGGCGTATCCGTTTGCGGACAATTATTTTGCCAAGTGGGAGTCCCCTCCACAGGTGGATTCTCATGTGACATGCCTTGTCCGTAGTGCCACACAACCCATGCCATCCATGTCCTGCCTTAAGGATGCTACGGACCGCAAGGTGGAGATCTGCCTGAAGTCCGTCTATTCCCTTGCGGGGGGGGGGGGGGCAGCGTGGCCAGCTATGGCCATTAGCTGGGTTGCCAGAGCTATGGAGCACTGGGCTGATACGTTGGAGGCGTCCTTCGATTCCGACTGTCCGGCTGAGCAGACGGAATTGATTGGCAATCTCCGGGATTCGGCCACTTATATCAACGAAGCGGCCTTGGATATTAGTACCCTGGCGTCTCTAATTTCTTCGGCAGCTGTAGCTGCTCGTCGCACATTGTGGTTGCGATCTTGGAAGGCGGACGCGGATTCCAAAAAGGGTTTGGAAGCATTGCCTTTTAACGGAGAAGTTCTCTTTGGTCCGGACCTGGACAAAATTGTAGCCACGCTGGCCCCAAGAAATCGGCCAAGCTCCGGAAGCAGGCCTGGAGTACCAGACGTCCGGCCCCTAAGCCGGATGACAAGCCTGCGGCCTGACGGTCCGGGCCTCCCTTTGGGGGATCCCAAAGTGGGAGGCCGCCTGCTGCAGTTCGCCCAGTGTTGGTCGGTCACCACGACGGACACTTGGGTTCTCGAGGTGGTCTCACACGGGTATGCCCTCTCCTTCCGGCACAGACCCCCGGCTCGATTCTTCACCACAGGTCTACCATCAGACCAGAACAAAGCCATGGAGCTGCGGAAGGTCTTGCACACTATGCTCCAGGCTGGAGTTATAGTGCCTGTTCCATTCTCCCAGAGGGGCCAGGGTTTCTATTCCAATCTCTTTTTGGTGCAGAAACCCAATGGGTCGTTTCGTCCGATTCTCATCCTCAAAGCTCTCAACAAGTCTTTGCGGGTGCTGAAGTTTCGGATGGAGACGCTTCGGTCCATCATTCTGGCGCTGGAACCTGGGGACTACATGGTGTCATTGGACATACAGGACGCTTACCTGCATGTCCCTATTCTGTTGCGCCATCAGCAGTTCCTCAGGTTTGCAATCCGCAGCGACCACTTTCAGTTCCGGGCGTTACCTTTTGGCCTGGCGACAGCACCACATGTTTTCACCAAGGTGATGGCGGTCATGGCGGCTTCCCTGCGGCTGCAGGGAGTCCGCATGTTGCCGTACTTGGACGACCTTCTCTTAGTGGCAGGATCTCCGGAGCTCCTTCTGCGCCACTTGGTCCTGACCATTGCGCTACTGCAATGGCACGGCTGGTTGATAAACTGGCAGAAGTCCACCCTGATGCCGTCTCAGCGGATTCTGCATCTCGGAGCCTTATTGGACTCGGGACAACAAAGGATCTTTGTGACGGGGGAAAAGATCTCTGCCTTACAGTCGAGGGTGCGCAGTTGTCTGCAGAGCTGCCGGGTGTCTTTGCACTCGGCAATGAGGTTACTGGGCTCCATGGTGTCGGTATTCGACATGGTGGAATATGCCCAGTTTCACTCCAGACCTCTGCAGCACCTGATCCTGTCCAAATGGAATGGACTGCCTCAGAGTCTGAAATCCCAGTCGTTGGTGCTCACTCCGGAGGTTCGCCTGTCTCTAGCCTGGTGGTTGCAGACGACCCATCTGAACAGGGGTCGTCCGTTCTGGGTGGCGAATTGGGTCCTGCTAACAACGGACGCCAGTCTTCGGGGCTGGGGAGCGGTCTCGGGTCCACACTTGTTCCAGGGCAGGTGGACTCCGGCAGAAGCAGAGCTTCCAATAAACATCTTGGTTTTCAATGCTCTCCAGAAGGCACATCGGGTTCTCCAAGGTCACCTAGTGCAGGTCCAGTCGGACAACGCTACCACCGTGGCCTACGTAAACCGGCAAGGAGGAACCCGAAGTCGGGCGGCTCTCGTAGAGGTGTCTCGGATCCTGGTATGGGCGGAGCGCAATCTTCCGGCCATATCAGCTGTCTTCATCCCGGGAGTGCTAAACTGGGAGGCGGACTTTCTCAGTCGCCAGGACGTTCATCCAGGGGAATGGTCCCTGCACCCGGATGTTTTTCAACTGCTGGTGGACAGGTGGGGTCTTCCAGAGATCGACCTCATGGCATCCCGGCACAACAACAAGTTGACGGTGTACGAGTCTCGCACAAGAGACGAAGAGGCGTCTCTGGTGGATGCTCTGTCCGTCCGGTGGACGTTCCGGTTTGCTTACCTCTTTCCTCCGATTTCCCTTCTTCCACGGGTAATCCGGAAATTCAAACAGGAAGGAGGGACGCTCCTGTTGATAGCTCCTGCATGGCCCAGACGGCACTGGTTCTCAGACCTTCAGGGTCTGTCCGTGGACAGTCCTCTGCGCTTACCGCTCTGACCGGACCTTCTGTCACAGGGTCCTTGTCTTCACCCGGACCTGACTCGGCTGTCTTTGACGGCGTGGCTGTTGAGACCGCCATGTTAAGGTCCAGGGGGTTTTCCAGCTCTGTAGTGCGAACCATGCTAAGAGCTCGGAAACCGTCTTCCGCGAGAATATACCATCGCGTGTGGCATACGTTCTTCCAGTGGTGTCGACCGAGAGGTTATGCACCGCGGGAGTTTCGTCTGTCTCGTGTACTCGCCTTCCTACAAGCGGGACTAGACCACGGGCTTCGCCTTGCTTCTTTGAAGGTGCAGGTTTCTGCCCTCTCTGTCTGGTTTCACCGTAGGATTGCTACAATCCTTGATGTACGCACCTTTATGCAGGGCGTTCTGTGAATTCAGCTGCCTTTTGTACCACCCGTTGCGCCTTGGGACTTGGCTGTGGTCCTGAGAGCTCTCCAAGGACCGCCGTTTGAACCACTGGGCTCAGTGGAACTTAAATGGCTTACAGCTAAGACTGTTTTCCTTCTGGCCATAGCTTCGGCCAGACGTGTTTCTGATTTAGTGGCTCTCTCTTGTAGACCCCCTTTCTTGATTTTTCATGGGAACAGGGCAGTGCTACGCACTCGTCCTGATTTTCTTCCCAAAGTTGTTTCCCAGTTTCATGTTAACGAGGAAATAGTTGTTCCAGCTTTTAACTCACCCGGCCTTTCAGTGGGTGAGGCCACTTTGGATGTTGTGCGGGCCTTAAGGACTTATGTTGCTCGCACTTCTTCGTTTAGGAAGTCGGACGCCTTGTTTGTCCTCTATGGCTTCCGTAAAAAGGGTTGGCCTGCTTCAAAGCAAACTTTGGCAGCCTGGATCCGTATGGCTATTTCTGAAGCTTATCTTCATGAAGGCCTGCCGGTTCCTCCTTCTGTGAAGGCTCATTCCACTAGGGCTGTGGGTCCTTCGTGGGCAGCTCGACGTGGTGCCTCTGCAGTCCAGATCTGCAAGGCTGCTACGTGGTCCTATGTCCATACCTTTGTGAGGTATTACAGGTTTGACACCTTTGCCTCTCAGGATGCTTCCTTCGGGCGGCGGATTCTCCTTTCAGCACAGGAGCGTCCCCACCCTTAAAGGATACTGCTTTGGGACATCCCCAAGGTATCCTGTGGACACACTATGGACCCTGAAGTAGAAAATATGAGATATGGTAAGAACTTACCCTTGTTATCTCTATTTCTACGAAGTCCATAGGGTTCCACAGGACTCCCGCCCTGTCGCACCTGTGCTGCAGATGGGCTTTACTCTGGTCACCGTTTTTTTCCGTCTCCCTTTGGTGAGAATGTGATTTTTGTGTGTGTCCAGATCTTTCTTCTCTCTCTTCCTTCTCCTCCTCCGGCCTATGGCTTGGTACCTAACTGAGATGCCTTGGCTCGGGGCGGGGTATAGGAGGGGGACCCTAGCGCATCCTGGGAGGCTGAAACTTAACTCTATGGTGCCCGATGCCTGACGTCATCACCTATACCCCAAGGTATCCTGTGGAACCCTATGGACTTCGTAGAAATAGAGATAACAAGGGTAAGTTCTTACCATATCTCATATATATATATATATATATATATATATATATATATATAACTCACAATAACAATAATATGAATGTTTATACATTAATAATTTTGTATAAAAATCATCTTACTGTTCTGCTTTTTTTCCTTAGTGTGTTTTTGTTTTTGTGCTTTATACATAATTTAAAGAATCAGAATGGATATTTAATGTAAGAGGATAAAGTGCAAGGAGGTTAGAGAGAAAAAAAAATGGAAGTGGTCCTGGTGGATACAGAAAAAACTACACTTCTGTAACTGAGGATAAGGGAGAGGGCGATGACCAAACCAATTTGCATTTTGTACTTAATGTTACATAACTCCCTTTTTCATCTCTGTATTTCCCATAAAACTGATATAAATAATGTAAAAAAAGAAATGAAATCTGCATTGCTGTCTTTACATTTAATACACAGAAAAGAATAAAGCTGCATTTTTAACTTCAGGAACAATAGAATTAGTTTGCAATAAATTGTTAGAATTTCATGAACCTGATGGTGTACAATATTGCTGCTGTGACGTGAGATATATAATACACAATGTATAAATGGGGTGGCGCCAAAGTAAACTTTCGCCCTGAGCTCCACAAAGTCTAGAACCGGCCCTGATTGCTGCAGTCACCACTATTGCTTTAGTTGGGAATGTAAAGTAATATGCCTAGTCTATTTTTGCGTTCCCAGCACAATGCTTTAACACAAATAGCAAATATATTGCCATGGATGTCGTGTTCATGGACAATTGACCTTAACTATCTGCGAAAAACATTGAGCAAAGTCCCATTTGCAGCACTGGCTGATACATTACTCCATTACACTTTCTTGTCACAATCGTCACTGACAAAGTCCTCATCAAAATCTTCCATAGGCCGTAAGATTTTGCTTTGCGATTTTGATTGCACAGAGGATTAATTTGCAAAGTGAGTGACAAGTAGTCAGTGTTTGGGGGAGGTAACGGGGGTGGCTACACAAATGCTGGTGTGTCTGGCCGTTTAAACGCTGTTTCATGGGCGTGCATGAATTAGCTATTACGATCTCCTCCACAGCATGAGCACTCCCTGCATGTCAGGAGAGTCGCTGTGTTTGAGGCTGGTCAGACTTGCTGCATGACTGGCCAATCTGTATCGATGTTACCGATGTTTACGCTGGCATGTGACGTCAGACGGATATAAAAAGGCAGCAGTGGGAGTCCCTGTGCTCGGGTAAGCTTTGGAAACAGCATATTTTCGCTGCTGCATTACTTGTGAAATCGCATTAGTGTAATCTCTGAATCGGGCCCAAAGTCATCTTGCTTTCCCAGGACTGTCTTGCACCTATCGTAATCAATAGTTTCACACAAAAATATAGTGAATAGAGGGCCCGGTATGCAATATTGCGATCGGAATGCAATCTCCGCACAACATAAGGACGCCCACTTTACCTTACACACATCCGTAATGTTTAGCAGGACTGCGAAAACATTGGTAAAATTGAGTACCATCACAGCCTCTCGCACAAGCCCTGACCTTACTCAAGAATTGCGAAGCATGCGCAGTACGCATTAATCGGCCGATTGCGTGCATGTAGGCCCAAAGATAGCCGTAATAACTATTATGGGATTTCTATAATGAAAACTGCTGAAATTTAAGTTGCTAACAGGCAGAGCATAAAGTAGAAGTGTTGTAAAGAGAAACAGTATTTTGGAAAATATTTAATAAGAACCTCAATAAAGATATCTGTGTTTAATTGAAGCTTTTATAGTGTCTGTTGGTTATTTGAGTTCTTTCTAAAATGGTGTTTTATGGCCATTCTTCTAATATACAACAAAAATACATTTATTTATTGGTGAGCTCTTATACTAACTATGGAGCTCATTCAGACCCATTCGCTAATTGCGGCCGCTCGCTCCCAGCGTATTTAAATTTTACAAAGTGACATCAAGGCAGCCAGTCACTCGACAAGGCAAAAACACTCCCACTATGTCTTGGCGAGCGATCACTTTGCCAATGTAGACGCCCATTAGCGTGTATTTAGACACCCACTAGCGCACGTCATCTTCAGGAAGTGTCTTAAAACATTGGTACATCTAGGACCATCGGAAGCGATCGCAGCGCTTGTGATTAACTCTACCCTCCCACGCACTGCAAGCAGTTTAGGCTAAAAAACAACCAAGTGACGTGTTCAATGATGCTACTTTGCTAATTCTGCACACCCATTAAACTCCGTTCTGATGGCCAGACACGCCTGCGTTCAAATATCCACTCCCTTGTTCACATTCACATTCTGTCACTCAAAGTAGCGGGCGGTCTGTGTACTACGGGCGCACGATTCCCAATCGCTAAGACTGGCTTGCGTACGCGCATTGCAAATTATACGCATGTGCAGACAGGCGACTATCGGTGAGTGCGAGCGGCCGCAGCTTAGCGAGCAGGTCTGAATCATGTCCTATATGTTTTAGTGCTATGACGTATGTCAGAGGTTCCCAAACACAGTCCTCGAGGCTCCCCAACTGTTCAGGTTTTAGAGATATCCATGTTTGAGAACAGGTGGTTATTTCAAATTGGCTGAGGTACTAATTAAGTCACCTGTGGTCAAGCATGGATAGCCTTAAAACCTGGACTGTTAGGTTGCCCTGTCGACCGTGTTTAGGGACCTCTGGCCTATGTCTAGAATAGAAAGAATCAATACTGTAGCGCTAGTAAAGGCAATAAGCAATTTAATATCAATTATAATAATAAATGAAACATTGAAGCATGTGCACAAATATCAATACACTGTATCTTATAAAAGGTAAATATAAAAACACTTTGAAAAGTAGCAAATGTATTCCAAAAATTGGTATATACACAATAATAGTGATATCGGGGAGAGTTTCCACTAAGTTATAACCCCAATGGGTGTATATTCTTCAAATTCATTTATTATTATAATTGATATTAAATTGCTTATTGCCTTTACTAGCGCTACAGTATTGATTCTTTCTATTCATATACTTTTTGGTGGGTTGCAGTTCCCTCCAACTGTAGCAGCTCTGTAGAGTCAATTAATTAATTAATTCATCATTTTATTTATTTGTTCTTACTGGATTGTAATTGCGCACCATACCTTTTTCTATTTTTCCTATGTCTAGAATATTTGCATAATACAATGAACAGCAGTGTACAATAACAAGATAATATTAGAATTATTTTTAAGCAATGTTCAAGATCATGTTGTTTACATTTTCTTTTCCAACTAGGTATCAGAAAAACTGAAACTAGCAGAGAAGACTGCGGTTGACATCGATAAATTACGAGATGGCTATAGACCCGCTGCCAAGCGTGGTGCCATACTCTTCTTTGTCCTGTCTGAAATGGCACTGGTCAACTCAATGTACCAATATTCACTGTCATCGTTCTTGGCTGTCTTTGATTTATCACTGCGGAAATCTTTGCCTGATGGTATTTTAGTCAAAAGGTTGAAAAACATAATGGACACATTGACGTTCAACATTTATAACTATGGATGCACAGGTTAGCATTTTCTTTCACATACAGCCCAGGCACTGTAATTCACATAGATAACTAGCGGTTCTCTTACTGACCTATGATGCATTGGATCACCCCTGATTTACAGCAAGCAAAACCCAAATGTCACTATCCTTAGACAGTGAAGCTACATTTTTCTTGCATAAACAAATCTAATATCACTTTGACCAATTTAATGTCTGCAGTATTGATATGACAGCATCCAAATCACTTAAATGAATGTATTATCCTTTACATGGTCTGATGTAGGGTCATATTATTGGAGCCTATTATTAGAAACTATGGTGCTGATTCTGAGTCACGTGCAAAAGAGAACACAGCAGTGTCTATTGGCAAATTTATGCAAATGGTCTACAACCTCCTTCCCTTGTGTACATTCATGCGGCTGATTGTGCAAGGACCGAGATGCCCACTTTTAGCGCCCGTGCATACTGTAATCCCGATTGGTGCATCCTTATATGCCACCATCAGTCGCACCATCAAAAATTGCCACCTATGCCTGCGGCTGTCCAACTGTGAACGCAGCCACTTGCATTGACATTTTTCCAGCACCTTACCGATAACGTCTGAATCAATCACAAGAGCACTTTTGTGTGCACACTCCTTGTAAAGCCTACATCGTAGGGGTTTTCAGTAATTATTGCGCAAGCAAAGTCACAAACAATCGCTCTGCTACGTAAAATCGCCATTGCGTGAATCTGAATCAGGCTCTATCTGAGCCCTGTTGGTGCAGGGGAGCCATGGTAAATCCAGTTAGCTTCATGGTAACTCTGTACAGTGTTGATTTTAGGGGGTAAATTTACTAAGATGGGAGTTCTATTTAAGAAGTGATGTTGCCCATAGCAACCAATCAGATTCTACTTCTCATTTGTGTAGCACCTTCTAGAAGATAATACCTGGAATCTGATTGGTTGCTATGGGCAACATCACTTCTTAATAGAACTCCCATCTTAGTAAGTTTACCCCTTGGTACATTATTAACAGCCCCTAACATTTAGAGGATCATTTAGAATTAGATGCATTGCACATCAATTTGTTTTATGTAGCACAAGCATTTCTGTATTGTGCATGCACACCAGAAATGTGTACTCATACATCGGTATATAGATTTCTATGCATTGTTGACTTGGTCTCTCAAAATTCAATCTATTTAGGCAAGACTATACCCTAACCCCATTACATAATACCTCACTCACATCTATCAGAGCTTCTCACGCTGTAGTCTTTCTATTGGGATGCAGTTCATTTACCGGCGTACGGAATGCCGGATGTCGGAATCCCGACGCTGGAAGCCCGACTCTGTATTAAAAATAGACGTCTAAATACCGACGCCTATCTTTAGCCAGATGCCGAAATCCCATGCCCGGCATCCCGAATGAAGGTAAGCGTGGACTGTTAGCTGAGAGCCTCAGGGGGGAGGGTTAGTTTTAGGCACCCACGGGGGGAATTAGGGTTAGGCACCCTCTGGGGAGGGTTAGGGTTAGGCTAGGGGAAGAGGGGATTAGTGTTAGTCGACACTGGGGGAAGGTTAGGTTTAGACAGACCCCCCCGGGGGAGGTTAGGGTTAGGCCCCACTAAGTGAGGGGTAGGGTTATGGAGGGTTAGAGTACTTACCAGCCCCAGTCAGGATTCCAGTGTCTGTATTTAGTCCGCCGGCAATGTATACCGATTCCTTTCAATTTACATGTTTGCCCATCTCTTATTTCCTTTGAGTAGTGTTCTCATGTCTCTTCTCTCATGTTTGCAGAAATGTTAACATCATGTCATTGTTATGTAGGCCTGTATGCATTATTTAATTTGCATTGTGTTGCGGAAGCTGATGATTCTTTAGAACTGAGTAATAATAATCTAGCTGTTAACAATGGCTTTTAAGACCTTCATAGCAAAAGTATTACTTATCAGTATTTGAATTATACATTTACACCATTTAATGTACTATTGCCTATGAAATGTGTATCCATTAGAGCTCCCATATCCCCCCGGACAGTGACTTTGTTTCACCCAGAATAATTAGCTAACAACACTTATTTTCTTATTTTCTAATCAGCTAAACTCCTGAGCAACCCAAATGACCAGTATAGGTTGGAATTGGTTCCCTATAACTGTTACCTGTATTTGGGACCTTAGCGGAAGTGTGAGAGTAACCGTCAGGTCACATGGCTGTCACGGTTTTCCATTTTTAAAAATTGTGAGCTGTAAGATGAATGACAAACTAAAAGCAATACGGACATTTTATTTCAGGCTTATTTGAGAGACATAAGTTGCTGTTTTCCTTCAATATGACCATAAAGATAGAACAAGCAGATGGCAGGGTGCCACAGGAGGAGCTGGACTTTTTCCTAAAAGGTAATACAACCAGAGAAGTATCTGCAGGGCCTCTTATTGCAGCCATTTTCTAATCTAAGTGAAGAAATAGTAGCACTACGGGCTACAGCCCAAACTTGGGGGACAGCTCTGATGTATTCTTAGTTTTTTGGGGGCGTAATATATTTTGTGTTGTGATAGGAATCCAGATTTTGGTTTAGGTTTGGTGTATTTAGATCCTTCCTTCTCATTTAGGAAATATATCACTAGAGAAAAGCCAGAGAAAGAAGCCATGTACTTGGCTCCTAGACCAAGGATGGGAAGACATCATCCGCCTCTCTGAATTTTTCCCATCCCTGTTTGGGTCACTTCCTGATGATGTGGAGAGACATGATTCAGAATGGAAAGTTGTAAGTGAGATCTTAGTTATAGCATGTAAATCACAGAAAGGTGAATATTACTATTTAGGGCCTAATTCAGTGATGTACACAAGCCCAATGGCGATGCTGGCTACAGGTGGCTTTTTAAAAAAAATGTTTTAAACAATGTTATTATTTTCAACAAATAAGTATACAAGGAGATGGGTAAACGCAGTACTGTTACTTATAAAGAAAGATCACCACAGATCAGAAACATGGTACCCAAAAAAAGAAGACATTAAGAAAATAGTAGACGTTTTTTATGCTAGACGCCTCCTGCGGCATTAGCCGCTGCTTACAAAGACGCAAAAGTGTACATCTCTGAATTAGGTCCTTAGTCGGCTAATTTCGTTGTCATTACATACTTCTGTTACTTAATAAATATTAATTTCACAACAAATAACTTACATTTTAACTTCATAATGTGATCAGAGCAATGTGTAGTACCAGATGGAGCACTAGAGGGCGTTTTGCACAATGCATACAATGGTTTTATATGTGGTATAAGCAATGAAGCACATTACTGAAAACTGTGACAGAGGAAAAAGTGTTGTAGCCCATAGCAACCTATCAGATGTTTGCTGTCATTATCCATCCTATACTACAGAAAGCATCAGGAATTGTATTCTTCTGCTCTGTATTTAGTGGTATGACCTGGACACTCCGGAGCAGTATCCCTTCCCTCTGGGCTACAATGATAAACTTTCTACCTTTCAAAAACTGCTGCTGCTGAGATGCTTCAGAGTAGACCGTGTGTACAGAGCTGTAACAGACTATGTCACAGTCACCATGGGAGAGAAGTAAGTGACATCTCACTGACTGAGAAGTGCTACAAATTAATGATTACTATAATTCATGTCCTACCTAGGCCAACAATCACATGGAATATTTATAAGGCAGTTGTTCTATAACAACTAATGTACATGGCAGAACTTAAAAATGTACATACATGACTCTTCTACTGTATATGTACATTTCCAGGGATTATGAGAGAGAATAAATTCAGATAATTGTATTTTTATCCCAAGATGTATCTTTGCACTACAGATGGAGGGTGTCATTTTAAGACCTCAACCTGATGTGCATAAACTGTGTGTGAATTGGGCTATAGTGTTTGCTACTACAAGCGGGCTATAGTGTATGCTACTACAAGCGGGCTATAGTGTATGCTACTACAAGCGGGCTATAGTGTATGCTACTACAAGCGGGCTATAGTGTATGCTACTACAAGCGGGCTATAGTGTATGCTACTACAAGCGGGCTATAGTGTATGCTACTACAAGCGGGCTATAGTGTATGCTACTACAAGCTAGGCTCAAGACTTTCCTTTAGACAAGACAGATCTGTTATGAATTTTGATTTCATGAGCTGGTTGAGGTGGTGATTTGTGTGAATTTGAATGTGATCATGACTTTATGGTATTGCAAACAGACTTGGAAAATCTCTACCAGGTTGTGTATATGCTAACCCAGAAACAACCACTAATCCTAGATGGACATCAGGGTGTAATTAATACGGAATCCATACACTAATGCATACATTGCGCACGTATATTTGTTATGTGAAATGAAAGTGAGAGGCTGGGGAGCTGCCTTAATCTGTTATCCTATTGCAGAAAAACACTAGTAATTGACCAGTGTTTCAATATAGCTACGGCTTTACTCGAAATGCCAAATTCAACCAATCTATCCATGGCTTACACACATGCCTGTGAGAAGCGGTAACTCTGTGTGCAGTTACATAGGTAAAGTTATGCTGCATCACATAAATTATGCAATTAGTAAATGACCCCCTGTATGTTGCAAATCTAATGGGATTTTTTTATTGTCCCAACTCTACAGAGGGTAAGCCGCTATATGTACATGTATAATGTAGCCTGAAATATGCCTGCTGCTTGCAGTGTGACATACTTGTGTTTACGGGAACACTTATCTTGGAGCCAGCGTGACCAGACAACCAGAATAAAGCACCATTGGGAGCAGCTGTGGTACTGGCTTAGTGCATGCTCCTCATTTACAATTTATGGGTTGCCTGCTGTAACCATGTCACTGCTGGAGAGTGCAGCAGACCATTAGAGAAATAATAAATTCTAGATTCTACATCTTTAACCACCGGGTCACATATAATGTAATCTGATGTGATTGCTGCCTTAGTCCTGTATAACTACCAGTCTTCTCAATGGTCTTTGATAAACAGCCACCTAACATTTGTCTTTTTATATTAGTCTTTTAACCAATGTAAATGTCTCTTCCCTGCAACCTAAATTTAGAACTTAATGACTTGTCCTAAGGTTCCCTAATGGTAATAGTGAAATAATCATTGTTTAGGTTATCACTGCTGCATTCAGGACAAGTATATTCCATCCATTATAACCAGTATAAAAACACATACTCACACAAGTGTCATGAATGTAAAAATGCTTCATGATTCATCATTATATTTTAAATTTACTTTTTTATATTAAAGAGTATTATGTACAATCTGGAAGAACATTTTTAAGGTATTAATACAATGTAAAACTCATACTGCACAAATGCTCTGTGCCGCCATCCACATGAAGCTATTGCTCCCACTGTGCCCAGTGAACTCTCATTTTCCTCACTTACATATCAGAATGTTAATCCATGATTTGATTTTGCAATGTATCGTCTTTCTACAGCTGGAACAAGTTTATTTTTGACTATTTTGTAGCCCTGGGCACATTTATGTGAATGTGCCAAGCTCATTTAGGGGTATGCAGTCAGGAAGCCGGCGGACGTAATCCCGACGGCCGGCTTTCCGACTACTTTATCCCAGCGAGGGTTAAATGACAGGCGTCTAAATCTAGACGCCTGTCATTTTACCGACGCCGGGAGACCAGCGCCCGGCATCCCGAACGAAGTGATGCCGGGCGCCGCTGCGGACAGCCGTGGGGGGGGAAGGTTAGGTTTAGGGCTCCCGGGGGGGTACTTACGGTTAAGCACCCCCCCGGGAGGTTAGGGTCAGGCTAGGGGGAGGGAGGGATAGGCACCCCCGGGATGGACTTAGGGTTAGGCACCCCCCCGAGAGTTTAGGGTTAGGCTAGTGGGAGGGAGGGTTAGGCTAGTGGGAGGGAAGGTTAGGCACCCCCGGGGGGGACTTAGGTTTAGGCACCCCCCGGGGGACTTAGGTTTTGGCGGCGGGGAAGGGGGGGTTAGGTTTAGGCACTTAGAGGGAGGATTAGGGTTAGGCACTGGGGGGGAAGGTTAGGGTTAGGCACCCCTAAGGAGGGTTATGATTAGAGTGGGGAGGTTAGGTTAGTAAATACTTACCTGGGGACGATCTGGATTTTCACCCATGTTGGGCAGCCGCTGTCAGGTTAATTCATACCGATTCCCATTTAGGTGGGTCACACTCACGTACTGTACATTATTACAGTTAATATACTAACAGGATAATGTTTGTTACAACCTTTAGGTATGTACAGCCACCAGTTATAAGCTTCGAAGCTATATTTGAACAGAGTGTTCCAACTTCGCCTATTGTCTTTATCCTGAGTCCGGGGTCTGATCCTGCCAGTGACCTCATGAAGTTGGCAGATAGGTCAGGATTTGGTGGAAATCGCCTTAAATTCCTTGCCATGGGTCAGGGGCAGGAAAAAGTAAGTATCTCAACTTTTATGAACTCTTATTATGTTCTATATTTCCCAACCGCTATGTAGATTCTAAGTTGTTTTGCTTTGATGAACGGATCTACCATATATACAGTGCTATTGGGTTATGGTTTGTCTGATTATGTACAGTGCCACTACATAGTGATTTACATTTATTTTCTTAACCCAAAAAGCTCAACTTAATTTTAACAACTTTATATTACTACTAGCATATTACTACTAGCCCCATTATTAGGTGGGTCGGAGGGTACCCCCCTCACACACAAATACATTTACCCCAGGCTTCACTTTTCTGCGGTCCCTACTCTCTATCCCTACCAGATTGGGAGCCATTAGCGGAGACATGCACAAGCACCCACTGATTTATTATATAGATACACATGAAGCAGTAAAGATAATAAAAGGTGATGAATTCATACATGAAGAGTAAAGTCACAACAGATAAGACAATGAAGATGTAGTGACATTTGGAAGTTATTTGAGTATATGAAAAATCTAAAAAGATTCCTGCATGAGGCAACATCAAGACACAATGATTGAGTAAAAAGGGGAGTGGGATGTACTTTGGTTCTACTTCATATTAAATTGCTGTAAAGGATTATGCTGGCAGTGGTGGTTTTTGCCTGTAGAATCAGCAGACAAAGGCTGTAAGGGCCATTTTAGCTTTCTATCAAATCATGAGAGAGTAAAAGCGATGTACAAATGGGTCCTTATACATCTTTGCTGCAGTCTCACAAAAAGCTCCTCGCGGCGCGCCAGGTTCCGTTGGACTCTGCTAGCACAGGGCGTCTTTTTTGCCGAAAATGTTGCAAAACGATGTGATTACCAATCACCAGCAGACTGTGCTGATTAATGTGATATGTGACACTTGTACACCTGTGTGCCACTGAGTCTGTATATGGGAGACTGCACTGATTAATGTGATATGTGACACTTGTACACCTGTGTGTCACTGAGTCTGTATATGGGAGACTGCACTGATTAATGTGATATGTGACACTTGTACACCTGTGTGTCACTGAGTCTGTATATGGGAGACTGCAATGATTAATGTGATATGTGACACTTGTACACCTGTGTGCCACTGAGTCTGTATATGGGAGACTGCAATGATTAATGTGATATGAGACACTTATACACCTGTGTGCCACTGAGTCTGTATATGGGAGACTGCAATGATTAATGTGATATGAGACACTTATACACCTGTGTGCCACTGAGTCTGTATATGGGAGACTGCACTGATTAATGTGATATGTGACACTTGTACACCTGTGTGCCACTGAGTCTGTATATGGGAGACTGCACTGATTAATGTGATATGTGACACTTGTACACCTGTGTGCCACTGAGTCTGTATATGGGAGACTGCAATGATTAATGTGATATGAGACACTTATACACCTGTGTGCCACTGAGTCTGTATATGGGAGACTGCACTGATTAATGTGATATGTGACACTTGTACACCTGTGTGCCACTGAGTCTGTATATGGGAGACTGCACTGATTAATGTGATATGTGACACTTGTACACCTGTGTGCCACTGAGTCTGTATATGGGAGACTGCAATGATTAATGTGATATGTGACACTTGTACACCTGTGTGCCACTGAGTCTGTATATGGGAGACTGCAATGATTAATGTGATATGAGACACTTATACACCTGTGTGCCACTGAGTCTGTATATGGGAGACTGCACTGATTAATGTGATATGTGACACTTGTACACCTGTGTGCCACTGAGTCTGTATATGGGAGACTGCACTGATTAATGTGATATGTGACACTTGTACACCTGTGTGCCACTGAGTCTGTATATGGGAGACTGCAATGATTAATGTGATATGAGACACTTATACACCTGTGTGCCACTGAGTCTGTATATGGGAGACTGCACTGATTAATGTGATATGTGACACTTGTACACCTGTGTGCCACTGAGTCTGTATATGGGAGACTGCAATGATTAATGTGATATGTGACACTTGTACATCTGTGTGTCACTGAGTCTGTATATGGGAGACTGCACTGATTAATGTGATATGTGACACTTGTACACCTGTGTGCCACTGAGTCTGTATATGGGAGACTGCACTGATTAATGTGATATGTGACACTTGTACATCTGTGTGTCACTGAGTCTGTATATGGGAGACTGCACTGATTAATGTGATATGTGACACTTGTACACCTGTGTGCCACTGAGTCTGTATATGGGAGACTGCAATGATTAATGTGATATGTGACACTTGTACATCTGTGTGTCACTGAGTCTGTATATGGGAGACTGCACTGATTAATGTGATATGTGACACTTGTACACCTGTGTGCCACTGAGTCTGTATATGGGAGACTGCAATGATTAATGTGATATGTGACACTTGTACATCTGTGTGTCACTGAGTCTGTATATGGGAGACTGCACTGATTAATGTGATATGTGACACTTGTACACCTGTGTGCCACTGAGTCTGTATATGGGAGACTGCAATGATTAATGTGATATGAGACACTTATACACCTGTGTGCCACTGAGTCTGTATATGGGAGACTGCACTGATTAATGTGATATGTGACACTTGTACACCTGTGTGCCACTGAGTCTGTATATGGGAGACTGCAATGATTAATGTGATATGTGACACTTGTACATCTGTGTGTCACTGAGTCTGTATATGGGAGACTGCACTGATTAATGTGATATGTGACACTTGTACACCTGTGTGCCACTGAGTCTGTATATGGGAGACTGCACTGATTAATGTGATATGTGACACTTATACATCTGTGTGTCACTGAGTCTGTATATGGGAGACTGCACTGATTAATGTGATATGTGACACTTGTACACCTGTGTGCCACTGAGTCTGTATATGGGAGACTGCAATGATTAATGTGATATGTGACACTTGTACATCTGTGTGTCACTGAGTCTGTATATGGGAGACTGCACTGATTAATGTGATATGTGACACTTGTACATCTGTGTGTCACTGAGTCTGTATATGGGAGACTGCACTGATTAATGTGATATGTGACACTTGTACACCTGTGTGCCACTGAGTCTGTATATGGGAGACTGCACTGATTAATGTGATATGTGACACTTATACACCTGTGTGCTACTGAGTCTCTATATGGGAGACTGCAATGATTAATGTGATATGTGACACTTGTACACCTGTGTGCCACTGAGTCTGTATATGGGAGACTGCAATGATTAATGTGATATGAGACACTTATACACCTGTGTGCCACTGAGTCTGTATATGGGAGACTGCACTGATTAATGTGATATGTGACACTTGTACACCTGTGTGCCACTGAGTCTGTATATGGGAGACTGCAATGATTAATGTGATATGTAACACTTGTACACCTGTGTGCCACTGAGTCTGTATATGGGAGACTGCAATGATTAATGTGATATGAGACACTTATACACCTGTGTGCCACTGAGTCTGTATATGGGAGACTGCACTGATTAATGTGATATGTGACACTTGTACACCTGTGTGCCACTGAGTCTGTATATGGGAGACTGCAATGATTAATGTGATATGTGACACTTGTACATCTGTGTGTCACTGAGTCTGTATATGGGAGACTGCACTGATTAATGTGATATGTGACACTTGTACACCTGTGTGCCACTGAGTCTGTATATGGGAGACTGCACTGATTAATGTGATATGTGACACTTATACATCTGTGTGTCACTGAGTCTGTATATGGGAGACTGCACTGATTAATGTGATATGTGACACTTGTACACCTGTGTGCCACTGAGTCTGTATATGGGAGACTGCAATGATTAATGTGATATGTGACACTTGTACATCTGTGTGTCACTGAGTCTGTATATGGGAGACTGCACTGATTAATGTGATATGTGACACTTGTACACCTGTGTGCCACTGAGTCTGTATATGGGAGACTGCAATGATTAATGTGATATGTGACACTTGTACATCTGTGTGTCACTGAGTCTGTATATGGGAGACTGCACTGATTAATGTGATATGTGACACTTGTACACCTGTGTGCCACTGAGTCTGTATATGGGAGACTGCAATGATTAATGTGATATGAGACACTTATACACCTGTGTGCCACTGAGTCTGTATATGGGAGACTGCACTGATTAATGTGATATGTGACACTTGTACACCTGTGTGCCACTGAGTCTGTATATGGGAGACTGCACTGATTAATGTGATATGTGACACTTGTACACCTGTGTGCCACTGAGTCTGTATATGGGAGACTGCACTGATTAATGTGATATGTGACACTTATACATCTGTGTGTCACTGAGTCTGTATATGGGAGACTGCACTGATTAATGTGATATGTGACACTTGTACACCTGTGTGCCACTGAGTCTGTATATGGGAGACTGCAATGATTAATGTGATATGTGACACTTGTACATCTGTGTGTCACTGAGTCTGTATATGGGAGACTGCACTGATTAATGTGATATGTGACACTTGTACATCTGTGTGTCACTGAGTCTGTATATGGGAGACTGCACTGATTAATGTGATATGTGACACTTGTACACCTGTGTGCCACTGAGTCTGTATATGGGAGACTGCACTGATTAATGTGATATGTGACACTTATACACCTGTGTGCTACTGAGTCTCTATATGGGAGACTGCAATGATTAATGTGATATGTGACACTTGTACACCTGTGTGCCACTGAGTCTGTATATGGGAGACTGCACTGATTAATGTGATATGTGACACTTATACACCTGTGTGCCACTGAGTCTCTATATGGGAGACTGCAATGATTAATGTGATATGTGACACTTGTATACCTGTGTGCCACTGAGTCTGTATATGGGAGACTGCACTGATTAATGTGATATGTGACACTTATACACCTGTGTGCCACTGAGTCTCTATATGGGAGACTGCAATGATTAATGTGATATGTGACACTTGTATACCTGTGTGCCACTGAGTCTGTATATGGGAGACTGCACTGATTAATGTGATATGTGACACTTGTACATCTGTGTGCCACTGAGTCTGTATATGGGAGACTGCACTGATTAATTTGATATGTGACACTTGTACACATGTGAGCCACTGAGTCTGTATATGGGAGACTGCACTGATTAATGTGATATGTGACACTTGTACACCTGTGTGCCACTGAGTCTGTATATGGGAGACTGCACTGATTAATGTGATATGTGACACTTGTACACCTGTGTGCCACTGAGTCTGTATATGGGAGACTGCACTGATTAATTTGATATGTGCCACTGAGTCTGTGATTCTGTATACGAAGTGCTACAATGTAGCGGCCTCAGCTCTTTTCATTCCAAGTTCCGTTGTGCATCATATACAGACTCAGGTGCACATAAATATACAAGTGTCACATATCAAAGTAATCAGCTCAGTCTACTGGTGCATCCTAGTCACATCACATTGCAACTTAGATGCATTTCCAGCACAAAAAGATGCCCGTCGCTTGCAGAGTTGCATGGGACCTGGCAGCTCAGGCTAGATGTAAGAGGACACATCTGTAAGGGCTGTTTTAAAATGCCCCTTGGTGGGTGAGTTTATTGCTTTGAATAAGAAATTTGCCCTGCTTGTCTGTTCCCTCTCCCTGTTGGTTTTAGCCAAGCTAATTTCTGACTTTAATGTCTCCTCATGACTCTCTCTGGGTATTTTCTGACTCTGATTTATTGCCAGCAAACTCTGGGCCTGATTCAGAGCCACTCGTAAGCGGCCGCTCGTTCGTTCCGAGCGATGTTTGCCCAACTGCACATGCGTACGGATTTTAATACGCATGCGCGAACCAGTCAGTGTGGCCGAAAATCGTTTGTTCGCTAAATAGCGAATGCCTGCTATTTTGAGTGACAGGAGGAGGCGTATGTGGGTTGGAAAACGGGAAGGTGCTTGAAAACGGGGAGTGGAGATCCGAACGCAGGCATGCTTAAAGGTCAAAACGGGCGTTTTATGGGTGTGCATAATTAATACAGCAGCGTCATTGACCACGTCACTGGGTTATTTTATAGTCAGAACTGCTCGCAAGATTGTGGTAGGGAAAACCAACCACAAGAATAGCGAGTAGTTCATACGCTGGTCGATGTACTCGATTAATCTAATAAATAGCGGACATGACGTAGGTTGCGAGCGGCCAGGGGGTGTAGTTATCCAAAAAACGACCGCAAGATTTGTTCGCTCGTTCAGACATGGAGGCGTGAACAGACCGCAAAGAGCGAACGGTTCATTTGAATAGCCACCCCCTTTTCCTGAACGACCGTCCGCAAATAGCGTCTGGCTCTCAATCAGGCCCTCTGTGCCTCCCTTTGACCTCCTCCGAACTCATTTTGATTTGTCCTCTCAGGATACTTATAAATGCTACCAAATACTTTCTAATCCTACAGGGATCGATAGCGGATTATATTTAGACAACCATACAGACCTTTAGTAAATGCTAGCAATTTTACATGAAAACAGGTTTCTGGCGGCTTCTAAATGCCACAAAAACCTCCGCTTAGTAAATTTAGCCCTAATTCTTATTGGCGCAAATGTTCCCAAGATGGAGACCTATATCATGTCCTCTGGGTTAGTCCCTTCATTAAGACATTTTAGAGAGAGGTCACTACTGTGATCTGTAATGTTTTCTCCATCCCCATTGAACCATCCCCGCTTGTGTCCATTATACATTTATATACCACAGATTTCCCTAAACATGATTGGTATGTTTTGGTCCATATCTTAATTGCGGCCAAAAACTTTATTGTCCAATTTTATTAAAACACCTCGACGCCGCATCATCCAGAAAGTTCCAAAATTTAATTTGTATTTCTGACGGAGACTACTAACACTCCTTACTCCACCTTTGTGTCTCCCCCTTGATCAAGTAGCTCCTTGGCAAGAATATATGACTGAGGACGATGGATCCACCCCCACTCCCCCAAACCTTTATTTTCTTTTGGTCCTTTTTGTCTTTGTTGTACATGACTGACCTATTTATGTGTACCATTGCACCTCTGATGTCCCCCCCCCCCCCTTATAAATCAGTGACAACAACTACAATGATATATGTGGCACTGTATAAATTAATGACAAGTATAATTTAACATGTAACATTTGTTGTGATAGGTTGCCCTTCAGCTCCTGGAGATAGCAGTATCTCGTGGACAGTGGCTCATGTTACAAAACTGCCACCTCCTGGTGAAGTGGCTGAAAGATTTAGAAAAAGCATTGGAGATGATCAGGAAGCCTCACCCAGACTTCCGCCTGTGGCTCACTACAGATCCCACCAAAGACTTCCCTATTGGTATTCTACAGAAATCCCTCAAGGTAATTATACTCCCTGGAAATTAAAATAAATTAATAAGCAACTGAAAATAGAACATTGTATATAGCTATAGTAATAGCAATACTAACTGTACAGGGACACCCAGAATATGACCTGGACCTCTGGTTATATGAAGATGATGGTGTTCAATCCTGTTGATGTTTATGTACAGATAAACAGTTTATAATACATGTGCTCTGCAGGTTGTTACAGAACCTCCTAATGGGCTGAAGCTGAACATGAGAGCAACATACTTCAAGATCACCCATGAAGCTCTGGATGCGTGTCAACATCCGGCATTCAAATCCTTGGTCTATGTGTTGACCTTTTTCCATGCTGTGGTGCAGGAGAGAAGGAAGTTTGGGAAGATTGGCTGGAATGTGCCTTATGATTTCAATGAGTCTGATTTCCAGGTATGGCCACTTGACATTAGTTTCATGATTGTACTTTCCAGCAAATTTAGGAAGTAGAAGTGGTGACTGGTAACACTGAACCACCAAATAAACATCATAGAACAGTCACTGTACTGCAAGGCAGCTTTACCATGTTTATTCATGTGTGGCATTACAGCAGTGCACTTCTGCCTAATGCTGCCTCATGCAGTATATCTTGTCAACAGTCACCATGCTGACATACATAATGTCGACATAGTCAGCATGTCCACAACATATCGACATAGTAAATGTCAACAAGCAGTTTTTAGCCTAATGCTAACTCTAACCTTAATGTTCTCTCCATGTCAACATTTTCTAGATGTCTACCTGTTAGATGTCCACATTTTAACCATGTCAACGTCATAACATTCAACATTTTGGTGTTGCTCAAGGCCAGATTAACAATGAGGTGGATGGAGCTCCAGCTCCAGGCCTCCATGTAAAAATAGGCCCATCATTATGACAGCATGATGATGACCAGCAGCCTAGCTGGCCACACAGTCGCCATAAATCATATGTATTAAAATTGTATTTCTGCAGTTTTTCTATTTTTACATATTTATAGAGACATCGAGGCTGACAGTGTGGCCTAAATCCGGCCCTGGTACTGACATGAATGTCAACTTAGTGAGTGTCTACAGTCTGACTGCTTACCATGCTGTGATACAGGTACAGATATTGGCAAAGTGGACCAATATTTCCCAAGTATGGTCACCCACTTACATGGCCAATTTTGAAATAGTTTCTTATGGGAAAATCATTCCCTTCCTGGACAGATTTAGGCCAGAAATGTTTGGAACCCAGTCCTTCTGCAGCAGGAGACACTACAGTACATAGATTTCTATCATATATATTAACTGCAGATCTAAGTTACATATATATGTAGTATAGGAATCTGCTTACAAAGGAACGACTCTTGACACCAGTTTTCAAAGTCCGATCATTTTTTTTTTTTTTACTCTTCACAAATGTTATCACAGCTAGTCAGCGTCGGAAGCCCCGTCCACTGGATCCCACAATCCATTATACCTTCACACACACCAAATTAGTCACATCCAGGTACTGCAGTTGTGTGTAAGACCATTGTTGTAGTAAGAAGCAGGATTCTTAACCCTATCTGCCCCTTTTGGGGAATGAGTTCTGTTCTGGACATCAGAACGTGGCAAAGTACCCTCCACAGTAGGTGTCATAAATGAAGATGCAATAGAGCACCTCTGCAGAACAATCCTTGCTTATGTGCAAATCTTCCCATATTTATAGGATGCGCAATCTACTAAAGTTATCATTATGGGATGTGAGGAGCTTGGCAGATTTAACCAATACTAGCTAAATACAACTGGGCGTGCCCATGTGCCACACATTGTGCCAAGATGCAAAAATTAGATGATGTATTGAAGCATGAGATATTTAAATAAGACTAAAGGTCCATGTACAGTGCATTACCTGATTCATGATGAGAGCTTCTTTCTGTAGGGACTGTGGGGGTCATTCAGACCTGGTCGCAAGCACCAGTGTGCACGTGCGCAAGCCCCGGAGCGAGAGAGAAACTCTCTCGCTCCGGAGCTCGCCACAAAAGGGGCGGCTGTCGCTGTTGATCGACAGCTCGCCCCTTTTTGTAGGCGGGCCAGGGGGGGTGGTTTCCAAAACGGAGGCGTTCCTTAACGAACGCCTACCGTTTTGTGGGCGGCTGCACTGACATCAGAAAGCTCCCTGGGGCTTGGAGCTTGCGAGTGCCCAGACCCAACCTTAGGGTCTGGTCGAAAGCCCCGATGGTTGCGATGGTGATCACCATCGCGACCATCACCCTGGTCGCTAGCTAAGCTGTGGGTGGTAACCCACAGCTTAGTTTGCGACCAGGAGGCCGCACCAAAAAACAAGAAGCGCCCGCTCTCATTCAGAAAGAGCGATCGCTTCTTGCGACCGCCTCTGAATGAGGTCCTGTGTTTTTACATGTGTGCATAATAGAAAGTCATCTAACTCGTTATATGGCTAGGTATATTTATAAAAATTCTCTTGTAATGGTACAAACAATGGAAAACATGAAAGATACACATGCAATAAAGATGGTCCAGATATCGATTGCAATTCTGTATGTATTTACAGCTCTGTCATTATGCAATATCATTTACCACTACAAACATTACCCTACCCCCCTCTGATGCACTGAAGCTCTTATTCCATTTTATTAAGACGAACCACTATAAAATGAAATATTCTCGGATCTGGTTTCTTCAGACCCGTGGCTCCGCATCTCCCTCGTGTGATTTTTTTTTTACTTAAATATTACTCCAATACTTTCAAATATTTATTTAGTTCTATGTTACAAGAAGTTCGCATAAAGTTCCTTCATAGGGCTTATATCTCACCTGCTCAGAGGAGGCATTTTGTTCATGAGGAGTCTGGATGCTGTATAAAATGTGCACCACCAGGGGTAACATTCCAACATTACTTTTGGGAATGTAGGAAAATGAATCGTTTTTGGAACAAAATTTTACAATTCTTTTAAACCCTTATTGGTTTGCCTTTACCTTTTAATATTAGTCCTATGCTCTTCTGCAATTTTGATATTTGGGTTCCCGTGCTTCAGGGGCGGGATGCCTCGTCTTATTTCCACTCCTCAGTTTTATTAACTACGGCAAAAAAAGTTATTCTTTGGAAATGGACAATATCTATCCATTAATCTTTACTTGAAGTTCAAGTTATATCCGCTTTACTAAAACTTCTTTACTTTGAGAGACGCTTCTCTCATTCAAGACATAGAAAAGGAGTCTCAAAATGTTATACTAAATGGGGTCTTTACATAGAACTTTTGGATCATGCAACTCAGGCGGATATAACATGGTATCTAAACAGGCAATTGTCTAATGACACTGTGGTTTCATAGCTAACTGTTTATTGTTGTGTATAACCTTGGGTCCCTCTTAATTCTCATTTTACTCTAAATGTAGATTTATATAGATTTTTATGGTTGACTCTTTTTATCTAGATTTCTTGCTCAGATCACCACCAACTAGGCAGGGCTGTACCCCCCTCCCCTCCATCCCACCCCTCCATCCCCCTCCCCATTGCCTCCCTCTCCCTCGTTTGTAATCGCCATGACTTGCTGAGTCTGTTATTTGTTTCTTTTTTTTTGTTCACCTCTATTGCTGTATTGTACTATAAAGACCCTGAGCCATGATTCTTTGAATGTCTGTATATGCTCATAAGGTGATTTATATAATGTATGAGAATAATGGTCTATTTTGTATTTGAATTTATGTATTATTGCACTGCATAATGATGTGATTTCGCCTTCTTTTTCTTTTAAATTATAATAAAGAGACTAAAAAAACATGGTCAAGACATAAGTGAGAATGGAACAAGTGATGTTTTAGAAAGACGATCTAAATGTTTTATTGAATGAAGGGTGACACTGATGCTAAAGGCATGTTAGGCAGAACCCTTATTCTGCCCAGAAATCGCCTTACCAGCCAGTCTTGTAATGCTGCCGAATAGGTGCAGAGTGATTTCCAGGTGTGGCTCTCTATGGTAGAATATGGATGGGCATTTACTACAGTGCATCCGGAAAGTATTCACAACGCTTCCCTTTTTCCAAAATGGAATAAATTCATTTTTGTCCACAAATTCTACACACAATACCCCATAATGACAACATGTAAAAAGTTTTTTTGAGATTTTTGCAAATTTAATTAAAAAAATTAAAAAAACTATGAAATCACATGTACATAAGCATTCACAGCCTTTGCACAATACTTTGTTGATGCACCTTGGCAGCAATTACAGACTCAAGTATTTTTGAATATGATGCCACATGCCTGGCACACCTATCTTTGGGCAGTTTCGCCCATTCTATTTTGCAGCATCTCTCAAGCTCCACCAGGTTGGATGGGAAGCGTCGGTGCACAGCCATTTTCAGATCTCTCCAGAGATGTTCAATCAGATTCAAGTCTGGGCTCTGACTGGGCCACTCAAGGACATTCACAGAGTTGTCCTCAAGCCACTCCTTTGATATCTTGGCTGTGTGCTTAGGGTCGTTGTCCTGCTGAAAGATGAACCGTCGCCCCAGTCAGAGGTCAAGAGCACTCTGGAGCAGGTTTTCATCCAGGATGTCTCTGTACATTGCTGCATTCATCTTTCCCTCTATCCTGACTAGTCTCCCAGTTTCTGCCACTGAAAAACATCCCCACAGCATGATGCTGCCACCACCATGCTTCACTGTAGGGATGGTATTGGCCTGCTGATGAGCGGTGCCTGGTTTCCTCCAAACATAACACCTGGCATTCACGCCAAAGAGTTACATTTTTGTTTCTCATGGTCTGAGAGTCCTTCAGGTGCATTTTGGCAAACTCTAGGCAGGCTGCCATGTGCTTTTTATTAAGGAGTGGCTTCCGTCTGGCCACTCTAATATGCAGGCCTGATTGGTGGATTGCTGTGGAGATGGTTGTCCTTCTGGAAGGTTCTCCTCTCTCCACAGAGGAATGCTGTAGCTCTGACAAAGTGACCATCGGGTTTTTGGTCACCTCTATGACTAGGGCCCTTCTCCCCCGATCGCTCAGTTTAGATGGCCGGCCAACTCTAGGAAGAGTCCTGGTGGTTCCAAACTTCTTCCATTTATGGATGATGGAGGCCACTGTGCTCATTGGGACCTTCAAAGCAGCAGATATTTTTCTGTACCCTTCCCCAGATTTGTGCCTCGAGATAATCCTGTCTCGGAGGTATACAGACAATTCCTTGGACTTCATGCTTGGTTTGTGCTCTGACATGCACTGTCAAGTGTGAGACCTTATATAGACAGGTGTATGTCTTTCAAAATCATGTCCAATCAACTGAATTTACCACAAGTGGACTCCCAATTAAGCTGTAGGAATATCTCAAGGATGATCAGTGGAAACAGGATGCACCTGAGCTCAATTTTGAGCTTCATGGCAAAGGCCGTGAATACTTATGTACATGCGATTTCTTAGTGGTTTTTTTCTTTTATTAAATTTTCAAAAATCTCAAAAAAACTTTTTACACGTTGGCATTATGGGGTATTGTGTGTCGAATTTTGAGGATTAAAATGAATTTATTTCATTTTGGAATAAGGCTGTAACATAACAATATTTGGAAAAAGTGAAGCGTTGTGAATACTTTCCGGATGCACTGTATGCAGTATGTGTGAGGTACATTAGGATAATTAAACGCTTTTGTACATATAACAATGTTTTTGCATATCATAAATAACTTTTGTGCGATACAGTATATTATTATAGCATTATATGAGGACAAAGCCTGGATAGCACTTTGCAGGATTTTGGTACAAGCATGATTAAGGAGGAGAAGCCCAAGCCATCCTAATGTTACTGTTTCACTTTTATTTAATGCGCTTTTAGATTTTGCTGAACTGAGCTTAATAGGTTATTTTTCTAATCCATATAATGACATTCAACATTAGTTGCATTTTGTATATCGTCTTTATGATTTCCTGTGACAGTGTATATTACATTGTTTTTGTCCAGGTGTGCATGGAGATATTACATACATATCTAACCAAAGCTTACACACAGCATGATACCAGGATACCCTGGGGAAGCCTCAAGTACCTAATTGGAGAGGTTTGTTACTCTTTCTACTATTTCCCATATTGTTATTGATTTTTATTACTTCCCATATGCACAGCAGTTTATGCATCTTACAGTAAATCACAATGAATAATGAGTTCTAACATCCTAGACAATAATCTAATAGCAGATTACACTTTTATATTTCTTCTTAAGCATAATGGGTGACTCATAAAGTCTGTAGCAGATGGGTTTATTTTCTTCTCTCTCTCTATGGGGGCAATTCAGTTCTTGGCGATGTGCAGTATGACCGAGAATTACAGTACTCCTACATCGCACATGAGATGGGGAGGGGCAATATTTTACAATGCAGCATCTTCAGTGCTGTGTATGTTACATTTATAATTCTAATTAAATTAAGCATGGAAAATCCGTGATCATTTTTAATTCATACAATACATTAGTCTTCCTGCATTTGGAAAAATGGATGAGATATTGAGCTCTATGCTGGAGCTGTTTTAATGATAATTATTTCTCTCTTAACAAGTGACATGTTTAGATCAGCACACAGAAGAAACGCCATTGGGTGAAATGAGGTTTGTGGTTTGCTGCTCACACCGATCACTACACAGTAACTTCTAGTTACAGACCTTGGGGTATACGTACTAAAGTGAGAGCTTTTAGAAGTGGAGATGTTGCCCATAGCAACCAGTCAGATTCTACTTAACATTTATCTAGCACCTTCTACTGTAGAAGATAATAGCTAGAATCTGATTGGTTGCTATGGGCAACATCTCCACTTCTAAAATTCTCACTGTAGTAAATATACCCCCATGAGTGATTAACTGTAGTCTCTAAAGCATTATTATATTATTACCAGTTATTTATATAGCACATATATATTTCGCAGCGATTTACAGAGAATAATTGCCAGTTAACCTAACAGTATATTTTGGATTGTGGGAGATAACCGTAGTACCCGGGAAAACCCACGTAAGCACAGGGAGGATATACAAACTCCACACAGTTAGGGCCGTAGTTGGAACATCCAATATGACAATTATATCACCACTAACCAGCTTTTATACATATAGTTAGCAAGTCAGACACAGATGTCTCGATCATTTTTATATGGTTTACTTGGGTCTAAAATATTCACTGATAATTACACATATCTGTCTCCCAACAAGCTAATGGAGGATAATTGCTACAAGCAGCATTTTGACCTCTGACTGTATCTCTGCAGGTCATGTATGGGGGACGGGCCATTGACAGCTTTGACCGTCGCATTCTCACCACCTACATGGACGAATATTTGGGTGACTTTATATTTGACACATTCCAGGTGTTCCATTTCTATAAAAATGAGGAGGTTGATTACAAAATTCCATGTGGAGACGTAAAAGATGACTTTGTTGGTAAGATCATCAGAATTAAGACTTTCTTTGTGCACAATAATTGTCTATAGAGGAACAAAGCAGTAATATGACCCTCAGTCTAAGACACTGAAATGTATATGTTAATCCATTATATTGAATTGTTTGCAAAGCATTTAAAGCTATTTGTATTTAATATTTCGTTATCAACAGAGGAGATAGAATCCCTTCCGCTTGCTAACACCCCTGAGGTGTTTGGCCTCCATTCTAATGCTGAAATTGGATACTACACACAGGCAGCTCGGGATATGTGGTCTCACCTCCTGGAGCTGCAGCCACAAACAGGTACCTGTAATTTGAATACCCACACACGTTTACAGCTATGTTATGTAATATTAGCTTTATCTATGTATTAGGACATTGGTATTAAAGGACCAGTCACTTGAAATAATGAGAGTTCATTAATAAATATGTGAGTTCAGGTTGTTTTACTAACAAGTGAGTATATGGGAGATGAGGGAAGGAGGTGGGGGGTGGGATGGACATGACATCAGAGAGAGGGACAGGTTCTCTCAGAGACTGGTGCCTCATTTAATTACACGTGTTTGTTTTTTATATTTTGTCAGGTTAATTTTAATTAACTATATCTCAGAAATAAATCTTGATAATATGTATGTATTGTGAACGTAACTTTTTATTTATCAAACCTATTAAAGCAGATAAGTTATGAAATTGTATTGGTCTAGCTCCCCTGACACAACTACTGTATACCACACTATTTATAGAAAATGTGAATGCTTTACCTTACTATCACTACAGGTGAATCCGGCACGGGTATAAGCAGAGATGAGTACATCGGCCAAGTGGCAAAGGACATTGAGAACAAGCTGCCGCAAATATTTGATCTAGATCAGATTAGAAAGAATTTGGGGTTGGAAATCTCACCCACCACTGTGGTGTTACTGCAGGAATTGGAGAGGTTTAACAATCTGATCATCCGCATGTCCAGGTCCTTGGCTGAACTGCAGAAGGTAACAGAGAGTATGGTCAGAGGATGTCCATGTCATGCTTCCCATACCTTGTATAAAAGCCCTATGCTGTATGGGAACTATTGCGGGTCATTGGCTGAACGATATCCCCAAATTGTCCTGCATATACAGACCACTGGGGAAATCGTTAACGACCCACGGGAGCACGCATTGTTCGTCTTTCAGTTCATGCACTCTGGACGATGTGAACGATATATCGTTCAACTATATCATTATCGATCATAACAATCGGCCAGTGTGTAAGAGCCCTTAGAAATCATAATACATTCTGTATCTTTTTATTTCGGTGTGTTTTGCTAAAGAAAATAAACATCTGTTGCACTAATTTGATCCACCTGCCTGTGAGGATCTCATCATATATCCGGCTTGTCTGTATTGATTACTACTTTCCACTCTGTTGTCTGCAGGCTTTGGCTGGGGAAGTTGGAATGAGCAATGAGTTAGATGAAGTGGCTCGAGCACTGTTCAATGGGCAGATTCCAAACATATGGCGAAGACTGGCTCCTGATACTTTAAAGTCTTTGGGAAACTGGATGATTCACTTCAGAAGACGTTACAATCAGTACACCTCATGGGTATGATATAAGGCTCATGGTATAAGTTTTGCACTCTATTCTTTTTAATGAAGTCTGAGGGACAGATTTACAGTAAATAGACACGATCTGCCACTGGCCAAACTGCTTCAAGGCAGCAATTCTAATTAGTGTGCTGTCCAACATGCTGCAGTGTGGATGTATACAAAGTCCACCAATAGGGCTATGTCTATTGGATGCAGTTCTGGTGTTAGAAGATTAAGAAAGGTGCCGTTAGGACTGCAGAGGGTTTAAACGACTGTAGTTTGTGTCATCAGGTGTTCTCTTATACGCAATGAGTTAATGATGTGGAGTAAGCATAGAAATGCATTGTTTCTATACCTGTGTACAATTTTCAAAACTCTTTAGTGGGCCCTTGCCATAAGTTTATATATGTTGCCCTAAATTGATGGTAACATTTATTGTTCCAGGTGAATGACAATGAGCCAAACGTCATGTGGCTGTCAGGTCTACATATTCCGGAGTCCTATCTGACTGCTCTTGTTCAAGCCACTTGCAGGAAGAATGGATGGCCACTTGATCGTTCCACTTTGTACACTGAGGTCACCAAGTTTCGTACAGCTGATGAGGTCACAGAGAGACCTGGACAGGGTGAGTACCTTGTGTTAATTATATTGTTTTACAGGAGCATTAGTGCGTATTTCTCTGTGTACGAGATCTCTCTGGTGTGGAGTTATAGGACTGGTACAGTAACCTCTGCTGGCAGTGATTTCATGCAGTTTTAGTAACAAATCTAATATTACTCAGTGCAGCTGTCACTACACAATATAGGCAGATGTGCGTAGACAATAGGTGCATTTTAAACACTTTGGTACAACAGACAAGTAAGACTCATTATATAAATGTCCTTCAAGGATACCATATGTATATCAATGAAACCAAATGCCAAATGTAAACCCTCATGGTGTGGAAACCATCTGGCATAACTCCACGTTGGCAGACCACATTGAAAACCATGCAGTGAAAGGTTACTAAGTGTCATATAAGCAGCTATTACACTCTAGTTAGTGAAAACATACACAAAATACAGGATTTATTTTTCCTGTTTGCTCAAGAGCTCATACAAATACACTGAAGCCCAATATTTGTGCCCTACATTTGCTTTTAATGTGTAAGCTGTCTTTACTACAGTTGTCTGTCTGTAAACATAGAAGACATGTTATATGTGAGTTCCATCTTCTCATGTCCTCTATGCAGGATGCTTTATTTCTGGCCTGTACTTGGAGGGAGCTGACTGGGACATAGAGAAATCATGTTTAATTAAAAGTAAACCCAAAGTCCTTGTAGTGGAGCTTCCAGTATTGAAGGTTATCCCAATTGAAGCTCATCGTCTCAAATTACAGGTGAGTCGCTATTAGGTAGTTCATTATTGGCCAAATCGAACCTTGTCTTTGCTATGGATCCGAATACTACAATCCTGGATTATGTACTTGTAACTAAATAACATTAAATATTGTGAAAATCAATGGTTGTTCCAGAGGTTCCCAAACGCGGTCCTCAAGACACCCTAATAGTCCAAGTTTTAAGGATATCCATGGTTGAGGACAGATGGTTAAATCAAAAGACTGAGATACTAATTAAGTCACCTGTGCGCAAACATGGTTATCCTTAAAACCTGGACTGTTAGGGTGACTTGAGGACCAAATTTGGGAACCACTGGATTATTCCCTTCAAATAAAGTTGACTCTCCGTGGGTTATTCTGTGTATGTGGTCCGGCTGCTGGATTTAGTGTGTCCGAATGTTTGCGTCCTTCTAGAGTAATAGTACATTCCGCCATCCTGGAAAGGGAAATACAGAATGTTACTATATAAACATTCACTAAATGTAACGCTCTTCAGTGGTCAAATCAATTACCTCCATATTATTTGGCTACTTCGGACCTTAAAGAAGCGTCTGCCAGTATATTTACTTGTTCTATGAATGCACGGCTGTAGGAGAAGCTTCTCAGACATAAATGTTTTTGTTCTGGAAACTGTTATCTTGGCTGAGTAAGAAAAATATACTGTTTTCTACTGAAAGGGGTTTCCACCTTTACATACTTTGTAAGGGTTGTAATGATGTATGAGGAGGGGTATGCTGCAGATCTGTAAGGGAGAAGGGATCTGGTGCACAGGTAGAACTCCTGGCTTATGATTGGACAGGTGCTGTGTTAGGAGCTGGGTGTCTAGGGTGTTAGGGGATTGTATGTAATTCACTAAAGTTGGAAAACATTGTTGTGTATCTAAAAATTTTCTGAATATCTGGATGTAGTAATAGTAAAAGCTAGTGGAAGGAAATATTTCTGAATGTGGCTTTTATGGCTGTTTTGTACTCTACAGAACACATTCAGGACGCCTGTCTACACCACATCTATGCGGAGGAACGCAATGGGAGTTGGTTTGGTGTTTGAGGCTGACCTCTATACAACGAAGCACATCTCACACTGGGTGCTGCAGGGAGTGTGCCTCACTCTCAACTCCGATTAGATTATTACAATGCAGCCTAATACAGTCATGGTACAACAATACAGTGTCGCAATAACAAATAATATATTTTTCATGTTAAATGTTTCTATATTTAGATATATACAAGATAAACAAATAAATGGTGTTTGCCAAATGTTTTGTTTCTATTATTGTTTGTTAATGTCAATTTTCATCACATCCCCCATATTAAATAATAATAGCCATATAAAAACAAATACTTGCATAAATAGTAGTTATCTATCTTTATCATTATATATATATGTATATATATATATATATATACCTACCTACATACATACATACAGTCAGGTGCATAAATATTGGGACATTGACAGAATTTTCATATTTTGGCCTCTATTCACCACCACAATGGCTTTGAAATGAAACAAACAAGATGTGCTTTAACTGCAGACTTTCAGATTTAATTTGAGGGTAATTACATCCAAATCAGGTGAACGGTGTAGGAATTACAACGGTTTCTTTATGTGCCTCCCACTTTTTAAGGGGCCAAAAGTAATGGGACTATCATCTCAAAAGCTATTTCATGGACAGGTGTGGGCTATTCCCTCATTATTTCGTTTATCAATTAAGCAGGTCTGGAGTCAATTAAGCAAAAAAGGTCTGGTGTTGATTCTAGGTGTGACATTTGCATTTGGAATCAGTTGCTGTCGACTCTCAATATGAGAGCCAAAGAGCTGTCACTATCAGTGAAGCAAGCCATCATTAGGCTGAAAAATCAAAACAAACTTATCAGAGAGATAGCAAAAACATTAGGTGTGGCCAAATCAACTGTTTGGAACATTCTTAAAAAGAAAGAATCGGAGAGCTCAGCAACACCAAAAGACCCGGGAGACCACAGAAAACAACTGTGGTGGATGACAGAAGAATTATTTCCCTGGTGAAGAAAAACCCCTTCACAACAGTTGGCCAAATCAAGAATACTCCAGGAGGTAGGTGTATATGTGTCAAAGTCAACAATCAAGAGAAGACTTCATAAGAGTGAATATAGAGGGTTCACCACAAGACGTAAACCATTGGTGAGCCTCAAAAACATGAAGACCAGATTAGAGTTTGCCAAACAACATCTAAAAAAGCCATTACAGTTCTGGAACAACATCCTATGGACAGATGAGACAAAGATCAACTTGTACCAGAATGATGGGAAGAGAAGAGTATGGAGAAGGAAAGGAACTGCTCATGATCCAAAACATACCACCCCATCAGTGAAGCATGGTGGTGCTAGTGTCATGGCGTGGGCATGTATGGCTGCCAATGGAACTGGTTCCCTTGTATTTATTGATGATGTGACTGCTGACAAAAGCAGCAGAATGAATTCTGAAGTGTTTCGGGCAATATTATATGCTCATATTCAGTGAAATGCTTCAGAACTCATTGGACGATTCTTCACAGTGCAGATGGACAATGACCCGAAGCATACTGAAAAAGCAACCAAAGAGTTTTTTAAGGCTAAAAAGTGGAATGTTATGCAATGGCCAAGTCAATCCCATGATCTGAATCCGATTGAGCATACATTTCACTTGATGAAGACAAAACTGAAGGGAAAATGCCCCAAGAACAAGCAGGAACTGAAGACATTTGCAGTAGAGGCCTGGCAGAGCATCACCAGGGATGAAACCCAGCGTCTGGTGATGTCTATGCGTTCCAGACTTCAGGCTGTAAATGCCTGCAAAGGATTTGCAACAAAGTATTAAAAAGTGAAAGTTAGATTTAGGATTGTTTAGTTTGTCCTATTACTTTTGGCCCCTTAAAAAGTGGGAGGCACATATAGGAACAGTTGTAATTCCTACACCGTTCACCTGATTTGGATGTAATTACCCTCAAATTAAATCTGAAAGTCTGCAGTTAAAGCACATCTTGTTTGTTTCATTTCAAAGCCATTGTGGTGGTGAACAGAGGCCAAAATATGAAAATTCTGTCAATGTCCCAATATTTATGCACCTGACTGTATATGTGTGTGTGTATGTATATATATATATATATATATATGTATATATACTGAAACAAGATGATAACCGATTCTAAATTGTCTCAGAGGATCAATAAACTTCCCATTTACCTGCATATATTTATGTCTGTATGTATACAGGGGTATATTTACTATATACCAAACTAGTCAGCCCAGGCCGGGGATCCCAAGGAAGATGGGGACTCCCCCAATTAAGGTGTCCTCTCTCTCCTGAGCACCCCAGGCCCACCCGTATTTTTAAAACCAGGAATGGCTCAGAGCCCAGTGCTGGTTCATAAAATACAGGGGACCACTACACGTTTTGTCCCCTGAATATTTAGAACCAGGACTGGCACCCCGCACATTTTTTAAATTAACTCTTTCTCTAAACATTATTACACACAAGTGTGTTCATGCATATCTCTCTGATATGTGCAGGCTGCTTGTTCGGGAAGGAAACACGGGCAGGAACAAGCACGTACACCATCAGAAAACACAATCCTGTCAAACAGGACCTTAGTAAATTTCCAATTTTCTTTTGGAAAAAAAAATGCTATGTACGATCATACCTACCCATGTTTAATCTCGGATAAACACGGACCAGACACGATTCTTAGGAAATTTACCCCCTAGATCCCTTTCCTCCTCAGTAGTGTCCATTATAGAGCCATTAATACTATAGTCCAGAGGTTCCCAAACGCGGTCCTCAAGGCACCCAAACAGTTCAAATTTTAGAGACATCCATGGTTGAACACAGGTGGTTAAATCAAATTCACTGAGGTAATAATTAATTCACCTGCGGTCAAGCTTGCATATCCTTAAAACTTGGACTGTTAGGGTGTCTTGAGGAGGGCGTTTGGAAACCTCTGCTATAGTCATTGGGTTTTTCAGACCCAAGTGGATAATTTAGAATTTTTTGGCATTAACTGCAGTAGCCACTCTATTGTCCATTCCTCTAGTCTACCTAGATCAGTGGTTCTCAAACTTGGTCCTCAGGACCCCACACAGGTCACATTTTCCAGGTCACCCAGCAGATGCACAGGTGTATTCATTACTCACTGACACATTTTAAAAGATCCACAGGTGGAGCTAATTATTTCACTTGTGATTTTGTGAGGAGACCAGGAAAACATGCACTGTTTGGGATCCTGAGGACCGAGTTTGAGAACCTGTGACCTAGATCATCAATCATTGCAGTAAAGACATGGCAAGCATAAGCATTTGGCGATGTCTATGGTTTCCAGGCCTCATGGCACACTTAATGCATCGCCATTGTTTAATTCATTGTGTTGGCGTACAAAGCCAAAATTATGAAAATGGTGTCAGTATACAAATATGGATCTAACTGTATATACATTGATCATTGCTGTTAATGTCACCAACCTGGAAGTGTGGCAGAAGTCAAAGATGAAAAAAACAACCAAAGGAAAAAAATATACCGAAATACTTGTTCTTGGATTTAAAAAAATTGTATTGTGCCAGTATTAGCCCATATGGAGATGTTATGGAATTGGTAGATGTGGATCATGGCAGCGACTCCCTGACTGGCTTGTACTGTGCCATGGTTAAACACTCTGACATTTACCCTGTTTCTTGGTAAATTTCACTCATGTTTTATTACGGTCACTGTTTTTGGGTTTTTTTTTTTTTTTTTCTCTGCTATTGATAAAATAAAACACACATAGCAAAGTACAGTGGAGGCATAATTTATTTCCAAACTTCTTCCTCATGGACCATACATTCTCTAGGCATAGCTGGGCACATTGAGACATAATAAAACCTTGCATTGGTCCTAAGAGAACTAAGCTGTAGTCCTAAAATTAGAAATGTTTATTATATTGGAACAAAACCTACACGCATATATAACAGGGGAATAAGACGAGTACTTCTTTGGCATCCATGTATGAGAGCCCCCATCACAATTAGTACAATTAGTGGTAATTGTACATATTGGCAGCAGAAAGGCTTTAGGGAGGAGCAGGGAAAAGGTGAGTGACATGATATATTGGTACAGTATAGGAACATGCAGCTTCAATAACAAATATTACAAATAATATGTTAGATTATATAAAAAATAATTTAGCCAATTAACAAAGTAATAGAAATCCTCTACCAAAGCTGTGTATTATGTTTAATAAAATTAAACTTTGGCCTTAGAAAGGGAACAAAAGATTCCATTTACTGCCTGTGACCATAATGATCACATAACATGGGATGTGCTGGGGATATGTATCATTACCCAGCTCTTGTCATCAGTCACTAAGAGCCACCACCTCTCATTTCATACAGATAATACTGAAGTGGCTGTTCTGCTGTAATAGAATGTATCCAGTTTAGGATTGCATTGGAATGGCCTGATTTAGAGGTGCAGACAGCTGCGCGTTTTTGCGGAGCCTCGGCGGGGATAATATGCAAATGCTACTTTCTGCCTTCCCCTTGTATAGTAGCGTGCGCCTGAATGTGCAAGTACTGAAACTCCCACTTTCTGCGTTGCTGCACATTGTGACTCCACCACCAGTGCACGATCATCACTTGCACCTGCCCCTCTGTGGCTGCAGCTCTGCGTCTGAGGATGTAGGCGTTTTCACTGACACGGCCACAACACTCCCATAACGCGCCCTCGCAACAGACATAAAATTTATTGAGAGGTCACAGTCAATAATAACAATGACTTTGGGACACAACATAATAATCTGAAATATAACACAGTCGATAGTAATCAAAGTATGGATTACAATATCATAACCAATTTTATGGATAGTAAAGAGGAACAAAGAAGGGAGGAAAATCAGCGAGAGAACGGTGTGGCAGACCGTAAAGAAGAGAGAGAGGGAAGAAAAAAAAAAGGATAGAAGGTGGAAATCCCAGCGATAAGGCGATTTAACCTAACTCTAGTAGGGAGGGAGCATTCTGCGAAGCAAGCCAAGGGCCCAAATTTTGTCAAAGGATTTGGATGAGTTATTAAGTAAACTAGTCATATATTCCATACGGTGGGCATACCACATCCTAGTAATTGAGTTAATTGAAGGAGGGGCCAATTGTTTTGCACCAGATGTTCTTTGTGTACACTTCAGGCCACCGTCCAGTCACCACCCAAGAATGCCCATAGTTTTCCCTCGCCATCTCTGATACATGTGTTCCCGTACGCAACAGCGCATTTGTGCATACACACAGGGGAACGCGTGCGCCGTAATGGTCTTCAAAATGTTTAGTACATGCCCACTAGCAAATAATCGCTGAACTACGTGATCGTCGGCATTTTGTGGACTTAGGGCCTGATTCAGCTTTGGAAATACAGTGAGATATCTCACTCAACTGATCATCTTGGTGAAACCATGCTGCACTGAAGGTGGGGCAGATGTAAAATGTGCAGATTTAGATTTGGGAGGGAGGTGTCCAAACTGACATGTAAATTGTAGAGTAATAATAAAGCTGTGCATTATTTGTGGGCTACATTCAAAAGCAGCCAGTATTTACCCAACATGCAAAAAAAATTATGTATTTACACCACTTGCATTGCAACATGGTTTGTCCATGTTCTCAGTTAAGCGCTATTTCTCACTCTATTCCCAAAGCTGAATCAGGCCCCTAGTGTGCACCTCTGAATCAGGCCCTAAATCCTTTATTAACCAGGATAAAACTTAAAAATATAATAGAAATCTCTGTACATATGGAACACCTAAAATATACATAATGTAAGAGTCAATGTACTTCCTAGTTTACCACATGTGCGGCACTCGCTCATAGACAACTCCACTCACAGTTTCTGCATCCTGAACATCCTGAAGAAACGTTGATGCATAAACTGTGAGTGGAGTTGTCTATGAGCGAGTGCCGCACCTATGGTATGTTTATTGAATTTCAATGTGAAGGCACCGCTTGGAGTTAGATATTCAGTTGGTTGTTGGTTGGGGTGCCGGACTTCTTGATGCTCTATATATATATATATATATACCACGGTGGTTCCGTGAGGAAGGTGATATGAAACGGCTGTTGGAGCCCACCGGGTTCAGAGCGTGGCTCCCCGGGCTATATATGACCCATTGAATATGTGCTAAGTATTTTTATACTACTTCAAATGGCTTGTTCTCTACCCTGTTGGTACTATTTAAACATTTTTTTGACTATAAATGGTGTGCTGGATTTTTTGTCCTCGTTCGGACTCAGTTTTATATTAAGACATTATCCTGACACCCGCTATTTTTATTAAAGGTTTTGTGTGCGGTCTATTTCCCTATATATATATATATATATATATATATATATATATATATATATGATTGCTCCTTGGTTGTAATGTCAGACACAGACATGATCACAGTAACTTCTTATACAGCCACTGGGAGGTGCACTACACACAATGTAATAAGCTTGGTTTGGGGAACATGGTTGTGTTTAGTCACAGTGCTTCAAATTAGTAAATATCTCTTACCAGGAGGAGCACAAATAAATATGACTGGCATTGTCTGAAAATGAAGAAAGACACATAAACATACAAGGCCTGATATTCTGAGTTGCACATAGCTCCGAATGTTGACGGATTGAGTTATTTGCATAGCGTATTTGTGTTGGCACGGGCGATTCTAAGTCAGACGGATCTTGGACATTTGCTGCTGTAGGTTAAAAAGCGTTTCTGGATGGCAACTGGGCGTATACGCGAGAGAACTGACGTGGGCGTATACGCGAGAGAACTGACGTATTGCCAGTTACCATTCTGAGTGGTGTGTATGTATCTCCTGCACCCAGCTTGGGGTAGGTGTAAACACTGATAATAGTGATGACTGCTGGATTTGCAGGTGGAGCTGCTGGGGTGGTGCACAGACAAAATGCGTACAGCTCAGATCACTGACACAGAATCACATGTGCATACGGATGTGTATGTATTACCCCCCACTCAGAGGCAGGCCCATAGTTTCTAGGTGTACACTTGGTGCTTCTGCTTTGGAGGTCTTTATTCATATAAACATACTGTTATGCAGAGAGATTTTACTATTGGATATTTGTGTAGAGCCAGGGATGTATTAAGAGAGGAAGGGGCCTGTGAAAAATTCCCCGTCAGGGGCCCCCTCCTCTCTCCCCGGCGGCTGGCAGCAGACTGATGCTTCTGACCGCCGACCGCAGCATCAGTAGACTCTGGGCACTAGAGTTGTGCCCAGAGTCTACTGCACATGCGCAGGTCGCCATTTTCCCAGCGATTTCCTCACTGCGCATGCACAAAATGCCGGAAAAATGGATGCGGCAGTCATTTTCTGGCGTTTTGTGCAGGGCGGTGCAGGGACCCATGTGCAACCCACACCCTGCACCCATTATAGATACGCTTAGAGCTCATTTTAATTAAATCAAATTTCATAACGTTCAGTTCTATTTTTGGTGGATATATTTTCCTATATAGTTATAGTTGTGATCAATATGTCCGATTACACATTTACTTTGATCTTATAATTACATTATGATTTACACTTCCTATACCAGAGCCTTGACAGCAGCTAGTGTAGCCGGGTACATAGTGTACACGTAACCACAGCAACAGAGGCTAGCTCCAGCACCCTACAACCCATACCAACACTCATGTGCTAGAGTGGTACAGGTTCAGCATCTTGACATGGTCTGAATGTCGACAGCAATTTTAGGGTTAACCTGCGGCTTGGGATAGTTGACAAATCAAAGAAAAATGCTAAGTCGACAGGCTGACATTCATAATGTCGTTATTCTGGCACTGTTGACATTATTTCAGTGTTGACATTGTGAATGACATGCTGCCCTGAAAGATATACAAATTGTTATTCTGCCACACTAATTAGGTGATGTTTATGGTTACATTCTCTCCCTGTAAGTTTATGGTACTTTTTAAGTGTTTATTTTTAATATACAACTCCTGAAAACGAGTTTACTCTTCCATATATGACTCCAGTAGATTTCTGTAAAGTGTGCATCCTTTTGTCTGTGGTCTTTACAAACTTTATAATGTGGTATAGTATGTATTTGGAGGCCAGTTGTTTTTAAATAATAATAAAACATATTTATTGCTTAAAACCTGTTTCAGAGTCACATACACAAGATCATCATACAAGCCTAAATGCAATCATCCCAGCAATCAACAGGTATAAATGTAATCAGAAATATTACTTTAAAATCCTATCCCCAAAGATTACCATGGTCCAGTAAATAATCTCTGTGAACACTTTAGGGAATGAAAATTTCTCCTGGCGTCTCTTAGTCAACTTAAAGAACCTGATATATTGGCCACACGCATTGATAATGATTGCAATACCTAATAATAATTATCAGGCATGCAGTAAATTAAGTTAGAAGATGGGCACAGATGGATGTTACTGACCCCACTGAAAGTCACAGTCAGGTCAGAGGAACCAATTTGGCTACACGTACACAGCCAAAGGCCACTAATCCTGTGACCATAGGCTTTGGCCAAGTAGCAAGAATGGCCTGTATGAGGACAGAAATTATTAGTGATTTTATCACTACAATAGAGTGAGTATCCCACAAAGGTATATCAGTTACTGTAGTAGGTCAATACCAGAGAAATCTAATCCAACTTTTTATTGGTTGTATTTGTACAAGGGTTAAAACATTTTTTAGAATGACTCCATATCTGAGAGTTCTGGTACAAAATGTTTCCTTCAAAGGTTATTAGAATCAAACTATAGTGGTGTGTTCCACCATTTGGCCACTTGATGGCACTATTCAATGTTGCTTATGAATGAGTCTTCACGTCACCTGCAAGCAATTTCCATCTCTTACTTTTATACAACTGATAGCAGCAGCCTGTCTGCTCACAACGCTAAAGTCGGGTATGTTGTGAGTATAGGAGTTTAGAGCAACTGCAAATTACCTTTTTTTTCTCTATTGAGATATTAAATAAATGGTAAATCTGTTATTTTGATGTAATTAAGCTGTCGTTATCTTTCAGTTTTGTGATAATTGTCCTTTTGCATTAGTTAATTCAAATATACTAATACTGTAAAATTCCCCGTGCAGAACCATTTGAAGGAGATGACTGCACAATTATTGCATTCCAAATAAATAGCTTTCCATGGATAATAATATGATTTTCAAATTAAATACTTTACTGTTTTTTTTTGTGGAAATAAAAGTATATAAATTATTAAACCTGTTTTTAACATATTTACAAAAGTCTGCTAACCTGCTTCATCTGCAAGTGAGTGATCAGCGTTTTCTTTTATGCCGTACATTTTGGTAAGCATTTATACAAAGCCAGCAATGACCTTCTTTTGCTGACAAATCCAAGGACCACTACTCTCTGCCCATTCTTCTTAACCTCTCTGCTGCTTTTGACACTGTGGACCACCCTCTGCTCCTGCACATCCTCCCTCCCTCCCTCGGTCTGTGTGATACAGCCCTCTCCTCGCTGTCCTCCTACCTCTCTGACCGATCCTTCTCTATCTTCTCTCATGATTACACTTCTCTCCCACTACCTGTAGGTGTCCCCCAAGTTTCTGTTCTTAGGCCTCTTCTATTCTAACTTTATATGTTCTTTTAAGGTGAGCTGAGATCTACATCTCCTCCTCTGACTTTTCCACCTCTCTCATTTGTATCTCCAGCTGTCTCTCCGCTATTTCCCCCGGGATGTCCCAGCACTATTAAACTTAACATGTGTAAGATTGATCTGATAATCTTCCTACCCTCCAGAATAACCTCACCTCCCTCAATTTATTTATTGACAGCATCTCCTCTAGCACGCACATGCCCTGTCTTGATGTTATTCTTGACTCCTCCCTCTCCTTCAAACCACACATTCAGTACCTGTCACAGTCCTGCAATTTCCATCTCATATATATCTCCAGGATCATATCCTCTCAGTCTGGAGGCAACTAAGACCCTCATCCACTCACTGGTCATCCATAGACTTTACTACTGTACCCTCCACTTGTCTCCTACCTCTTTCTACTCCAACCTGTCCTCAATACTGCTGCCTGGATCATCTAACTCTCCAAATGTACTACGTCTGCCTTCTCTCTACAAGCCCTACATTGGCTCCCCTTCAGAACCCAATTCAAACCCTTCACAATCAAAAACAAATCCCAATTCTATCCTATTGACATTTCTGCCCAGGGGCCAGGGGCGAGTCTATAATGGGTGCTGGGCACACGGGTCCAGGGGGGTCCACACCCTGCATCCATTAGTCTTATACTTACCTGTCCATAGTGCTGCAAAAAATCACTGGGAAAATGGCGGTGGCCAATAGCAGACACTACTGCTATTCCTGGGAAAACGGTGTAGACGCAATTTTCCCAGAGGCCAGAGCATGACCAGTGCACTGCCAGAGAGAGGAGGGGGCCCGCACTGAGTCTGCACACGGGCCCCCTTCTCTCTTAAAACTCCCCTGGCAGGGGTCTATATACTAATAATCTCAGACCAGCCGCGATTATTAAGTATCCATATCGGTGGGGATATTTTCATTATTAATGAAAATATCCCTGCTATGTACAAAGAGGAACTTGCAAATTGTGGTAACCGCTGTCCCAGCAAGTTATATCCCCAGCAAATTGTGGAAGTCTTTCACAGAAGTGAAAGACGTCTCTGGGGGGAAGCGGTCACTGTACATGCGCACAGTGTCAGCTTCCAGAGCCGACTGGGGGCCGTGAAAGAGAGAGATCAAAAGATCTCTCTCCTGCCCCTGGAGACCCCAAAGACAAAAAGTAGTTTACACCATCTAAAAACTGTGTAAACTATCGGGGCTAAACTCTGAAAAGCTTTAGTACAGATCGTAGTCCCCATTGATAATACTATGGACTGCGGCCTGAAGAGCTAATTAGCACTTTGCCAGAGATTTCTGTGAAATCTCCTGTATTGTGTCATTAGTACATAGGAACGATACATGAAATTGTTCAGAAACTGCCGTTTATGCATAATTTTATGTAAAAATCAGCTTGATACATAGGCCCCCAGATCTCTCTTCACACTCCCACTACGATCCACAATTTATTGCTGCCTCTCCTCACAACTCCCACCTCCAAATTCTGCCCATGCTGCTCTCTACCTCTGAAACTTTCTCGCTCTCCTTATCAGACTCTCCACCTCTCTACAAAGTTTCAAACTAGTATTCAAGACCCTCATCCTTGTGAAAGCCTTCCAGCTCTCATCCTAACCAACTGCTCCATGCTCACTCTGTCCTCTGAGTCACCCCTGTCTGTCACTCCCCTTTAGACTGTCATGTGCAGGGCCCTTTTCCTTCCCTCATTTATACCATCCTCACTGCCAACAACCAGGGCTGGATTAAGGGGAGGGCGACAGGGGTGGTCGTCTCGGGTCCCCCCACACAGAGGGGCCCCCACACAGGCAGCGGCTGTACAGTGCAGGTGGATCCTAGGGGGCAACCTCTGTCTCGGAAGCGGCCGCACCAAGCTCTGTATGCCAGTTTTTGGATATTTCTGGCAACAGAGGCTAAGACAAGCTGACCTCACGCAAGGTGCGGTGACTGCCTGACATCACATAAGGTGCGGTGACTGCCTGACATCACACAAGGTGCGGTGACTGCCTGACATCACACAAGGTGCGGTGACTGCCTGACATCACACAAGGTGCGGTGACTGCCTGACATCACACAAGGTGCGGTGACTGCCTGACATCACACAAGGGGTGGGCTGAGAGGCGAGGGAGAAAATGACTACACTGAGTGGCCTGACCAGTCAGTGACAAGCAGCCAGGTGATATGTGAGGGAGGGGGATAATGATGATGGGCCACGAGGTGATAGGAGGGGGTGATGTGAGCGCTGTAATGATTATGGGGTGGTGATGTGAGGAGGGTAATGACGGAGGGTTATGTGAGCTACGTAATGATGAGTGAGGGGGGTGATTTCAGGAGGTAATAATGAGGGGAGCAATGTGAGGAGGGTAAAAATGATGAGGGCAATGTAAGGATGATAATGATGAGAGGGTAATGTGAGGAGGATAAGGAAGAGGGGGGGATGAGAGGGTGATATGAGCTGGGTAATTATAAGGAAGGAGGGTGACACTGAGGGAAGCAGCTCTGCCGGCCAGCATGCAAGGTGAGTCATCAGTGGGGGGGGGGGGGGGGGGGGGGTAATTTGTGGCTTGGAGGGTGCCCCACAACTTAGTTGCCCTGGGTCCCCCACGAGCCTCAATCCGACCCTGCCAACAAAGGCACGAAGCCTTTGGGTTCATCCGGCGCTGAATTTTTGACTGTTGATGCAGCGATGTTTATAAACCCTGTCCATATTCTGCAGTGTTTTGTACTTTGAGTCTCTTTTTTTTGTTGTTTAATATTACTTTTCTTTTTATGTACTTTGTAAGGCGCTGCAGACCCCTTGTGACCATATAAATAAAGGATAACAAGAATAATAATTAATAAAGACATATTAGCAATGACTGAGGTGTATACACTTTAAAGCGTATTAACTCACTCAGCTTTTTAAAACCATGTTCACCTCATTTGTGAATTTCATGTTTAGGAGAGGAAGTTTCCATCTGTTACAAATGTGCTGCATCCTACTTTGGACACTGATCACGGGGAATTAGATGCATTAGATGAGACAGGTTGAGTCCTGGAATCGGTTTGCACTGTAGTTAAAGAAAATTGTTAAACACTCTGAAAAGATAAACACCACCACTAACTCAGTGTGAGTACATTGTCTTATTAAGTTCCATCAGACATACACATATATCTGCATTATTTTACGTGCTGCCTGTAGGGTAAAGGCATTGTTATACAGTGTACAGAATAGAGTATTACGTGTTACCAGCCTTATACTGCTTGTTGCTTGCCAGACTAATATTGCTGTGTTATTTAGTAGAATTGTACAAGTGGCAATGCTGTGCTTTATTTTATAGCATAGCCACTATTAGATGGAAGATTTGGAGCAAGCTTTACATAGGTTCATATATCACCATAGCACTTATTCATTGTGTAACTTGCATTAAGGATTGTAGGACAGCAGATTATTTTTTCTCAGCAGAAAGTCTGTTCACATTTGGCATGCAGGGCAATTCAAAATAATAGGAAAATGGAAAAAAAAAATCAAATCTACAGTTTGTATTTATCTTGGTCACACAGTGCATAAAAAGCAACATATTTGTTTTAACATTGTGTTTAGTTGGATATATTTAAATAGTTCTGTCAGTTCCTGAGTGCTTCCTAACAACTTTGCTTGCATTAACCTGATCCACTGCTAATGTTTCAACTTCTGGCTGGGGCACAAGCTGGCTCTGGACAGTGGTTGCATGTGGAATCCTATGTGCGACCCCGATGTGGGCTTTCTGCTTCTTCTCTTTAGCTGGACTACTTGAATCAGAGCGAATAGGAGGTATAACAAGTGGCCGCTCTTTGATGATCTGTGTGTCCACCGACTGTCTCGCCAATAAAAATGGAGTTGGGTCAGGCATAGCGTCCACAGGCTCACGCAACATTATCTTACGCCCATCTGCCCCAAGCCTGTAGACCTCGGCAAAGTCAGCATTTAGTGGTGTGGACAGACTCTTTTTCATTCTTCTTCTTGGCGTCTCAGGTAGCTTTTCCTTTGGGGGAGATGGCTTATAGCTGGACATTACTGGGCTCCCAGGAGGAGCGACCTCAGGGGCCCCGCTTGAACTGAGCAACTTCTTTTTGGTTGCGTGCAGCTGAGATGTAAGGTATGCAATAGTGCTGGCTCTCTGCTCCAGTTCGCTGGACAACATGTTTAATTTATGGCTTTTAACTTTTAGTTCTTCTAAATATTTTTTCTCCCTTTCCTTTATTGTATTTTCCAGCACTATTATCATTGCATTTTTCTGCTCTAACTCCATTAACAGCTCCTTGTTCTCTTTTTCTTTGTCTTTCAGTTGAGCTTCCAGCTCCTCACAGTTCCTCCTTAGCTCACTGCTTCTTGAAGTACTATCCCCTGCGGAAAAAAATGATTATTAAAGGTTATGTTTCCTTATTAAGGCAGATGTCATATTTCTTTAGTTTGGGGTTATAAACAATCCAAAATTGTGAAAGCAATTTAAACCATAGATTTGAAGCACATATTGTAGGGATTATATAGTACAGTGGTTCTCAGGGCCCCACACAGTTCACATTCTCCAAGTCACCCAGCAGGTGCACTGGTGTATTCATTACTCACTGACACATTTTAAATACTCCATAGGTGGAGCCAAGTTTTTCACCTGAGATACTGTGAGGAGACCTGGAAAACATTCAATGTGGATTTTTTTCTAATGAGAACAGTGATGCAGGTCCCCAGGTGTCGGCCCAGTGGTGTAACTATAAATTTTGCTACCCCATGCAAAAAAGTTTCTGACGCCCCCCCCCAAAAAAAAAACCCCCCACACAAAACACGTTTTTCTGCGCACACCTCTTGCACGTGCACCCCAGAAAAAGGTGAGTGGTTTCGTGATACAGTAAAGCCCCTTACTTATTATGCCTCACTAAGTTATGCCCCTTATAACACATTATGCCGCACTAAGTATTGCCCCTTATAACACATTATGTCACACTAATACCCCATTATAGGACATTGGGACAGATGTATTAAGCTTTGGAGAGTGATAAAGTGGAGGGTGATAAATGACCAGCCACTCAGCTCCTAACTGTCATGTTACAGGCTGTTTGAAAAATGACAGGAGCTGATTAATGTCACAGTAATGTCCCTTACACATTATGCCACATAGTAATAACACATTATGCCACACAGTGATGCCCCTTTTACATATTATGCCCCTTTCCCCTCCAGCAGCCTCAGGGCGTTGATTTGGAGTCGCACTGACAGCAACCCTTGAGACTAGAGACACAGCGTCGCCATCATTGTGGTACCGATCACGAGCGAATCAGAGCTAACGGACTGGCACCTGCTGTTGATTGGCTGCCGTTCCGAAGCCTTGATGGCCTCGCGACCGGCGCCACATTAGAAGACGGCAGCACTGTGTTTATAGTCTCAGTGGTTGCTGCGGGCAGCTGTCTGGCAGTGCGACTCCAAATCAACACCCTGTCCCCCAGTTCCCCCAAGCCACCACAGGGTCTGTGGGGGGCCACTGTTACGCCATTCTTTTGGCCTAACCTGAATAATAGTAAATAGTCTCCTGCTCCATTCCTTTCCTCTGGAACTCATTCATTCACTCACTCACCCACTCTCTCGCCAAGTCACACTATCTACCAGTCATGCCAGCTTCAGATGTGCTCTCAAAACAGCTTTTCATCAAAATCTACCATCCCTCCTCATAAATCTCCACTGTAATCTGCTACCTTGCCTTGACCTACTCTTCTCCCCAGTTCTTCCAGGGGCGCCGAGAGGGGGTTTGGTACGGGATGCTGGTGCTTGGGATCCTGACAGGGTTAGAATACCGACACTTGTCGGTCAGTATTCTAACCCTCCCCCTCTCCCTACTCTAACCCTCCCTCCCCAGTGCCTGACCCTAACCTCGTCCCCAGTGCCTAAATCTAATATCCCCCTCCCCGCACCCTAAACCTAACTCTCCCCCCTTAGTGCCTAACCCTAATCCTCCCCCCTTAGTGCCTATCCCTAACCCTTCCCTTAGTGCCTAACAACTAGCCCCAGCCCTGCTCCTAACCACAGGGATGCCAGCGCCAGGATTCTGACAGATGTCCGGATTCCTGGGCTGGCATTCTAAGCGCCAGGATTCTGACTGTTGGGATTTTAACCGGATTCCCCGAGAGGGGAGGGGAAGCGGGTATTACTCGAGCCCAAGGTTACTAGAGGAGCCAGATGGGAGTCCATATCTGCCACTCCCACCCTCCTCCCCCTTCCTGTCGGCGGCAGCAGCAGCTTCCGGTACACACTGCTGTGTGCTGGTAAAATAAATTGCTTTCTATAATTATTTCACTGCTATTACAAATTGCAAATTTAAAACAAATTAAAAGCACAAAATATTTTTCTTTGGGACAGTAATATACATATATACTGTTATCCAATATTTATTTGCATTTATTTAGGGTACAGGCTGATTTCCCCGATTTTTACAAAAATTTGCCCAGGTATTTCAGGAAAATATTATTATTGAGCCCAAATGTTTTCAATTGGATAGCGTGAGAACCGGGAGCATGCTTAGCCACGTTAATCAGAAATTGAGTTTTGCAGCAAAAATCTTGCAGAAAATGTAATATGCCACTATATCTTTTCACAATCCTGGCTGCTGTGGTGTCACTTATTACTGATGTACCCCCTGCCCAAACAGATATGTTCCTCTTGTTGTAAATATGACACATTATTAATGTCATTTAAAAATATCTGGGATTTTGTCTCCTTTCTTTTATGCAAACTCTGTAGAATTTTTTTTATTCTCATTTTATATATATTGACCAGACTGTAATTTAATTATAAATTTAAATTATATTCTACTTTTATTTGCTTTTAATTTAGTTGTAACAATTTTCTGTGTTGATGTTGTAGCTTGATGTTTCTGTAACTTTTTTTATACACTGCAACAAGATCGATTTATTATAGTGTTATATGTGAATAATATTTTAATGTCCAAATGTCTTTATATGAACATCACTCTACATATATCATATTACATTTTATCCATAGATCGTTAAAAGAGTTTCATTACTTAGCTACTGATTTTGGGTCTAATTCAGAGATGGACAGTTTTGCACAGCTGCATCAATACTGCCCAGTAAATTGGAAATGCAACAGGATGCAGTTGCGTAACTAGGGGGAGTCGAGCAGGGCACGTGCCCTGGGCGCCGTCGGACCGGCTGGCCAGGTAGTGTAGTGAGCGGTCCGCACTGCACAGTAACAAACACATTGCCACTGGCACCAGGTAGTACACTCCATACTACCCGGCGGCGGTGTGTTTGTTTTAGCAGACAATGAGAGTCAGAAAGACTCTCATTGGCAGCCGCACCCACGGCCAGAGTCGGGCTGGAGAGTACTCATGAGCTCCGTCTTCCACAGTGGGTGTTGGGAGAGACGTCATGATGTCTCTCCCATAGTGCCAAGCGGGAGGACGGAGGAACGGACGGCAGCGGGAGCGGGGATTCAGGTAAGTGTTGGGAGTTTTTTTGTGTGTGTCTTTGTTCTATATATGTAAGGGTCACTGCATAGGGGGGACCATTACTGTGGAGCACTGCATAGGGGAGGAACTACTGGGGGGCACTGCATAGGGGGGCTACTACTGGGGGGTCTGCATAGGGGGGCCATTACTGGGGGGCTTTGCATTGGGGGGGAATCACTACTGGGGGCACTGCATTGGGGGGGACCACTACTGAGGCACTGCACAGGTGGGACCACTACTGGAGGGCACTGTATAGGGGGACCACTACTGGGGGCAATGTATAAGAGGCACTACTGGGGGACGCTGCATAGGGGAGGTCAACTACTGGGTGACGCTGCATAGGGGAGGTCCACTACTGGGGGCACTGTATAAGGATGCACCGTTTTTTAACTTGCCCTTGGCTCCAAATACCCTAGTTACGCCACTGACAGGAGGTATCTATACAGGGCGTATGTTCATTCCAGGAGTCTGGAGACCAGATTGTTGTTGGCGCCCACCCTCCGCACACATTCACTACTAACACCCCAGTCCCAGCAGCATTCACACACAGTCCCCCTAAACCACATTTACTACCAACATCACAGAAGCACCTAATCACGCAATTTCCATCCCCCTGCATTCACTTCCAACACCTCAGCAGCATCCAGACACCCCCTCCCACCTTCACATTCACGTTCAACACCACAGCAGCATCCAAACACACACTCTCCTCCCACTACATTCACTGCCAACACCTCATCAGCACTCAGACACCTCCCCCACACAAACACACCTGCATTCACTACTAACAATCTACAGATGTGTCGCGCCAAAAAGAGCATCTGCTAGCGCCATGACCTTTTTTATGTCTTTTGTTGTCGAAAATGCATCTAAGTTGCAATGCGATACGACTAGGATGCACCAGCAGACTGCTTTTTAACTTTATATACAAGTGTTGCATATCAAATTAAATGCATATCTGTGTGGGAATGAGTCCCTTAATCTGTATACAAAGTGCTACAATATAGCCGCCGTGGCTTGTTTCAATCCAAGTTCTGTTGTGCTTCATAAACAGACTCAGGTGCACACAATTGTACAAGTGTTGCATATATCAAATTAATCAGCACAGACTGCTGGTGTGTCATAGTTGCTTTGCAGCGACTAAGACACATTTTTGTCAAAAAAAGATGGCAGACGCTAGCAGAGTTGCACGGATCCTGATGTTAGATGTATGGGGACACATCTGTAACAGCACCCAGACACATACTCTCTACCCTGCATTCACTGCCAACACTACAGCAGCACCCAAACACACACTTTTCTCACCCCACCCCCACATTCACTTCCAAACTAGCAGCAACTAGACACACCCTCCCACCTACATTCAAAATCAACACTCCAGCAGCACTCATACACACACCCTCCCCCCTGCTTTTACTACTAACAACCTAGAAGCACCCAGGCGCACACTTTCCTCCCCCTCTCTGCATTTACTGCCAACACTATAGCACCCAGACACACACTCTCCCTCTGCATTTACTGCTAACACTACTGCAGAACCCAGACACACTTTCCACATCCCTTTCGCATTCACCACTAGCACCCAGACACACACCCTCCCCCCTGCATTCACTGACAACATCACATCAGTACCCAGACACACCCCCCCCTGCATTCACTGACAACATCACATCAGTACCCAGACACACCCCCCCCCCTGCATTCACTGACAACATCACATCAGCACCCAGACACACCCCCCCCCCTGCATTCACTGCCAACATCACATCAGTACCCAGACACACCCTCCCCCCTGCATTCACTGACAACATCACATCAGTACCCAGACACACCCCCCCCCCCTGCATTCACTGCCAACATCACATCAGCACCCAGACACACACCCCCCCCCCCTGCATTCACTGACAACATCACATCAGTACCCAGACACACCCCCCCCCCTGCATTCACTGCCAACATCACATCAGTACCCAGACACACCCCCCCCCCTGCATTCACTGACATCATCACATCAGCACCCAGACACCCCCCCCCCCCTGCATTCACTGCCAACATCACATCAGTACCCAGACACACCCCCTCCTCCCCTGCATTCACTGACAACATCACATCAGTACCCAGACACACCCCCCCCCCCCCTGCATTCACTGACAACATCACATCAGTACCCAGACACACCCCCTCCTCCCCTGCATTCACTGACAACATCACATCAGTACCCAGACACACACCCCCCCCCCCTGCATTCACTGACAACATCACATCAGTACCCAGACACACCCCCTCCTCCCCTGCATTCACTACTAAGTTCTAACACCCTAGAAGCACCCAGGCACACTCTCTCCCCCTCTGCAAACACTCCAGCATCACCCACACATCTCCTCACCCCATTCACTGCCAACACCCCAGCAACACCTAGATACACACCCACCCCCTGCATTCACTACTAATACCCTAGCAGCGCCCAGATACACACCCTCCTTCCAGAATTAACTACCAATACTCCAGCACAATCACTACCTGTTGCTGTTCAGGGCCTTCCATTCTGTGTGAGGGGGAAGAACCAACAAAGAGGAAGGGGCCATGCACTCCAGCCTGTGTCCTGACCCTTTTATGTACATTGGTGTGGAATCATTAGTGTGTTGCCACAAAAAAACAAGTCCACACTAGAATTGTTGGAATCCTAAAATGCATGCAGGTATCAATGTGACCTGTAAGTCACTGCTATAAAGGAGCATAGAGGAGAAATGCAACAGAGGGTCTCTGCTTGTCTATATTCCGGTTAATCTCCGTTTGTATGCCCAAGACCCTTCACTGATGCAACGCTACCTGCAGGGTATATCAGCAATAGGTATTTCAACCACGTAACATCAGTACCTGCATGCTATACAGGTATTCTACCACTGGGGTAATGGTGTCTAATAATGAGAGTGAATTTTATCTTTGTCATTAATAGAGCAGCACCTCTAACTCGTGTTGATAAATGCAAACATGATATGAAAAGTAAAAATACATGTAATGGATTACTTATGAACTTTTATTCAGAGCTATGTACAGCTTTCAGAATTTCGAGCCTAACATTGGCCTGACTAGCTGAGTCTCCATGATGTCTGTAGTCTTTGCTTTGTTCTGAGAACGGAACTTGGCGAGAAGATCCGTGCCAAAACCAAACCACTCGTCTCTGGTTTTCTTTGGGACAAATGTATAATGCCTTAACCACTTCACTGAGTAATATTTTTTTCAAAAACTGCTCAGAAATTGTCAGGTTTTTTTATGATTGAATTAGGTCAAGAAAAATCTATCTATAACTTGTCAACACAATTTATTAAAAATTATATATATATTTGGAAACACAACATTAACATAGAGTTTAATATCAATCAACAATATATTGGCCCATCGATGATCAGAGCATTGTGACATTGTATTAAGACTTTACATTTCCCCGGTGGCTGCTCCTCTCTACAGGCACCAGGCAGGGCCGTAGAGAGCTGTGCCGGGCCCGGGTACTGTATTGGGCATGGCCTAATCATGCAGGCATGGCCACACTCCCTAAAAAAAAAAAATATATATAAATATTAATAGTGGCGCCACGAAGCAGTGCCACACAGGGGTGGTGCCGTGCGCCCCTCGGCCAGAGCCAGATCCAAGAGGATCAGTGCGATCGCTACGCCCTCTCCTACCACACACCAGGTGCAGGCAGACGAGACTGCTGTTGAGCTCAGTGGCAGCAGCAGCCTCCCTGAAGCCATCACAGCCCAGCACACAGCAGCGTATGCTGGGATGGGAAGAAAGGCTGCTGTCATTGTCACAGCCGATTGCGAGTAACATGCATTTTTGAACAACAAAGACACTCAGCGCAAGCAGTGTCCCACGGGACTTGACGGCTCACTCGCGCCAGGCATCTAGTGCCACATGGCGTATTGAGGCTAGGTGTATGAGGACACATCTGTATATTGTTGAGGTAAGACACTTTAAACCCTTGGCTATACAAGTAGTCATTATTTATTATCCTGGATAACATGACTTGGCCTAAGGAAGCGCCTCATACTGATAGGGACATAAAAGAACATCATTTTAGTGAAAATGGGAATATGCAGATGAGCATGCTCCATATCAGTCTCATTCTGCAAGCCAATTGGGCATTCTACATTCATGATGAATACATTTTAACAATTAAAACTCTTCTGCTTATGTAAATACAGTACTGAGAATTTTAGGCTACAAGATCGCACAAAACTCCCTGATGTTTGGCAAACTAGAAATAGTATTGATTACATTTCCTTTCTCTGTTGATCATTATGCACATCCTTCATTACTAATTTATTAAAAAAAAAAAAATCTTAACCCCATGAGACCAGTTTGGACTCTTTAGTTCTGGGTTCTCTGAAATGAATGAAACAATCCTGACTTGGATGTGAGCAGAAGTCTAAGTATCTAGTGATATCTGTAGCAGTGCACATCTGTCTGCAATTCTTCAATACTACACAAACCAAAGTCTCAAGTGCATCATCTTCAGCAAACTGGTTGGGCCGCATCCTTGCATAAAGTCATCTATTTGCACTGTTGCTATATTACAAAATGCCATACTCTGTCCTCCCTTACAGATAGGTCTCTGGAAATATAGCCTGGTTCCCTGGCCTGTAGTGTCTTGCTTCTTTCAGCTGAGTTTGACCAAATTAAAGTGACTGATCCACCATAGTGTTGAATAGTAAATCTCCCTCAAATTGTACAATACCTCACAGAAGTTGTGTTTGCAGCAGCAACAAGTGTGCTCTTACTGTACAATAGATTTACCCAATAACTTCAAAGAATGTCCAATGAGGCTTCTATCATAAAACATTAGAGGCTGCACTAAATGTAGACCATCAATAATATCTTATTTGTTACTGGCACCACTAGTCTACAAGCAACTCGTGCTGCAATATAGGCGCTCTCTCTCTCCCGTTATTTCTGATGCCTTTCCATAGGGGCCTTTTTGGGAGATAAAGGTTAGTGACAAACATCTTAAAACTTGTGTAATAAATGCATCCACCCTAAGGGCTGAAATGTATCTTTTGATCCCTCTAAGCATAGGGGACATATTTATAAAATTGTGCATTCATTATTTTTTTTAAACAGGAACCATCCACTCCACTTATTCTGCAGACTTTCCTTGTCATTAGGTGCAGTTGGCTTCTCATTCAGATAGTGTCTAAGAACATTAAATATTTGTGGCATATTTTGCTCCCAACACAGAGATTTTTCAAGATCTTGAAAAAGCTACATGTTGGGAGTGAAACGCGTGATTGGGATACTACAATTGCTTCTGAATTCTTGATATCATCCACCACTACGAGCTGCTTTTGGATTCTCCCAGACAGTAGTGTGAGACTGCTAGCTGCATATACATATGCGGCTTAAGGAGGTGCTAGAAGCGTCAGCGGCAGGCTATAAGATGCCAGGATCTTCATACGGTGAAAAGACAGCAGCTGACCGTAGTCTACACACAGCGTGACGAACCAGGACCCGACGTCGCTGCACTCTCCAACAGGTGAGTTTGCTAGCTACACCCCGACCAGCCAAGTTTTACCTGTCCGAGGGGTGACAACTGATTCAAGTTAATAGCATGGCTGCGACCAGACCACCAATATTATCGTGCTTATTCACAGCTAAACCACAAACTATTGACTTTGTTTACATATTGCTACAACTTTTAGAGGATACATAGTGGTTGTGCTGTAGAAGGGTTAACATGGCGCACTATAAGAACACTTTTGCTGGAGTCAGCAGGACATAATGCGGGAAGATATTTTTGGACACAACAGTTATACTACAGGTATTACCCTGGAACCAATACTATTAAATCAAAATACACTGTTGGATTTATTTTGGATAAAAAGTTTTAGTGAGAATAATCAAGCTCATTTACTAAGTACTGCAATTGGAATTTAGGTGGCCACCAAACATATCATGTAAGCCTTGAGATTGCAATTGGACTGAGAAATCGTTATTTTATCCCCTATTGGATGATTGTTTATGTGTTTCAAAAATATTATTATATGTGATAGCTACTTACAGGTAGCAATTTGCTAGTCAGTGGTATTATACCTGATACATTTTATCCTTTTACAGTTGTCTTTGTGAATAAATACAGTGTAAAATGTACAGAAGCCTTGTGATTTTTGGATCATTCAAGTATATTATTTTAGCAATAGCGCGGTCTATCCATGCAAGTGTTGTTTCCTCTATATATGTGTCAGATATGCAACTGACACTTAGTCCAGCTGCATTGCGCTAAATTAGTTATACAGAACCTTCCAATTTACAACATAAGTGAGTTTATCCAATGTTTTTATTCAGCATATATGTAACACCAAATTAATAAAATATATATATTTTTTATATAATCCTCCTAAGCGCCAGGAATATTGAAACAATCAGGTCACACTGACGCTTCAATAAGAATTAGTTTTAACTCTGAGCACATAGCAGGGATGGGCTCCTTTTGGAGCACCCTGCGGTGCTTGTTAATGCATCTCGGTGTTATGATCGCATACTGCAATGCGATCATGGGGACTAATATAGCGCCCAGATGGCATTGAGAATGTGATCATTGATAAACGGGCCCCTAAATTTCTTCATGTCATAGTTATAGTCTAATCAGGATAATTAGAAAAATAATATCTTAATGTGGTCATCATCAATCCTATAATCTGAAGTTACTTTAGATAAACCTGGTTTACATCAATTCACATTGTGTAAGAAAGTACGAGTTCTGACACTGTACTTACATATTTATTCTATATACCCTGTTGTCACACAAGAGTAATTAGCCCATGTTATTGCCTAGTTAATCATTATACAGATGTGTCCACATACATCTTACTTCCTTGCGCTTTAAACATCCCTTCTTGTCGCGCCATGCTGTGGTGTGACTGTAGCGCTGAGCCTGTTTTGTGCAACTTTTTACCTTCAAATGCGTCTTAATCACAAATAGATGTGCATAGGACACACCAGCAGCTTCTGATTAAAATGATATGCAGCATGCCTCTATTCTGTGTATGACTGCGGCTGTAGCTGCACACGAAATGCTACGTTGCAGTGTCAGTGGCTGTGATACTGTAACGTAGCATTTCGTATGCATACAGCCGCAGTCCTACACAGAATAGAGGCATGTCACATATCATTTTAATCAGCAGAAGCTGCTTGTGCATCCTATTTGCATCACTTTGCGAATAAGGCACATTTGAAGTTGCACAAGAAGATGCTTGTTTAATGCGACTTGTAGCGCACAGAGGCAAGATGTGTGTAGATACATCTGTACTCTGAATTTGGGTCACTCCAAGATCAGTGTTTAACCCTTAATGGAAACTCTATAGGACACAGTAATTCCCCTTTCATAGTGCCAGCATTAACCTGGGTTATTTCACATGAACGCACAGCAACCCGGGATATTGCTCAGTGTTGAAATAACCCGGTCGAGCGACCCGGCATTTTAACCCGGGTAACAAGCAGGGTTGAACACGAGTTTAACCCGGCTTGCAGTGCAGTGTGAACGTGCGACCCGTTCACAGCATAGGAAGAGCCGGCACTTGGAGATGATCTCATCTCCAAGCGCCGGCTAGGCACGTGACAGCGGTGACGTCATCAACCGACATCGAATGGTTGCCAGGCTTTTGACATCAAATCCAGCAATGCAATGGCAACTAGCCACTGCATCGCAACTATAAAATATAAACATCGCGAAGGGGCAGAGCCTCTGTGACAGGGGGTGGAGCCTCATCATACCCCTTCCCATCCACGTCACTGTGGGGGCATGCCCAGCACTATCCAAGTTGCACTGCCCCTAGGCTTCCCCTACACCAGTGTTGGCTAACCTTGACACTCCAGCTGTTGTGGAACTATATATCCCAGCATGCCCTGCCACAGTTTTAGCATGCCCTAATAGCAAAACTGTAGCAGTGCATACTGGGTTATGTAGTTCCATAACAGCTGGAGTGTCAAGGTTAGCCAACACTGCCCTACACTGAAAATAAGTGCCATGCGCACGGCATCTATTCTCCTGCTTCTCACCCGCTGCTCCTTCCCCCCCACAGCCAGCCATCGGATGGGCATCGGAAAGCTGCATCCAATTGCTGGCAACCACCGAATTCCTGGTATTCGATGGATAGAGTACTTCCATCGAATCGGAAACATCAATGGTTGCTAACCATCGGCTTCCAATGTCCACCCCTAGCCACCAGTCTGAAAGGGGACTAAGCCATGTACAAAATCCAGGGTCGTCCCGGGTTTGCGGTGTTAAAGGGGTATAATACTTTCCATAGTCCATGATTATAAAGACTGTACATTTGTAACAGCTGTAATTAGCCAAATCACATGTATCTACTACATATAAAGGATACATACATAACCTATAGGCAGGGGTTAAAGTGGGCCGGAATGCGGCAGAACTGCGTTCTGTCACTTCTATTTGGAGACTAACCAGTTCCTCCGTCCTCCGGCCAACCTCAGCTCGTCGCCGCAGGGAGGCTTCATTTGCCGGGCACCCGCTAAAATTTTTGTTACCAGCGGGCAGCCGGCTCCTTCCCACAGTGCCAGCGGTAGCCGGAGTTCACTCCTGAGCTCCAGCTTCCGGCTCCCGCAGTGGGCAGTATGGGAGAAATGTCATGACTTCTCTCCCATAGTTCCGAGGAGCAGCCCGTCGGACGGCCGCGGGCGCAGGGCTTAAGGTAAGTATTGTGGGTTTTTTTACTACTACAGGGGGCACTACTAGAAAGGGCATTACTATCGGGGGCACTACTACAGGGGCTACTACTGTTGAGGCACTACTACAGGGGGCATTACTATTGGGGGAATTACTATTGGTTGCACTACTACAGGAGGCATTACTATTAAGAGCATTACTATTAGGGGCACTACTAAAGGGAGCATTACTACTGGGGTCACTACTAGGGGCATTGCATAGGGGGTACTGCATAAGGGGCACCACTACTGTGGACACTGCATAAGGGGCACTACCACTACTGCGGGCATTGCATAAGGGGCACCACTACAGTGGACATTGCATAAGGGACACTACTGCTGGGGGCATTGTATAAGGGGCACTACTACTGTCGGCATTATGTGTATTAGGGGCACTACTGCTGTAAGCATTGTGTATAAGGGGCACTACTGTGGGCATTGTGGAAAAGGGACACTACTGTGTGTCATAACATGAATAAGGGACACTACTATGTGGTGTAATGTGAATCAGGGGCACTATGTCCGGTGTAATGTGGATAAGATTGTGCTACTGTGTGTCATGATTTGAATTGGGAATACTATTGTGTGAGTAACCACGCCCCTTTCTTTAGAGACCATGCCCCGTTTTTCAGTGCGCACTGTCCCTTTATTCAATAAGTACCGAGGGGGGAGGTGAGTTCCACCGCTTCTCTAGGACCACTTTAAGCACTGCCTATCGGAATACTGTATCTAACCAAGTAATCAATATTACTATCTCATAACGGGGAGCAGAGGCAGGAACTGGGATGGTGGTCATAGGGGGCGATTCAAATGTTTTGCTGGTGGCTTTTTTTTTTTAAGACGCACGGCGGAGCAATTCAAATGTTGCTCCATCAGGGCGCTATAGCCGCTGGCGCCGGCATTTCTGCTCGCACCCTTCCCATCGTCGCTGGGTACACATCATCTAATGTGTACCCAGCTTTAGACACTAATGTCTTTATCAGTTCAGACAAAGTGGCAATCTGATCCGATGAGGCTACACCCAGCTCTCAATCTGGCAAATTGATCCGATGAGCCTTCACCCGACCCTCAATCTGGCAAGATGAAGCTTGAACTAACTCTTAATCTGGAAAACTGATCCTATTTTATTAAATCTCTTCTGAAAAAAGTGGTCTATTATTTTTTGTGAATGTTCTGTATAGAAGTTTGTAACCCATTTTTTATGTTAGAATTAAAGGTGCCCACACACATACCGACTTGCTCCCAATCAGATGATGTACACGATTTCCCCTGAACTCTCCCCAGGCAGTCGTGGTCACGATTTGGAGTTAAAAATGTCCAATCTGACTTAAGATCTATCTTGCAGCCAATGCATTGTATCCCAGATTGGCTAATCTGCCCTACAGCACGGCAGATCTGAAGATCCAATGTACGACGAGCGGGGACGCGCATCGGCATCGTGATCATGTGTAGAAACTCACGATTTGGCCATTTTTTACATGATCTGTCGTCACGATTCGTCGAAATCGGCCAAATTGGATGAAAAGTCGGTATGTGTGTGGGCACCTTTAGATTTACATTTTTGACTATTTAATAGAGATCATAAAAGCAATTCAATGTTATTTAATATCAAAATTATCTTACAAATATTAATATTTCACAGCATACAAGTTAAATGATTTCTAAACCACTTTACAAACTTGTTTTCTATCAATTTGTGAATTAGATCAAGTCACAGACCAGACCAATTTTCTTTGGCAATCAGTTTTGAGACTTTTGTTTTTTCATGAGGACTTACGGGAAATGAAATGTGAAATGCATCCTACTTGTCTGTAAGATTTATTTTCCCTTTGCTGTACAATACAGTGATGGTTCAGTCCGCCACCATAAGGAATAAATTATTGATGGAACTGCAGCCCTGTATCCCTACGCAAGCTCAGATTTCAGTCTGCAAGCAGAACATGAAGGGCTCATGTGTTCAAGGACACTAATGGGCAGTAAATCAATAAGGAAAGGCCATTTGCTGTTCAATAGTCCTGTTTTTACTATTTATCCATCATATCAGCTGTTACAAGATTACATGAAATATTTATATTTGTCCTGTAATTCTCCTCTAAACCCACTGGGGACTGTGTGGATATACAGTATGACACAGGTGCAGCAAAGTACAGGCAATCAGCTGCCTAGTGACACTTAAAGGGGCAGCTGGGCTTAAAGATTATTTAAGGGCATATCACCAAGGTCGGACTGGCCCACAAGGGTACAGGGGAAACCCCCGGTGGGCCCCAGTGCCTGAGGGCTGACCCTTTCTTTAGGGATCATGTTCCAGACTGTGCAATTGAATGATACTGCACAGGACTATTGTGTACTTTCTACAATGTATTGCTGTTATTAATCTGGTACATTATCATGCATTCACTAGCAGTATTTACTATATATATATATATATATATATATATATATATATATATATATATATAGTCCATAAATATTGGGACATTGACAGAATTTTCAGATTTTGGCCTCTATTCACCACCACAATGGTTATGAAATGAAACAAACAAGATGTGCTTTAACTGCAGACTTTCAGATTTACTTTGAGGGTAATTACATCCAAATCGGGTGAACGGTGTGGGAATTACAACAGTTTCGATATGTGCCTCCCACTTTTTAAGGGGCCAAAAGTAATGGGACTATCAACTCAAAAGCTATTTCATGGACAGGTGTGGGCTATTCCCTCATTATTTCATTATCAATTAAGCAGGTAAAAGGTCTGGAGTTGATTCTCGGTGTGACATTTGCATTTGGAATCAGTTGCTGTCGACTCTCAATATGAGATCCAAAGAGCTGTCACTATCAGTGAAGCAAGCCATCATTAGGCTGAAAAATCAAAACAAACCCATCAGAGAGATAGCAAAAACATTAGATGTGGCCAAATCAACTGTTTGGAACATTCTTAAAAAGAAAGAATGCACCGGAGAGCTCAGCAACACCAAAAGACCCGGAAGACCATGGAAAACAACTGTGGTGGATGACAAAATAATTATTTCTCTGGTGAAGAAAAACCCCTTCACGACAGTTGGCCAAATCAAGAACACTCTCCAGGAGGTAGATGTATATATGTCAAAGTCAACAATGAAGAGAAGACTTCACAAGAGTGAATATAGAGGGTTCACCACAAACCATTGGTGAGCCACAAAAACAGGAAGACCAGATTAGAGTTTGCCAAACAACATCTAAAAAAGCCATTACAGTTCTGGAACAACATCCTATGGACAGATGAGACAAAGATCAACTTGTACCAGAGTGATGGGAAGAGAAGAGAAGGAAAGGAACTGCTCATGATCCAAAACATACCACCTCATCAGTGAAGCATGGTGGTGGTAGTGTCATGGCGTGGGCATGTATGGTTGCCAATGGAACTGGTTCCCCTGTATTTATTGATGATGTGACTGCTGACAAAAGCAGCAGAATTAATTCTGAAGTGTTTCGGGCAATATTATATGCTCATATTCAGTCAAATGCTTCAGAACTCATTGGACGGCGCTTCACAGTGCAGATGGACAATGACCCGAAGCATACTGCAAAAGCAACCAAAGAGTTTTTTAAGGCTAAAAAGTGGAATGTTATGCAATGGCAATCCCCTGACCTGAATCCGATTGAGCATGCATTTCACTTTATGAAGACAAAACTGAAGGGAAAATGCCCCAAGAACAAGCAGGAACTGAAGACATTTGCAGTAGAGGCCTGGTAGAGCATCACCAGGGATGAAACCCAGCGTCTGGTGATGTCTATGCGTTCCAGACTTCAGGCTGTAATTGCCTGCAAAGGATTTGCAACAAAGTATTAAAAAGTGAATGTTAGATTTAGGATTGTTTAGTTTGTTCCATTACTTTTGGCCCCTTAAAAAGTGGGAGGCACATATAGAAACCGTTATAATTCCTACACCGTTCACCTTATTTGGATGTAATTACCCTCAAATTAAATCTGAAAGTCTGCAGTTAAATCACATCTTGTTTGTTTCATTTCAAAGCCATTGTGGGGGTGAATAGAGGCCAAAATCGGAAAATTCTGTCAATGTCCCAATATTTATGTACCTGACTGTATATGTATATATTTTAAGGGGCCCACCCCTAAGTATGGGCCCCTATCACTGCATTCCCCCAGCGGGCCCTTCATGCCCCAGTCCGACACTGCATATCACGCAACGATTTTCCCTTAAATAGGTAGAGTAAAATGCACTTCCCTATCAGTGCGTAGCAATATTTTACCTTTCTGTACATCTGGATTTCGGTGGTTATTACCTAACAATATGGCAAGAGATGTATCCTCATACACCATACGGCACGAGGCGCTTGGCAAACTGAGATGCTCCGACCCAGGTAGAGAGGCATACTTTTTCACTTAATATTGTGTCTTAGTCACATTATAGCTGCATACAAAGCTGCTCACATTTTAGGGACACTAGGTCGCAAAGAAACTGGTATAACCTATGAACAAAGTCGCAGATTCAGCATATGGAACGTAGTGGGAGGAATAGCCATGACCGGCCATAATGGAACCTTTTTACCCAGATTTAAGACTTTGTTGCACACAGATGTACAAGTACTGACAGCCACACTAGTCATTATATGCTAGCAATGTATTTTTGTCTTATTTCATGGTGCAAATAAGATCCAAATTTTGAAAAAAGGATACTTGCTGCAAGGATCCTGGCGTGCCAAGAGGAGCTATTTGGTGCGTCTAGAGTAGCGGTGGCCAATAAGCAGCCCCCCAGCTGTTGTAGAACTACACATCCTAGCATGCCCTACCAGTTTTGCTATTTGGCCATGCTAAAGCTTTTGCAAGGCATGATGTGATGTGTAGTTCAACAGCAGCTGGAGGGCCACTAATTGCCTACCCCTGGTCTAGAACATAGGAGTATAAGGACACATCTGTATATTTGAACCTTATATTTAACCAAATTTTACTTAAGCCCTTAAATACCAAAACCTATTTGATTAGTTCTGCATCACAATGGGTGTCTCTTCGCCTTTCCGAAAATTCAGGAGTCTGCTATTCAGTGAACTTACATACTGCAGATTCAGGTTGTCGACATGGATAATCAACTTTTTTTTTAACACCCGGCATCTGCAGCAGTTTACATTGAAATGTAGATGAGAAAAGTTGTGGTGAAATTTTGTGCAAATTGAAGTCTAAATCACGAGGTGTGATGTTCTGTGATTTCTGTTTCACCATTCTGCAGAATATCACCAATCACATTTCTCAGGATGTACAGTCTATGTATACAGCAGAAATGACAATACACTGTGTGGTGTATCTGAGGTAGAACTAGAAGCACTTACGACTCACTTCTGCTGGAAAAATGTGCGAAATTGGCAGGAAAACACATAATGAGGCGGGGGGGTCTGTGGAAGAGTTTTTGTCATCCCCACATTTAAATTCCTGACTGGGGCATCCCTGAACTGCAGGCAGTGGGGAAAGTCTCCCAAACAATGGAATCCAAATAATGGGACACCCACGTTTATCTAGTGATGATTATTGCATAAATAATATTCTGGTTTGCGTTTAAGATTCAGTGAAATTTGTAGGTTTTACAAGTGATGTGAACATCAATACAGTTTTATAACTAAGGTCCTGATTCAGAGGCGCTTGCTATTTGCGAGCGCTCACTCTGAATCAGGGCGGATTTTTTACTTAAAAAATCTGCCTCCAGGCCGCTCGCACAGCTGTGGGTGACCACGGCGATGGTACGTGTTATGTCAGTAGGGCCGCCCATAAACGGCAGGCATTCCTTCAGGAACGCCTACATTTGTGCAGCCACCCCCCCCCCGACCCGCCTACAAAATGGGGCGAGCTGTGGATCAACATAGACAGCCGCCCCGTTTTGCTGCGAGCCGCGAGCGAGTGAAGTCCTCACTCGCTCCCGGGCTCGCATGCGCACTGCCCGACCATCGACCCGCTTGCGAACGCTATGCGCTCGCGAGCGTGTCTGAATCAGGCCCTATGTACTGAAATAGGGCATACACTGATATTACAGTAGGGATGCGGACAATATTCAGACCGCTGGGATCCCGGCGGTCAGAATGCCGTTGCCTAATCCAGACACTAGTCAAAATACTGGCACCACGATCCCAAAGGCAAGTACTGGGGTTACGAGGAGGGTTAGGGTTAGGCACTAAGGGGGGAGGGTTAGGTTTAGTGGGAGGTTAGGTTTAGGCACTGGGGGGGGGGGTTAGGGTAGGGAGAAGGGGGGGGTTATAATACCTACCTAAAAGTGTCGGTAATCCAACCGATTAGATTTTTCTGCGCATCTTTGCATAATTAACAGGCAGAATCATTGTACACGTCACCTGGTTGTATTTCACACTGAAGTGATCGCAGTGCTTGCAGCAGGGTATAGTTGACCTCAAGCGCTGCGATCGCATCCGATGGTGGTCGATGTGCCAATGGTTTCAAGCACTTCCAGGAGATGACGTGTGCAAGTGGGCGTCTGCATACACACAGTGATTGCACGCCAAGACATAGCGGACGTGCTAATGCTTTGCCGTGCGATCGCCTGCCTTGCCGGGAGAGCGCTGGATTTGCATACCCTGGGTGCGAGTGTACGCATCTAGCGAGCGAGTCTGAATGAGCTCCTGAAATCAAAGGCTTGATGCAATGTTAGCGGAGGCAAGAAAGAGAAGTCATTACAAAGAAAACAGTGTGTGGATTGTGGATTCTGTGCTGGCACATTCTCCATGGTCTTCCTTTGTCCTTCGCCTCTCATAGATCTCTACTTGTATATCAGGTTCATGCACACAGGGAACATATTGGACCAGAAAATAAATGATTCCTTGTTCTATGCAGTGATTAAATCATACAGAATAATGGAGATTATCTTAACTGAAACCATGGCAGCCATTGCTAAAATATTACTGTATTGACGGACAGTAGAAATATTTACAACAGAAACATGCACATAAGATACAGTATAATTGTATAGCATTCGTTTACTCAGCTGTTCTTACCTGTATCATCAGAACTCTTAAGAGTCAGTTCATATGTAAGATCTAAGATAAAATAAAAAGAATAAACACAAAGTATTAAACATATTATATCCGGCTTCACTTTGCCCTTTGGGCACATTTGGCAAATCCTCATCTGGAAGACTATCTTTTAAAGTTCTATTTTCCGCCCACTCTCTATGAACGGTGATCTTCTCTAAATAATTTAGTTTTTTTTTTGTTTTCTATTCATATAGGCTATTTATATTGTCGTGCATCTGTTGCCATATATAATACGTGATTAACTGAGGATGTGGGATTATTTATTTTCTGTATCTGATTCACACTGAGGGGGTCATCCTGGTACAGATGTGTCTTCATTCACCAAACTCAATATACCATGTGGCACGAGATGCCTGGCGCAAGTGAGCTGCACAGAGTGGTGTAGCCTCTTTTTTGCGTCTTTTTACGCTGGAATGTGCACAGTGGCGTCACAAGGTGGATGCGGTCGCACCCGGGTGTCGCCCACCGAGGGGTGACACCAAACTGCCGACTCCTCCTCAGTGACAGGAGCCGGGTGCTGCAATGTAGCATTACAGTGAGGGAGCCAGCACTGCACACAGACTGATTCCCGGGGGGCTATAGTCCGCATCTCTATGACCCAAGAAGTGACTAAAATGGGGGATTGAGCCGTGAGGCCATGACGCTTTTTACCAGGACAATCCTATCCGCACCGGGTGTCACCATAGGGAGAGACGCCACTGAATGTGCATATTAGTCACAATGCGATGCAACAAAACCACTTCACAAGACTGCTCTGATTAATTTGATAAGCGACACTTGTATATCTGCGTGCGACTGAGTCTGATGTCAGTACAATGTACTTTGGCGTGAAAAAAAAATCTGCAGTCTCATTAAGCGGTTTTGTCGCATCGAATTGCGACTTATGCTGGGTACACACTGACGGATATATTGGCCGATCAATTGATCAGCCAATATATCTGCTGCATGTCGGCCAGTGTGTACCAGTGATATGTCTGAACGGTGTCATTCACAGACATATAGCATTGGCTGCGCTGCACAGCCAATGGACAGATATGTCTGCCGACATATCTGTACATCGGCAGGTGTGTACGGGCGGTCTGCAGACTGCCCTTACACACAGCGGTAGCCGTGGGGAGGGGGGCGGGACCCGCCCCGCCCATCGGGACACGCCCCCGACCCCCGCTGCCGCATGCAGATGATGGTTGTTCAGTGTGTATGAATGACCATCATCTGCAGATATATATGCAGATCACTTGATCTGCATATATATCACTTAGGTGTGTACCCACCACAATATCCACATTCCAGCAAAAAAGACGTTTAGCAAAAGCCGAGTTGCACGGGACCTGGTGCTCCGAGAAGAGCTGTTTGGTGCGACTTCGGCAATAAAAGATGAGGATACATCTGTAAGTGCATTAGTAACCTGAAAGATGATTTGTAGTTGGACTATGGAGTCAAATAGGGGCGATGATGCTGTTTTGGAGAAAAATATGTGATGTAGATGGTACCGTAATGGGAATATATATGCACAACCAAACATCAATGCAATGTATGGCAACATATGACCCCAAATTGAATTTATTGTGAGTCGGACATTAATCTCAATAAAAGACCTTTTGCACCATAGAGACAAATATGAATCAGAAATGTCGAAATTTCCCAACTATCCCGGTTAGGGTGGAACAATCCCAGTTTGAGAGCTATTTTCTTCCATCCCATTGCAGGCATCTTTGTTTTTCCATTTGGAAAGTTGGCTGGTATGTCCGGCTCACTGCTGCTTAGCAGAGGAGATACTCCGCATTTGCAGGACTACAATAAAGCGATTCACTGCGAATCGCTCCATCGTGCGCCCATTTCTCTGTGGAAGTGGGTGGGATCTGGGGTTGCTATTTTTCTGGGAGTCGGACATTCTAGAGGAATAGGCAAATATGTGGTAAGGGACCTTGTAGATATTTTACAATACGGCTTAGTAATTTCTAATTACACTGAGGGCCTGATTCAGACCCACTCGCAAGCGGGTCGATGGTGGCCCAGTGCACATGCAGCCGGCTACGCCGTGCGCATGCGCGATACCCGGATAGCAACGAGCAAACCGTCGCTCCAGGTCTCGTACCAAAGGGTGCGTGCTGTCGATGTTGAGTGACAGCACGCCCCTTTTGGTGGACGGGCCGTGGGTGTGACTGCCCAGACGGAACGCCTACCGGCTGCCCATGGGAACACCTACCGTCTGGGGTCGGCCCCACTGACATCACAAGTGATGTCAGTGGGAGTGCTTTCGGCTCTGGTAGAGCCGAAAGCACTCTTGGGCTTGCGGCAACGAGACCCTACCACAAGGGTCTCATCGCAAGCCTGATGGTCGCGATGGTCTTGACCATCGCGACCATCATCATGGCCGCTCGCCACAGATATGCGAGTGGCCAGGAGGCCGTTCTGAAAAACCAGAGGGCCGGCCCTGATTCAGAGCGAGTGCTCTATCAGAGCGTCCGGCTCTGAATCAGGCCCTGAGTTCCATTAGAAATGTGTAAAAAATTGTAAAGGGAAATTAATGATACATTTAAATGAATCCTTTAGATCACAGTGCAGTAAAAACACTGCAGCCAATTAACAAGTAACAATGATCCACACTGTTATTTTTAGGTTGTGAGGACAGGTGTTATACCAGCATGTACCATCCATTCTACTGACCGGAATGACAACCAGCTGGGCTGCACACACTGAGAAAAAGAATGCAACCTATATATCCTTGATTTGTCCTAGTCAGGCGTGCACATTCAAGTATACTATGCAGAAGACAGCACCGATGGTAGGTATAATTGTACACGCGCATATGATTCTGCAATCAGATCATACATGCATGCTGTATTGTTGCCAACATTCTTTTTATTGGGTTGTGGACATCAGTTTGTCATAAGGACCATGTATACCACTATGTTGTTTGCAGGCCACATATTGAATGCAATTAAGTTGCATAACACTTGTTGGATATTAATCCGCTACAATTCCTGGATATTATGATGCAGCCCAATTCACATAAACAATGATGGTAATAGATTAGCACAGTGTAACTGATGGCCTGCGAGGCTAGTGTGGCTAATCTGTGTGTACCATACTTGCCTACTTTTGAAAAAGTATTTCAGGGAGATTGTGAAAGTAACACCTATGAGCGCCTTGTTAAAGTGGATTGTACTGCTGCATATGAGAGGGGTGTCCTAATACTGACTTACATTCAAATGTAAATGAGGCTCAGAGAAGTTAGTAAGATTTATTTGTTCATGAAAACACACTGATACTTATCAGAAAATGCATGTAGCCATAGGGATCAGTGGGGCAGATGCAGGGCCGTAGCTAGGGTAGTGCGGCCAGTGCCACCGCACAGGGCACCACAGGTCAGGGGGCGCTGTTTGGTCCTGTCAAATTTCTGTTTATTATCATTCTTGCTTGTAGCTTCCTCTTATTTCATCCCCAGCATCTCCTGGCCTCTCTTATCTCTTCCCTGGCCCTTCCCCATGAAGCCATAGCTTTATTTTGGGTGCATTATGTCCCTTTGAAATATGAAGGGGGCACCAATTCTCTTTCTGGCACAGGGCACTAAAAAGTCTAGTTACGGCTCTGGGCAGATGTATGAAGCTCTGGAAAGTGATAAAGTGCAGAGTGATAAACGACCAACCAATCCGCTCCCAACTCTCATGTTACAGGCTGTGTTTAAAAATTGACAATTGGTAGCCGATTGGCTGGTCGCTTATCACTCTGCACTTTATCACTTCCCAGAGCTTCATACATCTGGCCCATTGTGCCTTATAACCAATGCAGGGAAATTATACTAATGATCTAATTTATATGTATATATCTCTGTTTTTGTAATATAACAGCTACATAATGGGGGTAAGATGCTATCAGGGAGATTACTAGTCTCTCAGGGTGTCAGGGAGATTACTGCTATGTCAGGGAGAGTAGGCCGTATGCTGTGTATCCATCACCAACATTTGCACTGTGGGCCTGATTCAGATGTGGACGCAATGCCAATATTTGCGCAGTTGAGCGACTAACAGCCGACTGCGCATGTGTCGAGGCCGCCCTGCGCACATCCAAGATACCATAGCAATGCCGCTCTCAGTGAGGATTTCTTTTCAAAGTGATTTGACATTCAGGGACCTTTTGGGTGGAGGTTGTGGGCAGTTGAGAGAAAAACGCAGGTTTGTCAGGCGCCCCTTTTTGGGGCATGACTGAGCATATTACTGTGTTCCCATATGCAGAAACCTTGGTGCCAATGTCTCAGTTCCCGTGGCTATTCTACCTGACCATAGAGTTACTCAGATGGTCGATTATCTAAGGATCTATCTGCGACCACCGCTGCTATTTGTACGCATTTGCTTGGATCGATGGGAGTATAAATACATTTCCAGGTTGCTTGCAGGCACTAGCACGTTCTGTACAGCAGCTGCAATTGCTTTAGTGTAATAGCTGACTCAGGCCCAGTATTTTTTACTCCTAAATGAAAATTGGTGCACTAACAAATGCACAGTCTTTGCTTGTGAAAATGACAACTTATATCATATCCCTAGTGTAATAATCTGGCTGTCAGTCATTATTACCTGTGCAATGCTGCTGCAGCCGGCGGATCTCAGCGTGCAAGCCTTTCAGTGTGTTGGCATGTTCCTGCTGCAGAAATAACAGATTCTTCTGGGCGCTTTGTAGCTGATTTTCCAGGTTGGAAGTGGCCATGATGGATTTCACTCTTCAGGAGAGAGCAAGGTGTCAGCCTGCCATAGAAATTCATGACAGGATTTTAAGGTAACTGATGCAGAAATATGTACAATATATATAATAGTGATTGAGTTATATGTATACACACTACAAATGCAAAATGTTATCACTACAGCACACTGAGACACCCACCACCTACTGAAGAAAGTCACCCCTGAATGAAACGTTGTTGGGCAACATATGATGTTTCAACAAACACGTTCATTCTTCTTAAAGATGTTGGTGAAGTCTTGGATTTGTCAGACTGTCCTGATTCTCGGACACAGAAAGGGGCGCTGATGCTCGGACACAGAAACGGGCGCTGATGCTCGGACACACAAAGGGGCGCTGATGCTCGGACACACAAAGGGGCGCTGATGCTCAGACACAGAAACGAGAGCTGATGCTCGGACACACAAAGGGGCGCTGATGCTCGGACACAGAATCGGGAGCTGATGCTCGGATACAGAAAGGGGTGCTGATGCTCGGACACAGAAAGGGGCGCTGATGCTCGGACACAGAAAGGGGCGCTGATGCTCGGACACAAAGGGGCGCTGATGGTAGGACACACAAAGGGGCGCTGATGGTAGGACACACAAAGGGGCGCTGATGCTCGGACACACAAAGGGGCGCTGATGCTCGGACACACAAAGGGGCGCTGATGCTCGGACACACAAAGGGGCGCTGATGCTCGGACACACAAAGGGGCGCTGATGCTCGGACACAGAAACGGGAGCTGATGCTCGGACACAGAAATGGGCGCTGATACTCGGGCACAGAAAGGGGCGCTGATGCTTGGACACACAAAGGGGCGCTGATGCTGCGAAACAGAAAGGGGAGCTGATGCTCAGACACAAAGGGGCGCTGATGCTCGGACACACAAAGGGGCGCTGATGCTCGGACACACAAAGGGGCGCTGATGCTCGGACACACAAAGGGGCGCTGATGCTCGGACACACAAAGGGGCGCTGATGCTCGGACACAGAAATGGGCGCTGATACTCGGACACAGAAAGGGGCGCTGATGCTCGGACACAGAAAGGGGCGCTGATGCTCGGACACACAAAGGGGCGCTGATGCTCGGACACACAAAGGGGCGCTGATGCTCGGACACACAAAGGGGCGCTGATGCTCGGACACACAAAGGGGCGCTGATGCTCGGACACACAAAGGGGCGCTGATGCTCGGATACACAAAGGGGCGCTGATGCTCGGACACAGAAAGGGGCGCTGATGCTAGGACACAGAAAGGGGCGCTGATGCTCGGACACAGAAAGGGGCACTGATGCTAGGACACAGAAAGGGGCGCTGATGCTCGGACACACAAAGGGGCGCTGATGCTCGGACACACAAAGGGGCGCTGATGCTAGGACACAAACGGGATCTGATACTCGGACACAGAAAGGGGAGCTGATGCTCGGACACAGAAAGGGGCGCTGATGCTCGGACACACAAAGGGGCGCTGATGCTCGGACACACAAAGGGGCGCTGATGCTCGGACACACAAAGGGGCGCTGATGCTCGGACACACAAAGGGGCGCTGATGCTCGGACACACAAAGGGGCGCTGATGCTCGGACACACAAAGGGGCGCTGATGCTCGGACACACAAAGGGGCGCTGATGCTCGGACACAGAAAGGGGCGCTGATGCTAGGACACAGAAAGGGGCGCTGATGCTCGGACACAGAAAGGGGCGCTGATGCTAGGACACAGAAAGGGGCGCTGATGCTCGGACACACAAAGGGGCGCTGATGCTTGGACACACAAAGGGGCGCTGATGCTAGGACACAAACGGGATCTGATACTCGGACACAGAAAGGGGAGCTGATGCTTGGACACAGAAAGGGGCGCTGATGCTCGGACACACAAAGGGGCGCTGATGCTCGGACACACAAAGGGGCGCTGATGCTCGGACACACAAAGGGGCGCTGATGCTCGGACACACAAAGGGGCGCTGATGCTCGGACACAGAAACGGGAGCTGATGCTTGGACACACAAAGGGGCGCTGATGCTCGGACACACAAAGGGGCGCTGATGCTCGGACACACAAAGGGGCGCTGATGCTCGGACACACAAAGGGGCGCTGATGCTCGGACACACAAAGGGGCGCTGATGCTCGGACACAGAAAGGGGCGCTGATGCTCGGACACACAAAGGGGCGCTGATGCTCGGACACACAAAGGGGCGCTGATGCTCGGACACACAAAGGGGCGCTGATGCTCGGACACACAAAGGGGCGCTGATGCTCGGACACACAAAGGGGCGCTGATGCTCGGACACACAAAGGGGCGCTGATGCTCGGACACACAAAGAGGCGATGATGCTCGGACACAGAAACGGGCGCTGATGCTAGGACACAGAAAGGGGCGCTGATGCTCGGACACAGAAAGGGGCGCTGATGCTAGGACACAGAAAGGGGCGCTGATGCTCGGACACACAAAGCGGCGCTGATGCTCGGACACACAAAGGGGCGCTGATGCTAGGACACAAACGGGATCTGATACTCGGACACAGAAAGGGGAGCTGATGCTTGGACACAGAAAGGGGAGCTGATGCTTGGACACAGAAAGGGGAGCTGATGCTTGGACACAGAAAGGGGCGCTGATGCTAGGACACAGAAACGGGAGCTGATGCTCGGACACACAAAGGGGCGCTGATGCTCGGACACACAAAGGGGCGCTGATGCTCGGACACACAAAGGGGCACTGATGCTCGGACACAGAAACGAGAGCTGATGCTCGGACACACAAAGGGGCGCTGATGCTAGGACACACAAAGGGGCGCTGATGCTCCGACACAGAAACGGGAGCTGATGCTCGGACACACAAAGGGGCGCTGATGCTCGGACACAGAAAGGGGCGCTGATGCTCGGACACACAAAGGGGCGCTGATGCTAGGACACAGAAACGGGATCCGATACTCGGACACAGAAAGGGGAGCTGATGCTTGGACACAGAAAGGGGAGCTGATGCTTGGACACAGAAAGGGGAGCTGATGCTTGGACACAGAAAGGGGCGCTGATGCTAGGACACAGAAACGGGAGCTGATGCTCGGACACACAAAGGGGCGCTGATGCTCGGACACACAAAGGGGCACTGATGCTCGGACACACAAAGGGGCACTGATGCTCGGACACAGAAACGAGAGCTGATGCTCGGACACACAAAGGGGCGCTGATGCTAGGACACACAAAGGGGCGCTGATGCTCCGACACAGAAACGGGAGCTGATGCTCGGACACACAAAGGGGCGCTGATGCTCGGACACAGAAAGGGGCGCTGATGCTCGGACACACAAAGGGGCGCTGATGCTAGGACACAGAAACGGGATCCGATACTCGGACACAGAAAGGGGAGCTGATGCTTGGACACAGAAAGGGGAGCTGATGCTTGGACACAGAAAGGGGAGCTGATGCTTGGACACAGAAAGGGGCGCTGATGCTCGGACACAGAAACGGGAGCTGATGCTCGGACACACAAAGGGGCGCTGATGCTCGGACACACAAAGGGGCGCTGATGCTCGGACACACAAAGGGGCGCTGATGCTAGGACACACAAAGGGGCGCTGATGCTCGGACACACAAAGGGGCGCTGATGCTCGGACACACAAAGGGGCGCTGATGCTCGGACACACAAAGGGGCGCTGATGCTCGGACACACAAAGGGGCGCTGATGCTCGGACACACAAAGGGGCGCTGATGCTCGGACACACAAAGGGGCGCTGATGCTCGGACACACAAAGGGGCGCTGATGCTCGGAGACACAAAGGGGCGCTGATGCTCGGAGACACAAAGGGGCGCTGATGCTCGGAGACACAAAGGGGCGCTGATGCTCGGAGACACAAAGGGGCGCTGATGCTCGGACACAGAAAGGGGCGCTGAAGCTCGGACACAGAAAGGGGCGCTGAAGCTCGGACACAGAAAGGGGCGCTGAAGCTCGGACACAGAAAGGGGCTCTGAAGCTCGGACACAGAAAGGGGAGCTGATGCTCGGACACAGAAAGGGGAGCTGATGCTAGGATACACAAAGGGGCGCTGATGCTAGGATACACAAAGGGGTGCTGATGCTAGGATACACAAAGGGGCGCTGATGCTCGGACATAGAAAGGGGCGCTGATGCTAGGACACAGAAAGGGGAGCTGATGCTAGGACACACAAAGGGGAGCTGATGCTCGGATACAGAAACGGGAGCTGATGCTCGGACACAGAAACGGGAGCTGATGCTCGGACACACAAAGGGGCGCTGATGCTAGGACACAGAAACGGGATCTGATGCTCGGACACAAAAAGGGGCGTTGATGCTAGGACACAGAAAGGGGCGCTGATGCTCGGACACAGAAAGGGGCGCTGATGCTCGGACACAGAAAGGGGCGCTGATGCTCGGACACACAAAGGGGCGCTGATGCCCGGACACACAAATGGGCGCTGATGCTCGGACACGTTTTTTCTTGAAAATATCAGTGCGGTTCAGATGAATCATGGCAAAGACATATTTTTTTCCACTCTGGCATGTTAAAATGTGGACTTCTGTATACACTACCAAACAGGTGTGGTATACCATGTTGACATTCAGGGTATCGACATAGTCACAATGTTGATGTGTCAACATCCATGATGTTAACATGTTAAAAATGACGATATTACCCATGTCAACAGTTCTATTTTACCCTAACCACAGCCTAACCCTAATGCTCATAAGTTCATAAAGTAGACATGGATAATGTTGACATTTTGAACATGTCAACATTTTAACCAAATAAATCGACATTTTGAATGTTGACATTGTAAACCTGGTGACATTACAGTGTCAACATTTTGAATGTCGGCATAGTAACTGCATAACCTACTAAACTGCCCTACAGTACTGCACACACTGCTAAACCCCAACACACTACACCAATGGATGCTTCTGTGCATTGGATCCCCCCTCCAATATCTGCATCAAAACACTGGAACCTAAGCTAGGTACACACTAAGCTATAATTGGGCCAAACAGCGACGACTTTCGGATGCTCAGTCCGATTATTGCATGTTGGGTACACAGCATCCATGGCCAATTATGGTTTAAAAACCTGTCGGATCTGCTCATCTGATCTGATGAACAATTATCATGCACATTTTGTAGTGTGTACATTTTGGGTGGAATTCAATTACAAGCGAGGGCAGCTATTTCACTGTAAACCCACGTAAGTCGCAGTAAACTGCATTTTCCCCACTTAAATACCGGATGCACTGCTGTTACCGCAGGCGGTAACAACGCGACTAGCCCCGAAGCACTACTTAGAGCGTATATCAGCTTGCACCTCAGGGGGGTGCGAGTAGAAATCTGCTAGGAGCGGGATTACAACAAGGGCAATTGAATAGCTCCTGGCACTCACCCCGGGAGCAACAGTCCTTCGCTTCTAATAGAATTCCCCCCAATCTGTCTGACATAGTTCATTTTAAAATTTGATCTTTGATGATCTTTTGGACATCTAATCATTCAGATAGGAACAGATGCTTCAGTATACACTGGAAATCAAATGTTATTGATGGTTTCAACTGACAGAAAATTGTGGATTGTGAGTAAAATCTTTCCCCCCTCTACCTGACTGCTAACCAATACATTGTACAGAACAACTTGACAGTAATAATCCTATAGACAAAACTAATCCCACAAACTGTTTAAATGCACAAATTAATGTGATGTTATTTCTGGAATAAGAGTCTAAAAAACTGGATTTCTGGAATAAGGGTCTAAAAAACTGGATGAGGTGAACATTGGCCCTGATTCATTGGCCTTCTGGCCGCTCGCTAAGCTGTGGTCTCATCTGCCGCAAGCCCCAGTGAGCTTCCGGCTCTAATAGAGCCGGAAGCTCACCACTGACATCACTCGTGATGTCAGTGGGGCCGTCCCCAAACGGCAGGCATTCCTTCGGGAAAGGCAGGCGTTCCTAGGTTCCCCCTCCCCGCCTACAAAACGGGGCGAGCTGTCAATCAATATCGACAGCCGTTCCGTCTTGTAGTGAACCCAGGAGCGACGGAGCTGCCGTCGCTCGCTGGGGCTCGCGCAGGCCGGAGCCGGCTCTGGCATGCACATGAGCAGTGAGGGACCATCAGGCCCACTGTACATAACGAAAGTGTTTCTGGTTTATGTGGAGTATAAAGAGATTTGCAGCTCTCCAAAATATTTTTATACCACTTCTGAAAACTAAGCAAAACACAACATTGACAGCATTGACCGGGTTGGGTATGAAATACCGGCAATCAGGATGCTTGCTGTCAATAGTGCCCATAGCGGCATCCCGATGCTCGGTATCCTGACAGGGGTCAGGTAATTATACTAACCCTCCCTGCTTCTCCCCCTAACCCTCCTTTCTTGCACTTTAACCCTAACCCTCCCCCCTTTGTGCTTAAACCTAACCGTCCCCCCTTAGTGCCTAACCCTAAACCGTCCCCCCAGTGGTGCCTAACCCTAAACCCCCCCCAGTGCTGCCTAACTTTAACCTTACCCCCCCAAAGCCTAACCCTAACCCCCCCGTGGTGCCTAAACCTAACCCTCCTTAGCTAACAGCTAAGACACCCTGGTGTACCTTCGATTATGGCAGCTGTCGGGATCTAGACTGGCGTTGGGATTTTGACACCTATCTTTAGTCCCAATAACCTACTATGGGATTGTGGGTATATCCAATGTACAGTATTATCAATATTAATATTTGCCATTATGCTACATCATTCACACCCTCTTATACACATCACAAACAGGCCTAACACCCAAACAGTTACCACAGGTGATGAGAGGATATTGAAAGTCATTCATAAAGCTGAAGTCACCACAACATGAGGGATAATCAGGTGTCCCAACATGTCAGTGAATGTTCCAACATGTTTTCTGCCTCCTGGTCACTTAGTCACAGGATCGATGACCGTTTATAAAAATGTTACCAAACAAGCACCTTGTAAGTCTTTTACAACTGGTTTAACCTGTTGTAAGAAGATCCACAAATGACAATTGATTTCCTGCAATGCTACTTACCTTACGGGCGGCTGACAAATCTATGCCATAAAAATGTCACTAATTGCAGATCACACAGAAAATGTTAATTCCCACACACCATGTTGTTATACATGAATCTCTAATGGGTGCATTAGACTTAAATAAACAACTACCCATTATAGTGGCTAAGGATGATTAACTAATAATACAATACTGTTTCATGACACCCTGTTCTCTCATTGGGCTCAATCCAGTTAGAGTTTGTCTCATGAAACTCGCATACATCGCACTAAAGCTCGCACCTGAGAAATACAAGATCTATTTACAAATGCCAATTTGCAGGAGTCGCGACTTTTCTACAAAATGTGTCTTGGGAGAAGTGTATAAAAAAGTGAAGAAACCATACTGGACCTTAAAAAAGTGAAAATTGAGATCGCAGCAGTTAGAACTATACACTGAAGTGGCAAAAGTCATGGGATAGATGGCTAGTATAGGACCCCCTCTAGCCCAGGGAAGTGCAGCAACTCCATGTGGCATCGATTCCATAAGTGAACAGCAGACCTTTGGAGAAATGTTGACCTATGCTGTCTGGATAGCTTCCCACAGCTCCTTGATATTTGTAGGTGCAGGATCTTGGGTGCGAATGGACCTCTCCACCATATCTCATAAATGCTCGCTGGTGAATGTGGTGGCCACAATTCGTCAGAACTCTCCAGAATGCTTGTCGAACCAGTTCTGGACAACTTGGGACCGATGACGTGGTGCACTATCATGCTGGAATATTCCATCAATGTGGGGATACATGAAGTCCACGAATGGTTGCAAATGGTCATCAAGCAATGCGACATAGCGGTTACCAGTCAATGACGTGTTCAACCGAACCAGCGGACTCAACCCATGCCACGTCAATACACCCCACACCATTATGGAACCACTACCAGTCTGCACAGTGCCTTGTTGACAACTGGGGTCCATGGCCTCATGGGGTCTGCTCCGCATCTAAACCCTACCATCAGCTCAAAACAACTGGAACAGTGGGCCTGATTCAGAGCCGCTTGTAAGCGGCTGCTCGTTCGCTCCGAGCGATGTTCGCACAACTGTGCATGCGTACGGCTCGTAATACGCATGCGCGAACCAGTCAGTGCAGTCGAAATTCATGTGCTCGCAAAATAGCGAATGCCTGACAATTTGAGTGAGAGAATGAGGTGTTTGTGGGTGGTAACAGGGGAAGGTGCTTGAAAACGGGGAGTGGTGATCCGAACGCAGGCGTGCCAAAACGGGCGTTTTAAGGGTGTGCATAATTAACAAAGCAGCGTCACCGACCACGTCACTTGGTTGTTTCTTAGCCTGAACTGTTTGCATGATTGCGGTAGGAAAATCCAACCACAAGCACATGCGAGCAGTTCAGACGCCTTTCGATGTACTCGATTAACCTAATAAATAGCGGAGATGACGTAGGATGCGAGCGGCCAGGGGGCGTTTTTATAAAAATAGCGGCCGCAGGTTTTGTTAGCTCGTTCAGACTTAGAGGCGTCAACAGATCGCAAAGAGCGAGCACTTAATTTAAATAGCCAGCCCGTTTTTCAGAACGACCATTCGCAAATAGCGTCCGGCTCTGAATCAGGCCCTGTGACTCATCGGACCTAGTCACATGTTCCAGTCCTTCAGGGTTCAATTAGCAGTATCACGAAACCAGGTGAGGCACACTGTCTAGTGTTGTAGTGTTAACAGGGACATTTGGTGAGTCCCATGGAAGCTTAAGAAAGCTTCAGTGACCTGCTGGATGTGTGTCTGCCTGTCTGGTACCTCTTGCATTGAATGTGGATGTGATTTGAGCCAGTGTCGCTTGTCTGTTACCATGGACAGTTCTGGTCAGGCGCAGCTGGGCACGATCATTAAGCACCCATAGCCAGCCACTGCTCTGTCCGCTGTGGGTGGTGATGCCTTCCATGAGGGATTCCCAGTACACATGTGATACCGTAGATCGAGGAATGTTAAATGTCCACAAAACTTCGGAAATGTAAAGTCCCACCTGTCCGGCACCCACTATCATACCAGTTCAAACTCCAATAATTCACGTCGCCTTGCCATGAGCAGCCTAGCTGGTGTTCAAACTGACTTACAAGATATCGGATTACAACTGATGCAGGTCTGGGCATTTACAATATGTCACAGTACAGTGACACCACCATTAACTTTATATACTGCTACCCCATGACTTTTGTCTATTCAGTGTATAAAAGTCTGTTAGTGGCCATAAGGAAAGTACAGAAGGTTTTTAAAAGGTGTCAAATGGCTGTTTTTGCACTTTTTAATACTGGTTGAAAAATTATAGTGTGTTTTTCATCAAAGTCTCCTCCACATACCTGTCCCACATCATTTACACCTCCACATACCTGTCCCACATCATTTACACCTCAACATACCTGTCTCACATCATTTACACCTCCACATACCTGCTCCACATCATTTACAACCTCCACATACTTGTCCCACATCATTTACACCTCCACATACCAGTCCCACATCATTTACACCTCCACATACCTGTCCCACATCATTTACACCTCCACATACCTGTCCTACATCATTTACACCTCCACATACCTGCCCCACATCATTTACACCTCCACATACCTGCCCCACATCATTTACACCTCCACATACCTGTCCTACATCATTTACACCTCCACATACCTGTCCCACATCATTTATACCTCCACATACCTACCCCACATCATTTACACCTCCACATACCTACCCCACATCATTTACACCTCCACATACCTGTCCCACATCATTTACACCTCCACATACCTGCTCCACATCATTTACACCTCCACATACCTGTCCCACATCATTTACACCTACACATACCAGTCCCACATCATTTACACCTCCACATACCTGTCCCACATCATTTACACCTCCACATACCTGTCCCACATCATTTACACCTCCACATACCTGTCCCACATCATTTATACCTCCACATACCTGTCCCACATCATTTACACCTCCACATACTTGTCCCACATCATGTACACCTCCACATACCTGCCCCACATCATTTATACCTCCACATACCTGCCCCACATCATGTACACCTCCACATACCTGCCCCACATCATTTATACCTCCACATACCTGTCCTACATCATTTACACCTCCACATACCTACCCCACATCATTTACACCTCCACATACCTGTCCCACATCATTTACACCTCCACATACCTGCTCCACATCATTTACACCTCCACATACCTGCTCCACATCATTTACACCTCCACATACCTGTCCCCCAATATTTACACCTCCACATACCTGTCCCCCAACATTTACACCTCCACGTACCTGTCCCACATCATTTACACCTCCACATACCTGTCCCACATCATTTACACCTCCACATACCTGTCCCACATCATTTACACCCATTTTTAGCTTTTTAGAGAAATTCACCTGAAAACTGACATGACTTTTTGGGTCAAATTATGCTATTTAAACCCCTCCAAGGGCATGATTATTCATTGGAAGGTGTGTACTAGAGGTTCTGCAGAGTGTCCTCAACATTTTTACCTTAAAATAAGTATCTCTACCTTTTCACCTCTTCAGGGGGCTGCACAACGCAAATTTCCTATGAAAAAGCAATGCAAGTTTGGAAATGGATTGCAAATGAACTTTGCAGTGCAAGTTCGCCATGAGAACGGCTTGTAGAACCCAACCTGCACTATTTAGTGTACACCAGTGGGTGGGGGGACTGTCATTTGGCAAAAAGGACATTACGTTACAATGCATGGGGTTATGCAGGGGTCACTGAGTGCACCTGGTTGACGTGGGGCTAGATTTATTTAGCAATGCCTTTCAGGAGGCCCTAGAGCGATGGTGGTGTTAGAGGTCGCAGGGTGGGGCTTCGGTCCCCAGCACGCTGGAGACTTTGTGTGGCTGGGAAAGTGGTGAGCAAGGCATGATATGGAATGGTATGTTGGGGGATTTCAAAAAGCCAGGCATATTCACCAGGCCGCACACCTGGCCCCAGCTTGGGACGGTTGGGCCATATGGGCTGCGTGCCAAGTAAGGGTGGCATTGCTCATGGCAGCTGGCCCCCCAGTTGGAAATTGGGGGCAGTTGCCGAGCATGCCCTGACCCACATGGTGCAAGGAAGGGCAGTTGTTGCTTATCTGTAAGGTCAGCCAGGCATGCCCCCCCATGAGAGCCTTGCCCACCAATTCTTTCCTTGCCTTACGATCTCTGGTGTGTGTATTAGCATGGTATGTACATAAATAAAGCTGTGACCCATTTTGCCCAAAACTTGTGTTGTTTCAGTTATTGGGTAGCGCAAGGTTTATTGGGGCAAAGGATGCCAAAATGGCACTGGCGTTTGCTAAGGGGAGGGGTGTGAAGCGGCCCGTGGGCCAGCGGCTCATAACCGGGGAGGACCGGCAAGGGGGTTGGTCCCCGTCTCAACATCTCAGACGACCCGCTGGCCAGTGAGACAGTGTAGCTGAGCTGAAGGGGGAAGGAGCAGAGAGTCAGTTATAAAGAGCAGACTGTAAGCTCCATGAGCAGGGCCCTCGTCCCTCATGTGCTTCACCTTCCCTCACTTATACCATCATCTCCTCCCCACTGCCTACAATGGCCCCTTTCCCTTGGGTATTATGTCTGCTGACGTAGCAATGTTTACAAACCATGTCTTGCAATGTTCTGTACTGTAAGTGACTTCGAGCCTGATTCAGCAGTGCACTGCTGATCGCAGATTCCCAATTATGCGTGTTCGCATGCAGACCCCCGTATAACTCCTCCGGGGGAGATATTAGTGAACGGGATAGGAGGTGTAGGGAGTGTTTTACCTAGTACTTCCTTCTTTTAGTAATACTACAATGTCCCTAACTTTTTAGGTCAGAGTGGCCCATTCAAAATAATAAATAATAAAAATGGATAGTCTTTACGGACAGCTATTGTGACATCCCTAGTGTCCAGATTATTACTACGAAACCATTGTGTGAATTTAGTGATGGACAATCTAGGGACAGAAGAGTATTTAACAAGGATATCTATAAGTAACAGCATTAAAATAATTTACCTGACTTCAAATATTGTTCAGATTTCTCTAGTGCAGGCAATAATTGATGAAAAACTTAAACTGCATACACACGGTACGATCTGTACCACCAACGACTTGAAAGATATTTAGTGAAGTCATCCTGTCACATCTCTGAACAGGCAAAGTTGGCAATATCGTGCATGTTGGCCTGCATGTACGGACGATCCTAGATATCGTTATCGTTCATGCGGGAATGCGCATCGTTGGTCGTTCAGTGCATAAAAATGAACGATATAGTTATCGTTCATAGATATCGTACCGTGTGTACGCACCTTTACAAAAATAATTTAAAATAAAATGTAAAACCAAATAAATTTAAAACAGTATCACATGATAAAATAGGACATAATAATTGATATGCCTAAAAATAAAGCACAAAAAAAATAAGGAAATCTCACTTAAGTTGCAACGCGTTTAACAGCATCCAGACGTTTCCTCAGGGAGTTGAACAGTGTTGCTTTACCTGAACTCCAGCCCCAGAAATATTACTCTTGTTTCTTGCTATTCTATGAGGATGGATGGGAATCCCTTTTTTTCTCCTTAGGCTAAAGGAGTAAGGGTATCCTATTGGGCACCAACCAGACACCACATTCCCTACAGCATGTACATCTTAAGGTCATTGTCCTATTATTGGGCCATTGGATCTTTGAGGCCAGCATAAAGTCCACTTTATATAAGAAAGTTTCATTCCACAGAAACTGACAACTCTAAAGATTGTAAAAGCTTCTTTCTGTCACATAAAGTACACGCCATACATATGCAATGGATTGCCACAATTCCCCTTTCTGCTGGGGCTGGGAGAACGCAGATTATCGATGTCCACGAATCGGTGGTTTTGGTCGCCAATAGGCAGGCTGGTTGTCGACAGAAAGGGAAATCGCAGCTCAGTTGCACATGGGTCCCTTAACCACTTGCTTAACATTAGTGCATGAGATGCGTCCATAGCCAGGAATGCTTTACCTGACCAGGAAATGGGGGAGGGGGGATATGTAAAAATATATAAATTAATGTACAGTGACACATGGGGAGGTGGGGGGTACTAAACAGTGGGGGCACACTGATAATGTTGGTGAGGGTGGGGGCTCGCTACTGGGATCTATTAAAACTAGTGAGTGAGGGTGATAATGCTGGGGATCTTTTGCCACTGGGGGGCTAACTCTGATGGGGGCGGGAGGTGATTTTACAATAGGGGCCTATGTGGACTCGGGGGAGAAAAATACCCTCTAAGTATGTTATATTTTAATAAAACATTTAAATATATTTTTAAAAATACATTCCAAACTTTATTAAATAATAAAATAAAAAAATTCTGACCTTTTTTTTTGGGGGGTGGGGAAATTCAGCAGCTAAGTGGTTAGCAGAGCTGTGGTATGCCAATGCTGCTTATTACAGTATAATGCTATGTAGCACTACATGACTCACACCATGGGTTTGCTTGGGAGGCATCCACCACTCTCTGGCCCTCATTCAGAGGCGCTTGCAAAATGCGAGCGGTCGCTCTGAATGTGGACGACCGCTTGTGTTTTCAAGTGCGGCCTCCTGGTCGCTAGCTAAGCTGTGGGTTACCACCCACAGCTTTAGCGACTGACCAGGTTGATGGTCGCGATGGTCAAGACCATTGCGACCATCGGGGCTTGCGACGAGACCCTAAGGTTGGGTCTCGGCAACCGCAAGCCCCAGGGAGCTTCCTGCTCTGATCGAGCAGAAAGCTCCCCACTGACATCACTGCTGATGTCAGTGCGGCCGCCCACAAAACAGCAAGGGGTTCGCCTCCATTTGTGAAACCACCCCCCTGCCACGCCTACAAAACGGGGCAAGCTGTCGATCAACATCGACAGCCACCCCTTTTGTAGTGAGCTCCGGACAGAGAGAATTTCTCTCTCGCTCCGGGGCTTGCGCAAGCGCAGTGCGGCCGCTGCACGTGCGCAGGGCCTAAACGTCGACCCGCTTGTGAGTGCTCAGCATTTGCGAGCGGGTCTGAATGAGGTCCTCTATGTGAAAGTCCCTGCAGTCAGTGTATCCATGGAGGCCAATCTGAGAAGAGGACTGAGGGATCTCTGTAAATGCAAAGTGCAATTTCTGTAAAGTCCTCTATAATGTAAAGCCCAGTAGCTTTCCCAATACATTAATCGTAAAACAAAGTCTGTTGGTATCTAAATCTGTGCGCTTGTAGAGATCCGGGCAGGGGCGTATCTATAATGGGTGCAAGGTATGCGGTGCACACGGGTCCAGGGGAGCCCACGCCGCATACCCTGCACCCATAGTCTTATACTTACCTGTCCGTAGTACTGCTCTGCAAAGCCGCGCTGCAGAGCAATAAGATCACCGGGAAAATGGCGGCGGACACGATGGCCGCGATGGTCTTGACCATCACGACCATCAACCTGGCCGCTCGCTATAACTGTGGGTGGTCACCCACAGCTATGCGAGTGGCCAGGAGGCTGCTCCAAAAAAAACAAACACCCGGATTCAGAGCGAGCGCTATTTCAGAGCGTCCATCTCAGAATCAGGCCCTGAGTCTGCAGATGGGCCTCCTCCCTTTAAACGCCCCTGGATCCAGGTAAATAGAAATGTGGGTGCTTTAAAAATCCATTAGACTTTTCTTCCTTGCCTTTTTCATAATCACATTTCATGGTCTTTTTAAGTCTGCTCCATTTAGTAAGGGACCTATATGCCTGGGTTAAGCTAGCTACGCAATGTCAGATTTTTTTTATTGGGATGAGAAACGGGGCGATTTTTTGGCAAATTGCCAGCCCCAATATCTGTGCTACACATTATAACATTTTTTATTAGAAGCTGCTGATTTTCCACCACACCACACTGATTTTGCATATGTCCACACAAAATGAGGGTGACATAGCGACAGGAAAACATAGGAAATATCAACAGATTATCGAAAATGCACACACTGCTCGATATCGGGAAATTGAGACCGGGATATTCGTGACTTGGCGAAACGCCAAAATGCTCATTCATACACACTATACAATAAATCAGGCCGATCACCCCATTATTGTCAAATCAGCCCAATAATTGTATAGTGTGTAGCTTGCTTTAGATGCATGTCAGTGTCCAATAAAGTTGCTTTCAAATCATTAACCATCATTTCCTCTAGGAGACCTTTATCCAAATATAATTTCAGCAATTTCTATGTTCAATTCATCTAAGTTGAACTGCAGGTCATCTAGCCGCTTGTTCCTCTCAGTAGTTAGGACTCCTATTCCATTAAAGGATTGTTCAACTGATGTCTGTAAGTAAAGTTATCATAGCTCTAATGTCTGTATAGTAACCCACCAGAGGTTTTGGGTGGCCTGCATTTTATAGTGGTCTCCACAACAGAATTGGTACTGAATGGTATGATACCACTAGTATGCATTGTGTTTTGACTACTGGTCCTGAAAAAGTTACTCTATAGAGAAAAATCTCTGTGTTATATAGAGACCACTGGAATGCTTTCTGTTTAATGTGGATGTGACTACAATGCTATCATTATTTTATAATATTTATTAAGATGTTGTCTATCTATTGTGTATTGGTACTCTCTGTATTCTGTACTGATCACTAAGGTGCCCTCTGTATTGTATATTGATCACTATAATGCTATCTGTATTATATTGATGTCACACACGTTTTCTGAGTTGTATAGAGATCACGAAAATGTTGTCTGTATTATATAAAGACCACTAGAGTGTTCTAGATATTGTATTTAGTTTATTACAATGTTTTCAGTATTGTATACAAAATACTATTAATATTGTAAATCTGTCACTAGATTGCTCTGTGCATTCTAAATTCTGTTTTGTATATACAGTAGATCAATATAATGCTGTCTATAATGTATTGAGGTCACTAGAATGCTGTCTGTATAGTATAGAGGTCAATAGAATGCTCAGTGTGTTGCAAAAAGATCACTTTAATGCCTTGTTTATTGTATATAGGCCATTAGAGTGCTCTATTTAATGTATGCATGTCACTATAATAGTAGTCAGATAGGGCTGGTAGGTATTGTATTTGATTCTTCTCTTTGACATAACAATTTGTCATATATTACCTACATAATCCACACCCACATTATACAAAATATGCCCGCACACACATGCCCATTTCTCCACATGTTGGTAGAAAACCCTAGTCCATTTGCTTGTGTTTGTTTCTCCAAAGCCAAAAGTTGCAGCCACAGAGCTGTTAAGCATCTACTTAAGAAATTAAAACATCTAATTTGAAAAAACAATGTTGTCGTAGCAGCAATAATATTTCTTCTGCTGTCATCAACATATAATAATGGAAATGCTGCCACCCTTCTCACAGGTCATATAAGACAGGAAGATTATTTCATCCAGTTCCACTGGGAAAGTTTTTAGCTCGAAGTTTTTACGCTTCCTTAATTCTAATGTTAAAATAAGTGTAGCACAATTCTATAACAAATACATTGCAGTTGTTTTACAAATATTTTGTGGTTTGAGTAAATAACATTGATTGAAAATATAAATCTGCAGGTTATACTATAAATATTGCCCCGGTTTAGAGGCCAAAACAGGATTATTATAATTTACCTTCTAAAAGCCGGTTAATTATCAAACTGAAACTTAACTCTGTTACCGCATTAATTACTTTGTGAACAGTCAAGTTAGGCTTTGAAAATAGCTCTGTAAATTGGATTGTGTATATCTGAAGTGTATAACTTGAAATTGCTAAAGATGGTCACAGATAGGCCTATAAAAACTAAGTGACCCCATGCAGAGTAGTCAGGCAATAACCACACAAACAATGATACAGATAACCTTATACAAATTTTACCATCATACCAGTAAAACAACAAATCCCCGTCAGGGGGTAAATTTTGCCAATGTGCATTTTTTTCATTTGAAAACGATGCACATTGGTTTGGAGCAATCTCTTATCCATCAAGACCGCTCCTGATTTACTGGCCATTGGTTAAGTAGGTGGGCACCCAGATAGTAACTCATTTCACAACATAGGCTCTGTTGAGGGGTCTTATTTATTTATTTTTATTATTTTGATTAATACATGTATTGCATTGGATCAAGACAATATGAAGATTGAAAGTAACTATATATTACAACCACTACAGACAAATAATGAGGCAATAGGGGCTGGCTGGCAACATTATATAATAAATATATGGGGCATAATAAATATTTAAAGTATTTTGGGGGCATTATTAGTATTTAATATATATTGGGGGTCATAAAAATATTTTAAATATAAAGGGGGTCATAAAATATATTTTCAATATAAAGGGGACCACAATAAATATTTAATATATAAAATGGTGCCATAATAAATATGTTATATATTGTGGTGAGAGGGGTTGTCTGTCACCTGAATTACCCACATTCTGGTGGAATCAGCTCCCTGCAAGGGAGGCTGGAGTGAAACCTGTGCGTTCTGCATTACACAGACCCAGCTGGAATAATCACTGGAGCACAGGAAGGGTTTAAACTCCCAAACACCTGTTGCTCCTTGTTCCCTGCAATGGTTGTCTCACCACAGTCATAGAGTGTCCTAATAGACAGCAACATGGTTAGGCATACCGCGGCTCAGTGGTGCAGTTTGTCAGCTGGAGTTGCGGACACCGTCCAGGCAGGGAGAACCTCCAATTCCTGCAGGTAATAGAATCAGGCTGGAATCGGGAGACACCTTATTGTCTTTATAGGAATCAAAGTACTGGTTTTGAAAATAGGAGCCGCTATATCAACTGATGTTATCATGCAGGTGTCTACACTAGAGATCTTTAAGATATGACATTTTGTATCTGAATGGGACATTGTTGCAGTATAAGTTACCACTGTGTGTTTATAATTACACTTTTATTTGGCTGCTACCTAAGATTTAAAAACTAATCTGTTATCTAGAAATTAGTTATTTTTATTTGTCTTTTTAATAAATTATTCATTAAATATATTTGCTTGTTTTGACTAGGACACGCCAGCGCAGTACCTCCTATTTTGGGATGCTGGCATACCTCCTTTTTACTGCTGCAGAGTGCCTCAAACCTAACTGATCCACACAGGTCTAGTATTTGCTTATCTTTTTGCATGAAGAAGACACGCCTGGAAAGGTGGTTCGGAAGGCTGAAGGGTGTCAGCCGTCACCAAGGAATATGTGTAAAGGGGGGGAGAAATGTGTGGTGAGGGTTGTCTCTCATCAGAATTACCCACATTCTGGTGGTTGTATCAGGCTCCTTCCAAGGGAAGCTGGAGTGAAACCTGTGCGTTCTGCATTAGCAGTGGAGGTGTGGAATTCCAGGTTTTCACATTCACACAGACCCAGCTGGAATAATCACTGGAGCACAGGAAGGGTTTCAACTCCCACACACCTGATGCTCCTTGCTCCTGATGCTGAACAATTTGGCCAGGTGATAGGCATGGGGTGGTGGTTAGCATTAAGGTGCCAGGACCTGGAGGGTCCACAGACATTAGTGCAAGGAGTGCTGGGACATTTACTTTTATGTTTATTTGCTAATTTTCTGTTATGTGCCTGTGTGTATCCAGCCCTATGCTCACGTACACTAAGGTGCAGTGTCTGCTACCATTAAAAGCCACTGTTTTACCAAGTACCTGCCTGCCTGGAGTTTTCATTTCTATACCCAGTGTTACAATATTAAAAAGGGCCATTGTAAATACTTTAAATATAAAATGTGCAAACTTTATTATATTTTTCCAATACTTGGGGTACAGATTTATTTTGAAATAATACAGGGGTGATGTGAAGAGGCAAAAAGAGGGTTTTTTTAAACTTTTTTTTATTAACACAGGCTGACAGGCAATATAGCTGAAAGTTTTGGCAGTTTCAGCTATTTTACCTGTCACACCAAATTATATCCAGCAAATTGTATTATTTATATGTAAAAATGTCAGCAATTTATGATGAGTTGTGATTGAAAATGATGGTTTTACTGAGATTTTCCCCAAGTTTGTTGTAATGAATTGGGTGGTTTGCAAACCCAAATAAACTCTAGAAAGCTGTGATTTCACAAAATTGCCCTCAGATGGCCAGCACTAGAGGTAAAATGGACAGAATACTTTATTTGTGTTCACAGTTTTCTGCGAGATAGGTGAATTAGGATTTTTGTTTTTGAAACAATAAAAATACAAGAAATATTTATAATCAGAACAGTATTATTATATACTTGCAATTTTAATAAGTCTGTTATATATAACTATATACTTTTAAATTACCATGATAATAGATCGTAGAAAGAAAATGTTTTATTTTTTTTTCATATAAGCCATACTCTGAATCATAAATGTGTTCCAAATATTAATTTAGCAATTCAGTAATAATCTAAAACAAATATATCAAAAGTCAATTTGATTACTAAATTAAAATAACTGACATTCCTTCATTTATTGCAGATCTTGAATTTATTTACAGTATGTGCAATTTAATCCGCATGGATTGGGAAACCGGTGTTTGGGAAATGCTGCCAATAAATGAATATAAACTGTAATAATGTAAATAAACAAAAAAAAATATTTTAGTAACTATAAATTTGTCATATTTTATGGAGCGTACACACGGTCAGATTTGTCAGACTTGTCAGATTTGTCAGATGAACGATTGAACGATTAAACGATCTGAACGATTTGAACGATTTTAACATAGTTTTGAACGATTTGAACGATTTGAACGATTGAACGATTTTTGACTGCATTAAAATGAATGGAATCGTCCAAGTCTGACTGCAAACCCATCAGATGTCAGAAATCGTTATCTGACCATCGGGAACGCGCATCGTTGATCGTCCATCGTTCAGGCATGTCAGATATGAACGATTTTCCTTCAGATATGAACGACTGAACGATTTTTAAATCGTTATCGTTCATATCTGAAGGAAAAATCTGATCGTGTGTATGCACCATAAAATAAGTGAACTCTGTACATGTTCTTTACATAATAAGCAGGACATTGTCCTGCAACATGATATCTTAATTTTGTAAGTGAATGCAAAACACTTTGCTTCACGTATTATTTATTTATTAATAGTCTTTTATAGAGCACCGACATATTGTGCAGTGCTTTGCAGAGAATACTCATTCACATTAGTCCCTGCCCCAGGGGAGTTTACAGTCTATGGGCCTGATTCAGCAAGGATCGCAACTGCTAAAGCGTATGCAGACGGCAAATTGTTCTCACTGCGTATGCATCGCAGTGTGCAAAGGCACCACTGCAATCGGGTCTGCGATCGCAGTGACTACGCAGACACATCGCAGAGTGATTGACAGGAAGTACCGCTTGGTGGTGGTGACGGGGAGTGGTCGGAGATACGCAGGCGTGCCAGTGCGTTTGAATGCCATTGCAGGGGCGTGCATAAATTAGCCAATGAGATGGCCTATGCAGCTTGAGCTCTCACTGTGTGCAAGAAAGTTAGCAATTTAGTGGTAGGGTCCAGGGGCTGGCTGGCAACTTTCAGCCTGGGGGGCAAACAAGGGCAAGTGGTCCAGATTTTCTACCAGCGAATGCAATTTTAAAATGGGCGTGACAATAATGTTGGGGGTGTGGTTTGCGTAATGTGCCGCTGCAGAGCAGAAAATATTTTATTTTTTTGTTTTTTGCAGGGGTCCTATCCTATATGTGATAGCTATCTATGGGATGGGATGAAATATATTGCAGCTGTCCAGTATGTTTGTTACTTATGTACCATGCACATTGACATTTACGTAGGGGGAAAATTTAGTAATTATTTAGGTGACATGCACATGTGCAAGTACAACCTACATAAATATCAATGTGCATGATATATAAGTAACAAAAACATAAGACACCTACACTATATATCATTCCATCGCCTAAATAATTACATATAGTATAGGAGGACCCCTGCAATATATAATAGTGAAGTGTCCTATGTGTTTGTTACTAATATAAAATATGCTTGCAGTGGCACTTACGTTGCACTTGCGTGTGTAGTAATTCTTTAGGTGACATTCACATGTATATGTCACCTAAATTAATATATGTGCAAGTGCAACATAAATGTATGATATTTTATATAATTAGTAAACACATAGGACCCCAGCAGTATTTATAATACATACAGTATACACAGGGCTGGCAACAGAAACCTTGGGGCCCGGTACACTAATATCTCTGGGGCCCCCAACCCCCCCCCCCCTTCCTCGGGATCCCGGCGGTCAGAATCCCGACGCCGGCATCCTGACAGGGTTAGTATATCGATACCCGTCGGTCGGTATCCTAACCCTCCCCCTTCTCCTTCCTCCCTGATGCCTAAACCTTACCGTCCCCCCTAATGCCTAACCCTAACCCCCCCAAGTGGTGCCTAACCCCCCCCACTGTGGTTTCTAAAACTAACCCTCCCTGCCCGCGACTTACAACTAAGGCGCCCTGCTATACCTACAGGATTCCAGCGTCGGTATCTAAACTAGCGTCAGAATTTTGACGCCTATGTTTAGTTCCAGGTTGGGACTACGACACTGGGATTTATTAGCTGGCAAACTGACTGTATCCTCTCTATCTAGCTCATGTATAAGTTAGTGTAAAAAATAAAAAATACGGTGTGTGTGTGTGTGTGTGTATATATATATATATATATATATATATATATATATATATATATTCATATATACTTACACACACACACACACACAGCAAGAATGGCGGCACTCAGTGTTTACAGAAATACTCTAATATATATATATATATATATATATATACACACACACATACATACATATGTATACACACACATACATACATATATATGATACAACATTACAATGACAATTACTTACCTGACCTGGGAGACTTTACCACTTAAAGAAGAGGACTTGGAGTGTGTGGGTGAGGGAGATCGGGGGAGGGGGGGTATGCAGCCCATTGCCCTAATATAAAATAAACGTGAGACAGTGACACGCTCAAGTGCCACTGCCCCCCTTACGGTTGATGCTAGATCCCCTGCCCTTACCTGTTTGCCGTGCATGGATGCCGTGTAGCTGCTGCTGGAGTCCACCGGACATGGATGGGGGCGGAGCCATGAGTTGTGGCTCACAAGCTCCGCAAAGGCCCATGGGGAGAGCTGCTGCGGCTGGGCATGCGCGGCAGCCCTCCCACGGCCATTTTAGTATAGGGAAGCCTGGAGCCAGGACTCCGATGCCCGATCAGAGCTCCGATCGAGTAGCTGCGGCCGGGTAGGTAGTGTGGGGCGGCCTGGCATAGGGGGACATGATGGGACTGGCCCATCGCCGGTGGCCCAATCTTCTCTCAAGCTGCGTAGGGAGCTGGAGCATCCGCTGCCTGCCTGCTGGAGCCTTGCGGCCCGGGAATATTAAAATTGTACCGGCCTGGGGGGCAGATGGCACCCTTCCCCCCGGCCCAGCCCGCCACTGGTAGGGTCAGACCTGCCTTAAATGTGCGAGTGACACCGATGTACTTCGATGTTACTGATGTTTTTGCTGGATTGCCAGGTATTACAGATGTGCTAGAGGGGAAGTGGACATCTACATGTCAGTGAGAGTGCTTTTTGATTGCAATAATTAGCATACTTTCGCAGCAGAACTGCATGCGCGATTGCTACCGTGACAGCAATAGCGATCCTTGCTGAATCAGGCTCTATATTCCCTACCATACAGACACACTAAGGTTATCTTTTACCACAATCTTTGGTTTGTAGGAGGAAACTTGTACAAACATGGTGAGCATAGGCATCTTTATAATGGGGGCACAGACCGCACACCCTGCACCCATAGTTAAAAATACTTAACCGCAGATTCCGATGTGCTGCTCCGCACAAGAATCACTGGGAAAATGGCGGTGGCCATTTTCATGGTGATCTGCGCATGCACAGACAAGATGTCCCTGGGAAAATAGGAGCGGGCGCCATTTTCCCGGAGACCAAAGTATGCGCAGTAGATTCTGGCATGAATACAGAACTACAAACGGCGGCTGCACACTGGCCCCCTCCTCTCTTAAAACGCCACTGATGGTGAGAACATACAAACTCCACACTAATAGCACCCGATCCATAACACCAAGGCTGTGAGCCAGACATGCACTTGCATTTAGCAAACAACATTCCCAGTCATAAAGCTCCATAATGAAAATGTGATTATATCTTATATATTGACATGACCACTAACACATACAGTCAGGTGCATAAATATTGGGACATTGACAGAATTTTCACCTGTTTTGGATGTAATTACCCTCAAATTAAATCTGAAAGTCTGCAGTTAAAGCACATCTTGTTTGTTTCATTTCAAAATCATTGTGGTGGTGAATAGAGGCCAAAATATGAAAATTCTGTCAATGTCCCAATATTTATGCACCTGACTGTATATTGTATTAGTCCATTTTTTATGTCACAATACATCCTGATCTCACTATGCTGGGCTAATCTCATTATAATGTCAAACATATTCAGTTAAAATCCTATTGCTTTAAAATCCATGGAAAGTACATTGAAGCTTTGCTTTAATCAGCAATGATCAGGTGTGTATTTCCTATTACAGGATTACAATGTAATCTATGTATAAATAGCTGTTAAGTCATTAATGAATGCCTACTGACATGGCCCACTTAACCCTTGATCAGGAATGACAGTTTCATGACTATTATAGATTCTCACCATAGTATTCAAGCCCATAGATACTACAGCACAGATTGGCAGGAGTCTACTGGATCACGCTAAACAAACTACTGAAAAATAAACAAAGCTTTTAGAAGTAGGCGCTCTCATAGGTGAAACTAGACATTGGTAATGGGTGGTCCCAGTTCCAACCCCTCACCAGAACTTATGTCACCTTCAGTGTTGCCTATGGAGCATCCAAAAAATAGGTGTGGTTACTCATCACGAGTGGCGTAGTCATTTGAAATGGCACTCCACAATAGAGCTTCCAACTCACATTACACCACACAGTAGTGCCCCTTATTCACATTATGCCACATAACTCCACACAGTAGTGCCCACAATGCCACACAGTAATGTCCATTATTCACATTATGCTACACAGTAGGGCCCCTTATACATATTATGCCACACAGTAATGCCCCTTATTCACATTACGCCACACAGTAGCATGCTTAGTGCACACTATGCAACACAGCAGTACCCTTATTGCACATTACGCCACACATGAGTACGCTTATTGCACACTATGCAACACGCAGTACCCTTATTGCACATTATGCCACACAGTAGTACCCTTTATTCATTTTATGCCACACAGCAGTAACCTTATTGCACATTATGCCACACAGTAATGCCCCATATTCACATTATGCCACACAGTAGTATCCTTATTACTTACATTATGCCACAAAGTAGTTCCCCTTATTCACATTATGCCACACAGTAGTACCCTTATTGTACATTATGTCACAAAGCAGTACCCTTATTCACGTTATGCAACACATTAGTTCCCCTTATTCATTTTATGCCATTTATCCCAACCCCTCCATATGAAGCCGCGATTCTTAGCAATTATCTCCCCATCCTGCCCACTTCACTAGGCAGTGGGTGGGATAAAGAGATTCAGACACTCTTGCAGAAAATTCACGAGACTCCACAGCTTCAGAGAGAGTAGGTAAGAACTGATGTTGGAACAGTATAACTGCTATAAGGCACAGTCTAACGGCTATGAGAGAAAGCAGTGGTCTACCTGCTCTGGCCTGGTGTGAATGAAATAGAAAACATTACACATGTGAGAGGTCTTGTTACCTTACTTATTGAACCACCCTCGTGTATAGCCATATACCATGAGGCTCTACATTGCATTCATTCAGCATTGTTACCTACTAACCATTGTGCCAGATGCTAACCGTTAGACCTAGTACCTGGCATTTATAACAGCATTATATAATGTGATATATGGAGATATCTGCTGCATTTACTCCATGGTAAATTCGAGGGATAATTAATATTTGCGGGTATTCCTCGAAACAGCTGTTTTCAGGGAATATCTTGCCAATTTTATTATATAACTTGACCCCATTGAGTGAATTATCATTGTGAAGCAAAACTCACAGATATATTGGTAAGCACAATATGCACTGGAACTTTTTGGATACACATTGTTTAAAAATAATACACTATATTAGGCGCTCCTTTCACTCTTCACCCTTTCAGAATTGGTTACAGCAGGCATACAACACTGGGAGTGAGCTGCCCCCAAGAAACACAAGGGAATGTAATTTAATTTATGGTTTGAATAGCTTTATATTATATGTCACATCAACCCCTCTAAAATATACACTATCAAACTGCTCATCTTCCATCACTGTATGACAGAGTTTCCCAAACTCCGCCATAACAATCCAGGTTTTAAGGATATCCTGCTTGAGTCCAGATGGTAAAATCAAATTGACTGAGGTACTAATTAAGTTTCCTGTGCTCAAGCATGGATAACCTCAAAATGTGGATGTAATGGCGGAGTTTGGGAACCTCTGCTGCATGGGATATGTGTGAATGTGTTAACTCTTTTACATGAGGCAACTAACTTGTATCTTAGAATTAGTGGTCCTTTAAATAAAAGAAAGCAGTGTGCTGTTCATTTCCAAGTCACTTTAAATGACGTTATCCTGATGCATGAGATCTGTGTGAACAGTTTTGTCAGTACACTTTTAGCTTCTATTAATAAGAGCCAGGATCAATACTAGACACAGAGCTTACACCACTTCAGACTATAGCCCTCAGTCAGCAGTGCACTGCTGAACGCAGATTCCCAATAATTGGGAATCTGCGCGTGGCAGGACCCGTTCTGTGCATGTGCATTACATAGTGTTCACTCTAGCTCTGGCGGCAGACAGGGCACCGGAGCTAGAGAGGGCACCTCTGTGCGCACAAACCTGAAAAGGGGGCGTGTCTAAGATGCGTCACCTTATCATCACTCTTGGGGGCGTGTCCTGCACGTACGGACACGCCAGGCAGCCCCCAAGCGCTGCTGAAAGGTAGACTAGATGCCGGGCGCATGCGCCCAGCGTCTATTCACCGGCGGTGACCGGGTCACCGCACATTTCCCCACCTGTGGGACACTGCAACCCGCAGGTGTAGACGGCACCCACAGGTGCGATGCGCGGTGAGGGCAGGGCGCTTTTTGCCCCCCAGAAGGAGGACAGGGCGCTTTTTCCCTCCAGAAAGAGGGCAGGGAGCAGCGCCCTGCTAATACAGCCTAGCGGGAATGCTACATTACGGGTCCTGCAGGATTGTAGGCAGAGTGTCAGAAGATTGTCAGTGATTGACAGTCTTTCCATTTGGGGGCAGGTGGGAGGTGAGAGGCCAGGATCTCCGTCTAGCTGACAAGAATTTCCTGGCCTCTTTCCCTCATCTGCGATGGCCGGCCTGCATGACCCCATGGTCACTCAGCCGGCCAGTGGACACGATGTTCCGATGCGGTGTCCATGGATGTAGCACGGAACATGAATGCATGCAGAAGGCATGATGCCTCCTGCTGCATTACCATAATTGCAAAGACAGAATCGCAAAGCTGTCCCAGCCAGTAGCAGGTGCCCCATGCCTCAGTGCCTTCCACAGACCGTCGGCCCTAGGTGGGCTTGGATGCCCCAAGGCATTTGCTTTGTTTGCCTATGCCTAGAGCAGGCTCTGGGTGCACAGGTAACAATTTACTCTATAACCTACAGCAACCAATCAGATTCTGATTATGTGTAATACAGGTGATGCAGGGCACATACATATAGTACAAAAGGGAGCCACTATATCACACATTTTAATACATATCTTTTTGTGCAATATAGGTGAGAAAACAAAGTAATTTAGGGATGATAAAGGATGCTATTACCAGCATTCCAACACCGTGACAATGCGTTCACTTATTCACCACATACATAACCAGTAGTGCATTCACAGCATGCCTTCATTCCAGATTATGCCAGCCATTTGCAGATTTGTGGGTATGAATCGGTTGCCAGTCCACCTGACTACTACTATAGGATAACCACTTTCTATAACTTTTAATTTTCTTGCTAGAATACTGCCCGGACTCACCACATTTATGTCCTAAATGAAAGACAAGTGAGGGGGTAATGGAACGGTCTTTATTACATATGCCAATCTTCTGTGTTTTAATGATTTTATTACATTGGTTTAAGTGTTCCTAGAAATGTGCAATACACCTGGAATATGAAAAAGGCACAGATGGTAAAAAAAGCCTGAGGCCTGGCTTTCAGCACATCCGCAGACATGTACAAATCAAGTATTGCAGAAACAAAATGCTCTATGGCTGTCCACCGAATACAAACCTCCCACATGGACCTTCTTCAACCACAAATTCTCAGATAATCTTGTAATGGGAAATCAAGTATCTCTTTGCATGTGATAGTACTGTAGTAACATTAAGCAAAATCCCACTCAGCAAGGGACAACCTATGCAGAGACTAACATCTTGGTCAGCAATATGTGTTCTTCACCCTAAAACCATTATACTTTAATTTTGCAAAAATAGGTGTATTTGTAATTATCAATGCACCAGTTTCCATAAAAGGCCCAGCATATGTCAAACAGCTATTTTGTTATTGTGTGTTAGTAGCACCTATACTACAACAAATCAATTTCAAACTCCTCTAACTCACTTACAAAGCCCTCAACCACTACATCTCAAACCTCTTTTCCACTCACACTGCCCCTCACCCGCTTACTTCAATCAACGACTGTCTACTTTCCTCCTTAATGGCCACTTTCTAAGGGCTATTTCACACACACCGGTTTTGACCGGCCGGCAAACAAAACGGCCGTTTTTTTTGCCGTGTATAAATTTTAGTGAACTATGTAAATAGATGGATCCTTTCAGACGGCACGGACACGGCACGGTGGCCGTGTTACAGCCGGGAATATCCACTGACAAGGACGGCTGCTGGGCTGTGTCCGTGCCACCACTGCAAGTCAGTGAAGTACATGTTGCTATGTTTGCTCTCACACACACACACACCGGCTTTTCTGAGCTTGTACTCGCCCACAACTCCATCTTTTCCAAGTGTTGTGGTACCTGAGTGTCAACATGACTGTCAACTGTGACATAGATACTGAGAGGCTGATATCATTAGTAGAATCCAGATCAGTTTTATGGGACAAAACAGAAGATATTTAGAATGATAGAAATGCCACTCAAAAGGCGTGGCAAGAGGTTTGCTTTGAATTAAAACATTTTTTAAATGTGTTGGGAAACAAGGATAAAGATATATATGGTTAGTTCTTTTATTTATAGTACTGTTTTCAGTTATTGAGTATAAACTAGTATTATCTTTGAATAGAGCTGCTGCTGAGCCTGCCTACTACACTAAGAAAACAAACCACAACATTAAAAACGGCTCAAAGCCGTTGCATGTGAAAGGCACTGATTGCCGGCAAAACAATGGCCAGCTTTGACCGCTTTTTTGCCGGCCGATCGAAACTGGTGTGTGTGAAATAGCCCTATGCCTTCAGGACTTCTCCTGTGCTGCCATTGTTCTCTAGAATATCTTCCCCGGATTAATAAGACTTTTGTCACTGCCTTTAAACGTGAGCTAAAAAATTTACTTTTCACTGAAGCCTACCACACCTACACCTAACTCTTCAAATGTTGCACCCCACTGCTCTGCTCCCCATGCCCACTCTGTGCACCCCCCTCCCCCCCCCCATATTGCTCTTTTAGAAAGTAAGCAGGGCTCTCTATCCTGATGTCTTGTTACATAATTAAGCATTCTGTGTGTGGTAATATTGCATCTGTCAATTTCTTTACTGTACCTATCTATATTGTTCACTGTATACAAGTGTAATCCTGAATGTGGATTCAGGATTACATAGGAAAGCCTATGTACTGTGCTACAGAACTCTTGTGGTGCCATAGAAATGGAAGATAATAATAAGGATGATGATAATAACAATAATACTACTACTACTAATAATAATACAAAAATATGGAGAATTAGTCTTACATTATTGTATACAAATAGTAAACAACATAGATTGTAAGCTCCATTGGGGGCAGGAAATGATGTGAATGGACAAATATTCTCTGTACAGCGCTGCAGAATATGTGTGCGCTATATAAATAACTGGTAATGAATAAATAAACCTGCAGGAGCTGCTATAGTACTTGATGAAAGTAAAATAAAATTTTAGGTAGAATATTATCGGGCAACATCGTCACGAGTTTTTATCAATTATAATAAAATATGGATGCTATTCAGCAATATTTTGAGCAGGAACAGCGGTTGCGGTAACACGCTGTCCCTGCGATGTCACAGAAGGGATTGTTTTTGGGATTCCGAAAACAATCTGTTCTGTTTGTTCCTCTGCGCATGCTCATGAGCTCGGGAACAGTCTCCGTCCCTGCTTGCGGTGACCGCCGATGGGGTAAGTACAGCTCCAGCCAGTCCGAACTGATTGACATGTGTATACAGGCTTTATACTAGCCTGTATACATGTATATTTATGTGCTTTTATATTTAACATTTATATATAAATGTTAAATATAATAGCCCATAAATATACATGTATACAGGCTAATATAAAGCCTGTATACACATGTCAATCACTTTCGGTTGGTTTAACAGGCTCTAGAGCAGTGATTCCCAACCTCGGTCCTCAAGGCACACCAACAGTCCTAGTATTAGTGATGTCCATGCTTAAGCACAGATGGTTCAATCAAAGTAACTGAGGTACTAATTAAGTCACCTGTGCTCAAGTATGGCTATCCTTAAAACCTGGACTGTTAGTGTGCCTTGAGGACCGTGGTTGGGAACCCCTGCTCTAGAGTGACTTACCTGTCGGCGATCACCAGAAATCAGGCACAGAGACTAGGTGGAGTTACAAAATGCTGCAGGGACTTATGGGAAAATTTCTCTTTGTCCAAGCAGTTTTTGGGATATTTAAGTATTTTCCTCATATAACGCCATTCTGAGATGGCATTAAATAAAGGAAATATTTTTCGAGTGATTTTACGCTTTTTGCTTTGCTGAATAGCAAAAAGTGTTAAAGCACTGTAGAGGTCAATGGCCTGATCCCTACAGTGCGGTACTCAGTGAGATGGGAATTAGTGGAGAAGATAATTGCGTTATCTTCTCCATTATACCATTGCTGAATACGGGATTTACATAAAAAATACGGAAATCATAGTTTCCGTATTTTTTATGTAGACCCCTGAGTGAAGCATCACTAGACACAGGAGAAGTTTTAGCTCAATCATATATTTACTTTTTGGCATAATTAATATTTACTTTTTATGCAACTTCAAAGTCTTGCAGAGTTTACTGAACTCAACTGGAAGCCAATTAACCCACTCTAGTGTATTCATAGTAAAGGTAAACTGTCCAATAATCTAAAAACACAGTTATTTTATTAATACAAAGTTGCCATATTCTACAGTATTAGCATAATGATTATGCAGCTATTTAACATGATTGCACACTAAAGTAAACATGGTATTTGTTAAGGGAAATTACTGATAATATCTATTGTTTTTTTTGTTAAAGAGTCAATGTAATTTAAATGAATTTGGCAAATGAATCCAGTCAGGTTTAATAATAATCTATAACACAGTTGGAAAAGACAACATTTTCGCTTTATAAATGGTACAACCATCATACAGTAGTGTTGTTGTGTCTCTGCATATACTGTACACAAAGGGGCACAAAGTATCCATATGACCTTTGTTTGATCACTAAAATAAAATGGAGCAAGGTATAGAGATGATTAAGCCCTATGATAGCCAGAGGTCTGTGTTCTAAGGGTGTGTCCTACAGCAAAATGCTCTGTGCAGAACAATGGTACACTGACAGCTGACATAATACTTGTGGCTCTCCTCCTAGACACACACTGCACTTTGAGGGTTCACTTGTATTTACTCTGCACTATCACATCAACCAATAGGATTATCTGATTGGTATATGAATCCAAACTGACCAAAAGCAATGACATAGGTATAGTTGCAAAAGTAGAATAAAATATAACGGTTTTAAAAAGTCATACTTTTTTTTTACAAACAAATTAAATAAGTACAGTATTGTAAACATGTATATTGACATACGTGTTATTAATGAGTAAAAGCCATACAAAGCAGTCATTTTAATTGTGTAGATAGACACCAATTTCAGTATGTCTTTTCACAGATATAAGGCTAACTTTGCAAACAAACGTACCTACAGTTCATTGTAAAGCCAAAATCACAGTTCAGTTTCAGCTGCTAGTGTTTTTATTATTGAATTCCAAGCTAAAGAAACAATGGGGCAATAATACAAATGCAGCTTTGATAGTGGTTATTATTGTTGGCAAACTAGATGAAGCAAATCAACAAAGTGATCTCAACAGGAGATATGAAATGAGACGCACATGGCATTAGCTGCAATGCCAGTCTCTGGGAACAAATCCCTGCCACAATGACAATGGAAAAGCCTGGCATTTGCTCTAGAAAACTTTTCTGATTATTTTATTCCAAGATAACTACAGTGTGTTGAATCCTGGCAGAATAAGCTACAGATAGCTCCGCTGATTTCCCTGATTACCTTCAAGAGGGTTGGCCATATGTACAAACCACTACAACTCAATGTTTTCATCAAGAGTACAGTAAAGTTCTTTCACTTTAAAACGGTGATAAATAGCCACAAAAGCTGACCCAGTTTTTTGCAGTGAAGTCATCCTTCTGGGCAGGTGCTTTGTAATTTACCTGTAGAAAAGATTAACTATTGCCACTGGTGAATTGCTAGCAGGGCATAAGAGCAGGCATTAACAAAGCAAAGTATACAAGGGATGCTACAGTAATAATGGTCAGGTACTGTGGCAGTAAAGGTAGGTTATAATTAAAACGACAATGGATCACTTTACTTGGTTTGCGTACACGGAGAGATTACAAAGCACAATGACAGTATAGACACGCACACACATTCCCTCCACATAAAAGTGAACAAATTGGGAAGGTACCAGTCTGGACATATTTCCATATCTGCAATGCGGACCATCTGATCTCCAGTCACATCAACGTGCCGGTAGTCTGCAGAACGTTCATTCATGTTAGTAAATCATTACACATTGCAGTCATTACCTCTAGAGGAAATAAGGTCGCCTCGGGAAACTCACCCTATAGATTTCAGCACCACGTGTAAAGGGTCAGCTCATGGGGAAGCGCTGCTGCTCACTCACACATGGGCAGGGGGACAGCAGATAGGACTGTATGTATATTGTATGTATGCAGTCACCGTATCCCCGCCCTGTCATACACACAGCCCGACAGCAGCCCCTGCTCCTCTTGTGATCAGCGGAGGAAAACGCCCTTCTCACATCCCGGGGGTATGATATGGATCGTTTATTCCAAGGCGATGCCCCGCATACTGATGACGAGGGCTGGGAGGGCTAGGAAGAAGACACTGCACCTCCTACAGAGGCAGATGAAAGGTATTGCTGCTAACCAGCACATCAACCAGTGCTAAAAATAAATCCGGTCAGAAGATATCTGAGGCAGTACTGCCATCCCAATATACAGCGGGGAAAGGATGCCATGCAGAATTACCACTGGATTCCAAGAAGTTCAAAGAGATACACAGTAATCAGCAGCAATCCTGTATACACTATATAGGACATACAGTACTGTACATACACTCTACCCAGCGAACAGTGTAAGTCACCTACAGTATCAACAGGAATCCTACGTTATGTCATCTTATGTTATGTAAACGGACACACAATGCAGAACACTCAGAATGAGTTTGTGCTAACTGATGTCATACCCTGCCGAGCTCTATGGGTGCTCAGAGTATATAGGACAAGATAACACTAGAAGGATGTTCTCATTCCAACATCAGACATCATAAAAGTGGCAGAATTCTGACACACAACACACGCATCATACTGTAGCACAGGTGCGGGAGTACCGCAACCTGCATCCTATTACACTGTGCGGTCATGTACTCTATACATGTTGTCCGCATTGGTGGGTCGCTGTGCGGCCACATATCTAGACAACAGCAGACATCATAAGTGTCAGAGTAACCTAATTATTCTTCTCTGAGCCATATAAATTACTAACACAAAAGCTATGTTATCATGCAGCACTGACTTGCATTACGCTCATAGAAGTACAGTAGCAAATAGAGAATTGTATCAATTAAAAATGCAGTGAAAATACCAATATATTTAACATTACAATTATTTTTGTAACATTCACAAATACATGTGAAAAAAAATACAAGGAAACTAGAATCAAAACGTGTTTTATTTTGTTGTGCAAAAATGACAAATAATTGTGGTCAGAAAAGAGGGCTTTAGTTTGGAGGAATTTACACCGTGATTATGGTGTCATTTGTGCTTGCTATATTGCTGTCTTTGGATAGTTATGATCACAAGCTAAACCGTAAAGTTCATTCATATTTCATTGTATGCATTGTATGAAAAAAACACATATATTTCTCCAATCATCACCTTAAGTATATATTGTATAAACTGTATATAGTTCAGTACAGTAGATTGTGAAGTAACAGTAGCCCTTGCCCTCTCCCACTACCTCAAGCTAAATATCATAGAAGGAACTAACACCCTGTAATACTTAGTATATACTCTAGCCAGGGGCGTATTTTTAATGGGTGCAGGGTGTGCAGGGCACATGGGCCCCTGGGTCCAGGGGGGCCCGCACTGCACATTCTGCACCCATAAAACTTACCTCTCCAGAGTCCCACGTTGGCTCCGGTGTCCCCGCCTGTAAAAATGGCTGAAAATGGCCATTTTCCCGTCGTTTGCGCATAGGTAGTACAGGGAAAATGGCCGCCATGGCCATTTTCCCGGTGACCTGTGCATGCACTATAGACTCTGGGCACACTATAGTGCCGAGAGACTATAAGTGTGGCGCTAGCCGCACACCTCTCAGTGCGCAGTCGGCCGCCGGACGGAGGAGAGGGCAAGCGTCGGAGACTGCACACGGGCCCCCTCCTCTCTAGAAACGCCCCTGACTGTACCTTCCTACTCTAGTAGCAAAACATGCTATTACCCGTGTACACTCACTAGTTACTAGTTTACCTTTTCTTATTGGACAGCAACATATCAAGCTATGACCCACATTCAATTAGAGGCGAAAAGAAAAACATACAAAAAAGTTTCTCTATCCAAAGGCAGGAGAAAAGAAGTGCAAAATCTCTACTTTTGAGTAAAAAAGTGGGGACTTGGGCCCTGATTCAGAGCCGGACGCTCTGACAGAACGCTCGCTCTGAATCAGGGCCAGTCTTTTTTTTTTAGAGCGTCCTCCTTGCTGCTCGCATAGCTGTCGGTGGCCACCCACAGCTATAGCGAGCGGCCATGATGATGGTCGCGGTGGTCAAGACCATCGCGACCATCAAGACCATCATGGTGGTCAAGACCATCGCGACCATCGGGCTTGCATCGAGACCTTTGTGGTAGGGTCTCGTGGCCGCAAGCCCCAGAGAGCTTTCGGCTCAAACAGAGCCGAAAGCTCTCCCACTGACATCACTTGTGATGTCAGTGGGGCCGCCCCCAGACGGTAGGCGTTCTCATGGGAACACCTCCGTCTGGGCAGCCACCCCCCCGGCCCGCCCACCAAAGGGGGCATGCTGTCACTCAACATCGACAGCACGCCCCCTTTGGTAAGAGACCCGGAGCGATGGATTGCCCATCGCTATCCGGGTCTCCGGCATGCGCACGACGGAGCCGGCTTCGTCATGCGCATGCGCTCTGGGCCACCATCGACCCGGCTGCGAGCGCTCAGCACTTGCGACCGGGTCTGAATCAGGCCCTGGGTTCAGACCCCTTTGGGCACCCCCCCCCCTAATGACTAATTTGGCCAAAAAAAATTCTAAATACCCCCTAAAAAAAGCCATGTCATTTTTGGGGTGAACAATGCAAAAAGTGTTTGAAAATTGGGCTAAAGTACTTAGATGGGTTTTGGGGGCTTTATGGATGGGACAGGTGTTTTTAGGATTGCAGGAGGCTGCAGCAGGTGTGTTTTTCACATTTTTTAATTCTTCACTTTACAATCCCCAAAATATACTAGTACCCATTTACATGTACCTCCAATTTAACTACAGAAATTATTTTTCCTAAAACACATTGCTTAATATCATTTTTCCACACTTATGTAAATATGCATATAACAGCCCTTTGACTCAAAATATGATCCCTACTTACTTTTATTATGGCTAATAATACACTTTTATATTGATTCCCCGGGTGAGTTAGGCTTTATTGGGGGTACAGACTGATTTCCCCCCAAAAAACTAACTTTTTTGCCAGTTCCACTATTCGCTGCATTCTCTCATATGTTTACGCCTGTTTTACAATTGAATAGGGCGAAAAGCGGGTGCGCGCATTGAGTATTCAGGTGAAAAGTTTGCCTCAAAACATGCGAAGGAGGGAAAAACTTTGCACTTTTCGGCGATCACGGTTTTTCACCTCTAATTGAATACGGGCCTATCAATGAATTCCATTTACAACTCTTCTCTCCTCTTTTCTTACTAATAAGCTCATTAGTCCAGTAATTTTGCAAGAAATCTGCACAACACAGCTCTACTCCAACTAGCTGTATGGATATATAAAGATTCTAGTTTTGCAAGGTAACACCCCCCCTCCCTCACCCTATCAATCAGAATCCAGGGTGTCCCAGCCAGCTTCTGTCTAATCATTGCTCTATCTCCTATTGGAGGATATGGGAGAGGTTCTACATCCAAGTGATCTGACACCTCTTGTGCCCACAGCTCTAAATGGATGACTGCCCAACCAATCAGACAACTCGCTCAGCACAAGAATGACTGGTTTCAGATTGCAAATGTTAAGCTTTTCTGGCCTTGTCATGTCAGAGAGCTGGCCAGCTGTGGAGTATATGAAATAGCTGGGGTATGAGGGAGATGTGCTACTACAATGTTACTTTGGTGGACCATTGCTTTCTTATGGGAACTCTTTTGCTAGAAAGCAGTACCTTTGGACAATTGAGAAATAGTTTACTTCTTTCAGATATTACACTAAAAAGAAGACTATATACATTAAGATTATGAGCATATAAACCATTAATATGCAGCGGTAGTAGGAATAAATGTGAAGGTGAGGGTATGACAATTAAATAAGAAAATATTTTGTAAATAAAAACACAGCCGGAATAAATAAAAGCGTAGAATGTAATAAATGGACAAGGATTATGCCAGTGGTTCCCAAACTAGATCCCGTGGTATTCAGGGGCACCGCGTGGCACTTGCAGGTTGGTGGTCCAGGACCAAATTAAATTATTTATGGTCCATGTGATAGGCAAAGCCAATGCTGGTTATTAATTAAAATTTATTTTTACATAACAAGGAGCACTGTTGAATTTGACAGAAATGCAATATTTAATAACATAAAACATACATATGTAAAATTCCTTTGCATAAATATATACAGTAACACAGTAAAATACTTTGACATTAATTCCAATTGACATTATATATATATATATATATATATATATATATATACTTTAACACTAACAGCACTTTGCCAGCAGATATGGAGAAAGTTTAGACTAGATCAGTCTTTGTTCCGCTTCCAAAAAAGGGCGATGCACAGGAATGTAGCGACTATCGGTCTATTGCACTCATATCAAAATATTGCTGAAGATTATTCAAAGATGCATGGCCTACTTTATAGAGAAGGAGCTCCCAGACACGCAGGCTGGATTTCGCAGGGGTCGGGGGACCAGAGATCAAATCGCAAACCTGCGATGGATTATGGAAAAGACTCGAGAGTATCAAAAGAACGTGTACATTTGCTTCATTGACTACAGCAAAGCATTCGATTGCTTTGATCACGACAAGCTATGGAAATGTTTACGGCAGATGGGTATTCCGGAGCACCTGGAGAAACTGATGCGATCGCTATACATGAGTCAATAAGCCACAGTCAGGACAGCTTTTGGCAACACGGATTGGTTCAAGATCTGAAAAGGTGTTCGACAAGGCTGTATTTTCTCGCCAGAAATGATCAAGGGACGATGCAGTTTGGACGAGTCTACAATTGGAGTACAAATCGGAGGGAGGAACATCAACAATCTACGATATGCCGATGACACGACTCTGCTTGCTGAAAGTAGAAAAGACCTAGAACATCTGGTCAGAAGAGTCAAAGAAGAAAGCGAGAGCATGGGACTGTACCTCAACATCAAGAAAACAAAGATAATGACTACGGAAAGTGACGATGCAGTCCATATTGCAATCGATAATGAGGAAGTCGAATCGGCACGAGACTTCCTCTTTCTGGGTTCTAAGATTGATCGCAGTGGAGAATCATCTACTGAAATAAAGCGACGAATTGCACTTGGCCGCAATGCTATGCTAGGAATGATGAAGATATGGAAGAACAACGATATCAGCAGCGCAACAATGCAATTGTTTTTCCTATCTTTATGTATGCAAGCGAAACCTGGACACTCAAGAAGGCAGATCGCAAGAGAATTGACGCTTTGAAATGTGGTGCTGGAGGCGAATGCTGCGCATACCATGGACAGCAATGAATACGAACAAGGCAGTCCTAGAGCGGGTCAAACCAAAAATTTCATTAGAAGGCAAGATCACCAAACAACAACTCTCGTATTTTGGACATGTCATGCGGGCTAAGGGCCTGATTCAGAGCCGGATGCTATTTGCGCTCGCTCGTTCAGAAAATAGGGGTGGCTATTCAAATGAACCGTTCGCTCTTTGCGGTCTGTTCACGCCTCTATGTCTGACTGAGCGAACAAAACTTGCAGTCGTTTTTTGGAAAAATACGCCCCCTGGCCGCTCGCATCATACGTCATGTCCGCTATTTATTAGATTAATCGAGTACATCGACCAGGGTATGAACTGCTCGCTATTCTTGTGGTTGGTTTTTGCTACCACAATTTTGCGAGCAGTTCTGGCTATAAAATAACCCAGTGACGTGGTCAATGACGCTGCTGTATTAATTATGCACACCCTTAAAACACCCGTTTTGACCTTTAAGCACGCCTGCGTTCGGATCTCCACTTCCCGTTTTCAAGCACCTTCCCCTGTTACCACCCACATACGCCTCATTCTGTCACTCAAAATAGCAGGCATTCGCTATTTAGCGAACAAACGATTTTCACCCGCACTGACTGGTTTGCGCATGCGTATTACAATCCATACGCATGCGCAGTTGGGCAAACATCGCTCGGAGCGAACGAGCAGCCGCTTACGAGCGGCTCTGAATCAGGCCCTAATTCCCTAGAAACAGCGCTAATGCTTGTATTCGTCAGCGGGTCCAGAAGAAGAGGACGCCAAAGAACTCGTTGGCTGGACACAATAAAGGCTGACACGAACATGCCCATAAATGACCTGAAGGAAGCGGTCAGAGAAAGAGAAGCGTGACGTTCGCTGATCCACAAAGTGTCCGAAAGTCGATGTCGACTAAACGGATAATCATCATCATCATATATATACTTTACTATTCAGAAAAACTAAAGGAAAATTCCTTCTTGTATAAACCCCAATGGGAGTAGCCACTTTGTACCCTTGTAATAAGTAACAGTTCAGAAAGGCCGTAAAGTTCAGATTTGACCCTTTAAATTTGTTGGCAATTACACAGCTCCAATCAGCAGCACATCACAGTGAAAGGCGGTATTAGTGAGAATTACACAGTCTTAGGAGGAATATCATCATCTCCTTTCTTAGGATCTTACCGCTTCCACTCTTGGGATCCAAACAAACTGTATGATCCCCGTTTGCAGAGTCTTTATAGGGAGCGCTGATATTGTGAATTAGTGTTGCTCTTCGGGAAGGGAGTTTCTTTATACTTTTCCCGTCTGCATGTAGCCGCCTGTGACCAGCCGTCTTCATCCATAAAACCTGTCTACCAGCCGGAGAAACTAAAAGTATAAGGAAACTCCCTTTCCGAAGAGCAACATTGTTTCACAATATCAGCGCTCCCTATAAAGACTCTGCAAACGGAGATTATACAGTTTGTTCGGATCCCATTGGGGTTTATACAAGACTGATTTTTCCTTCTTTCTGAATAGTAAAGTATGTATGTATGTATGTATGTATGTATGTATGTATATATATATATATATATATACATACATCAATTGGAATCAAAGTCAAAGCGTTTTCTTGTGTTACTGTGTATGGGGGTCATTCAGACCCACATGGGAACGCCTCCGTCTGGGCAGCCACGCCCACCAAAGGGGGCGTGCTGTCAATCACCATCGACAGCGCGCCCCCTTTGGTGCGATACCCATAACGACGGCTTGGCCGTCATTATTCGGGTCTCGCGCATGCACACGATGGAGTCGCCTCCGTCGTGCGCATGCGCACTTGGGCAACATCGACCCGCTTGCGAGCGCTCAGCTCATACTCTGTAGGAGCAGCTCTTCATAGAGAGAATAATTAATTGACATTATTAAATTTATAAGCGCCTGATTTCTATCTTTTGCGATTGTTTTTAAAGCCAGTGCTGGTGGCTACCAATCATAAATTATGTGGGCAAAAAGAAGTGCAACCCTGTCCACCACCACATAACTGACCCTAAGGATGAGAGGTTAGCACAATTTACTTAATATAATACATTTTGCTGAAATTCTCAGTAAGAAACTTTTGGCTTAGGGGTGCTGTAAAACAATCCTGATACCAGTCTAGGGTGCCATGATTCTTGAAAGTTTGGTTATCATTTGATTATGGCATAATATATAATATATACATCATATATAGCCATAATATACAATTGATGCAGAGGTGTCCTAGAAACATGCAAATACATCAAATAAATTAATTAGTTCTAATTACGTCAGGATGCTCCAGAAAAAGCAAAGCTTACCAGGGAGTCTTTGCTACAACTGAAATCAGTCACAATATTTATAAATACAGATATCTCTGGATATATAATAAACTACCCCAACTGTGGGCTGGGATCTGCAACATTGTTTCAGCCAATGCTCCAATATTATAAACTTCATCTGCAGGAATGACAATAAGTTACTACCACTCTCAGGGGTCTATATACTAAGCCTTGGAGAAAGATAAATTGGACAGAGAGAATGTACCAACCAATCAGCGGCTGTGTTTGAAAAATGACAGGAGCTGATTGGTTGGTACTTTATCTCTCTCCAAGGCTTAGTACATAGATCCAGTGATACAGTGTTACAGATATGCCTTATGCATTATTATACATGTAATCACTAGGCTACATAGAGCACACACAAACCACTACTAAGCACAATGCAGTGATCCTAGTGCATGATTATGCTATGCAGACATGTGCAGTCAGTGCTGCATTATGTATTGCTATGTGAGGTATACATACACATGAAGCGGGTATTACAGCCAGTCAGGGCTGTGGGTCATGTCCGCTGGCCTGCTCCTTCTGTCCGGCTGCCTTCACTCCTATCTCCCTGAGCTACCGGCCACAATAAAGCAATGCATGACGGGAGGCCTCCCGGAGCCTACAGCTCCCACACGTTTCCTATAAAAGGGTCCCGGGGTGTCCGTCGTGATCTCCGGCCAGGAGATAGGTTCCGTGTCGCCCCTGCAGCGCTGCCGGGGTGTGTGTACCGGTACGTGGCGACAGTCTGCTGCAGGAGAACGCACAGGCTCCTGCTCAGGTGCAATGCGGTCACCATGGAAACGAGGTCACCCAGGAAGAGGCCAGCAGGTGTTCTACCAGCTACAGCCGCTAGGGGCTAACGAGAGGCACAGCACAGTGGTAAAAGTAGTTTTATTACTGTTACTGATTCCTGTCATCATATATATAGAAGATAATAGCTATCCCAAGTGGCATCAAATACAGGCTCATTTACAGGTAAATGATCTATAGTCACAGTTATGCAGATTAGAGAGTTTTCCATAATTTGAACACGTCTAACACTTTACAGCTCCTAGTCCTAAACTATTTCTGCCCTCGGCATCCTCCTCACTAGATTATTTGCAGAGCTTCTAGATGACTTTAGCAGGCGATTCTTGATTATCACACATTGTATGTGACATTATCACTTAGCAGCAGCAAATGCATACATTTTTTCCATATAGTCTTTTGGAATGTTCTGAATAATGGGATTCTGCATAAAAGATCCCATACAGGATGCGTTCTGTATCCTGACTCACAATGTCGGTGCCGGAATCTCGACACATCAGAATCTCAGTGACAGCATCACGACAGCCAGATTCCCGACGGCAAGTTTGGGGTTGGGGTGAGGGTCATGGCCATACAAAGCTGGGCCGGGCCTGGGTGAAGGGGGCGTGGCCTATTCACGGGAGGCATGGGCACGCCCCATAGGGAAAAAAACCTTTTTGCAGCGCCGTGAAGCGGGGAGGGGGACGCTGTGAGACCCCATCCCGGAGCAAATCCGGGTTGGGGGGGGGTTTGCGATCGGTGTGATCGCTCCCCTCCACAGACAGAGGAAACTGCGAGTGAGTAGTCTCCCACTGCAGCCCAGCCCATAGCAGCATGTGCTGGGCTTCTGACAGGTGAGAGGGAGGGGGGGGTGGCGTCAGACCTGTGCGACCGTCTGGCCCCTCCAGCAAGCCCTGGCTCAGGTAATTAATACCCGCACCCCCCCTCTTGGCATTCCTGAGGAGGGTTAGGGGTTAGGGATAGGCACTAAGGTGGGAGGATTAGATTTAGGGTGCAGGGAAGGGAGTGTCAGGTTCAGGCATTAGAAGGGGTGGTTAGGTTCAGGCATCGGGGAGGGAGGGTTAGGGGAGGGGTAGGGTTAGGGTGCGAGGTGGGAAGTGTTATTGTTAGACTACAAGAAGAGAGGGTTAGAGGGGGAAGGAGGGAGGGTGAGTATACTTACCCGACCCCTGTCGGGATACCAACCATCGGGATGCTGCTGTCGGTATTCTGAAAGGAGGCATCCTGACAGACGGCATTACATACCTTTCCGGTGAGGTCTGGCAGCATCCCCCTCCTCAGCTCCGTCCTCCGCTCTGTTACTGTCAGCCTATTGCATGCTCATGACACTTTCACCTGGTGGGGACACAGCAAAGCCTGGAATATAGAAAGGCTGTTGCTGGGTCCTCACTGCCGGCAATGGGGACTGTATCTATAGATGGTGTAAGCGATACAGTGACAAACAGCTGTAATCTTAAATTACCCATTTGTTACATTTTGAAAGGAGGACATAACCCCTTTAGCAAGTGCCAGGGGCGTAACTAGGTATTTGAGGGCCCCATAGCAAAGTTTGTAAGGGCCCCTATGTACCACCCAATGGTGAAAATGTATATAACACATGTAACTTTGAAAAGGAAGATGGGCCTCCCTCAGCTCTGGGCCTCATAGCAGCTGCACCCCTTGCACCTATGGTAGTTACGCCTATGGGAAATGTTAAATGCAGTGGCAAACGCAAGATTTCCAGAGGGGGGTTTCCAAATGCTTAATTTTTGAGCGAGTGTGGCCTGTCAATGAAGAGGGCAGAATTAGTACTTAAGACATTAGATGCACCAGTAGGCCATCCTGCCTGAGCTGAACATATTTATTTTAGATGTGAGTAGCATTCCAGAGCATGGGAGCAACTCCAGGAGTCTGAGGGAGCAGCAGAATAACCTAGCACTGCCCTGGACATACTGTATATGTACATATTGGGCTCTATAGCAGTGCATCTCTAACAGTGCATGTTTTCCAGATCTTCTATTTGTTGCACAGGTTATTTATTACTGGCTGATACATGTTAAAAGATCCACAGGTGGTGCTAATTATTTCATTTGTGATACTGAGAAGAACATTCAGCACTAGTAACAATCTATTATATTACTATTTCTATTGTGGTTATAGGGCCTGATTCAGAGCTGAACGCTCTGACCAGAGCGCTCGCTCTGAATCAGGGCCCTCCTCCGTGAAAATGGAGCGTCCTCTTGGACGCTCGCATATCTGTGGGTGACCACCCACAGCATATGCGAGCGTCCATGATGATGGTCGCGATGGTCTTGACCATCGCGACCATCGGGCTTGCGACGGAGACCCTGCGGTAGGGTCTCGCTGCCGCAAGCCCAGGAGTGATTTTGGCTCTGTCAGAGCCAAAATCACTCCCACTGACATCACTAGTGATGTCAGTGGGGCCGGCTCCAGACGGTAGGCATTCCCATGGGAACGCCTCCGTCTGGCAGGCACGCCCCCGGCACGCCCACCAAAGGGGGCGTGCTGTCAGTCAACATTGACAGCACGCCCCCTTTGGTGCGAGACCCGGAGCAACAGCTTGGCTGTCGCAGTCCGGGTCTCGCGCAAGCGCACGACGGAGCTCCCTCCGTCGTGCGCATGCGCAGTGGGGGAACATCGACCCGTTTGCGAGCGTCCTTTGCTCGCGAACGGGTCTGAATGACCCCCATAGTGTGGGCTGGGGAGGGGGGTTTCCAGGCAGACGGAAACCCCCCCTGTGTTTCTCTATGAAATGGGTTATGTCTTGTTGTTAAATGGGGCCCTAGAGAGAGTATATCTTAGGGCCCCATTTAACAATGAGTTTAACAAGCTCAGTTTACTGCTGTTTGTCACTGTATCCCTTACACCATCTACAGACTGACTGTCACTCATGCGCATGACACAGAAGCCCGTCCCTCGCAGTGTTAGCTGCGCGGAGGATGCAGATACAGTAGGAGGAGGACCTCGCCGACGGGGTAAGTAATGTTAATTGCCAACGGCATATTTGTTAGTATCACTGCAATACTAAATAAAATATGCAGCTGGTATTAACTGGGGCTCTTAGTTTGCTTTCCAGAACATTTACATTGAGGACATAAGAACACTTTGTTTTATCTATAAAGTATATAGCCAGAATTAGCACTTATACCATGACCAATTTATCCACAGCTTTATTAAATGGGTCATGTTGGCATATATACAACCAGAATTACATATAGCCGTTAAAGTCATATATTACACATATGGATGTACTTGGAAATGTCCATATATTCCTCAAATAATCAACAGCAACATAATATACTCTTTTTCAACCTCTTAGATGTAATTATTATGATTTATAATTATTTTATGCGGTTTTATGTTTAGATTTATTGAGGTACATTTCATATACAAAAATATTATATTATAATGAAAGTGAGGAAACATGACATGATAGGGATTATTGATCTCCTAGGTCCATGAAACATGGCATGATAGAGATTATAATGCTTCAAGGTCCACTGCCTCCTGGAATATCATTTGAATGCTGGCAATTATATAGTACTCAGTATACTTTGTATACATTAACAGATTCTATTTTCCTAGTGTAATCATGACTATGACATCTTGCTCCCTCTGTATGATTCAAAGTATTGTGTGACAGGCCAAACCTGAACAGGTCTTACACAACACACGGGATCAGAGAGAATGTAGTGTATAGGACCAGCACTGAACTGATAACATTGAAAGTAGCAAACAATAGAAAAATAAATGTTTGAACATTTAGCTCTCCTTGTCTGAATGTGTCTTTCTTATGTAAAAATGTATTACATTTATATTCCCTATGCAGTGACGTCACTAGGAACTGCAGGGAGTGTGGGCAGCACCAGGTGTCACTATTCAAGGGAGTGACACCAAATTAGCAGAGCTGCTCTGCTATTTTGGTGTCACTCTTTCAGATGGTGTCACCAAGCTGCAGTGATGGATGATGCATGAACAAGGCCACGCCCCATATTGTGTGCTTTCCGAAGGCGCATGCGATGTCTGCAGTCTGCCGCACCGGGTGTCACCGCTGTCCCTATGATATTTACATCCCAATAGCCAAAGAGCTAAAATTATAATTATTTTAGAAAAATATAAATTTGATGGCATTCTAACTGTAGTACAGACATGTACAAATGCTGAAGCAGAGGACCTCATTCAGAGTCGGTCGTTGTGGCCGCACGGTCGTACGCCACCGATGTTCGCTAAACTGCGCATGCATAAAATTCGCAATGTGCATCCGCAAACTAGCTATTACGATCAGAAATTGCTCTCTCCTTGAACACAGCCAGGTCGTTAGTTTGAGTGATAGGATGAGGCATTTGTGGGTGGTAACAAGGGAAGGTGCTTGTGAACGAGGGAGTGGAGATCCGAACGCAGGCGTGCCTGACTATGCAAACGGCGTTTTATGGGAGTGCATAATTAACTAAGTAGTGTTATGGTACATGTGACATGGGAGGTTTTTACACTGACTTGATCGTAGTGCTTAAGAGAGGGTATGGTCAACCTTAAGCTCTACGACCAGCTCCGATGGTTCCCAATGGTCTCGATTAATCCTTATATGCCCGGAGATGACGTGTAATGGGAACGAGAAGGGGGCGTATTTTTAGTCTTACGGCCGCATCCTCCCCTCGCTCATCCAGCTAACGATCCCATCTTAATGACGCAACTTGCGAGCGCTTCATTTGCATATCCGGCCCCTTTTACCTTATGACCGTGCGGCCACAACGACCGACTCTGAATGAGGTCCAGAGTTCTGAATCAAATTAGCACAAAACACAACTTTCTATATGTACTGCAAACATGTACTGCTAACATAATAATACTAATAATAATAATTGAAACTTTTTGGGTGTATTATATACTAAACCAATAGTTTTTGGAGCCTAAAGTCATGCGAACTGTTTGAACAAGGGTAAGGACACACTAGAGTTGGTATATTTACAGTATGTCACAAACATATCCTTTTGGTAGTTTTTTTTTTGCATTAAAGGTTTTTATTTAAATCAACAAAAAAGAAGAAACACATCCACAGTATTCCACAAAATTAAATTATCATACAACATAAAATAAATCACAAATAAAAAAATATATAACAAAGCATGGAACAGAACATAAGTTGAGGGCAAGAAGGGAAAAGGAGGGGAGGGGAATGAAAGGGGAACCACCGGAGATAATATCCTAAAAATTAATTAAAATATGAGGCGAGTCAACAAATTCCACTGATATGGCCTGAATAGGAGGGAGAATCCTTAAATAGAAACCAAGGTCCCCATATGTCACTGAACTCTGTATATCTAGCAGCACCAGACATCATAAGATCATCCATAGACATATAGAAATCCAATCTGGAGAACCACTCTGCTATAATTGGTGGGGTACGGAGATCTACAGTGGACTGGGATTACCGCCTTGGCAGCACTGTTGAGGTGTTTCACAATCAATTTTTTATATAAAGACACAGGACCCTCTATCTTATTATGGAGCAAAAATCAGGTTCTGAGCTAACGTCCTGGCCTACAATCTCTTTAGATAAAGAGATCGCCAAGTTCCAGAAGAGGCGTAAAGAAGCACATTCTCACTGAGGGGAACAGCTGAAGCGTATCTCCAATGTATAGCGAAAACACCAGGGTACATTTTAGCAAGGACTGAGGGACATCTGTACCAGCAGGCCAAAACTATAAACTGAGTCTCCACTACTGAATAGCTAACCGAACAGGACACAGTGGTCTGAAAAATCTTATCCCAATCTTTAGGGACTAATTGTATACCCAGATCCCTTTCCCAGTCAGCTGTGAAGCGTGGCAATGTGGAAAATGTGTCTTCAATAAGTAATTTAGATCCAGAAGAGAGAAAATGTTGGGGCAGGACTGAGACTGACACATTGATTCAAAAGGAGTCGGGAGTCTATATGCAGCCTCTCAGATCGATTTACTATGCAAAAAATATTGAATAGGGAGATAACTACAAATCTCTGAGGCCGGTAGATCCCAAGTTTCCTGAACTTGGTTTAAAGAAAGCACCCCAAACGAGGACACCAGCTGACTGACACTCGTCACCCCAAACTGTATCCAAAGTCGATATGTGGAGAAAATTACCCCTGGTGGAAGTTCCAGATTATGAAAAAGAGGGGTCATAGGATAGATTGTAGTCTTTTCCTTAATGATTTCCAAAGAGTAAGAGTTGGGTCTACAGTGGGGTGGGTAATAGAGGGAAGGACCTGTAACCACGCTGTTAATCCAAGGCATCCTGGGAGACCGTGGCTCTCAAGCCTCACCCACTATCTGTCAGAATCTGGTCGTGTCCATTCGAGGACAACTACTGAGGCCCACCGCTTCATAGTAAGTAAAGAAATGGGGCTACTGAAACCCCCCCAAGTGTCTACGTCTAAAGAGAACGTCATGTCTAAAGCGAGGCTGTCTTCCACCCTACACAAAGTTTCTCACCAAGTGGTGAATGTTCAGAAAGCAGCTCTTAGGGACGTAAATCGGCAGGGTCTGGAGCAGATAAAGTATTCTAGGAAGTATATTCATATTGATTATACTCTCAATACCCAACCACAAGAACGTACCCCGACGCCAGTCCCAAAGTTCACTTCTAATCTTTGTCAAAAGAGGTAAAGAGTTATCTGAATACAACCTGGACAGGTCATGGTTCAACCAAATCCCCAATTATTTAAGTTTCCAGGGATGCCAGGAGAAGAGGAAAGAGGCCTGTAAACCTTCCGCCACTGTGGTGGGAGTGTAAGGTAAACTGCTATAGATTTAGAGTAGTTTATTTTGAAATTAGAGTGAAAGCACCAAAGTCCCGGAACTCAGAAACTAAGTTAGGTACCAAATAGAGGGGTTGGTAAGGTCGGCCAGAAGGTCATCGGCAAACAAGGCCAGATTATATTCACGCCCATCTACAAACAACCCAGATATGTCAGGGTTTAATCTGATAGCCCTAGCCAATGCCTCCATACACAAAACAAAAACTATGGGGGATAGGGGGCATCCCTGTCTAGTGCCATTAAAAATCCGCACTGGGTCGGAAAAGGCACCGTTTATCTTAATACGTGCCGTAAGTGCGGAATATAAAGCCAGGATCCTATGCAAGGAGGCAGGACCCAAACCCCTCATGAACTGCCAAATTATTCTGTCAAAGGCCTTCTCTGCGTCAGTGGATAACAGAAGAGCTAAGGACTTTTCCGTTACAGCAAGATGCATCAGGTCAATTACCTTGGTGGTGGTGTCTCGTGCTTCCCTGCCCAGAACAAAACCAACCTGGTCTGTATGAACTAATTACTATTATTATTATTATTACTATTATTATTATTATCCTTTATTTATATGGCGCCACAAGTGTTCTCCAGCGCCTTACTTAGTACATAAAACTAATAAGTGAACAAAAAAAAAACAAGTAACTTACAGTACAGTGAAGGACATTATATACATTGCTGCAATAGTGATTAAAACACACACAATAAGCAGCAGGGAGTTGGCAGAGACGTGTTAGGTGCCCTTATAAGGAGTAAGGAGTAGAAGAAAGTGTAAGGAGAAGCACATGAGGGAAGAGATCCCTGCTCGTGAGAGCTTGCATTCTAAAGGGGAGGGGCAGACAGACAGGCGTGACACAGAAGGGGAAGATAGGGAGGAGAGAGTATTATGTGGGTTAGGATGAGAGCTGGAAGACCTTGATGAAGTAGTGGGTTTTGAGAGCCCGTTTGAAGATATGCAGTGAGGTGGAGAGTCTGATAGGAAGAGGGAGAGAGTTCCAAAGGTAGAGAGCAGCACGGGCAAAATCTTGGAGGCAGTAGTGAGAGGATGTAATCAGTTCGCAAGAGAGGCAGCATGCATTTATTGAGCGAAGTGGACAGGCGGGAGTGTGAAGGGAGAGAAGGTCAGAAATGTATGTGGGGAGGATTTAGTGAGGGCTTTGTAGGTGAGTGTAAGAACCTTGAATTGGCATCTGAAGGGGAAGGGGAGCCAGTGTAGGGCTTGAAGGAGTGGGGAAGCAGATGTAGAATGTCTGGAGAGGAAGATGAGCCGAGCAGCAGCATCGAGGACTGATTGTAGTGGAGAGAGGTGGGAGACTGGGAGGCCAGCTAGGAGAAGGTTACAGTAGTCCAATCTGGAGATGACCAGGGAGTGGTTGAGGTTTTTAGTGGCATCCTGGGTGAGGAAGGGTCTAATCCTGGAAATATGTTTTAGGTGAAAGCGACAGGACTGTGAGAGGTGCTGAATGTGTGGTTTAAAGGAGAGGGAGGAGTCTAGGATAAAGAAATTGTGGGAAGTGAGGTAATGGAAGAGGGTGGGAAGATGATCAGCTCAGTCTTAGACATGTTAAGTTTAAGAAAGCGCTGGGACATCCATGAAGAGATAGCAGAGAGACAGTTGGAGATACGGGTAAGAAGAAAGGGGGAGAGGTAAGGGGTGGAAAGGTAAATTTGAGTATCATCAGCATAGAGATGATATTGGAGGTCAAAAGAGTTAATATGTTCACCTAGAGAGGATGTATATAGGGAGTAAAGCAGAGGTCCAAGAACAGAACCTTGGGGAACTCCTACTATTAGTGGAAGTGGGGGGAAGAGGAGTCCTGAGGGGAGACAGAGAAGGAACAATAAGAGAGGTAGGAGGACAGCCAGGAGAGGGCAGCGCCATGGAAACCAAGAGAGTGAAGGATTTGCAGGAGGATAGGGTGGTCTACAGTGTCAAATGCAGCAGAGAGGTCAAGGAGAATGAGCAGAGAGTAGTGGCCCTTGGATTTGGCAGCAAGGAGGTCATTGCTGACTTTCGTGAGGGCAGTTTCAGTGGAGTGGAGAGAACGGAAGCCAGATTCAAATGAGTCAAGGAGGGAGTGGGAAGAATGAAAGGTGGTAAGGTGGTTGTAAACAATATGCTCAAGGAGCTTGGAAGCAAAAGGGAGGAGAGAGATGGGTCGGTAGTTGGAGAGTATATTAGGATCCAGGGTAGGTTTTTTAAGAATGTGGGGAGACAAGGGCATGTTTGAATGCAGAAGGGACAGTGTCAGATGATAGGGAGAGATTGAGGTGGTGGGCAAGATGGGAACAGGCAGAGGGAGACAGGTAAAAGAGTAGACGGGAAGGGATAGGGTCAAGGGGGGAGGTGGAAGGAGGGGAGGACGAGATGAGGGCCATGACTTCCTCTCCAGAAACAGGGGAGAAGGATGTCAGAGTTGGTGAGACAGAAGGGGAGGGGTGGTCAGGGAAAGGAGGGGCAGGAGTGCTGAGGATTTGATGGGATAAGATATCCTCAGATATGGAGTACATTTTAGACGTAAAGTAGGTGGCAAAATCAAGGGCAGAGAGCGAGGAAAGGAGGCGAGGAGGAGAAGGGCAGAGGAGGGAGTTGCAAGTGCAAAGAGACGCCGGGGGGTTTGCGGACTGGGAGGAGATGAGGTTCTTGAAATATGATTGTTTGGAGAGGGACAGGGGAGCACTGTAGGATGAAAGAAATTTGAAATGGAGGAAGTCAGCCATAGAGCGCAATGCAGGAAGAAGAATCTTCAGTCTGTTCACAATAAGCTTGGCAAATAGTTTAATATCTGTAACAGAACAATTTTTGTTCAAATTCCCTGCGCTCCTGGACCGCAGCCTAGTTCACGCTTTGGAGCACCACACCTCAAGATACACAGAAAAAGAAAAATGAGCGATTCAACTGGCGCTGTCCTTTTGGAGGGATCATGTCTAGATGTGGCCCTTAAATTACACCAGACCCATAAAGAAAAGGAGACTAATTAGTCATAGATGGTCTTTAATTAAGTGCATAGGTGGAGGTGATAATCTCCATTCACCTAGTCGCAAATAAATGCGTTCCCTGAAGGTATCTTTATATGTTAAAGATCATAATCAGGTAAGCTTCTTTCCACAGGAATAATACCACAATTGGAACCACGCTCACCTTAATTCAGATATAGATGTTCCTAAAAAGGTTTCTTTAGACTTCAGTATGAAGAGAGTTCACCATACCCATAAGTGTCCTTTTATGTATATTTATTCCAAAAAGTCTTTAAAAACAATATAAAAATTCCAACATGATAAAAAACAAAAAGTTCCTTTAATTAAAACACTATCAGCCCATAGGGGTAGTTTCTCAGTCATGCATCTGTATCTCACCCAGAATGAGTCACAAAAAAGGATGGCTGGACCATATAAGTATGGAAATATGGGAAAAAAACTCCAAATGGTGTAGTGTTCCCCCTTACTTCTTTAGCACAAACGCGTTTCCAACCTCTCAGATCCTTCCTCAGGGTGTATGGGGTTATCTCACAAGATCATATTTATACCCTATCCTCAAAAAAGGGGCTTGGTTAAAATCAGAGCTAATATTAAAACATGGAAAATAAATAAACATATAAATCCTTCCTTCAGCCTAAAAAAGATATCACTAAATCCCTATATCGATAGCCTACTTTCAGATATTACTTATATTAATAAATATGTAATACAACACACATAAAAAATGCATATAGTTATACCAAATCAGTCTTCATTCCAGTCCATACTTTCATAAAGACCACACATAGTGGCCGTTCGTGCCGCATAATCAATCATCCCCAGCTGGTCTTTATTGGCACATATTGCCGGAACGCATCCCGCGTGTCACGTGATTTCTGCTTCCGCATCCTGCGTGTCACACGGCTACCGCTTCCGGTCTGTGGAGTGCTCAAAACATCCTGCCGATGTAGTATCAGCCTCCATTATTGCTGGCGGCCATTTTGGGTGAGTCCTAAACATAGGGTGATGTTCGACCTCTGGCGTTTATTTCAGCGGCCATTTTGGGTTGGTCGATTTCAATGGATAATAGCAGCAGCTCAATCATCAGTGATAGGAATATATAAAAAAAAAAAAACAATTAATAAAACCGCAAATGATAAGCGAGCTTAATAAACAATGCATATATAGACATATCAATTAAAAATACTCATCTGGAATAATCAAACCCACTGCATATTTATAAATAATCCAGCGGCCATTTTTGGTGGGTCCTGAACATACAGTATACTTGGCCTCTAATACTGTCATCAACATACATTATAAATAATTAAAGAGATATTTAACAGAAAGAATAGAACAATCGATAGATCGAATAAGCAAAATAAATATCATATAAAATTAATAAAATTCATAAAAACCATTTAGTTTCAAAATTAACATTAAGCCCTCTTGGTGTCAATGTTCTTAATAAATATATCATTTTCATCTCTGCCTGAGCCAGCCTAATGTCTCTATCGTTTATTCTACAATTGGGTTTAATAGACCTAATACCACAGAAAGACACTATATCGTTAACATTGCAGGCATGTGTATTTTTAAAATGGAGGGAAACATTATGAGTTTCGAATCCCTTTTTAATATTTCTCACATGCTCTGCGAGTCTTTCTTTAATCATTCTAGTGGTTTTACCCACATACTGACTCCCACATGAGCATTCCAAAAGATATATACAATATTTGGAGTTACACAAAATAAAATCATCTATCATGAAGGTTTTTTTACTCTGTGTGGATTTAAAATGCATAATTTTACTCTCATTGCTTTTACATGTTCCACACATGCTGCATGTTCCACATCTGTAGAACCCCTTGGATTTAATATTAGTCATATTCATTGGAGTGCTAATAGAGCTTCTCACTACGTTCTTTAATGTTGCAAGCTTTTCTATATACGAAACTAGGTCGTGTTTCTATATATTGTTCTAAAAGAGGATCATTCGTTAAAATCTTCCAATGCTTATTAATAATTGCTTCAAGCTCCTTATGCTGGTTGTTATAGTGCGTAATAAAGGGAATACCCTTTTTTCTCATTGTACTCTTATGTTTTTGGGTTTTAAAGATGGCTACCTTCTGATCCAATTCCTCACCTTTTCTTCTAGCTGCATCCACTAAGTCGCTATTGTAAGACAGACAAAATGTGCTTTCAGTATCTCTGATTGTTGTTTATATACTTCTATCTCTGTATAGTTACGCCTTGTACGTTGGAACTGACTGCTAGGGATACTTTTCAACCAATTGGCGTGATGGTTACTATCAAACTTAATAAACGAGTTACAATCAGTAGGTTTAACGTAATTCATAGTTTTTAACTGTTCTCTATCTACATAGATCGTAAGATCCAAGAAATCTACCTTCCTTATATCACTGGTGAATGTAAGATGGATGTTATATACATTACTATTAAGATATTTGCAAAATGATTCAAGCGAGGCTTGATCACCACTCCAGTCAAAGAAGATGTCATCAATGTAATGCCGCCAGGTCACCAGGCTGGCACCAAAAGGATGACCACTCCACTGTGACCTGGCGGCATTACATTGATGACATCTTCTTTGACTGGAGTGGTGATCAAGCCTCGCTTGAATCATTTTGCAAATATCTTAATAGTAATGTATATAACATCGATCTTACATTCACCAGTGATATAAGGAAGGTAGATTTCTTGGATCTTACAATCTATGTAGATAGAGAACAGTTAAAAACTATGAATTACGTTAAACCTACTGATTGTAACTCGTTTATTAAGTTTGATAGTGACCATCACGCCAATTGGTTGAAAAGTATTCCTAGCAGTCAGTTCCAACGTATAAGGCGTAACTATACAGAGATAGAAGTATATAAACAACAATCAGAGATACTGAAAGCACATTTTGTCTCTAAGGGTTACAATAGCGACTTAGTGGATGCAGCTAGAAGAAAAGGTGAGGAATTGGATAGGAAGGTAGCCATCTTTAAAACCCAAAAACATAAGAGTACAATGAGAAAAAAGGGTATTCCCTTTATTACGCACTATAACAACCAGCATAAGGAGCTTGAAGCAATTATTAATAAGCATTGGAAGATTTTAACGAATGATCCTCTTTTAGAACAATATATAGAAACACGACCTAGTTTCGTATATAGAAAAGCTTGCAACATTAAAGATAACGTAGTGAGAAGCTCTATTAGCACTCCAATGAATATGACTAATATTAAATCCAAGGGGTTCTACAGATGTGGAACATGCAGCATGTGTAGAACATGTAAAAGCAATGAGAGTAAAATTATGCATTTTAAATCCACACAGAGTAAAAAAACCTTCATGATAGATGATTTTATTTTGTGTAACTCCAAATATTGTATATATCTTTTGGAATGCTCATGTGGGAGTCAGTATGTGGGTAAAACCACTAGAATGATTAAAGAAAGACTCGCAGAGTATGTGAGAAATATTAAAAAGGGATTCGAAACTCATAATGTTTCTCTCCATTTTAAAAATACACATTGTCAATGTTAACGATATAGTGTCTTTCTGTGGTATTAGGTCTATTAAACCCAATTGTAGAATAAACGATAGAGACATTAGGCTGGCTCAGGGAGAGATGAAAATGATATATTTATTAAGAACATTGACACCAAGAGGGCTTAATGTTAATTTTGAAACTAAATGGTTTTTATGATCTTTATTAATTTTATATGATATTTATTTTGCTTATTCGATCTATCGATTGTTCTAGTCTTTCTGTTAAATATCTCTTTAATTATTTATAATGTATGTTGATGACAGTATTAGAGGCCAAGTATACTGTATGTTCAGGACCCTCCAAAAATGGCCGCTGGATTATTTATAAATATGCAGTGGGTTTGATTATTCCAGATGAGTATTTTTAATTGATATGTCTATATATGCATTGTTTATTAAGCCCGCTTATCATTTGCGGTTTTATTAATTTTTTATATATATATATATATATATATTCCTATCACTGATGATTGAGCTGCTGCTATTATCCATTGAAATCGACTAACCCAAAATGGCAGCTGAAATAAACGCTAGAGGTCGAACATCACCCTATGTTTAGGACTCACCCAAAATGGCCGTCAGCAATAATGGAGGCTGATACTACATTGGCAGGATGTTTTGAGTGCTCCACAGACCGGAAGCGGTAGCCATGTGACACGCAGGATGCGGAAGCAGAAATCATGTGACATGCGGGATGCATTCCGGCAATATGTGCCAATAAAGACCAGCTGGGGATGATTGATTATGCGGTGCGAACGGCCACTATGTGTGGTCTTTATGAAAGTATGGACTGGAATGAAGACTGATTTGGTATAACTATATGCATTTTTTATGTGTGTTGTATTACATATTTATTAAGATAAGTAATATCTGAAAGTAGGGAATGGATATAGGGATTTAGTGATATCTTTTTTAGGCTGAAGGAAGGATTTATATGTTTATTTATTTTCTATGTTTTAATATTAGCTCTGATTTTAACTGAGCCCCTTTTTTGAGGGTAGGGTATAAATATGATATTGTGAGATAACCCCCATACACCCTGAGGAAGGACTTGAGAGGTCGGAAACGCGTTGGTGCTAAAGAAGTAAGGGGGAACACTACACCATTTGGAGTTTTTTTTTCCCCATATTTCCATACTTATATATGGACCAGCCATCCTTTTTTGTGACTCATTCCGGGTGAGATACAGATGCATGACTGAGAAACTACCCCTATGGGTATTTTAACTAAAGGAACTTTTTGTTTTTTATCATGTTGGAATTTTCATATTGTTTTTAAAGACTTTTTGGCATAAATTTACATAAAAGGACATCTATGTATATGGTGAACTCTCTTCATTCTGAAGTCTAAAGAAACCTTTTTAGGAACATCTATATCTGAATTAAGGTGAGCGTGGTTCCAATTGTGGTATTATTCCTGTGGAAAGAAGCTTACCTGATTATGATCTTTAACATACAAAGATACCTTCAGGGAACGCATTTATTTGCGACTAGGTGAATGGAGATTATCACCTCCACCTATTCACTTAATTATAGACCATCTATGACTAATTGGTCTCCTTTTCTTTACGGGTCTGGTGTAATTTAAGGGCCACATCTACACGTGATCCCTCCAAAAGGACAGCGCCAGTGGAATCGCTCATTTATATTTTTCAGTTTGATATCTGTGTTCAGTATGGAGATAGGCCTATAGCTGGAGCACAGGGCCGGGTCCTTACCATCCTTATGGATAACCGTAACATGGGCTTCAAGGGACTGAGATGAAAAACCTATCTTATCAGATGCAGACTTAAAAGCCAACAACATCTTGGGTAAAAGAGTGGTCTTAAACATTTTATAATACGAAACCGTATAGCCGTCAGGGCCCGGGTTTTACCTGTAGTAGAAAATAACCAATAAGGTGATATTCGGGCACTTATTAGTGATGTTGTTCTAAAGCAGCTGCTAAACAAATGGGAGAAGTCACCTCCACACACATAGAAATGATATAACATAAAAAATAGCAGCGCTAACATCCATTAATCAATAAATTTAGGTGCATAAAAAATGTTCTACAATAACAAATTCATTAATATTTAATACATGAAATTCAATAGAATGGTTAAAATCAATAGTTACATCAACTTGATAATACAAGAACCAATGCATATAATAACACTTGTTCCTATACATATAGCTGGACTCTATTAAGGCTGATCAATTCAAGCATAAGGACTTCTTGCACGTGAGGGCATAATCCACATGGTAGGTTTTAACCATATATGCACCTCTGGAGGGTACAGTCCCGTATTAATATGGTAGCAATGATAAAAAGACAAAAGAGGGGCTGCAAAGTCCTCACCAGTACACGATGTCTTGTTTGTGGAGCCCTATCCACCGATAGATGAGCGTAAATCCATGTGCAATGGGGTGTTAGCTGTGAACAATGAGTATTTCAGTCCCGGCCTAAGCGTATCCACTGGGGTTTAGAGGTTCTTGGTAGAGTTTAAAAGTCAAGGACTGCCGCGTTTCGCTGCTGTACTGGTGCAGCTTTATCAAAGGGGTGATAAAGCTGCACCAGAACAGCAGTGAAATGCATTGGACCTTGAGTTTTCTGGAATGTAATGCTCCCGGCTGCAGAGCTACAGACTTTGGAATATATTACATATTTCATATATTAAATGCTCCACATAAAAAGTATACTATCCACTTTAAATACATGTTGAATATGAATATTCTATTCATCAAAATGCAATAAAGTTGCTGAAACATCACATTAAACTTGATTGTGCACTAGCAATTTTTTTTGTTGGGGAGGGGTCTTTTGTGAGCTGAGTGTTGCCCCATTGATCATCTATATCACTTTATTTGTGTAAGGCAACAGGACCAATTATATAGGAATCTAAACTGAGATATTGTATTTTATATATTGTGGTAGAAAGAGGCATTGGTGAGCCACTGATTATATGCTCTGTGGTAGAATCCTCTCTCACAAGTTTTAAAATGGGTGTAAACACATCTATGTGCTGCCCTAAGGACACAGCCCAGGTGGGGCTGCAGATGCCAGAAGGCCAGTGACCATACCTGAAAGAAGCAGACAGGACTCTCAGACTTTCTGAAGTGTTTGCAGACTAGCTGCCCCTGTTAGATAGGACTGATGAAGTGAGGTAGTACCCTGGACACTGCATCACTGACTACTCTACTGAGCAAAATACCCAAGGAACTTCTCTATATACAGTATATATATATATTTACAAAATGAAGAAAAATAGCGCACAAGGTATTACAAAATTACACAAATAATACAAAGGGGTATATTTACTAAGGTGCAGGTTTTTAGAAGTGGTTTTGTTGCCCATAGCAACCAATCAGATTCTACTTAACATTTATCTAGCACCTTCTAGAAGGTAATAGCTAGAATCTGATTGGTTGCTATGGGCAACAAAACCACTTCTAAAAACCCGCACCTTAGTAAATATACCCCGGTATTTTTACTAAGGTGGGTTTTTTTAGAAGTGGTTTTGTTGCCCATAGCAACCAATCAGATTCTACTTAACATTTATCTAGCACCTTCTAGAAGGTAATAGCTAGAATCTGATTGGTTGCTATGGGCAACAAAACCACTTCTAAAAACCTGCACCTTAGTAAATATACCCCCAAAATATAAACTAAGTGATTAAGTGACACTCCTCATTACATATATGAGTGACAGCTTCAAAACCAGAGATAGTCGTTTGTTTGTGAACTACACATATATTTAAAATAAAACAGTGTTTCAAAGCGCCTAAAAGTGTATTCAAATAATGAACATCCAATAGTGTTGTGCAACAAAAGATAGTTAAATCCAACGTATCTTATTCAAAATATCTTCGGTTGTATGACCATCATAGAAATGAGGATATATGGAATGAAACAAAAAACAAACATAGGGCTAAATTTACTAAGTGGCGGTTTTGGTGTCATTTAGAAACCACCGTCAATTTCTGTTTCTAATTGACAGCATTTACTAAAGGTCGGTTTTGATGTCTAAACTGAAACCCCCGTCGATCCCCGGCGGTTTCAAAAACGACAACCCGCCGTGGCGTGTTCTATTTGGCAGTGGTTTCTATTATACTTCACTGTTGAAACCATTGCAGATTAGGATCTATTCTATTCATTTTCATTTAATAGTGCTTTTATAGAAAGAACATTCACCAGACATCATAGAAACAGACCACTGTGAAATAGAAGCTATTCTACTGATAGTCATTCATTTGTGCTACTCTATTTGTTATAGAAAGCTGCAAACTATTTTTTATCATAGAAACAGACCACAGTGGATAAGATGCTATTCTATTCCTATTCATTTAATGGTGCTTTTGCAGAAAAAGTATTCACCTGACATCATAAAAAAAACAGACAGCCGGCTACTTTCACTTCATACTTGCCTACTTTTGAAAAAGCATTTCAGGGAGATTGTGAAAGCACCACCTATGAGCACGGCGGGAAAGTGGACGTGTATGGTTACATCTGAGAGGTGTCATAAAATTGATTTACATCCAAATGTTAACAAGCCCCAAAGCAGTTAGTAAGATCTACTTGTTGATCAAAACACACTGATATGTTTCAGAAAATAGCCATAGGGATTATTGTGCCTTATAACCAATGCAGGGAAATGATACTAATGATCCCTTTTGAATGTATATATCTATGTGTTTTTGTTTTATATAATAGCTACATAATGGGGGTAAGGTACTTCAGGGAGTCTCACTGACAATCAGGAGAGTTGGCAAGTATGTTTCACTTTGTGAGTCTGTACACACGGTACGATAAAAATGCACGATAAGACCGATAACGATATCGATCATATCGTTATCTTTCATATCGTGCATTTTTGGTGCCTTCCAATGCACCAATGACATAGGCAAACGCAGGGGGGGTTTCCATCTGCCTGGAAACCCCCTCCCCAGCCCACACCATGACCCTAATAGAAATATAATAGATTTTTACTAGTGCTGTATGTTCTTCTCAGTATCACAAATGAAATAATTAGCACCACCTGTGGATCTTTTAACATGTGTCAGCTAGTAATAAATAACCTGTGCACCAACTAGAAGATCTGGAAAACATTCACTGTTAAGGATGTGCTGCTATAGAGCACAATATGTACATATACAGTATGTCCAGGGCAGTGCTAGGTTCCTCTGCTGCTCCCCCAGACTTCCGGACTTGCTCTAATACTCTGGAATGGTGCCCACATCTAAAATAAAACCCTTCAGCTCAGACAGGTTGGCCCTACTGCCTCATTTAATGGTTACTGTGATTGCTGGTCCTCTATATGTTGGAATTATGACACACAATATACTTTGTATGACTCATATTAAAGCTGGTTAAGTCCTAATTCTACCCTCTTCATGGACTGGCCACACTCACTCTAAAATCAGGCATTTCGAAACCCCCTTCTAGAAATCCTGCGTTTGCCACTGAATGACCAGCGATGCGCAGGCACGTGTGGATGATAATGATATCGTCCATCGGCCATGCATGCAGGCCAACCTGGTCGATATAGTTGATCGCGGGTCGCTGGCACGTTGTTGGTGGGTTGGTGGTGTGCTGGATGATCAATATCGATCATCCAGCACTCCAGGAAGGTGCAGGGAGATTGTTATCGCTGATGATCATCTTGTGTGTATGCACCATAAGTGGAGAAGGAGAAAGTTGTAGGAAAGGAGAAAGATATAGGGGTATAATTAGCAATCACTTTATGGGGTATATTTACTAAAGTGAGAGATTTAAGAAATGGAGATGTTGCCCATAGCAACCAATCAGATTCTACTGTACTTAACATTTACCTAGCACCTTCTAGACGATAATAGCTAGAATCTAATTGGTTGCTATGGACAACATCTCCACTTCTAAAAACTGTCACTTTAGTAAATATACCCCCTAAAGTGATTGCTAATTGTGATTTTTTTTTTATAAATTGGTTTGTTTCTTAGGGTGCGTATCCAATACACGAGAGTGGAACGACTGTATGATTACAACATTATAATCGTTCAATTGTTCATGTGTGTTATTTTTCTTTCTGTGTGAGTGCAGTGTGATTGTGTGTTTGTGTTTTCTTTTTGTTTTATATTGTTATTTGTTTTTGTATATCTGATAAGGACCAGTCATGTCTAGTGAGAGACAGCATAATCTTTTATAGTCCAATTGAATGATATTCCTATCAAAATTGCCTATAAAAATCAATTAATTTACCTGCTGTTTCAGCAAATACGCCTGTCTAAGGATAGTAAATTTTTTTCTGCGGGTTTGCTGCCTGATTTATGGTGGTTTTGAAGGTATCTGGTCTTTAGTTCGACCTTAGTTAGATCGACAATACATACATCGACTACCGTACGTCGACACTATCTTGTTTGACAGGTACCTTAGATCGACCAACAATAGATCGAACTGCCAACTAGATCGACCAAACACAACTTCGACACCCACATTAGATCAACATTACATTTGATCGAAACATAGCATATCGACATAATGTAGATAGACAGGATAGACAAAATAAAAATATTGACGTAAAATAGGTAGACAGGTAATAGATCGACAGTACACAAATAGACATATCAACAGATCGAAAATATTTAGATCGCCAGCAAATAGTTCGACATATCAAAGATCAAACAGTATTAGATCGAATTAAAATAGATCAAAATTATTTATTCGACATATAATTGGTCGACATATAATAGATCGACAAATCAAAGATCGACACATTTGTTTTATATAATCCAAATAGTAATACACGCTGACCGCTAAAAGCACCTTTCCCGACTCTACTTCCAACCGTGCAACCACAGCTCCCAGCTCCCCTTACATCCATGCACACGCTCCTGGCCATGCCAACCCCCTAAAGTCACCCTGCACCCCTTGGCTGTAATTGCTGGATGCCCCCATGTGCAGGAATGCACCCCCTCATCCACCGCTCTCATCCCCGCTATCCCTGACGCCTGGACATGGGCGCATCCGTCTAGTTTCAGATGCTCCCTCTAATAGTGGCTCTCCCCACTCTACTTTCCATCTGTGGAACCACAGCTCCCAGCCAGCCCTTACATCCATGCACGCGCTCCTGGCCATGCCAACCCCCTAAAGTCACCCTGCACCCCTTGGCTGTAATTGCTGGATGCCCCCATGTGCTGGAATGCACCCCCTCATCCACCGCTTTCATCCCCGCTATCCTTGATGCCTGGACATGGCCGCATCCGTCTAGTTTCAGACGCTCCTCTAATAGTGTAGCAGTCTCCGAGGAAAGTCCCAGTCACAACAACGGAAAGGAATATATTACACTGTCATAGAAGCAGGAGTGACAGATGGATAACTCACGGAAGGGAGCACCGGCCAGCCCAGGAATCCACTGTGATCTGAAGTAGCGTCTCGGATCGCAGATGCATTCAGGATGTATCTGTTTCCTATAGACAACCACCTGCTGCATTTGCATTTTACTTGTACGGTATTGCACAGCTGCTTCTCTGCAATACCATCCACAGCGGAATCAGGCCCGTAGTCCAATATAATCAAGTTGCTCAAATATAATATTTGGAGGTTGGGTTCAAAACACCCAAAGTTATACTATACCTTCATTACATTTTAAAAAAATTCCCGAGCTTCCCTTTCTTGCATTCTTTGATCTTTATAGCTGGGAAGTGCCTGATCACGTCCATACTAATCCTCTTTTGAAGTTTACAAGGAAATTGTGGCATCAGCTCTGGTACCGTTCTGGCCTGGCCCCTGTGCCTCATTAAGTGTGGTTAATTCACACTTCCAATACAGCATGGCTTCCTACTGTTTTATACAGGGATGTCACGATTCTTACTGGGGATGGGATGCATCAAGCATCGCATTTTCAATGCTATGCAGCCTGCCACTGATCGCAAGCATAGGGGTGATTATTAACGTTGAATGGATAACTAATTATGCAAGGGTCAGCTCTTCCGCTAATAGCTGTCACTTGTGAAGAGAGGGCTTTTGAGTTTATGACCCGGGAGTCCTTCTGCACATGCGCGAGCCGTGACTGACACTGGGAGGGAATTACCCAATTACCACCCTCTACACATTCACACAAAGATTGCATATGTTCTCTTTCTATACTCGCAAACAGGGTCGCAGAGAGGGTAGAGAGCTGGTACTAAATACCAGGGTCCAGGCTTGTTGGAGGGGTCCATGGAGGCCCCGGTCTGATGCCACCCCCCCTCCCTCTTACCTGTTAGCAGCCCAGCACACACTGCTGGGCTGCAATGGGAGCAGTCTTTCGGTTCTCTTCTTGTGGGGGGGGGATGATCACAATGATTTGCCCCAGGCTGAGGGGCTCACAGCAACCCCCTCCCCAGCAAACAGTGCTGCATCACAGTGATGCTCCTATAGTAATGGGGCCCGGGCCGACTTTCTACGGCCTTGCTCACATAACCCTCTGACCGAAGGCCAACACAGTTCATCAAGAACCTTTTACCTTTGCAATCTGGCTACACCAATAAAATAAAGATTTTTGACACTTGGGAAAGCTTTATTGATTTCATTTCTGATGCAGTGAATCTGAAGATCTCAAAATGTTTGTGCTATACCATATGCATACCTCCCAACATTTGTCCCTGCTGATTCGGGACTTCCATTTCTGGAAAGGGGCGTGGTCTGTTAGTAAAGGGAGCGTGGCCTGTCCCTCCTTTACATCACTAAGGGGCATGCCCAGCACGCTCCAAGATGCTAAGCTGTAACCGGGCTTCCCCCACGGCATTTATTCTCTCTCTGCATGTGTGTGCTCCCCCCAACATACCCCCCACCGCAGGACACTGCGACCCACGGGTTAGACAGCGGGACAGTACCAGAAAAACAGGACTGTCCCAATGTATATGGTATGAAAAACGGGTGTTTGTCCTGGATCCGTTAATTTTATTTAGAGCTGGATTAGATTGAGCTTTCCTCTCTCAGGGATGGCTCCCGCAGTTCACACTGTTAACATTTCTGTTATGTCAGGGAAATGACAATTAATGATTCTATTTTTATATTTAATTATAGATGTTGTAATGGATAGGGATTAGTTCTCAGCAAATGCAAACACTCAGTTTGCTATCTTGTTATGCAGTGATTATAATATTTTATTTGTTGTTTGCTTTTTTTGTACACTGAACACCTGTCCTTCAATAAATGTAGTTAATAAAAAAATAAAACTGTTAAAAGACATTTGGCTGCTATGGTGTGTGTCGGATTTTATACCTATTACATTTATTAAGAAGACAGAGACGTTTTCTGAATGAGGACTTTTTTCACTTGATTTTTGAATCTTGAAAGTGCCCTGTTTTGTGTGGATTTTCTAAACATATTATTTTATAATGTTATCAATTTACATGATTGTGTGTTTTTTTTTCTAACTGTACCAGGCTTGGGCAACCTGTGGCTTTCCATCTGTTGTGTAACTAATAGTCCCTGCATGAATGTGAAGGGAAATATAATCTATATGTGTGCTACTGGTCCTGCGGGGTATATAGCTCTGCTCCCACCTAGCATCAGAAGGAAGACGTTGTGGCCCAGCATTAGGATCCAGGCCAATATTCTTTCCCATCCACTATCGACACAATGGGGGCAGAAATAACTTTCCAGAGCATGTTGTGGCAATGTATTTAGATACCCTAACTCCCATTGCTTTTACTGGAGTACAGAGGGAACCTGTATTTTATTAAATCTGTTTCAACACTGCCAGTATACACAGGTGCGTACTGGCTTCAGTATCAAGGGGCAGTTTCAATTAAGATTGAGGTTTTGACAAAACATATTGAGATAATCATCAAAGAAAACTTTGCTTGTTTTTTGATCGTACCTCTATGGATGTAAGCAAAAACAAGCAAGATTTTATAACCCGCTTAGCATTGCTGCAAGAGGTTACTGCATTACTACAAGAGGTTACTGCATTACTACAAGAGGTTACTGCATTGCTGCAAGAGGTTACTGCATTACTACAAGAGGTTACTGCATTACTACAAGAGGTTACTGCATTACTGCAAGAGGTTTCTGCATTACTACAAGAGGTTACTGCATTACTACAAGAGGTTACTGCATTACTACAAGAGGTTACTGCATTACTGCAAGAGGTTACTGCATTACTGCAAGAGGTTACTGCATTACTACAAGAGGTTACTGCATTACTACAAGAGGTGACAAAGGAACCTCACTGCTAATTTTATCTAGTCTTAAATGTGACGCGTCCAAGGACAAGCAATTGAATTAACTAGGCAGATCATGGGGTAACAGTTATAAACATAATTTATTCAAAAACACACAGTCTAGCACACAATCCTTTTCCATTGGCAAGATTCATGGATAACTTTTCTTTTTTTAATCAGTCTTTAGAAGTAGGAGGAAAAGGATCCTATTGGACAAGGTTCTGTTTTTTTACATGAATTTATGTCAAAATTAGGTGAATGGATTAACTGAAAATATACTGTATTACAGTATCTCTCTGCATGCCATCTTAAAGCTGGGTACACACTGACAGATATATTGGGCAATCAATTGATTAGCAAATATATTGTGTGTCCAGTCGGCCAGTGTGTACCAGCGATATGTCTGTGAACGACGTTGTTCACAGGCATATTGCGTCCAGTCGGCCAGTGTGTACCAGCGATATGTCTGTGAGCGACGTTGTTCACAGGCATATTGCGTCGGCTGTGCTGCACAGCCGATGTTAGATATGTCTGCAGATATATCTGTCCATCGTGCTGTGTGTACGGGTGATCAGCCGGTCGCCCTTGCACATGCAGCATAAACTGCGGGGAGGGGGGCGCGATGCGACTCCCGGCCAGCGTGACCCACAGCCAGATGATGGTTGGTCAGTGTGTATGAACATCTATCATCTGCAGATATATATTTTAGGTGTGTACCCTGCTTTATAGGCAAACCTGTATTATTGTTATTTTCCAGCAATTAGTGGCTGTAATTAGTGTGTTATAATGATATCTTCAGTTTGTAGTGATGGTACAGGAGTGACAATTCATTGTTAGGACACAATGTTACATTTGTAAGTGCAGCTATCTTTAAGCTGCTTCTGCTTTCACATGTGAGCCTGTATTTTGCATTGTTCCTAAACATGTTGACAGGAGCTTTTCTTAATAATTCTGGTTATCAGAGCTGACACATCACAGTCATATTTAGTTATTTTTTTATTAGGGATGTGCAGGCTCGGTTCTACTCGGTTCCGTTCGGTTTTTTTTACCGAATCTTATTGGGTTTCAGCTGTCACGAGTTTTGGATAGCCAATAAGATTCGGTAAAAAAAACCGAACGGAACCGAGTAGAACCGAGCCTGCACATCCCTATTTTTTATACAATATTGTTTTATAAATTGCCCCTTAGTTGTAAGCACAGCAATCTGTGATATTGATGTATAATAATAATCTTAAGAAAGTTTTTACAGTGCAATAAATGTCAAGTTAGTTTTATGTTACATTACACTTTACCAAATATCTGGTTATAATTATCCTGTAATCAGGTATCTTAAACAATAGTTGACAGTGGTATTACGAATTATAGGGTAGTGGTTAGAATGTTGTTTGTTGAAGCTTCCTCACATGTTAGAGACAATCAGCTAAGTAATTAGGGGCCTGATTCATTACGGATCACTATTGCGATAACGCACGCAGATGGCCGATTGTTGTGTGCTGCGCATGTGTATGAATCTCAGTGCGCATGCTCGAGGTCACCACTGCGATCGCACGTGATCACAGAGACCACGCAGACCCATCGCAGAGTGATTGACAGAAAGTGAGCATTTGGGGGTGTTGACGGAGGGGTGGTCGGCGAAACGCAGGCCTGCCAGTGCGTTTGAACGCCATTACAGGGGCGTGCATAAATTAGCCACTGCAATGGCATACGGAGCTTGAGATCTCACTGCGTACAGGAAGGTTAGCAATTTCTAAATAAGGTCTGACCTTATGTAATTGTGTGTGAGGCTCCGATGTTACTTGATGGTACCGATGTTTTTGCAGACTTGCAAGGTATTATGGATGTGAGTAAGGAGAAGTGGTTGTCTTTATGTTGGCCTGCGATGGCATTGCAATTGCATTCATTAGCAATCACAGCGGGTCTGCTTGCGTAATCGCAGCTGTGATTGAAATAGCAATCCTTAATGAATCAGGCCCTAGGTGAGCAAATAAAATGATTAGGTAACTGCTAAATCTTAAGGGCCCCATACATCTGCCTGCCTTTAACCTAATTCCCAGATGTGTACAGAACTGGCGATCTGCTTTTCCGACCGGCGGATCGGCAGTTCTGTACACATCAATGTTCGCCGATCTGTTGCCAATCAGTAAAATTCTTCATGTTAAAATGTATTATATTTTGGGCGGGATTGGCAAATCCACCATGTTGGATTTTACCGACGTCCCGACGTCGGCATCTGGGGATCAAGGAATTGCCCCAATCCATCGCAGATGTATGGGTGCCTTTACATCTTCATAAGATAGAAACAATTAGGTAATTTTAAAGAATGTATTTGTTATAATTATTATTACTATTAATAACATTTATTTATATAGCGTTAGCTATGCTTTTGTGCTTTATATTTGGGATAAAACAGGAATAAAACGAGTGTAATAACAAACAGACAAAGAAGTAAGAGGGCCCTGCTTGCAAGCTTAAATCTATATGGAAATAGGAATTTGTTATATAAGAATAAGTGCTACATATTGAATATTGGTACAGACAGATTGCAAGGATAAATAGTTCTTGGCAGGCTATATGATTCAGTGCCTGATTGAAAGGTGGATGCAAGTGCCCAATGTTTTACTTTGGGCATGGTGGGGGGCCCGCAGGTGTCAGTGACTGCGTCAGATGGCTCAGCTACACTGACACCGGCATTCAAATACCGCTGGACATCCTGACCAACTATAGGGCTGAAGTCGAATGCTGCGGCCTATGTGAGCTCAGTGGTATGCCTTTTCCCTCACCATGGCTGATTAGAGCTGCAGCCGGGGGGCATCTCAATGGACAGCCCATTAGCTGCAGCATAAGCAGAATTTTGACAGCAGTTGCAGCTGTCACTGCTTAGTGTCCACCTCTGAATCAGGCCCCCCAGTCACACATCAACGTTGGTGTACATTCAGAGGATTGTGCATGCGAGCATGTAATGAATGTGTATGAGAGATGCATGGTTGGACCACCCGTTAGGCGATCTAGGAATCGGCCTAGATCCTGTTGTCCCCCAGTAACCTGTCTGCCCTCCTTCTGGGTCTTCAATTTTTTTTGTAATATCCTGCTGAGTTCCTCACTTGTTCTGAGGGGGGCCTCAGATTTGGAGTTTTGTAGCCTGGGGCCCTGGTCTGGGCAGTTCCTACACTATGAGCCCCACCTTTATTGTGATTCCTGGTGGCTGGTCCCTCCCTTGGAGAGATACAGAAGATCAGTGATGGGGGTGGGGCCAGGTGCCTCTGGTCATTGGCCACACCCCCTCCTCATCGAAATTTCAGGAGTCTCAGTGATGTTCTGGGTGAGTATGTAAGTATGCCGTGAGAACACATACAATTTAAACACACAAAACACACATGCAATTGTCACTTTTGTAGTACGCTGAGAGGTTTTTAAGCACAATGCTTATATTTTGGAGTTACAATGCAAAAGATTTTAAGGCTTGTTAGACAAAAAAGTTATATGAGGAAGTAGTAGATATTGATAATAACCTGCATCCACAGTTACTGCATCAGGTCCGAGTTGCTAAATTATTTGGTAGCCAAAATGTATGGAATTTGGACAAATTTCAGCATTTTTTATGGTTGTATTCTCTCTGATTATGAGTGTGAAAATGGCTACAGACTTTCATCTCTATCAATCCATGGTCAGGCAGATAAGAACAAAATATTAAAAGAAAATCTACACTATTGTTGCTCTTGACATAAAATATCACCTTAAGAGCAACAATTACAATGTGCCAGAAAGAGCACTACAACAAGACAGATTACTGCCATAAATTTGCTGCTTTATTCAGGACAATACTCGTAGCTCTACCGGGACATTCTCCTGTCTTCTTTGCCATTTTCTCTGTATTATGCTGTGGATGGTATCGCACAGGAACATCTGCAACTCACACTTTATTGGTATCCCTTGGTTGAAAATAAACTCTTTTCATTATAAACATTATATTTGGTATTAATCATAAGCAGTAACAATTTACTTTTATAATGGCAGCACATAGTTTACTAAATGATTATGCTGCATTTGTAATCAACTTATATATATATAAGACTTTGGAAATGCCAAACTGTGCATTACATTAAATCCTGAAGAAAGCTTTACTTAATATTTTTTAGGCCTATTTACCAAAAATGAAATAAAAATAAAAATAAATTGCTGGCAGCAGTGAGCACAGACTTCCCTCATCTCCAGGCATTTGGGGTCTCATAGTTAGAACAGTCCTATATACACTTAACTAGCCGAGTTCCAATCATTATTCTTTAAGTAAAGCAAGAATTTAGCAGTATTTATTGAGAATTTAATTTGACAAAGTAATGAAAGTAAATATATTGCTTCAAAGTTCAATGGTCTCAGTTGTTGGGCTCAATTTGATACACTTCCCCTTGTGTTCGTTTTCAACAAATCCATTATTTTATTTTGCACATGACTTACCGGTTACCTGTCTCTATTGCACATATTGATACTAACATTCCAACTAATTGCCCCAAATGTCATGCTCTTGATTGTGATTTTTGGCATTTGTTATGGGATTGCCCTAGGGTTAATGATTTTTGGAAATTAGTATGGTCAGATATGCAGTCTGAAGAAAACTTTTGATGCAAAGAGCAAGAAAAGAAAAGACAAATATGCCTTTGTGGGGGCACTCTTATAAATTTACTTGAAAAATTAGATTGAAATGATGAGTTTAAGATAAAACTTAATGTTTAATAAACTACTCCTTAAAAAAGAATTCTCGCCAAATGGTGATAATACACTTCAAATATATGAACAATTGGCAAATATCACAAAATATTCCAAACACATAGAGTATCAAGATACATTTTCATGTAATACAAAGATCGATCTAAAATGACACTGTCAGACGAGTTTTGTCCTATTTAAGGGCTTTGTTTTAGTACGAATATTCAACAGTTAATATCTTCTAGTCTGGGACTTCCTACCTTCAACTCTAGGTTCAAGGGACTCATGTTATGTTATTAAACGTTAAGTTTTATCTTAAACTCATCATTTCAATATCATTTTTCAAGTCAATTTATAAGAGTGCCCCCACAAAGGCATATTTGTCTTTTCTTTTCTTGCTCTATGCATCAAAAGTTTTCTTCAATGTGTTCAGCACAAATCTTGGGGAGGCACCAGCAACCTAGATTCATCCAGAATTTTTTGTTGTGATGAACAAGCATGTTGGTAATTTAATTACACCATAGTGATTTTTTTTAGAGTCACTTAAATTTTATCACTAGTGCGGACTCACACCTCTGTCTTTACACAGATATGCAGTCTACCTTCCCATTATTACCTCCCTTATAGGGGTATTCACTATGCGTGCGATAACATCGTTTTTTGCGTTAATATCGCACTTTTTAACGTTTTGCGTTAATATCACTTGTTTTAGTTTTACACCGTATTCAATTTCAAAGACTTATCGCAGTTTTGAAAAGTCTTTGATAAAAAACGGTGATAACTTTTCACCATTGAATAGGTGTCGAAAAAAAGTGCAGAATTGGGGTTTAGGGGTGCGAGCTTAAAAAAAATAGCCTGCACCCCTGAGATTGACATTTAAAAAAGAACTGTGTCAAAAAAAGTTTTAAAAAAAAATAGGGACACCACAAAAAATGTATTTAAAAATTGGGGTGCAAAAAAAAAAAATGGGAAAAAATTGTTAAACAATAGGGAAATAGGTTCAGGGCTATTCTGCAAGTATGCGGCAGATGTTTTCTAGAATAGAATTATAGCGGCAGGTGCACAAATGCAGAATTTTTAAAAACTGACTTTAGGGACATAAAAATATGCTAGTACCCATTTTCATGTACCCCAAATTTGATGGGACCGCTTAAAAAAATGAAAAAAATAACCTAAGTGCTCTTCTGCATCACTTCTTCAATGTCGGGAAAAAAGCACCTGCTGCGGCTATTTAAATCCCCGACTTTCAATTAAAGGCTAAAACGGGGGTATCCATAGTGTTCCCTCATGTTTTTACAACATTAGGGGGGCCTTACAATTATTTTAAGGAAAAATTCTTAACTTTACGCAAATCCAACTTCGGAGTTTACCGTTTTCGTAAATTTTATTTTGAATAAGGGATAAGCGGGAGCGCACACCATACCTTTACGCAGAAAAAAACTCCGATATGAAACGTTACCTTCGCCAGGGAAGTTAAGCTTTCATATTGAATACCCCTCTTAGAGGCAAAACTTTGTCTATTCACATTGGATATTGAGGAATTGTTTAATGTGAATATTTATCGTTATGTTTTAGGTTTATCCACCTTAGCAAAGGTAATTATTGCCCACTCCTGGTGTGCTCCAGATCCCCCCGATACACACAAATGGAGGGCGCTTGTTAATGACACCATTGATCATGAATGGTATGTTTATACTAGTCGTAAAGCCCTTTCTAAATTTCACAAGTTATGGAATAGATGGGCTCTTTCTTTGCTGGGCCTTCGTAGACCTGTTGGAGACCCTTTTGTATAATCTATCCTCTTCTATTCTCTTTATTCTTCGCCCTCTTTCCTCTTTTTGTTTGTTTTCTTCTTTTGCCTTTATTTTTTTTGGTTCTTTTCTTTTACCTCCATGCGCGAGCTGTTTAGCTGTTTATATGCTATATTTGAGATTTCAGGTTCCGCTTACTGCTGATATTTCTTTTATTGTATATTTTGGTATTTATTTATACAATTTTTTTTCCTTATTCTTTGGCAACACTTTTATATATATGTGTTCTTTTTGTTTATTTGTTCTTCTTATGTTTATAATATGTAGAAAATTTTCCAATAAAACTCTACATGATTAAAAATGTATTGCTTTAAAGTTAGAAGTTCATTTTAACATGGCTTGAGTTAATTTTGACATTTGCAATATTTAGCTGTACCAATATACAGATATTTGATATAATTCTATATATTATATATCCTCTATTATTATCCTTTATTATTATATAAACTAATAACTTTGGACCCTTGGTCTGTCTCTGCCCGTGTCCTCCATCTCAACAGGTCCCAATCACCCTTTTGCAACAGCCAATCAAGTGATAGCCTGAGCCTCACCCTACCAATTGTCTCTGCTCAGCATATCCCAGGTAACCCAGGGGTATATACCCCAGCTGCTGACTGTACCTAATTGCCAGTACAATGTCTAACCTCAGGTGTGATCTACACCTGGGGCAGCTATTCCACTGGTTGCACAGAAAATCTCAACCTGTTCCAGCTATCCAAACCTACAGCTCACTTGTGTATACCAATCTCAGTGCAGGGTGAATGTTCCTGCACCATTGATTCCGCTCCTGGTATCAACATCCACTGGATCCTGGACTACAGCGACAACTCAGTTTCAGCCCAGTGAATACGTTGCCAAGATCTACCACTGCAGCACTCAGGTTACAGTAAAAAGAGTGTTCTATTATATATCTACAGTATTAATCCAGTTTCAGCCTGGTCAATCTACTGCCACACTCTCCTCTGATTGCACATAGCAACTTGTCTTCAACACCGATGTCCCTGGTGGTCTAGTGGGTGCGATCCAGCATCTCTCCGCCGAGACCCGGGTTCGATTCCCGGTCAAGGAAGTGTTCTTCACTACATGCCAGGAGGTCTCCTTAGGCCTGCCAAGCTTTCTGTACATGCCTCCAGACACCAACACAGACGAATATCAGACACCGGGTTCACAAACATATACTAGTCTGACACTTCTCTCTCTGTACAAAACACCCTTTCAATTTGCTTGGGTATGTGCCAGCCTTTTTATAATGAGGTTCTGTGGCTTACAGTGCACGTGGTATGTTTTGGCTAATAGGAGTACATAGGAAGCGTTTGTCGATTTTGTAGGTAACTTTGAAGTACAAATTCCAAATCAACCATTTTTACAATCTTGAAAATCAGCCCACATCACATTCCATTTTGAAATTGATTCCAAAATCGAAAATTAGTAAATGAGATATTTGGCCAGTGATTTATACAGCCGTTTTTGAGTGATTTTCAGTCGATAAAAATCGACATAAAAATCGATCCCAAAATTCATCACAATGTGGCTAGCGTCGGGATGGATTTCCTGGAGCTATTTAATTGTCCCCATCGCACCTAGTCAGGAGATGCCAGTCACCGCGGGTGTTTAGTCGCGGTTACCGAAATTCTCTAATGCCGGGGCGCGATGCTGACAGTGCCGCACTAAGCTGGAAAACAGCGTCGCGGTTGGATTTCTGCTTAATCCTTAGGAGGTTGCGAGCAGAAATCTTCTAGTTGGACTTAACAGCGCTGTCAATTGAATAGCTCCAGGAACTCTTGGAAATCAGAGGATTCACATCTTGCTGAATTGAATCACCCCCTAAGTAGGCCATTGCTAAACGCCCAGCTGTACAGCCCCAAGATCTACAAGGGATTTCAATAAAAGTCTTACTGCATATTTTTATCAAACGTGGGTTTGTGGTTAGCAACAGTTCCTTCTAGTGCCATGTGCTATCAATTATTGTTATGTCTCTGTGTCCAACACATGTTCACACTTCACAACAGGGTTATAGAAAACAAAAGTAGCAACAATTATTAACTACATTTCTAAGTCCATTCACTCAATTTCTTCAAAAAAGCTCTCAGCCTCTGTCCAGAATGCGGGGAACTCAGGAGGATGACTAAAATGCAAACTATAAATATATTACAAAATGTACATTTAACTTATATCATGACATAAACAAGGCCGCACTAACAAAATATAGTAGGCAACACAATCAAGCCAACTGCACTGTTGCAGAGGTTTTGTATTTCCCTCTGTGATTGTAAGAGGGGCGTATGTGGGGTGTCAGCCTGCTGCCATGCAGGTGTAGTCTTGTGGTCTACCTTGCGTCACACCCTTTCAGGCTGTATGGGTACCAGATGGTTCTAGTGTGCAGATTTAGGAGGAAGGAAATGACTTGAGGCGCTGCGGAACCCTTGTGGCGCCATATAAATAAAGGATAATAATAATAATAATAATTGAGTGATGTCCTACTTTAAGTCGACCATAGTGCCCTACCTACCGTACCGACCAATTAGAGAATAGGAAGTTTGGGTTTAGGTGGAAATCATCACTGGTGGTGGAGAGGTCCCATTATGCAGGAAAGTTGTATGCAGGAAAGTTGGTATACTGTATGCTCTGAACCTGCAGGTCACTTTGTACTAAAGTACCACTGAGAGATTCCCCCGTCCCCCCATTATACCCAGGTCCTCCAATCACCTGCTTCGTATCAGCTGACATAAAACATGCCCCTGTGCAATTGCATGGAAACAGGGAACACTATACCCATAAAGTGTCGGGGAATGCATTGCTTGCATAATTCTCACCAGACTTTCTATAAGGTAACATGTGCTGCTCTAATTGTGCATAATCCACAATCAGAGTGGTTGGGGAGCACTGTTCTCTGACTGCTTCTTAGCCGGCAGCCCTATGCACAGAGCGAGCAGCCTCACACTACATGCATAGGCAGGGGTGTCTTTAGAGAGGAGGGGGCCCATGTGCATCCCCCGTCACGGGCCCCCTCCTCTCACCCCGGCAGCCGGCAGCCAACTGATGCGACTGGTCGGCCACCGCAGAATCAGTAGACTCTGGGTACTAGAGTGTGCCCAGAGTCAACTGCGCATGCGCAGATCGCCGGGGAAATGGCGCGGCTGACATTTTCCCGGCAATTTCCTCACAGCGCATACGAGAAACACTGGAAAAATGGCTGCGGCGGCCGTTTTCTGGCCTTTTGAGCAGCGCTGAGAGACCGGACCCTGCACCCATTATAGATGCGCCCGTGAGAGGTAGGCAGAGAAAGATGCTCCCTGGCTGCTCTGATTGTGAATTACACACAATCAGAGCAGCCAGGCAGCATTCTCTACCTGTCTCCCAGCCTGCAGCCTGACAGTAAATGGCTGTCAGCATGCTGATTGGTGGATGACTGGAGTTATCCACCAATCAGTGTGCTGACAGACATTAATTGTATGGTAGCATGTGGAGAGATGGCGCAGGACCACAGGAGGCATACGTTATGATTAGTTTTTTATTTATTCCTGTGAATATGTGGGTATGGGCTTTGCCCAGGACCTACAAACCTGTTAAGATGGCCCTAGGGCTGCATAGCCACAGACCAGTCAAAGTGCACATGCTGACCCCACCGAAAGCTCCTACAATGGTCATATGAGCGTCAGAACTGGGCCATGGAGCAATGGAAGCTGGTGGTCAGTCTGATGAATCACATTTTCTTTTACATTATGTGGACAGACGGGTGCATGTGCATCGTTTACCTGGGGAAAAGATGGCACCAGGATGCACTATAGAAAGAAGGCAAGCCGGCAGAGGTAGTGTGATGCTCTAGGCAATGTTCTGTTGGGAAACCTTGGGTCCTGGCATTCATGTGGATGTTACTTTGACATGTACAGTTCTGTCATAGGAACCAATGGTTTGAGATCCATTTTGGGACCCTATGGACCAGCTGAAGTAGGATTGTGGATGAAACTGGAAAGCTTGATAAGTTGCCTGCTCATGGAGCAGGATATTATGTAGAATAGGAAGGCTAGAGTGTCATTGGCTGGTTTGGCAGTAGGAGACGGAAACTCATGCCTGGAATCTGAACCAAGATACAGACTGAAATCCCAGCAGTGAGGGCCTGGAACCTATCGTACAGAACTTAGCCCTGGTACTTGGCGACAGGAACTCAAGCCTGGAAGCAACTACTGGAAACTCAGATGAACTATGCTGTAGAGACTCAGAGCGGCATAGTACTGAACCTGGATTTGAAGAAACTCAGAACTCAGAACAAATGTGAGGAATGGGAAACTCAAAACGAGTAACCACAGAGGCTGGATTGCTCTGGAATCCACACTATAGCATACTAGCCTGGAACTGGAATCAGAATACAGAACACAGGGCGGAGATGAAGGTACGATACCTTCGTTCTCCATGTGACGTGCGTGGATCAATATAACTCTCTCAGTTCATTTATCACAAAAACTGTCAAGGATCTTTGGCGCATCATAGCTGAGGACCCTGATCTCCCAGCACTTGCAGGTACCTTACTGATGCCTTGCTATAAACATCCAAGAAATATCAATGATTGGCTAGTGAAAACTGACATTTCTAAATGAGACTCTACCTTTGCTTTGTTGCCTTTAAGCCTTTTTCTTTCTATGTGGGTAATTTCTCCATATATAAGCATGGGTGCTTACTCTCATTATCTACCTGTTCTACATAATTTCGTTTTGTGCAGATTCTCTATTAGCCAGTGTCATGATGATGTATACGCATTTTGTAACACACTGCATAGTCTCACCCCATACTCTTCTTTACAAGTTGCCCGGTCTGGGTTTATTGCATCCTACATACAGACTGACAGTGATGGAGGATCACTATTTTGTATGCATTATTACGTATTGGTATGTACTTTATAATATACTCCTCCTAACCTCACTACTTACCTCCAGGGTGCCGATGCCAGGATGCCGATGCCCGGATTCTAAGCATCAGCATCCCACACGCCGGGATATTGACTGCATCCCCTGCAATATTCTTTACACCGGATGCTGGATTATGTATCTGTAGACAGAGATTTTACACAAAACCATAAATTCTGATGATAACCAGAAGCAATGAAGTTGTACTGTACCCCACATTTTTTTTAAATGATGGGTCCCTGGGTCAGACTGCTCTCCATTATAGACTTACACCTCCCCTTTCCAGTTTAGTGACTCAAAATCAGTTTACAACCTGTGGAATTCCATCACTTGACCACCATACAATACATAGAGCATTGCAGTGACCACAATAAAATGCACAGAACATTGTATTGACCACCATTTAATACAGAGAGCATCAGTAAATACCATATAATGCAAAAAACATCACAGTGACTGCTATATAATACAGAGAGCTTCAGTGATTGCCATATAATGTAGAGAACATCAGAGAGAGCACCATATAATGCAGAGAACACCAGAGTGACCACAATACAGTATAAAACAGAGACCATGAGTGATTGTCATGCTATACAGAGAGCATCAGTGACTGACATATAATGCATAGTCCATCAGTGACCGATGTATAATGGTAGTGCATCAGTGACTGCCATATAACGGAAAGAGCATCAGTGACTGCCATATAATACATAGAGCATCAGTGACCACCATAAAATATGTAGAGCTTCAGTGACCACCATGTATTACAACGGGATGTAGAGAGCAATGACAGGCCTGGGTGATGGGAAAGGCATGGCCAAATCATGGGAGCATGGCCTCGCTCAACACCCCTAAATGATTGTCTTACAATTTTATTCCCTAATCAATAATGAAGACTTCCTAAAAACTGTTAGCTACTCCAACATCATAGTAACAATCCTATCAATGGTATTAATATAATTAACCCCTCTACAATATTTGTCTTCCCCATTATTAATTAACTACATCATCAAATAATTCCATTTATGTATATTAACCGCTAATTACCTTCCTCAGCTTTTAACAAATCCCTTCATCTTAATTAACCCCATTAAAGCATTTACCCTTACCCCATGGTCACAATGTCGACAACCCTTTTGTAATGTATCCTTAGCCCTAATGCTTATCATCACCCCTAATCCTAACGCTAACTCTTAAACCTAACACTAATGCCAACATTTTCACTATGTTATACGTCAGCATTTTCCAGATGTTAACATGTATGATGTTCACATTTTAACAATGTTAACATAACTGTCGACATTCTGGTGTCAACATCATGACTGTCAACATAGTAATTGTCAACAATGTCACTGCATACCACTGCCTTGACTGACTCGTGTGGAACGATTCCAGTCCCACACGTATCATGGCATTCAAAAATGGCGACAACCAATTACTTCTCACTCCTTATGGAATTGTGCTGACAGACTATTTGCACTATACTCTCAACTTTTCCCAGTTATTATGCTTTATAATCACTCTGAATTCCCTCCAGGCGTAATTCTAGCCTCCTTCTGTTCCTGGCTGAAGAGTGGGAATATATGAATTTGAGACTCTTCATTCCCTTTCCTTTCTGGTCTTCAGTCTAAATTCAGAAATCAGAGCAAAATTCAATTCAATTTCTTAAAATTTTCATAATAAAATTTAAATTAATTTACATCACAGATCTGCAGCCTATTTAAAACATCAAATCAATTCACCACTCCATCCAGCAGATGGCAGCAATAGCACACTATCTATGTCAGTTTTCTTGCCAAGTTACTGAAACTAATGGAACATGATTTACCAGAATGGGATTTCACAAATGCAGAACTAGCCCAATTTAATGATGGCCGAGTACACTATAATATATTGAGAGACACTCATCAATTTCTAAACCTCCCTCTACAATGTGTAATCTGCAGACTCATGGATGGAGACTTTTAAGGATACTGGCAAATTTGTTTCCTTAATCCAGCTGCTTTGAAAATAGTTCATGAAATAAATTAATTCAATAAGAAATAAATAAATGTAAATAAAGTAATAGAAGGAAACATTTTTATTCTTTTTGAAGGTAAAATATAATAATAAAACTTACTGATGTGCGGTATCAGTAAAAGGAAAAATAGTGGAAGTTATTGAAGAAGTTTTTGAAGCAGAAGTTACAGTCACATGTACTGGAGATGGTAATAATGTACAGTATATGTGATATTATGTTACACTGCTATGGGAATGTGGACTAGAAAGATTTGTCTGCTTTATAAAAAAACAGAAATAATATAAGAAAATCCTCTCCGGCTCAGGGGCGTTTTAAGAGAGGAGGGGGCCTGTGTGCAGTGCCCGTCCGGTACCCCTCCTCTCTCACTGACAGCAGCAGTAGACTCTGGGCACTAGTCTGTGCCTGGGTGATACTGCACATGCGCAGGTCACCGCTGCCGCCATTTTCCAGGCGATTTCCCTACTGCGCATTCAGATAACGCTGGGAAAATGGTTGCGGTGGGCATTTTCCAGCTTTTTTGAGTAGAGCAGCTCTAGTCGACGTGGAACTTCGGAGAGGTAAGTAGTAAAGGGTATGGGTGCAGGGTGTGCGGTGTGGGCCGTTTGCACCACACACCCTGGCCTGCACCCATTATAGATACGCCCCTGCTCTGGCTGTTGTAAATTAGATGATGCATGGGGACTGCGCATGTGCTTAACAGGTCCTGTGAGCTCGCGTGCAGTCCCCCCAAGCCGCAGGATGTGAATTGGGAGCGGGACAGGGCGGCCCTAGACTGTGTTTCAGAAAATGGGGGCATATTGGGAGTGCTGAGGCCAGTGTCTGCTTCTTTGGATGCAGATTTACTGGCCTCCCAAATGAGAAGCCATGAGAAGTACTGGAGGCAGCATGATAACGTAATGCTATCATAATGCTATCACAATGCTTCCTGGTTCATATCCTCAGCGCACATTGCACATGCGTAGCCACCGGCTGGCACATGCGTCATTGTGGGGACGACGGAGTCAGAGGCTCCCTCTCCATAAAAATTTGGGTTGTAGTAGCCCATAGGTTACTATAAGATAACGCTATCTGGAGATGGCGTTCTCTTATCGGGGCCAAGCTTTGTAAATCTGACAAGCTTCTCAGCCCCCATAGAATTCTATGGGGGCTGCAGCTGCTGGCAGACATGGAGGAACTGCAGCAGATATCTGGCAAATAGAGAGACAGGGGCTGCACAGCCTATTGCTACAATGCACAGCCCTAAGGGTAGGATAAGTGATACAGCCCTAAGGGTAGGATAAGTGATACAGCCCTAGGGGAAGGATAAGTGATACAGCCCTAGGGGAAGGATAAGTGATACAATGCCTTAGTTGTGCAGCCACTGACCCTACCACACAGTCCCCACTTAATATTTGTCAGTTTTTAAACAAAACTACATAAAATGAGGGTGATTAGGCTCAAAATGAATAGTAAACTTGCCCATGCTGGCAAATATCCATAGCAAAATGCCACCATTAGTAGGTCCAGCAATTCTATACAAAATAAAAGTCCAGAATCCCATGCGTGAGTCGGCCCTTACCCCTGGGACCATGCTCCTTTGGCAGTCGCTCCTATCCCACTGCCCTGGTTACGACCCTATCCTCAGTAAGGATTATATGGACTGATATTGTTGCTAATTAAATATTAATGTGCTGTAAATTATTAGAACACTGTAATCAAAGAAATACGTAGCAGAGTTATTATTGTTCAAAGCTAATTGCCCTAACCATAGAAATGTGGAGAAGGGATGTGGCAAATTTGTACAATACAGATATTTTTTTCACCAGTGCACTGTAATGATCAAAAGGTTGTGATGAAAAAAATCGAAGAGTAGTATTTAAGTGACTGTTATACAATACAGAGAGCGTTCTAGTGATCTATGTAAGATACAGACACCATTCTAGTGACTCTATACAATATATATAGAGATAGCATTTTAGCTGAAGAAAGTGGCAGATATACCACGGAGAGCATTATAGTGACCACTATACTATGGTAGAGTGCATACTAATGAACTATATACAATTCAAAGAGTGTTATAGGGACCTCTATACAATACAAAGTGCATCTCAATAAACAATATACTATACAGAAACTACTCTACATCCTGTTGTACCTAATGCAGATGACTGATAGTCATGTGATGAGAACCTGAGAACATAAGTATCACATCCAAATTTCGTCAATAGCTTGAAGAATTTAAATGTAAACATGGTAAAGGATTTCATCATTACTAGCTGAGGAGCACACATTCATTGTTACACATCAGTACCTTCTAGATTTGAACAAGTGTGCTGGAACAACAAAAACATTTCTATTATAATTATAATTAACATTTCTATTAATTATTTCACAACCCACACTGGGAGTTGCACACAATCAAGCTGTAAGGTCAGTGTTGGGTGCGCAAAAGATGCACAAACTAGATAAATACAGTACAGTACATCTAAAATTTGAACAGCACCATTATATAACAGAGTTAATTTCATGGGTTCTAATCCCACTACGGCCCTAACTGTGTGGAGTTTGTATATTCTCCCTGTGCTTGCGTGGGTTCCCTCCGGATGCTCCGGTTTCCTCCCACACTCCAAAAATATACTGGTAGGTTAATTGGCACCCAACAAAAAAATTAACCCTCGTGTGTATTTATGGTAGGGAATATACAGTAGATTGTCAGCCCACTGGGGCAGGGACTGATGTAAATTGGCAAATATTCTCTCTGTAAAGCACTGCGGATAATGTGTGCACTATATAAATACCTGCTAATAATAATAATAATAATAATAATAATAATAATAATAATAAAAAACTATTATTATTTTTATTATTATCATGAAGTTGTAAAACAAGTTATTAAATCCCATGTGGGCCTTATTCAGAGTCAGATATAAAATCTCAAAATGCATCTGTGAAGATTAGCATTTTGCGAGCTAGTCAGTGTTGGTCACACACACAAGTTTGTAGCTGCGGCTAACTCTCCTGGAACATATTGCAGCCAGGCTTGCCTACCTTCTTGATTTGGCCGGGAGCTTCCCAAATATCGGGAGCCGCCCCCGGCCCCCTGGAAAGGCAGGTAAGCCTCCCAGCGGCCGCCAACCCTCCCGACCCCCCTCAGAGTAAAGATAGAAACCCCCGCAGCGGGGGGGGCAGGTGACGCAATTTGCGCTGTATCGGGTCATCGTGACCTGCTTCACAATGCCGTTAATTTCAGAAGGATGGAGCTAAATGTCGGCAATTATGATTTTACCAAGACCCTGGATGCAACGGAGAGCAGCACCAGGATCTAGGTGAGTATAGATTCGTTTTTGCAGGGCCAGGCACAAGGATTCCACTTGAGAAGGGGACAGACCCATCTGGAAGCAGTATGTGTGAATGGGTAGGTGTTTGAAATAAAGTTTTATTAGGCACGGTGTGTGTTTTGTCTTTATTTAACTATTTAATTTACAGTGGTGGTAAGGGTGCCGGCTGCCTGCTGGCACTTGTAGTTCCACAAGTGCCAAAGGGCAGGCATGCTGGCACCTGTAGTCCCACTGTAAAATACAATAGTTTACTTATATTTATTACTTTATTAACCCCGTACCCACAGCCCAGGGGTGCGGGAAGAGCCCCGGGCTTCAGACCAAGCCTGGGATTTCAGGGGGACCCCTTCCTGGCTGGGGGGTCCACACTTACCCTGACATCCCTGACTTGGCCTGACCGGCTTGGGCTGATAATGCTTTGGCCACGGAGCCCCGGTAATAGGGTCTCTGAGCTGTGGCATTACAGCCCGGCTGTTTTGGGTCCGGTGCTGGTTTTAAATATAGGGGGAACCCTATGCAGTTTTTTTTCCCCTATATTAAAACCAGGACTGGCCCTGCAGTCTGGTGCTGGTTCCTAAATTACGGTGGAACCCTACTCATTTTGTTCCCTGTAATTTTTGGAACCAGGACTGGCTGACAAGTCCGGGGCTGGTTAGCCTTTGTTGGGGGGGACCCCATGTCATTTTATTTATAGAATTGAACTGGTTTTTTACAGGTCTAACAGACAAGCAGCCTGCACATATCTCACTGATATGTGCAGGCTGCTAGCTCAGGATAGATTTCCAGAGAGAAAACACCGCAATCTTGGGTGAGTAATCTCATCTTCACTTGCAACTCGGGGGAGATATCTCGATCTGCTTCACCATCGGCCATCTCACTTTCAGCTAAACTCACTTCTTAATAAATTTGAGAGATGAAAAACGGGAAAATCAATGCAAATCGAGATAAAAAAATACTAAACTCGACCATTCTCGATTCTTAGTAAATTTACCCCTTAGGTAGTATATCTACTAAGTGCAGGTATTTAGAAGTGGAGATGTTACCCATAGCAACCAATCCGATTCTAGCTATTATATTCTAGAAGATTCTAGATAAATGATAAGTAGAATCTGATTTGTTGCTATGGGCAAAAACTCCACTTCTAAAAACCCGCACTCTCTGAGTATTCCCGTGATTTGTGGAGAGTTGTAACTCACAGCCCATTACATTCTGGCCTTAGTATCACAATATACTGTAACTTCAATTTTTTGTGTCACCACAGGAGGGCACTATAGATGTTTGTAGATAACAGTCAGGTATGGAAAACATAAGCTGTGCTATGTGCATTTTTCAGAAGCTGTTCAGCAGGCAGTTCATTGACCTTAAGGGTTGATTGATTTTACTTATCTTATAGCATATTCCATTGTACTTTTAGTAAAGAGCCAGAAAGCACAAAAAGACTCCAGAAACATATAAATGTAATAAATGGCTTGTTCCACGTTTTATCTTCCAGTTGGCTATGATTAACTGATGCTTTTGGCGGAGAAATATTCATTCACACCTAATGCTGAGCAGCTTATCCCGTGTAGATAAAATGAATTCTTTGCATAGTATTTTCCCTGCACAAGCTAGGCCGGGCCTGTCACTGCTTGCTAGGAATCTCTGAGAAATATTCAGCCTCAGCAGCCAACTGTTCAAACCTATCCTTCTCCATAATCATTAACCTCAATGGTAAGATCGTCTTTGGGCTCTTTAGGAGGAGATCAATATAAAACACATAGATACACAATAAAATATTTAGTTATATTATACTCTTACATATACCTGTTTTGGACAATAAATGTTAGTCAATTCAATCTTGTCCAACACAATTAGCAAAGGCTGATTCCTGATAGAAATGTGCAAACAAAATGGTTTGTTCATACACACTGCAGGTGGAACAGGTGGAGCTGATGTATGAAATTAGTTTAATAAACATTACTGAAATAGTGAGTGAAATGGTGCAGACACACGGTCAGATTTTCTATCAGATCTGAACGATAACGATTTAAAAAATTGTTCAATCGTTCATATCTGATGTCAGATAACGATATCGGACATCTTATGTGTTTGCAGACAGAGTTGGATGATTTCATTCCGTCTGAAATCGCTCAATCGTTCAAATCGTTTGTAAAATCCTTCGAATCGTTGGTAAAAATCGTTCAATTGTTCATTGTTAATCGTTCATCTGACATATCTGACCGTGTGTATGCACCAAAACTGTATTCTACTGCACCATCAGCAGCTATAAACCTGCAGGCTTGAGAAGGGAAGTGCAAGCCACTGGGGGGATGGTGAAGGGGTTTATTCTGCAATGGGGACCTATGGACACTGGGGTGTGAGGGGGGGATGCCACTGGGAACTATTACAACTGGGGAGGGGGCTGGATATCATCCCTGCCATTCTGTCCTGCACCCCCCCCTCCCTCCTCTGGCAAAGTGCTGGGGGGGCTCTTTTAACATTTTACTGTGTAACTATGGCCCTTGCACCAGAACCTTTGCTGATTTGTTTCTTATGACTGCTGATTCAGCAATATTTATACACTTTGTCCTTGTTTTGCAATGTTCTGTACTGATAGTAAAATTTTTTGTTTTCATACTGTTCATGTCATACTTACCTACTTTTGAAATAGAATTTCAGGGAGATTGTGAAAGCCCCACCTATGAGTGCGGCGTTAAGGCCCCCATACATCAGAGATTGATTGCAGCTATCGTGCAATTTGCAATCGATTGTGTATAAAAATCTTTCTCTTTTTCAATCGAGTGTGGCAATTCTGCAATCGATTGAAAAAGGGAAAGATTTGTATAGACAATCGATTGCAAATTGCTCGATAGCTGCAATCAATCTCTGATGTATGGGGGCCTTTACAGTGGACGTGTACTGCTACATCTGAGAGGTGTGTCATAAAACTGACTTACATACAAATGTAAACGAGCCCCAAATCAGTTAGTAAGATCTATTTGTTGATGAAAACACACTGATACTTTTTAGAAAATGCATGTAGCCATAGTGATCATTGGGCCTGATTCAGACCCACTCGCGAGCGGCTGTCCGCTCGCAAGTGGGTCGATGTTCTGCACTGAGCATGCGCACGACGGAGGGAGCTCCGTCGTGCGCATGCGCCAGACGCGACGAGCGAAGGACTTTCCTTCGCTCGTTGTGTCTGATCAAAGGGGGCGTGCTGTCGATGTTGATTGACAGCACGCCCCCTTTGGTGGGCGTGCCGGGGGCGTGCCTCCCTGACGGGGGCGTTCCTAAGGGAACGCCTACCGTCAGAAGCCGGCCCACTGACATCACTAGTGATGTCAGTGGGAGTGATTTTGGCTCTGATAGAGCCAAAATCACTCCGGGCCTTGCGGTTGAAAACCTCAACCGCAGGCTCCGGCTCGCAGTTTCGATGGTCGCGATGGTCAAGACCATCGCGGCCATCAAACTGCACGCTCGTATAGGCTGTGGGTGGTGACCCACAGCTATACGAGCGTCCAGGAGGACGCTCCATAGTTATGGAGGACGGCCCTCATTCAGAGCGTGCGCTCTGCTCAGAGCGTACGGCTCTGAATGAGGGCCATTGTGCCTTATAACCAATGCAGGGAAATTATACTAATGATCCCATTTGAATGTATATATCTCTGTTTTTATTTTAATATAGCAGCTTCATAATGGGGGTAAGATGCAATCAGGGAGATTGTTAGACTCTTCATGGAGACAGGGTGATTGCTACTATTTCAGGGAGTCTCCCTGATAATGAGAGAGAGTTGGTAAGTATGGTTTAAGGGCCTGATTCAGACCTGCTCGCGAGCGCTGAGTGCTCGAAAGCGGGTCGATGTTGGGCCAGTGCGCATGTGCACGATGGACCCGGCTCCGTCGTGCGCATGCGCGAGACCCAGATAGCGATGGGCAAGCCGTTGCTATGGGTCTCGCTACAAAGGGGGCGTGCTCTCGATGGTGAGTGACAGCACGCCTCCTTTGATGGGCGTGCCGGGGGCGTGGCTGGCCAGACTGAGGCGTTCCCATGGGAACGTCTACCGTCTGGGGCCGGCCCCACTGACATCACAAGTGATGTCAGTGGGAGTGCTTTTTGCTCTGATAGAGTCAAAAGCACTCCAGGGCTTGCGGCAGATGAGACCCTACCACAAGGGTCTCGTCGCAAGCCCGATGGTCGCGATGGTCTTGACCATCACGACCATCTTTTTGGCCGCTCGCTATAGCTGTGGGTGGTCACCCACAGCTATGTGAGCAGCCAGGAGGCCGCTCTAAAATCAGGAAGGACGGCCCTGATTCAGAGAGAGCGCTCTGTCAGAGCGTCCGGCTCTGAATCAGGACCTAAGTACGTTGTAAAATGCTGCGGCCTCCTTGTAGCACCATATAAATAAAGGATAATGCTAATAATAAAAATGATAATCTAAAAATAATAACTAATAATTATGAAGATAGAGTTTATATTTTGTCTCAGTCAGCACTGGAATAAGGAGAGGGGGGGGGGACAGCCACAGGGGTCACAGCACACTGCTGTACTATGGGGGTATGTCAGGTACTCATCATAGATGCTCTGCCCCAGCTCTGGCACTGCTTTCCGGGGACTGATTATGCTCATCTCCAGCCTTCCGCCTTCAGGCTGTCAGCAGCCACTCTCCCAGCAGCAGCATGGCAGTGCTTGCGCTGCTGGGTCTTGTTTCTCATTGGTTAGTTGTACCATGATGCTTACAATGGTGGGGATTCTGTGAAGAGGGGATGGATTTGGAGAGATTGAGGTGTAATGTGTTTCTCTCTGTATCTTGCTGATGTTTCTCTCTTCACAAAAGACAATTGTATCATTTGTACTTATATGGAATACATTGTTCTGAACTGTCTAAGTATATCCTGTCCTTGGGGGATATTCATTCAACTACTGTTGAATGATTCTTTTTACGCTCACACACTCGGCGCTGACCCTAGGACAACATTGCTGCGTCACTGGATCATACAGCCCACCAAAAACCTCTGCAATATGACTGGACCAATATGAAGTATGTAGCACCTATCCTTGTGTATCGATGCCTATTTTGCTATAGATTGTAAGCTTGCGAGCAGGGCCCTCTTACCTCTTTGTCTGTCTGTTATTACCCAGTCTTGTTATGTTGCTGTTTTGTTACCAATTATAAAATGCAATGGTATATGGAATATATAAATAAATGTTAACAAATACAAATAAATTATATAATGTGTTGAACCCACAATTAACTTTAAGCGCTGATTAAATGTAGACGTTAATGGTGTTTACGGAAGGAACTAAATATATATTTTTTCAGCTTGAGAGATTATGTTCTACCAGGCAATATTAAAGATATTAGAAACATCATGAATATAGCAGCAGACCGTTATGCACTACAGTACAATACAAATTGTAACAAATGCTTTTTTTCTATGCGGAAAGGTACCAGTGCTCACCTGAATAGCTAAAGGTCCTGTGACCAGGTTAGTGTCTCCCTGTCTACCTGGTCTCTTAAGGAGCTTTAGTGGTCTAGTCTGGTGATGCAAGTTCCATGAAGGAGTGTAAAAATATACTAGCAATGTCAGTAGCAGAAGAAATAGGTGCCATTGCCTGCCATCACAAAAAAACACTAACTGTAACAATATGGACCTTTCATGTCCAAGAAATTTAATTTATCACATTCACCTGCTTGTACTAAACCATCTCATGAGGAAGATCTCCAGCTCTACTCAGTATTACAATAATGTCATACTTTAAGGGGAGTGAAGTTACAACATACTCGTATTTAAGTATTGAAATATGGAGTTTACATATTACACAGTGTGACATATTACACAGTGTGACATAAAGACATGGTCTGAGTTAGTGCCATGGCAGCTTTATTTCCAATGATGTGTGGCAGAACACTAAGGGGCATAAGTATCAAAGCTTGATGTGAGATAAAATTGTGAGATATATATCACCAACCAATCAACTTCTAACTGACATTTTGCAGGCTGTGTTTAAGAAATGACAGTTTGGAGCTGATTGGTTGGTGATATATATTTCCCAATTTTATCTCTCATCAAGCTTTGATACATATGCCCCTAAAACTGATTTAGAAATCTGACTCAGTTGAATATGAATAAGACAGTGCTCCTGAACCCTTATACCATTAGGGCCATATTCAATTTGAGGTAAAAAGTCCGAGGTCGGACTTTTCGCCATCATCGCCGTTTTTTCTGGGATAAAGTATCGGGCACATGCCCGCTTTATCCCAGTATTCAATTAGGATCCGGCGAAAACGGGACCCGGCGGAAAGGTAAGTATAGAAAAGTCCTGGGAATTTTCAGGAAATCATCCTGGCCCCCCCTAAAGATGGTCTGACATGGGGGATCACTATGTGTACCCCCCATTTTGCCTGCTGAAGGTAGTCGGGGTTTTTAAATAGCCGCGGCAGGTGCATAAATGTGGCTTTGCTAAAGTGGTGAAGAATAGCACTTAGCTTGAGGAGGGGAAAAACTAGTCCCATCAAATTTGGGGTACATGAAAATGGGTGCAAGCATATTTTTATTCAAAATGCACCTGGCGCTACTACCCGCATTCTAGAAAACACCTGCTGCATACATGGGAACCCCCAATGAATCAATTTCGCTAGTTTAAAACTATGTTCCCCCATTCTTTTTTTGCCCCACAAAATTAAAGTCCATTTTTAGGGGTGTCCTGAGGATTTCTTTTATTTTTTTTACATAGATTACATTTAGGGGCATTACAAAGGTTGCAGGCTATTTTATTTTATTCTGCACCCCTAAACCCCAATTCTGCACTTTTTTTTTTACATGGTGAAAACTTATCCCCGTTTTTTTAACAAAGACTTTTTGCACCAGCGAAAAGTCTTTGAAATGGAATACAGGGATAATTGAAACAGGCGAAAATGACGCAGCCTAATTGAATATCCTCCTTAATGTACTATAAGAGAAACCGTATTGGGTATATATAGCCATTAAATGCTGTGTCTTCTGTCAGAAAATATTCTAAGAATTAGCTTTACCAGAAAAACCCAATTGTTTAAATGAAATACCATGTTGGAGAAATGGTATATAGTATTAAAAGTATTGCAAGTATACATAGCCATACAGGATTATCTTAACAGCAGTGTGGGCCCTGGGCAAATGGTCAATAAAATGAAACCCTCCTGCATGCCTATCAGACCTCCCACTCATGCAGAGAGACTTGTCTGAAGCCGGCGGATGAAGTGAAACTGGGTATGAGGTGAGTACTCAGAAGGGAGGTTAGATCAGAATATAGTGTACCGGCGGCTGACTTATAATAATATCACAATTTTTCCAACTGGCTGGGCTGCAGGGGGCGGGTTGGTGGGCCCCTACAAGCTTCGGGCCCTTGGGCAACTGCCCAACAAGCCCAATGGAAGAGATGTCCCTGTAGCCATAGAGTCAACAAGCTGTTGCCATTGTTGTTAATATACAGCACCTCCTACATTGTTGTGTAATATAACAATTTAGATTAATGATCTTTGCTTAACATATGGTATGTTTGATACCACAATCTTCCTGACTAGAGCCAGGTCTATACTGGGGGTGACATTAGCCTGGATCAGAAAATTATTAAGGGTCTATGGGGTATATGTACTAAGATTTGGAGAGAGAAAAAGTAGAGAGAGATAAAGGGGTAAATGTAATAGCTTGCCATTTTGTGAGTTTGTCTTATTTTCACACTTTTCCGGAACTCTCACATGTAATAGAGCGTGAGATCAGGTTTTTTCACGTGTTTCGCATCTTTAGCAAATTTGCACTTTTGAATTTCGTATCCAGATGTTTTCCAATGATAAAGATATAACCCTCCAAATGTAATAGAGTGCAAGTTAGGAATTCACAAGGCAAACTTTACTAAATTTCACAAAAACTTTAGACCAGGCTCAGATAGGCGAGTTTCAAATCAATTTCCCCCCCGAAAAAATCTGAGCCAAATTATCCTATGTGAACTCCATAAGACTTAATCACATCCCTATGTAAACCCCACCTTCAGCCATTGCACCTGTGAGGGTTGGAGTAATGGAGTTTGTACAGTCTTCATTGGAGCTGTATGCTTGTGGGCTGCTTGCTATGGAGGAACTGCGCAGGAGGAGGGTGCAGGAGTATCACCAGATACAGGTCCCTATTCTGCTTCGTGCCAGGCGAGGTTATTGACTAAGGATGGACCTGGACCCTTTCTCAGATCATGAGATGGATCAGTTGTTTAGATTGAACCACACAAACCTCATGACTCTACATGAGCAGGTGAGAGATGATTTGGAGCCTTTAACTAGTAACAACTATGCAGTGCCTAGGCTGCATAAATTAATGTGTACTCTGCATTTTCTTGGCACTGGCTCATTTCAGTCAGTGAGCACTAGAGTGCTGGGTATTATACAAGCCACTTTCTGTAGGCATTTATCTCAAGTGTTATCTGCCCTGAAGAAGTTGTGGCGAACATATATCTCATTCCCTCGTTGTGAGTCCAAGTGGCAGGACCTTAAGCTTTCTATCGCCTCTCAGCATTGCCTAATGTGCTGGGAGCCATAGACTGCACCATATTGGGATCAGATCACAGCACTTGAGGGGGTATGTTTATGTAAATAGACATGGCTACCACTCCCTCAATGTGCAGGGGGTCTGTCATGCTAACCTCAAGATACTCAGTGTGGTTGCAGGTTATCCACGGCAGTGGCGTCACAAGGGAGGTGCGGGTGGTACGGGCCGCACATGGGTGTCACCCGCTGAGAGGTGACACCAAGGTGCTGGCTCCCCCTCAGTGACAGGAGCCGGGTGCTGCACTGTAGCATTAAGTGCAGTACTCATCTTCTGTCACAGTGAGGGAGACGGCACTCCGCATCTCCGGCACCCCCCACCACCACATTGATGATACCCATGGCACAAGCCACAAGGCCATGCCCACTGTTAGTGAGGCCATGCCCCCATCTGCGAAGTCACGCCCCCCTTGCAGGTTTCGTTCTTTGGCTGGCATCCTACTTTACGATGTGCGTAAAGTCTGTGACATCATCCAGTCATGCTGCATGCTCCATAACATGGCCCTTGGGTAAGGCCATGATGACCTTGGTGACATTGCTGCAGTTGTGGGGGAGCTGGACTCTTTTCCATCAGAGGGCGTTGTCAATACAGAGGGCGGGAATGAGGTTCAACAGAGGATCATACAGGCATATTGTTACACAGGCATATTGTAGTAATACTTATGTGCAGTCGTCCTGAGACCCTCCTTACAATGAACAAGGGACAGTATGCAAATGTTAGAAGTGATATTTTATAGCCCATGTCCCCATGCTCCTTTCTGTTTTAATTTTTTGCATCTAAACTTTTTCTTTACTCTATATTACAGTGTGGCATAAAGTATTATAAAGGACATTACTGCGTGTGGCATTAAGCGTTATAAAGGGCATTACATGTGTGTGGCATAAAGCATTATAAAGGGCATTACTGCATGTGATATGTATTTGAAGGGACATTACTGCATGTGGCAAAATGTTTTAGAAAGGGCATTACTGCATGTGGCATAATGTATTAGAAAGGGGATTACTTCGTGTGGCATAATGTATTAAACAGGGCATTACTGTGTGTGGCATAATGTGTTAGAAAATGCATTACTATATGTGGCATAATGTATTAGAAAGGGCATTACTGCATGTGGCATAATGTATTAGAAAGGGCATTACTGCATGTGGCATAATGTATTAGAAAGGGGATTACTGCGTGTGGCATAATGTATTACACAGGGCATTAACTGTGTGTGGCATAATGTGTTAGAAAATGCATTACTGTATGTGGCATAATGTATTAGAAAGGGCATTACTGCATGTGGCATAATGTATTAGAAAGGGCATTACTGCATGTGGCATAATGTATTTGAAAGGGCATTACTGCATGTGGCATTATGTATTAGAAAAGGCATTACTGCATGTGGCATAATGTATTAGAAAGGGCATTACTGCATGTGGCATAATGTATTAGAAAGGGCATTACTGAATGTGGCATTATGTATTAGAAAAGGCATTACTGCATGTGGCATAATGTATTAGAAAGGGCATTACTGCATGTGGCATAATGTATTAGAAAGGGTGATTAATTGGGGGTGTTCCACAAGGACATTTCCGGTAGCGTGCGTGCCTGTGGTGCATGCAGAGGAGCACCATCTATAAAGACCATTTCTTTTTTTTTGAGTAGGGGGTGGCACAACTGGGAACTTCCGCCCTGAGCTCCACAATGTCTAGAACCGGCCCTGTGTGTGTGTGTGTGTGTGTGTGTGTGTATATATATAGATATATATAGGATCTTGAGAGTATCTGGTAAGTTTTTTTGGTTCAAAAATTAAAACATACTTTAGAAAAAAAAAGTAGAAAGATGAATATGTACAATAGTTTTTGGCAAAACACACATTTAACCGTTGTCACAGTTACTGCACTGTAACATGTTTTTATTTTCCAATAAACCAATACTTCAACAGTGGAATAATAAGAATGAAAAGATTTTTCAATATAAAAGTGAAAAAACAGACTTATATCTATATCTGCTGCTTTCAAATATGCAAAGCAATCCAAAAGTGCAGCAATATCATTTTAAACCTTCACCTAACGTGTTACTTTTCTTTTTTGTCTGCTGAACCTACTCTACCTCTAACTATGGCTTTAAGCACACCACCACGTGTGTGTAGACTACGCCAGGGTGGAGCGGTAGGTGATGGACTTAGTGAAGTTGTACATACACTACTAATAGTGGATGATGATGTTGCCTTTATTAGGCCCTTCTGCCCTACTAACTCTCTGTGACGATTTATAAGTGCCTTAGTCTGTGCCCGAATAGCCTGAGTGAGGTCAAGCAGCCTTAAATCAATATTGTTAGCCATTCTAATTCATGTACCCTCCGCCACTCTGTTAGCACTAGATATTTTTTTTAATATATGATTAATGGAATCCATTTGTTTTGTTTGTCTCTCCATAAAGAAGACCTGCTTAGTTCTAAAGCTATCAAGGGACAAAGCTATTTCCTCTACAGAACGGGGTTGTTGAGGTGTATGTGTAGGCCGCGGTGATGTGCGGTTCAGTTGCTGGTTGTTGTTAGTAACCACTTCTGTATTTTCATCCACAGCCATGGCAGGATCTACTGTGACTAAGACGATGTCATGATCATCATCTTCTTCCTGACGATGGTGGATCTGGACGTGATGGACCTAAAAAAAGGTAAGGATTATTAATTATATTTAAGTAATGGTGTGGGGATTGGCTAGACAGCTGTAATGCTTCCGTGGTGTATGCAGATTGTGGCCACATGAATTTAATCTAAAGTTATGGGTATTTAAATCTAAGGATCATGGACCTCATTCAGACCCGCTCGCAAGCGCTGAGCGCTCGCAAACGGGTCGATGTTTAGGCCCTGCGCACGTGCAGCAGCCGCACTGTGCGCGCGCAGGCCCTGGAGCGAGAGAGAAATTCTCACGCTCCGGAGCTCACTACAAAAGGGGCGGCTGTCGATGTGCTCGACCCGTTTTGTGGGCGAGGCGGGGGGGTGGTTTGACAAACGGAGGCATTCCTTTAGGAACACCTGCCATTTTGTGGGCGGCCGCACTGACATCAGCAGTGATGTCAGTGGGGTGCTTCCTGCTCGATCAGAGCAGGAAGCTCCCTGGGGCTTGTGGTTGCCGAGAACCAACCTTAGGGTCTCGTCGCAAGCCCCGATGGTCGCGGTGGTCTTGACCATCGTGGCCATAAACCTGGTCGGTCACTAAAGCTGTGGGTGGTAACCCACAGCTTAGCTAGCGACCAGGAGGCCGCACTTAAAAATACAAGGGGCCACCCACATTCAGAACGGGCGCTCGCATTTTGCGAGCGCCTCTGAATGAGGGCCAATGTCCTCATTAAAGCATGTTTGCTTTGGGTGTATTTCGTCATTAAATGCTCATGTACATACTAATATGATGTTTTCCCTACATTTCTAATTTAGCACATACAGCACCTGCAGCGTGTTTTTCCACACGTGTACAAGCCCTTTTTGCTGTAGAATTCTTCCTCCCTGGAGCAGCTGCGGAACATTCCAGACATTATTATTTTCCCCATTACATGTATTTACAAATTATTTGGAGCAGTGGGTAAATTAAAATATTGTGGTTTTTAAGCTTACAGTGCAATGGTCCTTTCTGTGCTAGCTTACCTCCAACAAAATATTAGTGTTGAGTTCTATTCTAATTTTACTTGATAACATTATTCTTTACACAAACCTCTAAAAAAAAATACAAAAAAATGTAGCACTACACATCCCAGCATGGCCAAACAAATACATCTTTGTAGTCTGTGTAATCTAGGTCACAGCATACTTGTATGTGTAGTTGTATACCAGCAGCTTATTGTACAGTAATGGAGATGTACTAACACCCCTGAAAATTATGCTAATACAAATATGTAATATGAGTATTGTTGTGTTACTCACCAATAGGGGCCGGGTTTGGAGGTCTTTCTGTTTCCTCAATCTGAGTCCCGGGTAGTATCGCTGGTGGAAGGATTTTTTGAGCTCTTGTTCATAAGATGTGTAGTGTATGGTGATGTGACGCCCACCACCGGTCTTGCGGGACTGCTTAACTTCATCCGACATTTTCCCTTTTAACACACATTTGATGTCGTTGAAACATTTTTTAACATTGTAAACGTCACGTCTGCAGCCACTGACAGCATTAACAGCTTCTGTGATGCCAACCCACATTTATTTCTCTCTGGCCAGGGGGATAGAGTGTGCGCGTTCTCCCAGGAGACGTGTGAACACTGGAACCATAGCATGTACCAGTGCAGAATTGTCATCATAGGTGAAGCGCATATTGCGCACACAGCGCGTCCTACCAGGCAAAGGACCAGCAGACTCAGCCTCCTCCTCTTCATCCTCCCCCTCATCTCCATTTTTCTCCTCCATCTGTGTGTCACCAACCTCCTCCTCCTGCGCTTCCTGGTCAGACAAACCTTCCTCTCTCCTGATGACTGTGTCTCTGCCTGACAATAACCTCCGGATCCTCCTCCTCCACCAGCCTCTGCTGAGCTCCCCCAGCTCTCCTGCTTGCCATGCTGCATCACTGTGTCTGCAGTCAGACCATACCTCTCCTCTCATTCACTCAGCTCCTCACTCCCTATCAAAGCACAAAATGGTGGCTCAGGGGTTTATATAGCGTGTGATGCCTAAGTCATGGGACTTTGCATTTCCAATGGGGGTTTCTGTTTGTGTCACTATGCTTGCTGAAATGAAAATCACATTCCGGTTGGGAGTTTCATTGCAAGACGTCGCATGCGAACAGCGTATGGGGCTGAAATATCGCAACCTATTACATATGCGAAATGAGAATGATATTCGCAATAAAAAAATCATGCAATTAGGTGCGAAACCATATGTGCGAATAAACTCACACTTTATTACACTTGGCTCAAAGTATTAACCAATAAGCTCCTAATTTAACTTTTCGCCAATGACGTCATTTTTGCCGATTCCATCTATCTCCGTATTCAATTTGTCCGACTTTCCACTGGTGCAAAAAGTTTGTGCCCTGTAACCAGCGGAAAAGTTTCGCCAATGGATACCCAACGGAAAAAAGTGCAGAATTGGGGTTTTGGGGTGCAAAATTGCGGCAACCCCCCTAAACCCTTTTTACACTCCCTTGACCCTAATTGCATCAAAAAATGCTAAAAAAACACAAAAGACACCCCAAAAAAGCACTTTGAAAAAGTAGGCGAAAAAAATGAAAGTGGGGGTACAAAATAAAAAACTAGCAAAATAGCCTTTGGGGGGGGGGTCTGGAAGAATGGGGGAGGTGTATTTTTGATTGCAGGTGTTTGCTGAAGGTGCGCTTTTTGGCACTTTTTAAATATGCATGCACCCATTTTCATGTACCCCAGATTTCCCCCCAAAAAGTGCCTAAATGCTATTCTTCATCACTGTTCCAAAGATGCTAAATAGCGCCTATTGAGACCAATCAAAGACCCCAAATACCTTCAGCAGGGCTAAACACGAGGTACCCATAGTGAACCCCCATGTCAGAGCATCTTTTGGGGGGTGTAGGGCTGATTTCCCCAAAAATGACAGCACTTTTCGCCTGTTTGCGTTTTGCCGGGTCCCTTTTTTACCGATTTCAAATTGAATACGGGGATACGCGGGGACACGCGTGATACTATTTCGCACCTGAAACCAGCGATGATGGCGAAAAGTCCGGCAACTGACTTTTCGCTTCTAATTGAATTCTGCCCATTGCCTGTAACATGACAGTTAGGAGCTGTTTGGTTGGTGCTTTATCTCCATCTACTTTATCTCTATCCAAGGCTTAGTACATCTACCCCATATGTAAGAAGCGATGAGGGTATGGACAGTGCTGTGTGGGTGTGGCCTGTGCCGTGTGGGCATGGGCAATGCCATAGAGGACATCTTTACAATTAGTGACACCACTGTGCTAATCAAAATGTATCTAAGGTGCACAGGGACTTCTACTACACTGCAGAAATAAGCAGTCAAGTTATTATAACAGGTGTCTGGGCATCATCATCCTGAGGAGCAGGGGTACATTGGAAACGTAAAGTGGCTCTGGAGAAAATTCTGAAAGCTGTCTCATGTACGTTGTGTTATAACAAATATATAGTACTAACTTTATTAAATCACTCATTCTTCTTAATATATTATTGGGCGGCTTTTAAAGATGGTGGTGAAAGGCTTTTTACATATTGATGCTGTAGCCTACTTTCTACATATCCATATAACACATGGCTTATTTCATGCATGAAATTTGTGTTTATTTGAGTTCAGACACAGAAGAGTAATATACCAACTCAGACCTTGAGAGAACGCTCTTCCATTCCCTCAGTGCTGCAGTGCAGACCATCTTAGCAGCTATGTATCCTGTATCTCTATATGTTTATCTGGCACTGACGAGGCTGGCCGGGATGTGTCCCATTACCACCCCCAAGGATGGAGGATATGAAAATGTAATATAAAGTAACTTACATCAGGTAGCTCAATAAGGAAAACCACAGTAAATGATCTACTAATGAGCCACTTTCTATGCCTAGGACTAGGGATGCAGTCCCAACGGTCCCATTATTAATCCATAACTGACTGGAGCCTTCCCTCACTACTCTGCGCCATTGAGGGACCTGCTCCTTCTAATATCTCTTAGACTACCTGCCTTTACTCCCAACACTGCCCCTGTCTCAGGGCCGGCTCTACCATTAGGCAGCTTTAGGCAGCTGCCTAGGACGCTGGTATCTAGTGTGGCACCACAGAGTTGGCCTATCACAATATTAACGATGTCTCTTAGAGAGAAATGCTTGTTGTACTAAATGCACGTGATGGCTGTGGAACCTCACTTTCACCTGCGGGTCTGGAAAGTGGGTCTTGGTGGTGGGGGTGGGGTGGGGTGGGTCAGTAGGCTGAAGTTTTGCCTAGGGTGCAGAGACTCCTTGCTCCAGCCCTGCCCTGTCTTCCTGGGGCACAGAGAAGGGGGAGGCAAGTACTAATTACCCAGGTACGTGCTTGCTGGAGGGGCTTGTTGAGTGTCTGGATCTGCCGCCGCACCCCCTCCCTCTTACCTGCCAGCAACCCAGCACATCCTGCTGTGTGCTGGGCTGCAGTATGAGAATTGCTGAGCAGCAGCAGTCTCCTCTGCCTGTGTGGGGAGCGATCACATTTATCGCGCCCCTTCCCCTGGATTTGCACCAGGCTCACAGCAACCCCCTCAGGTGCGCTGCAAAAAGTTTTTTTCTCCCTAAGGTGGCGTGGCCACGCCTCCCACGATTAGGCCACATCTGGCTCTCTACGGCCCTGCTGTCTACACTAATACATAACTGTACAGTACACTGCTGCCCCAAGATTAGCACAATCAATGCCGCTGTGATTGTTGTGGTGGTCTGATTGTATACAAGCAGACAATGAAAACACTTAAGAAGGTCCTTTGCTCTTCATTACACCTGTGACCTGTGAATGTGTTTCCTTACTTTGTTCAAGATTGCCTGTTGAAGGTGCAGGAGTTTTCTGAAGCATATAGCAAAAGAGCATCTGGACGCCTTGTATCGTTTTACACCTGATGTATGTAAATGTGATGTAATACTGTCCAGGCCCGCTGAGAGCCGCGTCGTGCCCGGGTAATAGGGGGGCATGGCCTAATCGCGGGAGGCGTGGTCACGCCTCCTTCCCGGAAAAAAAAAAAATAATAAAGATTTGCAGCGGCGCTTTGCGGCGCTGCGCGCTGGGGAGGGGGCACTCTGGGCCCCTCAGCCCTGCTCAAAGCCAGGGGGGGCGCGATCAGTGTGATCGCTCCCCCCCACAGGCATCGGAGACTGCTGTGGCTGCTGCTCTGCAGCCACGAGCAGTCTCCACTGCAGCTCAGCACACGCTGTGTGCTGGGCTGCTGTGAGGGAGGGGGAGCGGCGCCGGGCCCCTCAGGAAGCCCGGACCCCGGTAATCTGTACCCGCCCCCCCCCCTCTCGGCGCCCCTGATACTCTCTACCTAATATTACCTTTATTACATCATTTAAAAAGATCCGTATGTCCTTATCTAACATACATAATAATAACTAATAATCACACGGTATCCTTTTTTGTATTCACCCATCACAGATGATATTACCCACTGTGTTAATTATTCTACTACACAGGCTCCAGGCAGCTACACAGTAAGTTCTCTTTGTTGTGCATACGTTTATAGAAAAATACCCAGCAATAACAATGATATATCGAATTAATATTTGTATTGTTTGAACAAAAACAAAAAATAGAAAAAATATAGACAAAAAGATAGTGAAATGGTGTTTGATTCTAGATTTCTGTTGTTCTCCAGGAAACATTTTAAACATTTGAAAAGGGCACTTTCATTTCTACAATTCAAAGCACATTGTCTCCCAGTTATATTGAATGGAAATAAACATGCACAGTTTTGTTGTGTCTAACTTGAATTCAAGCAACTGGGAATAATATGCACCAATCTATTAGTCACACCAAGATAGGGAGCACAAATGACCAACTTCTTCTGGATTAAATATTTCCATGCCACTGGCTCATTCTCAAAGGGAAAGTGGTTACTTCAAAGCATCCTAGTTTATTCTCTATTATTAGCTTGTAAAAGACTGAGAATCATCTACTCAATGGAAACATCAAGTGAAACATTTACCTCAATGCACATTTTTGTCTTTACTTAAGACAATGGTTTCTGTAGTTGGAATTTTAATGAGTGGGACTTTGAATACATCCAATGGGTTAATTTATTAAAGATGGTGCTGTATTCTGGGCAAGCCATGTTTTATTGTAGAGGCTCTGGAACATTATGTGTGTTCTGATCCTCCTTCCCATTCTTTCCACACTAACAAAGTTATCATTGATATGTTTCATGCAGTTTTAAATCAATTGTTGCTTTGTTCTCTGGTTTTGTATGCCTGTGCACCACCATGTTGTTATCTATTGTTTTTAAATATAACGAAATATGGCCCTGATTCAGAGGCGCATGCTATTTGCGTGTGCTCGCTCTGGATCAGGGCGTCCCTATTTTTTTTTTGACCAGCCTCCAGGCCTTTCGCACAGCTGTGGGTGACCACCCACAGCATGAGCGTGCGGCCTGGCGATGGTCGCGATTATTTAATCGCGACCAACGGGCTTGCGAGGAGACCCTGTGGTAGGGTCTCAGGTCTCGCAAGCCCGACTGGACTTCCTGCTCTAATAGACTAGTGATGTCAGTAGGGCCGCCCACAAACGGCAGGTGTTCCTTCGGGAATGCCCCCGTTTGTGCAGCCATCCCCCCTCCCCGCCTACAAAACGGGGCGACCACCGCCCTGTCTTGTAGCACGCCCCGGAGCAAGTGATTTCTCACTCACTCCGGGGCTCATGCGTGTGCAGTCGCCCACCATTGACCCGCTTGAGAGCGCTATGCGCTCCCGAGCGGGTCTGAATCAGGCCCTATGTTGCATATGTTTGCATGTGTATTTGATAAGACAAAAACAGCAAGGAGTTGTGTGACACCTCGTTCTGCATTTGCATTTTAAATGGACGGAATTGCACAGCCGCTTGTGTGCGTCTGTGCAATTCCGTCCATCTCTGAATCAGGCCCTAGGTATTGTTGTAGATCAGGGATGGGGAACCTCAGGCCTGGGGGCCGTATAAGGCCCTCGGAATCATTTGGTTTGGCCCCCTGAGCTTTTTTTGCTATCCTCACCTGGCTAGCTTGGTGCTTAGAATGGCACCCTGCAGCCGGAATCTATGCAGCAGTACCACCAGGAGTATCCTTAGGACGCTTCAGATAGTCACACCGCTGCCCTTATAGCTCCCAGGAGCATCCTCAGGATGCTCCAGGCAATGCTGTAGTCACCGGCGATTGTGGCCCTGCACCCATGTGACGTCACGCGGAGGGGACATGGCTTGCATTGGGCCCGCAAATAATGTTCTATATATTAAAATGGCCCTCGGCAGAAAAAAGGTTCCCCACCTCTGTTGTAGAGAATAAAACTAAACACAAATGTAGCAAATAATTTCCGCTATTCCTCCTGTAACTTTTGCTCTCCTACCGCTGAGGAAAGCAAGCATAGCTCTGTGAAGGCCAGGTTTATAAAATCTATTTATGTAAAAGAAATCATGGAACACATGTACTAATAGTGCCTGACTACAAATAGTTGCACCATTAGCATTAGAAATAAAAACATAAATTACATTAACATAACTTGTACTGAAAAGTATCTGCTAATCATTTTTAAGTCTTGCTATAAAAAATCAAGGTGCTGAATATGCTAAGTGTGATGTGTAACAAGGGCAGCCATTGATAAAGAATAGCCAGCGCTGAGAACCTAATGCAAATGTAGAGGGACGGTTTTGTAGCAGACAAACAGCTGTGGTTGTAATGATACTTTTGGATGTGGCGTACAAAGAGCTCAATTGTACAGGCAGGTGTCTGGCTGTTCATGTCTTTTTAAGAAACTTATGAAAATAAAATATAGCACACAGAGTTGAATATATTGCTAAAATTTGCTTAGCTTTTATTGAAAGATTAACATTGCTGTGATTTAATATTAGGAGATTTGCAAACTAAATAGTGCAATGTGCTAATCCTAAAATAAAATGACACAAAACAACAACATATTCCAATAAATTATAATTGCAAAACATAACCTGTCACTGTGCTTATATAGAGTTGCCTTTGACAAATTAACTATGCAGGTGTTATTCCAAAAATCTGCCATCAGTACTTCTGAAACGCCATCATTCCTCCCGCTTCTAGGTAGTGTACACCCTGTAATACTGTGGAGTCTTTAATCTTATATTTAACATCAGGTCAGGGGACCTATGTGTTTTTGTGAGAAATCCACCTGAAATTGCTGGTTTCAGGGTAACTTGGAAATGATAAATATTCCCTAGGAGGAACATGGAGGAACCTCAGTGATGTCTCCAATAACTCCTGAGGTTCCTCCATTTCTGACAGCCCCATAGGTTTCTATGGGGGTTTCTTAATTGGTGAATTTACCAAGTTTTGTGAAGCCTGGCTCTGGCAGCTAATGCCAATGCAGGAGGGTAGCAAAGGATCCCATCCTGGCACTCCCCTCTTGCACATGCACTGCCAGTAGACTGCGCATACACAGTACTGTGCTGGGGTCAGGCCTGGAGACAGGAGGAGTACTAAGGGTACATCTGTACTGGGCCCCGAGGTTTACAGGGGCACAAAAAACACACATGCACATAAATTTGATCTAGAGACTTGCTGCTCCGGCCAGCACTGCACAACTAGGCAACAAAAAAATCAAGCCGGCCCCAATCACCAGGTCACATTGTAATGAATGAGGCGGCAGTGTTATTATGTGCAACACTGTGCCCGCACTAACCCTGCCTCCCTGCAGCCGCGGTCACCGAGCAGGAGGATTCGAACTGGGTTGGAGCAAAATGGGACAGCCTGACGGCAAGCTCAGCTGCAGCAGCTGCAGCCCCACACTATCCGCTCCAATGTACAGCAGCTGCAGCCCCACACTCTCCGCTCCAATGTACAGCAGCTGTCTGCAACTGCACTGACTGGCTGCAGACACCCTCTCTCCTGCCCCTGAGGCAGCCACAGCACTGTCAACAAGAATTGCTTGGAATATACAGCAGACAAGGACTACAGCCTGCATCTTCAGTGAATGACAGAGAGACAGTGTAGTAAGTTACGAAGTATTTTCACTTTCTTTAAAGCCTGGCATATCTTTCAATTAAATGCATCACATATCATCCAAGCAGGACAGTGATGTGTGGGATAATTGCTAAATTTGTAACCAGGTAGTAAATCCTGATACCTCCTTAATCGAAAGCTGCTGGACTACAATATGCTAGAGATGAGAAAAAGCATGGTAAAATGTATGTATATATAATATATATATATATGTTATTATTATTATTATTATTACCAGTTATTTATATAGCGCACACATATTCCACAGCACTTTACAGTATATATAAAATATATATATATATTTACACATATAAATACATATGTACATTATGAAGTGGCAGTACTTTCAGGTAGTGTACAGGAGAATTTGTGATCAGTAAGTAGCATAGGCAACCGGAAATGCAGGGGGGTTTCCTGTTGCCTATAAACCCCCCCTCCTCAGCCCACACCATGACACAATTAAATAGAATTATGACACACAATATACTTTGTATGGTGCATATTAAAACTGGATAAGTGCTAATTATGCCCTCTCCATGGCCTGGCCGCACTCACTCTAAAATCAATCGAACCCCCCTATAAAAATCCTGTGTTTGCCACTGAGTAGAGTTCTGTGTGTTTAGCTGTAAAGATGAAAGTATTACCAGAAATAAATAAAATGCATTATCAACATGCCTGATTATTCATTATTATAAAAGATGGTATCATCAGAACAAAATACGCTTCAGTGCATAAGCTGATTTATTTGCACTTTATGCTTACAACGTCCTACACTCAGGGATGCTGAACTAGGGTGGGAAGGGACATGCAAGTGTGGGCTGAGCACAGTAAGGGCGCAAGTTCACAAATGCGACTGAGGAGGTAGACCTATACCCATATGTATCTGTATATTTCTTATGGGTACTCTATGGAAAAGACAACAGCTACATTTTATTTAATTTTATTAAATTTACAGTCAGTCAGGTGCATAAATATTGGGACATTGACAGAATTTTCAGATTTTGGCCTCTATTCACCACCACAATGGCTTTGAAACTAAACAAACAAGATGTGCTTTAACTGCAGACTTTCAGGTTTAATTTGAGGGTAATTACATCCAAATCAGGTGAACGGTGTAGGAATTACAACGGTTTCTATATGTGCCTCCCACTTTTTAAGGGGCCAAAAGTAATGGGACTATCAACTCAAAAGCTATTTCATGGACAGGTGTGGACTATTCCCTCGTTATTTCATTATCAATTAAGCAGGTAAAAGGTCTGGAGTTGATTCTAGGTGTGACATCTGTATTTGGAATCAGTTGTTGTCGACTCTCAATATGAGATCCAAAGAGCTGTCACTATCAGTGAAGCAAGCCATCATTAGGCTGAAAAATCAAAACAAACCCATCAGAGAGATAGCAAAAACATTAGGTGTGGCCAAATCAACTGTTTGGAACATTCTTAAAAAGAAAGAATGCATCGGAGAGACACCAAAAGACTCGGAGACACCAAAAGACTCGGAAGACCACGGAAACAACTGTGGTGGATGACAGAAGAATTATTTCCCTGGTGAAGAAAAACCCCTTCACAACAGTTGACCAAATCAAGAACACTCTCCAGGAGGTAGGTCAACAATCAAGAGAAGACTTCACAAAAGTGAATATAGAGGGTTCACCACAAGATGTAAACCATTGGTGAGCCACAAAAACAGGAAGACCAGATTAGAGTTTGCCAAACAACATCTAAAAAAGCCATTACAGTTCTGGAACAACATCCTATGGACAGATGAGACAAAGATCAACTACCAGTACCAGAGTGATGGGAAGAGAAGAGTATGGAGAAGGAAAGGAACTGCTCATGATCCAAAACATACCACCTCATCAGTGAAGCATGGTGGTGGTAATGTCATGGCGGTATGGCTGCCAATGGAACTGGTTCCCTTGTATTTATTGATGATGTGACTGCTGACAAAAGCAGCAGAATGAATTCTGAAGTGTTTCGGGCAATATTATATTCTCATATTCAGTCAAATGCTTCAGAACTCATTGGACGGCGCTTCACAGTGCAGATAGACAATGACCCGAAGCATACTGCAAAAGCAACCAACAAGTTTTTTAAAGGCTAAAAAGTGGAATGTTATGCAATGGCCAAGTCAATCCCCTGACCTGAATCCGATTGAGCATGCATTTCACTTGATGAAGACAAAACTGAAGGGAAAATGCCCCAAGAACAAGCAGGGACTGAAGACATTTGCAGTAGAGGCCTGGCAGAGCATCACCAGGGATGAAACTCAGCGTCTGGTGATGTCTATGCGTTCCAGACTTCAGGCTGTAATTGCCTGCAAAGGATTTGCAACAAAGTGTTAAAAAGTGAAAGTTATGCTGGGCATACACGGCAAGATAAAATGTCTGTCAGACCGACAGACATTTTATCTGGCCGGCTGCCAGCCGCAGATGTCCGCGGCATACACTGTGAGAGAAATCTCACAGTGTATAGCCCGACATCTACGCTCCGCCCCCGGGGGAGAAGACATTTCCCTGTTCCTTCCGTAGGAAGGAACACAGGAAATGTCTGTCTGTCGGCCTAGCTGGGCATACACTGCCCGATGCGGCCGACAGTTACCGGGTAAATATCGCATGGGACGGGCATGCTGGACAATCCAGCATGCCCGACCGAGCAATATTTAACCCTCGGTCGCCCCCCCACGCTACAATTATCGCGGCGATCCGCCGATATCGGGTGGATCGTCCCGATAATTGCAGCGTGTATGGCCAGCATTAGATTTAGGATTGTTTAGTTTGTCCCATTACTTTTGGCCCCTTACAAAGTGGGAGGCACATATAGAAACCGTTGTAATTCCTACACCGTTCACCTGATTTGGATGTCATTACCCTCAAATTAAATCTGAAAGTCTGCAGTTAAAGCACATCTTGTTTGTTTCATTTCAAAGCCATTGTGGTGGTGAATAGTGGCCAAAATATGAAAATTCTGTCAATGTCCCAATATTTATGCACCTGACTGTATATTGTTTTTGCTTCTATATTTAATTGTCTTTTACTGTCCTTTTACACGGTAAATGACATTTTTATATTTATTAATAACATTGTCCAAACACTTCATTACAGTATTATATTGTGTGAAAATTTGGTAGTGTTACTATAGCGTTTACTACTAACACTATCAAGCCACAGCTTTATGCTCCTGGTGTTACATGTTACAGTTTTCTCCTGGCGAACATGCTACTGTGGGAGAGCTGCAAGCTCAGCCTACACAGCAAATTGCATCTCTGTGGATGTATGTTTCTCTTTCTCTATAATGCTTCCATTTCTTTAGTGGTATAATCTATGAAAAGACCTGTACAATTAATTCTGCAGTGTGATGTGGTTGGGGCAGGGAAGGGCAGCAAATTAAACATGGTAAATTTTGCCCCTAAAAATGTAACATACACAGAGACTAACACAAGATTTGTAGGGGAGGTTGTATGTATCTGCATAGTGCATCCTGGTGCTATCTCTTCCCCAGGTAAATGATACACACACACAAACACACACCTGGACATACACATGATGTAAAAGCAACCGTGATTAATAGCACCAAGCCACCTACTATTGCTCCTCCATGGTCCAGTTCTGATGCTGACATCCCCGTTGTAGGCACTTTTGGTGGTGGAAAAGGGTCAGCATGGGCATTCTGAGCAGTCTGTAGCTACACAGCCCAATACACAGCAGGTTACGATGCACTGTGTGTTCTGATACTGTTCTATCATAAGAGCGAAATCTATATATATTGAAATATCTATATATATATATACCCTATGCGCTAATTATGAACTACAAATTTGTGAAGAGGCAGATGAACCACAACAACTGTTGATGGTATATAAATTGTTCAGGACTCGATCAATAAAAATTAATAAAACATTTAATCATACACATATAACCATTATAAATATATCACATAATACATATGATGAAATCCATTTTCAAATAGCCTACAAATTCATAGCAATTGCTTGATTTATACAATACACAGCACCTCAAGCAATGGTTGTACTAATATTACTCAATTTGTTGTACAATGAATAAAATGTCCTGGTACAGTACGTATTCCAGCATATAAAAAATATATCTCAGTGAGGACTTATTCTGCTAGTCGCACAGTTGATTAATCCTCCTCATAGATGGATAATGAGTTAACCACTGCAAATGTCCTGTATAATGTTAAATTATTGAACTGGCCAGTTCTAAAATAGCAGCTTAATTGTTGCTCACCCTGCTAGTGTGCTCAATGTCCACAGGGCTTCCTATTTGAGCTCCAGCTATCACGAGCCTTGAACTTGGCGTCGGCACCAGCCTGCCTTTCGTTGGAGAAGCGTTCCGGGCGGTCGAGTCAGCAGCCGCTGAATACTCTGGACTGAATCAAAGTGACTGGGGATCCTCTGACGCGTTTCGCCCCTATATGCAACGGGGGCTTTCTTATTTAAATCTAAGTTTATATAAATATATTTTTTTAGTATTAAGCGCCGGAGTAATTTTTTCTTTTTACTGTTCTATCATAGCCAGCATTTCGTTTTTAGCAGTTTGTGCTACAGTAGCTCTTCTGTGGGCTAGGACCAGACAGGCTAGCCTTCACTCCCCACACGCATCAATGAGTCTTAGGCGCCAAAGACCCTGTCTTCGGTTCACCAGTTGTCCTTTTACCACTTTAGTTAGGTACTAACCACTTCATACTGGGAACACCCCACAAGACCTGCCATTTTGGAGAGTCTCTGACCCAGTCATCTAGCCATCACATTTTGTCTCAGATTCTTACTCTTGCTAATTTTTCCTGCTTCGAACACATCAACTTCAAGAACTGTGTTCACTTGATGCCAATATATCCCATCCCTTGATGGTGCCATTGTAACAAGATAATCATTCACTATACCTGTTAGTGGTTGTATTTGTTATGGCTGATGGCTGTATATGTTCCAGCTTTCACTTTCTGGATGTATGTTGATGTGTCTTGAAAATGGTTCTGAAAAGTATCAAAATGCAACCTACTGTTTGATTATCACATTATGGCTTTGATGGACATTTCCTTATGGTAATAAAACTACACCTTTTTGGTGAGTGCCATCTTTTTCTATTTACATATATGAAGATATCCACATATGAAGTGATTTGTGAAAAATCTTGGATGATAAGGACTCCTATGCTGATGACTATTTAAGTAAGGGTAAGCACCTGAATACTATCTGTCACAAACCGCACTGTTTGCTGCAGCCACTGGATCACTTATCTGTTTCCTCGGTCCATGCTCTGGCTCCATTGCAGACCTCCTGTGATTTAGTCTGGCACATTACCTCCCTGCAGCTTCCGGCATACTCACTGGCTTCCACACGTGTCACCCTTGCTGGCTCCTGCTGCTGGGCACAGCCATGACAGTCTGAATAAGGTGACTGCCCATCCACCAACAGGGGACCAGTATGAGGTCACATGATGCCTGCAGCCAATCCCTGACAAGCTAGGGGTATATAGGGATTCTCCCTGCACACAGCACTTGCCAATGTTGTCCACAACATGTGTGCTATGTCTGTAAGCTCCTGCAGATTCTTATCTGGTGTTCCAGCAATCTGGTCCCATACCGGTGTTCTATCTATCTATCTATCTATCTATCTACTGTAGATACTGTAGATAGATAGATAGATAGATAGATTGATAGATGTACCAGAGCTACCTCCCCTCCCTCTTACCTCACAGCAGCCCAGCACATGCTGCTGTGTGCTGAGCTGCAGTGGGAGACTGCTCGCGGCTGCTGTGTAGCATCCGCAGCAGTCTCCTCTGCCTGTGGGGGGGAGCGATCACGCTGATCACACCACCCCTTGGCTTTGCGCCAGGCTGAGGGGCTCACATCGCCCCCCTCCCCAGCTGGCAGAGCAGGGTGTACTGTCATCTTTCAGAGACTGATTTATGATGGTGTGCCGCATTATGTATATGTTTCATGCTTCTGAGTCTTTATACGAGTTATGAAGAGTTGTATATTGAGGCATGTCATTTTAATGGAATAAATCGGACTTTGAAGGGGGCTGATTTTATTACATTGGGCGAGGATATTTGTGTTAGGAATGTGTGAGACTGTACTAGTGGGTGACATTCATTATAATAATTGAGACATTAAATGACTGCCTATGCGCACTGTCCTCCTTGCAGCAGAGCAGTGCTGACGTACAGGCGTGAAATTTCATGGTCTGGTTGTAAATTATAATCTCTGCTCAGACATTTTTCATATGTTCAGGTTAGGAAGACTTTGAAGAACTTGGCAGCATTTTGAGAGGCTGGTGGCAAAGCTATACATTGCAAAATCCATCAACAGAACGCATGCTGGGATTTGACATAAAGCAAAATAAAGCCTTCAGCATGTTGAATTAAAGATTCATAATACCAAATGACACATTAATACAACATATACTAAATTATTTGATCCCATCTGAGCAGATTTTTCTTCTATTTGCTCACAGGTTTAGAGAAATGTCAGTGTGGGATAAACTGAGAGTATAGCAAAAGTGCTGAGAAATATTTAAATTCACAGCATTCTGCATTCATCCCAACATGTTACTTAAATACATGAGAGGCGTCAATTCTTGTGCTGAACACGTGAAAGTTATCTTTATCTTGGTGCTTAGTGATGCCATCATATACATTTGGTTCTTCTAATGATGTCAGATTGTGACAAATATGTCACAGTTATTATCTATACAGAGAGAATCACTTACAAAATGAACGCATTGCATTTCTATTTGGGCAAATGCACCTACTGTAAAAGTGCATTTTCCCAATCCATTTTTACGATGTTATTCCATCATGCATACACTTAGCAAGGTATTTGCAGGATTGTCATCTTTACAACTGTAGTCTCTGGTAAAGGAAAAACATCACTTCTGTGTCTTACCTTCTACCACACACCAAGGTGATCATGCTTTTGGGAGGTTCAAATGCTATGATCATCAACGTCCTTTCTACATTCTGATTGACAAATGTAGGATTTTTAAAGGGTGGTTTCACATCCTTGATTTCAGACTAAAGTAATGAAAAGAATAAGGTATCATAATGTATATCCCAAGATCCAGCTTTCTGAGAGAGAATTGTGGGTAAAACCTCTACGGAGAACATTGGAGACGTTCAGGCCCCAAATCAAATTCCAAAAGAAAGAACCCAATTAACAGATAAACACTTCCAATCGTTGTTCTGGTATGCACCAAATTTATATGTTTCTGAAAAGTATACAGATCACATTTTGATAATATATGATTTCTGAAACAATTTTTATTACTATTTCATTATAACATAACAGCACCTATATGAGGCAGACATCAGTAATAAAACATTTAGAATAATTACTTTCATGCAAGCTACTACAATCGCCATTTCACTGTGTGACTCACTGCAGAGTCACCTGGAGACATTGGCTTATGGGAGGATCTGCTGGGGTTGGTCATGCGCAGAAGTACAGTCACTGTACTCTGATAACTAACGCCTAATACACACTAATAAATGTTTTTCTATTTTTTACTTTTATTTGTTACAAAACAAAGTTTTTTTTAATTTTTCTTATTGAATCTGGAAGTGGAAGCGCATACAGGAGCCGGTAAGCCAAGTTACTGGCCTGGGAGCAGTGAGATTTCGCTGACCTGGTTACTTTTCATGTGTAATAAAAACCCGGAATGAAGATTTTTCTATTGCTTTGCTGGATAATCTTCATTTCATTGGGATCTTCATAAACAGACACCTTTATTTGGGGTTCTGTATATTTGGTGACATTCATCTTTTTAACACTGATGAAATATTGACATAATTAGAATGTTGACAAAACAGTGTGTCCCGGTGAAGCAGCTTCACTTGCCTGGTAGAGGACCTGCTACGGCTCTGGCAGCTATGGTGGTGTCTTCTGGGTCCAGCAGTCAGGTGATCATGACTTCTGGTTGTCATAGAGTGATTCCAGCAGTGAGTAACCTTAAGCCCTAACCCTCCCCTCCCACAGTCTAATGCTAACCCGCTCCCTAGGGCTTAACCCTAACCATCTCATCCTGTAGCTTAACCCTAACCCTCCGCTCTCGCAGCCTAGTTCTAACCCTCCCATCCTGTAGTCTAACCCTAACCCCCCGCTCTCGCAGCCTAGTCCTAACCCTCCATCCTGTAGCCTAACCCTAACCATCCCATCCTGTAGCATAACCCAAACCCTCTGCTCTCGCAGCCTAGTCCTAACCCTCAGTTCCATGCATAATGTCAATATTGTGAACTTAATGTCAATATTGTGACAGTCAATAGCTGTCAACATTATGATTGTCAACATTTTGAATATTGACATAGTGACCATATCTCTTTATTATGGAGCGTACACACGGTCAGATTTGTCAGACTTGTCAGATTTGTCAGATGAACGATTGAACGATTAAACGATCTGAACGATTTGAACGATTTTACCAAAGTTTTGAACGATTTGAATGATTTGAACGATTGAACGATTTTTGACTGCATTAAAATGAATGGAATCGTCCAAGTCTGACTGCAAACCCATCAGATGTCAGATATCGTTATCTGACAAACGGGAACGCGCATCGTTGATCGTCCATCGTTCAGGCATGTCAGATATGAACGATTTTCCTTCAGATATGAACGACTGAACGATTTTTAAATCGTTATCGTTCATATCTGAAGGAAAAATCTGATCGTGTGTATGCACCATTAGTTGTAATTAATAATACAATCTAATCTGTAGATATATATATATATATATATATAAAATCCTGTTACAATTTACCCTTCGTGCTTCAAACTTTAGCACTGAAGAGGATTTATGCTCAGGACACAAGCAGCGAGAAAGGCTGAATCCCACCGTTTTCCAAGAGTCAAATAACACATATAGGAAAGGGGATTGAGGCTGTGTCAGTTTCAAGCCAAAATCAACTTTTCAATACAGAGAAGATTAGTTCTGCAAAAACTAAAGTCTCAGTTAGTGGTGTGTTAGTGTGAAGAAAGGAAATAGTTCAACTGTAATAAAACATACAGTACTAGCTAAAATGCTAACATTCCTTTTTTACTGATTAGAGAAGTGTGTTTGCTATAAAAGTCTGGCGAGAGAGAGGGAGAGAGAGATTTTACAAGTAAAGCTGCCCATACAGGTGAGAGACAGTCTGCAGCCTTTTGGGGGCAGTAATGGGGGCAGCGACGGGGAACGTTTTACACAATGGGGGCATCAGCCATATTTTGTAGGCATGTCGAGGCCAGGGTCTGTGTTTTCTGACGCATCTTCACTGGTCCCGGCACCATTAAAACACCATCCAACCTTAGAATTACTGAGATGGACAATTTCATGCAGATGATCTTCGGACACAGCAGCAGATCACAAAAGCCAGCAGTGGGCGTCTTTCTACTACAGGCGCCTCCTACTGGTTTTGCATATTTTAGCACAGCCGCTGAGTACAAGGATGCAGCGGCTGTGCAATACCATATGTATATCTGACCCAGGCTCCTTGTTAGGAATGAAAGACTGATCTCAGCATATGTAGATCATGTCAAAACTAATGATAGCCAGTACATGATGAGTATTGTTGATCTTTTCTAATAGCGGGTGAATAATTAGAGGTACAGTATAAAGAAGAGAAGTGCTTACAGGAAACATGCAGACAATGCAGATATGAACCCTTGCTTTACATGTATACTGTAGTATATGTCACGTGTCTATCACTTGGAGAATCCAAAACAGTAACATTTTAGTTAGAAAAAGTAAACATGAATTGAATGCCTTACTCCTTCTCCCTGACTTCAGGGCCATCTACAAGGTCTGTGTTGTCCAGTAGGTAACATACCATCAAGACACAGCCATATTGCAACTCATGGTTTCGGGGCCTATTCATCATAACTTAAAATTCTCTGGAGGTAATTAGGTTTAGAACTCGCATGAAGTTCTACCTAATTACAAGAGGAATTCATCATTCCTCCTCTATAACTATCTATTCCGACAAGCTGTCATTTTTGCAATGACAGCTTTTCAGGAAATAGATAGTTTTCCCTCTCTACACTACCTTACCGCAGCTGTTACATTTGTAAAACCAGCGCATGCTCAGCACTACCTACAACTGCGGTAATTTTGTGTGTGTGAATAGGCCCCACAGTATGTTCAGCTTAGATCACCTTCCCCTTGTGGCTTGTGACATCTGTATTGGTACCATACTTTATCTGTTGTCGCATTTTATTCAACAAAACTGACAGTGTCACCTTGTTTGTAGTACTACTGTATATGTAAGTTAGGTTTAGCATAAAGAATACTGAGGACATTTTAGATGACTGAAGTGTCATAAACCTCCAGGCTGGAGTCTGTACATCTCTGGTACACACAGGGGTAGTATGCTTGGGGTGTTTGCTAAGGTTAATAGCCAATGGGGAACTTGGATTATTGTATATTGGTGGGTTTTGGTTTTTAGATTATTGGTTTCATGGGGGAAGGTTTCTTTTCTTTTGGATGTTGCTCATCCGCCAGGTTTAGTTTTATGTTTATGTCGGCTTTGTGGTAGGCTGGTTTTTGTTGTGGCCGAACGGAACTATTTTGTTGCCCTGAGGTGCTTTCCATGCTTGTGAGTTACCCTGTTGGGGTCAGGGTCACCACTGGTCCAGATGGGCCCCTCCTCTCATTTGGTGGTTTGATAGTGACCTCAAGTTGTGTCGGATGGTGGAAGATGGCCCCCATCGGGGTTGGTTATTGTCCCTGTAAAGGGTGAGCATTTGGCATTTTCCCCTTCCAAATTGTTTGTTGACAATGAATGGCACTTGGCCTCATCTTCGCCATTTGCGGGCAATTGGCCCAATTTTTATGTTCATTATGCTGCTTTGTTTTATGCTAGGCCATTCTTACACTTACACTTGCCACCATACCATTTTTAATAAATAAATGAAAGCTGACCCCTTTTCCCTGGGAAATCTGTTGTCCGTGTCATTATTTTTATATAAGATTTACTTGTGTGTTTGAGTGTGAGCTGATATCAGCAGAGAGTTTATTATGCGTCAGTTTATTTACTGAAGACTGATGGCCTATTACCAGGCTTCCCTGTACCTTGTCTCTGCATACTAACATCTGCTGCGTAACCTTTGGCTGGATTATATGTCTATGATAATAAAGGTCATTTCAGTGTACACAATACAGTACTTTTCTATTAGCACAAATACATTTTTCTGAATTTTGAAATTGGAACTGCTAGTCCAGCTGTAAATGTGCATTATAGATTAAGTAAATGTGTAAGTTAATTATTCTAACATTCATCTTATTACTACTCATTAATACAGGTTTGTTATGATATGTCAATATTCATTATGTTGACACCAAAATGTCAACACGTCAATATCGACATTAAGGATGCCGACATGTTCAGAATGTCAAAAAGAGAGGGGGGGTTTAACCCCCTATTGTTCCTCAGCACACTGAATTATACTAGCAACAATATATGAACACTATATGGTAATAGAATTTCAGAGATATTAGTTGCGTACATTTGCAAATACATGGGATGCTGCTAGGCCTCGTCAAGGCTTCTCTGTCACTAGCAGTCCCTACACTAAACGGTTCACGTCCGGGGCGCAGAGCACCCCAAAATAACATCCAGCCCAGGACCCCCCGAGGGCATCACACGAAAAATGGAAAAAGAGTGACAGTGCAGTGTAAAGTATAGAAGTGTGCAAGTAATTACTAAGTGTTAAGGGGTTAAAATATATGTGAAAAATTACATGAATAATAAACAAACATAAAAAGGTAATGTGAAAAGTAACTATGTGTATTAAGTGGTGATGCCCTTAGGAGGCCCAGCCAGAGCAGCCTCGGGGGCCCTACGCCCAAACGCTCACCCCAAATGTAATGTATGCCAATTAAAGCCTCATAATAAAGGCACATATATATTTTTTGGCAAATGTAAGGTCTCATGATAAAGGCACATACATAAATGCATCCGAATTGAGAGCCAGCTTACCTGGGAGTCACCCCTGGGAACTCCAACTAGCACTACTAGAACCAGCATGCCCTGCTAATGCTGGCTCATTCATGCATCTCATAACCACAAACAAAAAAATGGCAGCTGCTCAATTAATCTGGTAGTACTTTTTTTCAGGTGCATGAAAGGGAGGGGTCATACCAAGTAGAAAAGAGAACTAATATCTCTGAAATTCTATTACCATATAGTGTTCATATATTGTTGCTAGTATAATTCAGTGTTCTGAGGAACAATAGGGGGTTAAACCCCCCTCTTTTTTCTACTTGGTATGACCCCTCCCTTTCATGCATCTGAAAAAAAGTACTACCAGATTGATTGAGCAGCTGCCATTTTTATGTTCAGAATGTCGTCAGATGACATTTCGACATCCACATTTACATAATGTGGACATTTTCAAAAATGTTGACATTGTGAATATCGACATTCACAATGTATACCAGGGGTTCCCAAACTCTGCCCTCAAGGCACCCTAACAGTCCAGGGTCCTGTTGTAGACAGATATTTTGGCCTAAAACTATCTCTAAACCTAATTGCAGCGTAACCCTAACTCTAATTGCAGCCTAACCCTAACTCTAATTGCACCCTAACTCTAACTCTAATTGCAGCCTAACCTTAACTCTAATTGCACCCTAACTCTAACTCTAATTGCAGCCTAAACCTAACTCTAATTGCAGCCTAACCCTAACTCTAATTGCACCCTAACTCTAACTCTAATTGCAGCCTAACCTTAACTCTAATTGCACCCTAACTCTAACTCTAATTGCAGCCAAAACCTAACTCTAATTGCAGCCTAACCGTAACTCTAATTGCACCCTAACTCTAACTCTAATTGCAGCCTAACCCTAACTCTAATTGCAGCCTAACCCTAACTCTAATTGCAGCCTAGCCCTAATTCTAATTACACCCTAACTCTAACTCTAATTGCAGCCTATCCCTAACCCTAACTCCAATTGTATCTGTCGACATTTTGATCGTCGGCATTTACAAAGTCAACATATTGAACATGTGAACACTATGTCAGTGTCAGAATTGTGGATGTCATTGGGCCTAATTCAGCAGTGTATGCAAGTGCACTGCTGATCAAAGATTCACGATTATCAGGAATCTGCTCGTGCGCAGGACCTATTCTGCAAGTGTGCAGAATGGGTCCTGCATAGTCGCACGCAGATCCTTGAATGCCTCTGCCTGATTAACAGGCAGAGGCATTTAAGGGGCGGTGCAGGGTCAGCCGGCGTTCCCAGAAATGGGGGCATGTCCGCCCCATTTTCCGGGAGGGACCAGCCCAGTAACGCAGTGTCCTGGGCTCGCAAGCCGGCCAGTCTGAGTAAGCTGAGGCTTCATCAGCTGGCCAGAGGACATTAAGGGTCCACTGGCACCTATAATCTGCCTGTAAATAAAATATTAAAATAACCACAATACACACACACTGGCTTTGATAGTATTTTATTTTTGGGGTGCCCACTTTCTGAGGAGTTACAGCCCTGGCCTGACCAGTTTGGGAATGCTAATGTGATGGCAGGTGGACCTTATGCTGTGTGTACCCCTGCTATGGCATTACCACCCCGGCTGCTCCAGCCCAGTGTTGTTTATAGGGAACCCCACACCATTCCTCCTTATTTTCCCATACTAGCACAAGGTATAAGGTCCGGCTATTTTTATGAATTTGGGAGGGGGACCCTACGCTTTTTTTTTTTTCACATTTTAACTCTTTCATTGTTTTTACACCTAAGAATCCTGCACAGATCATGCTGTTCTTCTGTTTGGATGGGTCTTCCATTATTTTGTTACTTCTTCTTGCCATCGGTTTTAAACTGAAGGATCAAAACCGATGGTATTTCGGGCTGCAAAAACCAGCTGACATCTGTTGAAAGAGGAGTGCGCTACTGTGCAGACATCAATCTTCCTATCCCTCCAGGGAGGCTTTATGCTTATTTTCCAAGATGGCCACTGAAGTCACTACTGAACATGTGCAGTAAAACTGACATGATGAGAGACAGTAGTCAAGCTTTGCTCCATCACCAGTGTGCATATAACAGTGAGTACAGCTGTACCTGTTATCTATCAATAAACCAATATCACTGGTTAAGTAACTGGGCTGTTGTAGTTTGAGTAATTTGCTAGTGTGTGTCCATATAACTGCAATATCAACACCTGCACACACTTCATTTCCAACAATATCAATGTCAGGTTTCAATTGAAGCTGAAACCTCGATGGATGATAAATAGTTGTATTTTTTACAGCAACAGGATGGTAATGTCAGTCATTTACTGGCGGTTTTGGTGTACAACTAAAACCGACCTTTAGTAAATTTACCCCCTTCAATCTTATGTAAATAACCACGTCCAGGGAAAAATAAATACATTTTCTGCAAATGGTTCATGGCCTAGGCAGTGCTCAGCAAGGATTGTCCTGACCTACTAAATTCCTCTCATCGGAAGATGCTACATATTAAACTTCCATAAATGCGGCAATTTGGCAAGAAAATCCATCCACGTCCTGGGCAAAATCATGCAAAAGGTATGTGACTGTAGATGTGACCCTGCAAACCTCTGTAATGCATTATGGAATGGGAACGCTACAGTGATGTCACAAAATGGCAACTGTGGGCCTCACTTTCATAGTTTCAGAAATTACCTTTTTGCTTGTCAAATGTATACAGTATTAACAATATAATTTACATTGTGGTTTTTTACTTTAGTTTGGCTGTTTTTTCTGATCAGTTAGCTGCGCACAAGACCTGAGGGTTAATTGAGTACCAGAGGTGCTGCTTGTTCTTCTAAGGCAGGGGTTCCCAACCACGGTCCTCAAGGCACACTAAAGGTTTTAAGGATAGCCATAGTTGAGCACAGGTGACTTAGTTAGTACCTTAGTTATTTTGATATAACCATCTGTGCTTAAGCATGGATATCACTAAAACCAGGACTGTTAGTGTGTCTTGAGGACCGAGGTTGGGAATCACTGTTCTAAGGGCTATTTATTGGCGTTTATGAATGGATCTAGCTCAGTGGTTCTCAAACTCGGTCCTCAGGACCCCACACAGTGCACGTTTTCCAGGTCACCTAGCAGGCGCACAGGTGTATTCATTACTCGCTGACACATTTTAAAAGATCCGCAGGTGGAGTCATTATTTCACTTGTGATTCTGTGAGGAGACCTGGAAAATATGCACTATTTGGTGTCCTTAGGACCAAGTTTGAGAACCTGTGATCTAGCTGATCTTATATTGTGGCTGTTCCACATACAACAGTTCAGCATTATATACTTGTCACCAGAATGTGTTTGGGCATTGTACTGTATACTGGAGACTGCTGATTAGGTTTTAGCTTTCATGAGTCATTTCTATATTGTGTACAACATGCCATGGCTGCTATATTAGCTAGACCTGTCCTTCCCACATCATTGACTGCCCAATTAGTGGGGAGATTTTATACAAGTAAGCAATGTATGACACAGGATATCAGCACATTCCTGCTGATCAGGTGCATTAATTTATGGGAGGAGTATACTGATGTACATTGCTTAATCAAGAAAATAACCCATGCTGCAGGACTAGGAAAGTCCTGAACTGGTTAAAGGATCATGATGCTGAATTCAGCTGAATGCAATAGTTGCTAAACCCAATTCACTGAGAAGGAATAGAACAGATCCACCAGCAGTTCTAATGAAACACATCAGAGTCAACATGGACAGAATGTCTCAATGGCTTCATCATGCATTCCCACAGAAAATGGGGGAGCAACGAGTTAGTAGGGGGACACTCTGCTCTGCATATTATGTTGAATATATGTGACTAGAATGGGCCCAGCATTGTACATTGGTCACTAGAATAGGCTTTGCATTGTATATATTGGCCCTCAGTAACAAATAAGTTTATTACTATAGAAAACCCAATACAATCCAGTGTTAAATCTTACAATGTTAATTTAGTCTGGGTGCTCTGTCGGGATGTAGTTATGTGACCGGCGGTCACAATCCCGACAGCAGAATGCCAGATAAGGATTTATGATAGGCATCGACGCCTATCTTAATCCCGATGCTGGAATCCAGGACGACGCGTGTCCGAACGAGTTAGGTCCGGGACCCCCATCCTGTTAGCTGCAGGGGGGGGAGGGTTAGGTTCAGGGCAGTTAGCGGGGTTAGCATTAGGTTTTGGGGGGGTGGTAAGGGTTAGGCACTCCTAGGGGGGAGGGTTAGGGTTAGGCACTCCCAGGGAGAGTTTAGGGTTAGGCACCCCCCCGGGAGGGTTAGGTTTAGGGAGCGATAAGGGGGGTTAGGGCTAGGCACCCCCGGGGGGGAGATTAAGGTTAGGCACCACTAATGGAGGGTTGGGGGGGGGGGACCGGGGAGGTTAGCATACTTACCTGCCTCTGCCGGGATTTTCATCCTGTCGGCAAGGCCCGCGGACATTTCATTCCGCTCTGTCCTATACTCTCACAATGCAGCACAGAGATATTCTGTCCCTCTAAACAGCCTCTACACTTGTCAGATAAAGGAAAAATAAATGGATATATAGAATGGACGGCATATATATTATGTTGTACATTAAGTGGCCTGTTCATCATCAGGGGCCGATGATTAAGATCCTACTCGACACGGGGTATACTTATCACCAGAACAATTATGCATTGCTCCGGAGTGGGGAAAGCTACTTCGAAAAGCAGCTGTCCCCGCGATTAGTAAAATTGCTATTTCAGTAGCAGCATTACTTACCTCCCCCGTGGCCGGCTTCTGTGCATGAGCGACCTGAGGTCACTGGGGAGGCAGTGAGGAGGCAGCGGAGGGATCCGCTTGGAACTTTATGTTTTCAGAACTTGAAGTTTTTGGAGTTTTCTGAACAACAGGTGGTCTTATCGGACCCCATGGCCCGTTATATAAAATATGCGGTAACTAGCGTTTCCACATGTGTAACATGCCACTTAAGTGATGATGAATAGGCTCCTAATAAGCATGAGTTCCTAACTATATATCTGTCTTACCCAGTTTTGTTCTATTAAAACTGTTAATAAATAAATAAAATAAATAAGGGGTTGCTTACTTTTATAAAGGAAACAGCATTTTGTTTAAGTAGAAATTATTATTTCTTTTACAAAGATACAAACATCAAAGTTAATAGTTAAGAAAGATTTGTTACCTGTATTTAACTGATAGCATTATGCAGACGTCTACATGTTCATTATTCATATTCACATCTCTGGTTATACATTTCTGAATCTTCTTTGAACCTTTTGCTTTGTAACAAGACGTGTATGTTATATAACATGTATAATATAAGTCACATGAAATAACAAATTATAGGAAGAAAATAAATCTCTAGACATTAAATCATTGTGGCATTGCCCCAATCTTTCAATACTTGCAGCTAGTAATTAAGCAAAGAAAGTCTTGCCTGGCTTAATGCATTTATATATGTGCAGTTCCTCCTTCAGTTACAGGTTAACTGACATATAGGGCTAAGGGCTCTATTTACTACAATCCGCATTTTGAATGCAGATTGTAGTGTGACATTACCGACTACGCATTGCGAATTCAGCCAATATCACAGGGATTTACTACTCTGTCCCTTGCAGGGATAGAGCTTGCGATAAAGCTCTGTCCCTCCGAATCCCGTCCGCACACTAGTCATGGTATATTCGCAAAAAATACTGTGACAAGCGCCCACGCATTCGCGGACCGGCCACCGCTAAGCTTCGCCCCCACGATCGTGACCCTTCCCCTCCACCCCCGCGACCCCCCCTTCCTTAATTACACTTACCTCTGGTGATCGGTGCTCTGGTGATGCCTTCCATGGCTCCGGTTAGCTGATCGCCCAACCTGCACTGGGACCTGGTCAGCTGATGGCCGGGTCCCACTGCAGGATGGGAGACCAGCTGACCGGAGGGAGGACATCACCGGAGCCCCGATCTCTGGTTCCTGGTAAGTTTTTTTTTTTTGTACTAATTTTTTTTTCTTTTTTTACAGTGTATCAGTGGTCTGTTTAGACCACACAGCTGATCACTGGGGCCGGCTCCGGGCTCTGCTCTGCCTTTTAGAGCAGAGCAGGAGTCCAGTAACCGGGGAAGACTCTGGATAACGCGTTATTATCACAGGGCTTCCCCCGGTATTTTTTCACAATTTATTTTTAGTAACTTTGGCCAGATCACATTTCAGATTACAATTATGGGAAATGCGATCTGCTTACTAAAAATAAGTGATAGTTAGGGCTTGGAGTAGAATTTTACAAATTCTACTCCAATTCTACTCCAATTTCCCTTTAGTAACTTTTAGGTGATACTAAAATTATGTGAAAACACCCTTTTTCACTTTATTTTAGTAAAAATGTTAATAAATAGAGCACTAAATAAGATAGAATAGGGGGCGCTTTTTAATAGTTTATATAATGCATTTGTGTGCAAAACCTGTATAGAAACAATTGTTAGTGCAACAATGTTTATAAAAGTCTTTTAGGCTGCAAGTCTGTAGTCCATACTGGGAGAGCAGGGATTCCAATAGTGCTGGCTATCAGGCGATGGTTGCAGACCTGAGCTGACTAACTAGCTCTATTTCTGCCTACCTTCTCTGCTGCAGTGTGGTGATGTGGCTCTAGCACCGGGAACCATGTCAACGCACTGCGCCGCCGGGTGAACGGTGAAGACGGCCACAGAGGGAACAAGCTGGAGGCAGAGAAGGTAGGCAGAAATAGGGCTAGTTAGTCAGCTCAGGTCTGCAACCCTAAAAGAGCTTTATAAATATTGTTGCACTTACAATAATTTTTTTACAGGTATTGCACATAAATATATTATATAAACTATTACAAAGCGCCCCCTAGTCTATCTTATCTATTGTACTTTAAAAGTGGAGTTGCTTAATTAATATAACTAGCATTAGCGCTGTGTCATATAAATAATTCACATATAGGCCTATATGTAAGAGCCAGCTCCGCTGCCGGAATACATGCTAGTATGCCTGTATTTTTAAAGCAGCAAGCATGTTAAAGACTAAATCAGCTTGGTTTAGCCTTTACCACGGTTGCTGCTTTAAAAATACGGGCATACTTGCCTGTATTCCCATTGGGACTTATTTCAAGAGTCATTTAAATTATTTTTATTACTTTATATTTGTGTTTTTACCATGTAGTAGATTGTGAGTTATCTTGCACCTCCATGAGGCAGGTATGGAAAAAGTATTTATAAAATAATCAACTGTGATCAGTCTGGATTCGGTCATGTGCAGTGAGAGCGGTGCTCAACCCCCACAATGGCTCTCACAGCTATTACGGAGACAAAACAGACCACCAGAAGAGGAGCGGAGATGAGGATCAGCAAAGAGCGGGGAGGGGGCAGGGCGTTGGTGACCTGGCATATGTCAGGTCCATATTACTAGTCATATAATATTGTATAAATTCCATCTGAGTTTATGCAGCTAACATGAAAAGAAATGTGAGCAACTACTACTCATTCAGTGTGTAGTGTATTATATACCCTCCCTGGTCATCTCTTTCACGGTGAGGTCTTCTGTCTTACCATAGTTCTACAAACAAATATCTGGTTCTTCTTGTTGAATAGAGGGAGCAATCTATAGACCCCCTAGATAACAGCGATGTATATACTGTCGTCCATAGAAAAGACACAGGTTGATTTCATGATCCTTTGAACATAGTATTAATTTCAGGTCACTTGAACAATTTGCTTGTGAAAGGAACCTCATCGGTACCATCAACATCCAGAAAACAAAAAAAAGTTTGTTTTTTAAAATGTACAAAAGAAAATTGAGGTACTGTACAGTAAATGATTAGAAATGACAGTGTCTAAGAAGTGTATTCCAGCACAGCCATGACATTCAGTCTTGCTCTCAGATCACTGAATGAGAGTACTATTCTAGATGGATTATTCAATGTTTGAACTTTAAACATTTAGAAAATAGCAGTGAAATATTCAGTGCCACAAGTTAGGGCTTGACTTTTGCATCCTACTAAATGCACCTTTATGTATTCACTCCAGCTGAGTGAATCGCTGTTTTACAAGTTTGTTTTTGAAGAGAAACCCCACAATTTTACAGCTCTGATGCTGGGAAATCTGTCTCTGTGATGGCAAATGGGTAAAATCCTGAGATAAATATCAGCTTCAAAGAGAGCTGAAAAACATGCAAATCGTAGCAGCAATTGATATTTTTATTTGGTTGCTTGTGATGTTGAAACAGCTTTCCTTGTTACTCCATTTTAAATAGAGATGTGTGGTTTGGTTCTCCAGAAATCTGAATCCACCCGAATTTCGCGAATCTGGGTAAATCTGAGTTGCGGTTCTAATCTCTTGAGGAGATCCGGATAAATCCGGGTCACGGTTCTCATTTTTTTGTGGTTCGGAAATCGCATTTTAAATCCGAATTTCGGGTTTTGGATTGCATAAATTACCTGATTTTAGCTGTTTTTAAAACTTTTATCTATTTTTTATTTAAAAAAAATCCAGATCCAAAACCAAAACACTTGAGGGTGGTTTGCAAAACCAAATCCAGATCCAAAACTTTGATGAGGATACAGATCCAAAACCAAAATACGGGGGTCGGCGCACATCCCTACTTTTAAGCAGGGCCGTAGCTAAGGTAGTGCGGCCGGTGCCATCGCACAGGGCACCACAGGTCAGGGGGCGCTGTTTGGGCCTGTCAAATTTCTGTTTATTATCATTCTCGCTTGTATCTTCCTCTTATTTCATCCCCAGCAACTCCTGGCCTCCCGTATCTCTTCCCTTTCCCTTCCCCATGAAGCCATGGCTCTTTTTTGGGTGCATTATGGGCCTGATTCAGAGCCGGACGCTGTTTGCGCTCGCTCGTTCATTAAAAAGGGGTGGCTATTCAAATGAACCGTTCGCACTTTGCGGTCTGTTAACGCCTCTATGTCTGAATGAGCGAACAAAACTTGCGGTCGTAATTTTGAAAAAGACGCCCCCTGGCCGCTCGCACCATACGTCATGTCCGCTATTTAATAGATTAATCGAATACATCGAACAGCGTATGAACTGCTCGCTATTCTTGTGGTTGGTTTTTCCTACCACAATCTTGCGAGCAGTTCTGACTTTAAAATAACCAAGTGACGTGGTCAATGAAGCTCCTGTATTAATTATGCACACCCATAAAACGCCCGTTTTGACCTTTAAGCACGCCTGCGTTCTGATTTCCACTCCCCGTTTTCAAGCACCTTCCCCTGTTACCACCCACATACGCCTCATCCTGTCACTCAAAATAGCAGGCATTCGCTATTTAGCGAACAAACGATTTTCGGCCGCACTGACTGGTTCGCGCCTGCGTATTAAAATCCGTACACATGCGCAGATGTGCGAACATCGGTCAGAACGAACGAGCGGCTGCTTACGAGCGTCTCTGAATGAGGGTCAATGTCCCTTTGAAAAATGAGGGGGGCGCCAATGTTCTTTCTGGCACAGGGCACCAAAAAGTCTAGTTACGGCTCTGCTTTTAAATATCCACATTTTACTGTGTCAGCATTTTAAGAATCTTCTTTAATATACGGAGATTGGGATGGATATCTTTGCGCACAGAGGGCCTGATTCAGAGCCGCTCGCAAAAAGCGTACGCTTGCTCTGAATCAGGGCGTGTGTTTTTTTTGTTGCGGCCTCTTGGCCGCTCGCATAGCTGTGGATTACCACCCACAGCTTATGCGAGCGGCCATGAAGATAGTCGCGATGGTCAAGACCATCGCGACCATCGGGCTTGCGACGAGACCCTTGCGGTAGGGTCTCGTTGTCGCAAGCCCCAGTGGACTTCCTGCACTATTAGAGCAGGAAGTCCACCTACTGACATCACTAGTGATGTCAGTAGGACCGGCCACAAATGGAGGCGTTCCTGCAGGAACGCCTCCGTTTGCTCAGCTACCCCCCTTCCCCGCCTTCCAAATGGGGCAGCTGTCAATCAACATCAACAGCTGCCCTTTTTGGAATGCGAACGCCGGAGCGAGTGCTTTTTGCGCTCGCTCCGGGGCTCGCGTACGCGCTGTACGCATGTCGCGCGTGCGCACTGGGCTTGCGAGCGGGTCTGAATCAGGCCCAGAGTGTGTGCTTGTGTAACTAATGTAAGTGCTGCTGCCAAGAGAGGGGATACCCGTCCTCACTGGGTATACTAGAAAATTGGGTTGTGCAGCGCTCAGACCTATTGCTAAGTGGTATTGTTTCAAATGATTGGGTGATGTGTAAAGAAGAATGGACACAAAATGTTGCAAGATAATAGTTTACAGGTCTCAATAGACTGCAGCAGTAAACAGAATATTGGTGTTTGTACAGAGAAATGTAGCAATCCAGAGCTGTAACTAGACTTTTTGGTGCCCTGCGCAATAGAGAGCATTGGCGCATCCCCCTCCCATTTTTGAAATAGGGACATAAGATAGTGCACCTGAAAAAGGGCTATGGCCTCATGGGGAAGGACCAGGGAAGAGATAGGGGAGGTCAGGAGATGCTGGGGATAAAAGAAGATGAAGCTACAAGTGAGAATGATAATAAGCAGGAAAATTGACAGGCCCAACCAGCGCCCCCTGCTCTGCGGTGCCCTGTGCCATGGCACAGGTTGCACCACCGTAGTTATGGCCTCTAGCAAATAGCAATCATAGATGTGAGTGGGTTGGTTGGTATGAACAAATATTTTAATGTGCAAAATGACACAAGTGGGCAATCTTGGACATGCAGGATGCAGCAAAACAAAACAAATGCAAAACAAATCAAAACAAGTGAATGTCGCAATGTCCAGTAACAATGTTAGTGCGGCAAGTTTTTGCCTTAATGTCGAAGGTGGTAGTGGACCGTGCCAGCAACGTACCTGGATAACATTGACAAAGGCCCACCATAGGCCGAAACGCGTTGGATACATTCCGAATACATTCCTGGAGACAGCAACTCACCCAGCCACCAGTGGCATCATTGTTCCCCCAGTCACCAAACATTGGGATCACGGTCGCGTGACCCAACACGTCCATGCGCACAGGGACGGGGACCAGACTGTGCTGAACAAACACCAACGCTACAGGGTGCCCACGGGAAGCAAGTGGATCATCACAACAGAGGACGGAATGGAGAGGGCTTCCGCGGAGGAGTGAGGATGTTTCACGAGCAGTCAGACCAGGTAAGATCCCGCTCAGTGGAGGGGGCTTCCAACGCCAGGTTCACACACCTGAGCCGGTCTGCCTCCTCCCAGACTCTGCTTACCCACGAGGTTGGACTGAGCGACCGGCACTTTCACAGTAGTGCACCGCCGAACAGATCCACGTTGTGGGCAGTACGATCCGGGACTCACCGGTCGGACCCGTGTGCGTCCCCCCCTAGACCGAAGACATCCCGGGCAACGTTACACCACCGACCATCCTCACTCCATTCTTTTATTTCATTTAATATCAGACAATCAGCCCATAGTGATCGCGGTACGCCGCATCTCTATAGACTATAATTCACCACCACACAAGGCATACCAAGTGTGCTCAAGTGACTCATTTGGACATAACTATCACATCCGGTCACCACGTACAGTTGATTTTACAGATGTGCACACATACCCTGTGACATTTTAACAATAAATATATTGTAACCATAAGTACGTCTTTTTCCAGTCCTTAGGACCAATAGGATTGCTAGAATACCATCACTTCATATCAACAGACATATACCTTCATCCCATAGTTGCATTCCACTACACACCCTCACAACGAATGGGTTTATCTCGCACCATTTTTGTTAATGGGTTGTCAACTCACTGTATGTACGATTACTGACCCTCAGAGGTTAGCGCTTGACATAGAACTTGATTGCTTTAGATTATTACACGTGGGTAGGACTGCCCACTTGCCGAGCCGCCACCACTGAGATACCTAGACATTTCTCCCTCTAGAGCGCTGTTAACTCTCTTTTGTAGCACTAACATTGTTACTGGACATTTCGCACTGGGGTGATCTACAGACCACCTGGACAGGGACAGGAACTGGATAGGTACCTATTGCAGGACATTACTAGAATGGCTTTAAAAGGAGAGAGGTCATAATCATGGGAGACTTTAATTTACAGAATGTAAACTGGGAGGTGTCTGGTGCAAGTTCCTCTAGAAGTGGCGACTTTCTAAATTCCCTTCAGGGAGCATCTCTCAAACAATTGGTGAGGGAGCCCACTCGCAAAAATGCTATTCTGGATTTAATAATCACAAATTATGACAGAATATCGGATGTAAATGTGGGTGAGAACCTAGGATCCAGTGATCACCAAGCAGTATGGTTTAGTATAAAGACAGGGTCCAATTCATGCCATACAAAAACAAAAGTGTTACATTTTAGGAAGGCTGACTGTGCAGAGATGGAAAGATGTGTTACCGAGTCAGTGGCAGATTGGAGGAACTTGGAAGGAGTGCAGGAGAGGTGGGACAAAACAAAAAAAATGCAATACTAAAGGCGACATACGTTTGTATTAAAAGGGTTAGGAAAAGTACCAGGAAAAGGAAGCCAGTGTGGTTTACAAAAGAGGTATCAACTAGTGTGAAATTAAAAAAGACGGCTTTTAGGAAATATAAGCAGACTCAAAATAATAATGACAAAGAGGTGTATCTTTCCAGAAGGAAGGAGGCTAAGAAGGTGATAAGGCGTGCAAAGGCAGAAGCTGAGGAGAAAATGGCCCAGTCAGTGGATAAAGGGAGCAAAACTTTTTTTTTAAGTATATAAGTGAAAGGAGGAAGTCACATGGAGGAATAATAAGACTTAAGACAGAGAGTGAGTATATGATCGAGGGAGACAAAGAAATAGCTGATCATCTAAATTATTTTTGTTCAGTATTCACTACAGAAAAAAAGGGGAAGGGGCCACAGTTAGGTTGCAGAGGCATTCAGAAAAATGAAGTACATGAAATTTAATTTACAGAGGAGAGGGTCCTAACAGAACTCTCTAAACTGAAAGTGGATAAATCAAAGGGGCCGGATGGGATACATCCAAGGATTCTAAAAGAGCTTAAAGGGGTCCTGGTAACACCATTAACAGAATTATTCAACCAGCCGCTAGTATCAGGAGTGATTCCAGTGGATTGGAAAAGAGCAAATGTAATACCACTGTACAAAACTGGATGCAAATAAGAAGCAAGTAACTACAGACCAGTAAGCCTTACACCAGTAGTGGGAAAATTAATGGAAACACTATTAAAAGAAAGAGTGGTGGAATATCTCAAATCCAAGAATTTACAGGATCCCAAACAGCATGGATTTACTCAGGGGAGATCATGCCAAACAAATCTTATTGACTTTTTTGACTGGGTGACAATATTAATAGATCAAGGGGGGGCCATAGATGTAGCTTATCTAGACTTTAGTAAGGCTTTTGACATGGTCCCGCATCGCAGCATGATAAACAAACTGGAAAGCTTGGGTTTGGATTCTATGACTGTTGAATGGATAAGATCTTGGTTGCAGGATAGGAAACAGAGAGTTGTAGTAAATGGAGTGTATTCACGGGAGGGAACTGTTACCAGTGGAGTACCCCAGGGATCTGTACTTGGGCCACACAAAGATGACACAAAGGTATGCAACAGGGTAGACACACCAGGAGGGGTAAAATAAATTACTGAGGATCTGGTTAGACTAGAGGAATGGGCAAGAACATGGCAACTACAGTTAATGCCAAAATATGCTAAATCATGCACTTGGGTCTCAATAACCTAAAGGCTGAATATAGTATCAAGGGCTCTATTTTGGAAAATACAGAGGAGGTAAGGGATTTAGGAGTTACCATTTCAGATGACTTGAAGGCAGGCAAGCAATGCACCAAAGCAATGAGGAAGGTAAGTCAGATGCTTGGTTGCATAGTGAGAGGAATCAGTAGCAGAACAAAAGAAGTGATAATGCCACTGTATAGGTCCTTGGTATGGCCTCATCTAGAATACTGTGTTCAGTTCTGGAGGCCATATCTATGGAAGGATATAGACACATTAGAGACTGTACAAAGAAGGGCAACTAAAATGGTGCATGGCCTACAGCACAGAACTTACCCGGAAAGACTAAAAGATCTTAATATGTATAGTTTGGAACAGAGAAGGGATAGGGGGGACATGATAGAAATTTTCAAATACATGAAGGGTTTTAACAAGGTGCAGGAGGGAGACATTTTTCAAAGGAAGAGATGTACAAGAACACGAGGACATGCACTGAAACTGGAGGGAGGTAGGCTCAGAGGAAATTTGAGGAAAAATTACTTCACAGAAAGGGTAGTGGATAAGCGGAATAGCCTCCCATCAGAATTGGTTTAAGCTAAGATGGTGGAACAATTTAAACACGCTTGGGATAGGCATAAGAATATCCTTAAGAGAGACGTAAGGAGCAAATAGGGTTGAGGTTGCCAAAAGGATAAATGACAAGGGGCAGACTAGATGGGCCAAGTGGTTCTTATCTGCCGTCAAATTCTATGTTTCTATGTTGTATATGTTGGAATATCCACTGCACTTTGTATGACACATTTTATAGATGTTTAAATACTAATTATTCTTTCTTCATGGACTGGCCACACTTGCTCTAAATTCAAGCATTTGGAAACCTCCCCTCTAGAAATCCTGCGTTTGCCCTGCATGTGACATCACAAGCTCATGTCTTTGCAACCCAGTTGAGTAGAAGTTATAATTAGCCAAGTCCCTCACACCTAGATCCGGTACTGGTGCCATATGAAGAGAAACAATGACAATAAATAAAACAAGTACGTTCTATGAACTTAATAACATGGATGGATCAGTATTTTAAATTCTAGTAATACAACCATCTGTCCAGATCACGTCACCCCTTTCTCGCCCAGATGGTATATTATTATGTGCACCTGGTTGCGGTATACTAATATCTATGTGTATCTATTGTACTGCATCTTCTGTTATATTAAATGTCTCCAGGTTAGGGTCACCTACACTGCTATTGTGAATGTTTCTGTGTTCTGAGGGAAAAGCATCTATTCATATCCCACTGACGTCCTACTGAGTAGATCCAGGTCTGGAAAGAAATGTTGGAGATAGGTTTCATGTAATTACATGAAGAAATATAGATGCGCCCACGTTCATTGGGGCTGATTGCGGCACAAATGTGCCCGCAAATCACGCTATGCACCACGCTAAACTATGGCGCATCCCCGATCGCAGGAGTGGGTCTCCCATTATATCCTATGGAGACGCGAATGCACGTCTCCAATCGCGGGAGTCCGTCTCGCGCCACACATACACCTGTAAAGCAAATGTAAGTCTGAAAAGTGCTAAATTAATGAATTCACCTAGTTACTGAGGCTGAGCTGGTGTCAGAGCACAAGGCATAATACCAAAAGTGAAAAAATATACAATTATAGAAAGCGCAAAAAAATAAAGTAAATCTCTTTGATAAATATAAATCACAATTTTAATAACAATCAATCATGAAACATAATAGATTCTAAAAACAGCTAGTAAAACACTTCAACAGTGATACCGTAAATCAGCTGATTGCCGATTTGCATAATAAGCAATAAGGACTGATGGATTTATAGTCCAAATTTTATATAGAAATACTGATTCTGGAAAGAATAATAAAGCCCACTCCTTGGTGGTAAACTGAAGTCCCGTATATAATTATCCAAATAAGGGATAGCAATATTCCAGAATAGAGATTTGACTCTCATATATATTAGATCAAAAAATAGTTCACTTTACCGGCTCAAATGGTAATATAATAATAAGATTCCATGTGATATAGTTCCAGATAGACTGTTGGAGAATTGATCAGAGTTCCAAATCAAAGCAGCTGGCTGGTTAATACCATCGGCCAAGTTGTAATAAGAGGAGCTATACAGCCAAAGTCTGCCGGCTCCGTATGTACTCACAGCCTCCACCTGTAATCGACTCTCCGCAGTGTCCCTACTTATGTGCCTTACGGATGCAGTAAGAAGCAGGTATCGCCCACCAGGGCTTTTCACTTATGATGCGGTTTCTATGGTCACAAATGTATCGGATGGCTGGTATCACCCTCAGATGGTTTGCAGAGCAAAGTGTAGCCGGTGTGAACAATCCACAGTCCTTAGGGTTCTTAACGCGTTTCTCCGTTTCTTTACAATTCTAACGGTTTCCTCAGAAGAATTCTGTTTCATGATTGATTATTATTAAAATTGTGATTTATATTTATCAAAGAGATTTACTTTATTTTTTAGCGCTTTCTATAATTGTATATTTTTTCATGTCTGTGTATCTATGGAGTGTTCCCAAACACTTCTTTTGAAAGCTGCTTGATTGGTTGTTTTTTATTGTTATTTAATATTTATTTAATTTGTGCGCCTGATATATACTTGATTTAGTATAAAATATTTTTTGATAATACCAAAAGCAATGTGGCCATTCACTGCTGATCAAATCTATCCTTTTTATGTGAGTCTCACAGGGAGAAGAAAACAATGGCTAAGAATTCTATTAGAAGAAAAATTACTTTTTATATTTAGCTACAGAGAAAATCACAGCGGCCAGCAGGATATTTTCAGGAAATGTCTGTAGCAAATGCTGTCTGTCTATACAGGAAATAACTGTGTGAGAAAAATGCAATGTGTGCCCCAGAGAAGACACTGCATCTCACACTGAGCAGCCCTACATTTTATTACACCTAGTATTTACAGAATATCACATTTTACTGCAGGGGCCCGCTGCCAAATAGTTTGACAATACGGATTGAAATAACTGTAAAACAGAAAAAAACTATGCAGGCAATTGTGTCATGCCAGTCATTTCTGTCCTGAGCTCATTCTAGTCATTATGAGTTGCTGGGAGTTTACTGCAGATTTAAAATGGAGGGAAAAATGCAGTTGTCAACATTTATATCCTCTTACAGCAATTTTATACCTTTTTTTTTAGTTTTTTAGGGGTCGGTTTGCAAAAAAAAAAGATTATATTTTCCAATATAATCCTTATCTATAAGAATGTGCTTTATACACTCTCTCTAGTAAAGTAGCAGCTCCTGTCATGGGAGGGGTCTGGCCATAGTGGGTGCTTTGCTAAGTTCCTTGGTGGGGTATAAAGGCAATACACATCCCTATTTTCCTCAATTCAAGCTGTCACTGGCTCTCTGGTGATACACTTCCTGGAGGGAGCAGTCAGATCGGCATTGCAGGGGGCGTGGCAGAGCAGTTTTTTGGGCGGAGTGGGGGCGTAATTTTGGCCCCGCCCCCGCTACACAATGCTAAGATTACCAGCATTGTGAAGCAGGAGGCGGGGCCAAAATTACATAATTCAGCGCGAATTGCATCATTGGCCTCCCTGCTGTGGGGGTTTCTCTTATACCTGCGGGGGGGCCGGAGGGTCGGCAGCCGCCAGGGGGCTTGCCTGCCTTTCTGGGGGGCCGGGAGCGACACACGATTTTCGGGAGGCTCCCGGCTGAATTGGGAGGGTAGGCAAGTATGATACACACAATTATTTTTATTCCCTTCAACATGTCAGAGGTATTTCTATTTATTACTGGGACACTCCAAATGTTTCTTATTAACATATATGCTTTTTGATATTTATTTATATTAACCTTTGTTCCTTTCATACCTCATTCTGTGATTCTGAGATCTTAGCAATCATATCTGTAGATGCTTTGCAGATTTCTGGTCTATGGCTGAAAGTGTCTCCTCAAAACTCTTGTCTACTATAACAATAGAATCATTCATTAATCAATCTGAACTTCTCACCTTTTTTCTTACAATATTGCTTATTTTTGTACTCATATTAATTCTCTATAACATTGGCATCCTATTGTAGTAATTCATGATTTCTTATTAGCCCTACCACTGATGAGGCAGGGGAAAATAATTACCTGAGTGCTGGTAATATGTGTTCTCAGACTTCCTTTGAATGGGACACCACTATGCATAACATGCACATTAATCGCTCCTTGAAGTTCATTAGATTAGAGATGTGTGCGGAACCCTGTGTTTTAGTTTTGGCAAACCTCCCTCAAATTTTTTTTTTTTCCAATAAATTTTATTGAATTTTTCAAAAAGAAAACACATAACAATACCATGGCAAAGTGCAAAATAAACTATAATACAATACTGATAATAGTAATAAAGTAAAATAAAAATATAGGGGGGGGCGGAGTATAAAATAAAACAAATGGAGAAAGGAGGGGGAGGGTACCACAATCTACATAAGTAAATATTACACTATACAATTACGAAACATAAGAATGAAAATACAGTAATAAACAGATCAGACAGATGGCATAATATAGAAGAGTATCAGAACCAGGATAAAGTCTAATGATATAGATCCCTAAGCAAAAGATCCGCACCCTCACCATCAGTTACAAATTCATGCCATTTAAACCATAGCATCAGTGGTGACGAAGTGGACGTGGAATAAGTAACATCTGCTGTTTCCATCAAAAATGCATATTGTACCTTATGAATAATCTTATAGATAGAAGGTAGGGTAGGGGATTTCCATAATTGTGCTATTGCTGTCTTAGCTGCTATTAGGATGTGACCCAATATATAACAGTCGCTGTTGGACAGGTTTGAAGGGTAAATATGGAGTAGTGCCATGGAAGGGCATGGCTGTAAGTGTATACTAATGTGTATAGTGTATACTATACTAACATTCAAAACCTTGGAAACCAAATCAAATACATCTTGCAACAAAGCTTGGAGGTGAGAACAACTCCAGAAAATATGAAATATGTCTCCAATGTTCACACTACACCTCCAACAATGTTTGTCTGAGCAGTCCACATACATGCAATTTGGCTGGGGTGAAGTATAACTTATGAAGTATTTAGTATTGTAACTCTAATGGTTATAACATTTGGACAATTTGCGGGCAGAAGTATAAATAGATTCCCAATACTGGAGAGTATATGACTCCTGAAGGTCCGACTCCCATTGAACTTGGGACTTGGATTTAAATGGAGGGTTAGCCTAAAGACACAGGGCATACAAAAAAACAATAAACCCCTTTGAGTTACCTCTTGTCATTTTAGCCAAAATATCTGCTGAGGGTAGTTCCAAAGGACCGCTCACTTTAATGGAACTAGCCACCCAATGCTGGATACGAAGATATGTAAATAGTTCACCAGGTGGCAAATTAAATAGAGATTGTAATTGAGAGAACGGTATGAGTGAGGTAGAACTTGAAATGTCTGCGATGGTCTCTATCCCTCGGGATTGCCAGACCGCTACAGGTAAGTCAGGGATCAGGCGTGAGAGTGCAGCCAAAGATAAGTTTTAGCCCACTCTCAAATTTTATGGTTTTGGCAAAGCACCCTCAAATTTTATGGTTTTGGCAAACTACCCTCAAGTGTTTTGGATTAGTTTTGGATTTCTTTAAAAAAATTATAAAACAGCTAAAATCATGCAACTTCTAACTGATTTTGTTCATTTAGTATTATTAACATCAATAACATTAATTTCCTGTCATTTCAAGTCAATTCTGATCAATCTTGGCACCTGAAATCATCAGAGAAGGACTTAGATGCAATCAAAAACATGCAAGATCTGTTTTTTAGATCCGAGAACCGATTTGCGGGAAGACCTGGAGGGCTCTGTAGACAGCGATGCTTGAACCGTGGTATAGAAGCAGGATAGCTGTATAGCCTGCAGGGCTCTGTAGACAGTGATGCTTGAACCGTGGTATAGAAGCAGGATAGCTGTATGGCCTGGAGAGCTTAGTAGACAGCGATGCTTGAACCGTGGTATAGAAGCAGGATAGCTGTATGACCTGGAGGCTCTGTAGACAGCGATGCTTGGACCCAGGGTACTTGGGTCACTTAAAAGCCGGTGAGCAGAATACACGCAGCATGTAGAAAATATAGATAAAAAAGGGAAAAACTGAAATTTTGAATCAGTAAACAGGGTTTACATAAACTTTTTTGTAGAAATCAGATAATACGTATCAATCTCAACATGGTATAAAATAAAGTCCATCATTGGGATATATCTTTAATGGTTTAGGCAATGTACGCCAAGAAAGCACTCGGACATCCGTTTTTTTATTGACTTGCTTCACTAAAATACTGCTCGGCAGGGCCGTAACTAGGGTAGTGCGTCCTGTGCCATGGCACACGGAACGGGAGGGCGCTGTTTGGGCCTGTCAATTTTCCTGTTTATTAACATTCTTATTTGTAGCTTCCTCTTCTTTAATTCTTTTATACCCAGCACCTCCTGGCCTCCCCTATCTCTTCCCTGACCCTTCCCCGTGAAGCCATGGCCCTTTTTCAGATGCACTATCTTATGTTCCTATTTAAAAAATGGGGGAAGGGGGGCACCAATGCTGCCCTCTGCACAGGGCACCAAAAAGTCTAGTTACGGCTTTGCTGCTTGGCTCCCTGTTATCATACATTAATGTTTCATACACCTAAAGCTTCCATGACAAATACTCTATAGAATAGTGAAAACTGCATCAAAATCCAAACAAACACATAGATATCTACCAGGGACTTAATTTTATACTATGTATGTATAGATAATTTCTTTTAATTTCCCCACTTGGTCTATTGTATTTTACATTGTAAGTCTGTCCCTCTTGAAAAGTATTGATCAAATTAAGAATTCCCAACACATTCATAACATTATTAACCACTTAATGAACCTCTTTAATTATTAATTCACAAAGCAAATGAGACAAACAAAAGAATGTGAATGCTATACAAAGCAAGAGATGCAATGACACAGATGAGTCTGCCCTGAGTGTTACAGATAGCTGCAGAAAAGATTGTTGGTATATCAATTAAGATGCAACAAGACATTTCAGCTGCAATGAGGAATGGTTCGTCAAGTTAACTAAGTGTGACCCTATCACTTCAAAGGAATTAGCAATCAAGCCCTTACACCTACTAAATTTGGGACAATTAAATCTCACATAAAAATTGAAACAACAAAAAAGACACAGAGATCCAAGATGTGCTTTATTTACCAGAAATGAGAACAAATCTTATCCCCACAAGTGTCTTAGAATAGAGAGGCCACTTTGCTAAAGGAAAGTGCTTTGTTAGAAACAGAAGAGTGACCTTCATGTCTACAGGCACAAGGTGTGAGCAATTGTACAGTACATCCTTGATAAACAGCACTGTTGCGCAATGATGACAACTGAGTTGCAGTCATTATAACCCTGGCATAGAATATTTGGTCACTTTAGATATGACAGTGTTCAAAAGCTACAGAGTGGATTAGTCACAGGAATGCCAGTGACTAACGCAATGAAATATGTATTTGAAAGCTGTATTGCAGGGAAACAAAGTTGCCTGATTTTTCCAAAATCAAAAAACTGAGTTCCAAAACCACTTGAAATAGTACATTCAGATGTGTGTGGTCTAATGGAAGTAAAATCTGTGAGTGGATACAGATACTTTGTGATGTTCATAGGTGACTTCACAAGGATGACATGTGTACTTCATCAGATAGAAATCTGAAGTGGCAAAAATAATTGCAGAATACAAAAGACTTGTAGAAAATTAAACAGGTTACAGACTCAAGAGCCTGAGATCTGATAATGGTGGAGAATCTCAACAGAGAGGTGGAGCAATTCTTAAGAAAGTATGGAAAATAGCATCAATTGACCATTGCCTACACTCATGACATAACACCTGGTGACAAAGAAAACCAAGTGCAAGACATCTCAGAACCTTTGGAAGTGTGGCCTATGTGCATTTACCAAAGGAGAAAAAACAAAAGCTGGATTCAAAGTCAAAGTGCATCATGCCTACTATGTGGTGTAATGTGAATAAGATTGTGTTGCTGTGTGGAGTAATTTGAATTGGGGATACTATGTGTGATTACGGCAGGACAGATCCCACGTCCCTTGCTGCAAGGTCTTGTCCCCTTTTTTGCATACCGCACCTCCTTTTTCAGGCTCTGTAGATCACAGAAGGTTTTTAGTTTTAAAAGTAGATCACTGAGTCCAAAAGTCTGGACACCCTATTTGTATACTGTATGTTGATGACCTACTATTGCAGGCCAGACAGAAGACAAAGGAGTTACTTGGCCAGAAGTTTAAAATGAAAGCCCTAGGTCCAGTGCATTATTTTCTAGGCCTGAGGATTAAGAAAGACCTAGAGAAGTGTACCATACTGTATCAGTCAACCAGCAGACATATATTGATAATATACTTGAAAAGTATGGAATGTCAGATGCCAAACTTATAGCCACTCCCATCAACAAAAGCAAAATATTGATAAAGAGTATGTCACCCAAAGATGAAAAATATGAAAGATATGAAAAATGTCCCTTATCAGAATGTATGCAAGTGTTGGAATGCGGCCCAATATCACACATGCTGTAAGCAAAGTCATCCTGTTTTCTACAATTCCAGGAATTCCAGTTCTAAAAAGGATCCTGAGGTATTTAAAAGGGACGCCATCCATTAAGTTTCAATTCACGAGATCTGGGAAAACCACATTGCAGTCATTCTGTGATGTTGATTGGGGAGCAGATGAGATAACCGCCAATTAAACACGGGATATTTGTTCCTACTGGCAGGCGCAGTGGTCAGCTGGGCAAGCAGGAAGTCACCCACAGTAGTATCGTACAACACAGATGCAGAATGTATGGCATTGATTGAACCGGCCAAGAAGGCTCTACACTTCTAGGAAACATTGAATGTGACAATAGAAATGCTATCTATTTGACACGCAGCACCAAGCATCACAGAAGATCCAATCATAATCAGATAAGACATCACTTTACTTAATTTGTGAACTTGTAGAAAAGAGATCCATTGATGTAGTCCACATCACCAGCAAGAAAAATCCTGCAGAAGTGCTAATCAAAGGGCCACATCACATTCACTTATGATGTTTTTGAGAAAAAGTGGACTGGAAGTCATGTGATATGTTGATAACTTTTCATGTGTTTAACCCAATTTATTTTATAGGTCGCTACAGAAAAGCATAAATTAAATGTTTATGTAACATGAAGAAGCTTGTAGCGATGGGGGTTGGGGGGAGTGTTGAAAGAGGAGTGTGCTACTTCAGTCTTCATGTTTTCCAGTGAGGCTTCTCTCCCTTTCCCAAGATGGTCACCATGATCACTGTTGACCATGTGCAGGGGCCAACTTATCTTTACTGTGTAAGAGAGGCATGGTGATAGACAGTTGTCTCCTACTTAGCTCCTATGAGACACCTGTTACCTGCAATAAAGCTGTTCCAGCATCCTGCACCACTACCCATTTGCAGAATTTACTCACAAGCTGGTTAACTGTATAGAACCCTGCTTTGCTCAAGCTCTGCTCCATCACCAGTGTGCATGTACCAGTGAGTATGGCTGTGCCGGTTATCTATCAATAAACCAACACCACTGGTTAAGTAACTGGGCTCTTCATAGTTTGAGTCATTTTCAGGTGTATACCTACATAACTCTGCAATATCTACACCTGCACACACATCATTTCCAACACAATCCACAAAAGAATCACTTCTCATGCTATATAGATAGCCTTGCTATGGCTGTTCCCTCCCCGCCCCCAATCAGGCTGCGGTTTAGGGGGCACTGCAAGTGATCTTGCAGAACCTGTTCTGCACATGTGCAGTCTTCCTGTCATTGGAGATGTGCGCAAACCATCGAGTTTACATACATCTCTGAATCAAGCCTACTGCATGATACTGACTTCTAACATTTTTACACTGCAATTATGTCGACATAATCACAATGTTGATATCTAACCCTTACCCATAACTTTAACCCTTTATCCATGTCGACATTTTTTTTTAAACAATTTTTTTTAAAGTACAGTGAAACATCTTTAAAAAAAAAATATATATATATATTTTTTTTTTTCACAACCACTGAAATATCTTCAATACATTTCAAAGAAACATTGTCAAGTAATAACAATAGATCTTGAATACATTGTCTTACAGCAAACTTCACAGAAAAAAAACACAATATCACTGAATTGTGAAAGAAATACATACAAACATAAATATTAAGAACGGTAAAATAGTAGTGATCATAGCCGTGATTCCAGAAACCAACGTAGAGTATCGGCACAGAGCCCCAGTTGAAAGACCCACCATTACCCCACTAATTAATCTAATGAGATCGGTTGGTCCTGCGCTACTAGTCAGGTTAAATAACACGTTTAATTTTTTAGACTATGGTGGATTTGTAGTCTTACTGTTAATGGTAGGGTGTTTACCATGTCAGGGCCGCAACTAGGGGGGCTAGAGGTGCACGTGCACCGGGTGCCGGAATGTAGGGGGTGAAAAGGACTGACTCATGGTGGCTTGGGTGCTGCAGATTCAGAAAATGGCCATCCAAAAATGGCCACCGCCAAGGAGGAGACAGATGCTAGAGGTCCTACTGGACCTCTAGTGTCTGTAGGCCAGCACAAGTGCCGGGAGAAGATGCTGAATGCTGCATCTTCTCCTGTGATACCCCGTGGCAACGAGTATGTAACCCCATGACAACGAGCATGGAACCCCTGACAATGAACAGGTAATTTTAAAGTAATTAGAAATCTTACTGTGGGGCATAAAATGGTGTCGGGCAAATATGTAATTGGCACTTTGGTAGTAGGCATTACAGTGTGTGGCATAATGTGTAATGGGCATTATTGTGTGTGGAATAATGTAAGTCTCTATACCAGGGACGTTTGACTAGTGCACTGCCTTATGGAGGAGCTAGGACAAAATCCAGGGACGGGAAGGGAGGGGGTGCAAAATTGCTGCCTTGCATCGGGTGACAGATATCCTAGTTTCGGCCCTGACCATGTCGACATTTTACAGATGTCAACATGTTAGATGTCTACATTTTAACCATGTTGACATATTCTGGTGTCAATTATGAATATCGACATAGTGAATGTCTAAATTGTGAATGCATACCCATCTATTTATCTTAGATACGCCTATATAAAGCCTGCGATATGTTGTCTTTAGAGGATACTTACTGGTGCTATGTTTGATGCAAGCTTAACACTGCACATATATATATATATATATATACATACAGTATAACACTGTGCTTTTAGTGCACTTATGATTATTATTATACAAGTTGCCACCTGGACTGCTCAGTGCATTGGCAGGTAATGAGAGCTCAGAGGAGAGTAATACCTTATGCATTTCTGCTCCATGTGGTGAGGGAGCTGCTGGACAATAATGAGTGCTAATCCTCCACTGACTAACAAGTCCCCAGAACAGACTGCAGGCAAGGGGAAATAAATGGCAGGTCTTTGTACAGCACAGAAGTGCAAGTTGTGTTGTGCAGATGCTGTATGTAATTTATCACAGGCTTCCTAGTCCCTTCTTTTTAACTTAATATCACACCTCACCAGGGCTGCTTTCTTTGGTGCAAGATCACACATTTGCCTTTCACCTTCCCTTGAAACAAAGAACCATCGGGGTTTTCACTGTGTTTAATAAAAAGTAAAAGAGAGAGATGGCAGAGAGCCTGGATTTTGGTAGCTGCTTATTGTCTCTGTGATTATTAAAGTACAAGAAACATAATTGTTTCTGTCAGTTAAGGATGATTTGGGAGATACACGTTATAAGTTATCTGCTCCTAATGAAAGACGTTTTGGAAAAACAATTGTAACTAACGTGGAGCCAGCCAATATATTCAGGTTTTGTTACAAACATTTCTGATCCATAAATATATATGGGTTACATCTGAATAGTCTTTTAAACCTGTTGGCAAATTGGAGACAGCTTGTTAACCTGGCATGTCAGCATGTTAGACTTCTAAATTTTAACCATGTTGACATATTCTAGTATCAACATTATGAATTTCGACATGTTATGTAACTGGCATGTCACCAAACCATGACATGTCAGCTACAGTGGAATTACTAGTCCCAGCACAGACAGATGACAAGGTGTTCTGGGACTTGTAGTACCACTACTGATGGCACAGGTAGTCGACCTCCATACTTGCAGATCCCCAGCCTGCTCACCTCTGGATGTTGATTTCAAAGAGTACTGCTTTGTTATGTGGAGTATATGGAGACTTGCAGGGGAAGTCTACCTCACTGAGCTGAACACAATGTCTGCGACTTGGGAAACTTGGTGCCCCCTTCCCATTTGTCTCTGAAACTAAACGAGGAGGGGGGATCTGCAACTGACCAATAAGGGAAAGACAAAGGAGACACTAAAGCCTGGATGGAGAGACCTGGGGAGGGGGGCACACTATGCTGGTTGCATACATTACAGTGCACGTCAGTCATGTGACTGTCAGGGCTGCTGTTGTAGCCAGCACAATGCTGACACAGATAGTGAAATAATTTGGGTGGTTGATAAGCTCAACAGGCCGCCATCAATACCAAGTAAAAGAAACATTATTTTTTGTTGTTAGGCAGCCCAGCAGCACCCTCCAGGGGCCAGTGCACTAAGTAGCTGCCTAAAGCTGTCTAATGGTTGCCAGCCCTGATTGCGAGTGTGTATGAAAGATACTGAGAATTAATGACAGATACTAAAATTGCTAAGAGATACTGAGATCTGCTCTATTTCAAGTACTGTGCAATCCTGAGTTGTGCAAGAGACTGAGGGGACTATGTACTAAAAGAGATTACGTCGATGGAGATAAAGTTCCAATCCTCACCTAATTGTAATTTTTCAAACGCAGGCTGTAAAGTGACAGTTAGTAGCTGATTGGTTGGCACTTTATCTCCATCCACTTTATCTCTCTCCAAGGCTTAGTACATAGACCCATGAGTTTGAGTAAACAGCATAAAATTCATCTTGCTTGAATTACTAGAGAAACAGTGCCTAAGTTTGTCAATGTAAAGACCGGTAGCCTTGTTATGTGAGTACTGAGCTGAGTTAAAGAGCACTTTGGAACTGAGTTATTGCTATTGTGCTGTGTTGAAGATAAACTGAATATATTGCAAGTGTAACTGTTTATTGTGCTTTATTATTGGAAAGCAAAAGCTATTGCTTTCTGGAATCAGGAAAGAACAGCATTAGATGCTAAGCTTTTTGCTGTTATCAATTGTGGATTACAAATACATGAATGTAATAGGTCAGCGATCATTCAGCAACAGGTAGCTCCAATGACAGAACTTTGTGTGCACTTTAAAGTAACATACTAAACAGTTTTTGCAAAGGTTAATGTATGTTTAAAGTAGGGGTATGCATCGGCCACTTTTCGTGTTTTGGATCTGGATCTTTCTTCGTGTTTTTAATCTGGATAGGTTTTGCCAAAACCACCCTTTCTTGTTTTGGATTCTGGGTTTTGTGTTTTGGATCTGTATTTTTTTGGGAAAAAAGCATAAAAACAGGTAAAATCACAGAATTTGTGGGTTTTTCTGTTCCTATGCATTTATTAACCTCAATAAAATTAATGTCCACTCATTTTCAGGCTATTCTGAAAACCTCACACCACACAATATAGTTTTTAGGCCAAAAGGTTGCACCGAGGTAGCTGGATGACTATGGTAAGCGACACAAGTGGGTGGCACAAACATGTGGCCCATCTAGTAGTGACACTGCAGTGGCAGACAGGATGGCAGTTTTAAAAACTAGGCCCCAAACAGTACATAATGCAAAGAAAAAAAAAGAGGTGCAAGATGGAATTGTCCTTGGGCCCTCCCACCCACCCTTATGTTGTATAAACAGGACATGCACACTTTAACAAACCAATCATTTCATTGCCAGGGTCTGCCACACTACTGTGGCTGAAATGATTGGTTCGTTTGGGCCCCCTCAACACAAGCTGTCCCTGCACAAACTGGCTCTATGGAGGCAAGATGTCGTCCTCATCTTCCTCATCCACCAATTCCTCACCCTCTTCAGTGTTGTGTACATCCTCATCCTCACAGAGTATTAATTCGTCCCTGATGGAATCCACCACAGGTCCCTCTGTACTTTCTGGAGGCTGGTCTCCCTGGAAGAATTGATAATTAATTTTGATGAACATCATCTTCTCCACATTTTGTGGAAGCAACCTCCTACGCCTTTCGCTGACAAGGTTCCCAGCTGCACTAAACACTCTTTCAGAGTACACACTGGATGGGGGGTAACTTAGGTAAAATAGAGCCAGTTTGTACAGGAGCCTCCAAATTGCCTCTTTTTCCTGCCAGTACAGGTATGGTCTGTCTGACATGCCTACTTGGATGCTGTCACCGATGTAATCCTTCACCATTCTGTCAATGGTGACAGTATCATATGCAGTGACAGTAGACAAGCCAGAAATTGTTGCCAGGTCCTTCAGTCTGGACCAGATGTCCAAACTTGATCCTGTCTGCCCTGCATCACCGCCAGAAGGTTGCTTAGGATACCTAAGTTGTTTCCTGGCAGCCCCAGTTGCGGGAGAAAATGAAGAAGGAGCTGTTGACATGTCACGTTCCACTTAAGCTGACAGTGTTTTCACCAGCAGGTCTTTGCACCTCTGCAGGCTTGTGTTGGCCAGAAAGAGAGACACCATGTAGGCTTTAAACCTAGGATCACACACAGTGGCCAAAATGTAGTGGTCTGATTTCAATAGATTGACCACCCTTGAATCCTGGCAAAGCGAATGAAGGGCTTCATCCACAAGTCCCACATACCAAGCGGAATCGCTCCATCTTAGCTCCTCCTTCACTTTCTTCAGCTGCTTCTGCAAAAGCCTGATGAGGGGAATGACCTGACTCAAGCTGGCAGTGTCTGAACTGTGGCCCTGATTCAGAGCCGTACGCTCTGACAGAGCACTCGCTCTGAATCAGGACCATCCTTCCTAATTTAGCGAGCGGCCAAAAAGATGGTCACGATGGTCAAGACCATTGCGACCATCGGGCTTGCGACGAGACCCTTGTGGTAGGGTATCATTGCCGCAAGCCCTGGAGTGCTTTCGGCTCTATCAGAGCCGAGAGCACTCCGCTGACATCACTTGTGATGTCAGTGGGGCTGGCCCAAGATGGTAGGCGTTCCCATGGGAACGCCTCCATCTGGGCAGCAATGCCCCTGGCACGCCCACCAAAGGGGGCGTGCTGTCACTCACCATTGACAGCACGCCCCCTTTGTAGCGAGACCCATAGCGACGGCTTGTCCATCGCCATCCGGGTCTCGCGCATGTGCGCGATGGAGCCGGCTCCCTCGTGCGCATGCACACTGGGCCAACATCAACCAGCTTGCGAGCGCTCAGCGCTCGCGAGCGGGTCTTAATTAGGCCCTGACTTCACGTGTGGCAAGCTCGAAGGGCTGGAGAACCTTGCACAACACGGAAATCATTCTCCACTGCGCTTGAGTCAGGTGCATACCCCCTCCTTTGCCTATGTCATAGGTGATGTATAGGCTTGAATGGTCTTTTGCTGCTCCTCCATCCTCTGAAGCATATAGAGGGTTGAGTTCCACCACGTCACAACCTCTTGCTTCAGGTGATGGCAGGGCAGGTTCATGAGTATTTGCTGGTGCTCCAGTCTTCAGCATGCAGTCGCTGAATGGCGAAAGTGGCCAGAAATTTTTTGGGCCACCCAAAGCATCTCCTGCACGCCCCTGTCGTTTTTCAGAAAATTCTGCAACACCAAATTTATTGTGTGAGCAAAACATGGGACGTGCTGGAATTTGCCCAGATGTAATGCCCACACAATATTGGTGGCATTGTCAGATATCACAAATCCCCAGGAGAGTCTAAGTGGGGTAAGCCATTGGGCGATGATTTCCCTCAGTTTCTCTAAGAGGTTGTCGGCGGTGTGCCTCTTACTGAAACCAGTGATACACAGCGTAGCCTGTCTTGGAACGAGCTGGCATTTCTGAGATGCTGCTACTGGTGACGCTGCTGTTGTTGCTGCATAAGGCGATACATCTACCCAGTGGGCTGTCACAGTCATATAGTCCTTAGTCTGCCCTGTTCCACTTGTCCACATGTCCGTGGTTAAGTGGACATTGGGTACAACTGCATTTTTTAGGACACTGAGGACACTTTTTCTGGCATCTCTGTACATTCTCGGTATCGCCTGCCTAGTGAAGTGGAATCTATCTCCATCAATTGTCTAAATCCCACTGCACTAATGGCAGATACCGGACGCACTTCTAACACCAACATAGCTGTCAAGGCCTCAGTTATCTGCTTTGCTACAGGATGACTGCTGTCGTACTTCATCCTCCTCGCTAAGGACTGTTGGAGGGTCAATTGCTTAGTAAAAAAAGTAGTGGTGTTCCTACTTCCTCTCTGGGATGATGAACTCCCAGCAGCAACAGCAGCAGTTGGCGTAGCAATGCAGGATCCTCCCGAGGAATCCCGGATAGGAGAGTCAGTCATGCCAGTGACATGGCCTGCAGGACTACTTCCGATCCTGACTGAGGAGGAATTTGACGAAGAGGGAGATGATGGTGTGTTTTGCAGGCACTTGGATACAACAGGAAAAAGAGATTTAGGTGTCCCTGGACGGCTTACGGTCTTAGCTACAGTTTCTGAACTTGACAGTAACGTTTTATGAATGCGCTGCAGGTGACGTATAAGGGAGGATGTTCCTAGGTGGTTAACGTCCCTACCCCTACTTATTCCACCTTTACATATGGTACATATGGCAAGACAGTTGTTGTCCGGATTTGGATAGAAATATTTCCAGACCAAAGAGGTGGAATGTTTGGTCTTCTGTCCAGGCATGACCGTGATGGGCTTTTTTCATCCCACGGACAACAACTGTCTCCCCCGGTGCCTGATTTAAACAAACCACCTCACCATTAGAATCCTTGTCAACTTCCTCCTCAGTGCCAGTTACACCTATATCCTCATCCTGTTGTACTTCAACAGTGACATCTTCAATTTGAATATCAGCAAGTGGACTGTGGGTGCTCCTACCAGCACTTGCAGAGGGCATGCAAATGGTGGAAGGAGCCACCTCTTCCCGTCCAGTGTTGGGAAGGTCAGGCATCGCAACCGCCGCCACACTTGGACTCTCCATGGGGATTTGTGATATCGTCTTAGAATTAGAAAGCACAGTTCTTTGCTGTGCTTTTGCCAGCTTAACTCGTTTGATTATTGTAGCGGGAGGAGGGCTTCCATCGTCATGTGAAGCTGAACCACTAGTCATGAACAATATGGGAGGACCTTAGCCGTTCCTTGCCACCCCGTTTCGTAAATGGCATATTGGCAAGTTTATGTTTCTCCTCAGACGATTTAAAATTATTTATTAAGGTAATTTACCTGAACTTTGCCATTTTATATATGCCCTCTACTATTACATTGGGCATCGGCCTTGGCAGACAACATTGATGGCATTTCATCATCTGCGTCATGACTAGTGGCAGCAGCTTCAGCACTAGGAGGTAGTGGTTCTTGATCATTCCCTATTTTATTTTTATAGGTTGATTTTTTTGTCCTCCATTTATGTGATATTGATGCACGTGCGGCTAAGGTGCACACAAACACAGAAAAAGCTTTTTTTAATATTTTTCAGGCACATTGGGGGTTACACCACCATTAAACAGATGAGCCAGCCGGCCCTTTACATATGACACAGACGCACGCTTGGCGCTACTTTGTTGATGCACGTGCAGCTACAGCGCACACAAGTCACAAACACAGAAAAATATATTTATTTTATTTGGAGCATGCTTTGGGGGTTACACCACCCTTCAACAGATGAGCCAGCCAGCCCTTATGAATACCTAATAATCTTTATACCCAAATGTCGCTATTTAGCGTTGCAAGTCGCACAAGAAATCATTGCTTTCCAGACTTTGAGTGTGATTCCAAAGCACAAAAAAGTTATTATTCCCATTAAAAAGAATTAGTTACATGCCTTGATCTAACTTCAATTTAGCGCAAATGATTATACATTCAAAGGTACAGTCGATACATACGCAAGCGCTCTGGATCCAGATTTCCCGGCATCAAATGTGAAGCCTCCATCAAAAGAAAGAATATGATGACTGACTACTGGACATAGAGCGCTTGAATATATATACCCTACAGAGAGTGAACAGTACAATAGAAACGAGTTGGCATAATCCCATTGGTTCTTGCTCTTGGTTCTTATGTTACGATACAGTTCACTTCATAGGTCAGTTTGTACAGTGGTAGTTCAGCCCTCCAATGGCTCTTTGTGTGTGTTTTAACTAATCAATAGACACTACCTACAAAGTACATTCTAACACCTAGTTCTCTATAATCCATAACTTGCAGACGCATGTTGCGATCTCCTTGACGATGGAACCGGAGATCTGCAAATAGACAGTGGTTTAGAATGGTACCAAACATGGTCTGCTTATCATGTACTAAACCTTAGATATCAAATACATACATTTTACATCATAATTAATAACTTTAGTATAAACCATAATGTGCAGGAACCTTTTATGTGCGTGTATATTTATGATTATAAGTAAATATGCGTTGTGTGTCTTAATGCATAAATGCATAAGCATAAAAGGTGCGCTGTATGCAGGGGTTATGTACAGCGCAAAACATGCGCTGTGTGTGATTTTGTTTTTATTTACAATAGCAACTGTGTATATGTGTGCACGCATTGTAGATACACATGCGATCGTTTAAGTGTATATATAAGTATATATATATATATATATATATATATATATATATACACACACATATTAATATATTAATATATATATATATATATATATAGCTTTAAACAGTAACTGGTTTTATTATTACTTCTGTCTGAACTAAGTTATCAGAGATGGCCAGCAGACACTTGATGGATTCACAATGTAATCAAAGGCCTCTCCAGCCTACTTGGAAATGTAAATTCAAGTTCGTTTAGGCATACAATGATAGTCAGACTTAAAGACAATGGTTCAGTTGAAACACTTGTCTGCATCTCACAGTGTCTTTGTGTATTCCAACTACTAGTCCCAGACATGTCCACAAGACTTGTCTGTCAGCACTGAATATATAAAGTCTTTAAATATATATGTGTATCCATGCGCATTTATTATGTAAACACTTTAACAGTGTGCAGTAACATGGCAGATTCACACAATGCTAAAATAGCACTGTGCACAATGATATTATACTGACTATGCCAGATGGCATCGTGCAGACAATGCAAACATGGCGTCTTCAGATACTTTCAATGATCTGATCTCAGCCAATCATCCAGCTTCGACAGACCACCCTTTGATAGCAAACAACACGCTATCACACTCTGGTCTTAAAGTTTATTCAGTCATACAATAAGAAATATTATTTAAAGTTATGTTATGGGATGGCACAATGTGGTCATTAAACCATCATACACACCGTGGATCTTGGAAGATCATGGGAAAGATGTGGGGATGCACCTAACCTATAAAGGAAGTTTTGAAGGGGATAGGGACTTACATTATTTAGGATGTTTAAGATAACATTTAATAATACATTTCATGCATGGCTAAATCTATACATCATATGATGGTGTATTCTAGTTCAGGATTGTAATACAGCTCTTCATTTACCTTGGTATTCATACTATCATTGCTTATCACCATAATTTAATTCTCCCGGTTTACCTTAGCATTACATTTTCCACACTTCAACACATTAGGAACATGCCTGACTCATAAGCCAATTACTAAGATGACAATAAGTATGAGGATCAGGAGCTTACCTACACTAGCAACCATTTCCTGGACCCACTCTCCTAGACCAGGGAAACCAATTTACAGGGTTCAACCACGAGAACCACTCTTCTACCTTTTCCTCTACTTCAGCCACTGAAGCATTATGGGTCTTTCAAAATTCCCATTTCAGCTGCAGAATTTCATCCATCTACCGGTCTATCACCTCCTTGGAGTCACTAGTGTTATTAGTGATATACGTGCAGCACTTGACACCAAGTTTGGTGGCCAGAGTGACACAGTACCCTACAGTGACAGCTGTTAAATAATTTAACACTAGCCTATGTTGCACAAGTTCCTTCTTATAAACCTGTAACTCTCTACTTGTATACCTGAACGTGTCATCATACATCTCAGTGATATTATCTATTAATTTAGCAAGATCTTGGATGTATCTAAAATTTAAAGTACCCCGAGCGATCCTGGTGGGATCTAGTGCTACTAAAACTTGAAAGCCAGTTGTTTCACTAATCAGCTGTGTGGCTTTATGTACATCACCAGGTATCATGTTTCTTTTGTCTCTGTTTTCATACTGTGTATGAAGATATGGTGATGGTGTGCTTTTATGAATACCAAACATTTCACCATGTGTAAGGGTCATAACCTCTGGGAGTACCCTTCCCAGGTAACATAAACCTTCTGAATTTGGAGAGAGCCACTTATACACTTTCCTTCCACATATAAAATACACATCATTGGGGAGAACATAAGGAATAGAATGCATCATAATCATTAAACACATTTCTCTAGCAAATGATTCTCTCTCAGGTTCTCCCATCTGACTAACACACGTTTCTGGTTGTATAAACCTGGCACAGTACCCTTCTGGTATCCTACCAACCATTTCTTTGGTGTTACTACGTGTATACCGATACCGGAAGTGTCTCCCACTTAATCTAATTGTGCATAAAAGTTCAAAATTTATAGGTTCATTATCAGCTCTTAGTGAGGTCATCATCTGGTTTAAAACTTTGCCCACCATGGTATGATAATCCTCTAAAGGATACCCACCCCAATGCTGATTATACTTAGGTTGGCACCTTTGGGTGCATCTCTCATCAACTAGGGACCCACAAAACTTACAAATATATTCCTCAGATGATAAACCTTCACACTGTCTTCGAGTTTCCAGGCTAACTCTCCCAGAACAGGCTCACAATTGACAGGTCTACGTTATCTGCCTCGACTCCACCTTGTATCTCCACCGGTTGGTTGACCTTTCTGCAGTAAGTGGAATGGACCCAGATATCTCTCTCTCTCACTTTCAAGGAAGTTGTACTCGTCAGCAACACTTGATACGGACCTTCCCACCGATCTGTCAGACAGCCTGAGCGCAAGAAATTTCTGATCATAACAAATTCTCCAGATTCAACATCATGACAGTTTGTTTCTGGCATATCAGGTGACAACAATTTCAATTTCTGCTGCTGCTGTTTCAACTGTTTACTCATTGTTATAAGATACTTTACAGTAACCTTGTTGTTACTCTTCAAATTTTCCTGTGGACTTACAATCAAATGAGGTTGTCTACCAAACAGTACTTCAAAGGGGGACAGATTGAGAGGGGGTCTAGAGTTGTCCTGATGCTAAGAAGGACTAGCGGTAAGGCTTCTGGCCACCCCAGTCCAGTTTCTGCCATGATCTTACTTAGTTTGCTCTTAATAGTGCCGTTCACTCTCTCCACCTTTGCACTGGCCTGTGGTCGATAGGGGGTGTGAAGTTTACTATTAATACCCATCAACTTACACATGCTCTGGAAGAAATTACCTGTGAAATGAGTACCCCTATCACTTTCAATAATTCTAGGGATACTGTATCTGCATACAAACTCCTGTACAATCTTTTTAGCAGTGAACACAGCAGTATTAGTGGCAGCTGGGTATGCCTCTACCCAGTTAGAAAACACATCTGTACAAAATAATACATACTTGAGGTTCCTGCAGGGTGGTAAATGGATGAAATCAATTTGTATTACCTGAAAAAGTCAGTCTGTCAGAGGGATGTGAGATGGCTCGGTTGGTATTGTTTTTCAACGTTCTTCTTCAAGCATGTCAAGCAGGACATTGCCCTCTTTTCAGCTTGGGAAGAGAAACCTGGTGCACACCAATACGCCCTGACCAACTTGCACATACCTTGCTTTCCCAGGTGAGTCAGACCGTGTGCTGCCTCAGCCAAGCTTGGGTAGTATGCCTTGGGTGCAACCGGCTTACCTTGTCCATCTCTCCAGAGTCCAGAGGACTCCTGTCCACATCCCTTTGATCTCCAGACTGCATTTTCCTGAATGGAACACACATTTTGCATCTCAATTAACTTCTGCATATCAATAGTTTGAAAAACTATCATTTGACTAACTGGCATGTTAATTCTTAACCCTGCTGCCCATTTGGTAGCTTCATCTACCCTGTTATTGCCCAGTGACACGGGGTCTTCTTCACATGTATGAGCTTTACATTTGATGACGGTAGCCGAATTGCTGTCAACAGTCCTTTTATGTGGTGTGAGTGTGCAACTGGTTTACATGCTGCTGTCATAAAATTTCTTAGATGCCATAGAGCCCCAAAATCATGTACTACCCCACAGGTGTACCTGGAGTCAGTGTAGATGTTAGCTCACTTACCTTCTGCCAGTTCACACGCTCTCCTTAATGCCACCAGCTCAGCCACCTGTGCTGAATGAGGTGGCCCAAGTGGTTCGGCTTCCACAACATCATAATCATTTACAATGGCATGACCTGTGCATAATTCTCCTGTGTCATTTGGTCTATGACAACTCCCATCCATGTAGATCGTCAAATCTGCATTTGCTAGTTGTGTATCACGTATATCTGATCTAGCAGTAAATGTCTGATTTAAATACTCCATACAATCATGTGTGTCACTACCTGCAAAACTCACCTTCAATCAGCAACTCACCTCACTCCACCCTTTGTGCATCCTGAGGCACATACGGTAAATACATTGATGGGTTTAAAGTACTGCATTGTTTAATGTGATATTTGCAGGTGCTATTAAAGCTAGTTCCCATTTGGTGAACCTAGCTGAGGAAACATGTCTGGTTTGGGCAGAATTCAGCAAAGCAGATACAGCATGGGGTGTGTAAACAATCATATCATGGCCTAATACTACTTCCTCACTCTTACTGACCAATAGAGCAGTTGCTGCTACACTTCTTAATCACATTGGGAGTGATCTTGCCACAGTGTCCAACTGTGCACTGTAGTATTCTATGGGTCTACTAGCATCACCGTGTTTTTGTGTGAGGACACCTGCTGCACAACTGTCAGCTTCCGTACAATATAATGCAAAAGGTTTTTCATAATTGGTATTCCCAATGGAGGTGCTCTTGTCAGACTGTCCTTAAAGTTAAGGAAAGCCTGCTCTGTGTACAACACGATCAGGCTTTGAGGAAGAGACTAAAGCTGGCCACACACTAGACCAACTTACATCCAACCAGCCAACTAGTTGATTGGTTGGTATGAAAATCTGGTAAGGTATGAAAGCAAATGACAATCAGCAATTGCTCCCAAACACCGGAAAATGGACAAAAACTGTTGTTTGAACAAATTGTTCAGATCAAACATTTAACAAACTTGTCTATCGACAATTTTTATCTGTTTCCTGGCATTTAGGAGCAAATTGCTGATCATCATTTACTCCCATACGTTATCAGATTTTCATTCCAACCAATCAACTAGTTGGATGGTTGGATGAAAGTTGGTCTAGTGTGTGGCCAGCTTAAGGCCCTCATTCAGAGGCGCTCGCAAAATACGAGCAGTTGCTCTGAATGAGGGCGGCCGCTTGGCTTTTGAAGTGCGGCCTCCTGGTTGCTAGCTAAACTGTGGGTTCCCACCCACAGCTTTAGCGACCGACCAGGTTGATGGTCGCGATGGTCAAGACCATCGGGGCTTGCGACGAGACCCTAAGGTTGGGTCTCGGCAACTGCAAGCCCCAGGGAGCTTCCTGCTCTGATCGAGCAGGAAGCTCCCCACTGACATCACTGCTGATGTCAGTGCGGCTGCCCACAATTTGTGAAACCAACCCCCCACCATGCCTACAAAACGGGTCAAGTTGTTGATCACCATCGACAGCCGGCCCTTTTGTAGTGAGCTCCGGATGGAAAGAATTTCTCTCTCACTCCGGGGCTTGCACAGTACGGCCACTGCACGTGCGCAGGGCCTAAACATCAACCTGCTTGCAAGCACTCAGCGCTTGCGAGTGGGTCTGAATGAGGTCCTAAGTCCTGTAATGGTAAAGCCAAAATAGAAAAACCTGGGATCCACATTCTGCAGTATCCACACATTCTTAAGAAGGTACGGATTTGCTGTTGGCTTTGCGGCAGTGTCATGGTCTGTATGGCCTGAATTTGGTCAGTAGTCAGTTGTCGTAGCCCCTGGGTTAGGCAGTGTCCCAAGTATTTAACCTTCATCTGTCATGGCTGTAATTTGTCCTTAGCAACCTTGTGTCTTGTCTGTGAGAGATGAAGCAACAGTAGTTTAGTATAATTTAAAGTGATATGACATAAATGAATCAGAACACAACAATAAATCATCTACATATTGTATTAGAACAGATCCATTGGCAGGTTGAAAAGATTGTAAACAGTCATGTAAGGCCTGGGAGAAGATACTGGGCTGTCTATGAAGCCCTGGGGAAATCGTGTCCATGTGTATTGTACCACCCTGTATGTGAAAGCAAATAGGTACTGACAGTCAGGATGAAGAGGGACAGAGAAGAAGGCAGAACAGAGGTCAATGACAGTAAAATGGGTGGCAGATGATTGGATTTGCATGAGGATGACAGTTGGATTGGGCACTACAGGGAATTGGCTCTCAACTACCTTATTAACCCCTCTAAGGTCCTGTACTAATCTATAGCCCCTCCCCCCAGCCTTTTTCACTGGAAAAATTGGACTATTGGCTGCACTTGCTGTATGGACTAAAATTCCCTGTTGCAATAATCACTCAATTATGGGATAAACCCCTATCTCTACTTCTGGTTTTAACAGGTACTGGGGAATTTTTGAAGCATGCCTACCACTTTTTAGATTTACCATTAGAGGAGCTACATTTGCCATCAATCCAGTGTCCTGTCCATCTTTGGTCCAAAGGGAACCCGGTATTTGAGACAGTAGTGGCTCCAGGCACGGGCAAGCCGGTCAATCGCCCGGAGTGCCACTGTATCCGAAGGGCACAGGAAACGCCCACCACCCTCCCAGTGCTATTGTTACTATTTAACTTCAGGGGGAGGGAGTGGAGGAGGGAAGGGGCGGCAACACAGGGCGGCGATGGGCGCCACAGAGCCTAGCGCCGGCCCTGATTTGAGATAACATCTCCTTTACCTGTGATGGACTTTGCTCTATGATGGTAGAGTGAAACATTAACCTTTGTGGAGTGTCCAAAATATCCATTACCTCGTGCGCAACTCTCTCTGGGATATCTAAAAATATACCATCAGGGGTACAGTAAATGACACATCCCATTTTACACAACAAATCCTTTCCCAGAAGATTAGTAGGAGCCACCGCTGCCAGGAGAAAGGAATGCCTGGTATGCAATGGCCCGATAGTAACCTCTGCAGATTTGGTTAAAGGATAATGCTGCACTTTACCCGTTACACCCATTGCTGGTACTGTTTTGCTGGTCACCTGTAAATTGGATGGAGATTTTATCACTGATCTGGTCGCCTCTTTGTCTACAAGAAAAGAATGTTTAGTACCAGCTACATCAACCATCATTACAGGTTCTTCCCCAGTATTCCCAGTTAACCTGACTGGCTGTAGACTACAAGTATGACCTGACCCCTAGAGCTGACTGTCTTCCTCCAGTAAAGCATCTACTGCCATGATATGAGCAGGTGATTGCTGGAACTGTCCTGACTGTTGTGGGTGCCCCTTCTGTGGGAATCTCGGTTGTCCCTGGTTCCCACTTTCTAGCTTTAAAAAACCTACTTATGTGTCCCTCCTTGTTACAAATATAACACCTTCGTGATTGACGTGTTGTGAAAGCTTGTTGTTGTGTGGGTTGGGGAATGAGGAAAGATTGTGGTTGTGTATGGGGATATGGGTTTGGAGGTTGTGTGGGATGAGTGTATTGTGGCTCTTTGTGATAAGAGTGCTGCGGTGATATTTGCATTCCTTCCAGAACTTGAATACTAACAGCCATTAGTTTCTCGCTCTGCATTTTTCTCTTCCTAAGGATGTTTTTATGTTTAATTACAGATTCCCTGAGGGTGTCTACCGTAAGTCCCCTCCATCCAGGAAGTGAGGTCTGAACCCTGGTCTTTAGAGTGTCTTTAAGACCATCCATAAGCACCGTTATGTTCATTTCCCTGTGGTGTGTGTTGTCTTTTATATCTTCTATACCTGTGTATTGGGTAACAGTCTGCAGCGCTCTGGTGAAATAATCTGCTGCAGACTCACTCTCTTTCTGCTTAATTGTAAAAATTTTACTCCAGTTAACTACCACTGGGAAATATACAGCCAATTGAGTGACAATGCGGGTTATGTTGTCCTGACTGCCTTTATCAGTTATGGGACTATCTCCATCCAATATACAGGCTGTGATAAACTTTTTCACATTGGTATTGTGTGGGAAACATGCCCGTAATACCACTCACCAATCTTTGTTGGTTGGCTCATGAACATTACCTTAATCCTTTACAAATCTCTGGCACTATGGACAACAGACTGCACAACACAGTCCAGCCAGCCCCTATGGACTTTGGAGTGGACACAGCCCCTATGGACGACAACAGCAAAACAGCTCCCACCCTCCTGATTCACTGTCCACAGCCGGAGTGAAAAATGGCGCTGATGTGGGTACCTTTTATGGAATCCGAAACCCGTGAGAATCCAACAGCGGGATGATGACGCTTTGCCTCGATTTCAGATCCGAGTCAGTCGGGAAAACTCGAACCTGACTCGGATCCGGCTCGGATCGGGGGGCTCGGGGGGGTTCGGATTTCAGAAATCCGAACCCGCTCATCCCTAGTTTAAAGTTTAGTAAATTGAGACAACTAAGAAATTTCCCTTTTTCTAGTTATAGCCAAAGAGGTGCTGCAGCAGCATCAAAGATAATTTATTGTGGGGGCCATTGTGTTTTTTTTTTTTACTGTGGGAGCCAGTATGTTTGTTTGTTTTTTTCCTATCAAAGAAGCCAATATTTGTTTTTTTTCCTGTTGTGGGCCATTGTGTTTTTATTTTACGGTGAGGGACAATGTGTTTGTTTCTTTCCCTGTGGCCAATGTACTTTATATTTTTCTTATTGGGACCATTATTTTTTTTACTATAGGGGCCAATGTATTTGTTTTTTTCCTGTCAGGTGCCATTGTGTTTTTTTGTCCTGTGGGGGTCAGTGTGTTTTATTTTTTTTTTACTATGGGGACCTATGTGTGTGTGTTTTTTTTCTTGTGGTGGCCAATATGTGTGTTTATTTTCCCAGGGGGCCAATGTGTGTGTTATTTTATAATAATAATAGTAATAATAATAATAATAATAATAATAATTTTATTATGGATAAGGGGTATCAATGGTGCCTCCCCTAGGGTCTACACTAGGGGTCGGCAATAATAGGCCCCCCAGATGTTGTAACTGCCCTGCGCAGTTTTGCTATCTAGCAATGCTAAAAATGTTGCAATGCATGCTGGGATTTGTAGTTCAACAACAGTTGGAGGGCCACTTATTGCCCACCCCTGCCATATACAGTGGCCAGTGGCACAGCTATCCCACACTTAGTTACAGCCCTGCAGCCTCATCCTTACCATGATTTGGGTAGGGTATGGGATCCCAATGGTCAGGATGCCGACAATCAGAATCTCAACAGATTCTGTAAGTATTATAACCCTTACCATAACCCTCCTCCTAACCCAACCCTCCTGCAGCCTAACCCTTCCCCTCCTCCTAGTGCCAAACCCTAACCCTCCCCTTAAAACCCTAAGCTTCCCCCTCACCCTATTACTTACCTCAGCAATCTGTCCGTATTCTGACAGTCAGGATGCAGCTGTCAGTATTGTGACTGTCGGCATCCTGACTGTCGGGTGTCACATTTGTGTTTGTTTGTGAAACCGGACTGAAGTTTTTGGCTGGAATGGACTCTGGGATGAGAGGGTGAAAGCTGGGTAGCCAAATTTAGTCTCTGCTCATGAACTACAGTAAGGAACGATGGAATGTATTGAGAGTGCAATGTATGTAACTGGTAGCCATGATCTGGCTGCTGAAGTATGGAGGTACTGGTGGAACAGCCTTGGCTGGAACCAGAGTGGAGATACTTGGTGCAGGTAGACAAGATGAAGGAGAGCTTCGGTAACTTCACCAAAGCTAGAACCAGATGGGAACTGGATCAAGTGAAACCTGGAGTAGCTCTGGACCAGTCTAGGACCGGAATACACTGAACTGCAATGGAACCGGAATGCTGAGAACCAGAATGGGACCAGAATAATGTTGAGCCAGAATGCTGTAGAACCAGAATGGGACTGGAATGCTGTAGAACCAGAATGGGACCAGAATATTGGAGTGACCAGAATGGGACCAGAATACTGGAGTGACCGGAATAGAGCCGGAATCAGGGGCGTATCTATCATGGGTGCAGGGTGTGTGGGGAACACGGGCCCCGCACCGCACACCCTGCACCCATAATATTACTTACCTCTCCGGAGTCCCACATCGGCGTGGGAGTCCGGCGCTGTAAAATGACAGGAAAATGGCCGCAGTGGCCATTTTCACATCGTTTGCGCATGCGCAGTACAGGGAAAATGGCCGCAGCGGCCATTTTCCCGGTGACCTGTGCATGCACTATAGACTGCCCAGATTCTAGAACTCCGGCGCTGGCCGCGCACAGCTCAGTGCGCTGCAGGCCGCCGGGTGGAGAGGTGGGGGCCTGTGTCGGAGACTGCACACGGGCCCCCTCCTCTCTAGAAATGCCCCTGGCTGGAATACTGGATTGTTGGAACACCAGAATGGTACTGGATTGCTGGAACACTGGAATGGAACTGGACTGCTGGAACACTGGAATGGATTACTGGAACACTGTAATGGGACCAAATACTGGGGCCAGTGTTGTGTGCACGGAGAATCCTTATATACCCCTGGCTTGTCAGGGATTGGCTGCATGTGTCATGTGACCTAATAGTGGTCCCTGTTCGTGGAGATCTGGTCACCTGATCCAGACTGTCATGGCTGCGCACAGCAGCCAGCTCTGGTGGGAATGCTGCATGTGGAAGTCGGGGAGACTGCAGGAGGTGAGAAGAACCTGCAGCAGACAGTGCAGTTTGTGACATCGGGATGCTGACATCAAGCTGGTGGTTTTACCAGGCGGTGTAATATTATTTGCAGATCCTCCTCACTTCCTCCTTCAGTGACCAGACTACTAGATGAGTAGGCAGGTGGGCGGATCCAATAAATCAACATCAATATATGAAGGTTCATATGATCCCAAACCTCAGGTTATTTACCACAGATCTAATTTTATAATTTTTTTTCCCAGGCACATTACTTCTACTACTGCAGACATGTTTGATAATTATGGTATTTGCCAAAAAGTTTGATGTTTCTAACAGTAGGAAAGTATCTCCTAAATTTGCCGTAAAATGATTTCCTTGGCCTCAGACAACCTCCCAAGCCTACAATCACCAAGTTTCAGCTGATTCCGGACACTTGGCACATACTGTACCATAGTACTGATTATGTGATAGTGCCATTAGACACACAGCCTCAAATCATCAAATGTTGCAATGTATATTATGAAAGTCATATTCTTTACAATACATGCTCAATACATTTCCTTGCCAAGGAACATCATGCCATGCATCATTAGGCATTAATCCTGTTTGAGACAGCACCTGGCACACAATCCATCTCCTAATGTTGGCACATCTATTCACTGTTCAAGTGGGAAGTCAAATGTGGGTGGTATAAAACTAACCCACTAAGCTTTTTTAAACAATTTACCAATGCCCTCATTAAACAACCTGGCTGTACTGTAATTATGCATTAATACATGGTGATTCAGTTCTCTTCATGTCCTAATCTCATAACTGTTCCAAAACAACATTTAATTAAGGTTGGAACATGCAGGATTGATAAGAATAGAAGCTAATGTTATAGTATATCACATCTCCTCGCTATGTAGCTCTTTAATGTTATCCAAACCAAAGACGATGAAAGATGTGTGTGTCAAATCTGGGAATCACAGATATAAAAAAGACTATATATAGCCAATTGTTAAAGTAATTTTTCGTATTGCTGCCAATTAATTAATCATTGAATGTGATCCATTGTACTGAGTCATGGAAACTGCCATGTACAGTAGATGAGGTACAGTCCCCTTGTTGTGGTTTCTCCTTCGCTCTGTGGCATTGTATGAAGGGAGTATCTCCCCTGTGTATGAAGGGAGTATCTGTCTGAATCAACAGATGGGATCATTTTCCACTAGTGAAAATGATAATAATGTATGAGGATCTCTTTGTCAGATAGAAGCTCACATATCATTGGACGTGAATGCCATTTGTGGCATCTGTCTCCAGGTAGATTGCTCTTTTTCCCCACTTTAATTTGTACTTTATATTCTTAGACATCCATAGTCATGCAAACTGAGGGCCTGATTCAGCAAAGATCGCTATTCTGCTAATACGCATGCAATGCAGTTGCTAATATCAGCGGTGATATGCAAATGTTTAATTCGCATTGCTATCGCAGACTAACATATGGACGCCCACTTCCCCTTACTCACATCCGTATACTTTAGCAACATAGCGAAATAATCGGTAACATTGAGTAACATCGGACCCATAAACACACTTGCACAAGCCCAGACCGTATTCAGAAATTGCTAACTTCCACGCACACCTCATACAGGCTGCGTAGGGCATCGCAGTGGCGAACTTGTGCATGCCCCTGCAACAGCGTGCGAACGCACAGGAACGCCTACCTTTTCTCGACCATCACCCCGTCACCACCCACAAATGGCACTTCCTGTCAATCACTCTGCGATGGGTCTGCGTAGCCGCTGTGATCGCAGTCCCCATCTCAGCGGCCGGCTCGCACATGTGCACTGCGATGCGTACGCACGCAGTGCAAAACAATCAGCAGATTGCGTGCATATGAACAGTTGCGTGCGATAGTGAATCAGGCCCTGAGATGCTTTTTGGGCTTACCACCCCTTGCACTAATAGGGACGAGGGTTAAAGGGGGTGCAAGCGTGACTAAAGTACAGTATGGGCACGATTGCACAAAATATGTCCCATGCTGACAAGAAGACGATGTATGACTTGAGGATGCTCGAACCCTGGTGCAAAATGCTCGTAGCGGCTGCTTTTGTTTGGTTGAATGCATCTAAATCACTCCCAGATATGCTAATATTATAATATATTGCTGCTGCGATCTGTATGCATTATTACAGTGCTATTAGCAATCAGTCCGCAGCAAAAATGTATATTTCCATGACATCTTTAAAGGGGAAGGTAACAGAAATATGTATGGATTTGAACAGACAGGCACTGTCCCGCTGTCCCACCCTCAGGCTGCAGGGTCCCGATGAATTGATGCCTTGCGCATCATTCCCTGTGCACACTTGCACCAGCCCTATTCTTGGCACAAAAGGTACTGTATAAGTGAAACCAAGCTTGTTTATGCTTCCAGATGTCTCTGAGCATGGCCGTAACTAGGGTAGTGCAACCTGTGCCATGGCACAGGGCACCGCAGATCAAGATGGCACTGTTTGGGCCTGTCAATTTTCTATTTATTATCATTGTCAGTTGTAGCTTCCTCTTCTTTTACCCCCAGCAGCTCCTGGCCTCCTCTATCTCTTCCCTGGCCCTTCTCCATGAGGCCATGGCCCTTTTTCGGGTGCGTTTCTTATGTTCCTATTTGAAAAATAATGTGGGGGGGGGGGAACACCAATGCTCTTAGCATAGGGAACCAAAAGGTCTAGTTACGGCTCTGTCTCTGAGCGGCCCGTAATTCGGTAGAAATGTACTCACTGAAAGCGCACTGTTACAGCCAGCTACGCCCCTTCACTCACAAGTGGAGATGTAACAGAAGTGCATACTACTCTGCATCACGTGTGCTAGCGCATGCTTAATTCTGGAGCATGTGCAGTGCAAAAGCATGTAAGATACAATCCGCATATAATATTTGGGATTATAGTCTGCATCCTGGCGTGTGGTATGCCGACGCTCGATATCCCGGCTCCAGAATCCTGACCGCCGGCATCCCGAAGGTGTGTATCGGGGGTTAGGGGAGGGTTAGGTGTAGGATTATTGATTAGGCACTAGGGGAAGGGTTAGGCACTAAGGGGGGATTGTTAGGTTTAGGGTGCAGGGAGGGGGGGTTAGGTTTAAGCACTGGGGGGGAGGTTAGTGTTAGAGAAAGGAGAGGGAGAGGGTTAGCATACTGACCAACTAGTGTCGGTATGTTAACCCTGTCGGGATCATGGCTGTCGGCAACCCATACCCAACCCGATATTTGTGCACATTAAATTCTTTATCCGCTCCTTTATAGAGTCAGTAAGCAATGTGGTGAAAAAATTGTTTATATAGGTTTAATAAAAGCAATTCATCTTTAATAAACTACTGACAGAGGACAGTGACTTTTGCTTTCCTGTACTGTGCTTCTGTTACAGTTACTACAGTACATACATCTACAGGTTATTTATTATACCTACAGCAACATCTCTCATCAGTTTTCTTGCAAATATCCAATATAGACACAACATCTATGTAAAATTCTCCCATTTCAAAATCAAAGACATATCATATTTTTCCTTATTAACCTGCACAGGAAGCTGAGTATCCTGTCTGAGTATTGGAATGCGCACAGTCTGACTTCAAAGCTTATGACACAGCCAGCTCTTTTCACCGAAGGAATGTTCCCCAGTTTGGGCAAAGATGAATAAAATAAGCACCACCGCTCTTATAGTAAGTGCAGAGCTACTGCTATATTTATCTAGATCAGAGGTTCTCAAACGCGGTCCTCAGGACCCCACACAGTTCACGTGTTCCAGGTCACCCAGCAGCTGCACAGGTGTAGTCATTACTCACTGACACATATTAAAAGATCCACAGTGGAGCTAATTATTTCACTTGTGATTCTATGAGGAGACCTGGAAAACATGCACTGTTTGGGGTCCTGAGGACCGAGTTTGAGAACCTGTGATCTAGATCTTATAGCAGTGTACAGTAGTAAAAAGTTAAACAATGGGACATTATAGAGAAATTGGAGCAGATTCTGAGCATACTGAGACACTCGCTTGCAGCAGCGCTAGTCTGTCAGTGTGCAGTTTTAAATGGACCATCTTTGTACCATCGGACACGGCACTGGACTTGCACCAGCATTATGACAGGTGCAACTTTGCCTCTGAACATTGTGTCCTGCATCTTTAGACATCTGAAACATGGCCGCGTCTGGCTGACCACCCCCATGTTACTCCATGAACCCCCACTGAAATCCTCAGCTCTTCCGTCCTAAATCCTTCTGCATCTTCCTGTGGAAACCATCGGGACAAATGAACAGTGTGACTAGGACATGTGCACTAACTTACAGCATCGGCCAACTGCGTGCGGCATCAACACCGCGTCCACCTCTAAATCAGAACCATCTCTTGATAGCAGAATGTGTACCAAAAAAAAGATTATTTATAATGTGAAAACAACGTCCTTGAAACGTATAATACATGTTGTGCCTGATTTTTTACAATGTGCTTGGAATTTTCTTGTGTAAATGAGGGTGTCTGTAGGGGCAACACATGTGGCATGTTCTGATGGGATGACTGATCCGGGTCAGGGTTGTTTCTAAGTACAGTCAGGCTATGTACCCCTGCTGGGATCGGTATGTATTACCACGCTCTTGTCTTTACAAAAATTAAATCTGTGGATGAGGTATTTAAATACAATTCAAGCGGTGGAGATGGCTCATTGGCAGTGTATTCTTCTTAAGGGGGCCCAAAATGCCCTTATTGCCCCCTTTTCCAGATTGAGAATTAGCCTATATATGCAATGAGATGCGTATTGCACCTCCCAGGCACTCATTATGGGAAAGTGTATACTGTATATAGAGGTGATTCTGAGCTGATAGCAGGCTGTACCGTTTCCACCATAAGCGATAGAGCTGATCCATGAAGCCAGCAAGTGAAGGCACAGGCATAAATCTCAGGGCCAGTTTAGTATGCATTGTTTATGTACTGAATCATTAAATACGTTTGGGTCCTTGACACAAACATGTAAAAGCAGAGGCGTCACCGGGATACACACACAAAAATGGGCGTGGTTTTACCATTTTGGGGGAGTGACCATGTGTCGCACCTCCGTTGTTATCACGCTGGGGGCTTGCCCAGCCTCTCAGGACACTGTTCGGTGAGACCATCTGCTCGATGACACCATCCAAGGGTTATCACCCCTCAGATGGTGTCACCCTTTGCAGCCTGCACCCCCTTAGTGACTCCTCTGTGTAAAAGCAAAGTGTGAAGGGTAGATGTACTAAGCCTTGGAGAGAGAAAGTGGAGAGAGGATAAAGTACCAACCAATCAGCTCCTACAGTTTGAAAAATGAGTTAGGAGCTGATTGGTTGGTACTTTATTTCTCTCCACTTTATCTCTCTACAACGCTTAGTACATATCCCCTGATATATTCTAATAGACAACATAGGCCCTCATTCAGAGCCGTATGCTCTGAGCAGAGCGCACGCTCTGAATGAGGGCTGGCCTCCATGAGAATGGAGCGTCCTCCTGGACGCTCGTATAGCTGTGGGTCACCACCCACAGGCTATACGAGCGTGCAGTTTGATGGTCGCGATGGTCGTGACCATCGCGACCATCGAAACTGCGAGCCGGAGCCTGCGGTTGAGGTTTTCAACCGCAAGCTCTGGAGTGATTTTGGCTCTATCAGAGCCAAAATCACTCCCACTAACATCACTAGTGATGTCAGTGGGCCGGCTTCTGACGGGAGGCGTTCCCGTGGGAACGCCCCCGTCAGGAAGGCACGCCCCCGGCACGCCTACCAAAGGGGGCGTGCTGTCAATCAACATCGGCAGCACGCCCCCTTTGATCAGACACAACGAGCGAAGGACTTTCCTTCGCTCGTCGCGTCTGGCGCATGCGCACGACGGAGCTCCCTCCGTCGTGCGCATGCTCAGTCCAGAACATCGACCCACTTGCGAGCGGACAGCCGCTCGCGAGTGGGTCTGAATCAGGCCCATAGTACATTAACACATTGGGCCTGATTCGGAGGTGCACGCTAATTGCACTCATTGCCAGTTATATGCACGCATTTGGCCAATGTTGAAAGAACTGCGCATGCGTCACGATGGTCACTGCACGGAGACACAAAACGGATTTGGATGCAAGAGTTGCGGATTTCAATAGGTACCTGGGAGGTAACAGGGTGGTGGCTAGCCAAACGCAGGCGTGACACTGACAGCGACTGCATCTAAAGACGCAGTAGCGCTGACACAGGACACCATGTTTAGATGGAGAAATTGCACCAGCCATAGGGTTGATGCAAGTTTCATTGGTGCGACCGATGGTGCAGCGATGGTGCGTCTAAAGATGCACCAAGACAGATTAGTGGCACTGCAAGTGGGCATCTCAGTAAGCTTAGAATTAGTCACGGCATTAGGATAAACATGCAGCTGCAGCCACGTCCACCTCTGAATCAGGCCTAATATTTATGTATGAATGGAACATTGTTTATATATTATAGCGCTGTACAGTACTGTTACTGCTGTGCCTATAGAATCAATGACAATGATATTCATTTAAACATTTTGCAGTCCTTCCTATTTCAGTAATGATGACATTTTTGCGTTGCTTCTCTCTTGAGGGGGCCTATTCATCATACCTAAATATTCTCTGGAGGTAATTAGGTTTAAAACTCGCATTGGAGTTCTACATAATTACCGGAGGAATTCATCATTCCTCCTCCCCATCAGTATCTATTCCGAAAAGCTGTCATTTTTGTGATGACAGCTTTTCAGGAATAGATAGTTATCTCTATCTACTCTACCTTACCGCAGCGGTAATCCGTGCTGCACATGCGCAGTTACATCCATAAAACCAGCGCATGCGCAGCACTACCTACAGCGGCGGTAAGTTTGTGTCCACCCCCAACCCCCCCTCCTCCCTCCGCTCACCTCCCCCCCATCCCTGCACTTACCAGCCCGCTGCAGCGCCTCTGGCTCTGGGGGCTGTGCTGACATGTGTTGTCCCAGCTGGCCACAGTAGTTTAGAAAAAAAAAAAAGTTTTTTTTTTTTTTTTTTTTTTACTTTATTGTGTTCTGCTGGGAGAACACGTGTCAGACCAGCCTCCAGAGCCAGAAGATGGACCAGAGCGCTGGAGGAAGACGCCGGGGGACCTGTCCACACTGACACAGGTAGGTTTTACCTGCTATTCGCCACCTTACAGTGGCGGATAGTAACTCCATCAAATTCCGAAAACTGACACAGGCAAGTTTTACCTGCTATTCGCCACCTCAGAATGGCGGATAGTAACTCCATCAAATTCCGAAAATACATAATTTTCGGAATTTGATGAATACCATAATTTCCATATCACCATACTAATGTATGGGGAGTGTGGAAATTAATGCAAGGGGACTTAGCAAGAAGATATCAGTGATATCTCCTGTGTTAAGATACTTCATGAATACTAAAAAAACTTTATTTTAGTGTTGATGAATAGGCCCCTGAGCAGCACACAATCTGCAAAATGTGCATGTGAACAGGATTCTAAGCAGTCCTCTGGTGCAAGGGTACTGTAGGCACATAGGTAAAGCTGCGATCGTGACAGGTGGCATCAGAAATGTTGTGGAAAAGTGATGGGTGTTCCTGGGCAGTAACTGGGAGGTGGCTAGTAATGCACGCAAATATGCTCCAATTACTGGAGGTGTTATGGGCGTTTCAATGCAAGCAGCTGTAGTCACAGAGGTACACCTACAGGTATAGGAGGCTGCATTCACAGAGGTACACCTGCAGGCACAGGAGGCTGCATTCACAGAGGCACACCTGCAGGCATAGGAGGCTGTAGTCACAGAGGTGCACCTGCAGGCATAGGAGGCTGTAGTCACAGAGGTACACCTGCAGGCATAGGAGGCTGTAGTCACAGAGGTACACCTGCAGGCATAGGAGGCTGTAGTCACAGAGGTACACCTGCAGGCATGGGAGGCTGTAGTCACAGAGGTACACCTGCAGGCATAGGAGGTTGCATTCACAGAGGTGCACCTGCAGGCATAGGAGGCTGTAGTCACAGAGGTACACCTGCAGGCATGGGAGGCTGTAGTCACAGAGGTACACCTGCAGGCATAGGAGGCTGCATTCACAGAGGTGCACCTGCAGGCATAGGAAGTTGTAGTCACAGAGGTACACCTGCAGGCATAGGGAGGCTGTAGTCACAGAGGTACACCTGCAGGCATAGGATTCTGTAGTCACAGAGGTACACCTGCAGGCATAGGAGGCTGTAGTCACAGAGGTACACCTGCAGGCATGGGAGGCTGTAGTCACAGAGGTACACCTGCAGGCATAGGAGGCTGCATTCACAGAGGTGCACCTGCAGGCATAGGAGGCTGTAGTCACAGAGGTACACCTGCAGGCATAGGAGGCTGTAGTCACAGAGGTACTCCTGCAGGCATAGGAGGCTGTAGTCACAGAGGTACACCTGCAGGCATAGGAGGCTGTAGTCACAGAGGTACACCTGCAGGCATAGGAGGCTGTAGTCACAGAGAAACTGCACCTGCCATAGGGCTGGTGCAAGTTTCGATTGTGCGAGTAATGTTGGCGTATAAGGACGTACCAATCTATTACAGCATGCACAGTGGCTAAACGTGGGCGTCCCAGTCCTTGCACATTTTGACGCACAGATGTACACAAGGGAAGTACTTTGTTGCAGCATATACATAAAGTCGTGAAGGGGAAGCACATACAGATGCTGCTGCTTGCGCTTCTGCGTGCGACTCAGAATCAGGCCCTTTGTCTTTAGTCTACATTACATGCTATTTAGAGCTTTTTTTCCTTTATGCAGGGCCGGCTCTAGGGGTGTTTGACCAGTGTGGTGGCACAGGGGTGCCACCCGTAGAGGGAGCACCCCTACCCAGCATCCCAATTTCAGCAGGACAGTACTGTCCCACTGTTGCACACGTGGGCTGAAGTGGCCCGCGGGTGGTCAAATCGGGAGGTTGGTGCCGGACCCCCGGAGTGTGAATGGATGCAGCGTGCATTCACTGATGGGAGAGGGCTGGGAGAAGCCCAGCCAGTGATGGAGGGCTGGGCTTTACCCCCAGCCTGACGTTATTTGGAGGCGTGCCATGCGGGCACACCTCCAAATAACGTCATGTAGGGGGCGTGGCCTATCGTAATTAGCGTGAACCACAGTGAGAGATCGGGAAGCGTATGCTCGCCCAGCATAGACAGCCTAGCAGAATGAGTGACAGGAGAGGTCGTTTGTGGGTGGTGATAGGGGCAGACCACTAGTTACGGGGGAGCAGGCCCGCCAAGAGCCGCGGCAGGCCCGGGTAACAGGCGGCATGGCCTAATCCGCGGGAGGCATGGCCATGCCCCCTTCCCGAAAAAAACAAACAAAAAACTTTGCACTTCGCGCTGGGGAGGGGGGGTGCTCTGAGCTCCCTCAGTACTGCTCAAAGGTAGGGGGGCGCGATCAGTGTGATCGCTCCCCCCACAGGCATAGGAGACTGCTGTGGCTGCTGCTCAGCAGCCACGAGCAGTCTCCAACTGCAGCTCAGCACACACTCTGAGGGAGAGGGGGGGGAGGGCGGCGCCGGACCCAGCCCCTGCCGGGCCCCTCAGGAAGCCCGGGCCAGGGTAATCCTCGCTCCCCCCCCCCTCTCGGTGCTCCTGCGGGGGAGTGGAGGTGCGAATGCAGGCGCCGTTTCAGAGGTGTGCATAATTAAAAGGCAGCATCATAGCAAATGTCACCTGGCTGGATTTCACACTGAAGTGATCACAGTGCTTGCAGCAGGGTATAGTCAACCTCAAGCGCTGCGATCGCATCCAATGGTGCTCGATGTACCAATGTTTTCATGCACTTCCAGGAGATGACGTGCGCAAGTGGGCGTCTTATGAATGGCTGGTCGGCATCTGCATGCACATAGTGATCGCACACTAAGACATAGTGGGTGCGCTAATACCTTGACGTGCGATTGCCTGCCTTGCTGGGCATGCGCTGGATTTGCATACGCATCGAGCGAGCATTGGCATCTATCGAGAGAGTCTGAATGAGCTCCTTAGTACAAATCGAGTTTTGTGGCAGAACAGGTCATTTTGCAGAGGTATAATATGTTACTTTTGTTTGACCAATCCACGGAACGCCATTTCTAAATGTGTAGTCTAGAACAGTGGTTGGAAAATATCCATGCTTAAGTACAGGTGACTTAATTAGTACCTCAACAGTTTGATTATACCATCGGTGCACAAGCACAGATATCCATAAAACCTTAGGGTGCCTTGAAGATTGAGTTTGGGAAAACCTGGTCTAGAAACAGGGCAGGAATGGTTGATTCATTCTTATTTATGGTATTGTTTGGGTAGGACTGGGGCTATTTAAGATCAAATACTTCTAGAAAAATGAGCGTCAGAGTGAGAAACGAGGGTAATATTTTGCGGAGCGCATTTGCAAAACCCACTAATCTAATCTCTTCTGTGCAAGTTAGAATTTATTGAAAGGCCGCCTTGAAATATTGGGGCAAAGTAAAGTTGATCCATTCTTTTCCTTTATAAAACAACATAAACATTTGTATTATCAGGGGTAGAGGACACTATTAAATAAAAATATTGTATTTTATTGCATTTGCCAAAAAGTAGAGATCACTATTTAAGATTTCTGCAGAATGTGGGCTAGACAGAGGATTACAAATATATTGTAAGTTTATTTATTTGCCTTCACATATATCTATCTATCTATCTATCTATCTATCTATCTATCTATCTATCTATCTATCTATCTATCTATCTATCTATCTATCTATCTCTCTCTCTATCTCTCTCTCTCTCTATATATATAATATTGCAATTAGTTCTTACAATGTATCAAGAAAATAGGCAAATAATCTAAGCAATCCAATACCATAATATTTATATAACTATTATGGAGAATAGTTGAGGATATATTATACCAGTTATTCTATTTTGTTTCTTAAAATAATATATCTATCTGTCATCTGCTGTAACTATATTTATACTTGATTAAATAAACTTTAGTCAACATTCCATCCAATGCTTGTAGCAAAAACATTCGCCCTGTCTGGTGACAGTAATGTTTCAGCTCTCACAGGACTCAAGTAACCAGTAGTCTTGGCCACATGTTTATATAAGAGCATGTAGGACTTTGAAATCTACCTCTGCTTTAATATTCCAGACTCCTTTTGCTTCGTCTAGGAAACCATGAAATGGTCCTGTAATGGGACCAAGATCATTAGTAAGAAAACTGGTAGTATAAAATCCTTGAGTCAATTCAAAAATAAACACAAAAAAACCCCCAGACCTGTTCTGTGATGAAGTCTAGACTTAGACAGGATTGTTGTGTTGTAATATTCTTTAAGTTATGGAGTTGATAAAGTAGGGTTACTGATTCCATTGGTTCTATACTGTATGATATCATATCACATCATATAGAATAATAAAGCTTGGTATACTACTGCATATACAGTAATTATCTGGGCTTCTGGCGCTGCCACCTCTTATTGCTGGAAATATATAATACTTAAAATGCAATTAACTATTCCAGTAGAGTTAGTTTGGATACACTGTTGCTCTCCAGTTTACCTATCAGTACCAGTTTGCCCTGTCAGTCGTCAAACTTGTATCTTAAATTGAATACTGGAGGTTGCTTTTGAACTGTGGGCTTGATGCAGACCCGCTTTCGAGATGCGTATGCAAATTCGGCTAACTAACAGCAAGGCATAAGCATGACCACTATGTCTTGGCTTGCGATCACCCTGTGTATGCAGACGTCCACCAGCCTGTCTTAAGACGCCCACTTATAAACGTCATCTCCAGGAAGTGTATGCAACCATTGGTACCATCGGAAATGAACGCAGCGCTTGTGGGTAACCATACCCTACCGCAAGCACTGCGAACACTTCAGTGTAAAATCCAGCCAGGTGACGTGTACTATGATGCTGCATCTTAATTACAGTATGCACGCCTCTGAAATGGCGTTCAGACTCTCAGGCACGCCTGCGTTCGCACATCCACTCCCCCGTTTTCACAGACCAACCTGTCACCACCCACAAACGGCTTCTCCTGTCACTGACTCAGCTGGGCAGTCTATGCACAGTGAGCGAATGCTTCCCAATCGCTCGGACTGGTTTGCACACTGCGATGGGTACGCATGTGCACAATGCAAACATTGGCAGTCTGCGTGCGAACACTTTGGAGCGAGCGGGTCTGAATCAGACCCTGTGTTCTAAGTTAACATTTGGGACCATGTGCTAGTATGGTCCACCTGTGGTGCTGTAGTCCTCTTTGTGCTGTGTATTCATGCTCCATTGTGGGCTGCTGTCAGGCATCACCTGCTAGGGACTAATCTTGTCATTGCTGTATGATGTTCACCTACTCAGTAGCTGTTATAAATAAGTGCTGGTCATTAATATCATTATTGCATTTTGTTTGCATTGTACCTGCTGTCTGGAGCCTTTGCCTGTTACAGTACCTTTGGCCTTGTACTCCTGGACAAGTGTACCCATCTCATACCCATGGACATCGGAAGGGGGGGGACAAGAAATCAGCTCCCCCCCACCCCAAACATTTGAAAGGAGCAGCAGCCGCAGACGATCAGGGGCTGTGCTTTATAGCAATAGGCTGTACAGCCCCAGCACAGTGTAATGTGCGGTCTTTAAGTTAAAACACAGCACATTACACCTCCGCCTCCTCCATGCAGTGCAGGCTATTGCTATAAAGCACAGCCCCTGACAGTCCTCGGCCACCGCTCAGGTAAGAGAGAGGGGGGGAGAGAGAAGGAGGAAGGGTGGAATGATCATTACCTACAACACTCGTCTGGTAGATTTGGGAAACTAGTCTCAAAAGGTTTTTTTTTTTATAAAATGAAATACTCTGCCAACTACTGTAGCACAAGACTATCAGAAAAAAATTATTATGAGGCCCATATTTATGAACAGAGGAGTAACCACACATTTTGGTGCCCTGTGCCATTGGTCCCCCCTCCACGCACCCATTGTCATCACTCTGGAGCCATGCCCAGCACTCCCGAAAATGCTGAGCTGTCCCCAAGCTATCCCTGCACTATGTATTTTGCTGCCTGTGCCCATCATACCCTTTATATTGTTTTGCCCATCACCCCCTCAACTTACTGGTTTGTTGTACCCCCGTAAGTGCTGGAGATGGACTTGTTGTGGGTGGGCTGCAGTACCTAAGGAGGCGCATCTGGGTTCTGATTCTCATGGCACGGTGGATGTCTCTCCTCAGGCTGGTATCTGGGGAGAAGGATAATGCTTAGGTCTGGTGTACTGCGCTCCTGCAGCTTGGTTGTTCATGTGAATGTGGGGTTAGTTTACTGCAGCCACAGATACTTGTAGTTCTTTCCTGACCACTACGTTAATCTAAAGGTGCATACACACTAGACGATATGCTCCCTGAGCGATATCGTCTAGTGTGTCCCCGGCAGGCTGTGCTCAATGTCGTTCATGACATTGAGCACAGCCGCTGAACGATATCATTAGCGATATCGTTCAGCGCCGGGCTCTCTCACCCATTCCCTGACATGCAGCAACCTGACGAGGTCGCCAGGTTGGCCTGCATGTCAGCCCGATGAACGAGGATGACGAACGACCCGCGGGAACGCGCGTCGTCGTCATCGTTCATCTTTTTTGTGTTAAACATGGACGATAAAGTGGACGACTGAACGATAACGATATCGTTATCGTTCAGTCGTCCACTTTAATCGCCCAGTGTGTACGCACCATAAGAAACAGCTAAATAATGTATCTCTACAGGTGCAAATTAGATACCGTTATGTAGCATATGGATTACATGCATACTTGCCGTCTTTTTATAGCTCCTCTCCAGGGGAACCCCGGAGACGAGACGCAGCTGGCCCTTTCGAGGGGGGGACAGGCGTCTACTTCATTAGGCCCCACACCAGTCATGGTAAACTGACGCGGATTGTGATATTGCAAGGAGGGGATGGGGCTAAATGATGAGTATTTGCATTATTTACCCCCGCCCCCTCAATACGGAGCCACAATTCCAGGCAATTCACTAGGAAGTGGGCGGGAGCCTCCCGCAGCTTTCGGGACAGTAGGTAAGCAGGGCTGGATTATAGGCGGGGCGGAAGGGGCAATCGTCCTGGGGCCCCCACACATAGAGGGCCCCCACAGCTGGTAAAAAAAAAAAAGACAGAGCACAGCAGTTGCGCTCCGGTTCTTCTCGGCGGCTGCTCAGTTGTTCCCCTACAGCAGCCGCCGGGGAGCTTCACTGTGGGTTACGCAGGTGAGCTCTGCCGCGCTGCACAGGAGACAAGACATGCAAAACATACAGCGACGGCAACCACGACCACAGGCACAGACACTCCAGTCCGGGTGCCAATGCCTCTCTCTGTTACTGCCGCAGGGGCATTGCAGCAGTAGCCGCCGGGGGAGGAAGGAGACTTGTAGTGCCTCAGCTCTACCCGGCTTCTGAGGTACAATGGCAGATTATCTTTCATCTGATGAGCTGGAGAAACTGCTATGTCCCAGATGATGTCTTTCAGCGCAGCAGCTCTTCAGGAGACGGACTCACCTACAAGTGAGTGACCCTGAGCCCTCTGCTCTGTGTAATGTGGGGAGACTGTCTGTCTGCTGAGGAGAGGATTCAAGCACATTTCTGGGAGGGCTACCATTCAGGATTTGTGGTACCATAAGTCCCAGCATGATCATGATGTGCCAGGGGGTGTGAGAGGCACATACGTCCCAGCATTATGTGAAAGGGGGTGTGAGGGGATCATAAGTCCCAGGATGACTTGCCAGGAGACCATAAGCCTCAGCATGATGTGCTGGCTCTGTAATAACACAATACATTATATATATGTGACACACTAACTTAGAGGTGAAGTATTGAACAGCATTATAGGCTATCCCAACTATATATATATATATATATATATATATATATATATAGTTGGGGTCCACCAAGGGACACTAAAATCTATTTTCGCTTTCCAAAAAAATGAGGCTAGGGCCAGACCTGGTCTCGCGAATATGTCACTTTAATAATGTTATTGATAGGGGCCCACACAAGTTTGTTGCCCATGGGCCCCCACAGACCTTAATCCGGCTCTGTAGGTAAGTATTATTACATGTGAGCTGACAACTGTATAAAAATGTTTTTGTTTAATGGGGAATGAAATCTAAAAATAATGTGTACAAAATAACAAAAATTACAGTTCATAAATAAATTCTAGGGGGTCTATTTATCATCACTTAATTAAGATTTTCACCTATTTTTGTAAAAAATAAAGTGTCAGTGTCAAACATGTAACCCAGCAGATAACACTGATATCTCCTGGTTACAATTCTCCCATGATAATTACCACAGTCCCCATACTATAGTATGGAGATGTGGAAATTGTGTAATTCATCAAGTTCCGAAAAAGCATTTTTTTTCCGAACTTGACAGTGATGCTGTACACCACCCTGAGATGGCGTACAGAATCCAATACAGCAGAGGCATCCGAAAAGATCCCTCCCTGCTGTATCCTCTCACCTTCCTGACGCTCCCTCCCGGCTCCCAGAGCAGTCTTCTTGTGAGCTGGGGCCAGGAGAGGGCAGAGGACTGACACGCTGCTGCGGGTGAGAGAGTAGGGGGTTGGGGCACAGTCTCCGGCGGTGGCTGAAGCATTGCGGAGGATGGGGGAGGTCCTCCATGATGCTGCTCGCCAGGGGCGTATCTACCCATTGGCCAGGATGGCACTCCCCAGGGGCGCCGACCAAATGGGGGGCGCCATCCGGCAGTGCCACCAGTAGCCAAGGGGTGGACAAGCCCCCCGGCCCCACAAGTGTAGGGTAGACCGCAGTGATAGCGGTCTGCCCTACACAGTTTGCAAACACACATCCGCCAGCGGCGGCTGTGTGTTTTGTAATAGCAGCCAGCTAATGATTATTAGCTGCTGCGTCGTCCATGGAGAGAGCCGGCTGGAGCTCACTAATGAGCCCAGTGTGCCAGCATGTGATGGGAGAGACGTCATACGTCACGACGTCTCTCCCATCCAGGAGAAGAGCGGCAGGGACCCAGAGTGGACATCGGCGGTCGCGTCAGGAGTGGGGATCAGGTAAGTTGAATTTTTTTTTGTCCTTTGTGTGTGTGTTTGTGTGTGTAAGCCTGGCACTACAGGGGGGGCACTGAAATAGGGGGTGACCGCTACTGGGGGCACTTTATGGGGGGGTGCCCGCTACTGGGGGGCACTGTATAGGAGTGGCCACTACTGGGGGCAATTTATGGGGGTGGCCACTACTGGGAGCACTGTATAGGGGTGGCCAATACTGGGGGCAATTTAGGGGGGTGGCCACTACTGGGGGCACTGTATAGGGGGGACTACTACTGGGGGCACTGTATAGGGGTGGCCAATACTGGGGGCAATTTAGGGGGGTGGCCACTACTGTGGCACTGTATAGGGGGGACCGCTACTGGGGGCACTGTATAGGGGGGGTCTACTACTGGGGTCTACTACTGGGGAGCACTGTATGGGGGGACTACTACTGGGGGCACTGTATAGGGGGACTACTACTGGGGGCACTGTATAGGGGGGACTACTGGGGTCTACTACTGGGGAGCACTGTATGGGGGGACTACTACTGGGGGCACTGTATAGGGGGGACTACTACTGGGGGCACTGTATGGGGGGGCTACTACTGGGGGCAATGCAGCATAGGGGGAATTACTACTGGGAGATTACTATTGGGGGCACTGCATAGGGGGGGGGCGCCAGTCCATTACATTGCCAGGGGCACTTGGATCACTAGATACACCCCTGCTGCTCGCTCCACTGTATTATGCCTACTGGTGCCTCCACAGCCGCAATGCGGTGTTCACTGCCAGGGCTCCGTCCATCGTCCCCACTCCACTGTACCCGCTGGGGGGGAAGGGGAGATAGAGGGGAATGGGCGACCGGTGTTGGCGGCTGCAGCAGCAGTTTTGCGTGCGAGGTGTCCTCGAGTGAGTGGGTGGGCGAACGGGCACATAGGTGAGGGGAGGAAGGCAGGTTCTCTTCTCCTGCTCCAGTTTAGGATCTCTTTGCAGCCTGTTTTCAAGCTGTGCATGAGCAGATTGAAGCCAGGCAGTGAAAACTGAAGGGGAGCAGGAGAAAAGTCTCTCACTTCTGAAAAACTGCTTCTTAGAAACAGCAGTTTTTCAGAAGTGATAGTTTAGTGGAGGAGGTATGAGGAATGACTCCTAAACTGTGTTTGAACTCGAGTTCATGCTATAATAATCACAAGTGATAATTATGTTTTAATGAATGTGAGTAAAACTTAACAATAAATAGACAGATATATATATTTATATATATATTGCAGTAATATTGATATACCATGTACTTGTCTTGTAATGTCTTGTACTGTATGTCACTGTTTTCTTGTTCTGTTCAACTGTTTCTGTACTTTGTTTATGTTCTATGTAAGGTGCTGCGGAACCTTTGTGGCGACATATAAATAAAGGATAATATATATATATAATATATATATATATATATTATCCCTATAAGTATAAAATATGGTAAGTCATAAATCAGTTCATAAAAAACTGTCCATCGCATCCTGCCCTGGTCTTTGCAAACTTAACACCTTCTGGTAAGGTGGTATAGTCTATTAAAAACTCCTTGAAGTGGCAATAAATGTTAATCTGGTGGCGTCGATGGCCTCCTTATCACAAATGGAGGCGTGCCGCCACCATTGGAGGCTATGGAAGAGGCCAAGATGTCCATTGGCTGACTGAGATTTCCTGGCCTCTTTGCCTCATCTGCGATGGCCGGGCCGTGTGACCCCATGGTCACTCAGCCGGCCAAGGATCATGCAGATGATCCGATGCTGCTTCCATGGAGGCAGCTTGGATCATTAATGCGTGACGCCTCCTGCTACATTACCATATTAGCAAGGATGGAATTCCATCCACGCATTAGTATCATATGTATTTAGACACTCACCCAATCCAAATAGATAAGGCAGAACCAGCACTCACTTGAATCAATGAAGAAGCTTTATTCACATATATGGAAGCGGTATGAAATACCGCCGGCTGCATGGCTGGGAGTTCGAATCCCGGCAGCGTCAGGCAGACAAATGAAGAGATCCCAGCAGCAGCAGCCTGACAGCGCTGGAAATCCCGATCGTCCGTAGGTGAGTACTTACTAACCTAACCTAACCCCCCTAACCCTCCTTAGGGGTGCCTAACCCTAACCTCCCCCCCTGTGCCTAACCCTAATCCCCCCTCTAAGTGCCTAAACCTAACCCACGCTTCCCCGCTGCCTAAACCTAAGTCCCCCGGGGTGGTGCCTAACCCTAACCTCCACCCGGGGGTGCCTAACTCTAACCCTCCCTCCCCCTAGACTAACCCTCCCGGGGGGTGCCTAACCCTAAGTCCCCCCCGGGAGCCCTAAACCTAACCCTCCCCCCCCCGCGGCTGTCCGCTCGCGGCGCCCAAAATCCCTTTGATCGGGATGCTGGTCGCGGGTCTCCCAGCATCAGAAAAATGACAGGCATCTAGACGCCTGTCATTTAACCCTCGCCGGGATAAAGCAGTCGGGAAGCCGGCTGTTGGGCTTACGTCAGCCGGCTTCCCGATTGCATCCCACATATATGCATCATATGCCCAACGTTCCGTTTCAACTGCTGCCAGTTTTACTCAGCGCCCAAGTGTACTAGTGCAAAGGGATTGTTTATGTAGCCCAAAAGGAAGCCAAACAGTAAGTTAAATGTACACAGCTGCTATTAACAAAGCTCCCGCTGAGCCTGCTGTCTGCTCATTGGCTACCAGGACTTACAGCTGAATGGGGTGGGATAGTGGTACCTGTACATGGATAGGTGGCCGGGTAGCTAGGCACCAATTGCCAAAATGAAGGCTGGTTAAATATTTAATGTATTAATCGCAAATCTGGTCAAAAACTGAGACCCAGTTTTGGATTTATAGTCAGGAAGGGTATGGACTAGAAATGTGCGCTGACCCCCGGGTTTTGGTTTTGGATCCAGATTCATCTTCGTGTTTTGGTTTTGCAAAATCACCCTTACATGTTTTTGTTTTGGATTTGGATCTGTATTTAAAAAAAAAAAAAAAAACAGTTAAAGTGACGTCATTTTGACCTGTCACTTTTGACCCAAGTTCGTTTTTTAAATCCGAGTTCCGAGCCGCAGGAAGATCTGAACCGAGACTCAGTTCGACTCAGTACCCCAAAGTGATTCCGAACTCGGATTCGGTTCCACTCGGAGCCCCTAAATTCGGTTGTTGTCGGTTGTCTAGAGAACCGGCCCAGCACATCTCTAGTATGGACATTTAAGGATGTGTATGCAGAACTAGTACAAGTCAGCATTGCAATTTATTAGCTCCACACATTTATAACTAGATGGACTTGTTATGCAAAAGCTGGCACATATTTAGTTTATAGGTACAAACACTATGAATGCAGTGGGCAGCGTAATAAGTCTACAGATGCCAATATGCCATCAGGAATTGACATTTACTTGCCTTGCACCTCATTTTACAAGGGCGCATATTTATATTTGCTGTAAAATGGCATATTTATGGCACAAAAAAGTATTATTTTAGGGTGATGGGCAGAGCTGGCTGGACTCAGGAGGAACATTGCTCCATTATTGTTCTGTGTATGATTCAGGATTTCCATAATTTTGTGCCAGATTGTGAAGACATCTTAAAATTAAATTTAAATTAATTAACCAAATACATTAGAGTGGCATGTAAAAGGTAGACATTGTGATTGTGCATATTAGATGGTCATAGAATTCAGGTGACGATGTGGAAACTCTTGGTGTTTGCTGACCACATGGATTTATCCACAGTAAAGGCAAATATTACAGCATCTGTAGATACAGAGAGTGTTGGATTGGGGTATCTTGGGACTAAAAGAGGTAACCTTGAAGGAATGTTGAATGTTCCTGGGAAAAAAATGAAAAATAATAAGAGCGCTGTGCATTATGTGTTTCAATGTTTTTATTATACGCTAAAAAGTAATTTTCTATCTCATTTAATTAATTCCGTGCCCACATACAGTATATGATGCCCATGAATGACTGCACACATCATAGCCAGCAGAGGTAAAACATATTACACCCATTACTACCCTCATGCAATATACAAAATACTTATTTCATGCACTATACACAGAAGTATAAAACAATATATGCTTAGTAACAATCACACAAATTCTAGCCAACAGTAACTATATACAGTAGTGATAGGCAACCTGATATACTTCGGGGGCTGCATTGGGTGGCCCTCTTGTTAGAGAGGAGTACACTGCAGTACTATCTCCTGTATTGCATTGAAGCCAACATGCAACCTTTAAGGTGCTTATCCACTAGCAGATAGTGGAACGACAATACGATTACAACATTGTAATCGTACAGTCGTTCCTCATCCCCTGTAGTGCCTACACTGAACGATATTTCCCCTCACCCTCCCTCATCCCTGAACATGGCCAATCTGTCATTATCGGCAGATTGACCGGCATATTCAGGTGATGATTGATGTCGGAAACGATCAGCGGGAGCGCGCATCGCTGGTCCTTTCCGACATTATACTGCACGATTTATGCACGATTAATGAGCGATTGAACGATAACGATGTCGTTATTGTTCAATCGCTCATTTGTATAGGCAAGTGGATACGTGGCTTTGTTAAGGTTGGCGCCAGTACAACTACTGAGCATGCGTGACCCTGCGATACGCGCCAGCTTGTATATGTGTCTGAGAGAGTACTGCACAGATGTGTAGAACATGTTCCACCAGGGCATGAGTACCACTAACATCATCATCTCTTACAGCTGCTGTCTCTTCTCAAATAAACGAAAAGGGTCTGTGGTTTTGTGACACAGTAATGCCCCTTATAACACATTATGCCACACATTAATGACCCTTATAACACATTATGCCACAATAATGTCCCTTACAACACATTATGCCACACAGTAATGTCCCTTATCACACATTATGCCACAGTAATGTCCCTTACAACTAGGTATGTGCAGGCTCGGATTAGTTTGAATTTTCCTGCCAAGTTCTGATTTTCCCCGCAAAAAAATCGGGTCTCAGAAAGAAGCAAAATGTAATCTTTCATGGACAAACATCATCATTTCTAGACAAAAGTCCATGAAAGATATTTGTCCATGAAAGATGACGTTTTGCCTCTTTCTGAGACTCAATTTTTAGAGGGAGAAATCTGAATTTGGCGGGAAAATCCAATCTAATCCGAGCCTGCACATCCCTACTTACAACACATTATGCAACATAGTAGTGCCCCTTACAACACATTTTGCCACAGTAATGCCCCTTAAAAAACATTATGCCACAGTAATGCCCTTTATACATTAAGCCACAGTAATGCCCCTTATTCATTAGGCCACAGTAATGCCCCTTAAACATTATGCCACAATAAGGCCTCTTTTACATTATGCCACAGTAAGGCCCCTTACACATTATGCCACAGTAAGGTCCCCTTTACATTATGCCACAGTAAGGTCCCCTTTACATTATGCCACAGTAAGGCCCCTTACACATTATGCCACAGTAAGGCTCCTTACACATTATGCCACAGTAAGGCTTCTTACACATTATGCCAGAGTAAGGCCTCTTTTACATTAAGCCACAGTAAGGCCCCATCTCCCTTCTCTTACCTGCAAGAACCGTGAGCTCGGGGGTGCGCGGGACGGGGCTGACACACGCTGGGGAACTGTCAGTACTGCCGTCATAGTAATGTGGCACCACTCACAAACCAATTGGTGCTCACGAGCCGTCAGCCTCTGCTGATTGGCTGCCGGTCCGCGACAACTGATTGGCTTGCGACCGGCACCACATTTGACTGACGGTGTCTCTGTGCCTCTCAAGGCAGGGATTTGGCTTCAAGCCCACAAGAGCAGGAACCTAGCCTCCCGGTAGCCTCTCCCCAGCACCCCCTCAAGTCCGGCACCCGGGTTACGCGCCCCCTTAGCCCCCACCCTAGTTGCCTTGCCCTCTGCGTGTTACCACTGTACACCTCTGACACCACTGTTGTATCTGTTACTGCCATTATCCTCAATAAACATGAAAGTCCAGTTAAGGGCAAGCTGTCTGGTCTAACTTCCTTTTCAAATTCCACTGGTGCCTATTATATTATACAGCAATAGGACATATGAACACTTCTAACCTTCAAAAGGGTCGTCTATTACTATTAATCTTTATAGCAAGTTAATTTAATATATGTAATCAAGGAAAGAGACACCTAACTGTAATAATAACTTATCAACAGGATTTCCAAATAGGTTTTACAAGCTACAGTATAACAAACAAATATCACAACAATGCAGGAAGGAGCTGGGGGTTGCAAGTAAATGCTTTGGGGGCCGCATGTGGCCCCAGAGCTGCCTGTTGTCCATCACTGATATACCCAGTGTCCAGCAGCGATCATGCACAGTAGCACTGTACTATACACACTTTATTTCACACAATATACATGCTTTATGAAAAAGAATGCCCACATCCTCTACTGCATGCCCAACATTGCCACCCTACCCTACCCAATGGTGAAAATGTTTGCTGGCTAATATAAAGGAGCTCAGCCATGTCTGATGGAAACTATGGAAATGCTTAGTGATATCTCTAAATAAACATTCAGAAGCTGTAGTTCAGAACATAAACAATGCATACTTTTAGGGTCTATTTATTCTTTGGCTTTATTGCTGGAGTAACCAGTTATCACCCCTTCCTGCTATTTAGCAAAAGAGATACAGGAGAGAAATCCGAATCCGCATGCTTTTGGCCAGAAAAAGATACAGTAGCATTCTGTTCTCCCACAGGAGCATGTTTGAATGCATTTCTACACGCATGCCAGACACATGCATAACTCAATGCTGGTTCTATGGTTTTATTTGCGTTTTAACATGCATTAATAATGCATTGCACATACCAGTATGTGCGAGCACAGATTGCTCACAAGCCATAATTTAGAACTGATATTGTTAAATAAAATGATCATAATCAGTATGAACGTTCCATTCTAATTATAGTATATTGTTAACAGTTTTTGAAATGTCCTCTTTTGAGGCGAAACTGCCTATGAGTACTAATCACACATCTGCATTTACCTAGCAGTGATGCAACAGGGGCGTAGAGAGGCCGGATGGGCCCTGGTGATGGACAGGGGCGTGGCCTATTCGCGGGAGAGATGGTCATGCCCCCTTACTATTTGTTTAAAAAAAAAAAAGACATTTGCAGGGCCATATAGCGGGGAGGGGGGAGCTGTGAGCCCCCCAGCCCGGCGCAAAGCAATGGGGGGGTACGATCAGCGTGATCGCTCCCCCCCACAGGTATAGGAGACTGCTGTGGCTGCTGCTTCACTGCTGTGATTAAAGAGGGTAGTGGAGAGGCGCCGGGCCCCTTCAGCAGCTCGGGCCCAGGAAATTAGTACCCGCCTACCCTCTGGTGATGCACAATGGAAGTGGATCAGGTAATGTGGTGTATAAAGTTGACATTTAGAATGTTGACACCAGAATGTCGTCTTGTTGCAAATGCCAATGTTCAGAATGTCCACATGGACAGCATATCCACCTGTCAAATGTCAACATTCACAATGTGAATATTGACAGAATGTCAACATTGTGAATGTCAACAGTCGGAAAGTCTAACCCTAAACTTATCCCCAATGACATCCTAAATGTAATCCTAATGGCAGCCTAATCCTAACCATAACGGCAGCCTAACCCTTTTTGATATGTGTAAACTATTAGTGATATACGCATGTTGAATTATAGTAGACACCAGCGGAATCAGTATATGAAGCAGATCAGGCAGTGAGAATTAACCAGGAGTTTAGGTTTATTGCCGTGCACAGATTGTACAGCCTACTTCCAGTAACACCAGCAGACTGCAGAGATGGAACAAAGCATACAGTGGACCATTCGGTCATAAATATACATCAGCAATATAGGATAAACAGTGGGGTCTTCCCGTAGTTGAGTACTACTCAACTGCGTAGTACCAGAGGTGTCTTAAGAAAGGAGGGGGCCCTTGTGCACTCCCCGTCCGAGGCCCCCTCCTCTCTACCAGGCGGCCGGCCGAATCACCGCAGCAGTAAACTCTGGGCACTACAAAAAAAAACTCGTCTAGCACTAGTCTGAAGTCCCATGTTGGGCTGTAGCGCTGGACAGAACACCTGAAAAATGGCCGCCGCTGCCATTTTCCCAGCGTTTTGCGCATGCGCACTAGGGAAATCTCCAGGAAAATGTCGACCACGAGGGGTAAGTATTAAAACATATGGGTGCACCAATTATAAATACAACCCTGTGTAATACTGTGGTGCTTAAACATAGTGACAAGATGGTTCCGCACATGCGCAGTAGCATTATTGGCAGCCATCTTGGTAAAGGGCTGATGTTTTAGTAAAGGAGCATCATGGAGAGCACTCCATACTCCAACAACCATAATCTAACCCTTACACAGGGCCACAACTGGGTGGGGTGGGGTAAGGGGGCACATGCCCGGGGGCAGGGTAGGGCTGGCCACAGGTGCAATGCACCGGGACCCACCGCAATTAAGGGTCTCGCAGCCAGCGGCAATAACAGCAGCAAAGCCATGTACTTTAATGAGTCAGACTGACTCATTATAGTACGCTGCTGGCTGCTGTAGGAGAAGATAGGAGGTGATCCGACCGGAGGAGAAGGTCCCTCTCCTTCCTTTCCCTCATCACACCCCCCGCGCCTCTTCTCTGAGGTGGTCTGACTTCCTGTTGTTGCCACTGCACTGCTGGGAATTTAAAGTCCCCAGTGTGAAAAGCATGGTAGCCAGGGTTGAAGAGCCTCCCTGGTCCCTGCCTGCCAGCCCAGCCCAGCACTGCCTGCTCCTGCTAATATTAAATTAATTATTTTTATATGTGTGTGTAAATACATATATGTGTATAATATATGTTTTGTATGTATATATATATATATATATATATATATATATAGTATATATACTCGTGTATTATTATTATTATTATCCTTTATTTATATGGCGCCACAAGTGTTCCGCAGCGCCTTACATAGTACATAGAACTAATAGGTGAACAAGAAACAAGTAACTTACAGTACATTACAGTGCAGGACAAGGACACAACTTATATACATTGCTGAAATAGTGATTAAAGCACTCACAATAAGCTGCCGGGAGTTGGCAGTCCCGTGTTAGGTGCCCTAATGGGGAGTAGAGAGTAGAAGAAAATGTAAAGAGAAGCACATGAGGGAAGAGGTCCCTGCTCATGAGAGCTTACATTCTAAGGGGAGGGGCAGACAGACAGGCGTGACACAGAAGGGGAAGATAGGAAGGAAAGAGCATGAGGTGGGTTAGGATGAGTGCTGGAAGGCCTTGATGAAGTAGAGAGCCCGTTTGAAGATTTGTAGAGAGGTGGAGAGTCTGATAGGGAGAGGGAGAGCATTCTAAAGGTAGGGAGCAGCACGGGCAAAATCTTGGATGCGGGAGTGGGAGGAAGTAATCAGTTGGCAAGAGAGGCGGCATGCATTAGTTGAGCGAAGTGGGCGGGCGAGAGTGTGAAGGGAGAGAAGGTCAGAAATGTATGCGGGAGAGGATTTGGTGAAGGCTTTGTAGGCGAATGTAAGAACCTTGAATTGGCATCTGAAGGGGAAGGGGAGCCAGTGTAGGACTTGAAGGAGAGGGGAAGCAGATGTAGAACGTCTGGAGAGGAAGATGAGCCGAGCAGCAGCATTGAGAACAGATTGTAGTGGAGAGAGGTGAGAGACTGGGAGGCCAGCTAGGAGAAGGTTACAGTAGTCCAATCTGGATATGACCAGTGAGTGGATGAGGGTTTTAGTGGCATCCTGGGTGAGGAAGGGTCTAATCCTGGAGATATTTTTTAGGTGAAAACGGCAGGACTGCGAGAGGTGCTGAATGTGCGGTTTAAAGGAGAGGGAGGAGTCTAGGATAACTCCAAGACAGCGCACTTTGGGGCTAGAGGAGATAGTTGTGCCATCAATAGATAATGAAATTGTGGCAAGTGATGTAGTGGAAGAGGGTGGGAAGATGATCAGCTCAGTCTTAGACATGTTAAGTTTAAGAAAGCACTTGGACATCCACGAAGAGACAGCAGAGAGACAGTTGGAGATACGGGTAAGGAGCTCAGGGGTGAGCTCAGGGGTGGAAAGGTAAATTTGAGTATCATCTGCATAGAGATGATATTGGAGGTCAAAGGAGTTAATGAGTTCACCTAAAGAGGATGTATATAGGGAGAAAAGGAGAGGTCCAAGAACAGAACCTTGGGGAACTCCTACCTTTAGTGGAAGTGGAGGGGAAGAGGAGTCATGAGAGGACACAGTGAAGGAACGATCAGAGAGGTAGGAGGAAAGCCAGGAGAGGGCAGTGTCACGTAAACCGAGAGAGTAAAGGATTTGCAGGAGGAGAGGGTGGTCTACAGTGTCAAATGCAGCAGAGAGGTCAAGGAGAATGAGCAGAGAGTAGTGGCCCTTGGATTTGGCAGCAAGGAGGTCGTTGCTGACTTTCGTGAGGGCAGTTTCAGTGGAGTGGAGAGATCGGAAGCCAGATTGAAATGAGTCAAGGAGGGAGTGGGAGGAAAGAAAGGTGGTAAGGCGGTTGTAGACAATACACTCAAGGAGTTTGGAAGCAAAAGGGAGAAGACAGATGGGTCGATAGTTGGAAAGTATGTTAGGATCAAGGGTAGATTTTTTAAGAATGGGGGAGACAAGAGCATGTTTGAATGCAGAAGGGACAGTGCCAGATGATAGGGAGAGATTAAGGAGGTGAGCCAGATGGGAACAGGCAGAAGGAGACGGGTGGGAGAGGAGACGGGAAGGGATAGGGCCAAGAGGGGAGGTGGAAGGAGGGGAGGACCGGATGAGGGCCATGACTTCCTCTCCAGAAGCAGGGGAGAAGTATGTCAGAGTTGGTGAGACAGAAGGGGAGGGGTGGTAAGGGCAAGGAGGGGGAGGAGTGCTGAGAGTCTGATGAGATATGATGTTCTCACGTATGGAGTCAATTTTAGATGTAAAGTAGGTGGCAAAGTCGAGGGCAGAGAGCGAGGAGCGAAGGCAAGGAGGGGAGGGCAGAGTAGGGAGTTGAAAGTGGCAAAGAGACGCCGGGGGTTTGAGGACTGGGAGGAGATGAGGTTCTTGAAATATGCTTGATTTAGAGAGACAGGGCAGCACTGTAGGAAGAGAGAATAAATTTGAAATGGAGGAAGTCACCCTTAGAGCGTGACTTTCTCCACTGACGCTCTGCAATTCTTGAACACTTTTGTAGGTATCTGGTGCATTTGGAATGCCAGGGTTGTGGTGTGGATCTGCAAGGGTGAGTAGTTATTGCTGGAGCAACAGAATCAAGAGCAGAAGTAAGGAAGGAATTGTACAGGGAAGTAGCTTGTTCAGGACAGGAGAGAGAAATGATAGGGGAGAGAAGAGAGTCCAGCAGGGAGGAAAAAGCAACAGTGTCAATAGCCTCAATATTACGCTTAGTAATGGTAGCCTTAGGAGTTAGAGGAGGGGAAGGAGAGAGGGATAGGTTAAAAGAGAGAAGGTGATGGTCAGAGAGGGGGAATGGGCAATTGGAGTAATCAGAAATATCACAACGGTGTGTAAAGACCAGGTCAAGTGAGTGCCCACTCACATGGGAGGGTGAGGAGGTCCATTGGGCGGGACCAAATGAAGAGGTGAGGGTAAGGAGTTTAGCTGCAGAGGATTCTGTGGGAATGTCAACAGGAATATTAAAATCACCTAGGATAATGGAGGGAAGATCTGAGGAGAGAAAGTGAGGGAGCCAGGAAGCGAAGTTGTCAAGGAATTTGGAGGGAGAGCCAGGGGGACTGTAAATGACAGCTACTCTGAGGTTTACTGGTTGGAAGAGGCGTATAGCATGAACCTCAAATGTGGGGAATGTAAGAGATGGTTCAGAGGGTATTAGCTGGTAGGAGTAACTGGTGGATAGAAGGACCCCAACACCACCACCATGGCGACCCCCAGGCCGGGGGTGTGGGAGAAGGCAAGGCCCCCAGAGGATAGAGCAGCAGGAAAAGTGGTGTCAGAGGGTTAGATCCAAGTTTCAGTGATGGCTAGGAGATTCAGAGAGTTGGAGATAAAAAGGTCATGGGTGGGGACCAGTTTATTACAGACTGACATGGCATTAAAGAGGGCACAGGATAGAGAGATAACATTTGTGGGGGAGATGTGAATAAGATTATCCTGGTTGCTGTAACGTGGAGGTAAGATTAATTTGGGGGACCGATATGAATAGAGTTTAGTGATGGTGCGGGCACCTGAGCTAGAAAGGGAACCTATAGGAGGTGGGCAGGGAGGGAGATGTGGATGGCAGTGGGGTGAAGTGACAGGGAGAGGAGTGTAGGAGGAGGGTTTGGTGGTGGGGTAGTAGGACAGAGGGGGGGTAGAACAGGAAGAAAGTGGAGTAATGGGTGAGGAGTGAAGAGTAGGCAGACAGAGGAGGGGGGAGAAGGGGAGGAGGAGGTGGAAGAGATAAGGGGGAAAGGATAAAGGTGGAAGCAGGGGGCAGAATAGAGGATTAGGTAGAGTGAAGGAGGGAGTTGACGAAAACCTTGTCATGGTGTTTATAAGTAAACAAGAGGAATGAAATTTGGAAATATAAATGAGATATGAGTGCAAGAGATTTGTAGGAATGCAAGTGAAAAAACAGTGATGTATCAAAAAACAGTGTATCAATATGTATGCAGATTAACAAGATTGTTATAGGGAGGATTAAAAGTGCATGTATATATATATATATATATATATATACACATACTGTGTGTATATATGTATATATACTGTGTATATATATATCACTGTAAACATATTAAAGATATATATATATATATATATATATAGAGGATTTTTTGAAATTGTACCGCTGTACCACCTGCAGGCCAAAGTGTCCTGAAGGCTGGTTGGAGGTTGGTTGAGCACTCTGTGTCCGGAGGGGACATGATGCACGGCCCAACCCCCAAAATGTGCTTACTATGGGGTGGTTCTGCATGTCAGAGACACCCAAGGAGGGGGGGCGCCAAATTACTGCCTTGCCCCAGGTGATGAAAATAATAGTTTTGCCCCTGCCTTACACTAACCATAACCCTAAAATTGGCTGTCGACATTATGTCAGTGTCGACATTATGAATGTTGACATGTTGCATGTTGATATTCTGTCCATGTCCTGGTGTAAACTTCTGAATGTCAACAATGTAGGGTTTAGATTTTGAAATAAAGCCTTTCCCCCTGCTGCTGGCTTTTCTAGACCACTGTATGTCTCTTCTGTAGTACCGTGTCCAACAGCTGTGTCCAAACATGATGCACATGAAGCAGCTGAATAAGCCAGATGCCAAGTCTGCCTGTCTGATATGAGAATCTCTACCAGTGCAAAACACTGGTTTAACATTTATAAAAAGTGTGTAGCAGGTACCTTGAACACAGAATACTTTGGGGGGAATTCAATTGTTTGTGTCAGGGCGTCTCATTTCTCCGCCCTGTGTTCTTCACCGTCATTGTGGCTAATCATTCGGCTGGTCAGGTCCGGATTCAATTGTTTTTGTTGTGGGCGTGTAGAATTAGTGGGCGGCGATGTGCGCTTCTCGAATGCCCATCAGTTCACTTCATTTCTTACTGATGGACGCTCTGTGATTGGCTGGCGCAGGCCCTTGCTGTTGTTGCTGCTCTGCCGTCCTCCACGCCCACCCGCCAGTGTCGCTTCCCCATTGGCCCAGGTGTTGGGACGTATGCCATGGGCATGCTCCCAGATGACTATCAGCAGCGCCGGCCAATCCCCCGGCCGCTTGTGACAGCAATGTCTCAGACCGGCCAGTGAGAGAGCGGCGAAGCATGAGGGGTGGGATCGTGGCGTGCTGCTGCTGATATACACTGAGCAGCACTGTACATCATACAGCAGAGGATCCCGGAGGAGGAGAATTCCAGGCTTTGGCACGGGTAGGAGGGGAGGCAGGCTGAGTGTGCTAGAGGGGTGTTGGGTAGACTTGGAGCCCCCTATAGACCATGCATGGTGCACCAGTGCGCTGGTGGAGGCGCATCCTGACCTGGCCTTCCAGGGTTATGGTGTGTGTAAAGCACATAGGTCTGTCAGCAATAAATATATACTGTACGTATGTATATATATATATATATATGTATATATATATATGTATGTGTGTATGTGTGTATGTATATATATATATATATATATATATATATACTGTATATGTAACCGCTAACCTATCTGGATACTTACATGTGGTAATCCGGTGCTGGCATTCTAAGACACAGGAATTCCCTTTATCTGAATATTATCTGCAACTCCCCCCCCCCCAAAAAAAAATGTGTCTGTCTGTAACTGTCCTCACAGCTGCAGTTTCTTGTAAGAAAGCCAACTAAAAAGAGAGGGATGAATGAGGCAGAAAAAAAGTCTTTTTTATTGAAATATTTGATGAATAATTGATAATAACCATTAACAATTGCAAGCCAGTTAAATATTAATATAATTCAAATATTTAATTGCTTTTTATTAAAAACACACCCCCTATTGGTGGTGAGAAATTACAGGTGATACAGTGAAAAATAGGTTGACAAATATTTTTTGCAACAATTGAATAGCCCTGGGCATGTTACAGATAGGCTGAAATTTTGGCGTGATAAATCAGAATTATCACAACCAAAAAATTTACAATTGAATAGCGACTAAATTTTATCACACCTTAACACATGTTTATCACGGGACAAAACACTGTGATAAAACAATTGAATTCCCCCCTGAATAGCTCAATCACAGTATTGTAAATGTAGAAACAATGCATAGATGGAAATGGATCTTGTACATTGAATTACTATATTGGTACAGTTAAAAAAATAATCAAAGAAGCAAACTTCTCAGTTCACATGTTATTCTTGTGCATAGCACATTTCCAGTATGTGTAAATGAATACATTGGTGTCTAATCCCGGCAAGGTACTAATGATAGGCGTCGAAATCCCGATGCCTGTCATTAGACCTATGCCGGGAGCCTGACACCCGGCATACTGATCAAAGATAAGCCAGGCGCCGGGCACGGACAGCCGCGGAGGGGGATGGTTAGGGGCCCCCGGGGGGGGGGACTTAGGGTTAGGGTTAGGCTAGGGGAAGGGAGGGTTAGGGTTAGGCACCCCCTGGGGGAGGTTAGGGTTAGGCACCCCCCCCGGGAGACTTAGGTTTAGGCTGCGGGGAAGGAGGAGTTAGGTTTAGGCACTTAGGGGGTTAGGCACCCCTAAAGGAGTTAGGCACCCCTAAAGGAGGTTAGGGTTAGGCACCCCTAAAGGAGGGTTAGGGGGTAGAATAGGGTTAGTTGCACTTACGTTTTTTAGCTTCGGGATCTTCACCCCTGTCGTGCTTCTGCTGTCGGGATTTGAACCGTCGGCCGCATCATACTGATTCCCATCTATCTATAGCCTGTCTGCATGCAAATTGCTACATTACAGTGTCAGCGGCTGTGATGAGGGGCGGGGGGAAGGGGGCACCAAATTATAACATGCCTCCGGGCGTCTGGGATGAACTTATACCACTAGTTAGTACATTTGTATTTTACACAAAGTATTTGTATTAGGTGTTCTTACTCATCTTACCCAGTCTTCATACCTACAATTTTGGCTCACTGACTTATCAGCCAGCTCAGATCCACCAACAAAAGTCATAGCAAACATTATGCAGAGTCTGGAGCAAAGAACAGGAGCAAATTTGCACTTTGGCAAAACAATGTTGCACTGCAGGGGGACAGAATAAAAATGTGCAGAGAGATGTGGAGCTTGGAGTTGACCATTATTTGTTTGCTACATGTAAAAGCAGACAGTATTTTCCTGCATGCACAAAGCAAATATGCATCTGTACCCTTGAGATGCAACATGGCTCCAGGAGCTCATTGCTACTTTTATTGGTCTGCTCCTATACTTTTATTGGTCTGCTCCTAACGCTGTGAAAATTACAAAGATGTTCTCCAAGAAAGATTAGGAAACTATGAAAGGTAACCAAACAAGAATAACTTACTTAATTATATATAATCTTTATGCTACACATACAATTACAATAAATATGCTGGCAGTAATGAATGTCATCCAAAGTTAGTGTCCTAAATAAAATATAATCCATGTACAGCCCAAGGACACAGAAATGCAATTTGAAATGGTTACTCTAGTTCTGTAGGGATAGGAGTATTTCATTTGAATCAATGTATCAAGTGGCGTCTAATAAGTAGCACTATGCACACCGCTAGATTAAAGCCGGCCATACACTGTGCGATGGCACCGTGCAACGCGACAGGGGATCCGACGTCTGACATATGCCGGCTCCCCTCTCCCCCACTCGCATAGCGATGCATGGGATCGCACATCGTATCCCCTTATCGACTGATCCTGCAGTAAGGTCAGAGGGTGCGATGTACGACCCCTTGGGTGCACGTTCGGTCCGACATCATGCCCATACGTAGTGCGATATAGCAGCCAAATCATATCGGCTGCTTTATCGCACCGTGTATGGCCCGCTTAAGTTCTAGATCCAAATGAGCTCTACAGGTAGCAATCCACAGTATGTAATTGTAAAGAAGTAAAATGTCCCCAGTAAAGAACTGCAGCTAGGCAGTGCTTTTATACTTATAGGCCGCTCTGTGCAGCAAGGAACATCCGCATTAGAAGATAAAATGAAAATCATGGACAGTGCGGTAATGGCACTGGCAAGAGCAACTCCTCGCCGCCAGGGTTGTCTTAACAGCAGTGTGGGCCCTGAGCAAAGCAATGCACTGGGGCCCCTACCCACCCATTCACGGAAAAAACATGTAAATGGTCAATAAAATTAAACCCTCCTGCATACCCATCAGACCTCCCACACATGCAGAGAGACTCTGTCTGACTGGTCTGCAGCCGGCGGATGAGGTAAAACTGGGACTGAGGTGAGTACTTGTCATGGGGGGGAAAAGGTTAGATCAGAATATAGTGCACCGGCGGCCATCTTATAAAAATATCAAAAATTTACCTACTGGCCACGGCTGCAGGGGGGCAGGTTGGTGGGCCCCTACAAGCCTCGGGCGCTTGGGCAACTGCCCAACAAACCCAATGGAAGAGATGGCCCTGCTCGCCGCTAAAGAATAGTCAATAGCTGCAACTGCAAGCCCAGTCATATGGTGGCCTGGGAACATACTTAACGTGTTTCTCTATCACCTGGATAGTTTAGTCATAAGAATCTCGTGCCATAACTGAAAGTCTTATTTATAGGTGGAGCTGCCAATCCGATTTAGAACAATCAAAGTCTTGATTGTTCTTCCCATGTGTAATTTATAGCCATATAAACAAGCTACACTGGTTTGGATACATTTTCATAAATGTAATTATTAAATAAATAAATAAATAAGAGATAAATAAAACATTGGGTCTGATTCTGAGATTTGAGTTAATGCAATTGCATCTGGATTCTCTCATGGATCGCAGTTACTAAAATATGCAAATACCTTCCAAAGCACAGCCAAGCATAGGGATGCCCACTGCTGCCTTCTCATATCTGTACAGCGATGTGCAATAGAGTAAACATTGGTACCATCGATGCACATTGCAATCACTGCGTGTACGCAGTGCATCTTTCGCGCATGCCTAGTAGTAAACAAATGCACCATCTGCAAAAATATTGGCGTTGCATAAATCTCGGAATCCGGCCCTTTGTGCTTAATATAGTACTCATTATGCATAAAATAATAGTCATATAAATCACCTACTAAATTGTTACTTAACCCAGTGGTTCCCAAACTGGGTGCCGGGGAACCCTGGGGTGCCTCAGGGCACTTGCGGGGGTGCCTCCGGTTGGTGGTCTAGTACAGTGGTTCTCAAACTCGGTCCTCAGGACCCCATACAGGTCATGTTTTCCAGGTCACCCAGCAGGTGCACCGGTGTATTCATTACTCACTTACTCATTTTATAAGATCCATAGGTGGAGCTAATTATGTCACTTGTGATTCTGTGAGGAGACTTGGAAAATATGAACTGTTTGGTGTCCTGGGGACCGAGTTTGAGAACCTGTGGTCTAGTACAAATAAAATAATGTTTAGTCCGTGTGATAGGCAAAACCAGTGCTAATGGCTGCCAATCAAAACATATGTGGACAAAAAGTAGGGCAGCCCTGTCAACCACCACATACCTGAACCTAAGGGTGACATATAAGCACAATTTACTTCATTTAATATTTGCTGAATTTCTCAATAAGAAGCTTTAGCCCCAGGGGTGCCATGGAATAAATTCTGATACTCTAGGACACTATGATTTTAAAAAGTTTGGGAACCACTGACTTAACCGCTTAAAAGGTGACGTCGCATGTGATGAGATCGGAGCCAGAAGTGTTCAATCTAACAAGGTCACTTGGCACCATGCCACCTTGCTGTGTCCCCCTGACACGGAGAATGCAGAATGGATCTCCTCTGATTCCCTGCCCCCCCCCCCCCCCCCCGCAGTGATGCTGCAGTCTGTGACCACCGGAATCACTTTTGGAATTGCACCCCAGGACACTATGCAAAAGTGTGCGTGCGAAGAACGGAACATAGTTCTGCTCTGAACACAAACATGCTGATCACATCGTGTGCAGAGATCAGCTTTAGCAGGGGGGACTGATGAACAGTCTCTCCTGCACCACGCTCCGCTGAGCTCTGTAATAAGGCAGGGGGCAGGGCTAGGCCATAGAGGGAGGGAGGTTATCTTTTGGCACTGGGGTGGGGGGGGGGAGTTATGCTGCCCCATACATTTTTTTTGGGGTGGGGGAATATAGTAAAAATAAAAATTTACATATATACACATGACACAAAGGGAAAGGGGGGGACTAACCTGGGGGCCCATTGACGTTGGGGGTGAGTGTGGTGGCTCTGCTGTGGGAGTCTAGTACCACTAGAGGGGTGGGGGTTGATAATCTTGGGAATTTTTACCACTAGGGGGGCTATTTCTGATGGGGTGTGGGAAGTGATGTTACAATGGGGGCCATGGACATGGAGGTTGGGGGGGTGCAAACACCCCCTTGGTATATATATTTTTGAATAAAGTATTTAAATATTTATTTTTCAACTTTGTTAAATAAAAAAAACTATTTCTGAGTAGGTTTGGTGTACAAATATGTCAGTTAAGTGGTGAAATGTATAATAATATAATGAGCTAATCTGGTTTGTATACATTTGCATAAAAAAATAATACATAAATAAATAACATATACAGTAAATAAACATCTTGCTATGAGTTATTATTCATATTTAGTAGAGATAATACATTATGAATAAAATAATATTCATTATGTGTAAAATAATACTTCTATAAATTACCTAAATTGTTAATTAAATTATTCAAGTTGATGTATAAAGAGAACATGTATAATCACACAAAAATTAAATAAACCCAACAATACTAAAAATGTTGTTCATTTTGAATACTGTTTTGTTTGTTTATAACTCTGTTTTAATATTAGTATACCTTTAAAAGTGCTTTGATACACTGTTTATATGTCATTTAGGTGTTTATATGAGTATTATTTAATTTATGTAGTTTCGTGCAATTATGCATGTTCTCTTTACATATCAACTTGAAGAGCTTAATTAACAATTTAGGCAATTTATAGAAGTATAATTTTACACATAATTAATATTATTGTATTCATAATGTATTATCTCTACTAAATCTGAATAAGAACTCATAGCAAGATGTTTATTTATATATTATTTATTTATGTATCACTTTTTAAACCAGTTTAGCTCATTATATGATTATAAATTACACATGGGAATTTTTGTCCTTTTTTTCCTTATGTTTTCTTTTTAAAAACAAGTGTGTTTTACTATTTATCTTGTTACTTGGTGCTGCTGTGACTTTCTGATTGACTAAAATTGCTACTTCTGCTAAGACTGAATTATTAAGCAGGTGATATTAAAGACTTTGGGCCTGATTCAGAGCCGGACGCAATTAGCGCTCGCTCGTCCAGAAAATAGGGGTGGCTATTCAAATGAACCGTTCGCTGTTTGCGGTCTTTTCACGCCTCTAGGTCTGAACGAGCGAACAAAACTTGCGGTCGTTTTTTGGGAAGCTACGCCCCCTGGCCGCTCGCATCCTACGTCATGTCCGCTATTTATTAGATTAATCGAGTACATGGAACAGGGTATGAGCTGCTCGCTATTCTTGTGGTTGGTTTTTGCTACCACAATTTTGCGAGTAGTTCTGACTAAAAAAAACCCAGTGATGTGGTCAATGATGCTGCTGTTTTAAATATGCACACCCATAAAACACCCGTTTTGACCTTTAAGCACGCCTGCGATCGGATCTCCACTCCCCGTTTTCAAGCACCTTCCCCTGTTACCACCCACATACGCCTCATCCTGTCACTCAAATTAGCAGGCATTCGCTATTTTGCGAGCACTGACTGGTTCGCGCATGCGTATAACGATCCGTACGCATGCGCAGTTGGGCAAACATCGCTTGGAGCGAACGAGCTGCCGCTTACGAGTGGCTCTGAATCAGGCCCTTTGATTGTTCTAATTCAGATTGGCTGCTCCACCTTTAAATATGACTTTCAGTTATGGCATGAGATCCTTCTGAAGAAACTATTCAGGTGATAGAGAAATGCATAAAGAGTTTGCCACAGTGCTTTTTATTCATGGTCCGTTAGCCGGGTTGGGTATGGGATGCTCAGGATCCTGGCAGCCAGGATCCCAACGCTGGCATCCCGACAGGGTTAGGATACTGGGGGAGATGTATTAAGCGCCGAAGAGGCATCAGCACACATTATGTGTGATTAGCTGGCAGGACATGACATGTGTGAGTATTTTTGTCCAAGGCTGATGCTCCAGCAACCAATGTAAACAAATCCAGCCCATCATTGTAGCATACTGTAGTTTTTACGTTTAGGCAACAGATATCAAGTTATGGCTCCCATACATCTGCGATGGATTGGGACAATTCTCAATTCTGCCGGTGTTGGGGCTGGGGTATCGGGAATATTCAACAACTTGAAAGATCTTGATTCCCCAATCCTAACTCAAAAATGGTTGGAATCAGCGAGTCGGGAATTTTGAATACCAATGGATCATGATCATCAATGTCCACGGATCTGCGGTTTTGGTCAGTGATCTGTGGATCTCGTTGGCATCGGCTAAACGGGGAATCACGACTGAAGTGTATGGGCCTCTTCAGTCAGAAAGAAAATATACATTCTTTAAAGTTGGTATATTTTGAGATTACTAGGTGGTGTTGTAAAGGTTATTGTACAGATTGTAGAATTTTCAAAACACAGTAGAATTTTCAAAACACAGTCATTTGTATGTATGTTTTGTGAATGATTTAGTGAAGGACACCTTGAAACAGCTGTTTGAGGAAAACTTTGGGGTATATTTACGAAGCTTTCTGGTGGATCTGTCCATGGGATTTAAAAGAACAATAATATTAAATGCAATACATTCTGGCTTTGCAATTAATATTATAGATAATAGATCTTTTAAATCCCGTAGCCAAAACTGCTGGAAAGCTACAGCTTTCAAAAGCCACTGCTTAGTAAATATACCCCTTAGACACCTGGACAATTACAAGTGTAAAATAGAGAGAATAAAATGTCTTTTGGGAGAAGAATCAAAAAGCTAGAAGCAATAAAATAAAAAAAATAAAACTTTGCAATGTTAACAGATAATGGGTGAAGTTTAACAGCTCAACCAATTTTTATCATGTGTGTTTATAGATTAACAGAAATAGGGCCTGATTCAACAAGGATCGCAATTGCAAAATTGCACGCAGGCAGCTTTGCAATTGCTATCCTTGCAATAATGCACATGCAGCAGGAGATGTATGACATTCCCTGCTGCATTTGCGATTCCAGCACTGCGACGGAGGTCGCAGCACTGGGATCACCATCGTGGCCATCACCATGACCATCGACCACTGATGGAGGACGGCCGGTCAGCTAAGTTAGCCTCAGCTTACTCAGGCTGACTGGCTGGCTTGTGAGCCCAGCTGACTGCGTACGTCCACGCTGTACCTGGGCTGGTCACTCCCGGAAAATGGGGCGGACATGCCCAGTTTCCGGGAACGCTAGCCAAACCCATCCCCGCACCGCCCCTTAAATGCCTCTGCCTGTCAATCAGGCAGAGTCATTCAAGGGCTTGCGAGTGTCTTAGCAGGACCCATTCTGCCCAATCGCAAAATGGGCCCTGCGCACATGCAGATTCCCAATAATCAGGAATCTGCGTTCAGCAGTGCACTTGCGTGCACTGCTGAATCAGGCCCTTAGGGCAGTATCCTATTAGCCGTGGTAATCTACCCCAGTTAAATAACGCTGTCCTGTTAGCCCCAATGCTGGCACTCAACGGGGGTTTTGTTTTGCTTGCCTTTGGCAGACGAAACCAAATCCCCAATAAGTAAGCATTTTTTTGGCGATTACAGTCACAAAGTACATAGGTCCATGGCTTTCGCAGATCCTATGTATTTTTGGGCAAGAAACGGTAATTTTCCACCCAGGAAAAATTACAATAAAAAGCCAGAAATTTTTGTGCGCCAATTACCGTGGGTAATAGGATACTCCCCATAGGGGAAGATGTATCAAACCTTTGAAAGAGATAAAGTGGAGAAGTTTCTCATAGCAACCAATCAGCTTCTATAATTGTATAAACAGTGCTAGATAAATGATAGCTAGAAGCTGATTGGCTGCTATTGGCAACTTCTCCACTTTTTCTCTTTAGAAAGTTTGATACATCTCCTACATAGACATCATTTTCAGTGTATGACCTTGTAAATTTCCAGCAATCCAGCATTTATTGTAACTTGGAAGCCATGCTGTAACATCTAAGAAGATCTGAAACACTCTTGTGCCGTATGTCGTTGTACTTTTTCTCACTTCTTGTTCTACATTTATTGATTGCAACTGAAATACTTTATTATCATTATACAGCACTTAGAATATCTTTTATTTTGGATCATGAAGAAACCCAGAAAATTACAGATCTTTAATCTGTCCCTGAATAGTGCATTAGCACAAAATTCTATCATAATAGGTTTCCAGTCATCCATATAAATCAAGACAAAGGTTCAGTATTGTACTAATTGCGTTACTGTAGCGGAGTGCAGCTGAATACACAAAAGGTGGAGAACACCAACCACCTGAGCAAATCACAAATACAAAACAAGAACGGTGTCAGCGTTCCCCTAGTTAGGGTAAATATATGTCACAGTATATAGAGTGTTGGTTGGTTCTTAATCAGAATTCAATAGTAGACAATCGATAATCCATTTCTTTATATTCACACGTCCACCAGATGATGTCTTTTTTCTTATAATATCATGTTAGGACGCTTCTTCCATAGTATATGTAATACCTCAAAAATAGCAATGAAGCTCCACTTAGTATAAGATCAATTACATTTACTGAAATATAACAACCATAAAAAGATAATAAAAAGATGAAACCACCAAATCTATGGGGTTGCTGCATACCATATTGGACCTTCTATATTGTTATATTTCAATAAATGTAATTGATCTTATACTATATCTCTATATACTGTGACCCTAACTAGGGGAGCGCTGACACCCTTCTTGTTTATTATCCATATAAATCAGTTTTCTTTCCATAGCATAAGTGTGTTGTTTGATTTGTATGCCAGAGGGTGTTAAATTGCTCAAACTTAATGCAACTAAAAGATGCTCTGCATCAGTGTTTCCCAACTCCAGTCCTCATGGACCCCTGACAGTGCATGTTTTACAGATCTCCTCAGTATCACAAGTAAAATAATTATCTCCACCTTTGGACCTTTTTAAAATGTGTCATCCAGTATTGAATACACCTGTGCACTAACTAGGAGATCTGTAAAACATGCACTGTTAGGGGTCCTTGTAGACTGGAGTTATGGAAACTGTTCTACATGAAACAAATATCAACACAAAATTCTACCCAGTTTAACTGCATTTTACTGACACCAGCAGCAATAGAGATGTTAGGATTATTGAAATTGTGTAGCTGGAGATCAGAATAGACAATGAGTACATTGAATCTTGATATGCCAATTCTATCCTTGGAACATTCATATTTTCTGGCAAGTATAAAGTGATAACAAATAAATGATATTCTTCACAGAGGAATAGTGTCGTAGCAATGAACTAATTTATATGGTACTCAACAGTCTTTCTAATGACAAGTCCCCTCTTAATAATGAACTTAAGTGTTAGCACATGTTATGTTTTTCTGCCAAACCTCTACTTGGAATACAAATCATCTGCAGTAAACTGTCCTTGCAACAAATATCAGGATTCTTTCAAGCCCAGAGCTGGTGCAACACATGTATCCACTTTATTAAAGCTAGGAGAGGGATCAAATTGTAAACAATAAGTTACCAACCAATCAGCTGATTGGTTAGTACTTTATCTCACAATGGTATCTCTCTCCCAGCTTTGATAAATACCCCCTATATCCAACATGAATCATTATAACAAAGAAGTGACTGCATACTTCAATGTACAATTGTTTTCTATATCATAAAAACTGCATATCTGGTAATTCAGGTGAGAGAATATGGGGCCTATTCATCATAACTAAACTTTCTCTGGAGGTAATTAGGTTTAGAACTTGCATGGAGTTCTACCTATTTACCAGAGGAATTCATCATTCCTCCTCCCTATAACTATCTATTCCGAAAGCTGTCATTTTTGCGATGACAGCTTTTCAGGAAATAGATAGTTATCCTTCTCTACACTAACTTATCGCAGCTGGAAGCAGTGCTGTGCAAGCGCTGTTACATCTGTAAAACCAGTGCATGCGCAGCACTGCCTACAGATACTGTAAGTTTGTGTCCCCCCCTCCGCTCACCCCCCCCTCCACCCCTGCTCACCTCCCCGCAGTTCAGCACTTACCTGATCGCGCAGCAGCTTCCGGCTCCGCCTGCTATGCTGTCATGTGGTCTCCCAACAGCACACAGTACTGTTTAGAAAAGAAAAAAAAAAACTTTTTTTTTCTAAACTTTATTGTGCTCTGCTGGGAGAACACATGACAGCATAGCAGACGTAGCCAGAGGAGAGACCAGAGCGCTGGAGGGAGACGTCAGGGGACCTGCCCACGCTGACACAGGTAAGTGTTACCTGCTATTCGCCACCTCACAGTGGCAGATAGTACCTCCATCAAATTCCGAAAATACATCATTTTCGGAATTTGATGAATACCATAATTTCCATATCCCCATACTAATGTATTGGGAGTTTGGAAATTAACCCAGGGGGACTTAGCAATGAGATATCAGTGATATCTCCTGTGCTAAGTGTCATCATGACTACTAAAATAACGTTAATTAAGGAAAATGTCCTTAAAAACGTTATTTTAGTGTTGATGAATAGGCCCCTAAGACACAGAACAGAGCATTCAAAATCCATATACATATCTTAATAATACACTTGTTTTCAAGTTAGAATATTTACAACACTATTTCAACATATATAAGGTATAGAGATGGGGTTTGTTTATACAACAATCAAAAATATTGATCTTGATGAACTTGTGTCTTCTTTTGGAGCATTATCTATGTAAATTTGACATTGCTTTTCCTTTGTATTAAATCAGACACAATGGATACAAAGGAGAAATAATTGCCAGTATCCAGATGTGGTATGTACTGTAACATGTAGCACAGTACAACTTCATTCATGCAACAAACATTAATTCTGTAAGGAAACACATCACATGATGCAGTGAAAAGAGTGGAGAAGTGTGCCAGTGGTGAAGTTGCCTATTACAACCAATCAGCTTTGAGGTTGCATTTAGCAAGTAGATTGTAGAAAATAATAGGTGGGAGCTGATTGGTTGCCATGGGCACATTTCTCCACTCTTTTCACTGCTTCATACATCTACCCCGATATCAGGTGTGTTTCCCAAAGCATACTGAAATTCCCCACATTATATTTTTGTGTCCTCAGATGGCACATTGGCAAACTCATACTACTCAGGTCATATGAATGGAAGTATGTGGCACATGCTGACTGCACTTGGTAATTCTATATTAATGTCCCATCTGAAATGAATCATCAGATGCATCTGTGGTCTCAATGGAGGAAGCTGCCTGTTTAGTAGACAAAACACATATGTATAATGATCAGAGAGCTGCATGGGATTGGCAATTTCTTTAGCTCAGACGTTGCCCTGTGTGATAGCCGATTACCAAACTTAAGCAGCTCCAGTTCTAGAAATGCGTAACCTGTTTATACTGTAACAGGGGTAGGGATACCTTGCTATAGATATAAATAAGCCAATAGTCCCAGGGTGGACAATGCAGGGCTGGTGCATGTGCTGAGAAACACAGGATACCCTCCCTCTCACAGGATACCAGCTCCATGCTGAATAGTGCTAGGGCTCTTCCATCCATCCAGGCTCCTGGGACTAGGGAAGTTACCACTATTGGGATCCCTGGAGTGGCAACCTTCCCAAGCCTATGGTCCCAGCATAATGAACATTGCACCTATAATGTATATTTGTATTGTAGAAAGATAACATAAATCAATAAATAACAAATACACACAATGTTAAAATTTTTTAATTAACTTTGACTCTCAAAATGTCTTGTTCATCACTTTACTAAATATAATTGAAATTGTTTCTTCTTTCTACATCAGTTGTAGTCCAGATGTAAGAATAAAATATAATCTTCTTTCTTGATCTTGTGCAGTTCAAACTGAACCCCCCCTTCCCCAATACAAACCCCCATATAAAAGACCTGCTCACTCATAAAGATCAACAGATGCAACATTTCTATGAACAGCAGTAACCAGAACTCCTCTTCACTACCCACCAACCACCCACAACTGAGGTGGGTCTATCTTAATGGAAATTTGCCCAAGTGTATTTAGAGTGGGGCTAAGAACCTATGAGAGAGGGGGCATGCTTATTTGTGGCTGCTATTTTATCTTCCCACTGAAGTACCAGGCCAGCACTGACCAGCCTGGTTTCCATTATAGCCTGGGGCCAAACTTTGTTCTCTCCCTATTACAGTGGACAGCAGCTCTGGGTGTCTAGCATTGGGGCTGGTACAGGATTTGGGAAGCTGTTTTCATATATTTATTTGTTTTTTTTGTTTCTGAGTAAACAATCTGTAATCTGTTGGAAACTTTAACTGTATTGAAATCTAAATAAGATATGAAGCTTCATTTCTTTCCAATGTACAACAAACAGAAAAGTATAACAGGGAATACAATTATCATGAAGACATCATAGAAGTTAATTGATGCAATGAACTATGGAGCTCATTCAGACCCGCTTGCTAAGATGCACTGTACTCTCGCTGCTGCCTATGGTATGCAGTGTGTATGCATTGTGTGTATGCATATACATCGCAGTGCACATGTGCATACCTTAGCGAAAGTTCACAATGCATTCGCTCGCTGCGCATAGACAGCCCAGCAGAGTGAGTGACAGGGGAAGCCGTTTGTAGGTGGTAACGGGCTGTCCATTAAAAAAACGGGGGAGTGGAGGTGCAAACGCAGGCATGCCTGAGCATCTCAACAGCGTTTTAGAGGTGTGCATAATTATAAGACAGCATCATAGTACACATCCCCTGGCTTGTTTTTACACTGAAGTGCTTGCGGCAGGGTATGGTCATCCTCAAGCGCTGTGATAGCATCCCATGTACTGATGGTTGCATACACTTCCTGGACATGACGTGCACAAGTGGGCGTCTTAAGACAGGCTGGTGGGTGTCTGCATACACTATGTGATCGTGCTATAAGAAATACTGGGCGTGCTAATGCATTGCTGTGCGGTAGCACTGACTACACAATTTGCATACACATCGTGCGAGCGATCGCATCTAGCGAGCAGCTCTGAATCAGGCCCTATACTCATAACAGTTTCTTTTAACTTCTTATACTAAAATGAGTGTAATTTTAAAAATAAAATTATAGCATGAAGAAGCACATTTTAATGTCTTGAGCAGTTGTAAAGATTATCTGTCCAACCATTCAACTAGTTGATTGGTTGGAATGAAAATCTGGTAAGATATGAAAGCAAATGACAATCAGCAATTTGCTCCCAAATGCCGGAAAATGGACAAAAACTGTTGTTTGAACAAATTGTTTGGATAAAACATTTAACAAACTTGTCTGACGACCATTTTCATCTGTTTTCTGGCATTTAGGAGCAAATTGTTGATCATCATTTACTCCCATTCCTTACCAGATTTTCATTCCAACCAATCAACTAGTTGAATGGTTGGACAGAAAATCTCTAGGTGTGTATGCAGCTTTAGATTCATGCACCTTTTCAGATTGTATAATTTCCTACATCTGCTTATCTTAACTCTATAGATCATTTAAATTAACTACAGTACTTGCTTACTTTAGTTGACTACAGTATATGAAACAACTTTGAAGTTCTTAAAGCCCTTACAAATCATACAAACCTACAAACCAGTTGCGTATCTATAATGGGTGCAGTGTGTGCGGGGCACACGGGCCCCCGGGTCCAGGGGGGCCCCTCACCGCACACACTGCACCCATATGTTTTTTAAACTTACTTGTCCGAGGTACCACGTCGGGGTCACTGCTGCTCAGAACACCGGAAAAATGTCCGCCGCGGCCATTTTCCGGTGTTCTGCGCATGTGCAGTAGACTCCGGGCACTAGAGTGCACCCGGAGTCTACTGCGCATGCACAAAACACCGGAAAATGGCCGCCACAGCCATTTTTCCGGCGTTCTGTGCATGCGCAGTAGACTCCGGGCACACTCTAGTGCCGGGAGTCTACTAATGCTCTGGTGGCTGGCCAGCCGCGTCAGTCGGCTGCCAGCCACCAGGTAGAGGGCAGGGGGCCCCGCACGAGGAGTGCACACGGGCCCTCTCCTCTTTTAAAATGCCCCTGTTGCAAACATTCTATGACCTTCTTACAGAGACTTTACAAAAAATGGAGAATCATCGTCTATTATGGTCGGAGTAAATGTATTTACCACTTGCAGTTTTCCACTATTTTGAGCTTTTTCTGCAAGTGACTGACAGTTACTGCTGCTCAGAAAACAGATGCTGACAGTTCTTAATATTTTTTTTTTAAATTATGGGCCGTATTTAATGCGGTTGGCGATAAGAGTTCACATGGTGAAGTTATCGCCACATTCACCAGTTTTGATGCAATCTTTTCACGTACTTTCTCACTTTTCACCCTATCCAATTGCAAAACATGCGCAAATGCATACATGCGAAAACTATGTATGGCGAAACAAGCAAAAAGTACAGCACATAAAATGTACCCCATAAGAAGCCTAACTGACACTGGAAATTAATATAGAAGTGTATTGATAGCCCTAATAGAAGTATTTTGGGTTCTTAAATTGGGTCGAATGGATGTTATGCAAATATGCATATAAGTGTTGAAAAATGATATAAAGCAATTTCTTTTGGAAACAATAATTGCTGTAGTTAAATTGGGGATACATTAAAATGGGTGCTAGTATATTTTTGTGTCTATAAAGTGCAGTTTTAAAAATTTTAAAAATACACCTGCGCAAGCCACCTGCAATCCTAAAAACACTTGTCCCCTCCATACAGCCCCCCAAAATACCTAACCCAGTACTTTAAACCCATTTTCCAACACTTTTTAAATTTTCACCCCAAAAATAACATGTCATTATTAGAGGGAATTAAGATAATTAAAAAATTATTTTCCCTAATTAGTTATTAGGGGGGTATACAAAGGATTCTGAACCAAGTCCTCACATTTTTAGGGCAAAATAGGGATTTTGCACATTTTATCACCTGCCTCTGAATTGGTGAAAACTTTTCGCCGGTTTCTGCCTATGGAGTTTTCGCACATGTGAACACTCCGGCAATTGAATAGCGCGATACGCTAGTATGCGTGAAAAGATCGCATCGGAGAACACTTTTTGTCAAACGTGACTTTTCGCACCTAATTGAATACGACCCTAAGTGTTTAAATAATTTATATTGTCAACATCTAATATTCATTTTTCACTGCAACCTCATACAATGGGCAAACTACGCAGCTAGCCATTGTATTACAACTGTAATTTATTAATGGTTTGATGTTTAATGTTAACATTATGCATAAAGAAATAATACTGCATGGGGTACTTAAAGGCAGTAGATTAGCCTAAAAGCGAATTTTATAAATAATGTAATACATTAAACTAAGGCTAAATTTACTTGTAAAGAATAAAAATATTTCCTGATTGAGATTACTATCTTTCATTTGAAATTAATTTTTTAGTGATCTGAAAAGAAGAAAGACATTGATCTACAAAGTTAAACCCTTTTATACCCCTTTTACACCGGAGCTAAAACCCGGGTTTTTGAAGGGTTAACCCGGGCAGCTCCCTGGTGTAAAAGGGGAGAGAGTTGGATCGCCGGGTCGAGTGACCCGGCAATCCAACCCAGGTAACTAGCAGGGTTTAACACGGGCGTAGCCCGTGAAACCCTGCTGTTAGAACAGCGCACTCCGGGTCACGATGACCTGCAGTGCGCTGCTAGCCGGCCGATTGGTCCGGCTTCAGTGACGCTTGGAGATGACGTCATCTCCAAGCGACCACTTTCACTCCGCAAAAGCCGGGTCTATGCAGACCCGACTGCGGTGTGAGCGGCGCTGTCTCGGGAATATCCCGAGTCGGCACTGGCAAAATTCCGGGTCTGATCCGGATAGGAACTTTGTTCCAACTCCGGGTCAGACCCGGAATTTAGGTGGAAAAGGGGTATTAGTTAACTTCACTAAGCTGTGCTTTTCGAAGCAGAAGCATCTTGAGTGGTTTTAGAAGCATCGGCCATCTGAGTAAACCTAAGCTTATTCGAAATGGCCACCTCCTGCAAGCTTATGAGGCCAGTAAATCAAGATGCAGACACTCGAATCGGCACTCCCAGAAAATGGTGCCAATACCCCACCGTTTTCTGGAGACGCTGGCAGCACCGCCTCGACTTAGACGACTGCAGCATGTCAATCATGCTGCGACTTAGGGGGGGGCATTGCAGTCAGTGATCAGCATATGCACAGATCATTAAACATCGGAGTTGTGCGTAAACCATCGGGTTTTTCGTACAATTCTGAATCAGGCCCAATAATACTAACTACAAAACCAGGAGTGTTTTGTAATTAATATTCAAAATGTCCAGTGGGCTAAATTGCCGTATTAATTTAGCCCTTCACCTTCAAAATCTCTAAGAAGACAGAAACCTCAATGTACTTCAAATGTAGTTACATTTATTTGAAATGGGGAAAATACTTTCTTGACTATACTAGAAATGTAACTACTGTTATTATCATATGGAGGTGTCACATGGGCATGATGTTCAGCTAGCGTATAAGTATACCAAGAATGCTATATTAGAAACCCTCTGTGAATGCTGCAGACAGTGAGCCTGATTCGCTACCGATCGCAACTGCGATTGCAATAGCGATTTCACACAGTCTCACTGCGATAGTATGCTAATCCATTGCGATCACTATGCCGTTGCAGCACAACACAAGGACACCCACTTTACCTTACACACATTCGTATTGTCTGGCAAGACTGCAAAACCATCGGTGCAATTGAGTACCATCGCAGCCTCACGCACACTTGCACAAGGTCTGACCTTACTCAGGAATTGCTAACTTCATTGCACGCTGCGAGTGCTCATGCTATGTACAGCATAGCAGTGGCATATATATGCACGTCCCTGCAACGGCGTTCAAACGCACTGGCACGCCTGCATTTCTCCGACCTTCCCCACGCCACCACCCACAAATGGCACTTCCTGTCAATCACTCTGCGATGGGTCTGCATAGTCACTGCGATCACAATCCCGATCGCAGTGGCCAGTTTGCGCACGTGCACTGCGATGCATACGCATGTGCAGAACGCAACAATCGGCCGATTGTGTGCGTGATCACAGCTGTGATCGGTAATGAATCAGGCCCAGTGTTCAGCAACAGCCTTTCTGGTAGTAAAACAGGAACCAGGAAACGTGTAGGCATTGTCAGTTGGTCAACTCTGTGGTCCTGGGGCAGTTATGTGCTCTGCTGGATACGGGAAGTGTTCATCTGACACCTCCCATATGTGTCTATAAATAGCAGTAGCCTTGGTGTGTGTGTTTTTTATATACTCTAGAACAGATGAGATTATTAATACTAATAGCATTAGCATAGTAGTTTTGTTAATAGTCATGTGGATTCTTGATTCAATAATTTAATTAGTAATTTAAACAGTAATCTCTAATTAGTATAGATGTTGTCCAGTAGAACATCATGCGGAAGGTACTTTGAAGTAATAGGAAACAAAATTATGGGGCATATTTACTAAGCAGTGTATTTTGAAAACTGTTGGCAGGCAAAATTGGCAAAAATCGTGGGCTTTGAAAATCCACTGCTTAATAAATATACCCCATAAACGTCCAAGAGTGAGATTGTTCATCTTTTCAGTACTGAGGGCCTGGTTCAGCATGGATCGCTATTGCGATAAAGTACGCAGATGCCGATTGTTGCGTACTGTGCATGCGTATGCACTGCAGTGCGCGTACGTGAGTTAGCATTGTGATTGCACTGCGATCACTCACGCAGATAGAAAGCCATCGCAGAGTGAGTGACGTCAGGTCAGACTTTGGGGGTGGTGACGGGAGTGGTCGGAGAAACGCAGACATACCTGTCCGTTCAGACGCCGTTACTGGGGCGTGGATAAATTAGCCACTGCGACGTCATACACAGCTTGTGTACTCACGTCTGTGCGACGAGGTTAGTAATTTCTGAGTAAGGTCAGTCTTGTTGTAATTGTGCGTGAGTAACATTGATGTTACTCGATGTTCCCGATGTATACACAGGATTACAAAGTATTACGGATGTGCGAACGCGGTAGTGGGCGTCTCCATGCTGTCTTTGAGCGTCTCTATAGTAGCTCTGCGATTGCAGTCATTAGTATATTTTCGTAGCCGACCTGCGTGCGTATTTGCAGATGCGATTGCAATACTGATCCGTAATGAATCAGACCCTGAGATACAGCTCTCTCGGCCCACAGCCATGGTTGGTGAACACCTCTCATGCCAGTTTATGTGTGTGCCTCGCTTTATGGCAGCAATACCGCTTTTATTAATCACAACTTATTATCTGTTCCAAAATCCAACATTTTTAAGGTTGAATAGTTCCTACCACCCAGAAACCATGAAAAATATAGTGTCCCTCTCAATTGGAGTATTATTTTCAATCCCAAACCCGACTAATAAAGCAGCCTCTGTGTTAATTGAGTCAGATCAGCTTCTCCAGAAGTAATGCCAGAACGTTTACAGTTGTGCACCCACAATAGTCTCCAGTATTTGATTCTTATTGGTATTTCTTGAATTAGGAGAAATGTGTTCTTGGCAGAGAGAAACACAATCTCTTCATCTGCACAATGCCAGAAGCACATTTCTGCTTCTCCACGGCAAATAAAGCTCTACTGTTTTGAATTGTTACAGGTTTGGTTTGGGCTATGTTGCTATTGATGAAACATAAATCAGTATGGCTAGGCAAGTGCTACTTCAGTGCAAAGTACCATTCCAATTATTCTCTCATTGCATTACAAAACACATCCAATATACCCTTATCAGGGGACACAGAACAGATTCTCTACCAGTCAGGTTATTGTAAAATTCACTTTTTCTAGTATTTCATTATGTATACGAAAAAAGAACATATATTAAAAGAGATTACTTGATGTAACAAATAGAGGTACTGCATGCATTTGACTGTATTAATGTACAATGGTGGATCCAAAAGTAAATGTCTGTGTCCTGACGTAGTAGTTGATGTCGCCCCGTATTGATTTTCTGTATGTATGTACTAGAGGTCTTAGTAGAACACTGTGAAGAATGACAGCACAATTCTTCTTTTTTTGTTCTATTTTTTTCTTCTACAGTATTTTTGCAGTTTTAAATAACAAAAGGAACATCACTAAAACTTGGGAACGACATCATTAAAAGATGAAAAATGGAGCATACGGAAAATGGAGAAAACAGAGATTCGAGCTGTCATTAAATATCTGCAAAAGAAGATGACAATACTGACCTTCACACTGACACTCCAGGAACACATACGTGGGAAGACTTGTGCGTCAGATGACGATGACATGACTGCTGTACAGGATGTGTTTGAGGACCAATCACTGGACTTTTTCCTGAACGGAATCAAGAGAAAAATAGATGCCATATAAACTTAGATTTCTCTGTTATTCATGGTCAAGACGCCAACTTTTGGATCCATCCTTGTATAGCAGCAATGTGCAATTTCAAATAAGTTATGGTATGCATTCATGTTTCGAAACTAACTGATCTCCACACTTTCACAACGCCATTCCTGCTTTTATACAAAAGTGTCTTCAGCTGAGTATTTTTTTAAAATAAATTAGATGATCAGTTGCTACATAAAGACTTACTAAGACCTAATACGTTTTAAAATAAAGTGAGCCCAGTTTACATTATGCCACACAGTGTACATGTTCATATTAAGATGGGCAGTAGAACTGCGCTCTCGTTGACCAGGGGGTGGTATGTTGTGGTTTCGTGGTGCTGCACCTTTGTGTGGGAGTACCTTTCCCGCACTGAATACGTATGGGTGTAGGGGGGGTAAGGTGCGCTCTTCCTGCTAGTAATGGTGATGGTGATGACTTGTGTGTGTTTGTGAGTGGTGTTATTTGGAATGTTTCTTCTGGTGGTGGTGGTGGTGTTTTGGCAGTGAGGAAGAGGGTGTGATTGGGTATGGAGTTTAGTTTGGAAAAGGGGAATAAGATAGGATCAAAACGAGGCCAGCGAGACAGAGTAGTTTGGGACAAAAATCTTTTATTGAGTAGTCATAATGCTGCTCTGTTGAGATCCCGGGCAGGTGGGTGGGGTTCAGTGATGAGTGGTGATGAGACTGGGGAGGTAGGTGGACCCTTTCAGGGGGCTCCTTCCCGTGCGGTTCAGTAACCTTGCACGTCACCCCTGCTGGACCTATGGTCAACAGTCTAGGAAGTCTCAGGGGGTGGGGGGATATGCATAGAGGGTTGGAACACCTGTGCGGCATCCCGCGTTTTGGTGCGAGTCTTCGCAGTACTTACCTACCGGTAGGTTTCTTGTTATGGTGATGTAGGTCAACATTGCGGTCATTGCAGATAGGTTGGAAGCTGCAGGTTTGTTAGTGAGCTGGATCAGCGTGTTGCTGGTGTGCTGCAGGTGCACGGCTGTTCTGGTTGGTCTGCGGAGGTCAGCGACCGGAGTGTGCAGCTGAGGTTAGCTCTTGGTCGAGACACTGGTGGTGCGGAGCCAGAGGTGTGGATGGGTGAGCCGCTGGGAGGCTGGGTTTCAGCGTGTGTGCTAGGAGGGGGAGTGGTCTGACCGGGATACTGATTGGAAAAAAGCCAGGAAGGAAGGGGGGATATGGAAGGTGTGACCGGGCTGGAGCCGGCACTGGCGATTTTGGCTGTGTAGACTTGCGGCCGGACACACAAGTCATCACCACTACTAGCAGGGAGACCGCATCTTACCCCCCTACCCCCATACATGTTCATATTATGCCACTGTGCCTAAGTTCACATTATACCACACAGTGTCCCCAGTTGACATTATGATAGATAGTGCTCCCAGTTTACATTATGCCACAGTGATCCAGTTCAAATAATTCTACACAGTACCCCTTGTTCACATTATGCCACACAGTGCCCGCAGTTCACATTATATCACGCAATGCTCCCAGTTCACATTATGCCACACAGTGCCCCCAGTTAACATTATGCCACACAGTGCCACCAGTTCACATTATGCCACATAGTGCCCTCAGTTCACATTATGCGACAGTGCCCCTAGTGAGACACCCCGCTAAGGGTGTGCTGTTCAGGTGTAATGTGTTGTGATGCTTCCTTACCCAGTAACACTGTCTCTGGATCACCTTGGGTAGTCTTGTATGCTTCCAGAAGATGATGACATAGATACAGGCAATAATGGACAAGACAATGTATTTATTCAACAATAACAGTTCTTTCCATATCAGCAATATGGACTAACCATATATAATGCAAATTTGTTGTACACACTTCAAGACAGAAAAAGTACACTGGCAGCCGGCAATTTTATTATAACTGGAACTCTGGAACTCCAGTATCCGGCTGCCAAAGGAATGGTTAAACAATAGACATACAACAGGTAAATATAATTATGCAATGCCAATAATAGATAGAATATAACCCTGTATCATTTTGTGCACAAAACCAATAAAAGTTTCTTGTTACATTTGCATGCAAGTGTGTCTGGTTGTTGTTTTGTTTGCAAACGGTGCCCGGGAGATAAGTCACTGTAATTATAATCCTAATGGTACTGCAGACTGCATTAACGTATATTGTATTGGAAGTAGCAGCGTATTGCTCCCTGTCTCCTTATACTTGCACTGACAGGTGGTAACACTAGAGGCTTAAAGGTTTCTTAGTCAGATAAATATTTAAGTTCAATTCTTGCTGGTCACTAATCCTGGCTCTCCTGCTCTTCTCTCTCTATGCTTTGGCTACTTGACTAAATCAGCAGGATTGGTGCAGAGGTACAGTATGGGCACTTAGTGAAGGGATTTATTGCTGACTATTTGCACTGTTGTTCCCTGCAACCTTATCCAAGCTTAACTATCAGAGGTTGGTATCTTCTAAAGAGGTTTACTGTGGTATAATGGTACCATTGCTCAATGTGATTCACACTTTCCTTGCAGCTATATTAGCTTAAACAATATGTACATAAGGCTGCTTGTTTGCACTGCTGCACTTAAGTCTATTAATGTTCCTCAGCTACTGTCCCTGTTTTGACTGAGAGCTGACTTTGACAGTTGGGTGTGAGGTACAGTGGCAGGGGATGGATTTGCTACTCACTGCTCCTGCCTCTGTCCATGGGTGCCGTCCCTAGCCTGCCTTCCAGCCAGTCAGCTCCGCCCCTCCTCCGACTCAGTCTCTCTGCAGCTCCGCCCGGTCTGCCTCCTAGTCCCAGCTGACACTCACAGCCCCGGGGGAGGGTCTCTGGGCAGCTCCCACCGATGCTGCTTCCTCTCTGCAGAGTCCCCGGCAGCTTCCTGTGTGCTCTGGACTCGGCAGTCTGCTGCTGCCACTCCTCACAATGCCCCTGACTCCTTACTGCATGCCCGGTAAGTCCGGTTGTAGCTCCCCTCAGGAACTCACTCCTCACTCTCCCTGGTAAGCGCAGCGCTTCCCGCCGCTGCTCACTTACCTCAGCTACTCCCAGCAGCCCCCGCAGGTCTCTAGTTTTTATAAGTCCAGTGGTCGTGTGCGGGACTCCTTCCTGCCAGCCGCACGCGACACTCCAGCTTCTGCATACTTAGCCCTCTATGAGGCTCTCTCTTCCCCCTATACAACGGCTGCATTGTCCTGTCCCTGGCGCGTGCCCCTATATTTGACCTGGTACAAGAAGGGCAGCCTGTTCCAAACTCCCCTCTGTGAGGGGTTAACATATATCAATATATACTGACAGTCTTGGTGCACTTACTATTAATCTGTATAAATATATGAATTGGTTCTAATTGACCATACAGGCAATTATGTTTTCTGTGTACATATTTTATACTTAGGGATAATAAATACTTTAGGGGTATCACATTCCTCCCCGCTAGAATGATGCATGTCCCCATGCATCGGTTTCTCTTAATCAGTTTCAGCAAACTATATGTACACTCTTCAACTTTGGACACACTATAACAAGTGTAACAAGTACAATGGTTAGTTACTGATATCAATAACAACTCTGCAGGTAACAATTTAGTTGGATACATTCAAACAGTTACAACAGTTACTGAGCATTCCATTCCCTGTACCTAATGGGTAGAATTTCCTTTGTGTCGCTTTGCTGGTTTGGTACACACCTTTTTCAGAATTGCTGCTACCTCTTGAGAGCTTATCGTGGTGAACTCGTGGTCTGGATGGTACCACGCTGGGAAAAGGCTTCTCGCTGTTTCTTTAGCTGTACTAGGAGTATTGGTAGAGATATCAGGTTCGGATTTCAATATGACTGAGTCCGGGCAAAGGGGTTTAGGATGTCCCAATTCTTCTACCTTGGCCATGTGAATCACCCTTCCAATGCTTGTTTCTGGTTCAGTCGCCTTTGAATTCTCTGGATTGACAGAATACGCTCGTGAATTTACTTCCTGCACTTTAAATTCACTCTTGGGTTCTGGCTCTGGTTCTGGAGAAGGTTTTGGCCCAATTACGTTTTGCCGACTCTGCAGCACTGTCTCACTTTCCAGTTCTTGAGGTTCCTCTCTATATTCGTGGTATTGGAAATTTTGCTGGTAATGACGTGGAGTACCTCTGCAACGTGTATAGCGCCAATACCTCTTCCGATCTGCAGCATATCTGTTGCCTTGAACTGGGACACCACCAGGGCCGGTCACATTGGCTGCTTGCAGACCTTTCGCTCCTTGGACCACATCAAACTCTATATTCTCTCCATCTCCCAAACTACGGAGGTACTTTCTTGGGTTGTTCTTTTTGATAGCAGTGTAATGGACAAATATGTCTTCCTGGGTGTCATCCCGGTTGATGAATCCATAGCCGCGTCTCACGTGGAACCATATGGCCTTTCCGGAAATTCTTCCTGGGGGTGGAGTACTCACAAATTTTATTTGGTTCTGTGATATTGGGCCTTGATTCACATCTCCGGGTTGCCTATCTTCCAATAATGGACCTATTCGGTCTGTCTCTCCTGAGGGCTGGTCCTCGACCCCAGGACGTCTGAGTTTAACGGCTCTCTCTGACCGCAATATCGTTCGATGTGGCCACTCTGGTGGCATCTACGACAGATGGGTCATCCTTGGGCATCGTATCTATCCATGGCTCTTCTTCCATTACCTCGAGGGGTTTCCCACCAATCATTGTTGGCACTTCTCTGATCTGGACCCCACTGCATTCCTGATGAAGTGGGAGGCTTTTGCTGTGTTAGTTGGTGCATTTCTTCGCGCATTTCCGTCAGCTCTGCTGTTAAGTCGGCTATTTGTCCCTTTAAGGCTTGAATGGGGTCTCTCATAGGTACTTGGACCCTCTGTCCGACTGACTCTTTCCCCTTGATACTTTAGTTTGTTAATGGGTGGGATGTTTCCTGATACCCCGGCATTTCTGGGAATACGACTTCTTGGCTTGCATTACGGCCAATCACCTTAATGGCTGCCTCCTTGAAGTCAAGGAATGTGTGTTCTGCTAGTTGCATCCTTAGCATTCTCAGTTGACTTCGAACACCTTCCTTATTTGCACCCTCAATAAACTGAGCGATAAGAGTCTCATCTGTACTTCGAATTTCCTGGTTGTCCACAGCCTGTATAGCTTTTAGTGCCTCCTGCAGGCTTAAGGCATAGTATCTTAGTGTCTCTCCAGCCCGTTGTCGTCGGCCGTAAAATTTAATTTTTAACTCTGAAATGGTGCGGGTTTCGAATGTCATAGACAATCGTTGCAGAATCTGGTCTACCTTTAGTCTTTCCTCCCGCGGCCATGATGAGACTTCTCTTAGGGCAGCTCCCTTAAGTTGGCCAATTAGCACCTCAACCTGTTGCTGCTCACTAAGAGGATACAGGCGGAACAGTGATTTGATCTTCTTAAATTCGGTGAGCGTATTTTCCTCTTCACCCTGACCATCACCCCCGTAGGTTGGGAGCCATGGGGCCCCGAAGTAATACGGCATCGTGATCGGGTTAATTCCAGTCATGGTTGGATGAATGTTGGCTGAGTCTCCCGTAGCTTGTTCGTCGTCGGATGACATACGTTGTTCGTCCTGGTCGTGTGACGCCAAATGTGACACCCCGCTAAGGGTGTGCTGTTTAGGTGTAATGTGTTGTGATGCTTCCTTACCCAGTAACACTGTCTCTGGATCACCTTGGGTAGTCTTGTATGCTTCCAGAAGATGATGACATAGATACAGGCAATAATGGACAAGACAATGTATTTATTCAACAATAACAGTTCTTTCCACATCAGCAATATGGACTAACCATATATAATGCAAATTTGTTGTACACACTTCAAGACAGAAAAAGTACACTGGTAGCCGGCAATTTTATTATAACTGGAACTCTGGAACTCCAGTATCCGGCTGCCAAAGGAATGGTTAAACAATAGACATACAACAGGTAAATATAATTATGCAATGCCAATAATAGATAGAATATAACCCTGTATCATTTTGTGCACAAAACCAATAAAAGTTTCTTGTTACATTTGCATGCAAGTGTGTCTGGTTGTTGTTTTGTTTGCAAACGGTGCCCGGGAGATAAGTCACTGTAATTATAATCCTAATGGTACTGCAGACTGCATTAACGTATATTGTATTGGAAGTAGCAGCGTATTGCTCCCTGTCTCCTTATACTTGCACTGACAGGTGGTAACACTAGAAGCTTAAAGGTTTCTTAGTCAGATAAATATTTAAGTTCAATTCTTGCTGGTCACTAATCCTGGCTCTCCTGCTCTTCTCTCTCTATGCTTTGGCTACTTGACTAAATCAGCAGGATTGGTGCAGAGGTACAGTATGGGCACTTAGTGAAGGGATTTATTGCTGACTATTTGCACTGTTGTTCCCTGCAACCTTATCCAAACTTAACTATCAGAGGTTGGTATCTTCTAAAGAGGTTTACTGTGGTATAATGGTACCATTGCTCAATGTGATTCACGCTTTCCTTGCAGCTATATTAGCTAAAATAATATGTCCATAAGGCTGCTTGTTTGCACTGCTGCACTTAAGTCTATTAATGTCATACATGCCTACCCTCCCGGTTTTCGCGGGAGGCTCCCGATTTTTCAGGTAACCCCCCACACCCCCGGAAGGGTAGGCATTTTTCCCGCATTCTGCCCACTTCCTAGTGAAGTGGGCAGAATTAGGAGAATACCCGCGGCAATCGCGGGTCTCCATGAAGGGGGCGGGGCTTAAGCTGTGATTCTGCATGAATCACAGCATTTGGCCCCGCCCCCTATGTAAATTGTGCCCAATAACAGCAATTTTACTGTGAGGGGGCGGGGCTTAATGACACAAATCATCAAGCCCCGCCCCCGTCGGCCCCCTGCTGCTTCTCTTACCCGGGCTTCTCCCGGGAAGAGAATATTAAAGGTAGGCAACCCTGATTAATGTTCCTCAGCTACTGTTCCTGTTTTGACTGAGAGCTGACTTTGACAGTTGGGTGTGAGGTACAGTGGCAGGGGATGGATTTGCTACTCACTGCTCCTGCCTCCGTCCATGGGTGCCGTCCCTAGCCTGCCTTCCAGCCAGTCAGCTCCGCCCCTCCTCCAACTCAGTCTCTCTGCAGCTCCGCCCTGTCTGCCTCCTAGTCCCAGCTGTCACTCACAGCCCCGGGGGAGGGTCTCTGGGCAGCTCCCACCGATGCTACTTCCTCTCTGCAGAGTCCCCGGCAGCTTCCTGTGTGCTCTGGACTCGGCAGTCTGCTGCTGCCACTCCTCACAATGCCCCTGACTCCTTACTGCATGCCCGGTAAGTCCGGTTTCAGCTCCCCTCAGGAACTCACTCCTCACTCTCCCTGGTAAGCGCAGCGCTTCCCGCCGCTGCTCGCTTACCTGCTGCCACTCCTCACAATGCCCCTGACTCCTTACTGCATGCCCGGTAAGTCCGGTTTCAGCTCCCCTCAGGAACTCACTCCTCACTCTCCCTGGTAAGCGCAGCGTTTCCCGCCGCTGCTCGCTTACCTGCTGCCACTCCTCACAATGCCCCTGACTCCTTACTGCATGTCCGGTAAGTCCGGTTTCAGCTCCCCTCAGGAACTCACTCCTCACTCTCCCTGGTAAGCGCAGCGCTTCCCGCCGCTGCTCGCTTACCTCAGCTACTACCAGCAGCCCCCGTGGGTCTCTAGTTTTTATAAGTCCAGTGGTCGCGTGCGGGGCTCCTTCCCGCCAACCGCACGCGACACTCCAGCTCTTGCATACTTAGCCCTCTATGAGGCTCTCTCTTCCCCCTATTCCATGGCTGCATTGTCCTGTCCCTGGCGCGTGCCCCTATATTTGACCTGGTACAGGAAGGGCAGCCTGTTCCAAACTCCCCTCTGTGAGGGGTTAACGTATATCAATATATACTGACAGTCTTGGTGCACTTACTATTAATCTGTATAAATATATGAATTGGTTCTAATGACCATACAGGCAATTATGTTTTCTGTGTACATATTTTATACTTAGGGATAATAAATACTTTAGGGGTATCACACTAGTTCACATCCATGTAATGCAGTGCTCCCAGTTCACATTCCTTCACACAGTGCACAGCCTTTCTCTGATTAATCTGGATTTACTGTACACAGCCTTTGTGGTTGCAGATTTTTCACGCTTGTTCAATGGCCTAGAAAACTCTCCTACTTTTTGCTAAATGTTAAATGGGGAAGCAGTCGGGAAGCCGACAGACAGAATCCAGAAAGCAGGTTTCCCGACTGTCTAATCCTGACAAGGGCTAAATGACAGGCATCAAAATCCAGACACCTGTCATTACACCTATGCCAGGAGCCGACACCCGGCTTACCGAACAAAGGTAAGCTGGGTGTCGGGTGAGGATAGCCGCGCGGGGGGGGAGGGTTAGGTAAGGGGACTCCCGGGGAGGACTTAGAGTTAGGCACCCCCCCGGGAGGTTAGGGTTAGGCTAAGGGAAGGGGGTTAGGGTTAGGCACCCCCGGGGAGAGGTTAGGGTTAGGCACCCCCCCCGGGAAACAGGTTTAGGCAGCGGGGAAGGGGGGGTTAGGTTTAGGCACTTAGAGGGGGGATTAGGGTAAGACACTGGGGGGGAGGTTAGGGTTAGGCACCCTTAAGGGATGGTTAGGGGGGGGCTTAGGTTAGTTTATACTTACCTTAGTGGAGTCGGGATTTTCACCCATGTCGGGCTGCCGCTGTCGGGATGCGGCCGGCGATAAATCATACTTATCCCGTTGCATGCCATCAAATATATAGAATCTCCACTCCTGAAGCTAATTTTGTATCACATTTTATTAAATTAATTTTTTTTAAAAAAATATACGGTACAATGGATACAAAGAAGAAGCAATGGTCACTATACAGAGGTAGCAAGCATTAAACTAACATTTACGTAATTCATGTAATGCATAGGCAAACGCAGAGGGGGTTTCCGTCTGCCTGGAAACCCCCCTCCCCAGCACACACCATGACCACAATAGAAATAGTAATATAATACAATGTTACTAGTGCTGCATGTTCTTCTCAGTATCACAAATGAAATGATTAGGACCACCTGTGGATCTTTTAAAATGTGTCAGCCAGTAATAAATATACCTGTGCACCAAGTAGGAGATGTGGAAAACATGCACTGCTATATACCATCAATAGGATTAATTATTAATACTGTATAATAATACACTATCCAGTACATAAGGAGACCAATATGTACATATATGTCCAGGGCAGTGCTAGGTTCTTCTGCTGCTCCCCCAGACTCCCGGACTTGCTCTAATTCTCTGGAATGGTGCACACATCTAAAATAAAAACATTCTGCTCAGGAAGGATGGCTCTACTGCCATATCTAATGGCTTACTTTGATCGCTGCTCCTGTATATGCTGGAATTATGACACACAATATTCTTTGTATGATGCATATTAAAGCTGGATAAGTGCCCTATTCATTGACTGGCCACACTCACTCTAAAATCAAGCATTTGGAAACCCCCCTCTAGAAATCCTGCGTTTGCCACTGTAATGCACATTAAATCAATAAGGTAAACTCATTGCTTTATGTCAAGTGAGTTTCCCAAAGCATAATAATAATATTAATAATAATAATAATAATATGAAATTCCCTGCAATACAATTTTGTGTCCTCAGATGGCACCGTGAGAGAATTGTATGTCTGATAAATGTAACTACATACTTAGCAAATGCCGAATCGGCTTTGTAAATCAAATGACTATATTTGCGTCAGTCTTAAATTAATAAATCAGCAGCATCTGTGGTCTCAGCAGATATTTCAGGGAAGGCCATATAGCATGGTATAAAGAGCAGAGAGCTGAAAGGTATTGACAATTGCTGTCACTCAGACCACTGCTCTCTGCTCTCTATAATAAAAGAACAAAATAAGTATCCTGCCCCTGTCCAAATCCTCATCCAACTCTAGACATACTGCACATTCTGTTTCTACTATAACAGGGAGACTGTCTGTGGATATCATGCTATAGTGAAAACCAAACCCAGACTGGTCAGTGCAGGGCTGATGAAGCTATGGAGAGGCGTGCTGAAAAACACAGTGCTCACCCTATCATGGACTAGCAATCTTATGCTAAAAAGTGCTGGGGCACTCCTGACTCAGTGAGCTGTGGGGACCAAGCAGGTACAGATGGCCATAAGTCTTGAACTTTTCCTGGTAGTACGGGGGGGCCTAATGAGACAGCTTTTTGTTTGTCTTTAATATCGCCTGTTTTTCTTCTCAGGATTACGTGGGAAGGGATTTGTATCTTTTTGCTTTCCTGGACTTATTGGGGCCACCCTGGCTATGAACTATCTGTGACAGGCAGCCTGATAGAATTGGCTGCCATGCTGCGGTCATTGCAGAGTGTGAGCAGCTGAGTTCTTACTGGTCGATGTACTAAGCCTTAGAGATAAAGTGGATGGAGATAAAGTACTAACCAATCAGCTCCTGTCACTTTAAAGGCTGTGTTTGAAAAATGACAGAAGCTGATTGGTTGGTACCTTATCACCATCCACTTTATCTCTCTCCAAGAGATATTATCTTATCTAAGAAGCTTACCATACAAGAAACTTCCATCCTGATGGACATACATACCAGTGTCAGTAGTACAGGTACATAGAGAGGGCCAGAGGTGCATGACACGACTGGAGGAGTATTATATGGCTGCAGCAGCACAATGTGGCTGGCGGTAGCATTATCTCCATCATAAACATAAATTTAGTACCCAAGAAGGAGTGAACCATAATTTGTACAGTGACTGGGCAGTAGGCTCAGGTTACAAACAATAATCATAACTTCTCAGTCACCTAGACGAGGAGCTGACCAGCTCTAATTAGGCAGGTAGCAAACATTTAAAGGGACAGTACAGTGTTTTACTCTTGTGTGATTACCGTCTGTGGTTGTTGTTTTTCCGTACAGGGTAAAAGTTGAATGGATTATTGTTAAACATGTCGCACTACACACATGGTAGGTTGAGGGCGATGTTGTTCTAGTATGTGTAGTAGCGTGACACTCTTAGGTTAGGTTTAGGCCCTGCACAGCTGTGGTGTTTGATTATCTCCTTACAGGGACCTGTAGGCGAGTGAGCAGACGAAGAACAAGAGTGGACACGATGAGCAATATCTGTGTACGTACTGTCTTTTACTGCTTGTTAGTCTCTTTCTGGCTATCCTCCTTCTGGGCAGATAGTGGACCTTGCACCCCGGTGCAAGGTCGAATTTTCACCTGGTGCGTGAGTACCTATAAGTGAAACTCGGTATCTGAGGCCAAAAGCTCATCAAAAGTTCATCAAAAGTGATGATCTTCACTTAAAACCCGAATCCGTTTTGGTTGGTCCTCGGTCCGGTAGGGCATGACGGTCGTTGTTGAGGAAGGATGGTTCTCACATTATCTCCTTCCTCCTACTGTAGGTCATCATGTCCATGTCTAGTCTTCTGTACCAGGACCGTCTGTTTATCCTACGGCCTGAAGGTGAGAGGGTGCGATGCAAGGTAAGAAACGGAAGTACACCTGCACGGCAGCAAGCACTGCACCGCACCCCTCTTACACACATGGGCCCCCTTCTCTCTTAATACGCCCCTGTGACTCAGTTACTTTGGATGCAGTTTGGATGGAGGCAGCGCAGGAGTGCATTTCATGCAACAACATCCTCTGCTCAAGACTGCCTCTTATCACATGACATAACGTGAGTATCACACACATTTGACATCTTACTTGTAATGAGGGGATGGGTATGGGATGCCAGTGCTTGGGATCCCAGCGGTCAGAATGCCGATGCCGGCATCCTGACAGGGTTAGGATACCGACACCTGTCAATTGGTATCCTAACCCTCCCCCTCTCCTTACTCTAACCCATTGGATCTGGTCTGTTTACTCTGGTTCTAGTCCATATTCCTGTAAGAAAACATTCAGGACATGAGAAAATAACATCTGGAAGCATTTCACCAGCTTCTGCTTGCTTTGCAGTTGGACACAGAACTTTTGATCTTCCTGGGTACTTTTTTTTATTTCTGGACCTATGGTAGACTTCCACTCTTGTCAATCACAATTTAGTGTAGGATCATGAAGTGTCTGAGGTACAATAAACAGTAAACAAGTCCAGCAAACTTCTCACTATACTTCCTTAGAGGTTTCCCCTTGTTGCTCCTCATGGAACTCCTGTTCCTCAAATGGTCATCAGCATTTGCTGTCTCACTTTCTGACCCACTGTTAGCTGTAGGCATATGTAGTATCACAATTTTCTGTGGCTGTACATTATTCTGGTTGTTCTTTGATGTGCTTGTCTTACAGGACTGTCCATCAACATCCCAGTCGCTATACCACTTTGAAGCTTCTGTATATTGTCATAGCCAAGTGTCCTAGCCACCTGTGCCATGACTCCATTGATGGATTGGATTTAGCAACTATCATTGCACGGCACTCTACTGTTTCTAGGGTATATACAGTAGTTGTTGGTACCGGGATGCTGCAGCAATAACAATCTCTCTTTAGTTATATACATTCCACCAACCCTTTGCAAATTCAACTCCTCTCCTCTCAAGAACACTTTTGTTTCTAGGTTAGGCACAAATAATACATCTTTAACACCTGTGATAATTTCCTTGCCTTTCACTTTAACTAATTGTCCCAACTTTTGTGGCATATAGGACCTTGTCTCCAATTCCTCTGACTTTTACTGACTCACATGGCTTTAATGATTTGAACCAATTTTCATTACAGCTAAAATAGCTTGTGGTTTCTGAATCCATTATGGTAACTATTTGCTACATTTAAGGCAAACTCATTCCCACTATCACATCTATGTGATGAGGTACCACTTGATACATTTGATCTGCATTCTGAGGTCTTCTGTCCCAACTTTTGACACTTGAAACATCTCTACTTAGGCTTCTTGTATTTTGAACTTTTAGACAGTAGTACAAAATTTTCAGCATTTATTTCTGTAGGTATGTGCTCTTGAAACTGCAATAATTTAGTATGTACAGTCTCTGCGTTTAGCTTCATTGTACTTGACTTTAATGCTTCTACATAGAAGTCCTACTCTTGGGTAATATTTTGCAGCCTCCTCTTCATCTATTATGATGCCCACTGAAGTTAATTGCTGGGAGATGGATAACATTCTGTATATGTGTTTGTTCATGCTCTTACATGCGCTAAGCTTTGTTGCATACAATATGCAGCTCAAATTAATTATTCTTCTTCTTATTTTTTAACCCTTATTAGTTATTTATCTTCATATCTGCAGGGTTACCCACATATCATGTGCTGTCACTTTACCGTGAATGATGGAAAAAACGTGATTCCCCTGGTGCACTCTGTCAGAGGCTCACTCTGTGCTTCCTCTGTTAGTGCACTGCAGCTGCCGGGCACTAGGAACCAGAGGCTCTCCATGGAGATGCAATCTCCAACATGTATGGCACCCTGCCGCATCTTCCTCTCCTCTGCACTGACCAGCATGTTCATTATTTACCTGGTGGCTGGATCTGCACTGAGCAGCCTGGAATATGCAAACACTGTGCAGGTCTGACATACACTAATCTGTCTCTGGTCTGTGTGACATTGGGGGAGTAAGCTATGACATGCTGGTTAAAAGCTGGACAGGAGTTGCACAGGAGCTGCACACAGGAATTGCATACAGTCTCCTCTCTGTCCAGCATATACTGATGTGCCCCTTTGTAGTCCCACAAGTGTGTAAGCCCCATGAGACCCCAATAGCCTCTATACCACCACTGATTACTATACATAGATTCTACTGCACGTAAGCTGCATATAGCACATCACAGTGTACTACAATGGCATACTGCAAGGTCCAGCAGGAGTTGGGGTGGGCCCCCTGTCATAAATTCCCTGGGCTCCCAAAAGCCTTAATCCAGCCCTGAATGTGTGAGGACCATGACTGGCCATTGAAGCATCAATACTCCTCCTCTGAGGGAATAGTAACCGTTCATCATAAACAGGTTATGTAAAATACTACACTTAAAGGGGTCCATTCATCATCACTGAATTTCTACAAAAGCAGGTGAAAATGCGCATTTTCACCTACTTTTATAGAAATTAAGTATCAGGGCCATTAATTATAAATGTAATGAACGAGGTATCACTGATATCCCCTGCTTACCTTTCAGCCACGATCTGTCCCGCTCTTCCCATACACTAGTATGGGGACCTTAATTTATCAAGCTTTGAAAATGTAATATTTTTAGAGGTTGACTGTGGGAGCATTCGCCATCTTCAGGCAGTTGCTCCCACACCAAAGGAACTCGGCTGTGCTAAGTTTCACTGCTCCTAAAGTGAAGGGGATTGTGGAGACAGCTCATTTTTGGATCAGCTGTTGAATTGCTCCGGTGAATATGTATCCACCTCTGCTACTCACAGCAAGTTGGATACTTCATTATTGGGGGTTGTCCGGCCCCTGGGTAAATAACATGTTGAATGGACCCCTCGATATCTAGAATAGAATATCTGAAATAGTGCCATACATTATTTACTAATCTGGTTGTATTATAGGAGTGTTTACCAAATGATCACTTTAACTGATTATTGCGCACAATACAGCATTCAGTGCCCAGCTAAATACATTGTATATCTTTCTATGATTCTCAGTCATGTATTTATTTTATCAGGCAGACTGGTTTTATTATGTTACCTTGGATTATGCCAAGAAGATGGTCTCTGGATGTACTGTAATTGCAGAGAACAGCATAGCTGTGTTGAATAAAAGGGAAACAGCAATAAACAAATATGTTCCCTGTTACATATGCATGGCAGGAAAACACAGAACGAAGGCGGTAAGATAGAACATAATGCGATTGATGCAGAGTTGAACTAAATCAAACAATCCTTGCCAAACGTTCATCATCTGCTGCCCCGCTCTGTCAGTCCCTCCATTGGTTGCCGGTTTTCTACCGTATTCAATACAAAATACTGTTACTTACACATAAGGCCATTAACCGAATTACACCAACATACATCTCTTCACTCATCTCAAAATATCTCCCAACCCGACCTCTCCGCTCAGCACAAGAACTGCGTCTCTCATCCCCACGCATTACTTGCTCCCATTTACGGTTACAGGACTTTCTTCGGGCTGCACCTACTCTATGGAATGCCTTACCACACACAATAAGACTTACCTCTACTCTTCAATCCTTCAAGCGTTCCCTGAAAACTCACCTCTTCAGACAAGCTTATCAGATTCCAGAACCGACCACATAACCTTCATAGCTTCCATGTCTTATCACATCCCCTCTCACAGTCCATACATAACCTCACATATTGTCTTTCTTTCACATACTCCTGACATTTTGCCGACATTCCTATGTGACTGGATCAAGCAGCCCACCAAGAAACTCTGCATTCTGGCCAGACCAAATTGCAATATATATAGCACCTATCCTTGTGTATCAATGCCTGTTTCCCTATAGATTGTAAGCTTGCAAGCAGGGCCCTCTTACCTCTATGTCTGTCTGTTATTACCCTGTTTTGTTCTATCAATGTTTCCAATTGTAAAGCGCAACGGAATATGCTGCGCTATATAAGAAACTGTTAATAATAATAATAATAATAATAAATCAGCTGTATATGTTCCTGCATTAAGTGCTCGGAAATAAATGTATATAATCACCAGTTCTATGCATCTTGCAGGGCACCTAAACCCCTATCAGTATGCTTCGCCTGCTGCTCTTCATCGCCATTAGGATGCACTTACACCAGCCTATTCTTGATACTATTGATACGCCTAGAAACAGGCATATTTATGCTTACGTCAAACTCTGTATAGCCTGCAGCTCCTTCAACACAATAACTGAATTTTCCTACGTTACAGCCCTATTCTGCCTACTCAGTTGGAAGTAGAGATATAAGACAGAAATGCGTAGGACTCTGTATTGCGCATACGTGTTTCCAGAGCATGCTCAGTACATTCGTTCGCTTCTGTATTAGCCCCAATGTTTGTAGTAAAAGTTGCAGGAGAGTGTGTAATTCAGGGAATGAAAGTGCTTTGAATGTGAAGACCTACTTTAAAATCTCTAAGTTTGTAATGTAAACATTTCTGTGTTGATTGTTTGGATCAGTTTGCTGGCAGGAAGAGATCAGGATTCAATCTATTGTGCACATTTGGAGTTCAGGCAAGTTCTGGGAAGAGAGCTGTAGTATTATATTAGTATATATTACAGCTGGACCTCCATTCATGGAAACCATTCTGAGAGACTAGATTTAGGAGAATCTGATTGTATAGCTCGGTATATGTTCGGGAAGGCGGCGGACGCAATGCCGACCACCGGGGTCCCGACTGCTTAATCCTGGGGAGGGTTAAATGACAGGCGTCACAATCTAGACGCCTGTCATTTTACCGATGCCGGGAGACTGGCGCCCGGCATCCTGATTGAAGGGATGTCGGGCGCTGAGCGCAGACAGCCGCGCGGTGGGAGGGTTAGGTTTAGGGCCCCCGGGGGGGACTTAGGGTTAGGCACCCCTCCCCGGGGGGGGGGGGGGGAAGGTTAGGGTTAGGTACCCTAAAGGAGGGTTAGAGTTAGGGGGTAGAATTAGGTTAGTTTATACCTACCTTATCTGGGCTTCCTCTGTCGGGCTGCCGCTGTTGGGACTTGAGCCATGCGGTTGGCGGTAAATCATACCGAATGCGGTGTATGATTGCAGATATGGACATCAGGGGCAGTTTCTGGGGTATTTTCATGTTGTATAGAGGATTTCCTTGTTATTAAAAGCTGAAGGATATCAGCTTAAAGGGGAAGAGGGTAAAACTGTTAGTTTTATCAATTAATTATAATATATTTTTTTCTATAATATAAGTGACATACATTATAGTTTTCATTTTCTATTGCATTTAATGTAAAACCATCACTGCCATCATATACTGTAGCCTGTCGTCTGATATAAAGCAGCTCAGTAACATCTGCAGGACAGAAAGTTGCTGCTGTGCAGTTGCAGGAATGCAGAATGTGCTCAGTCACAATGTAAATGTTAGGTGGTGAGAACACAAAAGCTGTGATAAGTTGCAAAAAAACCTGAATAACAGAGATCAGAGGATTGAAAACTGACAAATAGAAATGATGACATTTTATAAAAAAAAATTTGCTGGAATGATCGGGCAAGTTTGGCCTTGGGTGTGTAATCAGCATCAAAAATAGGTTGTCCAGGGAAGAGATGCAGCCTTAGCTAGCCATAAAGGACCAGCATCTGCATCTTTCTGTGGAACAGTCATTATTTCCTCCTTTGAAGTCCAGTAGGGAGATCTGTTATACAGCTGTTCCTATGGACCAACAGCACTCTGGATATCTATATATATGTAGTTTGTCCTCCCAGTTACCTAAACATCCAGAAAATATAAAAGCAGTGGCGCCCTTGCTTTAGATGAAGTGGAATCTGTTAATACCAGCATGTAACCTGTATTAAGTTCATCACCTGTATGACGGAATTGTGCTTAAATAGATCCCTCTAATAAAGTAAACAAGTATGTATTAGACAAGTGATCAGTGTGATAATTGTGCATTATATATATATATATATATATATATATAACCTTTAAAGAAAGGGGTGCACTCACCAGTCTTCTAAAAAAGTCCTTTATTCCAACATTTAAAAGTAAATACAGGATCAACGTTTCGGTCCCAACCATGGACCTTTGTCACGACAAAGGTCCATGGTTGGGACCGAAACGTTGATCCTATATTTACTTTTAAATGTTGGAATAAAGGACTTTTTTAGAAGAATGGTGAGTGCACCCCTTTCTTTAAAGGTTATACAAAGGACCTGAAGGTCCCTTTTGGGCAGCTACCCCAGCACTCTTGGACTACAAAAACGTGAGTGTGGACATACTTTGACAATATATATATATATATATATATATATATATATCCATAAATATTGGGACATTGACAGAATTTTCATATTTTGGCTTCTATTCACCACCACAATGACTTCGAAATTAAACAAACAAGATGTGATTTAACTGCAGACTTTGAGATTTAATTTGAGGGTAATTACATCCAAATCAGGTAAACGGTGTAGAAATTACAACGGTTTCTATATGTGCCTCCCACTTTTTAAGGGGTCAAAAGTAATGGGACAAACTAAACAATCCTAAACTTAACTTTCACTTTTTAATACTTTGTTGCAAATTCTTTGCAGGCAATTACAACCTGAAGTCTGGAACGCATAGACATCACCAGACGCTGGGTTTCATCTCTGGTGATGCTCTGCCAGGCCTCTACTGCAAATGTCTTCAGTTCCTGCTTGTTCTTGGGGCATTTTCCCTTCAGTTTTGTCTTCATCAAGTGAAATGCATGCTCAATCGGATTCAGGTCAGGGGATTGACTTGGCCATTGCATAACATTCCACTTTTTAGCCTTAAAAAACTCCTTGGTTGCTTATGCAGTATGCTTCGGGTCATTGTCCATCTGCATTGTGAAGCGCCGTCCAATGAGTTCTGAAGTATTTGACTGAATATGAGCATATAATATTGCCCGAAACACTTCAGAATTAATTCTGCTGCTTTTGTCAGCAGTCACATCATCAATAAATACAAGGGAACCAGTTCCATTGGCAGCCATACATGCCCACGCCATGACACTACCACCACCATGCTTCACTGATGAGGTGGTATGTTTTGGATCATGAGCAGTTCCTTTCCTTCTCTTCTCTTCCCATCACTCTGGTACAAGTTGATCTTTGTCTCATCTTTCCATAGGATGTTGTTCCAGAACTGTAATGGCTTTTTTAGATGTTGTTTGGCAAACTCTAATCTGGTCTTCCTGTTTTTGTGGCTCACCAATGGTTTGCATCTTGTGGTGAACCCTCTATATTCACTCTTGTGAAGCCTTCTCTTGATTGTTGACTTTGACACATATACATCTACCTCCTGGAGACTGTTCTTGATTTGGCCAACTGTTGTGAAGGGGTTTTTCTTCACCAGGTGAAATAATTCTTTTGTCATCCACCACAGTTGTTTTCCGTGGTCTTCCTGGTGTTGCTGAGCTCTCCGGTGCGTTCTTTCTTTTTAAGAATGTTCCAAACAGTTGATTTGGCCACACCTAATGTTTTTGCTATCTCTCTGATGGGTTTGTTTTGATTTTTCAGCCTAATGATGGCTTGCTTCACTGATAGTGACAGCTCTTTGGATCTCATATTGAGAGTTGATAGCAACTGATTCCAAATGCAAATGTCACACCTAGAATCAACTCCAGACCTTTTACCTGCTTAATTGATAATGAAATAATGAGGGAATAGCTCACACCTGTCCATGAAATAGCTTTTGAGCTGATAGTCCCATTACTTTTGGTTCCTTAAAAAGTGGGAGGCACATATTGAAACTGTTGTAATTCCTACACCGTTCACCCGATTTGGATGTAATTACCCTCAAATTAAATCTGAAAGTCTGCAGTTAAAACATATCTTGTTTGTTTCATATCAAAACCATTGTGGTGGTGAATAGAGGCCAAAATCTGAAAATTCTGTCAATGTCCCAATATTTATGGACCTGACTGTATATATATATATATATATATATATATGTATATACACATACAGTATATATATATATATATATATATATATACACACACAGTATATATATATATATATATATATATATATACACACACACACACACAGTTCCAGAGTTCAGCACTCACATCAGTAAATCTATCACATCAGTGGGGTGCACATCAGCTGTGTGTCCAAAGTCCAAGCGATCACCAGCATACATATGAATTGAAGAGATGGCACTCACCAGTAATTGCAGCTTAGTTTTAACATTCAATTCAAGATAGGCTCACATTAAAAGCGACGTTTCGGTCCCCAAATGGACCTCTCTCAAGCAGTCCAGCCTCATCATCAAATAGATAATAGGTACAAGTCCCAAGTATAAGAATCTTGCTTTGTGTAGGGTGCAGGGATCAAACATAAAGGGTTTTACATAACCATGATTGCCATTCGTCTGAGATATTAAAAATACAGTATATATATATATATATATATATATATATATATATATATAGCAGTCAAGGTAGATCCGGCACTCACAGTAATTGAATCAATATGCCCGGTGCCCTCACGTACACTCACGATTGTAGATCCCTTCCAGGTGCAGCACTCACGGCAGAAATTATAATTAGTACACAATATATGAAGGGATATATACATTCCGCACCTGGAATGAATATATATATATATATATATATATCTTAGTTTCAATATTCAATTCAAGATAGGCTTACATTAAAACCATTATACTTGGGACCTGTACCTATTATCTATTTGACGATGAGGCTGGACTGCTTTAGAGAGGTCCATTTGGGGACCGAAACGCCGGTTTTAATGTGAGCCTATCTTGAATTGAATATTGAAACTAAGATATATATATATATATATATATATATATATCCATTCCAGGTGCGGAATGTATATATCCCTTCATATATTGTGTACTAATTATAATTTCTGCCGTGAGTGCTGCACCTGGAAGGGATCTACAATCGTGAGTGTACATGAGGGCACTGGGCATATTGATTCAATTACTGTGAGTGCCGGATCTACCTTGACTGCTATATATAATATATATATATATATATATATATATATATATATATATATATATACTGTATTTATAATATCTCAGACGAATGGCAATCATGGTTATGTAAAACCCTTTATGTTTGATCCCTGCACCCTACACAAAGCAAGTAGATGACTGGAAATCCAAAGCCAAAACAATTCAGGGTGGATGCAAAACCAAAACACAACCATGATTTAGAGCCACAACCATAACACAGGGGACTGAGCACATCTCTAGTAAAAAGTGTTTGTTTAAACTTTTTACAAGCTTGTAAGAAAAAACGCTGAAAACTTACTATACTATACTACTATACTTTTACTATACTATACTATACTTATATTTTTCTGTACCCAAAATGCTGGAAAAACACTTGCATGCTATAAGTTTTCCCCCATTAACAAAAAGTGAGAAAAATTACACATTTGACACCTTTTAAAAACCTAGTTATCATCACAAATGATGAAATAATACACTTAAGCGATGTAAAGAGACAGTAAATATTATATACCAATGCAATAAGAAATTTGCTAAATTAAGGAAAAAGAAAAAAGGGGGGGCAGCCGCATGCGACAACAAGACCCAACCTCCAGGAGCCACCACAAAGATCTATGTGATCACTGCGCACTAACGGGAAGATCTCCCAAAGGTCACCATTGTTCATACTAAATTATATATTTTATTATACAAGTTATTGGGTTATTGATTTATGTAACGCTGGCTGTTGTTTCTGTAGGTGCTTCAGAGATGCCTGGGGAATGACTTGTTGGGTCATCCCCCTCGTCTGCTCTTAAGGGGGAAGGTGTAGAGATTAAGGGAATATCAGGGCCTATTGCAAGTTAGGTTCTCTTGAGGTTTCGTTATAATTCAGCTTGATGAGGGGCTTGTATAGTTTCATGAGTATGTACATTGATGATGGCATCCTGTGAGCAGGAAAAGCAATTATTTAGACAGGAAATGGGTAAACATAGAAACATAGAATTTGACAGCAGATAAGAACCACTTGGCTCATCTAGTCTGCCCCATTTTTAAACATATTGTTACATCAACCCTTATTGATCCTTACTTCTTCTGAAGGATATCCTTATGTATATCTCATGCATGTTTAAATTGCTCTACTGTCTTAGCCTCTACCACCTCTGATAGGAGGCTATTCCACTTGTCCACTACCCTTTCTGTGATGTCATTTTTCCTCAAATTTCCCCTGAACCTATCACACTCCAGTTTCAGAACATGTCCTCTTGTTCTAATACTTATCTTTCTTTCAAGAATGTCTCCTTCCTTTACCTTGTTAAAACCCTTTATATATTAAATGTTTCTATCATGTCCCCTCTTTCCCTTCTCTGCTCCAAACTATACATATTAAGATCTTATAGTCTTTATTGGTGCGTTTTGTGGTGTAGACCTTGCACCATTTTAGTTGCCCTTCTTTGTACAGTCTCTAATGTATTAATTTCCTTCTGGCGATATGGCCTCCAGAACTGAACACAATATTCGAGGTGAGGCCGTACCAATGACCTATACAGTGGTATTATCACTTCTTTCTTTCTGCTACTGATTCCTCTCCCTATGCAACCTAGCATCTGACTTGCCTTCCTCATTGCTTTGTTACAATGTTTACTTGCCTTTAAGTCACCTGAAATAGTGACTCATAGATCACTTTCCTCTTCAGTAGTTTCCAGTATAGTGCCATTAATACTATATTTAGCCTTTGGATTTTTGAGACCCAAGTGCATGACCTTGCATTTTTTGGCATTAAACTGTAGTTGCCACGTTCTTGACCATTCTTCTAGTCTAAATTGATCATCAATCATTTGTTTTACCCCTCCTGGTGTGTCTACCCTGTTGCATACCTTTGTGTCATCTGCAAAAAGGCATAGTTTCCCTTCAATATCATTTGCAATGTCACAAATAAAGATATTAAATGGATTGGCTGGAGACCATATTACATAAGGAGACTAAGACAGCTGCTTTTTTTCAGCTGTGGGAAGGTTTTATAGACTCCTTTACATTGGAATTACGACGCCAAATCTATTTATGTTTCAGAAATACTTCTTGGTATGTAACCAGAATTTTACTGGATGATCCGCCTATTTCACTACCTGTTACAGGTTAAGATGGAACCTGTTTCTATTTGGACCTCCTTATCCTTGTTTAATTTTGTTGGATATTCTTTTTGAGGAGTGTGTCTGCCATGTCTAGATTACTTTCACTAATATATGCCTTATTTTGGTTCTGTTTTGTGAAGAAAATACTTTTATGTATTTATTTTGTACTATTTGTATATTACTGCCCTTAATGGGCCTCTGTTTTATTCATTATTTACCATTATTTTTTGTTGTATATATGCTATATTATTGCTCTGACAAATAAAAGAAATAAAAAAAACAAAACAAAACAAATAAAGATATTAAAAAGCACTGGTCCAAGTACAGATCCCTGAGGTACTCCACTGGTAACATTTCCCTCTTGAGACTGCCCTCCATTTACTACAACTCTCTGTTTCCTATTCTGTAGCCATGATCTTATCCATTCAACTATCTTTGTATCCAATCCCATGCTTTTCAGTTTATTTAACATTCTGCGATGTGGAACAGTGTCAAACAAAAGCCCTTTCATCCATGTCTGCATATAAATGACCTGGAGCTGGTTAGATTGTACATGAAAGACATCTCTGGGCACCAAAAACAACTGGGGGTATTCAAACAGCAGTCTGACCAAAAGGTGTGCTGAAATGGCAAGCAGAAACAAAGACCAAAGCCATATGTTATCTTTCATGACATAAAATTTATATTTCTACAATAGCTAGGAGCTTCAGACATCATAGAAAAATACCTGACGTTTGTGTGCTGGTCAGATGTGATTTGGGGCACCTGGGACCTATGGTTTAGGAGAAATTAAGTATTTAACCATTCACACATCCAAGAGCAGTCTTGTTTACAATCATTCTAGGGCTCACATAATAGAGATTAATGTGAACATACTGTACCATATTTCATGTTGATACTGCACAGGGGAAATTATGTACAGTTATTTGTACTTGGGTTAAAACTTACGTAAGTGGTCCTGGCATGGACCGTCGGTTATTAACCGGCCAGCCACTCATCAGGGACTGGGTCATGAGGTATGGGAGCATTTTGCTCTGTGTTAGACTTTGGGGGATCAATTCTAAGTTGAAGTCTGGACCTGAATTTCCTACTATTCCCCATGGCCTAGAATAAGCTGAGTGTAATTCTAAATGTTTACTTTTTTTTTTCTACGCATTCTATAACCTTTTTTATCTGTAGAATTTTTGTAACTAAGCATTATAACTAAGCAGTGTACTCATTTTTGTAAATAAAGTGTTGATTTATAAGTCTATTTCCATATATGCTCCAGAACCCAGTCTTTGAAAAAGCTATTAGATTGCTAAAGTTACACTATAAATATTATTTATTGCTAGAAACGGATGGCTACAAACTAACTGAGTACTAGTTTGTGTCGCAGAGACTGCCCCAACTGTCATAGATTGTTGTTGACCTTTGGCCCCTTTTATTTCAATGGGTTATGGCAAGCAAGAGAAGTGTATGGTATAATGGGCAGAGTGACAGAATATTAATTGTGAGTATTATTTTAGACTCTGCCCTCGCTACACATCAGTCCTGATGGTAGTATAGTGCCGGCCAGGGTGATACGGTTATTGGCTGTGACCTAGGACCTGATTCAGAGTTGGACACAATGTCAATGTTGGATGCAGTGGATTGGTTCTTTGCCACTGTGCATGCACCAAAGCGCACTGCGCATGCGTGGCGATGGATTAGTGATGGTGGTTGCACTAAGGATTTATTTGTAAAATGAGTGACAGGTAGTCAGCATTTAGGGGAGGTAACAGGGTGGTTAGAAAAATGGTGAATGTGCCAGGACCGTTTTCATGGTGTGCACTAGTGAGCCCCTGAAAATTCATTGCAGCTGGAGAAACTCTGGCAACTTATGAAAGCTGCTCTGTCTGAGACAGCATAGGCTCACTCAGAAGATCGATGTTGGACCGATGTTACAGCTTTTGTACGTAAGCGGCTGCTGCGAGATGCCAGAGGTGGGTGTCTCAGTGCAAAAGAAATCAGCCATTAGTATATTTTCGTAAGTCCGATGATACGGAATTGCAGTTGCGGCGAGATTTATGCACCATCTCTGAATCAGGTCCTAGTCCAAGTCAAACCGGGATACTTATAGGGGTCCCTTGGTCAGTGACAACACTGATTACATATCTTTCCCCAATCAATGAGAGCAGTTTCCCAGTAAAGAAATAGATGTATTTATAGTGAATGGATAAAATCAATAAAAGGGGTTTAAAAAAATGCACGTACAGTACATGCTTTCTAAATAGTTTGAGACAAACAAAATACAGTGCACTCCAATAAACTTCTTCAAATTGGTGAATCACAGCAACAGTTTTTTTTTTTTTTTTTGCGGGTGAAATTTATGCAAAAACATCACTTTAATAACTAAATGTTAAAACACAACCATTTCATTAACAAATCCTACAGCAGGTTTTAGCCCTAGTATGCTCTGACTACTCAGGATATATCTGTGGAATCTTGAACCTTATGTCTAATGGTTCAAATACAGCTCTAGTTGCAGTCAAAATAATTACAAAAATAACAAAACAGTGCAGCATATTGTTAGGAGTTCAAACCCTTAAAAAGGCACTCAGATTTCCAAAAAAATAAACTGCTAAAGAGCTTAAATGAGCACTTGAGAAGTGGACAGAAAGTTCCGAGCTGCATTGTGATGTGTCAGATATGCTGATATATTTGGCTCAGTTGCAAATATGGAAAAAGAAAACATTTCAGATGTTTCAAACTTCTCCCAGTTTCATCTGATTCCGATCACGATTATCCTTTGCCATTGGTTAATACTCTTGAATATGAGCTGGGTCTTCATTCACAACCTTCATATTAAGGACACCTTTTGTTCTGTATTATGTCTAGCAGACTCCGTATTATGGCTCAATTTCCAATTTCTGAACCTGCATTTTTTCTGTTGCCCAAAACCATTCACAGCTGAAAAAGTACAATGTGACAATTCCTATATAGCAAGATCTTGTGAGTCCAGTTTTGCATCTAAGTTTGTATTAGTTCTTTATTATTTATTAAAGACATATACCATAGCACTGTTAACATTAAAATCTACTTCGATATGGCTAGTCAAAAAGGATGTTTAATAATGTCTATGAAGATTCTGTGAATAGGTGGCATTAGTTTCTAACCTGCAATCCTCTTTGTGATTTATTAACACTGGGCCTGATTCAGATTTGGGAATAGATTAAGGGGCATATTTACTAAAGTGCAGGTTTTTAGAATTGAAGATGTTGCCCATAACAACCAATCAGATTCTACCTAACATTTATCTGGAAGATAATAGCTAGAATTTGATATTCATTAAAAGAATTAAAACATTCTATGTCCATGTCCTGTCTTTATTTTCATATTTTTTTTTACAGGCGGAAAGCAAACGCCAGCAGGTCCTTAATGTCTGGGCATTCTGACACATGTGGTTCTACAAGTGCCATCGTGCCAGGGCATGCTTGCTGGGACTTCTAGGCAGCCAGTAAAGAACAATATTATTAACTGTCACCATTACCCATGTACCCAACTTTCTGAGGGATTCTCGCCCTGAGCTGACCAGTTTGAGGCTGATTAACATTATGGCAGGGGGATTCCATGCTGTGTGTCTTGATTTTACAGCAGGGGTCTTCAACCCGTGGCCCGCCGATGGTTACTGTAGTGCAGACCGCAGTGAGTGCAGTCTGCACTACACACAGAAACAAGCACACCGCCGCCGCCGGCAGTGTGTTTGCTTTGTCAGCCAGCCAATGAGAGTCAGACAGGCTCTCACTGGCTGCTGCGCCCACTGCAGGAGCCGGGCTGGAGCTCATTCATTAGTTCCATCTTCCGGCTCCCACAGTGGGTGATGGGAGAGGTGTCATGACGTCTCTCCCCTAATGCAGAGCGGGCCGGCCCAGGAGGACGGAGGAGCGGACGGCGGCGGAAGCAGGAGCGGAGATTCAGGTAAGTGTTTTATTGTTATTTTTTTAATGAAAGCTAGAATCTTAGGACACACTCAGCCCTCTATCACCCGCAGCCCTACCGCACACATACTATCCACGGGCAGACCGGAGTGACCAGCGGCGGCGGCAGACGACCGGGGACCACACAACTGGACGAGAGCACATTATCCGGAAGTCTCGCAGCCACTGGGGATTAACACCAAGGCCACTACAGGGAGAGAGGAGCAACCTACTGGCTAGAACCCACCGAGTCACACAGAAACCACAGTACCAGCACCTTAGGACATAATAGGGTAAGTAAACGGACCGGAGGGCTCGGGACGCCTCCAGAGCATTTCACCCCCTTCATTTGACATTGGATTAATCTTGTGACACCTTCCTTATTGGATTTTCTTTTTTCATTGACTGACATTTATTTTTCTTTTTTCATTAATTTTTTATGTATAAGAGACTATTTTTTCTTGATATAAATCAGTAGCAAATCACTGATCAATATCACTTACCCAGGAACATAGTGACTCCATTGTTTTAAAGATATTAAAAACACATTATTTACATCCATTACTTGTGTGAGACTATTATATGCCACATTTGTAGAGTAATTGGTTCACTGACATAACATCTTAATAGGGGTTACCATTCACACTAAGCGCAGACAAATTAGAATTAATTTTATTTTTTTAAAATGTATGTGTCTTTGTCTGCACTGCTGGGGGCACTGCATAGGGAGGGACTACTACTTGGGGCACTACTGGGGGGGACCACTACTGGGGACACTGCATCTGAGGGGACCACTACTGGGGGCACTACTGGGGGGGGGCTACTACTGGGGGCACTGCATCCGGGGACCACTGTGGGGGGGCACTGCATAGATGGGGACTACTACTGGGGGCACTTTATAAAGGCCACTACTGGGGGCACTGTATAGGGGGGACTACTATTGGGGACACTGCATAGGGGGGACTACTACTGGGGGCACTATATAAAGGGCACTACTGGGAGCACTGCATAGGGTGGGGCTACTACTGGGGGCACTGCATAGGGGGGGACTAGGGGGCACTATATAGAGGGGGGAACTGCTGCATAGGGAGGGACTACTACTGGGGGCACTATATAAAGGGCACTACTGGGGGCATTGCATAGGGGGGACCACTACAGAAGGCACTGCATAGCACATGTATAATTGATTTATCTTTACACATCTATTCTTTACACTTCACTATCACCTCTTCCCCATTTCATGTGATGCCCTGGGGATGGTCCTTCGCTGGAATTTTTTGGGGTACCTTGCTTCTCAGAAGTGAACCCCTTAATGTTAGGGATGCCACTATAGAGGAGCCTTGACGATGGCCTGGCACTTATGCATATATTTGCAAATGTATGTAACTAATATCTCTGAATAGGATTTAAGTATTTTTTGTTGATATTGCTGCACTGAGCTGGAGGGAATCTTTTTTTCTGTGGTTCAGTGTAAACCCCGCCCTTTACAAGCACCTGTGCAATGTCATTAAGCTGATATGAGTGACCACCATACTTTTTGTTTGCAGTCTTGAGAGGCATGAAGGGAGCCATCATTGGGAGGATGTGCTAGTCTTTATAGTGCCATGTGGGGGTTTCTGGGGTACCTCCAAGGTGAGTCAGCTCTCAGCTTATACATGTGCTATAAGAATAAGAAGGAGAAGAAAAAGAGGAAGAAGAAAAAAAAAGGGGGGAGGTTGGCTCAAGATCGTTTAGTGCTAAGGAAGACCAAGGGCCTGATTCAGACCCGCTGGCACGCGGGTCGATGGTGGGGAATTGCGCACGCGCGGCGTGTGCAATGCGTGTGCGCAAGCCCCGGAGCGAGACAGAAATTCTCTCGCTCTGGGGCTCGCTACAAATGGGGCGGTTTTCGATGTTTATCGACAGCTTGCCCCATTTTTTAGGCGGGGTGGAGGGGTGACTGGACAAACGGAGGCGTTCCTGAAGGAATGCCTGCTGTTTGTGGGCGACCCTACTGACATCATGAGTGATGTCAGTAGTGAGCTTCCGGCTCTATTAGAGCCGGAAGCTCACTGGGGCTTGCGGCAGATGATACCCTACCACAAGGGTCTCGTTGCAAGCCCGATGGTCACCCACAGTTTAGCGAGCGGCCAGGAGGCCGGGTTATTTAAGACAAAGGGGCCACCCTGATTCAGAACAAGCACACGCTTTTTGCGAACGGCTCTGAATCAGGCCCCAAGTGTAGAGGCTAAGCCGTTATTAGACCAGGGAGAGATACATTATGGAAGGCACACCAAGGCCTACAGACGGGATGCTGTCACAGGAATGGCGCCGGTCACAATCCCGATGGCAGAATGCTGGCTAGGGATTATTGATAGGCGTCGCAATACCAATGCCTATCATAATCCCGAAGCCGGAATCTAGAACGACGCGGGACCAAATAAGGTAAGTACGGTCCATGCGTCCTCATAGCCGTGGGGTGGGGAGGGTTAGGATTAGGGCACCCGGGGGGCAATTTAGGGTTAGGCACCTCCTTGGGAGGGTTAGGCTAGGGGAAGGGGGGGTTAGGGATAGGCAGCCCCTGGGGAAGGTTAGGGTTAGGCACCCCCCCGAGAGCGTTAGGTTTAGGGTGCGGGGAGGGGGGTTAGGTTTAGGCACCCCATGGGGGAAGTTAGGGTTAGGAACTAAGGGGGTGAGGTTAGGGTTAGGCACCCCTAAAGGAGGGTTAGGGGGGGGAGAGGGGAGGGTTAGGTAGTTACTCACCTCCATCGAGATCTCCGCTGTTGGGCCTGCCGGCGTCGGGATTTCGACCGCCAGGCTCTCGTCCAGCGGTCATTCATGCCGATCCCCTACAGACTGCGTTGAACCCCCTCCATCGTGTTGTTTGGAGGCTAGTCAAATTTTGCATCTTAGACATGTACCATATTCTATTGATTAGTTCCTGGCGGGAGGGTGGAGAGGACTGTTTCCAAGCTCTAGCGATATGGTATTTAGCCGCGCAACAGATATGTAGAATCAATTTATTGGTTTGCTTGGGTAACTGACAGACTGGGGCACATAAGAGAAGTGTGGCTGGAGAGAGATGGGGGACAAGCAGGTGCTACTGAAGTTATAAGTGAGCTAATCATAGTCCAGAAGGGAACTATCTGCAAACAAGTCCACCAAATGTGAAAAAAGTGCCCACCTGGCAATATTGATGCCAGCATAATCTTGAGACATTGGGGAATATTTGGTGCAGACGGTCCTGCACAAGATACCAACGTGTGTATACCTTGAATGGGTTCTCTTTAATAGTGAGAGCATAGAGCATTTTCCTTTATTAGATTGAATTTTCTCCCAGATGTCCTCTCCCAAAGAGATGCCAAGGTCTGCTTCCCAAGATAGTTCATGGGCTGCCAAGGATGTACAGGCTGGGTTTAAGATGGAGTAATACAGTTGAGAAGTACAATAAATACATTGGGGTGGGAACACTGGGGGAAGAAGGAGGGAAGCAATAGCGGGGTATGGAATGTCTTTCTTGAAGTTCTGCAAAAGATTGAGAAGCGAACCCACCTAAAATATTCAGAAAACGTGTAACTCTAGATGAAGTCCAGATTGATGCCATGCACAAAGACTGACCCGGGAGAAATGAGGGGTGATACCATATAGGTGTTTGGGGGGAGAAATAAGTAAAGAACTTGAACTTTAAAGCCAGAGAGTCCCATACAGACAAAGAGAGGGCGACCGGGGGAATTGATAATGCTGAAGAGGTTCTGTGTTTACAGAGAAGCCAGGGTTGGTAATATATTGCGTCCACCTCACTCATCTTACCCTCCAGGTCCACCCAATGTCTGGTACCCTTGGGGGAGTGCCAAGCCACCAATTGACTAAGACGAGGCTACCTTCAGAGGATTGCTAAAAAAGGATTTCCTGATGTAGGTGTGGTTTCTGAGAGTTCCAAATGAATTTGCCAAAGGAGGTTTGTAGGGTAGCAAGCACGCGGGCGGGGACTGCAATCGGAAGGGTTTGGAAGAGATAAATGCAACCAAGATGAATGTCCTCCCTAAATTGCTTTACGTGTCCTATCCAGGATATACAGTATTTGTGCCATCTAGATATGTCCTCCGCAATGGCCCTAAAAAGAGGGGGGGAAGTTGGCATTATATAAACATTTGCAGGACTTGGTAAGGTGAATGCCAAGGTATTTCAAGGAATGTTTCCTCCAAGTGAAATGGAAGTTTAGTTGTAAAAGCGTTATAGTTGACTTCGGGTTATGTAAAGGCAGCGCCTCAGATTTATCATGGTTGATTTTTATAGCCAGAGAAGAGCTCATAGGTTGACAATTCTTGAAAAAGGTTCATAAGGGAAATTAAGGGGTTGGACAGGGTGAGGAGGATGTCATTGGCAAAGAGGGAAGTTTTATAATGAGACCCCCCAACGGTGATGCCAGATATGTCAGGGTTAGCCCAGATCCGACAGGCAAGAGGTTCGATAACTAGGACAAAAATAAGTGGAGAAAGTGGGCACCCTTGTCTAATCCCATTCAAGATGCTAAAGGAGTCTTATAGGAGTCACCCTGCTAGAGCAGAAGTAGAAGGGTTGTGGTATAGGGGCCGCACAGCCTGTAAAAAAGTGCCTTAAAAGCCAAAATGCCGAAGTGTGTAGTGCATAAAGGGCCAGGAAACCATGTCAAAGGCCTTTTCTGCATCTAGGGCTAGGAGCAGAGAGGGCAGTTTGACTACATTAATATGGTGGATTAAATCCACAGTGCGTCTGGTGTTATCTAGGGCCTGACGAGTTGGCACAAAACCCACCTGGTCTAGGTGAATAAGTGAAGGGTGGATGGAATTCAACCTGATAGCGAGAATTTTTGCAAACAGCTTAAGATCTGTATTTAATAAAAAGTCTGGGGGTAATTATTGACCAGTTGGGGATCCTTGCCTGGTTTGGGCAGGACTGTGATTTTCACGCTTGTGGTATCTGGGTGGAAAAATGTACCGTCCAGGATTTGGTTAAAGGTAGCTGTGAGGGGAATAAGAGACGCCTGGAAAGTTTTGTTGTAGGAAAAGGGAAAATCATCTTGACCTGATGCTTTGGAGGGTTTATGAGTCTTGAGAGCTTTAAGAACTTCCTCTTCGGTAATAGGGAGGCTTAGCACAGTTGAGGTCGATAGATCAATTTTAGGTAGGGCACAGGAAGCTAAATACTCTGATATGGATGGAGAGGAATCAGATGGGTGTCTGGAACATTCAGGAGTATTATAAAGCTGACTATAGTATTCCTTAAAAAGAGAGTTAATTTTGGGAGGGTTATAATGAATGGAGCCTGCAGAATCTTTAATTGCTGATATGGCCGAAGCAGCTTTACGACCCTTTAGACGGTTAGCGAGAAGGGTGTAAGCCTTATTGCTTTTCTTGAAGAAACGTTGGTTTAACCACCGTAAGGACTTTTAAATCTTTTCAGCTAAGATTGCATTGAGGGCAGATTTTGCTGTTATGAGCTGTCTACAAATAGCATCCGTGGGGGTACGTTTATGTTGGATGAGTGAACCTGATCTGTGAGGTTTTGTAGAAGTAGTTTGTGTTCTTTGTTTCTGTGAGGCATAGCTAATAATATGACCCGAAGAACACATTTGTGAGCTTTCCACACTAGGAGGGAACAGCCCGATGTCGGAACATTTAAAGAGAAATAATCTTTCAAAATCGTATTCATCTTAGATTAGAATTGGGGGATTCTCAAGAGAGTTTTGTTAAGGCGCCAAGGTGGTCAGGAGATTGGAGTGTCCAGAAAATTGAATGACGAGGTAATAATAAAGTGATCGGATCAGGAATTATGGAGAATAGAAGCTTTAGTAAGATATTGAGAGGCTGGGGGACCACAAAAGAGCAGATCAATCCTAGAATATAAACGATGCGGAGCTGAGTAGAAAGTGCAGTCTCTAGAGGTGGGGTTAAGGGCCCGCCAGGTATCAATGAGGTTGGCCTCTTTTACATGAGTAACAAGGGCGCAGGAAAGTGGACAATTACTGGAACGAGGCTGGAAGCAAGTTCGAACGATAATTGGATCCATGACACAATTAAAGTCTTCCCCTAGGAATAAATATCACTCTTGCTGTTTGCGAAGTACATTAAAAAAAGATTTGAAAAAGTGTTGCTGGCCAATGTTAGGAGCATATACTGTAGCAATAGTAACATCGAGGCGACCCAGCCTGCCAGTTAGAATAATGTAGCGACCATCTGAGTTGGAATATACAGAGCGCTGAACAAAGGTCAACTTGTTATGAATCATGATAGCAACCCTGTTGTGTTTAGTGTTACTAGAGGAATACAACATGGTGGAAAAGCTTCTAGATAGTAGCGATGGATGACCAGGGTGTCAAAAGTGAGTTTGTAGAAGTAATACAATATCAGCCTTAAGGCTCCAAAGGGAGCGGAATAAATGAGAGCGTTTCTGCAGGGTTTTTAGACCCCGAACGTTCATGGAAGCTATGGTCACTGGCATATTAGCGACACATCAATCCTGCAGACAATTGAATAGAGTGGGTATGTATAATCTGCGGCCCACCTGGAGAGAATAAAGGAGTGAAAAGGGGAAGAAAAAAAGAAAAAAGGGGGGAAACAGGAAAAGGAGGGCGCAAAATAATAATAAAAAAAAATTATTATAAATAAATAAATAACAGTAAGAGCAAATTAGAGAGGGGGGAGGGTTGGGTGCAAGAACCCGACTGGCGATGCGGAGGAGAGCGCACACAGAAATTAGGACCTAGATGTCCAAAGAGGTGGAGGTAATATAACTTAAAACACCTCGAAAAAGAAAATTTATTTTAAAAAGAATATATAGATATAAATATCTATATATATATAAATTATGCATAAAATAGGCAAAACTGGGAGGGTTTACAAAGGCCAAGCAAAGTGAAGAGAGGGGGAAAAGTGGTGTAGAAAAGTTACAATAGATTGGAGAGAGCCAGAGAGTCCCCTGGGTGTAAAGGGGAGAGAAGAGAAGGGGAGGGGAAGGGTAGTGTTTAAGGCCTGGAAGGGTTTTGGGAAAAAAATTACAGAAAGTTATATTCCAAAACAGTGGTAATAAACCAAACTAAACTATATCACTTAAAATGAAATGGGTGGTACAAGAGAAATAAAAAAGTTATATTGCGGTATCCAATTGAGTTCCTCTACAAAAAGAATCACTATAAATAAAACTAGTGGGGCCGCTGAGGGGACCTAGCCCAACCACTCAAGAGGTCAATAGCCAAATCAGTAGTGTTGAGATAGGAGACAGTGAACCTCCCCTTAGGGACCCCACGACAAAACACAAATAAAATGCAGAACATGGAAATCAGTACTTGGAGAAAAATTATATAAATAAACAAAAACAAACAATTAGACAACAGAGGTTACATGAAAATACATGTTTAATATATTAAGGAGAGTCAATAAAACAAGTAATGAGCTATAGTGCAATAACAAGAAACAATATGGAATCAGAAACTGTGAAAATGGAATCTAGAGAACAGTTCACAAGGTAAAGAGAGTGGGCCACTAACGAAGTGTTGAGGGCCAGATTCTTGCAGATGTGTCAGTAAGTCCATGCATTCTCGAATGTCCCGGATGAAGACAGACTTTCCATTTAGAGCCATGATGAGCTTGAAGGAGAAACCCCAGCGTTACTTGATGCCCCGGTCGTGGAAAAACTTAGTCAGGTCCCGGGAGTCCCTGCGTTAAGCAATCGTCAGAGGAGCCAAATCCTGGTAGAATTGTAGTTTAGAACATAGGGCTTGCCTTTAGTGGGAGGAAGGACAAGTTTCTTATCCTTGTAGCTGAGAAAGCGCAATACCACATCTCTGGGCAGTTCATTGTCCCTAGGTTTGGGACGAAGAGCACGGTATGCTCATTCCAGAGGGAGCTTCGGGTGCCAATGTCTGATAATAGAAAGGAAAAGAGGTTGTGTAGGTAGGGTTCCAAAGCATCTGGAATTACAGACTCTGGGATATTGCGGATACGGATGTTGTTTCTATGCTCCCTGTTTTCAGAATCTTCATTTTTGGCGTTTCTATGCTCCCTGTTTTCAGAATCTTCATTTTTGAGAGTTCCGTGACTTTATGGTCCAGATCGCTGCCAGCATTTCTGCATATTATCTTGGCAAGAATCTAGCCTGGTGGTACTGGTGGCAAGAGTGGATATGTCAGATTTGATTGAGGCCACAGCTTTATCAAGCTTAGTTTCAATTGAGTCCTTGAAATCTGTGATTAAGAAGCAGAGAGCCAGAATATCCACTTTTGTAGATGGAGCAGGGGAAGAGGAAACGGCTTTATCTATATCTAACTGGGTTGGAGAAAGGGACCCCTGAGTTGGCTAGATTTAGCTCACCTGGTGAAATGCTGAGAAATATCACCTCCTCCTTGTTTAGAGATTTTAGCCATGGATTTCTGCATGGAAGAAAAGGTCCAGCCGAGAGTGATCGTACCCTGAGGGGAGTGCAGGTACAGGAGAAAGACTGAGGCAGAGCTTGGCAGCCTAGAGGGGGTAAACGGGGAGCTTGTTTTTAGGAGAAGAGGGGGGGCAGGGCACCCAGGGAATTAATGACCTATACCTTAGGTAGCAATCAAAAGATATAGCAAAACTGTGTTATAGTAGGCTGAACCAAGGAAAGCCATCAAAGGATATAGCCAAACTATCTTATAGCAGGTTGTACCTTAACTGATAAATAATAGATATAGCAAAACTGAATTTTAGTAGGCTGTGCCTTAGTAGCCATCAAAAGATATAGCAAAATTGTATGAAAGTAGGCTGTACCTTAGACAGCCAGCCGTGGATATAGCAATACTGTATTATAGTAGGCTGCACCTTAGATAGCCAGTAATAGATATAGCAAGACAGTATTATAGCATAGCAGGTTGTGGGAGTACCCACAGAGGAAGCCCTAGTTTGTGGGGTACCTCTCAATGTAATGTGTGGCTTAGCTGCTAACAAGGGAAGAAGGAGCAGCCTGTACTAAGCCTGCAGGACTCACCCTAGCCTGGACCAAAGGTAATGGGAGGAGGTCCCAGGAGGCTAAGATGGCGGAGTTCTATAGCTCTTTTAGCAGCAGTCGAGGAGGTTCAGCCAGTCATCTTTGGGTCCCGGTCTGAAGGAGACTGCACAGCAGAGGGGCTGGATCTCTCCACAGAGGAGATGGAGGAGGTTGGGAGATGCAGGTGTCCAGTCACGTGGGACCGCAGGTGGGTCAGCCATTACCGCTGGGTCCACATCTATAGAGGCAGCCTGGGAGCGGAGCGGTGAAGGGTGCTTTAGCATTGGTGAGGGTGAGCACCAGTGACACTGGGGTCTGCAGTGCTGCGCCACGTCGGTTGCGGCATGTGACGGTCTGTGGCAGGACTTTAGCCCGGAGTCTCAGCTGGTGGAGAGGGCTGCAACCTGCAGAGTCACTCGATGAGACCCTCAATTCCGCAGACCTGTCACCACAGAGGTCTCTGAGGAGGACAGGTACACCAGAATCGCTGGAGAGGTTGGGGCAGCCATATATAGTAGCTAAAAACTAGATATGATATAAGGGCTAGCCAGGAGCTCAAAAGAAATGTGTTTATCCAGCTTGCTTGCTAGGCCATGATAGAGGGATGCCTCTGAGTATGGGGGGTGTGACTTGGGCACTAATGGACAAATTGGATGTGTCATGTGACCAGGAAATGCACTGCAGTGTTCAAAGATCGTAGCTCAGTCAGCAGCAGCATGAGAACACACAGTGATGCAGGAGGAGAATCAATGGACATTAAAGCTTAGTGTAGTGAGGGGAGAGTTACAGTGAGTAGGGGGTGAGACAAGCTTCCAGCACTCAGACACATCTCCATGTGTGCCTCCACAGCCATCGACCTCACCGCAAGTCACTGGTCTGTATAGTTTAAATTCTATGTAGAAAAGATGGGATGCACAGAGTGACAGGCCTAGGGGGAAAGGTGGGGGGGAGGGAACATTTCTGTATATTGCCAGTTGAGGGGTAAAAAGATGCAGAGTGTGAGAGGATCACCTGAGAAGAGTAATACCACTTATGAAGGGTGTAATGGTGAGCTGCTGAAAATTGTCAGCTTCATTATTGAAAAGGCTGCATCTGGGAGATGCGGTCTGGGACTACAAGTTACAGCCAGGTGAGAGATGCTGACAGGTGGCTGTATAATCGAAACCTGTTCAGTCTGTGAGATAAGGCAACATGCTGTTTAAGAGGTGCTGGAGGAGAAAGGAGTAATACAAATTCATATATCTCCTAACCATATCCGAATAGAGTTTCAAGTTATGTGCCGGAGGAAGAAGAAGAATGTTTATTTATGTAGTAGAGACATGAGCTGTGCACAATTTATTCAATCAAGAATTGTTGCTGCCTTCATTCATTCACACCTGTGTCTACATACTTATACTTTCTGTAAAGCCTGCTTGTGTGGGGATCCCTTGGTTATTTATTGTCAACACATTTAAGAGCTAGCAAAGGCATGGGAGAAAACAGTTATAAAGTAGGTTCACTACCGACTATGCGAAAGGATGCTACAAACAGCATATGTGATACCAGCCTCCCAGAAAGCCAATGTACTACAGGTTTCCAAGCATTTCCTGGGACATGGCGTTCTATTGGTGCCTATGTTAGTATGTATCATGGAAAAGGTGTATCCCAGTACACAGCATCAATACTATCATTATAGTAAATAAGAGAAATGATTGACAAGATACAAATCTTTATGGGTATACAGTAACAGTTATTAGGGTAACGTTAAGTTTGATAGAGTTTGTGAATGTTTCTCAGACTCTTCATCAGTCATGGGCAAACAGCTGCTCTACAGCTGCGACGGAACTACAAATCCCAGAGTGTTCTTGGCCTCTGGCAGTTGTTGTGGATCTAAAAGTCCCAGTGATAGCAGTAGTTCTATTACTTAGCTCTTCCTTGCTTCTTAAGAATTAAAAACAATATTTTACTCTGTTATATCATTATTGACCTTGGATATAACACCTTACAAAATAGTTACATTTTCAAGTATTGTAATTGTCTCTTCCAGTATAATTTTTATTCTGAGGCTCAGAATATAATTTCTCAGAATAAATGCAAGGACTGGGCATTTGTGTTCATACTTCCAATGTTTGTAGCTGGCAGAAACAGTATCCCTGCAGTGGCACATCTGGTAAATGTAGTTGCCACTGTTCCAGTGGACAAATCCTATGACAACCTTTTTTTTGCCAATCTCTGTTCTTAGTTCCTGTTTGGAAGTGTAATATATAACTGTGTGTGCACTATAGGAAAGATATGTTCCACAAAGGATTAATGTCTCCCAGGTCTGATGCAAGACAATTGCACAGAACTGAGGACATGGCCATGCTAAATTGAAGGTAGAGCATCATTTAATTAGTATTTGCCAATATTTTGAAATGAAAAACGCTTTGACTAACAACACACATTATTTCCTTAATGTACTGTACTGTACTGTAAATGCTAGTTTCTTGTCTATACTTTTTCTGTGTTTTGTCCTTTCAGCTAGGATGTAAATTATCAATGAAAGTAAAGTTAAATGTCATAAAAAAGCACAAAACACTCAACAATGAAAACTATGCAGTGTTATTTCATTATTGTCTAGGTCTATCCTCCCATTATAACATATCTATCTCTTGTTGGTAGCTTGTAAATGTCGATCGTTATGAAAGGATTTCCTTAATATTCTTTTACAATCACACAGGGTAAAGATATCTAGTGTGATTAGATTAAAGGACAACTGCAACCCATAAATAAAAATAATGGCCTTAGATGACATCCCTTGGTGGCAGCAGATGGGGTGTATCATGTCATCCCTGGCCATACGGAATATATCTAATGCATCATGGAAAGCACATGATCCACCTATTACTGGAAAATACCATACAGTAAAAGCCCAATTGGATGTTACCATTTTTACCAGTCTCCTGAGTCCCCTATTGTATTTTCAATGGGCCAATTTTGCTGATTTTTTTGCTAACTTTTGTCTCATTTTACACTTACACTACAAAATATTCCCATGCTTTGAACTGTTGTAAAGCATAATGTATTAGGAACATCAGTGACACCACAAGTTAAAGGGAAAATACCAGGGCTTTATTAACACCATTGTGGATGGTTTGCAAACAAGGTCATGAGCAGTCTGGGTTCCCTGACTAGTCCAGGCCCCATACAACAGTTTGCCCCATACTCTGCAGATGGTGGCCATGGTTATGAGCTTTGGCTGGAACCAATAGGTTCTATTCCAATACCCGATAACACAGACGTTCCCAAACTCCGCCATTACAGTCCAAGATTTAAATATATCCATTCTTGAATCAAGATGGATTGATAGTCATCTATGATCAAGCATCAGGGCTGGCTCTAGGCACGTACCACCTGAGTGGCCATGCTAGGGCTCCACCCAGAGTGGGCACACTGATTTCCTGCCGACATATTCCCTCTCTGACTGGCCCTTTAAAGCTTTAACTATCGTCTGTCTGAATCCCAGCTGGCCTACTGCGCCAGCCCCTGCTGCCGGCCCAGCTGCCTGCCCCGCTTTCTGGCTTGAGGACAAACTCACCCACCTACTGTTAGCCAGCCAGACAGGATTGGACAGCGTACCGAGTCAAGACCCTTTATGAGAGAGCATATAACATCAAACACCATCCCTGCCCACGTAGTCTCTGACTCCACTCGGGCTACGGCAGCAGTGATAACTACGTCTGCTAATGGCAGAAGAGTGCAGTGCGACCCACAGCATCAGGACCAGTGGAGGACTGTGGTGTGGAGGACTGTGGACAGCAGTGGACAGCGGACCAGAGGACAGACAGACCATCACGGGTGATCACCGGTGAGTAGTACTAGCCTCAGTCAAGCTGCAGCGCCTGACTACTACTAGTCCACTACTGACTGACACCTAAGCTGCTGGAGCCTGGCTGGAGGAGGATCAGCCAGGAGGAGTCAGTGTGTGTAAGGGGGGGACACAACGGATGGTGTGTGTGGTGGCGGTCAGCTTGGGGTGTATTATTATATGTGGGGGTGCATAATGTGGGGTGGGGGTTTATTAATGTTATTTGAGGTGTAGGGTGTATTATTATGTAGGTTGGGGGTGTATTAATGTTATCTGAGTGGTGGGGGTGTATTAATGTCATCTGAGTGGTGTGATATTATGTAGTAAGGGGGTGTATTAAGTTATGGGAGGTATATTAATTATACCTTGGGGGAATATTTAGGTTTGTGGGAGGAAGTTGTGTATGTGGTGGTGTAGTAATGCCACATGGCAGCTATGTAGGGACATATTAACAAGCGCCTTAGTGTAGTATTTTTTAAATGAATGATTTACTTTATCAATTGCAGTTACATCAAAGATAATAAAAGATGGCATATCAGAAAAATAAGTCAGTATAATGTTAGCGCCAATGCTCCATTCCTGAACCGAGTTCCAGCTTTACAGATCCTTTATGTGTGCTTGAAGTGCCTTACATGGTCGTTGACATCACTAGCCTTCATCTTCTAACGGAAGTTGCCACGGGGGACTCGGTTCAGGAAACTGAATGTTTGGTGCTAATATCATACATGCCTAATATGCCAGCTTTCATTATCTCTGTTGTATCTGCAATTGATAAAGTAAATCTTTAATTGTTTTAAAAGGACTACACTATGGACCTCATTCAGAGCCGCTCGCAAAATGCGAGCGCTCGCTCTGAATTAGGGCGGCCACTTCTGTGTAATGAGCGAGCGGCCAGGTTGATGGTCGCGATGGTCAAGACCATCGCGACCATCGGGGCTTGTGATGAGACCCTTGTGGTAGGGTCTCGTCTGCCGCAAGCCCCAGTGAGCTTTCGGCTCTAATAGAGCCGCAAGCTCACCACTGACATCACTAGTGATGTCAGTGGGGCCGCCCCCAAATGGCAGGCGTTCCGTCGGGAATGCCTCCGTTTGGCCAGCCACCCCCCACCCTGCCTACAAAACGGTGCGAGCTGTCAATCACCATCGACAGCCGCCCCTTTTGTAGTGAGCCCCGGAGCGAGAGAATTTCTCTCTCGTCCCGGGGCTTGCGCACGCATGTGCAAGGCCTCAACATCGACCCGCTTGCGAGCGCTGAGACCCTATATTCTTTTTGTTTGAGATTATCCATTTGCTGCCCTTGTGGAAGGGTAAAGAGGGGCACTGCAATTGGTGTTATTGCAATTTTTTTGACTACATAACACTACTTGACATTCTTTTGCACTATGAATTTTATATATATATATATATATATATATATATATATAACAAGGGAAATCGGCGGCACTCTGGTAAAATAACACACTTAGATGTGTAGCGTTGTCATTAGGGATGTGCGCCGGACCATTTTTGCCGGATTTGGATTTGGTTCTAATTCGTCGTCCGGCTTTGGATTTGGATTTGGATTTGCCAAACTGCGGTGACTGGTTTTGGATTTGGATTTGGATTTGGATTTGGATTTTTTTACAAAAATTGACAAAAAAAGCTAAAATCACATAAATTGGTCTTTTTTTTCTTCCTAGAGTATTATTAACCTCAATAACATTAATTTCCAGTCAATTTAGACCATATCACAGCTTATAATATTGTTTTCAACATTATTGGCCAAAGGTTGCAGTGAGCTGACTGGTTACTAAGCGACAAAGCAGCGGCACAACGACACAGACACCACAGTATAAAGCACATCTATGACACATTGCCACACAGCAGTGGCAGAAATGAAAAGTAGTGCACCCACCCAGTGGGGTACGGCCAGCAGAGTCACAGTACTTGTTTACAAAGTGGGCTACGGCCCTAGGAGTCACAGTGCACAATCTTATTCTCATTACACTGCACATAGGGCCTGATTCACATTACACCATAAAGTAGTGTCTCTTATTTATGTTACGACACACAGTAGTGCCCCTTTTACACAATGCCCAGAGTAGTGACCATTTTACACAATGCCCACAGTAGCGGTGTCCCTTACACAATGTCCCCCAGCAGTGGTGCCCCCTATGCAGTCCCCTTAGTAGTAGGGTCCACTATGCAGTGCCCCCAGTAGAATGCCCCCCAGTAGTATGCCCCCCATTAGCAGGCCCCCCCAGTAGTATGCCCCCTATTAGCATGCCACCCAGTAGTATGCCCCCCATTAGCAGGCCCGCCCAGTAGTATGCCCCCCATTAGCATGCCACCCAGTAGTATGCCCCCCATTAGTATGGCCCCCCCAGTAGTATGGCCCCCCCAGTAGTAGGCTGCCCCAGTAGCAGGCCCCCCAAGTAGTAGGCTGCCCCAGTAGTAGCCCCCCCTGTAGTATGGGCCCCCCCTGTAGTATGGCCCCCCTGTAGTAGGCTGCCCCAGTAGCAGCCCCCCCCCAGTAGTGGTAAGCCCCCCCAGTAGTATGCCCCCCCCAGTAGCAGGCCCCTCAGTAGTATGGCCCCCCCAGTAGCAGACCCCCCCCAGTAGTAAAGCCCCCCCCAGTAGCAGGCCCCTCTGTAGTATGGCCCCCCCAGTAGTATAGCCCCCCCCCAGTAGCAGACCCCCCCCAGTAGTGCAGACCCCCCCAGTAGTGCCCCCGGCCCTTGCACAAATAAAAAAATAAAAAATAAAAACTTACCTGTATCCCCGCTCCCGCGCCGTCTGCTCTGTCACACGCTGAGGAGGGAGCCGGAAGACGGAGCTCATGTGTGAGCTCCAGCCGGCTCCCTCCGTGCAGCAGCCAATGAGAGTCTGTGTGACTCTCATTGGCTGCTGTAGCAAACACACAGCTGCCGCTGGCGGCTGTGTGTCTGTGTAGGGCAGAGCGCTATCACTGCGCTCTGCCCTACACGTGAGGAGACCTGATGTCGGATTCTCTAGTGAGAATCCGACATCAGGCGGCCGCCGTTCGGCCCCGAACGGGGATCCGAGTCAGGCGGTGAACACCCGAACAGGGTTCGGGTGGACTCGGATCCCCAATGTTCGGAGCGGTTCGGATTCCACAGAATCCGAACCGCTTATCTCTAGTTGTCATATCAACGTTTCAGCGCTTTAATGTAGCGTCTTCGTCAGGAACAGCATAACGTATACAGCAGCATATATATAATCCAACGTATGACCGGCACTCTAATACGAAAAAGGAACCTGGGTGCCCTCCCGGGGACAGCAACAGCCTCCAAAATAGTGACCGCAAGACGGGCAGCACTCCTCGGTTTTTACAAAGGATCACCAAACAATGGCATAATGATTCCAGGAATCATTATGCCATTGTTTGGTGATCCTTTGTAAAAACCGAGGAGTGCCACCCGTCTTGCTGTCACTATATATATATATATATATATATATATATATGCAATCATATAATATAGCCTGGCACTCTCCTTCATTAACAATGTAGCTTACTGTGGTGCCCTCCTAGGGTTAGTATACCCAATGCATAGTCCATAGAAGAAGGCGGCACTCTGGAGATTTTTGAATAGTTTTAAAGAATTTCTTCATTGCACTCCAACGTTTCAGGGAGCACCCCCATCATCAGGGAACAGTGTACAAATAAATGAGCACAGGCATACATATATACCTAAACCAATTATCCTAATGTGATACTGAACTTTACTCACATGGAGGATGCTGGCAGCTGCTGACTCGGGAAGCGCGCCATGTCCAGCTTACCTGTGACATCATAATTGAAAAGTTAATTGTTTATTGTATATATCGTACAGTATGTAGCTATTTTGTTTTGTAATTATATTATATGCTTTACCTGATTATGAGTAACAATCATGTACTGACAAATATTTGGATGTATATACTAAGTTGCAACTTATTTGATACAGGCACTCAAAATAAATAATAAAAATGAAGATCCTGGTGCCAAGCCCAATATAATATATATAGAGAAAAAAATAGATGGCACTCTGGAACAGTTGCAGTAAACAAGGTGTGTTTATTGTGAAAGTCAGCAACGTTTCTCAAGATGTAACAGCTTGGGAAGGGACCAATTGTGCCTGAAATGTTGCACACTTGCACAATAAACACATCTTGTTTAATGCAATTGTTCTAGAGTGCCGTCTATTTATGCTCATAATTTCCTATGTATAGGAAGCATTCACTCTGTGGGGGTCAATGTGTTTTTTAATAGGGAGTGTGTGTGTGTGGGGGGGTAGTTTCACTCTGTGTGGGGGAGGGGGCTCTCCACAAATTCTTGCACTGAGTGGTAGTAGACCTGGGGCCGGCCTTGTCAAGCATGGGTATCCTTAAAATGTAAACTGTAATGGCGGAATTTTGGAACCTCTGTGATAACATTTTACATGTCTTTACTATAGTTAAAAAATGGTAAGGCATGATGTTTTACGCTAGGGAAGGAGCTGCAGACTAGTTTTCTTTATTTTGCATTACTGCAAGAATTCAGTACAATATTGTACATATATATATATATATATATATATATATATATTATATATATATACTCTCATATTAGAATAAATTATTGAACATTTTATTTTGTTGTGCAGATGTGTTTTTTCATGGAAAGTGCATGATGTGTAGATATTGTACATACTGGGTGTTAAAACAAGAGACCACTCTGAGTCAGTACAATTTGCTATGTGTGTTTTACCTTATTACATTTGACATTTGGGATATTTTAAGACTTTTTCCTCATTTACACTTTAAGGATTTTTGGTTGATATTTATGAATCAATATTTGTGGGATATCCCCCGTAAACACCTATTTGCATATCAGAGCTTGGCCTATCTAACGCCATCTGAAGATTTTTGAGATCCCTCTTAGCCGCCCCCACTGACGCATACACCGGCTGACAGCTGCACATGTGCAGTAAGTACATGATCTTCAGCTGAGCCAGGAAGCAGAGTGATAGCGTAAGTGCTTAATAATAAATTTGTACCCTCTGATGGCATCCCTGCCCAGAGCACTTAGGGTCTGCTGCCGCTGTATTGGATATAGAGCAAGTGGTGGCTGAGGATATCAGCAGATGCAGCCACACATGGTAGTCGGCATCAGACACAGTCGGCAAGTGTACCTAAAGTGTGTTTGAAACACTGTAGAGTTAATTGCTGCTCTGATAAGTGTAGAGCAGGTAATTGTTGAATGGAGTCAGCGGGGGCAGTCACACAACTAGATTAACCCCTCTGTTTACACGCACCTGTGAATTGATTTGAGCAACTGCCATTCTGTGTATGACTGTTCTGAGAGGCATGGATGGGATCAGTAGTTGGAGGGTATGCTGATCCTTGTAGTACCATATTAGGGGATCTTGAGGTGCCCCAGGTGAGTTAGCCCTCAATTTAGAAATTCATGAATGTATGACCCAAAGTAGCTGCTATTATCATGTAGTGTAGGACCACCAGAGCAGAGGCCTTGCCATGGCTGGTAGCTTACCATATGTTTGTAAATCTATGTAACAGAGCTCTGCATTACTATTATCATGTAGGATATATGTCTCTTTTGCTGGTCCATTATGGTATGCTGGGGAAATGAGTTTGTGCTATTTTCTGTTAGATAAATTGTCTAATTTAATATATAACTGCAGATTGGAGACTGTAGTTATTTTATCTTGTTCAATGATAGGTCTGGTGAAGCCATTTTCTTCCTCCAGGTTACTATTGCTTGAGAAAGGCCAGGGTGACCTGGAAGTTACCTGAAGGTGACTTACCATAACCTCTATCTCTCCTGGAGGGGTTCCTGGTGGAGGACACTGCACCTCTTCCAACCCGTGTCCTGTAGGAGCTTCCTCTTGAGCCTCTGGTGGCACCTCTGTGGTCTCATGTTGAACCCCTTGCTCTCACAGATCTACCCTCTTTGGGAAAGTGGACTTCTTCTTGAGGACTGGTGACCCCTAAGATCTGAAAAGGATTAACGGACCTTATGGTTATGAGAGATGGGAGGTGTGATAGTGGCCTAGTAGTACTGCACAAACATTTGGTAGGTACTGGATATGCCCATAGGTGGAGCTAGACATTCCTCTTTAGTGCATATAGACACTTCCCCTTGGGGTGCACTGCATGGTGTGTGGCACCTAGGTGTTCTTTGCATAATGTATATTTGTGTAGAGATTACAGTCTGAACAACTTTTAGTTTGTTGGAGGACATTAGGAAAGCATTTATTAAACTTGCTAGAGGACATTGCTGACATTATCACAATGCTGAAATAATCTAAAACAGGGTGATCGCCATTATTTATATGTATATGAATTACATGTTATATAATTAACACATTTCAGTGAATATTTAAAATAGCAACCATAGCTTCAATTAAAAAAAAAGAAAATTGCAACTGCAGTATTTGGAAATCCGTTATTCTTTGTTTCCTACAATGGTGCCATGCCTTCTTGATTTGGGTCAAATCCATTTCATTTTTCTGAAGCTCTTGCTAATCCAGCAACAAGTGAGAAAATCTGCTAATGTCTCTGCTTCAATGCCACAGGTATTTCCATAAATGTCCGTCTCCAATGTACTGTTTCCCTGCATTCCCCCTGCCAACATGGATTCCTGCCATCCTACTGTTCTGTACAGTGGGGAGTAAATGAACTGGCACTCAGTATAAAACTTTTAGTGTGTGCCTGGTCTTGGCAAGCTGTGAGTGCTTCCAGTAGATTCCGTAATTGTGTAACACTTTACCCTAACAACTTGATAAGGAAATATTTAATTACAGTAATAAAAACTAGTATAAGAACACCACTGTCCTAGTATTCACTAATTACCCCAAAAGCTTTATTGTCATTAATACCTAGAAAATGCTAAAAGTTATGCTTTATCACAATACGTACACAAATAACAAATGCACTAAACACTGACTGGAGGAGTCACATAGGGCACTTTTAGTAGAGGTTAAAAAAAATGATAAGCATTTTTTCAAGGCAGCCCTCCAACTTTTACTGATTTCATACACGCACAATGGCCATGGCAAATTTTCTGGAAGGTTTTTTTTTAGCATAAAGCCATTGTAGTAATGAAAAATCAATAAAAGAGATAATTTGGGAAGCAGTCAGAAAGCCGACGGTTGAAATGCCGACCGCCGGCTTCCCAACTGTGTAATCCCGACAGAGGACTAATGACAGGCATCAAAATCCCGACACCTGTCATTATCCCTACGCTGGGAGCTCAACGCCCGGCATACCAAACGAATGTAAGCCAGGCGCCGGGTGCGGACAGCAAATTTTAGGTTAGGGCTTCCGAGGGGGGACTAAGGCTTAGGCACCCCCCGGGAGGGTTAGGCACCCCCAGGGGGAGGTTAGGGTTAGGCACCCCCCCTCGGGAAACTTAGGTTTAGGCTGCGGGGAAGGGGGGGGTTAGGTTTAGGCACTTACAGGGGGGGTTAGGGTTAGACACTTGTGGGGGAGGTTAAGCTTAGGCACCCCTAAGGGAGGGTTAGGGTTAGGGGGGGAAAAGGGTTAGTAATACTTAAAAACTCACCTGTCGGGATCTTTTCTTGCCGGTGATCCGGCGTCGGGATTTGAACTGCCGGACATGCTTTCGCCGGTATTTCATACCGATCCTGATCATTTATATGTAAAATGCTCTAATAACTTAAAGATCAAGTGAGTCAGTCGCAGAGAATAATCTTGAACCATATCTATACCACCTATTTGCTACATATTTACAACATGGTAGCATACTCTGCCTCACTTAAAAAGTTTTCCTGGTCCTTCATTCAAAACATAAGGAATCTGACCTGTCACTACGATGCAACCATCTGTTTCTGAGCTTTATGACCAAGTATAATCACTCCAAAATGTTCTCCATATCTTATTCCACGGTCTACAAATCTCCACATCAGGGTAAGTGAAGAGGAGTTGCAGTACTTCTAAGAAATACTCCCCCTTTATAAATACTCTTGTCCCAAGCAGCTGTAACTGTGAAAAGTAATTCTGGTCAATGTATAAGCACCCAATATAGGTCAGCTTAAGTCTTTCCTTTTACTCCAAGGGGCCTATTCATCCCGATGATGAAGTATTCACCTCGCCGCTGGGGGATACTTTACACCGGAGCAATTCATCATAACTCTGGTGTGGGGACAGCCATGCTGAAAAGTAGCTGTCCACGTTACAGAAGTAGCTGTGTTACTTACATGTCCACGCGGCTGGCTTCTGCGCATGAGGTCATGCATGCACAAAGCCACTGGGGAGTAAGAGAGGAGGCGGAGGGATCCGCTCGGATCCCTGTTCACATCCCTGTAACTCCTTCCCCTAGGAAGGAGCAGGGCTATGAGAAGAAGCACCATCTGAAGATGGTGCTTGTTCTAGCAGGCAAACTTCGAAAACTGAAAGTTTTTAGAGTTTGCCGAATATCAGGTGTTCCTATTCGGACCCCTGATGGTGAATGGCCGTTAACTTAACTACGCTGAAACTAGCGTTTCCGCATGGTTGCCGTGCCATGGTCCCTAAAGCCTGAAGGGATCTTGTTCTGGCAGGTTGAGAATTCAAAGCTATCTCACCCAATGTACATCAGCATCTAACTTGTCTTCTCATACAAAAGTCCTGTGTGACAGAGCTGGACCAATAGGACACCTGGCCCTACCACCCCTTATGCAATTATACATTCTGCTCATACCCCTTATGGTGTCATTGATAGCTGTATGCCTGGGAAGAGGCTACAACATTTAAGGGAGAATTTGAAATAAAGAAAAAACCAAAAGAAGAATAGCGCTAATATAAAGTGCAATAATCTAGAATGCAATCATATAAATACACAGATCAATGTATGAAGTGCAGAATAAAATTTAATATAATATCTGGGTATAAAATAAAATAAATACTATTGCAGCAGAAGCAGTAATACAATATTATCCCATTGATAAAAGTATCATGTGCACAACTCATCAGTAGCCAGCCCCTGCACAGACCACAAGAGCAGGAGCTGCCATTCTGACAAGCCCAGCTAATTCTGACTGAGTTACGCACTGTGACTGTCAGTAAGTAAACTAAACTGTGTATTATATATTTATATTTCAAATGTGCCTGCCTGTTTATGATTTGACTAGTATGCCCGTGGCGAACATCCGCCAATTTGAACCCAGAACATACGTTCTGAAAATGTTTTGCTAGATAATGGCTATACGACGGAGTAATACAAGATGTGTGTGAAACATAACCGGCTAAGGCACGCCCTTTTATGGCTTTTGGGAATTTTTTTATTGTAACATTTTCACCAATTTGTAAGTGCGATGAATAATTTGGCCATAGACTCTGAAGCAAAATGGACCATTTCCAGGAGGTATTGCAAGTTGAGCCCCTATAGTTGCAAGTGATAATGCACTGTTACTCCTCCTCACCATCTCCCAGCCTTCTGCCAAGCAGCGGCTGTCAGCAGCTCTCGTGGAAAGCAGAGAAAAGGGGCGTTGCTTTTGAGACAAAAACCCGTTGTTGATTGGCTGGGAGTTGCGAGCCTGGAATCGACGTGTTGATATATTTGGCCATGGACTCTGAAGCAAAATGGACTGTATCCAGGAGGTATTGCAAGCTGAGCCCTATAGATGCAAATGATGATGCACTGTTACTCCACCTCACCGCCTCCCACCAATGGCGGCTGCCGGCAGCTGTCGTGGGAAAGCAGAGAAAAGAGATGTTGCTTTCGAGGCACAAACCCGAAGCTGATTGGTTGGGAGATGCGAGTCTGGAATCAATGTGTTGGAGAAAGTAACTGAGGGAAGAGTGCCCCCTATGGCAGCAGCCTTACGTGTTGTGCCACCTGTGTGCCCTCCCTCATTATGTAATAGCTACGCCACGCAGCAAGATGGCCAATCAGGAGCTGAACTGGGCAGAACGTAAACTGTCCACACATGACTAGGGTGCCCATGTGAGAGCACAGACCACCATGAAAACAGCAGCTGGCGGCGGTCACCCCTATACCACTTCCCCCGGGTAACTGTGCCGGCTGTGTATTCTGGTAGTTTTCTTGACATTTTCAGGTTAGCTATACTAAAGCATTTATTATGGTTATTGTCAATTTTTTTTTTCATCAACTTATATACAGTTTTTTTCAAAATTTTGTAATTTATTGCCGATTGAAATCTGTCGCAAAAGAATTACATATATTAAGATTAATATCATGGATCCATATTTTGTTCCTCGAGCCACTTAGTTATCACTTTTGCCTTATGGCGAGGTGCTTCATCATGCAAGGCATTGTTCATCAGCAAACTGTTCTTGGATGGTTGGGAGTAGTTGCTCTTGGAGGATGTTTTGTTACTGTACTAGGAGTGCAGAAAATGGCTGCTGAAAGCCATGTTGTGTGCAGTGATTTTATAAATGTATCAGACATTAGATAATGGTCAGACATTAGGAGGTGGTCAGACATTGCATAAGGTGTTTTTGACAGAGAGAATTTAAGAAAGGACAGTGGGCCTGATTCAGACACGGTCGCAAGCGCTGAGTGCTCGCAACTGGGTCGATGGTGGCCCACAGCGCATGCACACGACGGAGCAGGCTCCGTTGTACGCATGCACTAGACCTGGCTAGCGACGGGCAATCTGTTGCTCCAGGTCTCGCACCAAAGGGGGCGAGCTGTCGATGTTGAGTGACAGCTCGCCTCCTTTGGTGGGCGGGCCAGGGGGGGTGGCTGCCCAAACGGATGCATTCCTCTGTTAGAGCCAAAAGCTCTCTGGGGCTTGCGATGAACGAGACCCTACCACAAGAGTCTTGTCACAAGCTCGATGGTTGTGATGGTCTTGACCATCGCGACCATCATCATGGCCGCTCGCTATAGCTGTGGGTGGTATAGCTGTATGCCGCTCCAAAAAAAAAAATAGCCCGGCCCTGATTCAGAGTGAGCGCTCTGTCAGAGCGAGCGGCTCTGAATCAGGCCCAAAGTTCACTGTTACCAGACATACTTAATCCTGAGTCAATATTGTCTTACCTTCAGTTAATCTGAAAACATACACCATAAATAGTTGTTGTTGAGATTTCCAACATTCATAATTGAGGCAACATTGCCCCCTACTGTCTATTAATATTTATGTATATTTCCAAATATGACCTTTATACCTGTTAAAATGCTTATGTAGGAGTTTTTCTCCTATATAAGCTGTAATTTGTCAGTATAGAATTAGCCTATTGCTCGATGAATGAGATTCCAGCTCCAAGGTGTTGGAGGGGCTCCTGGGAAGGAAACCATTTATGTTCTGAGTAGATGATCTGACAAGCAAGTTAAGTGTTAATAAGTAATATTTTATGTTACTTCATAATAAATGTCTTTTTAACAGGTATTTGTTTGTGTGGCTTGATTAACGTCTTTGTATCAGAGAATCTTATCATGTTCCACCGAGAACATTAATGGTGTCAGAGTGGGATACAAAGGGTTAATAGTCATAAATCTACTTAGAATGTGTAGCTGATGGTCTCAATTGTAAATTGCCTTCATGGTACAGTGTTGTCCTGAAGGAATGTTCCTTCATATAGTTCCTTGTATAGTGTATATGTCACAGTTTATGTGTATGTTGTCTGTTTACTGTCTTTGTGTTACTGAAATAAGGAAACATGCATTTTCCGTTTAAGAAATATTGTAATTTTGTAAAACATCAATTGGAAACTCAGCTGGCTGGTTTTCAGAGAAAGTATAATGTGAACAAACAAAATGTTGATTGTAAGTTGAGACAGAAAAATGAAATGTTGATGTCTAAAGGGATGCCCTCCTTTGATGCTGTAAAGGGTGGAGGGAATGTAGAATCTAAGCAGAAGAATGCAGCAGTGATAAGCAAACCTGTCTCGCAGACAGAGAAAGGAAACCTGAATCCACATTGTCCTGTGAATTCAAAAATAAGGGGCAGTGAGGGGGATCATTACTTAGCAGCAGCTGCTAGTGAGAGAGAAACAGAGCACTTTAAAACACAGCTGTAATAGATAGAAGTATTGATATTGCAGAAGATTTTGATAGTCACACATTGTTAGAACAAGAGTATGATTCTGAATTGAATGGAAACAAATGTGTGCAATGTGTATTAGAAAATGAGTTTTCTGACAACATGCCATTGGTTTGTGAGATGAATGATGGTACATCTGAATTACCACGTACTGCCCAGTTTGCTGTGTGTGGTGAATTGATTGAGAATCAGAAAAATGCCTGAGTGCCCAATAGAAAAGGGGGAGTGATGATGGGGGAGTAGTTATGATGCCCAGTGAGGAATGGGAGTTACCAAGAGCCAGGGAGTGGGAGATTGGCAGGATTGCAGTCAAAGTCCATAGCCGTGAGACAGAAAACTGCCCCCATGAGATTTAATTTATATGGCCTGATTACCAGAGAGTTACTGTGAAGTTTCACAAGGATGAAAATGCATGCTTTGCTAATGATGTTTATGGGGTATTAGCTATTGATGACACAGTAGTGGTGGGAAACACACATACTGATAACCAGTGAGCCATCACATATGGCAATGCACAATGGTCTTGCACCCACAACATACAAACTGATTGGGGAAATGCTGTTCGATAACAGAGAGCAACAGATAAATATTTGGGATATAAACACTTTGTTTTGCATTGCAGAAAAGCTGATTGTGAGTAGTAAGAAAAATCAGATCCCAGTGTATTTCCTGATAAGACCTTATCAGTCAATGGTTTTAAATAAGCTAAAAGATGCAGAGTCACCAACAGCAGTTACCAGAGCTGGCATGTCGATTGCTGACGAGTTCAAAGCAGAGGGATGGATTGTGCATAACAGAGGGATGAAAAATCAGTCTTTAATACATGGACGATGGTACTCACAAGAAAGGATTCACATGAAACAACAAGGTCCTTATGTTGTACCAGTTATATCACAGCCATGTGCTGGGCTTGTCAAGTTTAAACCATTGTTGCCAACGATACCAGGACTGGATTATAGTGCTACTTGCACCAATACAGAATTGTTATGGACTCTTTCTGTAACGATGCAGCCATCTTTTCAGACTGTCAGACAGACAAGTGAAGAAAAGGAGCTACCCCTACTGCAAATAGGTGGGAGACCAGTTCCGGTGGCAGAGACATATACCAAATTAAAAGACCATCTGCAACTTGTGTGGTTCACTAAGTGATAAGCCACATAGACAATGCAAGGACACTGCTGGACAACAGCAGCATTCCAGCCAGTTTCTGTACACAAATCTGTTTTATGAGAGCAGTGAAGTTAGATCAAACCAATATGCAGAACTGTGAGCTGTGCTGATGGTGCTGAAAGAAACACAAAGTCCTATAGTTCTCTGCACAGACAGCTGGGTCGTGTTGCAAGGCTTAACCACTTGGATGCCGACGTGGAAGCAGAACAACTGGCAAGTCCACGGCAAAGTAATCTGGGGTGACACTGCCCTATGCAACCGTAGGCCTGTGTCCATGGGCCATGTCAATGCCCACACTGGACTAGATGGCAATGAAGTTGTGGATGTACAGGTTCAAAGCAGAACAGTGGCGCTTACCCCTGAAGAGCAAAGAGAACTGTACAATCTGGGAGAATGGGCTCATGTGCAGTGTGGCTGCAGATAAGCAGAAGACCTGTGTGCCTGGATCCAGAGAAAAGGAATTCCCATGACACATTTGATGGCAAAAAACATTGTGGAGAATAGGAAGAGGTCAGCTGGTGAATTTCAAAGAAAGGCCAATTGAAGACATGAGCTCTATATACAGAGGAAAACGAGCAGGACAGGTATGGCAGATTGTATTGGCCCTGTGCCCACTGGACGTGAGGAAGTCAAATTCTGCTGCACTGCGGTGGACACCTACTCTTTGGTGCTTGTCGCTCACCCTCTGTACATGCTAATACACATGCCCACAGCCTTGATGGTGTGTAATTCATTCCAGACATAGCACTGATTATGCAAAGACTTGTGAGCTATGAAGGAGCTGATGTTACATTACAGCAAGCCCTATTTCAAACCATGGACAGAGACAATGCAGAAAACTGTCATGTTTGACAAAGACAAAGATCTTTGAGACATTTGAGAAACTTTAAACAAACACAGCACGGAGTACACTGGATGGTCATTTGTATTTCTTACTATCCACAAAGCTGCCAGTGTGAATGAGTGAATGTTTTGTTTAGGGAACTGAAAAGTTCAATGTTATATATAGATTAGATATTAAAGTAGGATGTATATCTGTTTATTACAGTAGCAGCTGATTAAAGAAAATGTTTATTCTGTTTGTTTAGTAAGATTTAACAAGGGTTAAGGTGTATATTTTGCCATTTATGTAGAAAATTATATCTATAGGACTGATGTATTATGTTGAATTAGATATTGAGACTCACCCTGTTTCTTCCATCTTTCATGATGTATTATCAAGAAAGATGAAGTCCCTCATGTTTATCCTGGGTTTGTAATACCAGAGCTTTCTTGTCTACTATATCAGAGACTGCATTACCAAGTGCCCAATGACAACAGGGGAAGACTGTTAAATTGCATGGGATCTCCCTTAGTGCAGGGTGGGGAGATATTGACTTTCCATCAGACTTTTACAACAACTGGAATCTGGTGTGATCTCACACAGGACAAATTCAGATACCACCAAGGATTCAATACAGTATGTCCAAGTGTCAGATGATTGTGTTTGTACATGTATTGTGAAAAGCCAAAGAATGGTTAAATAATGTAATGGTAATGTTAACACAAGGGGGTTAACACAAGGGAGTTTTACACTCAACATAATGCACACAGGTATTTGTTATATGTTTCCTGATAATGTGTATTACTAGTGGTAGAAAGGTGATAAATGAATGAATGCCTTCTACATCATAAAACCAAGGGTGGATTGTAATGGGAGTGCAGTAAATGGCTGCTGAAAGCCATTTTGTGTGCAGTGATTTGATAAATGTATCGGGCATTAGATAATGGTCTGACATTAGGAGGTTGTCAGACATTGCATAAGGTGTTTTTGACAGAGAGAAGAAAGGACAAAGGGCCTGATTCAGAGCCGCTCGCTAGATGCGATCGCTTGCACGATGTGTATGCAAATTGCATAGGCAGTGCTATTACACAGCAATGCATTAGCAGTATTTCTTAGAGAGCAATCACATAGTGTATGCAGACACCCACCAGCTTGTTTTAAGATGCCCACTTGTGCACGTCATGTCCAGGAAGTGTATGCAACCATCGGTACATCGGATGCTATCACAGCGCTTGAGGTTGACCATACCCTGCTGCAAGCACTTCAGTGTAAAAATAAGCCAGGTGAGGTGTCCTATGATGCTGTCTTTTATTTATGCACACCTCCAAAACACCATTGAGATGCTCAGGCATGCCTGCATTTGCACCTCCACTCCCCTGTTTTTAATGGCCAACCCCTGTTACCACCTACAAACGGCTATCCCTGTCACTCGCTCTGCTGGGCTGTCTATGCGCAGCGAGCAGATGCATTGTGAACTTTTGATAAGGTATACGCATGCGCACTGCAATGCATACACATGCGCACAATGCATACACACTGCACACCATCGGCAGCAGCGAGAGTATGCATCTTAGCGAGCAGGTCTGAATGAGCTCCAAAGTTCACTGGTACCAGACATACTTAGGGCCTGATTCAGACCCACTCGCGGCATCCAACTCAGAATCTCAGAATCAGGCCCAATGAGGAAGGAGTATCCCGCCCTCCTCCTCAGACCCTGCCACCTCAACAGATCCATCCCCATTACCAGAAATTTCCCGGGCTGGTTTTCCATCTCAATCCGCCTCTGAATACAGCACCTGCCAGTGGCTTCTATCACTGCACAGAAGATGCTCTCTACTGAAGGAATATTGAAGCAGATTGAAGCCTCAGATAGTTGCTAACATTTAAATGTGCTGTCGATTATTCACAGGTACTGTACCAACCAAAGGAGTTGGACATTAACTGAACGAAAACGTTAGTGTGTACATACAATTTTTATATTGCCCTAGCAGACAATCAGTGACTGTAAATAGACTGTTTTTTCTTCAATACATTAAAGTATGTTACTACCTCTGCGAGTACTCACATGGATATTGTAACCATTGAAGTTTTATAACTTAATGTTTCTATTTATGTGTTGGATCTTGTTCCAGCATATTTTAGAAGTGTTTTATTAGATACATATGTATGTGTTACTAATAAATAATATAATTTTTATATGAAGCTGTTTTACTATTCATTTATGAAGCACACGCCAGCGTGATCATTTTACAAATATACATCTCTGAATTAGGGCCACTGTGCATGTGTTTGTATGGTAGTGTCAGACTGAACTTTCTTTCCAGTTAGCACTTTAATAGTATCAGTGTGACAGCACATTTGCCATAGAGACCAATCACAATTAGTTCCAGTGATACTAACCTGGCCCCTCTTCATGGTACAGTAAGTGCATACCCTTAAGATGGCTTTTTTTGTTTTTGCTGTAGAAGTCTTAGAAAATGTCTTTGAAGGTTTGTGAATAATAATGTCTTCCAGAATCAGCTCACAGCTGGCTGCCCCCGACCATTTCACCGGTGAAGTAGGCAAACAGGGCGGCTTGATGGCATGATTCACCAAAGGGAGCAGCCGAAAACTCTACATCTATGGTGTTATTAAAGAGTGACATGGTTTTGTTCTGTCTCCATGTTTTTATAAATTGTGATGCTAGGTGCAATTTAACTATGTACAAGAGAATGATATTGTGCTCTAAATAATGGTGTATTCACCTAGCTCTTGGATTATCTCCACCTCTGATATTCCAGATTTCCTGCACTACTTGTCATAGTAACCAACTTTCCCTACTCTCCAAAAAATGTCCCATTTACTGGTTTGTCAATGGAAATATTTGTCCCTTAACAGAACTGACCAATCACACAATAAAACATATCTCTTACTGCATGTTAAATATAATTCTTACATTATATTACTTTCTAGGATGAATACAATAATCTTTTTAAAGAGCAATAATAAAAATGTAAAGAAGTTATAATAAAATCCATGTCCTTCAAGACTGTTTGAGCTTCTTATGTTCTTATGACCTTATACACATTGGCTAATACATCAAATTATTTTATAATGTTGTCATCTTTGTATTGTCACACATACAACTGAGGCTAATTCTATATATTAGTCTGAAGCCATAGCGCAAGTAACAGCCAGTGTCATGCTTCTTTTGTATTCTCTTCTAATTCTTCTGTTTCTTTGTCTTCTTTAGGTCCTGTCAGCTCTTTGTCAGTGTCAGGAGCAGGGAGCAAGAACATATGAGCAGTCCCCAGGTTCATCATGAGGATGCTGGGTGTATCTTCAACTGTGAGCTGGGCATAAGTAACACTGAGGCAGCATCTCTGGCAACCCTTGCACATGGGTGGCGTAGCCTGTCCCATTGCCTTCAGTATGACCCTGGTAACAGCAGATTAAAACAAAAATAGCTCATAATAAAGCTTTTCTACTGTCATGTAAGCATGTTTGCTCTTAGGAAAAACAACACAGTGCTGCATTGTACTAAAACAATATAAAGATTTGTAGTTCTTCTCCCAGGCAGTAAAAGCTGTGATTGTTGGAAATTTGTAATTTTACTTGTTTACCATACTCAGAGGTATAAATGCCTGGAACACTAGTTATTTTAAACACATATATTCATTGATTTTTTAAACTGATGCAATATTGTTGTAATTTTATGCCTGACTGATCTTACATTGAATTGTAGAAACACCACTTATGTGATGTTTTGATTTCAGCTCTGGTGTTCCATAAATGATTTCCCACGATGCAATGCGCAGTGATAAGTTCTGGAAACTGCTGCATGAAAGAGTTAATCGCAATTACGGAAAGGATTTCCAAGGCCATAATGCAGAAGAACAATAGAACCACACATAACTAAAGTAATTATGAAATGATTTGTAGCCAGTAAAGCTTTGAACTTAATGAGATGATGAAATACACAGATTCTTTAAAAGGCCATTATAATTAGTGGCTCCACATAGATTTCAATCTGCCAATTATAATTTATTAGTAAATGTAGATATATTTTTGTTTACAGTGTTAGGAAACTGCATTCCTGGAGGTAAAACCATAGGTATTTCTGTTATGTGTGAGCTGTGAATGGCTTGTTATTGTAGTGAGAGAAAATTCCACAATACCTCCATATAGTTGCAGGCAATGTAGAAACTGTTTCATCTCCAGCTACAGATATTGCACAAAATGGGAAGCAAGAGTGGAATTTTTATTGCACATTATTCATTGTTGCCAACATTTAAACACATTTCCAGGGTCTAATTCTACTTTTATGGTGGTAACCATCAAATCTTCATGATATACAGAGAACAATTATATGGCGGATTATTTCAGATATATTTTTGACAACTGGAGCTGATATGGCATGGAAGCCCTTTTTAAAGATCATGTGAATGCATTAGCCCTGTTTGGAGCCAAAGGTAAAGCCAATCTATATCTTATACTGGTGTTGGATTCTGGCATCAGAGGACTTTAAAATATCTCTGGAGATCTCCACAGATTGTTAGGCATAGTTATCCTATTAGCAAATGCCTGCAAGTTGGCAGATACATGGCAGATATGAATAAGGAGGTTAGTCCACATGTTGATTCCATACTAGAGTAGGTTTTTTTGAATATAAGATGATACACAGAAGACTAACAGCAGTCAATATAAGGTATCAGTCTCTCTTGGGCTAAGTATTGTACAGCTGTCAAGCACTGTGATGCTCCAATAATACAGTGACAGTCTTGTGCACATGCAGATCCTTTTATAGAGCCAAGTAAACAAGTCTTACACCTGAAGTCTAATCAGTCTGACCTTTAAGTCTGGTGACTCAGACATGTAATGTTATTAAGACTGATGAGTCATGTACAATAACACACAGTTAAAAGACAGCACATAGCGATTAACCAATTAACTACATATCAACATGGCAGACATTATCATTGACTGTATTTAGGGCTTTATTCAGAGGCGGCCGTACGGTCTACAACCGCACGGCCACCTCGATGTTTGTCTAGTGCGCATGCGCACGAGGGAGCCGGCTCCTTCGTGCGCATGCGTGAGACCCGCTACGACCGACAGCGCCGGTCATAGCGGGTCTCTTTCCAAAGGGGGCGAGCTGTCGATGTTGATTGACAGCTCGCCCCGTTTGGAAGGCGGGCCGGGGGGGTGGCAGCCCAAACGGAGGCATTCCCATGGGAATGCCTGCCGTTTGGGGGAGGCCCCACTGACATCACTAGTGATGTCAGTGGAGAGCTTCCGGTTCTGACAGAGCCAGAAGCTCTCCGGGGCTTACGACAAGCGAGACCCTACCCTAGGGTCTCATTGTAGGTCGCGATGGTCAATGACCATCGTGACCATCCCCCTAGTGGTCGTTAGGCTGTGGGTTAACACCCACAGCTCTAACGACCGAAACAGAGGCGGCCGGTCAGGATGCAAGCGGCCGCCCAGTTTCTGAGCGACCGCTTGCATCCTCCGACCGCCTCTGAATGAGGGCCTTAGTCTCTTGTTCTACAGACTAATTATTTACTTTATTGTTTATCAATTCAACACACATACAAATGGGCGGTCAACCTTCAGATGTCTTTAATGTGTTCGCTTGTATATGCCCCATTCTATGAGTACCACTTTCTCTAAGTACATTACTTTTTCTGTCAAACTATGTTTGTGCTTTTTAACCATGTCTTTGTATCACAAAGTAAAGATATTTTTGGTTGCCTTGGATATCACACAGAGTAGCTCTCTGCATACTTCAATTAAAAAGTAGGCATCCATGTGTACCTAATTCACACTTAGGAAGGAACAAGTCCTGACTGCACAACCCCTTCCATTACATGATCTAAGCTTTCCAATCCCTGCAGATGTTGCTGTCTGGGTCAGCAAATGCATGCACTACCCTATAAAGATAGATGTACATGTGAAAAGTAAGGGATGTGATGTCACAAAAAACATGTTTCTTTGTAAGGGTATATTAAGTTGATTATAATGTATAGCAGTTTATGTACAATGTACAAAGTTGAGCTGTGTGGTTACTTAGAACTGGGAACTGTAGGCACACACCAGCAGGTGATTCAAACTATAAACAGCCCAGCTACTTAACAAGTGATGTTGGTTTATTGAGAGATAGCAGGTACAGCCTCACTGTTATATGCACACTATTGATAGGGCAGAGCTTGAGCGAAGCGGGGGTTCTATACAGCTCACCAGCTGGAGAGTGTATGCTGCAAATGGGTAGTGGTGCAGGATGCTGGAACAGTATTATATGCAGGTATTAACCAGGTATCTCATAGAAGCTAAGTAGGAGACTTCTGTCTCCCACCATGTCACTCTACACAAAAAAGACAAGATGACCCCTACACATGCTCATTAGTGACCTCGGAGGCCACTTTGGGACAGGGTAGGAAGCCTCCCTGGAGGGACAGGAAGACTAGGATCTGACCTCTTTGAACACACATTACCTGTTAGGCTTAAGAATCTTACAGACTTGGAGACAGAAATTGTCACTATTGTTCAGCAAACATACATTGAAGCAATATTAGCAGAGTACAATATGTCAGATGCAAAACCAATAAATAGTCCAAATGACAAAGGCATTAAACTGACCAATACCATGTCACCAAGTAGAGATATAGGACATGAAGAAGGTTCCATATTAAGGTGCAATTGGGAGTTTAATGTATACCAGTGTAGGAACTCAACCAGATATCACAAGTGCAGTGAGCTGGGTGAGCCAATTTGCCATTAATCCTGGAAAGCAACATTTGACTGCAATTAAGAGAATCTTCAAGTGCCTGGAAGGTTCACATTTCTTAAGATTACAGTTTACCTAGTCTGGAAATTCTATGCTAAAACCTTTCTATGATGCTGACTGGGAATCAGATGAGGAGAATGTTCATATACAGGATATCTATTTGTGTTGGGAGGTGCAGCTATCAGTTGGTCAAGTAGAAAGCAATACGCTGTAGCCCTATCCAGCACTGAGGCATATGGCATTTACAGAAACAGCTAAGGAAACATTATACCTTAAAGGGACTTTGGGCCTGATTCAGAGCTGAACGCTCTGACCAGAGCGCTCGCTCTGAATCAGGGCCCTCCTACCTGTTTTTGGAGCGTCCTCAGGGACGCTCGCATAGCTGTGGGTTACCACCCACAGCTTATGCGAGCATCCATGATGATGGTCGCGATGGTCAAAGACCATCGCGACCATCGGGCTTGCGACGAGACCCTGCGGTAGGGTCTCGCTGCTGCAAACCCAGGAGTGAATTTGGCTCTATCAGAGCCAAAGTCACTCCCACTGACATCATTACTGATGGCACAGTACTGATGGTGTGTTTACTTTCACTTTCTGCCTGAGCCGAGGCTGAGCACTGAGCACCTGCAGAGGAAGCCATACAACATGCGCGGAGCTGCAGGACCCTAAAGGTAAGAGCTGGATGAGGGGATGTAGATACATATGGGGAGTGGGGGCTGATGACACTGCTGTGGGAGGGGGGAGAAAAAAAACATGGGGAGTGGGGGCTTAGGGAGCTAATGATACTGCTATGGGAGGGCAGATATAGAGAGGTAGAGATATATTTATTTTTTAGAGATAGATGGAGATATATATATATATATATATATATGCTCAGGGAACTGATAACACTTATGGGGAGGGAGGGGAGGCAGAGACAAGGGAGTGTGGGAACTCAGGGCTGATGACCCTGCTATTGGGGGAGAGTAGGAGGCAGAGACATATGGCGAGTGGGGGCTCAGATTATGACACTGCTATGGGGGGAGGAAGAGACATTGGGAGTTAGGGCCCAGGGGGGATGGGTGGACACCCATCATCCACATTGCTAAGAAGGAACCCAGTGTGTATGGTGATGGTCACCAAGATAGAAAGAGGTAGGGGATAACAAGCTGCAATCATCGGCTACCATTCCACTTATGTGCTACAACAGCCTACTTGGGTTCCCTGCAAAATTATATACAGAGAGTGTGGTGTGGGGGTCAGCCTGTATTATGAGTGAGGTGTGCTCACTGTGCTGTGTGAGGGGTGCTGTGCTGGCTGAGGGGTGAAGGGTGCTATTCTGTAATCTGTGCTGTGACGGGTACTGTGCTGGCTGCTATGCTGTGAGGGGTACTGTGTTGGGTGATAGATGACGTGCTGTGATCTGTACTGTGCTGGGTGAGGCGTATTGTACTGGGAGTGGGTTGCTCTGCTGAGAGGGTTATTGGCTGAGGGGTGATGGGTGTTGTGATCTGTGCTGGGAAAGTGGTGCTATACTGGGTGAGGGGTGCTGTGCTGTAATCTGTGCTGTGAGTGGAGCTGTGCTGGAAGAGAGGTGTTGGGTGAGGGGTGCTCTGCTGTAATCTATACTGTGAGGTGTGCTGTGAGGGGTGCTGTGCTGGATGAGGGGTGCTGTAATCTATACTGTGCGGTAATCTGTGCTGTGAGTGGAGCTGTGCTGGGAGAGAGGTGTTGGTTGAGGGGTGCTGTGCTGTAATCTATACTGTGAGGGGTACTGTAATGGGTACTGTGCTGGGTGACTGGTGCTGTGCTGGGTGAGGGATGCTGTAATCTGTACTGTCAGGGATAGTGTGTTGGGTGCTTGCTGTAATCTGTGCTGTGAGGAGAGTGGTGCTGGGTGAGGGGTGCTGTGCAGTGAGGGCAGAGCAGTGCTGTGAGGGGAGAATGTGCCCTTTAGAATGTCTTCTGAGGTGGGGGTATAAGGAAATTTCCCCTAACAACTGTTCCTTTTTTCTTTAGTTATACCGTGTTTCCCCGATAATAAGACCTACCCTGAAAATAAGCCCTACCCTTACTTTTGTAGCCCGGTCTAAAATAAGCCCTACCCCGAAAATAAGACCTACCTTAATCTCTTTTTTAGCTGGGAACGCTGCAGAGACCAGCGTTCCCAGTCATGCAGTGCGCGGGTGACATCATGATGTCACCCGCGCGCTGAGGATCCTGTGAGGCCGCGCCTGCTGGATCATGTTAGATCCAGTCAGCGCGCAAGTGAGAGGGACATCCCGGACGGCGGCGACTCAGGTAAGTACCGTACTGTACTGGTGGGGGATCAATTACAGGGGGGCTTGCACTGCAATAAGGGGGTCTGCATAAAGGACGCTGCTACAGGGGGAGGCCTGCATAAGGGGCACTTCTACACAAGGGAGGCTGCATAAGGGGCACTGCTACAGGGGGGGCCTGCATAGGGGGCACTGCTACAGGGGGGGCCTGCATAAGGGGCACTGCTACAGGGGGGGCCTGCATAAGGGGCACTGCTACAGGGGGGGCCTGCATAAGGGGCACTGCTGTCAATGTTAGTTAAAATAAGACCTACCCCGAATATAAACCCTATGGTGTTTTTTGGAACCAAAAAAAAAATAAGACAGTGTCTTATTATCGGGGAAACACGGTAGCAGTGTGCTGGAGGGGAGAGCCTGGGATTATCTGCTGGGGGCACCAGCCAAAATCTTGCCTAGGGCACCTAATTGGTGCACTGTTATGAATCTTGTTCGTATTAAAATAATAAAAAAAGTTGACCGTACTTGTGTTTTTGTATTTATACAAGTTTATGGATATAGTTATGAAAGATAACACTATATTGTTTTATTGCAACTTACATTTATTCACATATCGTAAATAGTATAGGACTTATGCCTAATTTCAAAACCTATCTTTCATATCATAAACTGCCTCTTATTGGTGACATGGCTTTTGTGATTTTTGTGCCTTTGCCAATGGAAGTACAAACTAGTTTTGCATCTGTTAGTGCTTCGATATATCCTTGTTGATCAATTGTGAGTTTCTGCATTCAAGTTTTGTAAAATTCTCAAGCCTAACAGGTGATGTGCAGGCCCTATGGTTGCTATGGGCAACATCTTTCACTTCTAAATATGCTCACTTTAGTAAATTTACCCCTTAATGTCCATTTTGTGACATATGAATCACTTGTACTTAGGCTTTTACAGCTTAGTATCCTTTGTGAGCAAAGCAGAGCTCTCAGCATTTGTCTCAACCGGTATGAGTTCTTAAAACTACAGCAGCTTGGCCCTTACAACCTCCTTTGACAGCTTGGTAGCAGAGGACTCCAAAAGTCACCACTAAGAAACCAAACTCAAGCGTCAGAATTTGCAGCATCACCACTGCAACCTCCTCTTCATCCACCTGGACCCCTACATATATCAATTACATAGCCAAAGTTAACTTCTTGTGAATGTACTTGTTCACATCACTGCATGCACTCAGTTTGGTACCATACAGTGTACACCTCAGGTTTACACTGATCACACCTTTATCTTCATATGCTGCCTGCAGGGCGATCTACATGTCGTATTCTAACACTATCTTGTGAATTATGGAATACACATGCTGTTCCACAGGTAGGCCAATGGTTCTCATTGTTCTATCCACTTCATCAGGATTTGGATAGACCTCTGGATCATTTGTGATCTTCCACAACTTTTCCCACTTTAGTTGCATTTCCTTTGTTAATTTCCATGTGGCAGAATTTTCTGAGCCGCTCAGTCTTACAAAGCTCATGCTGGCCCCTGGACTGTACTTTTTGTACCTTAATTCAAATAAAAAGGACTTTTCTGTGTTCTTCACACTCGTGGTGCTGGGCCCATAACCGATTGGTAAAACCTATCTGGTTGCTGTAGGTGTCAGCGGAACGTGAAATGGATGTTAGTCCACACAGATGTCCTTAACCAGTATGATAGTTTATTAGTAACAGCGGTAAACACTGAGTTATTGCGGTGATAGCAGTAGACAGTAATAACAAGTCTCTGATGGGAGCTATATACTGTACTTACGTATAACACTGTGACAGTCTAAGACAGTGATGCGAACAGAGTTTGCGCATGCTCATAAAGGCATGGTGATGTCACCGCAGCAGTGCGTTGTTACCTTGGAGGAGACCGCGTAGGAGAGCTCCCCTCTCCAAAAATGTAAATGTCGACCTTTTAAGCTGTTGACATTTTGACCATGACGGGATGTCAGTCGACATTTTGGTGTCAACCTCATGATTGTCTAGGTTTTAACTGTCTAAATTTTAAATACATCCCGATGTTGGCAGCTATGGGAGTTTCATGGATGTTGATGAGTTTTGAATAATAGATTATGTTAAACATTATATAGGTGTGGTTTGATTTTGTATGACCACAATTTTTCTACCCACAATTCACCCTCCATGCACAATGTTGAATATTCCTGGTTTATGTTAATATCCAATAGTGTTCATTTGCTCTTTAAATTGTGTTTAGTTTTACTCAGTGAATGTCCCCAAGACCTGGTCTTTAACTCAACTTTTTATTGGAGTCACCTATTTTTAATTTTATATGGCATACCGAGAACAATTTATAAGCATACAATCAGCACTCCTATCACAAAATGATGCAATAAATAAATGTCAAACCAATGTAAGATTGCTGCTTAGTAAGTAAAGGTTCACATAGCTGTATCAACTAAATCTAATTCTAAACTCAACAGCACAAATGTTACTGGCACTGGTCCAGACAGACGGCGCAGACTGTTTGCATAATGTACCCCCTGTCGCCGGGCCAATATACATAGTAATTTTTTTTTTTACTATTTCATACTAAAAACCCTATCATAGTAAAAATCAACTACCTTAGAACAAGAAATATGTTATACATTTTAATACATGCGAAAAAATAGAACAAATGAGGATGTTGATTAAAGGAATAAGATAATTAGTTTCCAATGTAATAGCATTACTAAGGATATAGTAAATTAGTGTCACTAACAGAAACAAACTTATTACTTTGAAAAGTATATTCCAATCTGATTTAAGATCTATCGTGTATCCCGTGCATTGTGTCCCAGATTGGCAAATCTGCCCTACAGCACGGCAGATCTGAAGATGCGATGTACGACGAGCGGGGACGCGCATTTTGATCGTGAGTGGACACTCACGATTTGGCCATATTTTACACGATTTGTCCTCACGATTCAGTGAAATCGGCCAAATCTGGTAAAATATCACTATGTGTGTGGGCAGCTTTAATTTCCATACACAAGGAACAATTCAAAATGCTGGAACAGAGGGCCTGATTCAGACCCGCTCGCGAGAATTCAATATCAGGAGGCCGCCGTTCGGCCCCGAACGGGGATCAGAGTCAGGCGGGGAACACCCGAACAGGGTTCAGGTGGACTCTGAGCCTCTATGTTCACAGTGGTTCGGATTCCACAGAATCCGGACCACTCATCTCTAGTTTTGAATCAACATAGCTGGAAAATCTAACACTAATAGGGATCAAATGATTAGCAGTGGAGTAACAAGGGTGGGCCGAGTTTGCACTTGTGTTTAAGGAATACTTTAAATGATCTCCATAAATAAAAATATGTAGAAAGTTGTATATGGTACTTTACCACAGATGATAATATGCAACAAGCAGCACATATCCCAAAGAGATTGTATACAGCAGATCCAACAATAGTGCTCAGACCAATGTCCCCCTTGGTGACAAACACACCTGCAAGACAATGACAAATAGCTTTTCACTTGCGACTCAAAATACATATTGCCAGCAAAGGGAGGGTGGGAGGTGGAGGGGGCAAATCTAATAAGGTTTTGAATAGGGATGTGCACCGGACCATTTTTGCTGGATTTGGATTTGGTTCTAATTCGTCGTCTGGCTTTGGATTTGCCAAACTGCGGTGACTGGCTTTGGATTTGAATTTTTTTACAAAAATTAACAAAAAAAAGCTAAAAATCACATAAATTTGGCTTTTTTTTCTTCCTAGAGCATTATTAACGAAACGCAGGTGATCAGGACCGTTCCAACACTGTTTTGAGGGTGTGTATAAATTACCCATGTGTTATTGCTCACGGCAGGAGAGCCCTCTGCGTATCTGGAGACCCGCTGTGTCTGCGACAGGTTAGACCTACTCAGCAGTAGCCTTGTCTGATCTGCATTCAAGGTTTCCGATTATGTGCGTGAGCGGCGGATGCAAGATGCTTTCAGTATGTGTCTCTATGCACTGGACGGCAGGGGGAGTAATTCGCTTATTTTCGCAAATGCAATCCACGTGTGATCGCAACTGCTTTTGCATTTGTATACAAACACGAATCAGGCCCAGTGTGCCCTGCACTTTACCTCGCACAGTGTGCCCTGCACTTTACCTCGCACAGCGTGCCCTGCACTTTACCTCGCACAGCGTGCTGATAAAAAGACATTAAAGACAGATTGTATGAATCTTTTTGGCTTTTTTGGATCGGTTTGGGCTTGTTTTTCACTCAATTAGTTGCTTTTCATTTCAGAGTTGGCAACATTCTCCCTGCGCTTGCGTGGGTTTCCTCCGGGTACTCCGGTTTCCTCTCACACTCCAAAAATATACTGATAGGTTAATTGGCTCCAAAACATAAAAAAAATTAACCCTAGTGTGTATGTGTGTGATAGGGAACATAGATTGTAAGCTCCACTGGGGCAGGGACTGATGTGAATGGCCAACTATTCTCTGTAAAGCGCTGCGGAATATGTGTGCGCTATATAAATAACTGGTAATAATAATAATGTTATACTGGATGAATATTTCACAAGCAAACTACATTGCTACAAACATGGGGGTTAGTGAATGTAGTGTATGCCAGCAGTAAACCAAATATTTGTAAATTAATAAAAACAAAAACCTAGAAAACAGAAAAGGAACTATGTGGATATAGTTTAATTTTTTGTCTTCCTGTAAAACAAATCTAAATATCTACCATAATTATTCATAATAAATAATTTGAAGACCCTAAAACAAAACTAGTGAGAAACATTATCACATCGCTGCAAGTGATTATGGGTCTGATTCATATTTGTGAATAATGGGCCTCATTCACTACCGATTGCAACTGCGATTACACATGCAAAACGGCCGATTGTTGCGTTCTGCGCATGCAGCGCAGTGCGCGAACACTCCACTGTGATCGGGACTGCAATCACAGTGACTATGCAGATCCATCACAGAGTGATTGACAGGACACACCGTTTGGGGGTGGTGACGGGGGGGGGTGGTTGGCGATACGCAGGCATGGCAGTGCGTTTGAACGGTGTACAGTTGGGAAGCCGGCAGACCTAATCCCGACAGCTGGCTTCCCGACTGCTTAATCCCGGCGAGGGTTAAATGACAGGCATCTAAATCTAGAAGCCTGTCATTTTACCGACGCCGGAAGACCGGCGCCCGTCATCCCGATCGAAGTGATGCTGGGCGCTGAGCGCGGACAGCTGCGGGTTAGGAGAGGGTTAGGTTTAGGGCTCCTGGGGGGGACTTAGGGTTAGGCACCCCCTCGGGAGGTTAGCGTTAGGCTAGGGGGAGGGAGGGTTAGGCACCCCCGGGGGGAACTTAGGGTTAGGCACCCCCCAGGGTTTTGGCGGCGGGGAAGGGAGAGTTAGGTTTAGGCACTTAGAGGGGGATTACAGGTTAGGCACTGTGGGGGAAGGGTAGAGTTAGGCACCCCTAAAATAGAGTTAGGGTTAGGGGGTAGAATAGGTTAGTGAATACTTACCTTTAGGACGATCGGGCAGCCGCTGTCGGGATTTGAACTGCCGGCCAGGGGTCCGGCGGTAAATCATACTGATTCCATTTGAATGCTGTTGCATGGGCATGCATAAATTATCCATTGCAATGCCAATGCGCAGCTTGGGCTTTCGTGCGATGAAGTTAGCAATTTCTGAGTAAGGTCAAAGCTTATGCAAGTGTGCGTGAGGCTGAGATGGTACTCGATGATACCGGGGATTGCAGATGTGTGTAAGTAGGTGTCCTTATGTTGTGCTGCGATGGCATAGTGATTGCAGAGGATTAGCTTATCTTTGCGGTGAGACTGCGTGTGTAATTACTATTGCAATATTGAGAATCAGGCCCAGAGTAAGATACAGCAAGTAACTGTGCATCTGGGTAAAACCATGTTGCAATACAAGGGGTGCAAATACATAATTTTTTTGCATGAGGGGTAAACACTGGCTGCTTTTGCATGTAGCCCACAAATGCTGGACACTTTTTTACACTGCAATTTAGATGTCAGTTTGGACACACCCCTCCCAAATCTAAATCTCTGCTCATTTTACATCTGCCTCACCTGCAGTGCAGCATGGTTATAACAAGATGCACAGTTACTTGCTCTTTATTTAGCTAGGTAAACACTATACAGTAATAGAGGTTTCCAAACTCTGGGCCTGATTCAGAGCCGGACGCTATTTGCGGTCGTTCGTCCAGAAAATAGGGGTGGCTATTCAAATGAACCGTTCGCTCTTTGCGGTCTGTTCACGCCTCTATGTCTGAGCGAGCGAACAAAACTTGCGGTCGTTTTTAGAAAAAATACGCCCCCTGGCCGCTCGCATCCTACGTCATGTCCGCTATTTATTAGATTAATCGAGTACATCGACCAGCGTATGAACTGCTCACTATTCTTGTGGTTGGTTTTTGCTACCACAATCTTGCGAGCAGTTCTGGCTATAAAATAACTCAGTGACGTGGTCAATGACGCTGCTGTATTAATTATGCACACCCTTAAAACGCCCATTTTGACCTTTAAGCACGCCTGCGTTCGGATCTCCACTCCCCGTTTTCAAGCACCTTCCCCTGTTACCACCCACATACGCCTCATTCTGTCACTCAAAATAGCAGGCATTCGCTATTTAGCGAACAAACGATTTTCAGCCGCACTGACTGGTTCGCGCATGTGTATTACGATCCGTACGCATGCGCAGTTGGGCAAACATCGCTCGGAGCGAACGAGCGGCCGCTTACGAGTGGCTCTGAATCAGGCCCTCTGTCCTCTGGGCACCCTAACAGTCCCAGGTTTTAAGGATATCCATGTCTGACCACAGGTGACTAAATTAGTACCTCAGTCAATTTGATTTAACCACCTTTGCTCAACCATGGCTATGTCTAAAACCTGAACTGTTGGGGTGCCTTGAGGACTGCGTTTTGGAACTGCTGCACTATACAATTATTGGGCTGATTTGTCAATAATCAGGTGATAGTCCTCATTCAATGTATAGTGTGTATGAACGATCGTTTCAGCATTTTACCTATAAATTGGTTAGAAAACATCACAAACGCATTTCTTCGATTATCCAATCTGTCAGTCAAGACAGAAAATCTTGGCCTTAATTTTCCTATATACAACAGTGTGTGTGCATTCTGAATAATCTGCCCTTATTTGCTATCACGATGTCATCCTCCTTCTGGGTGAACATATACAGTTCAGTGTGGTACGGCGGAAAATTTGTAGCTTCTAATAAAAAATTACATAATGTGTAGCAAGATATCGGGGCTTTCAATTTGTCGCCCCGATCAAAGAAATCTGACAGTGTGTACCTAGCTTTACTCTATTCCTAAATCTGAATCAGGCCCTATGTCAGCACAACTTCTCCAGGTTTGGAGAAAAACATGAAACTGTTTTATATTAGTGAAACCCGGCCCATAGCATTTCAGACTTTCACTTTCCTTTCCTTCAGTAATTGCTGGGATCAGATTGTCACCAATACATTCTGCCAGGCTTGTTTTTTCAGGTGTGTTGCTACTATACAACAAGCCTGAAGTGGAAACGCTGAGTGCTGAAAACTGTTCTATATTGTCATATTAAACCAGCTGTACTTAATTCTTATTTTTTTAAACGAGACCATTTAGAAGGCGGTATGAAAGTGTTTTGAATCCAAATAGACGATTAGAAACTGGCCATTTTAGCTCAGTTATTTCTTGTAAAATATATAACATGTTTACAGGGCTCTGGTGCTTTTCCCATAAAATAGGCACCTGTGTTTGCAGTTACATTTGGGCAATAATAAAGAATTGTGGAACTTTTACAAAGAGGTGCTGTATAGGGGCTACACACTGTCACTACTCAAATATATAAAGAAGAGGGTATGTAGCCAAAATGCATTTACAATGTCGACATTTATAGTGTCTATATCAAAGTGTCCAAAGTTATGTCCACATGGTTAAAATGTTGAAATTGAACATGCCAGAGTGTGCAGCATTTTGGCATGTTCACAATGTCGACATGTGAAACGCTGTCATACTGCAAGGACTGGCATCGGTCAGTTAGGGTTAGGATGCAGGAGTGAAGGTTTGAGTTAGGCACTAGAGGGAGGGTTAGGGCTGGATCTGCCAGAAGCCTCAACAGATGACCGCTGGACCCAGAAGACATCACTGGAGCCACTGGATCTGCCATACCAGGTAAGTCACTGGTACACCACAGGGCTGTTTTGCTGACAGTTTAATCATGGCAACATTTCATCAGTGTCGACATGATAAATGATGACATTGCGAGTGAGTCAATGTCGACATGCTGCACATCCCTTCCTCATTCTCTTCTTCTCCCCTGCCATGATCACAGGCACAGGGGGGACCAGAGATTAGAAATAGAATAGCAAAATATACATTTTACTTACCTTGGATGGAGCAATGGACCTCATTCAGAGTCTCTCGCTAGGGCACGCTAGCTCGCTGGGAGCGATAATCGCACATCTGCGCATGCGTATATTTCGCAGTGCGAGTGAACAATTCATTCATTGCGATCTGATTTTGCTAGCTCGCAAGCCACTTTCAGGTCGCTGCTTTGAGTGACAGATAGTGCCGTTTGTGGGTGGTAACAGGGGAAGGTGCTTGTGAACGGGGGTGTGGATGTGCGAACGCAGGCATGTCTGACCGTCAGAACGGCGTTTAATAGGTGTGCGTAATTAGCAAAGTAGCGTTATTGCACACGTGACTTGCTTGTTTTTTAGCCTGAACTGCTCGCAGTGCTTGGGGTAGGTTAGGTCAACCCCAAGTGCTGCGAGCAGCTCCGATGGCCCTCGATGTTCACGATTAATCAGACTCTTCCCGGAGATGATGTGTGCTGCGAGTGACAGGTGGGAGGTTTTATAGTCCAGCGTACGCTAACTGCCGTCGCTCACTAAGACATAGAGGGCGTCCTTACAGCGCAAAGAGCGATCGCTTAATTTGCATACCTGGCCCCTTTTTGCAAGCGAGCGATCGCATCTTGCGAGAGACTCTGAATGAGGTCCAATGTCTTTTATCTTCAGCTCATCATACAAAGCAAAGAGTGGTGAGAAATTCTCATCACAGCCTCATCTGAAATGCAGATTGTGATAAATAGGCCCCTTAGTGAGACCATCGCGACCATCATCCTGCACGCTCGTATATGCTGTGGGTGGTGACCCACAGCCATACGAGCATCCAGGAGGACGCTCCATAATTATGGAGGTGGGCCCTGATTCAGAGCGAGCGCTCTGGTCAGAGTGTCCGGCTCTGAATCAGGGCCAATGACCATTGATCTCATCACTAGTTGCATCTTTCTCAGTGTATGTACTGTAACGAGATGCCCTGCAACAGATATATATATATATATAAATATATATATATATATATATGTAACCAAGTACTATACACAGCGCTACATCCAAAGTATTCTGAATGTCCACAAATTTCTATAAATCTTGTTCCTCTTCAAGTACACTTCCCCGCATAAAGGTGGCAGCTGGATGTTCCCCAAGGTGGACCGTTGTTGAGATGTCCAAACGTTTTATGAAAAACAAAAATGAGAACAAAAGCGCCTTATAGTGTAGTAGTATTGAACTACAGGATTCTTTCAAAGAACTACATATATATGCGTACCCTTAGAATTATATGTAAAGGCATATAGAAGGTTTCTTGGATCTCCTCATCAGTTTTTCTTTCTTGACAGTCCCTCTTATTTACTACCCTTCAGGTCTCTCGTATTAATTAGTTTGTAGTCAGATCAATATAATGGGAAAAAAGAAATTTTCATGGTGTAGTACTATTAAAAAATGTATTCCACACACCACACACAGTAAACATATAGAAAACACAATTACAATTTAAAAAGTTCTTTAAGAGCTTATCTCAAGTGGCTGTACTTAGCCAGGTCAGGTATCTGCGTCACCATGTCACTTCCTCTCTACGCGTTTCACCTCTTACGCTTTTCCGGCTGGGCTTCCTCAGGAGAATATCCCTAGGTGTTTCTGGTCGATATTTATACTTTAATGTTCCTAATTGAATGCCCATTTTTGGCATTTTCGGAATCGCCATTGTTGAGTCTAATGCGCATGCGCAACTTTCTTATACCGCGATAGTAAGCGGTGATCATATAACAACCATTTTTGTTGTTGGCGCGCATGCGCTCAAGCCTAATATCCTCTGTTACATTAGTGACGGAGCTTACTGCATGACGCTTAGCCGTCATAACACTCGGACTGAAGAACATTATTCCAACTACTGCGCATGCGCAACTTTCAAATATTGCGATATGAAACGGTGATCCTACAGCCACCATCTTTGTCATTGGCGCGCATGCGCTCAGAGCTTGCTATCCTTTGTCACATTGGTGACAGAGCTCGCGGCATACTGCCTACCCGTCATTGCATTCAACCTTGAAAACATTTACATACTATGCTTTATTAGCCTCTCTCTGTCTCTTCCAGCGGCCATTTATTTATATATTGATAATCCCGTTATGCCGCCATTTTGGAGAGGACTTTTTATGTAAAACATAGAAAACTCTCATGTTCTTATCAGTCATTATAATTTACCTAATACCTAATAGCTTTATATATTTGACACTTTAAATGCTAATCTATATCAACCAGAATTAGATTACCAGACATTAGTCACCATATCAAAAGTAATTACCTACATTTAACCATAATCCATACATTAACATAATTACCATAAAAAATAGATAGACATATATACACACACCATCATAATAGACCATATGTTAAGCTTACTTAAATGATTAATAACAATAATGTAATATCAATACAGTGCTCCCAATTCCTTATATAATATCTTCAAAATATATAAATATATACTTCCTTTTAAAACCACAATTTACATAAAATTCATATAAAAAAAAATCTCTGTTGCATATAAATAAAAATATAAATTCCAATATTAATATTTAAATAAAACAACAGAGTTCATTAAAGAATCATTAATTCAGAGGAAAGGTGTAATCTCATATGATTCATTCAGCCCATTCGGGGTCAAGGTATTGAGAGTGTAAATCCAATACATTTCCCTCTGTGAGAGTTTTTATATATAACTGTACATATGTGAGAGTTTATATATATATATAACTGTACATATGTAACTTTTATACACTGTCTATCAAGGAAATTGTTTAATCTTTTTTTTAACAAACACTGTAAAGAAAACATCACAACAAATTAAAATATACCTACATAGAATTTTTTTATTAACCAATGCCCATATTACTTTCACTTGAGACAGATGTAAATGGACTGCTATTGAGTTCCATCACCAATCAAGAAGGAAATATAAATGATATAAGCTGTCCATGGCTCCTGGTAACATGTGGAAATCTTGTACCTATCAGGGCCTGCCAGAAACAGCACGAGTCAGGGGAAGTCTGGCAACTCTGTTCTCAGTGAACAAGCACTGGTAACTAGGCCAAGGTATGAGAACATCCTCTCACATGTAAATATTAACAGACTATTGAACAAAATACACATGTAACAACAATTGATCAGCCAGTAGCCATCCCTCACTGTAAGGTAACTTTTCTTCTCCCGATCCTTGTTGGAATTAAGTTAATATAACCACCTGCATGGACCAGCAAGGCCACATATGCTGTGACTGAGGAAATGATCTGTAGGCTAAATGATAAAATTAAGAAATGAAGGGAGGTTGGCTTCCACAAATACAGAGTATGTCATTCTATAAACTCTACACCAAATTTTACCGCATGAGAACCACATTGCTCTCTGAACAGCATCCTGACAGCAAAGTGGGCAGTAGTTAGGAAGAATATTTACTCACATTGTAGGCTTTGTGCGCAATTATGACTTTCCCATATTCTTGCACCCTACTTATATGAATTGAATCAAACTTTACAACAAAGTAATTGATTGAAGTACTATAGTTACCACCACTTAATTTTCTCAATGGTATCTGTGTGGTACCCCAGGTGTTGTAGTGGGCACAGATAGGTTAGGTGTAGATAGTACCTAACATCTGAGATGACATCTAAAGCGGGTCTTCCTTCTACTTTGGCAATTACTCCACAAGCTTATCCAATTGAAGCTTAAGCAGAGAGGCTAGCCCCATACACACAGTAAAATGACATAATGTAACAACCTTGGAAAATAGAATAAGCAAGTAGATTTATTAAAGGGGGGTAGGACGCACGTAGATCTAACACAGTTTCACTTGCAATATTTCCAAATTGTCTTTAGCACTGCACAGTAACAATAACCAAGTGCCATTTATCTCAGCTCAGTATTCACACAAAATGGCTGCTGCTCTTTACATTGACAAGCTCAGGCACTGTTTCCCTAGTAGTTCAAACAAGATGAATATCACACTGTTTACTCAAACTCAGTCTCTTGCAAAAGTCAGGATTACACAGTACTTGAAATATAGCATATCTCAGTATCTGATGATAATTCTCAGTATCTCTCATTCACTCTTACAGCTCTTTAGTAGCTCTAAAACAGTAAGGATGTTTTGCTTTTAGAGCTTTATCTCACTCACAACCTCCACAAATCTCAGCTGTGGCTCCCAGTGCTGACACACTGTCTCTGACTCACAGTCTTAGCTGGTGCTTCTGCAGTGATCACTCAGCGCACCATCCAGTGGGTATTCAGTGGGTTCTGTCACATCAACACTTCAGCAATAATGCTTTTCTCAGTCTGTTGTCTCTCAGCAGACCTGTGGCAGCACACTCCACACTGCATTCTGCTCCTCTGAGTCTCAGTCTGAACTGCGCATGTGTGATCACAAACACACTGCCCTGTTGCTGACTTGTCTCAGTTTTGGTGTGTGGCAGTCTCCCCTATTGCAACATCAATTGGCTACTGTCAGAGCCAGGGTTATCACCTCTGCAGCTGAAGATAAGCAAAAACTGGTCCTTTCTCTTTAAGTCCAGGACTTCCCCATATAGTGGACCTCCTTATTTCCAACATTGCCCTCCCCCTTTTATTGGCATTTTTAGAACCTATGACTTTTGTTATATTCTTCCTGTGCTTGTGTGGGTTTCCTACGGGTTCTCTGATTACTTTCCACAATTCAAAAATATATGAGTAGGTTAATTGGCTCCCAACAAAAATTAACCCTAGTGTGTATGTGTACATGCATGTGGTAGGGAATATAGATTGTAAGCTCCATTGGGGCAGGGACTTATGTGAATGGGCGGACATGCTCTGTAAAGCACTGCGGAATATATGTGCACTATATAAATAGCTATGAATAAATAAATAATACTAATCATAATAATAAAATATTTTATAATTTCCTCCTCTAATTCTCTGTAGTAGGGATTGGCTGCCACTTCCAGATTAAATGCATGTCTAATCAGGTAGCGTTACTGAGCAGTACTTAGCGGTTCAATTTATTTATTTTTTTACGCCCAATCAATGCAATATAGTGCTCTCACTAAAGTAGAGAAAAGTTATGGAGATAATCAGACCTACAAAATATATAATAAATATTACTGAGGATAATATGAATATTATATATTGAAAAGGGACATAATAATGTATTTAAAAGTATAGGTGTATTTTTTATAATTATATATAGGGGCCAACAATATTAATATAACAAGAGAAAACAATGTTTAACAATAGCATGAAGGGGCAGAACATTCAATAATGACATATACAGTAGGGGGCACAATATTTAATCATAATCATAGGGGGCACAATATTTAATCATAACATACCAAGGACACAATATTCAATGATAAGAGTAGGGAGGGGGTGAATACTAATTCAACTCTCAATTGTTATATAAAAATAAAGCTACTCAGTATTTGTGAGCTTTGTGCAAAAAGCAGGGGGTATTTCCACTGCTTACCAAAAAATAAGCATTTGCATCCCAGCATCGCAACATGGTTTCCAAGTGCAAATTTGCCCCCTTTAGCTGGATTTGCTCTTCACTCTAAGGGGTATATTTACTAAAGGTCGATTTTAATCAATCAACATCGATGTTGTGTTTCTGGAGCTAAATCACACATATACGAACAAACAATTTTTGATTTGTTTATTTTACAAGTAACTGTGCAATTTAGCCACAGAAATAAAACATTGATGTTGATCGATTTTGCTTGATTTTCTTTTTAATCGACCAAAATCGATTAAAATTCCCCTAAATGAGGCCCACAGTGATTCCAAACAACTTTTATCACACTGGGATAGGACAGCACACATCACAAATCAGAGTATTTCATTAATAATACATATATAAATTCTTAAAAAAAGAAAAATGAATGACTTGTGGTTTTACAGGGCAATAATAAACTTCAACAAACTAACATTTTTCATTGGACCTAAAATGTTAATTTATTTCTTTATTATTTAGCTACATGTTTATTAACTGTCATCTACATAAAATCTTCAGCCCAAACTACTTCTTGTACCCGCACCAATCTTTCACACTAAAGCTACAGTTGAGCAGATTTCCAGTTACTGTATTATGGTACAGAAATTTCAATTGTTTCCGCTCTATGGGATGCAAGGTAAAATATGTGAGATCTCCCTGGCCATATATCACACAATGCATTAGTAAAACCTTGTGGCTAATTGAATCTGCCCCTAAACATTAAGGCACTAATGTCTGTTCATGTGGTTTGACTAGTTCCTCATATAAACTGGTCTTAACACATTTGAGTGTGTTCCTCTTTTATCTAAGTAACAAACTCTTGTAACTGTCCTTTCAAAATATGTAAGTAACTAATATATATTAATTTGAAACATGTACAATTCATTAATCAATTTAACATAAATATCTTAAACTATAGTTAATATGTTGTATGGAATATATTACATTTTCCCTTGCTCTACTAATGAGTAGAATAAACTTTTAATAAACAGTATAACAAAATTCACATCTATATTACACCTGAGACTGACAAGCAAGAAATCTAACATTTAGCAACATATATAACACATATAAATACACAGTATTATAAGGTATAAAGGTACTACACATTGTAACAATCAAACTATACATATACTACATCCTTAATACACTACAAAATATTCACTACCATACTAATTTGTGTTAGAAGTGGAGAGTGCTCTTGCGCAGCAACCAATATGGCTCCTCCGGGATGATGCTTTATTCCCTTACTAAGCTGGCCACCACTACTATTACTGTGCATGTGCAGTGCCATCTTGCCTACTGTGTATGATTGACGGACATCTCCCCCTTAGCTCCAGAGACCTGCAAACTTTTATCTGCACACAGAAAAAAGAAAATTGCCCCCCAGCACACTGCAGATAAATCAAAAATACTTGAATCCTACATGATAATAGAAATTCAGAGGTATTGGTTTACATACATTTGCAAATATATGAATAAGCGCTGGGCCATCATCAAGGCTCCTCTATACCAGCGTCCCTAAAATTAAGGGGTTCACGTCCGAGAAGCAAGGCACCCCAAAAAATTCCAGCCAAGCAATAATTATTTTGGGGTGAGCGTTTGGGAGTGGGGCCCCCGGGATTGTTCTGGCTGGACCTTGCTCATGGCATCACCACTTAATTCACATAGAATATTTTTTCACTTTTCTATGCGTTTGTGTATTATTTATGTCATTTTAATTCTTTTATATCTCATTAACACTTATTGATTTATCTTTACACACCTATCCTTTAACACTTCACTATCACCTTTTTTCCCCTTTTCGTGTGATGCCCTGGGGATGGTCCTTGGCTGGAATTTTTTGGGGTGCCTTGCTTCTCGGACGTGAACCCCTTAATTTTAGGGACGCTGGTATAGAGGAGCCTTGACGATGGCCCAGCGCTTATTCATATATTTGCAAATGTATGTAAACCAATACCTCTGAATTTCTATTATCATGTAGGATTCAAGTATTTTTGATTTATCTGCAGTGTGCTGGGGGGCAATTTTCTTTTTTCTGTGTTCAGTGTAAACCCCGCCCTTTACAAGCACCTGTAGTATATTAAGCTGATTGAGCAACTACCATATTTTTTGCAAACTTTTATCTGCTTTGACCACTGCATCGCTACAACGTATCTGAGACAGTCACCGGCTGGGCATCTGCCTAGATACTGCTCTGCTACAAGCTCCACTTCAAACTCCTCCTCTATCAGTTTAACAGCGAGTACAGCTATACTACAGCTTGCATAATAAACCACACTGGACTGATTTTTGGGTCATCTTGCAATGTGCAGGTGTGTACATTTAACTCTGCTAAAACCACCTGTACACACATTTCCAGCATTTTGTAATTGCAACAACGTTGACCATTCTAATGTCCTCAGTTATTATTCCAAAGCTTGGACAAGTTCATTAGCTACTTTGTCAAAATTATATAAATCTTTACTCCTTTCATGGTTATATACACTTCACATAGCGTAAAGCTCTGCAAAACACTACTTCAACTTCACCAATCAAATAATTTTTTTTTAAATTTCGACTTTCTCCTTGAAATACAGGATGAGTATGCTTTTTATCAGTTAACACATAATTTAGCAACACTTTGACCAATCTTCCAGAAGCCACTTATAATAAGCATTCCTTTCACACAGGCACAAATAAGTAAATATAAGTGTTCTATACTGAGGAGTTCTGCATAAATAAAAATCACATATCTGAGTCAAAATTAATATTAACAATTAAAAGTTCTTAAACAGTTCTAAATAATTCTGGCATAGTAAAATCAGATTACTAACTATATAACTATATATATATTTCCTAATGGAGGGAATTGAACATGGGACTCATGCTCTCAATGTCTAGTGCTTCAGCCAATCTAGCCAGGGCCGTAACTAGGGTAGTGCGACCTGTGCCACCGTACAGGGTACCGCAGGGCAGACGGGCGCTGTTCGAGCCATTAAATTTTCTGTTTATAATCATTCTCACTTGTAGCTTCCACTTATTTTATCCCCAGCATCTCCTGGCCTCCCCATCTTTTCCATGGCCTTTCCCCATGAGGCCATGTCCCTTTTTGCGCACGTTTTGTCCCCATTTAAAAATAGGGGGGGCGCCAATTCTCTTTCTGGCACAGGGCACCAAAAAGTCTAGTTATAGCTCTGCACCTAGCCATTTGTTTTGGTGATGTAAGTGTATTTTTGTCTTTAATTGTGACCTGTTTTATCTAGTCCTATCATTGTCAATCATTTTTTTTTTCTCACATTAAAATGTGGACTCTGCTACAACATTCTCCACTTGATACGGTGACTGCTTGCTGCTGCATTAACTAGAAACTGGAGCTGTCAGCTGAATTATGGAATGGGTATGTGCTACTGGCTGTCGGAATGCCTCCTGGTCAGAATACCGACAGCGGCATCCCCATGGTTGGTATACTTCCCCTCCCCCTTCCCCTCCCTTTTTGTAGCCTAACCCTTACCCTCTCCACCCCCCCACCACCACAGCGCCAACCGTCTGATATTGACGCAAGTTTGCACTTTAAACGCACAGTCAGTTTGTAATGCTGGGACCTCTCTCTCAAACAGAGCCCACTAGCAGTTACTGAACTAGTGAAATCACTATACAGTAGTGTCCAAGTCTAGGACAGCATCGACATTGATGCAATTTTGCACTTTAAACGCACTGTCAATTTGTAATACAGAGACTCTCTCAAACAGAGCTCACTAGCAGTTTCTGAAGTCATGAATTGACTACACAGTAGTGTCCGAGTCTGGGACAGCGCAGATAGTGGCGCAAGTGTGAAAATTCAACCGCATACTGTACAGTATATTAGTAATACAGATAACTGGGCATGTGCAGTGCAATGATCTTCCATGCGCCATGGCGTAGTGCTACATGGCGTATGGCTTGGCTCCACTGGGCATGCGCCACAGATCCCATTGTAACACCTCCACTGGGCATGCGCAAGAAATCCCATTGTAACCCCTCAGAGCTGACATCCACCACAGCACAGACATTGACGCAAGTTTGCACTTTTTAAACGCACAATCAGTTTGTAATGCCTTACTTTTAAACAGCCTTTTAAACAACAACACTACTACAGTAGTTTCACTATAGTGTCCAGAGCCGACAGTGCCAAAAAAAAATATTATTTTCCAGGGCTCGAATCCGGGACCAGCATTGTTGCATAGCGATCACCTAACCACTAGCCCAAAAGCCAGCTATTTTAATAACCGCACATAGCAGGCTCATCCTTGTGCACTCCATCACGTAATGTTCCATGGCGTGACTCAGAGCCCTGAATGGCACGGCATGAACAACAAACTAGCTGGGCACATCTGTACATCTTGCGGGTAACCCCCAAAAAACGTTTTTGGGGTATTTTCCACAACATGTATATAATAAATATGTTCCTAAAACATAACTGTGACATGTTAGTGACTTACCTTCACGAAGAAGACCAAGAGAGAGGATCCAGTCAGAGCTCCCATCATGGCTGTGGCTGTGCATAGATGGTAATTTTCAGATGAATCCGGTGGGAAACAGGAAGGGGGAGGTCAGGTGTCCCGCAAAGGGGGGGTTTTCAGTGGTGCTGCGAAAGGGGGGGGGGGGCGTTTGGGGCCAAGGGAGGAGAGAAAGTACGAAGAGAGAGCTAAGGGGAAATAGGGCAGGAATATATAAAGTGGAAGGGGAGAAGGGTGCAGGGCTGGTCTCCGAGGAGGAACCAGCCCACAGTTACTGACCACTCTAGGGGGCAGAGCTAGATGGAGGGGAGAGGAGGGAGGAGGCAGGCAGAGAAGGGCTGTAAAGGAGGAAGGAGGTGAAACAGCTGGAAAGAGGATTATCTCCGTGGCCTGGCCCAGTGGTAACCCTGCTCCCCATGCCTCTCACATGTTTGGGAAGGGGGAGGCGAGTTGCCCTCTTGCCCTCCGTTCTGGTGCCTATGGATGGGCCAATAGCTGGAGGGAATGCTGATCCTTGGAGTGCTATATTGGAGGTTCTTTGGGTGTCTCCCTGTAAGTTGGCCTTAATTTAGAAACACATGAATAGATGACCCAAAGTGGGACTGTGACCTCTGACTATTTGACTAGATCTGGAACCCAAATATAATATATTGATTTTCTTCTTTTAATTATTTTTGGAGGTTTTGTGCAGTATGTATAGTTGCATAATATATATATATATATATATATACACACACACACATATATATATATATATATATATATATATATATATATGCACATACACACAATTTATGTCCAAATCTGCCGGCACTCCCTCATGTCACAACATCTGGTCCTGGTGCCCGATTTCTGTAATCATACAATTTTCCAAGCAAATGTTTGCCTTTTTGTTGATGTGTTGAAAGGGTGTAAGCCCTGAAACGTTGACGTATTATTTTGCATCTTTAAATCGTGTCCTTGGAGTGCCGTTTATTTGCTTGGAAAATTGTACTGTAAACAGAGTATACAATCTATTCTAAAGTTCAGCTCTATGGTATGCAACCTTAATGTTTCTGTGCACAAGTGCCCTTTTCTAGTATATCTACCTCACACTATAACATCCTGTTAAATTGTATTACACTTTTATAATTTCCTTTCACATACCATTGGGCATTCACATCCTGGAGCGAAAGAAGCAGATTTTACCATTTCGGCAAACACTGCAGCATCCCAGATCTGTACGTGGACTTATCCAACAGATAAACCCATCCATTATTTTATTTGGCAGACAGTATTAAGTCAGCGTCAGAAATTGCACTATTAGGCACTTTTTCTTATTCACCATTCCACTCAGATGGAAAGAAAGTTTAAAAATAAATAAAACATTTTTTTAAATAAATCCTCTATACATTAATATAAAAGGCTTTTTTTTTTAAAGATAAAATTATTATGTATTAACAGGATAGGTATTGTGGCGTAAACCTTGAATGAGAAAGCTGTTTAACAGAAGAGGGGGTCCACATGCAGTCTCCATGCACCCCCTCTCTTGCCAGCGCATTCCCGAGAAGAGTCTGGCACTGTGCCAGTCTAATGCACATGCGCAGATCTATGGGAAAATGGCGCCTGTGTCATTTTACAGGTGATTACAGTACTGCGCATGCATCCAAGTGGATCCAGAAAAAAAAAGACAGAGGATGCACTATAAATTGGGGGGTTGAGGGGTAGACCAGAAGGTGGGGCAAGTGAACAAGAGTGATCTCACCATGATCACGTTGTAAATATAGGGTCTTACAGCCGCTGTTGTTTCCTTGGAAGTCTGTCTTATTGCTAGGTGAAAGTTTGATAACCCAATACAGTCAGGGAGGGACTGGGTGTGGTATAAGAGATAGACAGTAATTAGTTAGACAATGTCTAGATAGACACTAGATGTTAGACAGTCAATAGTTAGACAGGGAAAAAAGTTAGACACAAACAAAAGTCAGACACATTAAAGTTAAACATGTAAAAAGTTTGACAGGTACAAAAGGGTCAAAAGTTCGACATGAACATGGTCGACAATAATTTTTTTGTTTTTTGGCCCTAATCTTCACTCTAACCCTAACCCTCCCCTTGGTGCCTAACCCTAACCCTCCCTCCTGATGCCTAACCTTAACCGTCTGGGTAAGTGCCTAACCCTAATCCCTCCAAATCGACAAAAAAAATTTCGACCATTTTTGTGTCGATCTTTTTCATGTCGAACTTTTGACTCTGTCGATCTTTTATATCTGTCGAACTTTTCACATGTCTAACTTTAGTGTGTCTGACTTTTGTCTGTGTCAAACTTTTATCCTTGTCTAACTATTAACTGTCTAACATCTGGGGCCAAATGTAATAGGGTGAGAGTTTAGAAAAGTGAGAGTTTCTGACACTTTTTAAACTTTGCCAATGTAATGTAGTCCAAAAACAAAGTAACAGAGCGAACTTGCATGTTTTTTTAGACTTAAAAAACTGTCACGATTAAAATCTCATTCAGATGTTTTCCTATTTTGAAGATAAAACTCAACCAATGTGAGAGTTTACTGCTAAACCCTCACATTTTCTAAACTCTCTCCCTATTACATTTGGCTCCTGGTGTCTATCTAGACATTGTCTAACTAATTACTGTCTGTCTATAGTCCGGAACCCGGAGGGACTGGGGCTAACAATATTAATTTTCAATATCACGAAAAAGCCTGCCAGCCAAGTAGAGCACCGGGAAGTGGAACTGCTCAGCCAGGCCTCCAAACAGCCAGCCCGGCCCATGAGCTATTCAGGCATTTGCTAGAATTGGCATTTGGCAAGTCCAGCCGTGAATACACCTATTGAAAAGCAATGACTGAATATTCTAGCACCTCCTCCCACCAAACAGCCCAGACATGAAAAAATAAAACACCGGAACAACCATGAAAAAACAAAAAGTCCAAATAATACACAAGGCCAAGAGAAGTTATTTCTTACATGCACTTGCCGCCATGAAAACTTGCTGCCACTGCCAGCTGGTGTTCCAAGCTCCATGTGTAAATTACGGAAAGTTACAGGCTTGTGCGGAAAAGAGATAAATAATAAACACCTCTTAAAAAGCCAAACAATGAATAAACATCCTAGCCCGCACAGGTCTTGCTCATTCTCCCCTCCCTACAACAGTGCCCTATGAAACTGTCCTTGGACAAGACTGCAGCTCCGCCTCAGATATTTCTTTTGAAGTTGAGTTTCATGATTTGCTTTGAAGTTTCAGTTTGATACAATATTAGAAACGAAGACATTAACAATATCAGATTACTGTTATAAATAATGTTTCTATTATTGGAATGGTTGCTGTGACTAGCTTACAATTATTCCAGTCAATGTTTTTTAAAACTCTGCAAAACATCGCACCAGTGATTCCTCCATCACAAAAAATGAATTAAAGCACAAACAGATGCTCTATAACAATGTGACTTATAATGCTTACAAATACCTCATTTTGTTTTATATATTTTACTGTGGGAAACTGTATTAATAATGAAAATACATTTTTAAAGTAGCTATGTTAAATACTATATTTTTACATTTTTGGTATTGGACAAGGAAAACTCCTCTGCATGTTTAATTGCTCTGCATATTCTGTCAGTCAGTGGTAAGTCAGACAAAGGACCCGGATTCAGAAGTGTATGCAAACTGACAGACACGGCTTACTGACACAGATACTGCTTACTGACACATTTATTGACACAGACACCACTTACTAACAGACCTCTAACTAACAAACACACTTACTGACACAGGTACACTTACCTACACAATCATCCCTTATTGACAGTTACTTACTGACAAAGACACTTACTGACACAAACATTTACTGACACAAACACTTGTTGACACAGATACCACATACTGAAATATTCCCCTTACTGACACTACTTATTAGCACATTATTATACAGTACATACATACTGACATACACCCCCTACTGACACGAATACAACTTACTGACACAGATACCACATACTGAAATATTCCCCTTACTGACACTACTTATTAGCACATTATTATACAGTACATACATACTGACATACACCCCCTACTGACACGGATACAACTTACTGACACAGATACCACATACTGAAATATTCCCCTTACTGACACTACTTATTAGCACATTATTATACAGTACATACATACTGACATACACCCCCTACTGACACGGATACAACTTACTGACACAGATACCACTTACGGACACACACACAACTTACTGACACAAACACACTCACCAACACAGATACCACTTACTCACACAGACAGCATTTACTGGCCAATAGCCCTTACTGACACCACTTACTGACACATACATTCATTTATAATGCACTCATACAGCACAAGAAGACACAACCCCCCCAGGACTATAGCAGGTGGGTGGTGAAACATCAACACCCCCCCCCTTCTGGACTGTAGCAGGTGGGTTCTGAAACATCAAACCCTCTCTCCCTACAGACCCCCCCCTCCTGGAGTATAGCAGGTTGATGACGAACTGCAGCACAGCCACAGACCCAACACAGCTCACCTCTCCTTGTAGACAACAGCCTCCTCCACTAATCTCTTCCCTCTGACTGTCCAGGTGATGGGGCTCCTGGAGTGGGTTCCCACACACAGCGCCAGCAGCACTATTCCATCGGGTGCAGGGCCCCCCCATGGGCCGCATGGAGCTGGCTGGATCTGGGAAGCCACACCCTCTACCCCCATCAATGCACTGCAGACACTGTAGGAGTGCAGGGCGTGTACGCATGATGTCACGCGATGAGCATTGTGCTCGTCTGGGAACAGTTTACAGACACATTGGAACAGTGAATCTGACTACATGACATCTACTTTTGTGGGGCCCCTTGGAAACTGCTGGGCCCTGGGCAGCCGCTTATGCTAACGTGTGGCAAATCCGCCCCTGCTCAGTGGTAGGGATCGTCTTAAGCTCTTTACCTTGTGACCACCAAAATTGCATGCAACCTGCTCAGAGTGGAGGAGAACTCTAAAGCTGCATACACACTAGGGGTGTGCACCGGACACTTTTCGTGTTTTGTGTTTTGGTTTTGGATCTGGATCTTTCTTCGTGTTTTGGATCTGGATTGGTTTTGCCAAAACCACCCTTCCGTGTTTTGGGTTCTGGGTTTTGTGTTTTGGATCTGGATTTTTTCTTAAAAAATAAAAAAAACCCGCTAAAATCACATAAATGGGCCTTTTTTTGTTCCTACGCTATTAATAACCCCAATAACATTAATTTCCACTCATTTCCACTCTATTCTGAACACCTCACACCTCACAATATTGTTTTTAGGCCAAAAGGTTGTACCGAGGAAGCTGGATGACTATGCTAAGCGACACAAGGGGGCGGCACAAACACGTGGCCCATCTAGGAGTGGCACTGCAGTGGCAGACAGGAAGCCAATCAGCGTTATGGTGCCCATTTGCATGTAGCACGAACCCGGGAGATCCGTGCTACATGCATCTGTGTGATTGGCACAGAGCAATGACAGGTCCGTGAGACCCGTCTGTGCTGCTGTGGTAAAAAAAAAAAAAAAAAAACCTGTGTAAAAAAAGAAAAAAATGGCGTGCACCCCCCCAAAAAAGAGCAACCAGCCCCGGGCATTAGTAACCCAGTGCTGGGTGTGCTTAAATACAGGGGACAAACGACGTAGGGGTCCCCTGTACTTAAGCACAACCAGCACCGGGCTAGTCAGAACCAGCGCTGGTTGCCAAAATACGGGGGACAAACGACGTAGGGGTCCCCTGTATTCTGCGCAACCAGCTCTGGGCTCTGATCCGGTCCTGGTTCTGGAAATATAGGGGACAAAAAATGAGTAGGGTTCCCCTGTATGTTCCAGAACCAGCACTGGACTTTTTCTAGCGGGGGGCTGATGCCACAGCCAGGGGAGCCCTTTCACCGGGCCCCCCAGCCGCAGCATCAACCCTGACCGCTAGTCAGCCCAGGCCGGGGATCCCTGGAGAGCTGGGGACCCCCCCAATAAAGGGGTCACCCTCTCCAGGGCACCCCAGGCCCAGGCTGATAGCCCGGGGCTATCCCCGCCACCCCTGGTGGCGGTGGGTGGCGGGTTGATTGTGTGGTGTGGTGTAAATAAAGAATATCAAACATTGTCTTTACAAGTAGAACTGCAAGTCCCAGCTAGCCTGCCCCGCATGCTGGTACTTGGAGAACCACAAGTACCAGCATGCAGGGCATTAAGGGCCCACTAGTACCTGTAGTTCACCTGTAAAAAAATGTTTAAAAAAAACACAGGACACACACACCGTGACAGTATAAGTTTATTAAACATACATACACACACACACACACACACACATGTACACATACTCACCTATGTAACCCTGTAGCATCGGTCCACTTGTCCGGTAAAGTATCCATAGGGGACCTGTGAAAAAAAACATACTCACCATCTCCTATGCGAGGTTCTGTCCTCTTCGTTCCAAAGTAGGCATCCCCGGACTTGGCAAAAAAAAAAAACGAAAACGCGATCCACGAACTTAGTACCGTTCTATAGAACGGTACTTCCCGAATGAGAGCTTAGCGGCGGGGTATCACCATGGAAACCCCGCTGCTAAGCGTTCATTGGCTGAGAGAGGTCATCTCCCGTCTCTCAGCCAATGAACGGCTCCCTCCATTGTAGTCAATGGTGGGAACCGCAGGGTAAACTTTAATAACCTTGCGGCTCCCAGCATTGACTACAATGGAGGGAGCCGTTCATTGGCTGAGAGAGACGGGAGATGGCCTCTCTCAGCCAATGAACGCTTAGCAGCGGGGTTTCCATGGTGATACCCCGCCGCTAAGCTCTCATTCGGGAAGTACCGTTCTATAGAACGGTACTAAGTTCGTGGATCGCGTTTTCGTTTTTTTTTTTTGCCAAGTCCGGGGATGCCTACTTTGGAACGAAGAGGACAGAACCTCGCATAGGAGATGGTGAGTATGTTTTTTTTCACAGGTCCCCTAGGGATACTTTACCGGACAAGTGGACCGATGCTACAGGGTTACATAGGTGAGTATGTGTACATGTGTGTGTGTGTATGTATGTTTAATAAACTTATACTGTGACGGTGTGTGTGTCCTGTGTTTTTTTTAAACATTTTTTTACAGGTGAACTACAGGTACTAGTGGGCCCTTAATGCCCTGCATGCTGGTACTTGTGGTTCTCCAAGTACCAGCATGCGGGGCAGGCTTGCTGGGACTTGCAGTTCTACTTGTAAAGACAATGTTTGATATTCTTTATTTACACCACACCACACAATCAACCCGCCACCCACCGCCACCAGGGGTGGCGGGGATAGCCCCGGGCTATCAGCCTGGGCCTGGGGTGCCCTGGAGAGGGTGACCCCTTTATTGGGGGGGGTCCCCAGCTCTCCAGGGATCCCCGGCCTGGGCTGACTAGCGGTCAGGGCTGATGCTGCGGCTGGGGGGCCCGGTGAAAGGGCTCCCCTGGCTGTGGCATCAGCCCCCCGCTAGAAAAAGTCCAGTGCTGGTTCTGGAACATACAGGGGAACCCTACTCATTTTTTTCCCCTGTATTTCCAGAACCAGGACCGGATCAGAGCCCAGAGCTGGTTGCGCAGAATACGGGGGACCCCTACGTCGTTTGTCCCCCGTATTTTGGCAACCAGCTCTGGTTCTGACTAGCCCGGTGCTGGTTGTGTTTAAGTACAGGGGACCCCTATGTCGTTTGTCCCCTGTATTTAAGCACACTCAGCACTGGGTCACTAATGCCCGGGGCTGGTTGCTCTTTTTTTGGGGGGGAGGACGCCATTTTTTTCTCTTTTTACACAGGTTTTTTTTTTTTTATTTACCACAGCAGCACAGACGGGTCTCACGGACCCATCAGTGCTCTGTGTCAATGACACAGATGCAAGTAGCACGGATCTCCTGGTCCGTGCGTGCATCTGTGTCATTGAAATACACAGCAGCACAGACGGGTCTCACTGACCCATCTGTGCTCTGTGTCACTGTCAATCACACAGATGCATGTAGCACGGATCTCACGAGTCCGTGCTACATGCAAATGAGCACCATAATGCTGATTGGCTGAGAGCCGTGACAGACGGCTCTGTCAGCCAATCAGCACTTTGCCCATTAAAGGCAAAGGCATTTTTTTTTAAATGGCCGCTCGAGGCAAAACCTCGAGATCCGACAGCAGATCTCGAGGTTTTGCCTCGGGAGAGGGATCCGGGGCAGACAGGGAGATCCGAGCTTGGGCTCGGATCGCCCCGGATCCCCGAAGTTGGGTGGGTTCGGTTCTCAGGGAACCGAACCCGCTCATCCCTAATACACACGTAAAGATTTTCTATCCAACCATCCAACTAGTTGATTGGTTGGAATGAAAATCTGGTAACGTATGGGAGTAACTGATGATCAGCAATTTGCTCCTAAATGCCAGAAAACAGATGAAAATGGTCGTCAGACAAGTTTGTTAAATGTTTGACCTAAACAATTTGTTCAAACAACAGTTTTTGTCCATTTTCCGGCATTTGTGAGCAAATTGCTGATTGTATTCCTTACCAGATTTTCATTCCAACCAATCAACTATTTGGATGGTTGGACAGAAAATCTTTACGTGTGTATGCACCTTAAGGATTAAGGCAAAATTTCCAGGGTTTGGAAACCAATGGTATGCACTGTGGATCAACCACTGATTCTAGCTAAAAACCACAGCATTCAATAAAGGTCTAAACTGAACCCACCGTCGACCACAGTTGGATCCAAGCCTGGATTCCACCGCAAAGCCCCAGCAAAAACGCAGTAGCTTTATAGTCCCTTTTTTATGCCTAAAAACAGAATAAAAAAATGTGTGAAGTGCCCCAGATCAGTGGAACCAGCACTTACGCATCAGTCTAAGCTGGTATCAAAAAAATCAGGGGGAAAAAAGAGAGTGGGGTTTACCCAAATTTCCATTACCAACACTAGGCATTACCACATACTTGCTGAATTTCTTGCCGCCCCCACTATACATGTCCAGATTCCTGGCAGTGGGTGTGGGATAATAAATAGTTACATATTAGAATAAATTTGTTTTGTTTTTTTAATGGCACACTATAGGTCCCTGCAAGCTCTATCATGTCCAAATTTAAAGGCTGACAGGGCATGCTGTCACATGTAGAACCACAAGTACCAACATGCCCTGGTGACCAGGGCCCACTGGGACCTGCAGTGCCCTCTTTTACACATTTATTACTTACACAAATCCATGGGGAAGATCCAAGTATCTTCCATGTTCTGACTTGTCATAAAAAAAATCACACTATTACAAGACTCAACTTGACCCTATGGGACCCCACTGCGAATGAAAGAGGTAGGGAGATATTCCACTGTGGTACAGAGTGGCGTCATTCTCAAATGTATTTTATTAGTATTTCATAATCAAAAAAAAGTAATGTAACCAAAGTGTCTGTGGCATTACCCACTAGTAGTTATTCTAGGGACCTGCCAATGAACTGGAATAAGTTCAGTCTGTCATTGAAACCAGTTGTCAGTTGTTCCATTCTACTCACATTTGTGTTTCCCCTGTTGCAGAATGATAGGAAGTGACCCACTTTGCAGTAACAAGTAATGTCAGAATATGAGTGAGTCACTCTAATGCAGTGGTTCTCAAACTCTGGGCCTGATTCAGACCCGGTCGCAAGCGCTGAGCGCTCGCAACCGGGTCGATGGTGGCCCAGAGCACATGCGAACGACGGAACCGACACCACTGCTCTTATAGTAACTGCAGAGCTACTGCTATATTCATCTAGATCAGAGGTTCTCAAATGCAGTCCTCAGGACCCCAAACAGTTCACGTGTTCCAGGTCACCCAGCAGCTGCACAGGTGTAGTCATTACTCACTGACACATTTTAAAAGATCCACAGTTGGAGCAAATTATTGCACTTGTGATTCTGTGAGGAGACCTCTGTGAGTTTGAGAACCTGTGCTCTAATGCATAGTGCGGAAACAAGCACAAAGTAAAACTGATGTTTGCACTCAATTAATCAAAATGTTAGCGAGCAAAACAACTATCTGTCCAATATGTATGGTTTTCTGAACTTTATATATTTCAAGTAACAAAAGGGCAGTCTACTCGGCAATTTGCAGGGATACTTTTAAGGAGGAGTAAATATTAACACTTAAGTGTAACTATGGTTTTCCATGGAACACACTCCACTTCATACTCCACCTCCACTTCGCATTCCAAGGTGTGGATTGCTCCAAGCAGAGTTCCAGGGGTTAAAGTGGGCCGGAATGGGGCGGAACTGCGTTCCTTCACTTCAAATGGGAGGCGGAACCAGTTCCGCCTCCGTCCGCCCACTTAGCTTGGCTTTGGGAACCGCCAGCTGCCGGCTGCAGGCCTGTGGCTGTCAGTCTGAATGTGGGGTGACTCAGGTACGTTCGCACTGGATAAGCCTGCCTGGCTGGCCCGCCCCTTTGCCTGTCCGGCCCGCCCCCTTTGCCCACTCTCCTTGCTCGGGATAACGCCGGGATCTGATTAAGAGAGAAGAAGACTGAGGCAGCCAGTGAGACTGACAGAAATTAGGACACAGACAGTGACAGCACAAAGGTCAGCAATATCTGCATTACATGGTGCGCTTAAAAGAGCTGCGTTGCCTGTGTAGCACCAAAATGTAAGGATGTTTTTTTTTTTACTGTAGTATGTAGTGTATGATCGTCTTCACGTCAAGCTTGTCCCGGCCGGCTCTGTGCTCTGCACCAGCGCTGCCCAGCCCACCCATATAATAATCAATTATAAATCAGTTATGGCGGCGGGCGGGGCTACTAGAGTCAGTCAATCATCTCCTGATTGACATTTGGCCCACCGCCCGCCCTGCCTCCTCTCCTCTGGTGCCGGCGGGAATGAGACAGACAGCGCGATTACATCATCGCGCGCCTGTCTATCCTCGTGCGCAAGTTTTTTTTTTATTATTTTTTTGTGTGTATGGGGGCCTGCTAATGCTAATGGGGGGGGCTACTACTTCCGGGGGGGCCTGCTAATGGGGGGCATACTAATGGGGGGCATACTACTGGGGGCCTGCTAATGGGGGGCATACTACTGGGGGCCTGCTAATGGGGGGGCATACTACTGCAGGGGCATACTACTGGGGGCCTGCTAATGGGGGCATACTACTGGGGGGCATACTACTGGGGGCCTGCTAATGGTGGGCATACTACTGGGGGCATACTACTGGGGGGCCTACTATAGGGGGCCTGCTAATGGGGGGCATACTACTGGGATCCTGCTTATGGGGGCATACTACTGGAGGCCTGCTAATGGGGGGCATACTACTGGGGGCATACCTTTGGGGGCACTGCATAGGGGGCCCTACTACTAAGGGGACTGCATTACTACTGTGGGCATTGTATAAGGGGCATTACTACTGTGGGCATTGTGTAAAAGGGTCACTACTGTGGTCATTGTGTAAAAGGGTCACTACTGTGGGCATTGTGTAAAAGGGGCACTACTGTGGGCATTGTGTAAAAAGGGCACTGCTGTGTGTCATACATGAATAAGGGCCACTACTATTTGGTGTAATGTGAATCGGGTGAATCAAGATTGTGCTACTGAGTGGTGTAATTTGAATTGGGAATAGAATTGTGTGACCACGCCCATTTATTTTGTGGCCACGCCCCTTTCTTTTTGGAGCCACACCCCTTTTTGCCACGCGCCTGCGGCGCACATTGTTGTTTTTTGGGAGACAAGGAGGGTGAGATCCCCCACTTCTCTAGGACCACTTTAAGCACTGAGAGTTGGTATATACTTTGTGCACAGGAAAGCTATACAGCCATGGCCAAAAGTTTTGAGAATGACCCAAGTATTGGTTTTCACAAAGTTTGCTGCTTCAGTGTTTTTAGACCTTTTTGTCAGATGTTACTATGGTATACTGAAGTAAAATTACAAGCATTAAAATTAAAACCAATACTTGTGTCATTCTCAAAATTTTTGGCCATGGTTGTATACCAGAGGTTCCCAAGCTCGCCCATTACAGTCCATGTTTTAAGGATATCCATGCACAGGTGACTTAAATAGCACCTCAGTCAATTTTATTTAACTATCTAGACTCAAACATAGATATCCTTAAAACCTGTACTGTAATGGCGGAGTTTGGGAACTTCTACAATACAATGAACAGCCTTTTCTGGTAACTAGTATACAACTTTACTGAGTGCTATTCTGGCTTCTAATACATATTTCAGAGGTTCCCAAATGTGGACCTCAAGGTACCCCAACAGTTCAGGCAGAGCCGTAATTAGACTTTTTGGTGCCCTGTGCCAGAGAGAGCATTGGCGCCCCCCCATTTTTTAAATAGGGACATAAGATAGTGCACCTGAAAAAGGGTCATGGCCTCATGGGGAAGGGCCAGGGAAGAGATAGGGGAGGCTAGGAGGATGCTGGGGATAAAAGAAAAAGAAGCTACAAGTGAGAATGATAATAAACAGGAAAATTGACAGGCCCAAACAGCGCCCCCTGCCCTGCGGTGCCCTGTACCTTGGCACTAGTCGCACTACTTTAGTTATGACCCTGAGTTCCGGTTTTAGAGATATCCATGGTTGAGCAAAGGTGGTTAAATCAAATTGACTGAGGTACTAACAGTGGCGTAACTAAGGTACTTGGAGCCCAGGGCAAATTTTAAAATGGAGCCCCTCCACCATGTGCGCGCGCCGCAGACGCGCAGTGAAAAATGGGTGTGGTCACAAGGGTCGTGGCCACTGAAAAAAACCTTTCTTGTCACTGGGAACATTTCTTTCCATTCACACCTTAATGCAGTGCCCCTTATACAGTCCCCCCTATGCAGTGCCCCTAGTAGTGGTTCCCCTTATGCAAGCACCCAGGGGTACCCCTTATATAGTATCCCCAGTACACAATGCCCCCAGTAGTGGTCCCTCTTATGCAGGCCCCCAATAGTGCCCCTTATACAGTACCCCCAGTAGTGGTCCCCCTTATGCAGCCCCCGATTAGTTCCCCTTATACAGGCCCCCAGTAGTGGTCCCCCATATGCAGTGCCCCTTACACAGTGCCCCCTGTAGTGGTCCCCCTTATGCAGCCCCACATTAGTTCCCCTTAAACAGTGCCCCCAGTAGTGATCCCCCATATGTAGGCCCCCAGTAATGATCCCCCATATGCAGTGCCCTTTATACAGTGCCCCCAGGAGTGATCCCCCCTTATGCAGGCCCCCAGTAGTGTCCCTTATACAGTGCCCCCAGTAGTTGTCTCCCTTATGCAGGCCCCCAGTAGTTATCCCCCCTATGCAGTGCCCCCTGTAGTGGTTCTCCCTTTTCAGTGCCCCCTGTAGTGGTCCCCCCTGTACAGTGCCCTTTATATAGTGCCCCCAGTAGGAGTCCCCCTTGATGCAGTGCCCCCTGTAGTAGTCCCCAGTATTGGTCCCCCACGATGCAGTGCCCCCAGTAGTATCCCCCCCAGTAGTAGTCCCCAGTAGTGGTCCCCCCCGAAGCAGTGCCCCCAGTAGTAGTCCCCTACTTAGTAATAGCCCCCCCTGAAGCAGTGCCCCCAGTAGTAGTCCCTTCCTTAGTAATAGTACCCCCTGATGCAGTGCCCCCAGTATAAGTGCCCCCACTGAAATTAAGCAATAAATAAATTATTAAAAATACTTACCGCCCCCCCAACACCCCACCCACCCCCGGTGCCACCGGTCCCACGGAGCCCAGGGCACGTGCCCCGCTAGCCCTGCCCTAGTTATGCCACTGGTTACTAATTAAGTCGCCTGTGATCAAGCATGGATATCCTTAAAACCTGGACTGTTAGGGTGCCTTGAGGACAGAGTTTGGGAAAGTGTTTTTAAATATTTTTTTTAATTATTTTTTTATATGCGCCACCATTTTAATCAGCTCTGAGAATATTATATCTAGTGATGATCGGGTCCAGTTCCCAAAGAACCGACAACAACTGAATTTAGGGGTTCCGAGTCGAACCGAGTCTGAGTTCGGAATTACTTTGGGGTTCCATGTCGAAACGAGTCCCGATTCGGTTCTGCAGTCAGTTTAGAATTTGGGTTTAAAGGACTAACTCTAGTTTTGGATTGCATGTAAACAGGTCCAAACATGTCCAAATTACATGATTTTAGCAGTTTTTTTACTTTATTTTTTTAAATATACAGATCCAAAACCAAGCTAAAATGTGAGGGTAATCCAGATCCAAAACAAAAATAAAATCACGGAGGTCTCTAATTTTATCACTCTCATAAGTCCCTGCTCCATTACCAACCATACAAACACACACACTAAGGTCCAATTTTAGAGCAGCCAATTAACCTAACACTATGTTTTGTAGACTGGGTGAGAAAACCAGAGCATCCAGAGGAACATACAAATCATACATGCCTACCCTCCCGGAATTCGCAGGAGGCTCACGGTTTTTCGGGTAACCCCCTGCATCCTTGGAAGGGTAGGCACTTCTCCCACATTCTGCCCACTTTCTAGTGAAGTGGGAAGAATGGGGAGAATATTAGCGTAATTTAGCCCCGCCCCGTATTTCAACCATGCAGCAGCGTGGTGAAGTCCTGCAAGGAGGTGGGGCTTAATGACACAATCTGGCAGGCCCCACCCACAACTCTGCCCACCTGCTTCTCCTGCCTGGGCTTCTCCCGGGGAGGACAATTTATACGTCGGCAAGTATGATACAAACTCCTGGCTGGATTCAAACACATTGTCCATGGGCTTATTAAGAGAGGAAGGGGCCCGTGTGCAGTCTCCCTCCGGGTGCCCCCTCCTCTCTCCAGGTGGCCGGCAGAGCACTGAGCCTAGCAATAGACTCTGCGCACTACTATGCACAAAACGCCAGGAAAATGGCTGCGGCAACGTTAAATAGTAGGGAAATAATCTTGCAGTTTACATGTGAGAAAAATGTGGAGAATAAAATTTGCCTGACATAGCTGACGCTAGAAGTCTCAAGTGAAGCAATGCTTTATTAACATTCCATCCACAGCATAATACCATACCCATCCTTGCAATGGACAGCTGGTTAGCCCAGTTGGCATTATGGAAGTATTGCTAAACTAGCATTCCCTTAGAGGGGATTAAAAGAATACCGCAATGAGAATTTAATCTATAGTCTAGGGAGCAAGCCATGCAAAATACACATCTTGGGGCTCATTTTGAGCTGTATGTAGGTCTGTTTTGAAGCTTTTTCCATCATGTGGTGTTTCCTTACCCCCAGAGCGGTGGAACGCCTTTGGGTGAGTGTACTGTAAATAGAGTACACTAATGGCGTGTTCATGTGTAACTGTGACACAATTAGACTAGAGATGAGCGGGTCAAATTTTGAGATACGGTGCGAGAACCGAACGTGCGTTCAGTTCCCCCGCCGACCCCGGATCTCAAACCGAGGCAAAACCATAGAGACGAAATCTTGCGGCTCGCGAGCTTTCGTCTCTCTATATAAGGGACCATGCGGCAGCCGCCATTTCACTCCGGCTGTGGAGACTGAACAGGGAGGGTTGGTAGTGTAGGGCTGGGTGTTACTTACCTGTGCTGGTTATGTGCTGGTGCTGTGCTGTCGCTGTGCTGTCTGCTGTGTCCTGGGCTGGTGCACTGCTGATCCATCTGGTGCTGTCACTGCTGTGCTGTCTGCTGTGTCCATCTGGGCTGGTGCTGTTGCTGGTCCATCTGGGCTGGTGCTGTGCTGTCTGCTGCGTCCCTCTGGGCTGGTGCTGATCCATCTGAGCTGGTGCTGTGCTGTCTGCTGTGTCCATCAGGGCTGGTGCTATTGCTGATCCATCTGGGCTGGTGCTGTCTGCTGCGTCCATCTGGGCTGGTGCTGATCCATCTGGGCTGGTGTTGTGCTGTCTGCTGTGTCCATCTGGGCCCATGTTCTGTACCCGAAAAAAAAATAATTTTTTTTTCTCTGTGTGTGCGTGTTAGGCTTAGCTGCACAAGATACACCAAAGCAACCTAGTGCTGCCCGACTCCAGTCATCATCAATCTGTGCTCTGGGCCCAAGTTCTGGACCCGAAAAAAAAATAAAACAAAATAATGCCCCAGCCAGGGAAAACCATTCACCGGTTTCTCACCATAGAAGTCTATGGGGAAGACAGGCTGACCGCATTCAGCCAATCAGCGAGCTGCTCAGACGGAGATGCCTGCCTATTGGCTGGCGGCTTTTTCAATGATGGGGCACACGTGTGCCCCGGTCAATTACGCGGAGCAAAGGTATGTGTACACACATATACCTTTGTTCAGTCCGGCACGGTACAGTCTTTATTGGGGGGGTCCCCAACTCCCCAGGGATCCCCAGCCTGGGCTGACTAGTGGTCAGGGGTAATGCTTTGGCCGGGGAAAACGGTGATAGGTTTTCCCTGGCTGTGGCATTATCCCCCCGCTAGAAAGAGCTCGGTGCTGGTTTAGGAATTTTCAGGGGACCCCTACTCATTTTGTCCCCTGATTTTCCAAAACCAGCACTGGCTCTGCAAAGTCCTGTGCTGGTTCTTAATATACAATGCCCCCTACGCATTTTGGCCCCTGTATTTTTAGAACCAGGACAGGCTTTATAAAGCCTGGGGCTGGTAAGGCTTTTGGGGAAGGGGTGCATGTCATTTGTATTTTAAAATACAGACAGAAGCCATCACGGATCTCACTGATCTGTGATGGCTTCTCTAAAACTCGCACCTTTTAATGCTACTTAAACTTTAGATCTAAACGCGCATATGTAGTAGCCACGAGCTGAAAAGTTCACAGGCTATTGAATTTGCGAGTTTCAGTATAAACTCACACTTTTGAAAGTGCGAGTTTGTACTGTTACTAAAACTGACTACCTTTTACATTTGTCCCATAGTGTCTTTTTTGTCTAATATTTTTCTGTGTGTGTGTGTGTGCGTGTTAGGCTTAGCCGCACAAGATACAGCAACGCAACCTAGTGCTGCCCGACTCTAGATGTCGTCAATCTGTGCTCTGAGCCCAAGTTCTGGACCCGAAAAAAAAATAAAAAAAAATAATGCCCCAGCCAGGGAAAACCATTCACCGGTTTCTCACCATAGAAGTCTATGGGGAAGACAGGCTGACCGCATTCAGCCAATCAGCGAGCTGCTCAGACGGAGATGCCTGCCTATTGGCTGGCGGCTTTTTCAATGATGGGGCACACGTGTGCCCCGGTCATTTACGCGGAGCAAAGGTATGTGTACACACATATACCTCTGTTCAGTCCGGCATGGTACAGTTTTTATTGGGGGGGTCCCCAACTCCCCAGGGATCCCCAGCCTGGGCTGACTAGCGGTCAGGGGTAATGCTTTGGCCGGGGAAAACGGTGAAAGGTTTTCCCTGGCTGTGGCATTATCCCCCCGCTAGAAAGAGCTCGGTGCTGGTTTAGGAATTTTCTGGACGCGAAAAAAAAAATAAAATAGTGTCTTTTTTTGTCCAAAATTTTTCTGTGTGTGTGTGCGTGTTAGGCTTAGCCGCACAATAATAAGATACAGCCAACAATGCAAGTTGCAACCTAGTGCTGCCTGACTCCAGTCTCGTCATCAATCTGTGCTCTGGGCCCAAGTTCTGGCCCCGAAAAAAAATAAAACAAATAGTGTCTTTTTTTGTCTAATATTTTTCTGTGTGCACACGACAGCACGTGTGTGAATTTTGTAACCGCACCTTGGCTACACTATTGCTGCTTGTGACACTGCTTCAAGATCGCAGAAAATATGGAGGGCTGTCATATGACAGGAGAGCAAGGCCAAGAACCACATGTTGTAGCTGCCGCCAGCAGTCTTCATGATAATGCAAGGCCGTCATATTCCTTGTCCTCTATGAAGGTCCATGCCCCAAGGCTTAAGTCACGCCATGGATATGGTAAAGCTACTTTTACTGTAGTAAAGAAAAATAAAATTGAAAGACAAGTTGCCTTTAGATAAACAAAAATTGGCAATATGCCATTCACTACATGCAGTGGCAAGGAAAGGATAAGGCCTTGGCCTTTATCTATGTTGACTGCTGGTTCTGATAGCCTTTCTGCTTGTTGTAGTAATGGTGGTGGTACCATAAAAAAATTGAAAGTTGTTAAGAAGAGTAAGACAGCTCCGGAAAAACCAACTGTGTGCCCTGAGAAATTGAAATCACAAATCCCCAAAGAGAGTGCAAGTGTGTCTGCGGTTGCCATGTGTGAGCCAGACCTATATACTAGTGTACTGGAGGATCCTCCAAGTTCCAACATTTGTGTGCCCTCTGTAAATGTGGGGAAGGGCAGCCAACATTTTGCAGACGTACAGTAGTCATCGAGGATGCTTCTGTGGAATTGCACATGGAGGAGGAAGATATTTTGGTAGTTGAAGGCGCTAAGGATGATGAGGTTGTTGATGATGAAGATGTTGGTGATGAGAATGTTGATGCTGAGGATGTCCTTTGTGTAAGTAAGGTAACAGCTGTTGCCCATGGATTGAATAAACAAAAGCCCATTGTTGTCATTTCGGGGCAATAGACAAAAAAATCCACTTCTCACGCGTGGAATTATTTCCACCCCAATATGGACAACAGTTGTCAAGCCATATGTAACCATTGCAAGCAAGAGTGAGTAGAGGGAGGGACCTAAACCACCTAGGAACCTCCTCCTTGTTACGTCACTTGGAGCGCATTCAAATATCAAAGTGTATGTCACCAAGTTCCAAAACTCAAAACGTAACAAGTCCAGTATCACCAACCTGCTCCCTCTCTGTGGGATCCAAGCACCTTCGATCTCCATCACCAACACCTGCATCATCAACATCCTCATTCGTCATCAGGAGTAGTACTGCTGCATCCAATGTTGTTATTCGAAGCATGATTGACTCCTCTCCTATCCGTGATTCCTTAGAAGGATCCTTGATGACTATGCCTGTTGCTGCTGCTGCTGTTGCTGTGAGTGGATCTTCATTCCAGAAGGGGACCAGGAGGAAGACTACTTGTAGTGTATCCTACAAAAAACAATTAACTGTCAAACAATCGTTTGCAAGGGCAAACAAGTATGCTAGCAATCACCCAGTTTTTGGATAATGCCACCAATATTGTGAGAGCATTACAAGTGAGCGAATTCCAACATGTCCCATGTTTTGCTCACACAATTAATTTGGTGGTGCAACATTTAAAAAAAAAATGACAGGGGCGTGCAGGAGATGCTCTCGGTGGCCCGCAAAATATCCAGACATTTTAGACATTTGGCAACCACTTGTCGAAGATTGCATGACCAGCAGGTACTGTTAAATATGCCCTGCCATCAGCTGAAGAAAGAGGTAGTAACTCGATGGAATTCTACCCTCTATATGCTTCAGCAGATGGAGGAACAGCAAAAGGCCATCCAGGGCTATACAATGGCCTATGACATAAGCCGTGGAGGGGGAATGCACCTTACTCAAGGGCAGTGGAGAATAATTTCCATGTTGTGCAAGATTCTCAAACCCTTTCAACTTGTCGCACGTGAAGTTAGTTCAGACACTGCCAGCTTGAGTCAGGTCATTCCCCTCATCAGACTTTTGTAAAAACAGCTGGAGAAACTGAAGGAGAACTGAAATGGTGCTATTGCGCAAGGTATGTCGGACTGGTGGATCAAGCCCTTGATTCACTTCACCAGTATCCAAGAGTCGTCAATCTATTGAAATCTGAAAAATATATTTTGGCGACCATTCTGGATCCTAGGTTTAAGTCCTACCTTGTGAGTTTTTTTCCAATAGACCAAAATCTAAAACTATGCAAAGAGCTGTTGGTAAAAAAATTGTGAGCTGCGCCGCACGTGAAACGCCATCATCTCCTCCTTCAGTTTCTGCAGCTGCCAGGAAAAAAAAAAATTTTCCTTACAGAATGCCTGCTGGTCATGAGGATCCTTCACCAAAAATGACATCTGGTCGGGCCTGAGAGAACTGCCTACTAATGACATGTCTTCTACCGTGACTATGTGTGATACGGTCTCCATTCACAGAATGGTGGAGGACTATTTCAGAGATAACATCCTAATAAGCATGTCAGACAGTCCCTTTCAGTACTGGCAAGAAAAAGAGGCAATTTGGAGTTCCATACACAAACTGGCTTTGCATTACTTAAGTTGCCAACCCTCCAGTATGTACTCCGAAAGAGTTTTCAGTGCAGCTGGCAACCTTGTCAGCATACTTGCCTACTTTTGAAAAAGCATTTCAGGGAGATTGTGAAAGCACCACCTATGAGCGCGTGGTAAAGTGGGCGTGTACTGCTACATCTGAGAGGTGTGTCATAAAACTGACTTACATCCAAATGTAAATGAGCCCCAAAGCAGGTCGTAAGATCTATTTGTTGATGAAAACACACTGATACTTTTCAGAAAATACATGTAGCCATAGGGATCATTGTGCCTGATAACCAATGCAGGGAAATTATACTAATGATCCCTTTTTAATGTATATATCTCTTTTTTAAATATAACAGCTTCATAATGGGACTGTAAGGATGAAATCAGGGAGATTATTAGACTCTTCAGGGAGACAGGGAGATTGCTACTATTTCAGGGAGTCTCCCTGACAATGAGGGAGAGTTGGCAAGTATGCTTGTCAGTGATCGGCGTAGGAGGTTATTTCCTCAAAATGTGGAAAAGATGATGTTTATTAAAATGAATTACAATTTCCACGAGGAAGACCTCTACCAACAATTACATCAAAAAATTACAGAGGCGCCTATGGTGGATTTCAGTGAGGACGAATTAATATTGTGTGAAGAAGAGGATGTACACACTGATGTGGATGACGAGGACGACAGAGTATCGTGTTCTCATGCGCAAGCCTCGGGTGCCTACATGAAAAGCAGGCATTGCCACATATCACGGCCCCATTTCATCGCTTCCCCAGCCTCGCAGAGCATATGACAGTGTACCCTCCCTATCTTTGCCCCCAAAATGCAGAACAGTCCCATCAAAATCGGGATGGTTGAGGTTGGTATGCATACATGCACAGGACGGGATGCATCAAGCATTGCAATTTGTATGCGATACATCCCAAAACTTACCGTATGCAGTGCCGTTAATTAACGCCATATGCATGAAGAATTCCAATTTTTTACGCAAAGGACAGCCGATAGGAGCTGTCCTTTGTGATGTGAGGACTCCCGGGTTTATGACTGAGGTGATACATAATTCATTAACAGCTATATTATATGAAGTTGCAGCCATCTATTTGCATGACTTAATTGTCATTTTCATTTGTACAGGAAAGACTTCCAAATGATATTTTAAAAATGTTTGTTTTTTAATTTGCATTTGTATTTTGCACCTGTGTATGTTTTTAATTACATTTAATATGCAAGCATGCACATTTCACATTTATTAATAACACTATCGAGTCACTGGTCTGATTCAGTGTTCAGTGGTGCACGAATTTGCACGTGCATCTGCGATTTCATTTGCTACCAACTTGCGAAAAAAAATGATAATGACTCAGCTGCTGTCTTGTGCACAGAGATGCCCACTGCCGACGTCTCACATCTGCTGCTTATGTACAAAAGCTGAAACTTTGGGAACTTTGTTTGCACATTGGTCGTACATTGAACCTCTAAGCAAGCCTATGCTGTCTCAGAATGAGTGTCTCACTTTAGATGCTGGGGGGGGGGGGGGGGGGGGCCTCTGCAGCTAAGTACAAATTTGCACAGGAGCACTAGGGCACGCCCAGAAAGCAGTCCGGACATGCCTGCATTTTACTTGCCAACCCCCCATTACCTCCCCAAAATGCTCATTACCTGTCACTCACTTCGCAAATAAATCATCTCTGTGACTGCCATCGCTAACCAATCGCTGCGCAGCTTTGGCACAGGAGCCGTAGCAAAAAATTGCTCCACTGTGTCCAACATCGACATTGCATCCATCTCTGAATCAGGCCTAATATTCTCTCTTGTGTATATGACACTACATATTATTATATTGTACACAAATTTGGTTGCCAGCCCTTACCAACAGGGGTCTGTGCCACTCCTGGGACTTATCAGCTTTTATGGCAAAGACTTCACTCGGGCAAAGGAAGGCAAGCATTAGCATTTTTGCAAGATCCCTCTGCTTACCACAGGGCTTAAGGGTCCTGAAGCTCCATTTCTTGACCAGCTTCTTCTTTCTTTTCTTTACCACCTCTTCTGTTTTTCTATCTTCTTCTGTCTTTCTCCCCTCTGTCTGCTCCCTCACCACCATAGAACTGCCCTGTACCCTAGTAACAGTATAAAGCAGCAATCCGAATTGAAACCGTCGCATGCTGATTGGCTGGGCTTGAATCTCTGCAGACTTAAGTCTGCCACAGCAAAACGGTCGTCGCAGTACTCACCGAAGCTGTCTCCACCAGCGATGGGGCTCGGTGACTTAGCGGTCTATGGAGCTCATTAAGACCCGCTCACTAGATGCGTTCGCTAGCACCCAGCGTATGCAAATATGTGAAGCGAGGTGATCGCATGGCAAGGCATTAGCACGCCCACTATGTCTTGGCATGCGATCACTATGTGTATGCAGACGCCCACCAGCCTGTCTTGCGAACGTCATCTCCAGGAAGTGTATGCAACCATTGCTACATTGGTTACCATCGGATGCGCTCGCAGCGCTTGTGGTTGACCATACCCTGCCGCAAGTACTGCGAACACTTCAATGTAAAATCCAGCCAGGTGACGTGTACAATGATGCTGCCTCTTAATTATGCATGCCCCTGAAACAGCGTTAAGATGCTCAGGCACACCTGCGTTTGTACCTCCACTCCCCGGTTTCTAATGGCCAGCCCCTGTCACCACCCACAAACGGCTTGTCACTCACTCTGCTGGGCAGTCTATGCGCAGCGAGCGAACGCTTCCCGATCTCTTGCAGTGGTTCGCGCACGTGCACTGCGATGCATCCGCATGCTCAGATTGTGAAAATTGGCCAGCTACAAGTGAACGCACCCTAGTGAGCGGGTCTGAATCAGGTCCTATGTACTAAGCCTTGGAGAGATATAAAGTGGACAGAGATATACTGTAGTACCAGCCAATAAGCTCCTAACTGTCACTACAGGCTGTGTTTGAAAACTGAAAGTTAGGAGGTGATTGGTTGGTACTTCATCTCCGTCCACTTTATCTCTCTCCAAGGCTTAGTTCATAGACCCCATAACTCCTTCAGATACAGTTCTTGCTCCATTTGACTGATCACTTCTTGTCCCAGTACTGTGTATCTCCTGATGCTTTCAGCCTCATTATAGTCAGGTGTAACACAAAAATCTTTGATAAAGCCCCCACTTGTGGTGCGAAACGCGTCAGTTTGGAGCCCTTGGAATATCCCTGTGACACCTGCCTGTCTCCATTGTGGAACTCTGGAGAGACAAATGCACGCTGCTCTGTTAAATACACAGCGGTATTGAGGTCGAGGCTGGGATTGAGTCGCGACTGATGCAGGATACACACTAAGATTTTTGTGTTACACCTGACTTCATAGTTATTATGTGCAATCACAAGCACATTATTCCTATGCTGCTTTAATTACATGTTTTTGTATTCTTTATCAATTGTTCTAATATTTTGAATATTAGCGCCAGGCTATTTGTGTTTGGCTGGCACCTCATTAAAGTGAAATGGATGTTTAGTCATTTTAATATGTTGGAGTTGTTGGTGGTTCATGGTGTGTATGAAATGCTTAATTTATTGCATTAAGTATATTTATTGCATTAATAATATTGAATATTACGATCACTAGATGTTCTGCTTGATTGTTCAGGGATTATTGATGACATTTTTGAAGAGCTGCATAACTTAATCATGTGCTGGAATAGTAGAATTATTTTGCTGCTGGCATTTTCATTATTTGCACATAATTACAATATTTTGAAGCATTAATGAAATATGTTTTATTGTGTGCCTTCTCTTTTTTAGACAGATTATCCCAACAAGATGTCAACATTTTGAACATTTCCAGTCAGATAAGCTCCTTTCTATAACAATCATTGTATGCTGAAGGTGTGGTGTCATATAGCACATAATGGGCCTGATTCAGAAATGTATGTTACATCAATTGCAGCTGTGATTACATATGCAACGCAGCAGCGATAATATGCTAATGTTAGCAAAGATCACCCGAGCATAGAGACGCTGACTGCTGCCTTTTTACCTGCGTGCGATGATGCATACCTGTGTAAATATTGGTAACATCGACGCACATCGGCGGCCATCTTACCCTTGCAGCAGGTCTGACCTGCCACAGCCTTGGGTGCTCTTCTGACACGCAGAACTGCATATGCAATAGCAGTGGGTACTTTATGCACACCCATGTAACTGCGTTTAAACAGACAGGCACGCCTGCGTTTTTCTGATCACTCCCCGTTACCACCCCCAAACACTGACAACCTGTCAGTCACTTTGTGATGGGATCCACTGTTTGTCTGCAATCACAATGCGATCGCTGCGCACTGCGGCTCATACGCATGCGCAATGGCGTGAAAATTGCATTAGCGTCCATCTCTGAATCAGGCCCAATGTTCCTTCAGCACTTAACTAAGCACAATAACATTCATCTGTGCCATAACTGTGCACACTGGGGGTCATTCAGACCCGTTCGCGAGCAAAGGACGCTCGTAAACGGGTCGATGTTGCCCCACTGCGCATGCGCACGACGGAGGGAGCTCCGTCGTGCGCATGCGCGAGAGAGCGACGGGCTCTCTGTCGCTCCGGGTCTCGCACCAAACGGAGCGTGCTGTCGATGTTGATAGACAGCATGCCCCCTTTGGTGGGCGTGCCGGGGGCGTGGCTGCCAGACGGAGGCGTTCCCATGGGAACGCCTACCGCCTGAGTCCGGCCCCACTGACATCAGTAATGATGTCAGTGGGAGTGATTTTGGCTCTAATAGAGCCAAAATCACTCCTGGGCTTGCGGAAGCGAGACCCTACCACAGGGTCTCGTCGCAAGCCCGATGGTCACGATGGTCTTTGACCATCGCGACCATCTTTTTGGCCACTTGCATAAGCTGTGGGTGGTTACCCACAGCTATGCGAGCGGCCAGGAGGCCGCTCCAAATTTGGCTGGGACAGTCCTGATTCAGAGCGAGCGCTCTGGTCAGAGCGTTCAGCTCTGAATCAGGCCCACTGACCACTGATCAATCAGCACTTGGTGGCAGTGGCGTAACTTCATCCCAGGAGCCCGGAGGCAAGATAAATGTTGGTGCCCTCCCCAGATTAAAATTAACCACCATTCCAGCTACTATGCCAGCCCCAGCTGCCGCCGCCGCCCCCTATGCAGTTCCCCCAGTAGAGGTCCCCCTGTGCAGTGCCCTCTGTAGAGGTCCCCCTATGCAGTGCCCACCTATGTAGTGCCTACCAGTAATGGTCCACCTATACAGTATCTCCAGTAGTTGTCCCCCTATGCAGTGCCACTGGTAGTAAGGGCCGCTGTAGTGCCCCCAGTTGTAATGCCCTTGTAGTGCCCCCAGTAGTAATGCTCACTGCAGTGCCCCAGTAGTAATGCCCCTTGAAGTGCCCCCAGTAGTAAGGGCCCCTGTAGTGCCCACAGTTGTAGTGCTCCCAATAGTGCCCCCAGTAGTAAGGCCCTTGCAGTGCCCCCAGTAATTCCCCCAGTAGTAAACCCCCAGTAGAAAGCTCCTGTAGTGACCCCAATAGTGTGCCCTCCAGTAGTAAGCCCCCTGTAATGCCCCCAGTAGTAAGCCCCCTGTAGTGACTCCAGTAATGCCCCCTGTAGTAAACCCCCTGTAGTGACCCCTGTAGGCCCCCAGTAGTAAACCCCATGTAGCAACCCCAGTCAGGGCTGCCACCAGAAATTGTGGGGCCCGGCCCCGACAAAACAGGCAGGGCCCCCTCCCCTCACACACACAGTGCAGAAACCAAGCGCTAGAGGAGGGCGCAAGCTGCAGCCGATGGTATGTACGGCTAGTCCTACCTCTCCTTACAGCCCTGTATATCGATATGCAGAGATAGACGCACTTCAAGATGCAACTGCATCTGCCCATTCAGCAAATGTGCCTGCCGGGATGAAGTTATGAGACCGGCGGCCGCGATGCCACTGGTCTCAATACCAACAGCTGAGTCCCGACAAGGGACTTAAGACAGGCACCGAAATACCGACGCCTATCTTAATCCCGACGTCGAAAAGCCAGCCTGAACGAGGTAAGCCCGGGGTGCCCTTAGCTTTAGCCGTGTGAGTGGGGGGGAGGGTTTGGTTTAGAGGTTAGGTTTTTTTTGGGGGGGTTAGAGTTAGGCACCCCTTGGGTGGAGGGTTAGGCACTAACGGGGAGGGATAGGGTGCGGGGTGGGGAGGGTTAGGCTACCAAAAGGGAGGGTTAGGGTTAGGGGGGGAGGGTAAGTATACTTACCCAACCCCTGTCAGGATACCAACAATCGGAATGCCGCTGTCGGTATTCTGACAGGAGGCATCCCGGCAGCCGGCATTAAATACCCAATCTGTGCCTGCCATGCTACTGCTAGGTGCCAATGACATGCCTCCAAACAGCTATATATATATATATATATATATATATATTAGGGGTGAGCGGGTTCGGATTTCTGAAATCCGAACCCCCCCGATCCGGTGCCGATCCGAGTCAGGCTCGACTTTTCCCGCCTGACTCGGATCTGAAATCGAGGCAAAACGTCATCATCCCGCCTTCCGGGTCTCGCGGGTTTTGGATCCTATATAAGGTACCCGCGTCGGCGCCATTTTCTCACTCGGCTGTGGACAGTGAAGAGGGAGGGTGGGAGTTAGGGCTGGCTGGGCTGTGTAGTGTAGTGTTGTGCTGTGCTGTGCTGTGCTGCGCTGTGCTGCTGTTGTCCATAGGGGCTGTGTCCACTCCTTCAAAGTCCATAGGGGCTGGCTGGACTGTGTTGTGCAGTCAGTTGTCCATAGGGGCTGTGTCCACTCCAAAGTCCTATGCAGTGTCCCAGTCCTAAAGGGGTGCTGTAGTGTTGTCCAGGGGTTGCTTTGTCCATCAGGGGTGCTCCCCCCAAGTGCAAAAAAAAATAATATTTTTTCTGTGTTTGTGAATTGTGTGCACTGTGGCTGCACGAGCATTAACAAAGGAGCAGTGCCAAGCGTGCGCCTGTGTCATAAGTAAAGGGCCGGCTGGCTTGACCGTTAAAGGGTGCTGTAACCCCCAAAGTACTCTCCAAACAAAATAAAAATATATTTTCTGTGTTTGTGAATTGTGTGCGCAGTAGCCTCACGTGCATCAACAAAGGAGCAGCGCCAAGCATGCGCCTGTGTCCCATAAGTAAAGGGTCAGCTGGCTTGTCCGTTAAAGGGTGCTGTAACCCCCAAAGTACACTCCAAACAAAATAAAAAAATATTTTCTGTGTTTGTGAATTGTGTGCGCAGTAGCCGCACGTGCATCAACAAAGTAGTGCCAAGCGTGCGCCTGTGTCATAAGTAAAGGGCCGGCTGGCTTGACCATTAAAGGTTGCTGTAACCCCCAAAGTACACTCCAAACAAAATAAAAAAATATTTTCTGTGTTTGTGAATTGTGTGCACTGTGGCTGCACGTGTATCAACAAAGGAGCAGCGCCAAGCGTGCGCCTGTGTCCCATAAGTAAAGAGCCGGCTGGCTCATTTCTTAAAGGGTGGTGTAATCCACAAAGTGCACTACTCTCCAGCAAAAATAAAAAAATATTTTCTGTGTTTGTGTGCGCCTTAGCCGCACGTATATATCAATTCAATATAACATAAATGGAGGACCAAACTTTCCCCGATAAAAATAAAATAGGGAAAGATCAAGAACCACTTCCTCCTAATGCTGAAGCTGCTGCCACTAGTCATGACATAGACGATAACATGCCATCAACGTCGTCTGCCAAGGCCGATGCCCAATGTCATAGTAGAGGCCACATACAGTCCCAAATGACAAAGTTCAGGAAAATGACCTTAAAAAAAACATTTAAATCATCTGAAGAGAAATGTAAACTTGCCAATATGCCATTTATGACACGGAGTGGCAAGGAACGGCTAAGGTCTTTCTCTATGACTAGTGTGTGTCATAGTAGTATGACTAGTATGTTCATGACTAGTGGTTCAGCTTCAAATGACGATGGAAGCCCTCCTCCCGCTAAAAAAAAATCAAACGAGTTAAGCTGGCAAAAGCACAGCAAAGAACTGTGCTTTCTAAGAAGATATCACAAATCCCCAAGGAGAGTCCAAGTGTGGTGGCGGTTGCGATGCCTGACCTTCCCAGCACTGGACGGGAAGAGGTGGCTCTTACCACCATTTGCATGCCCCCTGCAAGTGCTGAAAGGAGCACCCACAGTCCACTTGCTGATATGCAAATTGAAGATGTCACTGTTGAAGTTCAACAGGATGAGGATACTGGTGTAGCTGGCGCTGAGGAGGAAGTTGGCGAGGAGGACTCTGATGGTGATGTGGTTTGTTTAAATCAGGCTCCGGGGGAGACAGTTGTTGTCCGTGGGATGAAAAAGCCCATCACGGTCATGCCTGGGCAGAAGACCAAACATTCCACCTCTTTGGTCTGGCAATATTTCTATCCAAATCCGGACAACAACTGTCTTGCCATATGTACCATATGTAAAGGTGAAATAAGTAGGGGTAGGGACGTTAACCACCTAGGAACATCCTCCCTTCTACGTCACCTGCAGCGCATTCATAAAAAGTTACTGTCAAGTTCAGAAACTTTGGGTAAGACTGTAAGCAATCCAGGGACACCTAAATCCCTTTTTCCTGTTTTATCCAAGGAATCGGTGGATGAGGACGACATCTTGCCTCCGTAGAGCCAGTTTGTGCAGGGACACATTAATTGCCAGCTTGTTTTGTGGGGGTCCAAACGAACCAATCATTTCAGCCACAGTCATGTGGCAGACCCTGGCGCTGAAATGATTGGTTTGTTAAAGTGTGCATGTCCTATTTATACAACCATAAGGGTGGGTGGGAGGGCCCAAGGACAATTCCATCTTGCACCTCTTTTTTTTCATTGCAGTATGTACTGTTTGGGGCCTAGTTTTTCAAACTGCCATCCTGTCTGCCACTGCAGTGTCACTCCTAGATGGGCCACGTGTTTGTGCCGCCCACTCGTGTCGCTTAGCATAGTCATCCAGCTACCTCGGTGCAACCTTTTGGACATAAAAACACTATTGTGAGGTGTGAGGTGTTCAGAATAGACTGGAAATGAGTGGAAATTAAGGTTATTGAGGTTAATAATAGCATAGGAGCAGAAAAACCTGCAAATTCTGTGATTTTAGCTGTTTTTATGCTTTTTTTCAAAAAAATACAGATCCAAAACACAAAACCCAGAACCCAAAACACGGAAGGGTGGTTTTGGCAAAACCAATCCAGATCCAAAACACGAAGAAAGATCCAGATCCAAAACCAAAACACGAAAAGTGGCCGGTGCACACCCCAAATATATATATATATATAGAGCTGTATATATATATATGTGTGTGTATGTAAATATAAAATAAATATATATATATATATATACAGCCAACTATCCAGCCCTGCACTCTGATGTTTGCTCTTCCCAGGCCCCTTCTGCCTCACTCTCAGTGGTGTTGCAGCCCTCTTTTGCCTGCCTCAACCACCATCTTAATCTTACCTTGTTTCCTGTGTTCCTGGCTGCTGCTCTTCGGGCCCCGTGGCTCTTCTCTCGTAGTTCTTCAGTGGTGCGAGGTGACGTCATGACGTCACGCGCGCTGGATAAACTTTATTGTGCATCGGCAGTTCGGCACTGCAGAGGGGACGGACGTTGTACAGCAGGACCAGGATGTAGCTCACGGTGGGCTCCTTTCAGTAGCAGCAGGTTGGGGAGCGGACCGGCCGGGGCCCCATATACATCATTAGCGCTGGCAGTAGCGGCTGTAGGACTCTTTCACCAACACTGGCTGTAGCGGCGGTGGGCAGGAGCGGGTTGGGCCCCCCTTCTCTGTCTTAGTGTCCAGGCCCGGGACAGTAGTCCCGATGGTCCTCCCCTGATGGCGGCCCTGACCCCAGTAATGCCCCCTGTAGTAAGCCCCCTGTAGTGACCCCAATAATGCCCCCTGTAGGCCCCCAGTAGTGAGCCCCCTGTAGTGACCCCAGTAGTGAGCCCCCTGTAGGCCCCCAGTAGTGAGCAGCCCCGCACGCATGCACACACACACACAAAAAAAAATAATAAAAACAAAATACTTACCTTAATGCCCACTCCAGTGCTGCTGCCGTCTGCCCTGGCGCCTGCTCCTCGGAACTATGGGAGTGACGTCATGAGGTCATTCCCATAGTGCTTTGTGGGGCCCGGAAGCCAGAGCTCAGGAGTGAGCTTCGGCTGCCGCTGGCGCCGGTGGGGGGGGGGAAGAAGGAGCTGGCGCCTGCTGGTAATACACTCTGTGGGCGCCCGGCAAATCGAGGCTGCACCGCCCGTAGTTATGCCACTGGAGGTGGAGCGCCGATCAGCGGCGCTCCTTCTCCATGCAGTGATCGGAACTGCCAGGGGACAATGGAGCCAGGTACCCCTTCAGGGCTGGCACCAGGCGGCAAATGACTCCATTGTCTCCGGGAGTTCCGCCACTGCTTGGTGGCAATAACTCAGTGACGCCCAGGGGTGACACCAAAGTGCCGACTCCTCCTCAGTGACAGGAGCTGGGTGCTGTACTGTAGCATTACGTGCAGCACTTGGCTCTCGGTGTTTTGGTTAATTAATTAATTTTACAGTGGGGGTACAGGAGCCAGCCGTTAGCTGGCACTTGTAGTTCCACAAGTGCCAAAGGGCAGGCATGCTGGCACCTGTAGTTCCACTGTAAAATACAATAGTTTCTCTATTTTAACACTACTATTTCCCCCGTACTCACAGGCCAGGGGTGCGTGGAAGAGCTCCGGGCTTCAGACTAAGCCTGGGGTGCTCGGTAGAGGGGGGACCCCTTTATTGGAGGGTCCCCACCTCCCCTGAGACCCTGAGATCCCTGGCCTGGGCTGACCGGCTTGGGGTGATAATGCTTTGGCTGGGGAGACTCGGTGATAGGGTTCCCTGGCTGTGGCATTACACCCTGGTTGGTTTTTGGTTCGGTGCTGGAATTGAATATAGGGGGTCCCCCTATTTTTGAAACCAGGACTGGCCAGCAGCCAGGTGCTGGTTCCTAAAATATGGGGGAACCCTACACGTTTTTTTCCCAGTATTTTTAGGAACCAGGATTGGGTGAGCAGCCCAGGGCTGGTTATGTCTGTAAGGGGGGACCCTACGTCCTTTTTTTTTTTAATGTTTAACCATTACATTACACTAACACACACAAGCAGCCTGCACATATTTCTTTGATATGTGCAGGCTGCTGGTTTGGGAGGAAAACTCGGGGATTCAACACATACAGGATCGATCAAATGCACCATCGGACAACACGATCCTTTCAAACACGGGAGCTTGGTAAATTCCCGAATTTTATGTAAAAAAAAATGTCCGGCTCAAATCGGAACCAACATTTACCCCTTGGTATGCACTCTTGAAACTGCAGTAGCTTGGCCTGTATAATTTTCTAAATCATACTCTGGCTTAAGATTTTACAGCCACTGCAACCTCCTCGTATTCTACTTGGACACCTACTGATGTTAATTGCTGAGAGACAGACAGGCACCTACTGTAGCTTAGTGCTATACAGAGTGCTCCCTTTGATCCAGTGGCGGAACTAGAGAGTGGTGGGCCCAGGTGCAAGAATATGCTTTGGCCACCCCCCCCATCCCACCCATTCCTGGCACCCCAACATTTTTTCACCACCCCTCCCCAGTAATTAAATACAGTGTCTGTCCTGCTGTCCAGCCTTGTTTTCTCACCACCCCTCACTGCCCCCCCAGTCAGTAAATTCAGTCTGTCCAGCCCGAGTGTGTCAGCCTCGTTCTCCCTGGGGGGGGGGAAAAGAGGCTGACTCGCTGGGGCTGGGGGGGAAAGAGGCTGACACAAACGCTGGGGGGGAAAGAGGCTGACACGCACACTGGGGCTGGGGGGGAAAGAGGCTGACACGCTTGGGTTGGAAGGAACACATGCTAGCGGGAAGAACGAGGCAGAGACATGCTGGGGATGGAGGGAGAATGAGGCTGACATGCTGGGGCGTCTCAGCCTCTTTCCCTCCCAGCCCCAGCAGGTGTCAGCCTCTTTCCCCCCCAGCCCCAGCATGTCAGCCTCTTTCCCCCCCAGCCCCAGCATGTCTCAGCCTCTTCCCCCCAGCCCCAGCATGTGTCAGCCTCTTTCCCCCCCAGTCCCAGCATGTCTCAGCCTCTTCCCCCCAGCCCCAGCATGTGTCAGCCTCTTTCCCCCCCAGCCCCAGCATGTCTCAGCCTCTTCCCCCCAGCCCCAGCATGTGTCAGCCTCTTTCCCCCCCAGCCCCAGCATGTCTCAGCCTCTTCCCCCCAGCCCCAGCATGTGTCAGCCTCTTCCCCCCCAGCATGTGTCAGTCTCTTTCCCCCCAGCGTGTCAGCATCTTTCACCCCCAGCATGTGTCAGTCTCTTTCCCCCCAGCATGTCAGCATCTTTCCCCCAGCCCCAGCATGTCTCAGCCTTTCCCCCCTCAGCCCCAGTATGTGTCAGCCTCTTCCCCCCCAGCCCCAGTGTGTCAGCCTTTTTCCCCCCCAGCCCCAGCATGTGTCAGCCTCTTCCCCCCCCAGCCCCAGTGTGTCAGCCTCACCCCCAGCCCCAGCATGTGTCAGTCTCTTTCCCCCCCAGCCCCAGTGTGTGTGTGAGCCTCTCCCACCCCCCAGCCCCAGCGTATGTGTCAGCCTTTTAACCCCCCAGCCCCAGTGTGTGTGTCAGCCTGTCCCCTCCCAGCCCCAGCATGTGTCAGCCTCTTCATCCCCCCCAGCGCCAGCGTGTGCCAGCCCCCCTCCATAGCACCGCCACTTACCTTATTTCTTCCTCTTCTGCTCCTCTTGATCCGCGGCTCCTCTTGATCTTTTTACTCCAGCAGCCTGACCCCTTATTATGACACCTCGCACGTGACGTCATGACGTCATGCGCGCCGTGTCATAACAAGGGGCCGGGCTGCTGGATCAAGGGGCGGGGCCGCGGTGGGTATCTCTCATGTTGGAGCCAGAGCGGCCGAAGCGGGCCCGCTCCAGCTCCAAACATTTAGGTAATGGCCGCACCGCCGCTAATTCCGCCCCTGCTTTGATCAATACTTCTCATTAAACCTTTGTTTTAAAAAGACGTCTGCAAAGCCACTCACAGATAGTGTTAAGATGTTTTCCAGTGGATAATGGAATAGACATCATAGTTACCTACTTTCAACAATCTCTTCCCGGGAGAAGCCCGGGTAAGAAAAGCAGCAAGGGGCCGATGGGAGCGGGGCCTAACGATTTGCGTAATTAAGCCCCGCCCCCTCGCGGCAAAACTGCCGCAATTGGGTAAAATTTACATAGGGGGCGGGGCCTAATGCTGTGATTCATGCAGAATCACATCCTAAGCCCCGCCCCCTTCACGGAGACCCGCTGCGGTTATTCTCCACATTCTACCCACTTTACTAGGAAGTGGGTAGAATGCGGGAGAAATGCCTACCCTTCCGGGGGTGCGGGGGGTTACCCGAAAAATCGGGAGCCTCCCGCGAAAACCGGGAGGGTAGGCATGTATGATACACATGCTGATCTACAGCTAAACCTAGGTCCCATGGCTTTATATACATCATCTGGGATGGGGTTAACAACTGGACCACAGCTTTTCTTACTTTAACTGCATCTCCATGGCGAACTTCCATGTACTGTTAGTGTAATAAAGCTCATACTGGCCCCTGCATTGTATATTTTCCCTTGTATGAAAAAAGGACTTTTCTGTACTCACTCAGATACTTTATTAGGTGTCACTGCAGCCTTTTTTCTTGATATTGTTATTCTTGACATGCTGGTACTGTTGGTAGGGGATGGGTATGAAATCCCGACCCAGGAAGCATGACACATCAAGATCCCGACAGACTGGTAAGTATTTTATCCCTCCCCTGCCCCCCCCCATAACCCACCCTTGGTGATGCCTAACCCTAAGACTCCTGGGGTAGTGCCTAACCCTAAATCCCCCCGGGGGTGCCTAACCATAACCCTCCCTCTCGCACCCTAAACCTAACCCTCCCGGGGGGTGCCTAACTCTAAACTCCCCCGAGTGGTGCCTAACCCTAAACAACTCTCTCCCACCCTAACCATAACCCTCCCTTGGGGGTGCCTAGCCCTAAGTCCCCCCAGAGGGTGCCTGAACCTAAACCCCTCCCAAGACTAAGACCTTACCTGGGTCCGGTCTCTTACAATCTGGATGCCAGCTGTCGGGATTCCGATGCCGGTATCTAGATAGTAAGAGGGATAGCGGTGTCGACATTTTGACTGGCAGCAGGTTGCCGGCGGCTGTATATCGATGCCCGGCAGCTCGGCCACCAGGATATTGACTACATCCTATTGGTATATCCTATGATGTTACTTGGTGTCAGCTGTGTGCGATGGAGGTTTGTCCACGCGATAATATAATGCAATCACTTTACTTCTTCTTCAGTGCTACTACGCATGCAAGGTCTGCTAACCACACATGTGCAAATGGAGAATGCCGGGGAGGCTTCCTATGGGAGCAAGCATTGTAAATTTAGCAAAGAGGCAGCTTCCAAGTGAACCCTCCCCCATCCCATACACATTCAGGGGATACTGTGAATTTACAGTTTTCCCTCCAAAACAGGTGCTTTTTGTGTATATCAAGAAAATTTACTTTTGGAAATAGGCTCACAAGCACAGAGCATAATCAAATCTGGGTATTATTACACAGAGGTACATTAAAGGACTTACAATCTACAGGATCAAGCTAGCATAGATCATATCCAATTGTTCTGTATCTGCAGATGGAACTAATATAACAAGTGCAAATCACCACATCTAATGCATGTGTTTCTGATAAACGTCTGTACATAACATTTACATATTGCTTCCTCCCTACATTTCCAAAACAAAACCCTGTGATGTCTATATACTAGGGGTGAGCGGGTTCGGATTTCTGAAATCCGAACCCCCCCGAGCCCCCCGATCCGAGTCCGATCCGAGTCAGGCTTGACTTTTCCCGCCTGACTCGGATCTGAAATCGAGGCAAAACGTCATCATCCCGCCTTCCGAGTCTCGCGGGTTTTGGATCCTATATAAGGTACCCGCGTCGGCGCCATTTTCTCACTCGGCTGTGGACAGTGAAGAGGGAGGGTGGGAGTTAGGGCTGGGCTGTGTAGTGTAGTGTAGTGTTGTGCTGTGCTCTGCTGCGCTGTGCTGCTGTTGTCCATAGGGGCTGTGTCCACTCCTTCAAAGTCCATAGGGGCTGGCTGGACTGTGTTGTGCAGTCAGTTGTCCATAGGGGCTGTGTCCACTCCAAAGTCCTGTGCAGTGTCCCAGTCCTAAAGGGGTGCTGTAGTGTTGTCCAGGGGTTGCTTTGTCTATCAGGGGTGCTCCCCCCAAGTGCAAAAAAAAATAATATTTTTTCTGTGTTTGTGAATTGTGTGCACTGTGGCTGCACGAGCATTAACAAAGGAGCAGTGCCAAGCGTGCGCCTGTGTCATAAGTAAAGGGCCTGCTGGCTTGACCGTTAAAGGGTGCTGTAACCCCCAAAGTACTCTCCAAACAAAATAAAAATATTTTTTCTGTGTTTGTGAATTGTGTGCGCAGTAGCCTCACGTGCATCAACAAAGGAGCAGCGCCAAGCGTGCGCCTGTGTCCCATAAGTAAAGGGCCAGCTGGCTTGTCCGTTAAAGGGTGCTGTAACCCCCAAAGTACACTCCAAACAAAATAAAAAAATATTTTCTGTGTTTGTGAATTGTGTGCGCAGTAGCCGCACGTGCATCAACAAAGTAGTGCCAAGCGTGCGCCTGTGTCATAAGTAAAGGGCCGGCTGGCTTGACCGTTAAAGGGTGCTGTAACCCCCAAAGTACACTCCAAACAAAATAAAAAAATATTTTCTGTGTTTGTGAATTGTGTGCACTGTGGCTGCACGTGTATCAACAAAGGAGCAGCGCCAAGCGTGCGCCTGTGTCCCATAAGTAAAGAGCCGGCTGGCTCATTTCTTAAAGGGTGGTGTAATCCACAAAGTGCACTACTCTCCAGCAAAAATAAAAAAATATTTTCTGTGTTTGTGTGCGCCTTAGCCGCACGTATATATCAATTCAATATAACATAAATGGAGGACCAAACTTTCCCCGATAAAAATAAAATAGGGAACGATCAAGAACCACTTCCTCCTAGTGCTGAAGCTGCTGCCACTAGTCATGACATAGACGATAACATGCCATCAACGTCGTCTGCCAAGGCCGATGCCCAATGTCATAGTAGAGGCCACATACAATCCCAAATGACAAAGTTCAGGAAAATGACCTTAAAAAAAACATTTAAATCATCTGAAGAGAAATGTAAACTTGCCAATATGCCATTTATGACACGGAGTGGCAAGGAACGGCTAAGGTCTTTCTCTATGACTAGTGTGTGTCATAGTAGTATGACTAGTATGTTCATGACTAGTGGTTCAGCTTCACATGACGATGGAAGCCCTCCTCCCGCTAAAAAAAAATCAAACGAGTTAAGCTGGCAAAAGCACAGCAAAGAACTGTGCTTTCTAAGAAGATATCACAAATCCCCAAGGAGAGTCCAAGTGTGGTGGCGGTTGCGATGCCTGACCTTCCCAGCACTGGATGGGAAGAGGTGGCTCTTACCACCATTTGCACGCCCCCTGCAAGTGCTGAAAGGAGCACCCACAGTCCACTTGCTGATATGCAAATTGAAGATGTCACTGTTGAAGTTCAACAGGATGAGGATACTGGTGTAGCTGGCGCTGAGGAGGAAGTTGGCGAGGAGGACTCTGATGGTGATGTGGTTTGTTTAAATCAGGCTCCGGGGGAGACAGTTGTTGTCCGTGGGATGAAAAAGCCCATCACGGTCATGCCTGGGCAGAAGACCAAACATTCCACCTCTTTGGTCTGGCAATATTTCTATCCAAATCCGGACAACAACTGTCTTGCCATATGTACCATATGTAAAGGTGAAATAAGTAGGGGTAGGGACGTTAACCACCTAGGAACATCCTCCCTTCTACGTCACCTGCAGCGCATTCATAAAAAGTTACTGTCAAGTTCAGAAACTTTGGGTAAGACTGTAAGCAATCCAGGGACACCTAAATCCCTTTTTCCTGTTTTATCCAAGGAATCGGTGGATGAGGAGGATGAGGACGACATCTTGCCTCCGTAGAGCCAGTTTGTGCAGGGACACATTAATTGCCAGCTTGTTTTGTGGGGGTCCAAACGAACCAATCATTTCAGCCACAGTCATGTGGCAGACCCTGGCGCTGAAATGATTGGTTTGTTAAAGTGTGCATGTCCTATTTATACAACCATAAGGGTGGGTGGGAGGGCCCAAGGACAATTCCATCTTGCACCTCTTTTTTTTCATTGCAGTATGTACTGTTTGGGGCCTAGTTTTTCAAACTGCCATCCTGTCTGCCACTGCAGTGTCACTCCTAGATGGGCCACGTGTTTGTGCCGCCCACTCGTGTCGCTTAGCATAGTCATCCAGCTACCTCGGTGCAACCTTTTGGACATAAAAACACTATTGTGAGGTGTGAGGTGTTCAGAATAGACTGGAAATGAGTGGAAATTAAGGTTATTGAGGTTAATAATAGCATAGGAGCAGAAAAACCTGCAAATTCTGTGATTTTAGCTGTTTTTATGCTTTTTTTCAAAAAAATACAGATCCAAAACACAAAACCCAGAACCCAAAACACGGAAGGGTGGTTTTGGCAAAACCAATCCAGATCCAAAACACGAAGAAAGATCCAGATCCAAAACCAAAACACGAAAAGTGGCCGGTGCACACCCCAAATATATATATATATATAGAGCTGTATATATATATATGTGTGTGTATGTAAATATAAAATAAATATATATATATATATACAGCCAACTATCCAGCCCTGCACTCTGATGTTTGCTCTTCCCAGGCCCCTTCTGCCTCACTCTCAGTGGTGTTGCAGCCCTCTTTTGCCTGCCTCAACCACCATCTTAATCTTACCTTGTTTCCTGTGTTCCTGGCTGCTGCTCTTCGGGCCCCGTGGCTCTTCTCTCGTAGTTCTTCAGTGGTGCGAGGTGACGTCATGACGTCACGCGCGCTGGATAAACTTTATTGTGCATCGGCAGTTCGGCACTGCAGAGGGGACGGACGTTGTACAGCAGGACCAGGATGTAGCTCACGGTGGGCTCCTTTCAGTAGCAGCAGGTTGGGGAGCGGACCGGCCGGGGCCCCATATACATCATTAGCGCTGGCAGTAGCGGCTGTAGGACTCTTTCACCAACACTGGCTGTAGCGGCGGTGGGCAGGAGCGGGTTGGGCCCCCCTTCTCTGTCTTAGTGTCCAGGCCCGGGACAGTAGTCCCGATGGTCCTCCCCTGATGGCGGCCCTGACCCCAGTAATGCCCCCTGTAGTAAGCCCCCTGTAGTGACCCCAATAATGCCCCCTGTAGGCCCCCAGTAGTGAGCCCCCTGTAGTGACCCCAGTAGTGAGCCCCCTGTAGGCCCCCAGTAGTGAGCAGCCCCGCACGCATGCACACACACACACAAAAAAAAATAATAAAAACAAAATACTTACCTTAATGCCCACTCCAGTGCTGCTGCCGTCTGCCCTGGCGCCTGCTCCTCGGAACTATGGGAGTGACGTCATGAGGTCATTCCCATAGTGCTTTGTGGGGCCCGGAAGCCAGAGCTCAGGAGTGAGCTTCGGCTGCCGCTGGCGCCGGTGGGGGGGGGGAAGAAGGAGCTGGCGCCTGCTGGTAATACACTCTGTGGGCACCCGGCAAATGGAGGCTGCACCGCCCGTAGTTATGCCACTGGAGGTGGAGCGCCGATCAGCGGCGCTCCTTCTCCATGCAGTGATCGGAACTGCCAGGGGACAATGGAGCCAGGTACCCCTTCAGGACTGGCACCCGGCGGCAAATGACTCCATTGTCTCCGGGAGTTCCGCCACTGCTTGGTGGCAATAACTCAGTGACGCCCAGGGGTGACACCAAAGTGCCGACTCCTCCTCAGTGACAGGAGCTGGGTGCTGTACTGTAGCATTACGTGCAGCACTCGGCTCTCGGTGTTTTGGTTAATTAATTAATTTTACAGTGGGGGTACAGGAGCCAGCCGTTAGCTGGCACTTGTAGTTCCACAAGTGCCAAAGGGCAGGCATGCTGGCACCTGTAGTTCCACTGTAAAATACAATAGTTTCTCTATTTTAACACTACTATTTCCCCCGTACTCACAGGCCAGGGGTGCGTGGAAGAGCTCCGGGCTTCAGACTAAGCCTGGGGTGCTCGGGAGAGGGGGGACCCTTTATTGGAGGGTCCCCACCTCCCCTGAGACCCTGAGATCCCTGGCCTGGGCTGACCGGCTTGGGGTGATAATGCTTTGGCTGGGGAGACTCGGTGATAGGGTTCCCTGGCTGTGGCATTACACCCTGGTTGGTTTTTGGTTCGGTGCTGGAATTGAATATAGGGGGTCCCCCTATTTTTGAAACCAGGACTGGCCAGCAGCCAGGTGCTGGTTCCTAAAATATGGGGGAACCCTACACGTTTTTTTCCCAGTATTTTTAGGAACCAGGATTGGGTGAGCAGCCCAGGGCTGGTTATGTCTGTAAGGGGGGACCCTACGTCCTTTTTTTTTTTAATGTTTAACCATTACATTACACTAACACACACAAGCAGCCTGCACATATTTCTTTGATATGTGCAGGCTGCTGGTTTGGGAGGAAAACTCGGGGATTCAACACATACAGGATCGATCAAATGCACCATCGGACAACACGATCCTTTCAAACACGGGAGCTTGGTAAATTCCCGAATTTTATGTAAAAAAAAATGTCCGGCTCAAATCGGAACCAACATTTACCCCTTGGTATGCACTCTTGAAACTGCAGTAGCTTGGCCTGTATAATTTTCTAAATCATACTCTGGCTTAAGATTTTACAGCCACTGCAACCTCCTCGTATTCTACTTGGACACCTACTGATGTTAATTGCTGAGAGACAGACAGGCACCTACTGTAGCTTAGTGCTATACAGAGTGCTCCCTTTGATCCAGTGGCGGAACTAGAGAGTGGTGGGCCCAGGTGCAAGAATATGCTTTGGCCACCCCCCCATCCCACCCATTCCTGGCACCCCAACATTTTTTCACCACCCCTCCCCAGTAATTAAATACAGTGTCTGTCCTGCTGTCCAGCCTTGTTTTCTCACCACCCCTCACTGCCCCCCCAGTCAGTAAATTCAGTCTGTCCAGCCCGAGTGTGTCAGCCTCGTTCTCCCTGGGGGGGGGGAAAAGAGGCTGACTCGCTGGGGCTGGGGGGGAAAGAGGCTGACACAAACGCTGGGGGGGAAAGAGGCTGACACGCACACTGGGGCTGGGGGGAAAGAGGCTGACACGCTTGGGTTGGAAGGAACACATGCTAGCGGGAAGAACGAGGCAGAGACATGCTGGGGATGGAGGGAGAATGAGGCTGACATGCTGGGGCGTCTCAGCCTCTTTCCCTCCCAGCCCCAGCAGGTGTCAGCCTCTTTCCCCCCCAGCCCCAGCATGTCAGCCTCTTTCCCCCCCAGCCCCAGCATGTCTCAGCCTCTTCCCCCCAGCCCCAGCATGTGTCAGCCTCTTTCCCCCCCAGTCCCAGCATGTCTCAGCCTCTTCCCCCCAGCCCCAGCATGTGTCAGCCTCTTTCCCCCCCAGCCCCAGCATGTCTCAGCCTCTTCCCCCCAGCCCCAGCATGTGTCAGCCTCTTTCCCCCCCAGCCCCAGCATGTCTCAGCCTCTTCCCCCCAGCCCCAGCATGTGTCAGCCTCTTCCCCCCCAGCATGTATCAGTCTCTTTCCCCCCAGCGTGTCAGCATCTTTCACCCCCAGCATGTGTCAGTCTCTTTCCCCCCAGCATGTCAGCATCTTTCCCCCAGCCCCAGCATGTCTCAGCCTTTCCCCCCTCAGCCCCAGTATGTGTCAGCCTCTTCCCCCCCAGCCCCAGTGTGTCAGCCTTTTTCCCCCCCAGCCCCAGCATGTGTCAGCCTCTTCCCCCCCCAGCCCCAGTGTGTCAGCCTCACCCCCAGCCCCAGCATGTGTCAGTCTCTTTCCCCCCCAGCCCCAGTGTGTGTGTGAGCCTCTCCCACCCCCCAGCCCCAGCGTATGTGTCAGCCTTTTAACCCCCCAGCCCCAGTGTGTGTGTCAGCCTGTCCCCTCCCAGCCCCAGCATGTGTCAGCCTCTTCATCCCCCCCAGCGCCAGCGTGTGCCAGCCCCCCTCCATAGCACCGCCACTTACCTTATTTCTTCCTCTTCTGCTCCTCTTGATCCGCGGCTCCTCTTGATCTTTTTACTCCAGCAGCCTGACCCCTTATTATGACACCTCGCACGTGACGTCATGACGTCATGCGCGCCGTGTCATAACAAGGGGCCGGGCTGCTGGATCAAGGGGCGGGGCCGCGGTGGGTATCTCTCATGTTGGAGCCAGAGCGGCCGAAGCGGGCCCGCTCCAGCTCCAAACATTTAGGTAATGGCCGCACCGCCGCTAATTCCGCCCCTGCTTTGATCAATACTTCTCATTAAACCTTTGTTTTAAAAAGACGTCTGCAAAGCCACTCACAGATAGTGTTAAGATGTTTTCCAGTGGATAATGGAATAGACATCATAGTTACCTACTTTCAACAATCTCTTCCCGGGAGAAGCCCGGGTAAGAAAAGCAGCAAGGGGCCGATGGGGGCGGGGCCTAACGATTTGCGTAATTAAGCCCCGCCCCCTCGCGGCAAAACTGCCGCAATTGGGTAAAATTTACATAGGGGGCGGGGCCTAATGCTGTGATTCATGCAGAATCACATCCTAAGCCCCGCCCCCTTCACGGAGACCCGCTGCGGTTATTCTCCACATTCTACCCACTTTACTAGGAAGTGGGTAGAATGCGGGAGAAATGCCTACCCTTCCGGGGGTGCGGGGGGTTACCCGAAAAATCGGGAGCCTCCCGCGAAAACCGGGAGGGTAGGCATGTATGATACACATGCTGATCTACAGCTAAACCTAGGTCCCATGGCTTTATATACATCATCTGGGATGGGGTTAACAACTGGACCACAGCTTTTCTTACTTTAACTGCATCTCCATGGCGAACTTCCATGTACTGTTAGTGTAATAAAGCTCATACTGGCCCCTGCATTGTATATTTTCCCTTGTATGAAAAAAGGACTTTTCTGTACTCACTCAGATACTTTATTAGGTGTCACTGCAGCCTTTTTTCTTGATATTGTTATTCTTGACATGCTGGTACTGTTGGTAGGGGATGGGTATGAAATCCCGACCCAGGAAGCATGACACATCAAGATCCCGACAGACTGGTAAGTATTTTATCCCTCCCCTGCCCCCCCCCATAACCCACCCTTGGTGATGCCTAACCCTAAGACTCCTGGGGTAGTGCCTAACCCTAAATCCCCCCGGGGGTGCCTAACCATAACCCTCCCTCTCGCACCCTAAACCTAACCCTCCCGGGGGGTGCCTAACTCTAAACTCCCCCGAGTGGTGCCTAACCCTAAACAACTCTCTCCCACCCTAACCATAACCCTCCCTTGGGGGTGCCTAGCCCTAAGTCCCCCCAGAGGGTGCCTGAACCTAAACCCCTCCCAAGACTAAGACCTTACCTGGGTCCGGTCTCTTACAATCTGGATGCCAGCTGTCGGGATTCCGATGCCGGTATCTAGATAGTAAGAGGGATAGCGGTGTCGACATTTTGACTGGCAGCAGGTTGCCGGCGGCTGTATATCGATGCCCGGCAGCTCGGCCACCAGGATATTGACTACATCCTATTGGTATATCCTATGATGTTACTTGGTGTCAGCTGTGTGCGATGGAGGTTTGTCCACGCGATAATATAATGCAATCACTTTACTTCTTCTTCAGTGCTACTACGCATGCAAGGTCTGCTAACCACACATGTGCAAATGGAGAATGCCGGGGAGGCTTCCTATGGGAGCAAGCATTGTAAATTTAGCAAAGAGGCAGCTTCCAAGTGAACCCTCCCCCATCCCATACACATTCAGGGGATACTGTGAATTTACAGTTTTCCCTCCAAAACAGGTGCTTTTTGTGTATATCAAGAAAATTTACTTTTGGAAATAGGCTCACAAGCACAGAGCATAATCAAATCTGGGTATTATTACACAGAGGTACATTAAAGGACTTACAATCTACAGGATCAAGCTAGCATAGATCATATCCAATTGTTCTGTATCTGCAGATGGAACTAATATAACAAGTGCAAATCACCACATCTAATGCATGTGTTTCTGATAAACGTCTGTACATAACATTTACATATTGCTTCCTCCCTACATTTCCAAAACAAAACCCTGTGATGTCTATATACTAGGGGTGAGCGGGTTCGGATTTCTGAAATCCGAACCCCCCCGAGCCCCCCGATCCGAGTCCGATCCGAGTCAGGCTTGACTTTTCCCGCCTGACTCGGATCTGAAATCGAGGCAAAACGTCATCATCCCGCCTTCCGAGTCTCGCGGGTTTTGGATCCTATATAAGGTACCCGCGTCGGCGCCATTTTCTCACTCGGCTGTGGACAGTGAAGAGGGAGGGTGGGAGTTAGGGCTGGCTGGGCTGTGTAGTGTAGTGTTGTGCTGTGCTCTGCTGCGCTGTGCTGCTGTTGTCCATAGGGGCTGTGTCCACTCCTTCAAAGTCCATAGGGGCTGGCTGGACTGTGTTGTGCAGTCAGTTGTCCATAGGGGCTGTGTCCACTCCAAAGTCCTGTGCAGTGTCCCAGTCCTTAAGGGGTGCTGTAGTGTTGTCCAGGGGTTGCTTTGTCCATCAGGGGTGCTCCCCCCAAGTGCAAAAAAAAATAATATTTTTTCTGTGTTTGTGAATTGTGTGCACTGTGGCTGCACGAGCATTAACAAAGGAGCAGTGCCAAGCGTGCGCCTGTGTCATAAGTAAAGGGCCGGCTGGCTTGACCGTTAAAGGGTGCTGTAACCCCCAAAGTACTCTCCAAACAAAATAAAAATATTTTTTCTGTGTTTGTGAATTGTGTGCGCAGTAGCCTCACGTGCATCAACAAAGGAGCAGCGCCAAGCGTGCGCCTGTGTCCCATAAGTAAAGGGCCAGCTGGCTTGTCCGTTAAAGGGTGCTGTAACCCCCAAAGTACACTCCAAACAAAATAAAAAAATATTTTCTGTGTTTGTGAATTGTGTGCGCAGTAGCCGCACGTGCATCAACAAAGTAGTGCCAAGCGTGCGCCTGTGTCATAAGTAAAGGGCCGGCTGGCTTGACCGTTAAAGGGTGCTGTAACCCCCAAAGTACACTCCAAACAAAATAAAAAAATATTTTCTGTGTTTGTGAATTGTGTGCACTGTGGCTGCACGTGTATCAACAAAGGAGCAGCGCCAAGCGTGCGCCTGTGTCCCATAAGTAAAGAGCCGGCTGGCTCATTTCTTAAAGGGTGGTGTAATCCACAAAGTGCACTACTCTCCAGCAAAAATAAAAAAATATTTTCTGTGTTTGTGTGCGCCTTAGCCGCACGTATATATCAATTCAATATAACATAAATGGAGGACCAAACTTTCCCCGATAAAAATAAAATAGGGAACGATCAAGAACCACTTCCTCCTAGTGCTGAAGCTGCTGCCACTAGTCATGACATAGACGATAACATGCCATCAACGTCGTCTGCCAAGGCCGATGCCCAATGTCATAGTAGAGGCCACATACAATCCCAAATGACAAAGTTCAGGAAAATGACCTTAAAAAAAACATTTAAATCATCTGAAGAGAAATGTAAACTTGCCAATATGCCATTTATGACACGGAGTGGCAAGGAACGGCTAAGGTCTTTCTCTATGACTAGTGTGTGTCATAGTAGTATGACTAGTATGTTCATGACTAGTGGTTCAGCTTCACATGACGATGGAAGCCCTCCTCCCGCTAAAAAAAAATCAAACGAGTTAAGCTGGCAAAAGCACAGCAAAGAACTGTGCTTTCTAAGAAGATATCACAAATCCCCAAGGAGAGTCCAAGTGTGGTGGCGGTTGCGATGCCTGACCTTCCCAGCACTGGACGGGAAGAGGTGGCTCTTACCACCATTTGCACGCCCCCTGCAAGTGCTGAAAGGAGCACCCACAGTCCACTTGCTGATATGCAAATTGAAGATGTCACTGTTGAAGTTCAACAGGATGAGGATACTGGTGTAGCTGGCGCTGAGGAGGAAGTTGGCGAGGAGGACTCTGATGGTGATGTGGTTTGTTTAAATCAGGCTCCGGGGGAGACAGTTGTTGTCCGTGGGATGAAAAAGCCCATCACGGTCATGCCTGGGCAGAAGACCAAACATTCCACCTCTTTGGTCTGGCAATATTTCTATCCAAATCCGGACAACAACTGTCTTGCCATATGTACCATATGTAAAGGTGAAATAAGTAGGGGTAGGGACGTTAACCACCTAGGAACATCCTCCCTTCTACGTCACCTGCAGCGCATTCATAAAAAGTTACTGTCAAGTTCAGAAACTTTGGGTAAGACTGTAAGCAATCCAGGGACACCTAAATCCCTTTTTCCTGTTTTATCCAAGGAATCGGTGGATGAGGAGGATGAGGACGACATCTTGCCTCCGTAGAGCCAGTTTGTGCAGGGACACATTAATTGCCAGCTTGTTTTGTGGGGGTCCAAACGAACCAATCATTTCAGCCACAGTCATGTGGCAGACCCTGGCGCTGAAATGATTGGTTTGTTAAAGTGTGCATGTCCTATTTATACAACCATAAGGGTGGGTGGGAGGGCCCAAGGACAATTCCATCTTGCACCTCTTTTTTTTCATTGCAGTATGTACTGTTTGGGGCCTAGTTTTTCAAACTGCCATCCTGTCTGCCACTGCAGTGTCACTCCTAGATGGGCCACGTGTTTGTGCCGCCCACTCGTGTCGCTTAGCATAGTCATCCAGCTACCTCGGTGCAACCTTTTGGACATAAAAACACTATTGTGAGGTGTGAGGTGTTCAGAATAGACTGGAAATGAGTGGAAATTAAGGTTATTGAGGTTAATAATAGCATAGGAGCAGAAAAACCTGCAAATTCTGTGATTTTAGCTGTTTTTATGCTTTTTTTCAAAAAAATACAGATCCAAAACACAAAACCCAGAACCCAAAACACGGAAGGGTGGTTTTGGCAAAACCAATCCAGATCCAAAACACGAAGAAAGATCCAGATCCAAAACCAAAACACGAAAAGTGGCCGGTGCACACCCCAAATATATATATATATATAGAGCTGTATATATATATATGTGTGTGTATGTAAATATAAAATAAATATATATATATATATATACAGCCAACTATCCAGCCCTGCACTCTGATGTTTGCTCTTCCCAGGCCCCTTCTGCCTCACTCTCAGTGGTGTTGCAGCCCTCTTTTGCCTGCCTCAACCACCATCTTAATCTTACCTTGTTTCCTGTGTTCCTGGCTGCTGCTCTTCGGGCCCCGTGGCTCTTCTCTCGTAGTTCTTCAGTGGTGCGAGGTGACGTCATGACGTTACGCGCGCTGGATAAACTTTATTGTGCATCGGCAGTTCGGCACTGCAGAGGGGACGGACGTTGTACAGCAGGACCAGGATGTAGCTCACGGTGGGCTCCTTTCAGTAGCAGCAGGTTGGGGAGCGGACCGGCCGGGGCCCCATATACATCATTAGCGCTGGCAGTAGCGGCTGTAGGACTCTTTCACCAACACTGGCTGTAGCGGCGGTGGGCAGGAGCGGGTTGGGCCCCCCTTCTCTGTCTTAGTGTCCAGGCCCGGGACAGTAGTCCCGATGGTCCTCCCCTGATGGCGGCCCTGACCCCAGTAATGCCCCCTGTAGTAAGCCCCCTGTAGTGACCCCAATAATGCCCCCTGTAGGCCCCCAGTAGTGAGCCCCCTGTAGTGACCCCAGTAGTGAGCCCCCTGTAGGCCCCCAGTAGTGAGCAGCCCCGCACGCATGCACACACACACACAAAAAAAAATAATAAAAACAAAATACTTACCTTAATGCCCACTCCAGTGCTGCTGCCGTTTGCCCTGGCGCCTGCTCCTCGGAACTATGGGAGTGACGTCATGAGGTCATTCCCATAGTGCTTTGTGGGGCCCGGAAGCCAGAGCTCAGGAGTGAGCTTCGGCTGCCGCTGGCGCCGGTGGGGGGGGGAAGAAGGAGCTGGCGCCTGCTGGTAATACACTCTGTGGGCGCCCGGCAAATGGAGGCTGCACCGCCCGTAGTTATGCCACTGGAGGTGGAGCGCCGATCAGCGGCGCTCCTTCTCCATGCAGTGATCGGAACTGCCAGGGGACAATGGAGCCAGGTACCCCTTCAGGACTGGCACCCGGCGGCAAATGACTCCATTGTCTCCGGGAGTTCCGCCACTGCTTGGTGGCAATAACTCAGTGACGCCCAGGGGTGACACCAAAGTGCCGACTCCTCCTCAGTGACAGGAGCTGGGTGCTGTACTGTAGCATTACGTGCAGCACTCGGCTCTCGGTGTTTTGGTTAATTAATTAATTTTACAGTGGGGGTACAGGAGCCAGCCGTTAGCTGGCACTTGTAGTTCCACAAGTGCCAAAGGGCAGGCATGCTGGCACCTGTAGTTCCACTGTAAAATACAATAGTTTCTCTATTTTAACACTACTATTTCCCCCGTACTCACAGGCCAGGGGTGCGTGGAAGAGCTCCGGGCTTCAGACTAAGCCTGGGGTGCTCGGGAGAGGGGGGACCCTTTATTGGAGGGTCCCCACCTCCCCTGAGACCCTGAGATCCCTGGCCTGGGCTGACCGGCTTGGGGTGATAATGCTTTGGCTGGGGAGACTCGGTGATAGGGTTCCCTGGCTGTGGCATTACACCCTGGTTGGTTTTTGGTTCGGTGCTGGAATTGAATATAGGGGGTCCCCCTATTTTTGAAACCAGGACTGGCCAGCAGCCAGGTGCTGGTTCCTAAAATATGGGGGAACCCTACACGTTTTTTTCCCAGTATTTTTAGGAACCAGGATTGGGTGAGCAGCCCAGGGCTGGTTATGTCTGTAAGGGGGGACCCTACGTCCTTTTTTTTTTTAATGTTTAACCATTACATTACACTAACACACACAAGCAGCCTGCACATATTTCTTTGATATGTGCAGGCTGCTGGTTTGGGAGGAAAACTCGGGGATTCAACACATACAGGATCGATCAAATGCACCATCGGACAACACGATCCTTTCAAACACGGGAGCTTGGTAAATTCCCGAATTTTATGTAAAAAAAAATGTCCGGCTCAAATCGGAACCAACATTTACCCCTTGGTATGCACTCTTGAAACTGCAGTAGCTTGGCCTGTATAATTTTCTAAATCATACTCTGGCTTAAGATTTTACAGCCACTGCAACCTCCTCGTATTCTACTTGGACACCTACTGATGTTAATTGCTGAGAGACAGACAGGCACCTACTGTAGCTTAGTGCTATACAGAGTGCTCCCTTTGATCCAGTGGCGGAACTAGAGAGTGGTGGGCCCAGGTGCAAGAATATGCTTTGGCCACCCCCCCCATCCCACCCATTCCTGGCACCCCAACATTTTTTCACCACCCCTCCCCAGTAATTAAATACAGTGTCTGTCCTGCTGTCCAGCCTTGTTTTCTCACCACCCCTCACTGCCCCCCCAGTCAGTAAATTCAGTCTGTCCAGCCCGAGTGTGTCAGCCTCGTTCTCCCTGGGGGGGGGGAAAAGAGGCTGACTCGCTGGGGCTGGGGGGGAAAGAGGCTGACACAAACGCTGGGGGGGAAAGAGGCTGACACGCACACTGGGGCTGGGGGGGAAAGAGGCTGACACGCTTGGGTTGGAAGGAACACATGCTAGCGGGAAGAACGAGGCAGAGACATGCTGGGGATGGAGGGAGAATGAGGCTGACATGCTGGGGCATCTCAGCCTCTTTCCCTCCCAGCCCCAGCAGGTGTCAGCCTCTTTCCCCCCCAGCCCCAGCATGTCAGCCTCTTTCCCCCCCAGCCCCAGCATGTCTCAGCCTCTTCCCCCCAGCCCCAGCATGTGTCAGCCTCTTTCCCCCCCAGTCCCAGCATGTCTCAGCCTCTTCCCCCCAGCCCCAGCATGTGTCAGCCTCTTTCCCCCCCAGCCCCAGCATGTCTCAGCCTCTTCCCCCCAGCCCCAGCATGTGTCAGCCTCTTTCCCCCCCAGCCCCAGCATGTCTCAGCCTCTTCCCCCCAGCCCCAGCATGTGTCAGCCTCTTCCCCCCCAGCATGTGTCAGTCTCTTTCCCCCCAGCGTGTCAGCATCTTTCACCCCCAGCATGTGTCAGTCTCTTTCCCCCCAGCATGTCAGCATCTTTCCCCCAGCCCCAGCATGTCTCAGCCTTTCCCCCCTCAGCCCCAGTATGTGTCAGCCTCTTCCCCCCCAGCCCCAGTGTGTCAGCCTATTTCCCCCCCAGCCCCAGCATGTGTCAGCCTCTTCCCCCCCCAGCCCCAGTGTGTCAGCCTCACCCCCAGCCCCAGCATGTGTCAGTCTCTTTCCCCCCCAGCCCCAGTGTGTGTGTGAGCCTCTCCCCCCCCCCCAGCCCCAGCGTATGTGTCAGCCTTTTAACCCCCCAGCCCCAGTGTGTGTGTCAGCCTGTCCCCTCCCAGCCCCAGCATGTGTCAGCCTCTTCATCCCCCCCAGCGCCAGCGTGTGCCAGCCCCCCTCCATAGCACCGCCACTTACCTTATTTCTTCCTCTTCTGCTCCTCTTGATCCGCGGCTCCTCTTGATCTTTTTACTCCAGCAGCCTGACCCCTTATTATGACACCTCGCACGTGACGTCATGACGTCATGCGCGCCGTGTCATAACAAGGGGCCGGGCTGCTGGATCAAGGGGCGGGGCCGCGGTGGGTATCTCTCATGTTGGAGCCAGAGCGGCCGAAGCGGGTCCGCTCCAGCTCCAAACATTTAGGTAATGGCCGCACCGCCGCTAATTCCGCCCCTGCTTTGATCAATACTTCTCATTAAACCTTTGTTTTAAAAAGACGTCTGCAAAGCCACTCACAGATAGTGTTAAGATGTTTTCCAGTGGATAATGGAATAGACATCATAGTTACCTACTTTCAACAATCTCTTCCCGGGAGAAGCCCGGGTAAGAGAAGCAGCAAGGGGCCGATGGGGGCGGGGCCTAACGATTTGCGTAATTAAGCCCCGCCCCCTCGCGGCAAAACTGCCGCAATTGGGTAAAATTTACATAGGGGGCGGGGCCTAATGCTGTGATTCATGCAGAATCACATCCTAAGCCCCGCCCCCTTCACGGAGACCCGCTGCGGTTATTCTCCACATTCTACCCACTTTACTAGGAAGTGGGTAGAATGCGGGAGAAATACCTACCCTTCCGGGGGTGCGGGGGGTTACCCGAAAAATCGGGAGCCTCCCGCGAAAACCGGGAGGGTAGGCATGTATGATACACATGCTGATCTACAGCTAAACCTAGGTCCCATGGCTTTATATACATCATCTGGGATGGGGTTAACAACTGGACCACAGCTTTTCTTACTTTAACTGCATCTCCATGGCGAACTTCCATGTACTGTTAGTGTAATAAAGCTCATACTGGCCCCTGCATTGTATATTTTCCCTTGTATGAAAAAAGGACTTTTCTGTACTCACTCAGATACTTTATTAGGTGTCACTGCAGCCTTTTTTCTTGATATTGTTATTCTTGACATGCTGGTACTGTTGGTAGGGGATGGGTATGAAATCCCGACCCAGGAAGCATGACACATCAAGATCCCGACAGACTGGTAAGTATTTTATCCCTCCCCTGCCCCCCCCCATAACCCACCCTTGGTGATGCCTAACCCTAAGACTCCTGGGGTAGTGCCTAACCCTAAATCCCCCCGGGGGTGCCTAACCATAACCCTCCCTCTCGCACCCTAAACCTAACCCTCCCGGGGGGTGCCTAACTCTAAACTCCCCCGAGTGGTGCCTAACCCTAAACAACTCTCTCCCACCCTAACCATAACCCTCCCTTGGGGGTGCCTAGCCCTAAGTCCCCCCCAGAGGGTGCCTGAACCTAAACCCCTCCCAAGACTAAGACCTTACCTGGGGTCCGGTCTCTTACAATCTGGATGCCAGCTGTCGGATTCCGATGCCGGTATCTAGATAGTAAGAGGGATAGCGGTGTCGACATTTTGACTGGCAGCAGGTTGCCGGCGGCTGTATATCGATGCCCGGCAGCTCGGCCCACCAGGATATTGACTACATCCTATTGGTATCCTATGATGTTACTTGGTGTCAGCTGTGTGCGATGGAGGTTTGTCCACGCGATAATATAATGCAATCACTTTACCTTCTTCTTCAGTGCTACTACGCATGCAAGGTCTGCTAACCACACATGTGCAAATGGAGAATGCCGGGGAGGCTTCCTATGGGAGCAAGCATTGTAAATTTAGCAAAGAGGCAGCTTCCAAGTGAACCTCCCCCATCCCATACACATTCAGGGGATACTGTGAATTTACAGTTTTCCCTCCAAAAACAGGTGCTTTTTGTGTATATCAAGAAAATTTACTTTGGAAATAGGCTCACAAGCACAGAGCATAATCAAATCTGGGTATTATTACACAGAGGTACATTAAAGGACTTACAATCTACAGGATCAAGCTAGCATAGATCATATCCAATTGTTCTGTATCTGCAGATGGAACTAATATAACAAGTGCAAATCACCACATCTAATGCATGTGTTTCTGATAAACGTCTGTACATAACATTTACATATTGCTTCCTCCCTACATTTCCAAACAAAACCCTGTGATGTCTATATACTAGGGGTGAGCGGGTTCGGATTTCTGAAATCCGAACCCCCCCCGAGCCCCCCGATCCGAGTCCGATCCGAGTCAGGCTTGACTTTTCCCGCCTGACTCGGATCTGAAATCGAGGCAAAACGTCATCATCCCGCCTTCCGAGTCTCACGGGTTTTGGATCCTATATAAGGTACCCGCGTCGGCGCCATTTTCTCACTCGGCTGTGGACAGTGAAGAGGGAGGGTGGGAGTTAGGGCTGGCTGGGCTGTGTAGTGTAGTGTTGTGCTGTGCTCTGCTGCGCTGTGCTGCTGTTGTCCATAGGGGCTGTGTCCACTCCTTCAAAGTCCATAGGGGCTGGCTGGACTGTGTTGTGCAGTCAGTTGTCCATAGGGGCTGTGTCCACTCCAAAGTCCTGTGCAGTGTCCCAGTCCTAAAGGGGTGCTGTAGTGTTGTCCAGGGGTTGCTTTGTCCATCAGGGGTGCTCCCCCCAAGTGCAAAAAAAAAATAATATTTTTTCTGTGTTTGTGAATTGTGTGCACTGTGGCTGCACGAGCATTAACAAAGGAGCAGTGCCAAGCGTGCGCCTGTGTCATAAGTAAAGGGCCGGCTGGCTTGACCGTTAAAGGGTGCTGTAACCCCCAAAGTACTCTCCAAACAAAATAAAAATATTTTTTCTGTGTTTGTGAATTGTGTGCGCAGTAGCCTCACGTGCATCAACAAAGGAGCAGCGCCAAGCGTGCGCCTGTGTCCCATAAGTAAAGGGCCAGCTGGCTTGTCCGTTAAAGGGTGCTGTAACCCCCAAAGTACACTCCAAACAAAATAAAAAAAATATTTTCTGTGTTTGTGAATTGTGTGCGCAGTAGCCGCACGTGCATCAACAAAGTAGTGCCAAGCGTGCGCCTGTGTCATAAGTAAAGGGCCGGCTGGCTTGACCGTTAAAGGGTGCTGTAACCCCCAAAGTACACTCCAAACAAAATAAAAAAATATTTTCTGTGTTTGTGAATTGTGTGCACTGTGGCTGCACGTGTATCAACAAAGGAGCAGCGCCAAGCGTGCGCCTGTGTCCCATAAGTAAAGAGCCGGCTGGCTCATTTCTTAAAGGGTGGTGTAATCCACAAAGTGCACTACTCTCCAGCAAAAATAAAAAAATATTTTCTGTGTTTGTGTGCGCCTTAGCCGCACGTATATATCAATATAACATAAATGGAGGACCAAACTTTCTCCGATAAAAATAAAATAGGGAAAGATCAAGAACCACTTCCTCCTAGTGCTGAAGCTGCTGCCACTAGTCATGACATAGACGATAACATGCCATCAACGTCGTCTGCCAAGGCCGATGTCCAATGTCATAGTAGAGGGCACATACAATCCCAAATGGCAAAGTTCAGGAAAATGACCTTGAAAAAGACATTTAAATCAGCTGAAGAGAGGGGGGATAAACTTGCCAATATGCCATTTATGACACGGAGTGGCAAGGAACGGCTAAGGTCTTTCTCTATGACTAGTGTGTGTCATAGTAGTATGACTAGTATGTTCATGACTAGTGGTTCAGCTTCACATGACGATGGAAGCCCTCCTCCCGCTAAAAAAAAATCAAACGAGTTAAGCTGGCAAAAGCACAGCAAAGAACTGTGCTTTCTAAGAAGATATCACAAATCCCCAAGGAGAGTCCAAGTGTGGTGGCGGTTGCGATGCCTGACCTTCCCAGCACTGGACGGGAAGAGGTGGCTCTTACCACCATTTGCACGCCCCCTGCAAGTGCTGAAAGGAGCACCCACAGTCCACTTGCTGATATGCAAATTGAAGATGTCACTGTTGAAGTTCAACAGGATGAGGATACTGGTGTAGCTGGCGCTGAGGAGGAAGTTGGCGAGGAGGACTCTGATGGTGATGTGGTTTGTTTAAATCAGGCTCCGGGGGAGACAGTTGTTGTCCGTGGGATGAAAAAGCCCATCACGGTCATGCCTGGGCAGAAGACCAAACATTCCACCTCTTTGGTCTGGCAATATTTCTATCCAAATCCGGACAACAACTGTCTTGCCATATGTACCATATGTAAAGGTGAAATAAGTAGGGGTAGGGACGTTAACCACCTAGGAACATCCTCCCTTCTACGTCACCTGCAGCGCATTCATAAAAAGTTACTGTCAAGTTCAGAAACTTTGGGTAAGACTGTAAGCAATCCAGGGACACCTAAATCCCTTTTTCCTGTTTTATCCAAGGAATCGGTGGATGAGGAGGATGAGGACGACATCTTGCCTCCGTAGAGCCAGTTTGTGCAGGGACACATTAATTGCCAGCTTGTTTTGTGGGGGTCCAAACGAACCAATCATTTCAGCCACAGTCATGTGGCAGACCCTGGCGCTGAAATGATTGGTTTGTTAAAGTGTGCATGTCCTATTTATACAACCATAAGGGTGGGTGGGAGGGCCCAAGGACAATTCCATCTTGCACCTCTTTTTTTTCATTGCAGTATGTACTGTTTGGGGCCTAGTTTTTCAAACTGCCATCCTGTCTGCCACTGCAGTGTCACTCCTAGATGGGCCACGTGTTTGTGCCGCCCACTCGTGTCGCTTAGCATAGTCATCCAGCTACCTCGGTGCAACCTTTTGGACATAAAAACACTATTGTGAGGTGTGAGGTGTTCAGAATAGACTGGAAATGAGTGGAAATTAAGGTTATTGAGGTTAATAATAGCATAGGAGCAGAAAAACCTGCAAATTCTGTGATTTTAGCTGTTTTTATGCTTTTTTTCAAAAAAATACAGATCCAAAACACAAAACCCAGAACCCAAAACACGGAAGGGTGGTTTTGGCAAAACCAATCCAGATCCAAAACACGAAGAAAGATCCAGATCCAAAACCAAAACACGAAAAGTGGCCGGTGCACACCCCAAATATATATATATATAGAGCTGTATATATATATATATGTGTGTGTATGTAAATATAAAATAAATATATATATATATATATATACAGCCAACTATCCAGCCCTGCACTCTGATGTTTGCTCTTCCCAGGCCCCTTCTGCCTCACTCTCAGTGGTGTTGCAGCCCTCTTTTGCCTGCCTCAACCACCATCTTAATCTTACCTTGTTTCCTGTGTTCCTGGCTGCTGCTCTTCGGGCCCCGTGGCTCTTCTCTCGTAGTTCTTCAGTGGTGCGAGGTGACGTCATGACGTCACGCGCGCTGGATAAACTTTATTGTGCATCGGCAGTTCGGCACTGCAGAGGGGACGGACGTTGTACAGCAGGACCAGGATGTAGCTCACGGTGGGCTCCTTTCAGTAGCAGCAGGTTGGGGAGCGGACCGGCCGGGGCCCCATATACATCATTAGCGCTGGCAGTAGCGGCTGTAGGACTCTTTCACCAACACTGGCTGTAGCGGCGGTGGGCAGGAGCGGGTTGGGCCCCCCTTCTCTGTCTTAGTGTCCAGGCCCGGGACAGTAGTCCCGATGGTCCTCCCCTGATGGCGGCCCTGACCCCAGTAATGCCCCCTGTAGTAAGCCCCCTGTAGTGACCCCAATAATGCCCCCTGTAGGCCCCCAGTAGTGAGCCCCCTGTAGTGACCCCAGTAGTGAGCCCCCTGTAGGCCCCCAGTAGTGAGCAGCCCCGCACGCATGCACACACACACACAAAAAAAATAATAAAAACAAAATACTTACCTTAATGCCCACTCCAGTGCTGCTGCCGTCTGCCCTGGCGCCTGCTCCTCGGAACTATGGGAGTGACGTCATGAGGTCATTCCCATAGTGCTTTGTGGGGCCCGGAAGCCAGAGCTCAGGAGTGAGCTTCGGCTGCCGCTGGCGCCGGTGGGGGGGGGGAAGAAGGAGCTGGCGCCTGCTGGTAATACACTCTGTGGGCGCCCGGCAAATGGAGGCTGCACCGCCCGTAGTTATGCCACTGGAGGTGGAGCGCCGATCAGCGGCGCTCCTTCTCCATGCAGTGATCGGAACTGCCAGGGGACAATGGAGCCAGGTACCCCTTCAGGACTGGCACCCGGCGGCAAATGACTCCATTGTCTCCGGGAGTTCCGCCACTGCTTGGTGGCAATAACTCAGTGACGCCCAGGGGTGACACCAAAGTGCCGACTCCTCCTCAGTGACAGGAGCTGGGTGCTGTACTGTAGCATTACGTGCAGCACTCGGCTCTCGGTGTTTTGGTTAATTAATTAATTTTACAGTGGGGGTACAGGAGCCAGCCGTTAGCTGGCACTTGTAGTTCCACAAGTGCCAAAGGGCAGGCATGCTGGCACCTGTAGTTCCACTGTAAAATACAATAGTTTCTCTATTTTAACACTACTATTTCCCCCGTACTCACAGGCCAGGGGTGCGTGGAAGAGCTCCGGGCTTCAGACTAAGCCTGGGGTGCTCGGGAGAGGGGGGACCCCTTTATTGGAGGGTCCCCACCTCCCCTGAGACCCTGAGATCCCTGGCCTGGGCTGACCGGCTTGGGGTGATAATGCTTTGGCTGGGGAGACTCGGTGATAGGGTTCCCTGGCTGTGGCATTACACCCTGGTTGGTTTTTGGTTCGGTGCTGGAATTGAATATAGGGGGTCCCCCTATTTTTGAAACCAGGACTGGCCAGCAGCCAGGTGCTGGTTCCTAAAATATGGGGGAACCCTACACGTTTTTTTCCCAGTATTTTTAGGAACCAGGATTGGGTGAGCAGCCCAGGGCTGGTTATGTCTGTAAGGGGGGACCCTACGTCCTTTGTTTTTTTAATGTTTAACCATTACATTACACTAACACACACAAGCAGCCTGCACATATTTCTTTGATATGTGCAGGCTGCTGGTTTGGGAGGAAAACTCGGGGATTCAACACATACAGGATCGATCAAATGCACCATCGGACAACACGATCCTGTCAAACACGGGAGCTTGGTAAATTCCCGAATTTTATGTAAAAAAAAATGTCCGGCTCAAATCGGAACCAACATTTACCCCTTGGTATGCACTCTTGAAACTGCAGTAGCTTGGCCTGTATAATTTTCTAAATCATACTCTGGCTTAAGATTTTACAGCCACTGCAACCTCCTCGTATTCTACTTGGACACCTACTGATGTTAATTGCTGAGAGACAGACAGGCACCTACTGTAGCTTAGTGCTATACAGAGTGCTCCCTTTGATCCAGTGGCGGAACTAGAGAGTGGTGGGCCCAGGTGCAAGAATATGCTTTGGCCACCCCCCCATCCCACCCATTCCTGGCACCCCAACATTTTTTCACCACCCCTCCCCAGTAATTAAATACAGTGTCTGTCCTGCTGTCCAGCCTTGTTTTCTCACCACCCCTCACTGCCCCCCCAGTCAGTAAATTCAGTCTGTCCAGCCCGAGTGTGTCAGCCTCGTTCTCCCTGGGGGGGGGGGAAAGAGGCTGACTCGCTGGGGCTGGGGGGGAAAGAGGCTGACACAAACGCTGGGGGGGAAAGAGGCTGACACACACACTGGGGCTGGGGGGGAAAGAGGCTGACATGCTTGGGTTGGAAGGAACACATGCTAGCGGGAAGAACGAGGCAGAGACATGCTGGGGATGGAGGGAGAATGAGGCTGACATGCTGGGGCGTGTCAGCCTCTTTCCCCCCCAGCCCCAGCAGGTGTCAGCCTCTTTCCCCCCCAGCCCCAGCATGTCAGCCTCTTTCCCCCCCAGCCCCAGCATGTCTCAGCCTCTTCCCCCCAGCCCCAGCATGTGTCAGCCTCTTTCCCCCCCAGTCCCAGCATGTCTCAGCCTCTTCCCCCCAGCCCCAGCATGTGTCAGCCTCTTTCCCCCCCAGCCCCAGCATGTCTCAGCCTCTTCCCCCCAGCCCCAGCATGTGTCAGCCTCTTCCCCCCCAGCGTGTCAGCATCTTTCACCCCCAGCATGTGTCAGTCTCTTTCCCCCGAGCATGTCAGCATCTTTCCCCCAGCCCCAGCATGTCTCAGCCTTTCCCCCCTCAACCCCAGTATGTGTCAGCCTCTTCCCCCCCAGCCCCAGTGTGTCAGCCTTTTTCCCCCCCAGCCCCAGCGTGTGTCAGCCTCTTCCCCCCCAGCCCCAGTGTGTCAGCCTCACCCCCAGCCCCAGCATGTGTCAGTCTCTTTCCCCCCCAGCCCCAGTGTGTGTGTGAGCCTCTCCCCCCCCCCAGCCCCAGCGTATGTGTCAGCCTTTTAACCCCCCAGCCCCAGTGTGTGTGTCAGCCTGTCCCCTCCCAGCCCCAGCATGTGTCAGCCTCTTCATCCCCCCCAGCGCCAGCGTGTGCCAGCCCCCCTCCATAGCACCGCCACTTACCTTATTTCTTCCTCTTCTGCTCCTCTTGATCCGCGGCTCCTCTTGATCTTTTTACTCCAGCAGCCTGACCCCTTATTATGACACCTCGCACGTGACGTCATGACGTCATGCGCGCCGTGTCATAACAAGGGGCCGGGCTGCTGGATCAAGGGGCGGGGCCGCGGTGGGTATCTCTCATGTTGGAGCCAGAGCGGCCGAAGCGGGCCCGCTCCAGCTCCAAACATTTAGGTAATGGCCGCACCGCCGCTAATTCCGCCCCTGCTTTGATCAATACTTCTCATTAAACCTTTGTTTTAAAAAGACGTCTGCAAAGCCACTCACAGATAGTGTTAAGATGTTTTCCAGTGGATAATGGAATAGACATCATAGTTACCTACTTTCAACAATCTCTTCCCGGGAGAAGCCCGGGTAAGAGAAGCAGCAAGGGGCCGATGGGGGCGGGGTCTAACGATTTGCGTAATTAAGCCCCGCCCCCTCGCGGCAAAACTTCCGCAATTGGGTAAAATTTACATAGGGGGCGGGGCCTAATGCTGTGATTCATGCAGAATCACATCCTAAGCCCCGCCCCCTTCACGGAGACCCGCTGCGGTTATTCTCCACATTCTACCCACTTTACTAGGAAGTGGGTAGAATGCGGGAGAAATGCCTACCCTTCCGGGGGTGCGGGGGGTTACCCGAAAAATCGGGAGAATCCCGCGAAAACCGGGAGGGTAGGCATGTATGATACACATGCTGATCTACAGCTAAACCTAGGTCCCATGGCTTTATATACATCATCTGGGATGGGGTTAACAACTGGACCACAGCTTTTCTTACTTTAACTGCATCTCCATGGCGAACTTCCATGTACTGTTAGTGTAATAAAGCTCATACTGGCCCCTGCATTGTATATTTTCCCTTGTATGAAAAAAGGACTTTTCTGTACTCACTCAGATACTTTATTAGGTGTCACTGCAGCCTTTTTTCTTGATATTGTTATTCTTGACATGCTGGTACTGTTGGTAGGGGATGGGTATGAAATCCCGACCCAGGAAGCATGACAAGATCCCGACAGACTGGTAAGTATTTTATCCCTCCCCTGCCCCCCCCCATAACCCACCCTTGGTGATGCCTAACCCTAAGACTCCTGGGGTAGTGCCTAACCCTAAATCCCCCCGGGGGTGCCTAACCATAACCCTCCCTCTCGCACCCTAAACCTAACCCTCCCGGGGGGTGCCTAACTCTAAACTCCCCCGAGTGGTGCCAAACCCTAAACAACTCTCTCCCACCCTAACCATAACCCTCCCTTGGGGGTGCCTAGCCCTAAGTCCCCCCAGGGGGTGCCTGAACCTAAACCCCTCCCAAGACTAAGACCTTACCTGGGTCCGGTCTCTTACAATCTGGATGCCAGCTGTCGGGATTCCGATGCCGGTATCTAGATAGTAAGAGGGATAGCGGTGTCGACATTTTGACTGGCAGCAGGCTGCCGGCGGCTGTATATCGATGCCCAGCAGCTCGGCCACCAGGATATTGACTACATCCTATTGGTATATCCTATGATGTTACTTGGTGTCAGCTGTGTGCGATGGAGGTTTGTCCACGCGATAATATAATGCATTCACTTTACTTCTTCTTCAGTGCTACTACGCATGCAAGGTCTGCTAACCACACATGTGCAAATGGAGAATGCCGGGGAGGCTTCCTATGGGAGCAAGCATTGTAAATTTAGCAAAGAGGCAGCTTCCAAGTGAACCCTCCCCCATCCCATACACATTCAGGGGATACTGTGAATTTACAGTTTTCCCTCCAAAACAGGTGCTTTTTGTGTATATCAAGAAAATTTACTTTTGGAAATAGGCTCACAAGCACAGAGCATAATCAAATCTGGGTATTATTACTAGGGGTGAGCGGGTACGGATTTCTGAAATCCGAACCCCCCCGATCCGAGTCCGATCCGAGTCAGGCTCGACTTTTCCCGCCTGACTCGGATCTGAAATCGAGGCAAAACGTCATCATCCCGCCTTCCGAGTCTCGCGGGTTTTGGATCCTATATAAGGTACCCGCGTCGGCGCCATTTTCTCACTCGGCTGTGGACAGTGAAGAGGGAGGGTGGGAGTTAGGGCTGTGTAGTGTAGTGTAGTGTAGTGCTGCTGTTGTCCACTACTTCAAAGTCCATAGGGGCTGGCTGTGTTGTGCTGTGCTGCTGTTGTTAATAGGGGCTGTGTCCACTACTTCAAAGTCCATAGGGGCTGGCTGGACTGTGTTGTGCAGTCAGTTCTCCATAGGGGCTGTGTCCACTCCAAAGTCCTGTGCAGTGTCCCAGTCCTAAAGGAGTGCTGTAGTGTTGTCCAGGGGGTGCTCTGTCCATCAGGGGTGCTCCCCCCAAGTGCTAAAAAAATAATATATTTTCTGTGTTTGTGAATTGTGTGCGCAGTAGCCGCACGTGCATCAACAAAGTAGTGCCAAGCGTGCGCCTGTGTCATAAGTAAAGGGCCGGCTGGCTTGACCGTTAAAGGGTGCTGTAACCCCCGAAAGTACACTCCAGTCCAAACCCAAAAAAAATTATTTTCTGTGTTTGTGAATTGTGTGCGCAGTAGCCGCACGTGCATCAACAAAGTAGTGCCAAGCGTGCGCCTGTGTCATAAGTAAAGGGCCGGCTGGCTTGACCGTTAAGGGTGCTGTAACCCCCGAAAGTACACTCCAGTCCAAACCAAAAAAAAAATTATTTTCTGTGTTTGTGAATTGTGTGCGCAGTAGCCGCACGTGCATCAACAAAGTAGTGCCAAGCGTGCGCCTGTGTCATAAGTAAAGGGCCGGCTGGCTTGACCGTTAAGGGTGCTGTAACCCCCGAAAGTACACTCCAGTCCAAACCAAAAAAAAAATTATTTTCTGTGTTTGTGAATTGTGTGCGCAGTAGCCGCACGTGCATCAACAAAGTAGTGCCAAGCGTGCACCTGTGTCATAAGTAAAGGGCCGGCTGGCTTGACCGTTAAGGGTGCTGTAACCCCCGAAAGTACACTCCAGTCCAAACCAAAAAAAAAATTATTTTCTGTGTTTGTGAATTGTGTGCGCAGTAGCCGCACGTGCATCAACAAAGTAGTGCCAAGCGTGCGCCTGTGTCATAAGTAAAGGGCCGGCTGGCTTGACCGTTAAAGGGTGCTGTAACCCCCAAAGTACACTCCAGTCCAAACCAAAAAAAAAAATATTTTCTGTGTTTGTGAATTGTGTGCGCAGTAGCCGCACGTGCATCAACAAAGTAGTGCCAAGCGTGCGCCTGTGTCATAAGTAAAGGGCTGGCTGGCTTGACCGTTAAAGGGTGCTGTAACCCCGAAAGTACACTCCAGTCCAAACCAAAAAAAAATTATTTTCTGTGTTTGTGAATTGTGTGCGCAGTAGCCGCACGTGCATCAACAAAGTAGTGCCAAGCGTGCACCTGTGTCATAAGTAAAGGGCCGGCTGGCTTGACCGTTAAGGGTGCTGTAACCCCCGAAAGTACACTCCAGTCCAAACCAAAAAAAAAATTATTTTCTGTGTTTGTGAATTGTGTGCGCAGTAGCCGCACGTGCATCAACAAAGTAGTGCCAAGCGTGCGCCTGTGTCATAAGTAAAGGGCCGGCTGGCTTGACCGTTAAAGGGTGCTGTAACCCCCAAAGTACACTCCAGTCCAAACCAAAAAAAAAATTATTTTCTGTGTTTGTGAATTGTGTGCGCAGTAGCCGCACGTGCATCAACAAAGTAGTGCCAAGCGTGCGCCTGTGTCATAAGTAAAGGGCCGGCTGGCTTGACCGTTAAGGGTGCTGTAACCCCCGAAAGTACACTCCAGTCCAAACCAAAAAAAAATTATTTTCTGTGTTTGTGAATTGTGTGCGCAGTAGCCGCACGTGCATCAACAAAGTAGTGCCAAGCGTGCGCCTGTGTCATAAGTAAAGGGCCGGCTGGCTTGACCGTTAAGGGTGCTGTAACCCCCGAAAGTACACTCCAGTCCAAACCAAAAAAAAATTATTTTCTGTGTTTGTGAATTGTGTGCGCAGTAGCCGCACGTGCATCAACAAAGTAGTGCCAAGCGTGCGCCTGTGTCATAAGTAAAGGGCCGGCTGGCTTGACCGTTAAAGGGTGCTGTAACCCCCGAAAGTACACTCCAGTCCAAACCAAAAAAAAATTATTTTCTGTGTTTGTGAATTGTGTGCGCAGTAGCCGCACGTGCATCAACAAAGTAGTGCCAAGCGTGCGCCTGTGTCATAAGTAAAGGGCCGGCTGGCTTGACCGTTAAAGGGTGCTGTAACCCACAAAGTACACTCCAGTCCAAACCAAAAAAAAAATTATTTTCTGTGTTTAGCCGCACGTATATATCAAATCGATATAACATAAATGGAGGACCAAACTTTCTCCGATAAAAATAAAATAGAGAAAGATCAAGAACCACTTCCTCCTAGTGCTGAAGCTGCTGCCACTAGTCATGACATAGACGATAACATGCCATCAACGTCGTCTGCCAAGGCCGATGCCCAATGTCATAGTAGAGGGCACATACAATCCCAAATGGCAAAGTTCAGGAAAATGACCTTGAAAAAGACATTTAAATCAGCTGAAGAGAAACGTAAACTTGCCAATATGCCATTTACGACACGGAGTGGCAAGGAACGGCTAAGGTCGATCCCTAGTATGTTCATGACTAGTGGTTCAGCTTCACATGACGATGGAAGCCCTCCTCCCACTAAAAAAATCAAAAGAGTTAAGCTGGCAAAAGCACAGCGAAGAACTGTGCTTTCTAAGAAGATATCACAAATCCCCAAGGAGAGTCCAAGTGTGGTGGTGGTTGCAATGCCTGACCTTCCCAGCACTGGACGGGAAGAGGTGGCTCTTTCCACCATTTGCACGCCCCCTGCAAGTGCTGAAAGGAGCACCCACAGTCCACTTGCTGATATGCAAATTGAAGATGTCACTGTTGAAGTACAACAGGATGAGGATACTGGTGTAGCTGGCGCTGAGGAGGAAGTTGGCGAGGAGGATTCTGATGGTGATGTGGTTTGTTTAAATCAGGCTCCGGGGGAGACAGTTGTTGTCCGTGGGATGAAAAAGCCCATCACGGTCATGCCTGGGCAGAAGACCAAACATTCCACCTCTTTGGTCTGGCAATATTTCTATCCAAATCCGGACAACAACTGTCTTGCCATATGTACCATATGTAAAGGTGAAATAAGTAGGGGTAGGGACGTCAACCACCTAGGAACATCCTCCCTTATACGGCACCTGCAGCGCGTTCATAAAAAGTTACTGTCAAGTTCAGAAACTTTGGCTAAGACCGTAAGCAGTCCAGGGACACCTAAATCCCGTTGTCCTGTTGTATCCAAGCGCCTGCAAACCACACCGTCAACTCCCTCCTCGTCAATTTCCTCCTTAGTCAGGATCGGAAGTAGTCCTGCAGGCCATGTCACTGGCATGACTGACTCTCCTATCCGGGATTCCTCTGGAGGATCCTGCATTGCTACGCCTACTGCTGCCGCTGCTGCTGTTGCTGCTGCTGGGAGTCGTTCATCATCCCAGAGAGGAAGTAGGAACACCACTACTTTTACTAAACAATTGACCCTCCAACAGTCCTTAGCGAGGAGGATGAAGTACGACAGCAGTCATCCTGAAGCAAAACGTATAACTGAGGCCTTGACTGCTATGTTGGTGTTAGACGTGCGTCCGGTATCCGCCATTAGTGCAGTGGGATTTAGACAATTGATGGAGGTAGTGTGTCCCCGGTTCCAAATCCCGTCTAGATTCCACTTCACTAGGCAGGCGATACAGAGACTGTACAGAAACGTCAGAAAAAGTGTCCTCAGTGTCCTGAAAAATGCCGTTGTACACAATGTCCACTTAACCACGGACATGTGGACAAGTGGAACAGGGCAGACTAAGGACTATATGACTGTGACAGCCCACTGGGTAGATGTATCACCTTACGCAGCAACAGCAGCAGCGTCACCAGTAGCAGCATCTCAGAAATGCCAGCTCGTTACAAGGCAGGCTACGCTGTGTATCACCGGTTTCAGTAAGAGGCACACCGCCGACAACCTCTTAGAGAAACTGAGGGAAATCATCGCCCAGTGGCTTACCCCACTTAGACTCTCCTGGGGATTTGTGATATCTGACAACGCCACCAATATTGTGCGGGCATTACATCTGGGCAAATTCCAGCACGTCCCATGTTTTGCTCACACAATAAACTTGGTGGTGCAGAATTTTCTGAAAAGCGACAGGGGCGTGCAGGAGACGCTTTGGGTGGCCCGAAAAATTTCTGGCCACTTTCGCCATTCAGCGACTGCGTGCCGAAGACTGGAGCGCCAGCAAACACTCTTGAACCTGCCCCGCCATCACCTGAAGCAAGAGGTTGTGACGCGGTGGAACTCAACCCTCTATATGCTTCAGAGGATGGAGGAGCAGCAAAAGGCCATACAAGCCTATACATCCACCTATGACATAGGCAAAGGAGGGGGTATGCACCTGACTCAAGTGCAGTGGAGAATGATTTCCGTGTTGTGCAAGGTTCTCCAGCCCTTCGAACTTGCCACACGTGAAGTCAGTTCAGACACTGCCAGCTTGAGTCAGGTCATTCCCCTCATCAGGCTTTTGCAGAAGCAGCTGGAGAAAGTGAAGGAGGAGCTAAGACGGAGCGATTCCGCTCGGCATGTGGGACTTGTGGATGAAGCCCTTCATTCGCTTTGCCAGGATTCCAGGGTGGTCAATCTGTTGAAATCAGACCACTACGTTTTGGCCACCGTGCTCGATCCTAGGTTTAAAGCCTATGTGGTGTCTCTCTTTCCGGCCGACACAAGCCTGCAGAGGTGCAAAGACCTGCTGGTGAACACACTGTCAGCTGAAGCGGAACGTGACACGTCAACGGCTCCTTCTTCATTTTCTCCTGCAACTGGGGCTGCCAGGAAAAAACTTAGGTATCCTAAGCAACCCGCTGGCGGTGATGCAGGGCAGGCAGGACCAAGTTTGGACATCTGGTCCGGACTGAAGGACCTGGCAACAATTTCTGACATGTCTACTGTCACTGCATATGATACTGTCACCATTGACAGAATGGTGGAGGATTACATCGGTGACAGCATCCAAGTAGGCATGGCAGACAGTCCATACCTGTACTGGCAGGAAAAAGAGGCAATTTGGAGGCCCCTGTACAAACTGGCTCTATTTTACCTGAGTTGCCCCCCCTCCAGTGTGTACTCCGAAAGAGTGTTTAGTGCAGCCGGGAACCTTGTCAGCGAAAGGCGTAGGAGGTTGCTTCCACAGAATGTGGAGAAGATGATGTTCATCAAAATGAATTATCAGCTCTTCCAGGGAGACCAGCCTCCAGAAGGTACAGAGGGACCTGTGGTGGTGGATTCAAGTGGGGACGAGTTAATACTTTGTGAGGATGAGGATGTACACACTGAAGAGGGTGAGGAATCGGTGGATGAGGAGGATGAGGATGACATCTTGCCTCCATAGAGCCAGTTTGTGCAGGGACACATTAATTGCCAGCTTGTTTTGTGGGGGCCCAAACGAACCAATCATTTCAGCCACAGTTGTGTGGCAGACCCTGGCGCTGAAATGATTGGTTTGTTAAAGTGTGCATGTCCTGTTTATACAACATAAGGGTGGGTGGGAGGGCCCAAGGACAATTCCATCTTGCACCTCTTTTTTTTCTTTGCATTATGTACAGTTTGGGGCCTAGTTTTTCAAACTGCCATCCTGTCTGCCACTGCAGTTTCACGCCTAGATGGGTCACGTGTTTGTGCCGCCCACTCGTGTCGCTTAGCATAGTCATCCAGCTACCTCGGTGCAACGTTTTGGACATAAAAACACTATTGTGAGGTGTGAGGTGTTCAGAATAGACTGGAAATGAGTGGAAATTAAGGTTATTGAGGTTAATAATAGCATAGGAGCAGAAAAACCTACAAATTCTGTGATTTTAGCTGTTTTTATGCTTTTTTTAAAAAAAATACAGATCCAAAACACAAAACCCAGAACCCAAAACACGGAAGGGTGGTTTTGGCAAAACCAATCCAGATCCAAAACACGAAGAAAGATCCAGATCCAAAACCAAAACACAAAACACGAAAAGTGGCCGGTGCACACCCCTAATTATTACACAGAGGTACATTAAAGGACTTACAATCTACAGGATCAAGCTAGCATAGATCATATCCAATTGTTCTGTATCTGCAGATGGAACTAATATAACAAGTGCAAATCACCACATCTAATGCATGTGTTTCTGATAAACGTCTGTACATAACATTTACATATTGCTTCCTCCCTACATTTCCAAAACAAAACCCTGTGATGTCTATATACTAGGGGTGAGCGGGTTCGGATTTCTGAAATCCGAACCCCCCCGAGCCCCCCGATCCGAGTCCGATCCGAGTCAGGCTTGACTTTTCCCGCCTGACTCGGATCTGAAATCGAGGCAAAACGTCATCATCCCGCCTTCCGAGTCTCGCGGGTTTTGGATCCTATATAAGGTACCCGCGTCGGCACCATTTTCTCACTCGGCTGTGGACAGTGAAGAGGGAGGGTGGGAGTTAGGGCTGGCTGGGCTGTGTAGTGTAGTGCTGCTGTTGTCCACTACTTCAAAGTCCATAGGGGCTGGCTGTGTTGTGCTGTGCTGCTGTTGTTAATAGGGGCTGTGTCCACTACTTCAAAGTCCATAGGGGCTGGCTGGACTGTGTTGTGCAGTCAGTTCTCCATAGGGGCTGTGTCCACTCCAAAGTCCTGTGCAGTGTCCCAGTCCTAAAGGGGTGCTGTAGTGTTGTCCAGGGGGTGCTCTGTCCATCAGGGGTGCTCCCCCCAAGTGCTAAAAAAATAATATATTTTCTGTGTTTGTGAATTGTGTGCGCAGTAGCCGCACGTGCATCAACAAAGTAGTGCCAAGCGTGCGCCTGTGTCATAAGTAAAGGGCCGGCTGGCTTGACCGTTAAAGGGTGCTGTAACCCCCAAAGTACACTCCAGTCCAAACCAAAAAAATATATATTTTCTGTGTTTGTGAATTGTGTGCGCAGTAGCCGCACGTGCATCAACAAAGTAGTGCCAAGCGTGCGCCTGTGTCATAAGTAAAGGGCCGGCTGGCTTTACCGTTAAAGGGTGCTGTAACCCCCAAAGTACACTCCAGTCCAAACCAAAAAAAAAATTATTTTCTGTGTTTGTGAATTGTGTGCGCAGTAGCCGCACGTGCATCAACAAAGTAGTGCCAAGCGTGCGCCTGTGTCATAAGTAAAGGGCCAGCTGGCTTGACCGTTAAAGGGTGCTGTAACCCCCAAAGTACACTCCAGTCCAAACCAAAAAAAAAATTATTTTCTGTGTTTGTGAATTGTGTGCGCAGTAGCCGCACGTGCATCAACAAAGTAGTGCCAAGCGTGCGCCTGTGTCATAAGTAAAGGGCCGGCTGGCTTGACCGTTAAAGGGTGCTGTAACCCCCAAAGTACACTCCAGTCCAAACCAAAAAAAAAAATATTTTCTGTGTTTGTGAATTGTGTGCGCAGTAGCCGCACGTGCATCAACAAAGTAGTGCCAAGCGTGCGCCTGTGTCATAAGTAAAGGGCCGGCTGGCTTGACCGTTAAAGGGTGCTGTAACCCCCAAAGTACACTCCAGTCCAAACCAAAAAAATATATATTTTCTGTGTTTGTGAATTGTGAGCGCAGTAGCCGCACGTGCATCAACAAAGTAGTGCCAAGCGTGCGCCTGTGTCATAAGTAAAGGGCCGGCTGGCTTGACCGTTAAAGAGTGCTGTAACCCCCAAAGTACACTCCAGTCCAAACCAAAAAAAAAATTATTTTCTGTGTTTGTGAATTGTGTGCGCAGTAGCCGCACGTGCATCAACAAAGTAGTGCCAAGCGTGCGCCTGTGTCATAAGTAAAGGTCCGGCTGGCTTGACCGTTAAAGGGTGCTGTAACCCCCAAAGTACACTCCAGTCCAAACAAAAAAAATAAATATTTTCTGTGTTTGTGAATTGTGTGCGCAGTAGCCGCACGTGTATCAACAAAGGAGCAGCGCCAAGCGTGCGCCTGTGTCCCATAAGTAAAGAGCCGGCTGGCTCATTTCTTAAAGGCTGGTGTAACCCACAAAGTGCACTACTCTCCAGCAAAAATAAAAAAATTTTTTCTGTGTTTAGCCGCACGTATATATCAAATCGATATAACATAAATGGAGGACCAAACTTTCTCCGATAAAAATAAAATAGAGAAAGATCAAGAACCACTTCCTCCTAGTGCTGAAGCTGCTGCCACTAGTCATGACATAGACGATAACATGCCATCAACGTCGTCTGCCAAGGCCGATGCCCAATGTCATAATAGAGGGCACATACAATCCCAAATGACAAAGTTCAGGAAAATGACCTTGAAAAAAACATTTAAATCAGCTGAAGAGAAACGTAAACTTGCCAATATGCCATTTACGACACGGAGTGACAAGGAACGGCTAAGGTCGATCCCTAGTATGTTCATGACTAGTGGTTCAGCTTCACATGACGATGGAAGCCCTCCTCCCACTAAAAATATCAAAAGAGTTAAGCTGGCAAAAGCACAGCGAAGAACTGTGCTTTCTAAGAAGATATCACAAATCCCCAAGGAGAGTCCAAGTGTGGTGGTGGTTGCGATGCCTGACCTTCCCAGCACTGGACGGGAAGAGGTGGCTCTTTCCACCATTTGCACGCCCCCTGCAAGTGCTGAAAGGAGCACCCACAGTCCACTTGCTGATATGCAAATTGAAGATGTCACTGTTGAAGTATCCGCCATTAGTGCAGTGGGATTTAGACAATTGCTGGAGGTAGTGTGTCCCCGGTTCCAAATCCTGTCTAGATTCCACTTCACTAGGCAGGCGATACCGAGACTGTACAGAAACGTCAGAAAAAGTGTCCTCAGTGTCCTGAAAAATGCCATTGTACCCAATGTCCACTTAACCACGGACATGTGGACAAGTGGAACAGGGCAGACTAAGGACTATATGACTGTGACAGCCCACTGGGTAGATGTATCACCTTACGCAGCAACAGCAGCAGCATCACCAGTAGCAGCATCTCAGAAACGCCAGCTCGTTCCAAGGCAGGCTACGCTGTGTATCACCGGTTTCAGTAAGAGGCACACCGCCGACAACCTCTTAGAGAAACTGAGGGAAATCATTGCCCAGTGGCTTACCCCACTTAGACTCTCCTGGGGATTTGTGATATCTGACAACGCCACCAATATTGTGCGGGCATTACATCTCGGCAAATTCCAGCACGTCCCATGTTTTGCTCATACAATAAACTTGGTGGTGCAGAATTTTCTGAAAAGCGACAGGGGCGTGCAGGAGACGCTTTGGGTGGCCCGAAAAATTTCTGGCCACTTTCGCCATTCAGCGACTGCGTGCCGAAGACTGGAGCGCCAGCAAACACTCTTGAACCTGCCCCGCCATCACCTGAAGCAAGAGGTTGTGACGCAGTGGAACTCAACCCTCTATATGCTTCAGAGGATGGAGGAGCAGCAAAAGGCCATTCAAGCCTATACATCCACCTATTTTGTGCTTCCACAAAATGTGGAGAAGATGATGTTCATAAAAATTCTTCCAGGGAGACCAGCCTCCAGAACGTACAGAGGGACCTGTGGTGGTGGATTCAAGTGGGGACGAGTTAATACTTTGTGAGGATGAGAATGTACACACTGAAGAGGGTGAGGAATCGGTGGATGAGGAGGATGAGGATGACATCTTGCCTCCGTAGAGCCAGTTTGTGCAGGGACACATTAATTGCCAGCTTGTTTTGTGGGGGCCCAAACGAACCAATCATTTCAGCCACAGTTGTGTGGCAGACCCTGGCGCTGAAATGATTGGTTTGTTAAAGTGTGCATGTCCTGTTTATACAACATAAGGGTGGGTGGGAGGGCCCAAGGACAATTCCATCTTGCACCTGTTTTTTTTCTTTGCATTATGTACAGTTTGGGGCCTAGTTTTTCAAACTGCCATCCTGTCTGCCACTGCAGTATCACGCCTAGATGGGTCACGTGTTTGTGCCGCCCACTCGTGTCGCTTAGCATAGTCATCCAGCTACCTCGGTGCAACCTTTTGGACATAAAAACACTATTGTGAGGTGTGAGGTGTTCAGAATAGACTGGAAATTAGTGGAAATTAAGGTTATTGAGGTTAATAATAGCATAGGAGCAGAAAAACCTACAAATTCTGTGATTTTAGCTGTTTTTATGCTTTTTTTCAAAAAAATACAGATCCAAAACACAAAACCCAGAACCCAAAACACGGAAGGGTGGTTTTGGCAAAACCAATCCAGATCCAAAACACGAAGAAAGATCCAGATCCAAAACCAAAATACAAAACACGAAAAGTGGCCGGTGCACACCCCTACTATATACATACTGTATGTTCAGTTCTAAAACACGATGAAGACAGAAAAACACTATTTGCATAATGGATTACTTCTAGACTAAACTATAGAATGGTATGTGGTTATGTGGAGGACAGGGGCAGAACTATGGGAGACAATGGAGGTGCCTGCCGCCGGGCTCCAGCTCTGAAGGGGCACCTCCTTCATTGTCCACAACATATTCACCCCACTTAGGACTGTTACTATGTACCCGGAGTGTACCGTCACGGCAGCCCAATACATGGCACCCCTTCCCGCCACCTGAGAAGCCACCATACACTAGTGGAGAGCTCCATGTCAGACTATCAACTGCCGCCTTTGTCTATCTATAGCCTGTCTTCATGCGAATTGCTACATTACAGTGTCAGCGGCTGTGACGAGGGGGGGGGGGGCACCATATTATAACTTGCCTCCGGGCGTCTGGGATGAATTTACACCACAGGTGGAGGAGATCTACCTCCAGTTATTATTTGCATATAAACATAGACATTGCACCTATTTGGGGGAAATGCAATTGTAACCCCCCTTTACACTCTATATAGGGACCCTAGGTTACTAACTCCCTTAATGTCTAGGGTGTATTATCAGTAGAGATGAGCGGGTTTGGATTAGTTCAGATTTTCCCGCCCATGAAAGTTGACGTTTGCATCTTTCTGAGACCCAATTTTTGGCGGGAGAAATCCGAATTTGGCGGGAAAATCCGAACTAATCCGAACCCGCTCATCTCTAATTATCAGTGCCGCCACCCAGGTATTGGTTGTACTGTAGGTATGGGCCTACTTGGGAAAACCCAGAATAATGTAATTAACTGGATGAGGTGTATTTGTGTATCCCACAATTAGTAATTAGATATTGCCAGGGGCGTATCTATAATGAGGCAACACGGGCCCATGGGTCCAGGGGGGGCCCGCAACGCACACCCTGCACCCATAATATTACTTACCTCTCTGGAGTCCCACGTCAGCGCAGGGGTCCGGCGCTGTAAAGCGACTGAAAAATGGCCGCAGCAGCCATTTTCCAGTCGTTTGCGCATGTGCAGCACAGGGAAAATGGCCACCGCGGCCATTTTCCCAGTGACCTGTGCATTCATTATAGACTCTGGGCACACTCTAGTGCCCAGAGTCTATAACTCCGACGCTGCCGCGCACACCTCAGCACGCTGCCTTCCGCCGGGCGGAGATGAGGGGGCCCGCGTCGGAGACTGCACACGGGACCCCTCCTCTCTCGAAATACCCCTGGATATTGCACTTTTAAATATAGTTGAAATGCCTTTATATGAGCATAGATGAGAACATGCATGTATCACACAATCAAATTTAAATATTTTATTGATGTTTTAATTCCTGTGCGTGTTGACAAGATGTGTGCACAACAGTTGAGATGCTTCAAATGAGATGAAGTACGACTCTAATCCTTAGTACCTACTGTAGTTGTCCCCTTTGTTGCTGATGTATAATAAAGCCAGCAGATATAAGAGTTACTATATGCTTCTAGAGAGCTTTTTGTGTTTACTACACCTGCAGAGATTTACTTGTCAACCTTTGTTGATATTGTACATGAGAATATACTGTAAATGTATCCTTTAGTCCAGTTTGTCTCAGCTCCCAATGGCTGTAACAAATATAAACAATGTCTTGTTATAGTGGCTAATTATGGGCTTTATGCTGCTGCACAATTTACTGGAACATTGGTGTCTTTATTAGGGGTGGGCAATAAGCGGCCTCCAGCTGTTGTAGAACTACAAATCCCAGCATGGCCTGCCACAGTTTTGCTATTTGCCCATGCTAAACCTGTTGCAATGCATGCTGGGATTTGTAGTTTAACAACAGCTGGAGGGCTGCTCATTGCCCACCCCTGCGTCTAGATATCTGTTATTTCTCTATAATATGTATATAAAAATATGAATTTGTCCTGAAAGAGTGGATGTCCATTGAGGCAGCGAGGACACCTGGCGGGCAGCAGTGTGATGTGCCGGGTCACTTAATTATTCTATATGTAGCACGGGGGTAGGGGCAGAGTGGCTGGACTTGGGGGCAGCGGGGGTGCAGAGTAGGCAGCAATGTGAAGTGTCCCGGGCAATGCCGAGTCACTTCATTAATCTATACAGCTACCACAGCGGTGGCGGTTGGGGCAGAGTGGCTGGCCTTGGTTTCTCCACGGTGACCCCTTCTATGACTTGTATCACTGATAAAGGGCTTTTCGCTGCTACATGAATAGACCCCTGAGTATCTAACGATAGTGATACTGTATGAAGATACACCTTTGTGGAGGTGCAGTGTTCTGCCTACAGACCTGTCAGCCATCTTCTATCCCTTACATCAGCTGCTACTGTGACTGCTAATGGCAGCAGTAGTTGACTGCTACTGCCGGCTTCACTAGCACCTTCTCCAGCCTGAGGGACCTGTAAGCGTCCACTCCGGGCGCCAGCAGGGGCGTATCTATAATGGGTGCAGGGTGTGCGGGGCACACGGGCTCCTGGGTCCAGGGGGGCCCCGCACCGCACACCCTGCACCCATAGTATTACTTACCTCTCCAGAGTCCCACGTCGGTGCGGGGATCCAGCGATGTAAAAACAACTGGAAAATGGACGCCGTGGCCCTTTTCCAGTCATTTGCGCATGTGCAATACAGGAAAAATGGCCGCAGCGCCCATTTTCTTGGTGACCAGCGCATGCTCTATAAACTCTGGGCGCTGGCCACGCACGGCGGCGGGTGTCCTGTAGGCTGAACTAGAGGAGCGGCACAAGCGGGCCTTGGCTGCCTCCTCCATTGGGAACTGGGTCAGCGGCGATGACGGGCGATAGCAACGGCCGTCCCCCTTTCTACTGGTCAAAGGGGCAGTGCGGGCTGCTGGCTTTACTGTGGCAGATGGTAGGAGCAGGTGGGCCACAGCGGGCCCCCCCCTTCAACCAGGGTTGGGCCCGGGACTCCAGTCCCGGCAGTCCCCCCTGATGGCGGCCCTGGCTGTGACTGTGTCTTTTTATACAGCATGACTTTGTCTTTATCCTAATGCTGCAGCTGATGGAATTCATACAGAGATGCCCATTGGCTTCTTGGCTAATCTGCCGGTGTGCACACAAAGACTCATCAGCCCTATGGAGGAGCTGAATGTCCATCTAATCAGGGCCACTGAAATCAGTGCAACTGTGGAAAAAAAGGCAGTCACCGACCGCGACTGGCTAGCCACCTCCTGTTACCTTCCAGGAACGCCCACCGAAAGTGCCCCTCTCTACGTATAAATTTGATGTGTTTCCCCCGTCATGTGCACTGCGGCTTAAATGCATATGTAGACTTAAAACATCGGCCGCTTGCGTCCACCTTTGACACTGCCTCCACCTCTGCATCAGGCCATGGGCTCCAATTCCTGTTGTAGTTCTTCAGTCTGGGAGCAAAGGCCAGCAAGCGAGTTGGTGTGGCAATGTCAACCTAAGCACTCGCAACGAGTGCCCATGCCAGGGTATAGCCATGACCCTCTTGTGGAGAAATTGTTCTGCAACCAGGACCTGGGCGAATTCGTGATGCGCGCGCTATCTACATCCTCAGCCACCACCACATACTACACAAGGAATGGGTATATAATGGTGGCTGTCGGGATGCCTCCTGTCAGAATATCCGACAGCGGCTTCCCAATGGTTGGTATCCCAACAGGAGTCGGATAAATATACTTACCCTGCCCCCTAACCCTAACCCTCCCTTCTTGTACCCTAACCCTCCCCACCCCACACCCTAACCCTCCCCGTTAGTGCCTATACCTAACCCCCCTTTTGTGCCTAAACCTAACCCTTCCCCTTTACCGCCTAACCCTACCCCCCCCAGTGGTTCCCTAACCTTAACCCTCCCCCATAGGGGTGCCTAACCCTAGCCTTCGTCCCCCCCAAACCTAACTCTAACCCCACTACAATCCCCAAACCTAACCCTCCCCCCCCCGTGTCTAACGCTAAGGGCGCCCAGGTCTTACCTCGTTCGGGCTGGCATCCTTCGGCATTCCGGTGTAGGCATTAACATAGGTGTTGGTATTTTGACGCCTATCTTAAGTCCCTTGTCGGAATTTCAGCGTAGGTATTGAGACCGGCGGCTTCGCGGCCGCTGGTCTCATAACTACATCCCGTGTATGTCCTATTACGGGATTTTGCGGCCGCCGGTCTCATAACTACATACCCTACACACATGTTATGCCCAAGTCTAAGGTCTATGGAACCAGTCAGCAAATACAGGACTGTTTAATAGTAAACTGAGAGAGTAAAAAATAAGATTCCATGAAATCACAATCACACAGCAAAATTGCATTAATTGTAAAAGCACTGAAGAGATTGCAATAATTAAAAGCAGAGGCTGATTTCCAACACACTGATACATAGTAACAAATGCAAACTGTACAAAGCTACTTCAAAGATTCCATTCATTAACATATTTCAGTAAAGCCAATGTTTTAATTGCTTGTGTAACATTATCCTAAAGGTTACAAGTTGTACTGTATGTCACATTTCCCACCAATGTGTTTGATAATTGCAGCTTTGTCTGCCACTATCTTTATGGCCCCTGGAGCTTCAGCAGTATTTTCTTCATAGACAGGTTATAGTCCTGTGAAAAACATGTATAATATAAATTAGGCGAATACTGATTTAACCCTTCTCCTGCTAGGGGTCAATGCCAAAAATGTTTAACAGCTGTTTCCGTTGTGCTTGGAATACTGTTTACTCTGTGCAAGCTAATATTACATTGGTTTTCTCACACAGATTTTCTGAAACCTTTTCAGAAAATATAGAAACATTTATTTTTTAATACTCTTTCCTTAGTTATTCCCACATAATAAACACTTACACATGTTTACCCTGTTTTTATGCTGCAACTTCAAAAGCTTACCAGGATACCAAATACTGGGCCTGATTCAGCACGGATAGCAACTGCGATCGCACACAATGAAGCTGCGAAAATATGCTAATGTTTCCCACCGCTTAGAGGCGCCCACTCCTGCCTTCTCACATCCGTAATCTGTCGCAGCCTCACGCACAATTACAGCAGGTCTGACCTGTCTCAGAAATTGTAAGTCCCCCATCACCACCCCCAAATGCTCACGGCCTGTCACTCACTCTGCAATGGATTCCAAAGTTCATCTGTAATCGCAGTGCGATCGCCACACACGGGTAGTGCAGTGCATTTGCATGCGCAGTATGCAACAATCGGCCGATCTGCATATGTGGTTGCACTTGCGATCCATGCTGAATCAGGCCCACTATATGCACACTATGGGCCTGATTCGCAGGTGGACACAATGCCGATGCTTGCGCAGTTGAGAAATTATTTGCTACTGCTTACATGCATAAAAATTCTGAAAACCCCTACAGCGCATACGTTACACTGTATGGAAGCGCTGGCATTAGGAGAACCATGGGCATTCCTGGGTGGTGACTGTGAGGTGGCCTGAAGTGAACGCAAAGGCCATATTATGAGTGTGTTATTGGACTGTCAGGGGCGTGTCAGTGAAAACATCTGCGTTCTTTGGCCCTGATTCAGAGCCGGACGCTCTGACAGAGCGCTCGCTCTGAATCAGGGCCGTCCTTCTTAATTTTTAGAGCAGCCTCCCACAGCTATAGTGAGCAGCCAGGAAGATGGTCGTGATGGTCAAGACTATCGCGACAATCGGGCTTGCGACGAGACCCTTGTGGTAGGGTCTCGTTGCCGCAAGCCCTGGAGTGCTTTTGGCTCTATCAGAGCTGAAGGCACTCCCACTGACATCACTTGTGATGTCAGTGGGGCCGGCCCCAGACGGTAGGCGTTCCCATGGGAACGCCTTCGTCTGGGCAGCCACACCCCCAACACGCCCACCAAAGGGGGCATGCTGTCACTCACCATTGACAGCCTGCCCCCTTTGGTACGAGACCCGGAGCAACGGCTTGCCCGTCGCTATCCGGGTCTCGCGCATGCGCACGACGGAGACGGCACCACCGTGCACATGCGCACTGGGCCAACATCGACCCGCTTACAAGCGCTCAGCGCTTGCGAGCGGGTCTGAATCAGGCCCTTAGATGCAGTGCCGCAACCACAGTGGTCATGTTTAGCCGGAGTTCAGAAGGAGGCACTGCACTTGCCATAGGCTGGTAAGTATGGTGAATGCAATGAAATGCTGATGGTGGATTGTTTAGAACCACTGGCGGGTTTACTGCATTCACAGGCATTGATAGTGGCAGTGGCAAATGCAGGATTTTTAGAAGGGGGTTTCCAAATGCTTGATTTTAGAGTGAGTGTGGCCAGTCCATGAAGAGGGCGTAATTAGCACTTAACCAGCTTTAATATGCATCATACAAAGTATATTGTGTGTCATAATTCCAGCATATACAGGACTAGCAATCACAGTAAGCCTTTAAATGCGGCAGTAGGACCATCCTGCCTAAGCTGAATGTTTTAATTTAGATGTGGGCACCATTCCAGACTATTGGAGCAAGTCCGGGAGCCTGGAGGAGCAGCAGAATAACCTAGCACTGCCCTGGACATATATGTACATATTGGGCTCTATAGCAGCACATCCCTAACAGTGCATGTTTTCCAAATCTCCTAGTTGATGCACAGGTTATTTATTACTAGCTGATACATGTTAAAAGTAGGGGTGTGCACTGGCCACTTTTCGTGTTTTGTGGTTTGGTTTTGGATCTGGATCTTTCTTCGTGTTTTGGATCTGGATTGGTTTTGCCAAAACCACACTTCCGTGTTTTGGGTTCTGGGTTTTGTTTTTTGGATCTGTATTTTTTGGAAAAAAAGCATAAAAAATAGCTAAAATCACAGAATTTGTGGGTTTTTCTGCTCCTATGCTATTATTAACCTCAATAACCTTAATTTCCACTCATTTCCAGTCTATTCTGAACACCTCACACCTCACAATAGTGTTTTTATGTAAAAAAGGTTGCACCGAGGTAGCTGGATGACTATGCTAAGCGACACGAGTGGGTGGCACAAACACGTGGCCCATCTAGGAGTGACACTGCAGTGGCAGACAGGATGGCAGTTTGAAAAACTAGGCCCCAAACAGTACATAATGCAAAGAAATAAAAGAGGTGCAAGATGGAATTGTCCTTGGGCCCTCCCACCCACCCTTATGTTGTATAAACAGGACATGCACACTTTAACAAACCAATCATTTCATCACCAGGGTCTGCCACACGACTGTGGCTGAAATGATTGGTTCGTTTGAGCCCCCACAAAACAAGCTGGCAATTAATCTGTCCCTGCACAAACTGGCTCTACGGAAGCAAGATGTCGTCCTCATCCAACGATTCCTCACCCTCTTCAGTGTTGTATACATCCTCATCCACACAGAGTATTAATTCATCCCGGCTGGAATCCACCACCACAGGTCCCTCTGTACGTTCTGGAGGCTGGTCTCCCTGGAAGAATTTTTATGAACATCATCTTCTCCACATTTTGTGGAAGCAACCTCCTACGCCATTCGCTGACAAGGTTCCCGACTGCACTAAACACTCTTTACGAGTACACACTGGAAGGGGGGCAACTCAGGTCAAATAGAGCCAGTTTGTACAGGGGCCTCCAAATTGCCTCTTTTTCCTGCCAGTACAGGTACAGACTGTCTGACATGCCTACTTGGATGCTGTCACCGATGTAAACCTTCACCATTCTGTCAATGGTGACAGTATCATATGCAGTGACAGTAGACATGTCAGAAATTGTTGCCAGGTCCTTCAGTCCAGACCAGATATCCAAACTTGGTCCTGCCTACCCTGCATCAACGCCAGCGGGTTGCTTAGGATACCTAAGTTGTTTCCTGGCAGCCCCAGTTGCAGGAGAAAATGAAGAAGGAGCTGTTGACGTGTCACGTTCCGCTTCAGCTGACAGTGTTTTCACCAGCAGGTCTTTGCACCTCTGCAGGCTTGTGTCGGCCTGGAAAGAGAGACACCACATAGGCTTTAAACCTAGGATTGAGCACGATGGCCAAAATGTAGTGGTCTGATTTCAACAGATTGACCACCCTGGAATCCTGGCAAAGCGAATGAAGGGCTTCATCTACAAGTCCCTCATGCCGAGCGGAATCGCTCCGTCTTAGCTCCTTCTTCACTTTCGCCAGTTGCTTCTGCAAAAGCCTGATGAGGGGAATGACCTGACTCAAGCTGGCAGTGTCTGAACTGACTTCACGTGTGGCAAGTTCGAAGGAGAGAACCTTGCACAACACGGAAATCATTCTCCACTGTGTTTGAGTCATGTGCATACCCCCTCCTTTGCCTATGTCATAGGTGGATGTATAGGCTTGAATGGCCTTTTGCTGCTCCTCCATCCTCGGAAGCATAGAGAGGGTTGAGTTCCACCGCGTCACAACTTCTTGCTTCAGATGATGGCGGGGCAGGTTCAAGAGTGTTTGCTGGCACTCCAGTCTTCAGCATGCAGTCGCTGAATGGCGAAAGTGGCCAGGCCACCCAAAGCATCTCCTGCACGCCCCTGTCGCTTTTCAGAAAATTCTGCACCACCAAATTTATTGTGTGAGCAAAACATGGGACGTGCTGGAATTTGCCCAGATGTAATGCCCGCACAATATTGGTGGCGTTGTCAGATATCACAAATCCCCAGGAGAGTCTAAGTGGGGTAAGCCACTGGGCGATGATTTTGCTCAGTTTCTCTAAGAGGTTGTCGCGGTGTGCCTCTTACTGAAACCGGTGATACACAGAGTAGCCTGCCTTGGAACGAGCTGGCGTTTCTGAGATGCTGCTACTGGTGACGCTGCTGTTGTTGCTGCATAAGGTGATACATCTACCCAGTGGGCTATCACAGTCATATAGTCCTTAGTCTGCCCTGTTCCACTTGTCCACATGTCCGTGGTTAAGTGGACATTGGGTACAACTGCATTTTTCAGGACACTGAGGACACTTTTTCTGACGTTTCTGTACAGTCTCGGTATCGCCTGCCTGGTGAAGTGGAATCTAGATGGGATTTGCAACCGGGGACACACTACCTCCATCAATTGTCTAAATCCCACTGCACTTATGGTGGATACCAGACGCATGTCTAACACCAACATAGCAGTCAAGGCCTCAGTTATACGTTTTGCTTCAGGATGACTGCTGCCGTACTTCATCCTCCTCGCTAAGGACTGTTGAAAGGTCAATTGTTTAGTAAAAGTAGTGGTGTTCCTACTTCCTCTCTGGGATGATGAACGACTCCCAGCAGCAACAGCAGCAGCAGCAGCAGCAGTAGGCGTAGCAATGCAGGATCCTCTGGAGGAATCCCGGATAGGAGAGTCAGTCATGCCAGTGACATGGCCTGCAGGACTACTTCCATTCCTGACTAAGGAGGAAATTGACAAGGAGGGAGTTGACGGTGTGGTTTGCAGGCACTTGGATACAACAGGACAAAGGGATTTAGGTGTCCCTGGACTGCTTACGGTCTTAGCCAAAGTTTCTGAACTTGACAGTAACTTTTAATGAACGCGCTGCAGGTGACGTATAAGGGAGGAAGTTCCTAGGTGGTTAACGTCCCTACCCCTACTTATTTCACCTTTACATATGGTTCATATGGCAAGACAGTTGTTGTCCGGATTTGGATAGAAATATCGCCAGACCAAAGAGGTGGAATGTTTGGTCTTCTGCCAACAACTGTCTCCCCCAGAGCCTGATTTAAACAAACCACATCACCATCAGAATCCTCCTCGCCAACTTCCTCCTCAGCGCCAGCTACACCAGGATCCTCATCCTGTTGTACTTCAACAGTGACATCTTCAATTTGCATATCAGCAAGTGGACTGTGGGTGCTCCTTTCAGCACTTGCAAAGGGCGTGCAAATGGTGGAAAGAGCCACCTCTTCCCGTCCAGTGCTGGGAAGGTCAGGCATCGCAACCGCCACCACACTTGGACTCTCATTGGGGATTTGTGATATCTTCTTAGAATGCACAGTTCTTCGCTGTGCTTTTGCCAGCTTAACTCATTTTAATTTTGTAGTGGGAGGAGGGCTTCCATCGTCATGTGAAGCTGAACCATTAGTCATGAACATAGGGAAAGACCTTAGCCGTTCCTGCCACTCCGTGTCGTAAATGGCATATTGGCAAGTTTACATTTCTCCTCAGATGATTTACATTTTTTTTATGAACGTTGTCATTTGGGATTGTATATGCCCTCTACTATGACATTGGGTATTGGCCTTGGCAGACGATGTTAATGGCATGTTATCGTCTATGTCATGACTAGTGGCAGCAGCTTCAGCACTAGGAGGAAGTGGTTCTTGATCTTTCCCTATTTTATTTTTATCGAAGAAAGTTTGGTCCTCCATTTATGTTATATTGATATATACATGCGGCTAAGGCGCACACAAACACAGAAAATAATTTTTTATTTTTGTTGGAGACTAGTGCACTTTGGGGGTTACACCACCCTTTAAGACATGAGCCAGCTGGCTCTTTACTTATGGGACACAGGCGCACGCTTGGCACTGCTCCTTTGTTGATGCACGTGCAGCTACAGTGCACACGATTCACAAAAACAGAAAAAAAAGAAGAATTTTTTATTTTTTGTGGAGCGCACTTTGGGGGTTACAGCACCCTTTAACAGACAGACGCATGCTTGGCGCTGCTGCTTTGAGGATGCACGTACAGTGCACACAATTCACAGACACAGAAGAAAATGTTTTATTTTTGTTGTAGTGCACTTTGGGGGTTACACCACCCTTTAACAGACAGATGCAAGCTTGGCGCTACTGCTTTGAGGATGCACGTACAGTGCACACAATTCACAAACACAGAAAAAAATGTTTTATTTTTGTTGGAGTGCACTTTGGAGGTTACACCACCCTTTAACGGACGAGCCAGCCAGCCCTTTACTTATGACACAGGCGCACGCTTGCCGGTACTTTGTTGATGCACGTGCGGCTACTGCGCACACAATTCACAAACACAGAAAAAAAAATATATTTTTTGGAGTGCACTTTGGGGGTTACAGCACCCTTTAATGGACGAGCCAGCCCGCCCTTTACTTATGACACAGGCGCACGCTTGGCGCTACTTTGTTGATGCACGTGCGGCTACTGCACACACAATGCACAAACACAGAAAAAAAAAATATTTTTTTTGCACATGGGGGGGAGCACCCCTGATGGACAGAGCACCCCCTGGACAACACTACAGCACACCTTTAGGATTGGGACACTGCACAACACAGCCCAGCCAGCATCTATAGACTTTGGAGTGGACACAGCCCCTATGGACACCTGACTGCACAACACAGCCAAGCCAGCCCCTATGGACAACAAACTGCACATCACGGCCCAGCCAGCCCCTATGGACTTTGGAGGAGTGGACACAGGGCCTGATTCAGAGCCGGAAGCTATTTGCGGACGGTCGTTCCAAAAAAGGGTCCGGCTATTTAAATTGAGCGCTCGCTCTTTGCAGTTTGTTGACGCCTCTATGTCTGAGCGAGCGAACGAAAAATGCGCTTGCTATTTTGTAAAGACGCACCTTTGCCGTTCGCTTTACATGTCATCTCCGGTATTTATTAGATTAATCGGGTACATCGAAAGGCATCTGAACTCCTCGCAGTGCTTATGGTAGGTTTTTCTTACCACTATCACTGCGAGCAGTTCAGGCTAAAAGACAACCAAGTGACGTGGTCGATGACGCTCCTTTACTAATTATGCACTCCCATTAAATGCCCTTTTGACCATTAGGCACACCTGCGTTCGGATCTCCACTCCCCCGTTTTCAAGCACTTTCCCCTGTTACCACCCACAAATGGTACATTCTGTCAATCAAATTAGCAGCCCCTCGCTGTTTTGCGAGTGCACGATTTCCGACCGCAATGACTGGTTTGTGCATGCGCATTATGACCCATACGCATGCGCAGTTGTACGAATATCACTCAGAGCGAATGAGCGGCCGCTTACGAGCGGCTCTGAATGAGGCCCTCAGCCCCTATGGACAACAGCAGCACAGCACAACACAGCCAGCCCCTATGGACTTTGGAGGAGTGGACACATCCCCTATAGACAACAGCAGCACAGCACAGCACTACACTACACTACACAGCCCAGCCAGCCCTAACTCCCTCCCTCCCTCTTCACTGACCACAGCTGAGTGAGAAAATGGCGCCGACGCGGGTACCTTTTATAGAATCCAAAACCCGCGAGATCCGGAAGGCGGGATGATGACGTTTTGCCTCGATTTCAGATCTGAGTCAGGCGGGAAAAGTCGAGCCTGACTCGGATACGACTCGGATCGGGGGGCTCGGGGGGGTTCGGATTTCAGAAATCCAAACCCGCTCGCCCCTAGTTAAAAGATCCACAGGTAGTGCTAATTATTTCATTTGTGATACTGAGAAGAACATGCAGCACTTGTAAAATTCTATTATATTACTATTTCTATTGTGGTCATGGTGTGGGCTGGGAAAGGGAGTTTCCAGGCAGACGGAAACCCCCCCTGCGTTTGCCTATGAGTGGGCGTCTCAAGGCTTGCACATTCCGATGCATGCTAGTACACGAGGGGAAGGCTAAAACTTGCATTTACATATTATCTCCACTGCAACTCTGTGCAAAGCTGCAATAGCATGCACTTCTGAATCAGGCCTTTTATCAGCTATGTTTCATTATTTCCCTTTTTTAATTGTTTTTATTAGTTTTTGTTTAGAAAAAAACATCTGTTAATTACAATAGACTTAAGGTGCGTACACACTGGGTGATGAAAGTGGACGACTGAACAATAACGATATTGTTATCGTTCAGTCGTTCACTTTATCGTCCATTTTTTCACCTAAACAATGAACGATAACGGCGAACGACCAATGTTGCACGTTACTGCAGGTCGTTCGGCATTATCATTCATCTGGCAAGCATGCAGGCCAACCTGACAATATTGTCAGGTTGCTGCATGTTGGGGAATGGGGGAGAGAGCCCGGCACTGAACGATATCGTTAATGATATCGTTCGGTGGGTGTGCTCAATGTCATGAACGACATTGAGCACACCCTGCCAGGTATACACTAGACGATATCGCTCAGGGAGCATATCGTCTAGTGTGTATGCTCCTTTAGATGTCATATACTGTATGTGTAGGTCTATGCTATGTAAAAATATGCACGCCCATGCAACGGTGTTCAAACAGACAGGGATGCCTGCGTTTCTCCAACCACTTCCCCGTCACCACCCCCAAACGCCCATGGCCTGTCACTCACTCTACAATGGATTCTACAGTACATCCGTAATCGCAGAACGATCGCTGCACATACGCATGCGCAGTGCCCAACAATCGGCCGATCTGCATACATGGTTGCAATTGCAATGCATGCTGAATCAGGCCCACTATAAGTGTGAGGGGTGGGTGCGGTGCAAAGCCTGCTGCCGTGCAGGTGTACGTCTGTTACTTACCTTGCGTCGCACCCTCTCACCTTCAGGCCGTGTGTTGAGCAGACGGTCCTGGAACCTCCAAATAGAGCACGGACACGATGACCTAGGGGGGGTAGGAGATGAGGTGAGTACCGTCCTTCCTCACGTCGACCGACGCGCCCTACCAAACCGGGGGATAAATTCAGGTTTTAAGTGAAGATCATCATTGGCACTTTTGGCCTCAGATCCCGAATTTTCACCTATCGGTACTCACGCACCAGGTGAAGATCCATCCTTGCACCGGGTTGCAAGGTTCACCGTCCGCCCAGAAGGAAGGAGAGATAGATAGTGACAAACAAACAGGGAGAGACAGTACACACAGATATTCCTCACCGTGTCCACTCTTGCTCTTCGTCCGCTCACTCGCCTACAGGTCCCTGTAAGGAGATACACAACACAGCCGTGCAGGCCCTAAACCTATGTCAAGCAACTACACATACTAAACGGCATCACCCTCAACCTACGGTGTGTGTAGTGCGACAGATATAACAACAACTAAACTTTTGCCCTGCACGGAACACCAATCACAGACCAAATATACAAGAGCAAAACACGGTACTGTCTCTTTAAATGTCTGCTACCTACCTAGAGCTGGCCAGCTCCTCTTCTCTGTGACTGGGGAAACCACTACCTCATGGGTGGAAGCCGTACAGCTCTCCACCACCGCTCACACCTCTAATCATCTATGCAGGGGCTACCTTATGGGCTCAGGGCCCTGGACCTAACGCCCAGGGTCTTACCAGCGGCTCAGGGCTTATGCCTGCCTACTGCGGGGTACTCAAGGGACTTGGGCCTACTGCCCAGAGTCCCGCTCTATTTTGCAGCTCAGGCCTAGTGGCCTGCCTAACGGTGGGCTCTGGTAGTGGCCTGGGCCTAATGTCCAGACCACTTTTATTGGGGCTCAGATATAGGGCCTAGTGCCCTCCTGTATGGGTACAGGCCTACGCCTGATTTATGGCCACGGGCCTGGTGCCCGCCTACTCGATCATTTAGTGGCCTGGGCCTAGTACCCAGGCCACTCACACCTTATTACGGGCCAATCCTTTTATGGGGCCTAATGCCCGCTACTGTCCCCCGGGCCTTGTGCCCGACTAATTGCCCACGGGCCTAGTGCCCGTCAATGCTCCACGGGCCTAGCGCCCGACAATCCTGGCGGTCTAGGGAGGGGGTATATGGTGGGCCTCACGGAGGGCCTACCTGCTACGTTGGAAGAGGCTGCGGGGGGGAACTTCGTGACGCTCTTTTACTTCCCTCCCCCGCAGTCCTCTCCGGTCTTCAGCCGCATTTTTCGGCCGCTGGCCCGTCCTGGCAAGTGGCGCCGCCTCTTCTTCTCTTCTTCCAGCCGGCGCCGCCTGTCTTCTCTCTTGACAGTGATGTCTTCTGGCCTCTTCCGCGGCCGCCGCCCCTGTTGACGCGCCGAACTGCTGCTCTTCGGGAGGTCTTCTCTCCTCCCTCTCCGCCGCTGAACTGAACTTTTCCTGCTCGGCGCCGTCTAATACAAGACGGCGCGAGTGGGCGGGGCTATGACGCGGCGAGCCACGAATTGGCTCGTCGCGTCCTCCTCTGATTGGCTGCTGGCCAGAGCCAAACGCCCGCCGCACAGTACACCGCGCCCAACGCCTGACCGGCGCTGGGAGCAGGTACTCTGTCCCAGCGCCGGCTACCCGCCGCTTCTTGGCTGCCGGATGCCAAGCTCCGCTGAGCTTGCGCCCGGAGCCAAGCTTCTCCCGGCGCCAGAGTACCGCCGGCACTGGTGAAAGGGACCAGGCGGTCCCTTCACCAGGTGCCAGCGGTATCTGCACCAACGCTAGGGACATTACTGTCCCAGCGCCGGCAACGGATGTGTCCCGCAGAGGACACATCCCCTCTGCCTGCCCCTGCACCTCGGCTGATGCTGGGATCAAACACGTGATCCCAGCACAGCCTTCCACATATGCACACTCTTGGCATATGTACATATTTACCTACTCTCCTGATATTTCAGGTGGTCCCTTGCACCCCTGGAAAAGTGGGTCAATCTCCCACATCATGCCCACTTACAAGTGAGGTGGGCAGAATGGCAGATATAATACCAGGAAACACGTTTCCGTAGGAGGGGCGGGGTTAAAATAATGCAAACGACTTTTAGCCCCTTCCCTTCCCACGGATTTGAGCTTTTCGGCATTTTGTCATTACGGAACGGGCCTAATGATGGAAATAGTACGGCCCCATACCCACAGTGATTACCTGTATCTTCTCTTCGGGCTTGTATCAGAGGGGAAAATGCAAAAGTAGGTAAGTATCTAGGTTTCATGTTTCTATTGACAATAAACTTATATATTGAGAAAACAGGGACTGAGACACAAAGGTTCTCAATAGAGAAATATAAAACTGTTCTTTGTTTAGACTACAGTACAGTATGATCTTTCTTATTAGACATATCTGAAACTCACTGTAGCAATCTTAGGATCTTCACTGTGAAGTTTAAGCAGCAATGACAACAGTTCTTCACTTACCAAGAAAAATATGCATAGAGTGCAAGATTAAAGCTATCTGCCAATCTTTTTTGGCAGGCATCAAAACCAGTTATAAGTGGTTATTTGATTTCTTATGTAGCAGCAAAAAAAAGGGATATGCAGAAAATTTTTTCCCAAGCCGCTAGTACTGTGTCTCATAAATATTCTGTTCTACTATCAAACCCAACAGAAGCTAATAGAATATCTTATAGAGATGCTAAAACTGTTTACGATTCCCTTTGTGAAGAACAAGCTCGAATGAATACCACTTATCCTAATAATAGGTACTTTCATTGGGGTAATCGCCCGGGTAAATTATTGGCGCATTTGGTGAAATCTGCAACTGCACCTAAGCATATTTCATCCATTCAATTAGATTCGGGTTCCACTCCAAACCAGATTAGTGAAGCTTTCCTTAGGTACTTTGAATCTTTACATTTGGAATCTCATGATCACCCCGCAATGGTATGGAATTTTTATATAAGGCTGATCTTCCAACCCTTACGGAGGAAGACAGAAACATTTTAATGGCCCCAATTACTGACTTGGAATTTATGGCACTTATAAAAGGGTTGCCTACAGGTAAAACGCCAGGACCAGACGGTTTATCAGCGGCCTATTATAAATAACTATCCCCACATCTTGTCCCTCATCTTTCTAATCTATTTAACTCTATTTTACAAGGTAAGCCAGCCCCAAAGGATTTTAATGTCGCCCGGGTCATCTTATTACCAAAACCAGATAAAGACCCTACACTAGTTACTTCATACAGGCCGATTTCTCTTCTGAATCAGGATATGAAATTATTTACAAAATTATTATCAATTAGATTACAGTTGATATTACCTAAAATTCTCCATCCCGCTCAAACCGTTTTTCTTAAGAATCGTCATTCAGTACATAATAAAGAACACTCCTTGCAGTTATGGTTAAAACTCACCAGGTTCGCGAAAAAGATAGTATAGTTGTCAGCTGTGATGCAGATAAAGCTTTTGACCGAGTGCCATGGGCACATATAAACAGAATTTTTTCATACCAGGGTTTCGATTCGGAATTTACTCATATTTGTAATACTTTATACCATTCGCCAACAGCTTTTCTGACCATAAATGCCCTAAATACAAGATCGTTTAATCTTTTTCATGGAACGAGACAAGGTTGCCCGCTTTTATTTAATTGGAAATGGATCGCCTTATCAGGCTCTTTTTTAAGGAAACTAGATGGCGAGGAGTTATGTTGGTGCAAACAGAAATAAAATGTTCTGCATTTGCAGATGATTTGTTGTTATATTTAGCTGACCCAAAACTATCTGGGGTTTACATGCTAGATTTATTTGAGGCTTTTGAACTCATATCGGGATTCAAAATTAATTACGCCAAAACTGTGGCCCTACCCTTTTTTACTGAGGCCAAGCTGGGTTGGCAAGACTCATTTCCATTTAAATGGGCTACAGAAGTTGGCATCACCTATCTGGGTATTAAAATTCCAACTCATCCTGCTAATTTATGTGATATTAATTATCTCCCTCTCCTGTCAAAAACCATCTCGGAGTTTAATAGATGGTCCCATCTTCCCTTATCATATCTGGGTAGATGTCACCTATATAAGATGATATGTTTTCCCAGATTTCTTTATATTGCGTAAATGCTTCCAATGATTCCGCATAAAAGATTTCTGGCAATTTTGAATAAAGCATTGACAAAATTTATATGGGCTGGTACAGGGCTGCCATCAGAATTTGTGGGGCCCGGTACTGGCAAAACAGGCAGGGCCCCCCTCCTCCCCGGGATGGATGGAGCAGAGGTGTGGGAGTGGGACATCAATTGGTGCGTAAAACCAAAATCTATCTATCTATCTATCTATCTATCTATCTATCTATAGTGTGTGAAATCAACATTAATCCAAATATATCAAGCAAATGTACTAATAAAGCGCTACACCAGTAGTTAATGCTGTATGTCCAATAATTAATCCTTACAGATTTATTTCACTCAACACTCCCATGTTCACGGTGGCAGCTTTCGATTTTCTCCAATGAGACCGTTGTTGTAAGGTCCCTCAAAGATTATGTAAAACAAAAGGAGAGAAAGAAGCGCATCATAGTGTGGTAATATAAGGATAATACCGGGGTATTATCCTTATATTACTGCAAGGAGGAGGTGTCTCATAATAAAGTTGATGCAAGATCCAGATTAGCTTTCACACCCCGGATCAGGATGCAGGATTTTATTTTTACCGAAACAGAAAACACACAGCCGTGACGGGATTGGTCGTCCATATTATAAGAAGTATATGTATGTGACCAATTGGAAGGAACAAACCACCATATATCCAGGGGGAAGTGAAGATAAAAGATACCTCTGGACAAAAGCAAATCATTATGGGCATGATATAATACGACACACGGTACACATATACATTACCCTACATCAGCATTCATTTATTTTATTGAAATACCACACTATGAGGTGCTTCTTTCTCACCTTTTGTTATATATATATATATATATATATATATATATATATAAAGTCAAGATTTTCATCAGGAAGTACAGAAACCACATTGTACTTCCTGATGAAAATCTTGACGATTGAAACGTTGAAGTGAATACAGAGGTTTATGTAACCCTTCTTTATTGTGCTTGTTATTGCTGAGTGCCGCCGCTCCTTCATGACTTTATTTTGATACCATTGCGGAGGGCACCTTCTTTATATTTGGAATTTGAGTGCCGGGCCTGTGCTATTCTATATATATATATATATATGTGACCCACATACAAATACACTGTAAAAGCATCCACATATAAAGCCAAAAGGAAGGGTGAGTGTAGGACACTTTTCAGGGAAAGGCTGGCTGGACTAGGGGGGGGACTGGGCAGGGAAGGCAATGCTGGCTGGACTGGAGGGAGCAGGGAAGGCTGGCTATACTATGGGGGGGAGTTACAGGGCAGAGAAGGCTGTAACGGGGGGGGACAGTGCAGAGAAGGCTGACTGGAAAAGGGGGAGGCACAGGGCATTGAAGGCTGGCTGGAACAAGAGGTGGACGGGGAAGGCTGGCAGAGCTATGGGGGGAGGTGCTGGGCAGAGAAGGCTGTAACAGGGGTGGGGGCAGTGCAGAGAAGGCTGACTGAACAAGGGGGGGAGGCAGAGGGCATTGAAGGCTGGCTGGAACATGGGTGTGGACAGGCTGGCTGAACTAGGGGGGTAGCACGTCAAGGAGTACCTGGTCAGTGGTGTGTTCAGCGGGCTGCGCTGGTGCAGCCAGCCAGTTAGAATCCGCGCTGGCTGCTTTTGAAGAATGGACTGGAGAGAGATGGGGCCCCGGGTGGCAGCGGTAGCCAGGACAGCAGATATTGAATATGATGCTGACGTTTGCTGAGCTTATTGCGCCGTGCCACGAGCCAATTACAGCTTGCCGACCGGCAGCCAATCAGGAGCGACCGCTACGGCCATTCCTGATTGGCTGCCGTGCCGCGAGCCAATCACAGCTCGACGACCGGCAGCCAATCAGGAGTGGCTGCTATGGCCATTCCTGATTGGCTGCCGTTCCGCGATCTCAGACTGGCTTGCGGCCACCCTGCTTGACTTGTATCTTCGTCCCTGCCATCACTTGCTGCTGCTGCAGCTGCGCTGCTACCCGGGCCCCCTCTCTATCCCCTCCCACCGGGCCCGGGACTCGAGGCCCGGCAGTCCCCCCCTGATGGCGGCCCTGGGCTGGTAAGAGTCCAAGGATATCCCTGTTTAAGCTACAACAAAAAAAGGAACTGGGAGGGGTTAATTTAGCTTGTCTTCATAATTATGTCTTGGCCGCAAACTACAGAGTGGCAATGGATTGGATTGGAGGCACTGACGTTTACATGCAGCGACATATTGAACAATCTTTCACTCCTGACTGGAATCTGGTTTCCCTATTACACACTCCTCAAACATCTCTCCCTGCTTCATTTAAAGATAATATTTTGCTGTATTCCACGTGTATGGCTTGGAGATTAACTAGGTCTAGTTTAAAAATGTCCAAAATTAATTCTATTTTTCTGCTATTATGGGGGAACCCAGGTTTTCCACCTGGCCAGAATTCACCTATTTTTAAAACATGGCACGCTGCTGGACTATGTTATGTTTATCAATTTTTGAGTTTGGAAGATTTAACTCCAATTTCTAGATCGCAACTACAGGATAGATTTCCCTCCCTTGCTATCCCATTATTTCCATATTTACAAGCAGTCAGCTATGCGCAAACTTCCTTAAGGAGTCAAAATTTTAATTTAGATCAGCTATGTTCGCTTGATAGGATATTATTTTATAAGCCTAAAGACCCCCTCACTACTTCCACCATATATACACACTTCCACCCTGAGCTTGATTTGGAAACTGGTTCGGTATTCCCTGATCTTACTATGACAAACATGTTAGAAGCTTATATGAGACTCAATAAACTTTTAGTTTCAGCATCGTATATGGAAATGCATATAAAAATACTGCACAGGGCATATTTCACCCCAAAACTAAAATTTATTATAGGGGAAGCCCAAGATGTTACAAATGTGGAACCCCCGATGCAGATATTATGCACTGTTTGTGGTCTTGTTCTCAAGTCCAGTCATTTTGGAAATCTCTCCAAACCTATATAAATACTATATTGAAAATAGAGTTTACGATTACTAGAGAATGGGTTTTTTGGGGTATATATCCAACCCATATGGAAGGTAGATTAACAAAAGGTAATCGCGTTATACTGATTAAATTGGCAGCTGCTGCAAAAAAAACTATCCTGTCACACTGGATCTCGTCAGAACCTATCCCCATACACTTATTCCATACTAAATTCTCTTTTTTATTTTTTATGGACTGGACCGAAACTTCTTTACATAAAGAGAAAATGACAGAAAAGTTTTTTGATGTTTGGCTCCCATATGTCCTCACACTTTCTGATGTTATAAGGGAAGCACTGCGAAAATGTTTCGGTTTAACAACCTGGTACAATTTGGAAGTATTGTCCACAGGTGTACCATTCTAATAGATTTAAATGGTTATTATGTGTTTTGCTCTGTATTTGATAGGGTACAATATGGACATCTTTTTGTCAATGTTTAATTGTTTTTTATTAAATGTATGTTTTCTGCTATATTTACTATGTTTAATCTACCTGACTTTGCAATATTTATGTATTGTAATTCTGTCAATCTGTCAATAAAAACTTGTAAAAAAAAAAAAAGCTATCTGCCAGAGCTGGCACTGGTTCTAAGGCTGCATCTGTATTTCTGTATCCTCAACTTCTGATTATTTACTCACTAATACTTACTGATTCAGAGGTTGACACTAATTGCATTGCGGCTGCGATTCCATACACAGCGGTTCTGCAAATCATGCTTATATCACAGCCACAGGGATTTGTAGAGAGACGCCCATTGGTGTCTCTGATCCACAGCTTGTATACAAAGACATACCGTCAGTCCACCATTAATCCGTCCGGGGCCCCCACCTTTCTCCCCGGCTGCTGTCAGTGAACTGATAGCAACAGTAGACTCCGGGCACTAGAGTGTGCCTGGAATCCACTGCGATTGCGCAGTTCACCGGGAAAATGGCTGCCGTGCCACTTTCCCGATGAACTGCGCAATCGATTTCCTACTGCACATGCGCAAAACACTGGAAAAATGTCAGTGGCGTCCATTTTCCAGGCGTTTTCAGTGGCGCTACTCCATGGGACATCGGAGAGGTAAGTATGAAAAAAAAGTATGGATGCAGGGTGTGCACCGCACACCCTGCACCCATTCTAAATACGCCCCTGCCTCAAAGCAACCCTATGATTGCTCAGAATGTCTGTCGGAAACCAGCCGCCAGAGCCTCTGCAACTGCATACACAGACGTGGTCTCAGGCAGAGACATGCCTGCATTTGACTCGCCATCCCCGTTTCCTGCCACAAACAGTCACTGACTGTCAATCACGTCCAAATCCCCACTGGGACCGTCTGTAATTCAAGTTGGCATGTGCTTAGTGCAATTTTGACGCATATGCAGTACTAATAAATAATCACATGGGCATTGCATCCACCTCTGAATCGAGCCCTGAGTTACAGTAGATACAGGAAATCCTCAATAATGCACCTCTCTATGCAAAGAAAAAAAATATAGAGATTACAATTTGCAGAACAGAATATTATAATGATCCTCATGGGATTGAGATTGGGATAATTTTCAGACACATACATAACATTTCGGACCTGTACACTGGTGTGATATTGCACCACTTTGGAGGGTGGCTAGAATAAAGGGCATTGACATTTTCAGTGGCATACGTTTACATATCGTTTTACAGAAAAACATATCTTTATAATAAGCGAGAAAGTGTGTGTGTGTGTGTATCTGTGTCTGTCTGTTTGTTCTTTATGCATGGCCAGAGTTTTGTATCTAGCTCTGCCAAATTTTCATGGTGGTGTAATTTGAACAGGATTAGGTTTTCGCTACACAGGGGCAAACACAGGATTTTTTACAGGGGGGTTTGCATACACACACACGCATATATACTGAGTGTATATATATATATATATACACAGTATATATACATATATATATGTATACATACACTGTATATATACATACATATATACATACACACACACACATAGATATGCACACATATATACTAGGGATGAGCAGGTTTGGATTTCTGAAATTCGAACCCCCCCAAGCCCCCCCGATCCAAGTCGTATCCGAGTCAGGCTCGACTCTTCCCGCCTGACTCGGATCTGAAATCGAGTCAAAACGTCATCATCCCGCCTTCTGGATCTCGGGGGTTTTGGATTCTATAAAAGGTCCCCGCGTCAGTGCCATTTCTCACTCCGGCTGTCTACAGTGAAGAGGGAGGGTGGGAGCTAGGGCTGGCTGGGCTGCTGTTGTCCATAGGGGCTGTGATCACTCTGTCCATAGGGGCTGACTGGGCTGTGTTGTGCTGCTGTCATAGGGGCTGGCTGGGCTGTGTTGTGCAGTCAGTTGTCCATAGGGGCTGTGTCCACTCCAAAGTCTATAGGGGCTGGCTGGACTGTGTTGTGCAGTGTCCCATAAAGGCTGTACTCCTAGAGGCGTGCTATAGTGTTGTCCAGGGGGTGATCTGTGCATCAGGTGTGCTCCCCCAAAGTGCACTCCAAAAAAAAATATTTTTTTTTTCTGTGTTTGTGAATTGTGTGCGCAGTAGCCGCACGTGCATCAACAAAGTAGCGCCAAGCGTGCGCCTGTGTCATAAATCAAGGGTGGGCTGGCTTTTCCATTAAAGGGTACTGTAACCCCCAAAGTGCACTCCATAAAATTTTTTTAATTTTTTTTTTGTGTTTGTGAATTGTGTGCGCAGTAGCCGCACGTGCATCAACAAAGTAATGCCAAGCGTGCGCCTGTGTCACATAAGTAAAGGGCCAGCAGGCTTGTCTGTTAAAGGGTGCTGTAACCCCCAAAGTGTACTCCAAACAAAATAAAAAATTATTTTCTGTGTTTGTGAATTGTGTGCACTGTGGCTGCACGTGCATCAACAAAGGAGCAGCGCCAAGCGTGCGCCTGTGTCCCATAAGTAAAGGACCTGCTGGCTTGTCTGTTAAAGGGTGCTGTAACCCCCAAAGTGCACTCCAAACAAAATAAAAAATTATTTTCTGTGTTTGTGAATTGTGTGCACTATGGCTGCACGTGCATCAACAAAGGAGCAGCGCCAAGCGAACGTCTGTGTCCCATAAGTAAAGGGCTGGCTGGCTCATCTCTTAAAGGGTGGTGTAAGCCCCAAAGTGCACTCCAACAAAAAAAAATTTCTTCTGTGTTTGTGAATTGTGTACACTGTACGTGCATCCTCAAAGCAGCAGCGCCAAGCGTGCGTCTGTCTGTTAAAGGGTGGTGTAACCCCCAAAGTGCACTCCAACCAAAATAAAATAATCTTCTTTTTTTCTGTGTTTGTGTGTGAAATGTATGTGCAGTAGCCGCACCTGCATCCTCAAAGCAGCAGCAACAAGCGTGCATCTGTCTGTTAAAGGGTGGTGTAACCCCCAAAGTGCGCTCCAACCAAAATAAAACAATCTTCTTTTTTTCTGTGTTTGTGTGTGAAATGTATGTGTAGTAGCCGCACCTGCATCCCCAAAGCAGCAGCGACAAGCATGCGTCTGTCTGTTAAAGGGTGGTGTAACCCCCAAAGTGCGCTCCACAAAAAATAAAAAATGCTTCTTTTTTTTGTGTCTTTGTGAATTGTGTGGGCTGTAGCCGCACCTGCATCCTCAAAGCAGCAGCGACAAGCGTGCGTCTGTCTGTTAGAGGATGGTGTAGCACCCAAAGTGCGCTCCAACAAAAATAACATAATCTTCTTTTTTTCTGTGTCTGTGTGTGAAATGTATGTGCAGTAGCCACAACTGCATCCTCTAAGCAGCAGCGACAAGCGTGCGTCTGTCTGTTAAAGGGTGGTGTAACCCCCAAAGTGCACTCCACAAAAAATAAACAATTCTTTTTTTTCTGTGTTTGTGTGCAAAATGTATGCGCAGTAGCAGCACGTGCATCAACACAGCAGCAGCACCAAGCGTGCGCATGTGTCATAAGTCAAGGGCCGGTTTGGACATCTGGTCCGGACTGAAGGACGTGCCAACAATTTCTGACATGTCTACTGTCACTGCATATGATACTGTCACCACTGACAGAATGGTGGTGGATTACATTGGTGACAGCATCCAAGTAGGGATGTCAGACAGTCCATACCTGTACTGGCAGGAAAAAAAGGAAATTTGGAGGCCCCTGTACAAACTGGCTCTATTTTATCTGAGTTGCCCCCCCTCCAGTGTGTACTCCAAAAGAGTGTTTAGTGCAGCCGGGAACCTTGTCAGCGAAAGGCGTAGGAGTTTGCTTCCACAAAATGTGGAGAAGATGATGTTCATAAAAATTCTTCCAGGGAGACCAGCCTCCAGAACATACAGAGAGACCTGTGATGGTGGATTCCAGTGGGGACGAATTAATACTCTGTGAGGATGTGGATGTACACAACACTGAAGAGGGTGAAGAATCGGTGGATGAAGAAGATGAGGACGACATCTTGCCTCCGTAGAGCCAGTTTGCGCACAGACAGATTAATTGCCAGCTTGTTTTGTGGGGGCCCAAACGAACCAATAATTTCAGCCACAGTCGTGTGGCAGACCCTGGCGCTGAAATGATTGGTTTGTTAAAGTGTGCATGTCCTGTTTATACAACATAAGGGTGGGTGGGAGGGCCCAAGGACAATTCCATCTTGCACCTCTTTTTTTTCTTTGCATTATATACTGTTTGGGGCCTAGTTTTTCAAACTGCCATCCTGTCTGCCACTGCAGTGTCACTCCTAGATGGGCCATGTGTTTGTGCCGCCCACTCGTGTCGCTTAGCATAGTCATCCAACTACCTCGGTGCAACTTTTTGGACATAAAAACACTATTGTGAGGTGTGAGGTGTTCAGAATAGAGTGGAAATGAGTGGAAATTAAGGTCATTGAGGTTAATAATAGCATAGGAGCAGAAAAACCCACAAATTCTGTGACTTTAGCTGTGTTTATGCTTTTTTAAAAAAAAATACAGATCCAAAACACAAAACCCAGAACCCAAAACACGGAAGGGTGGTTTTGTCAAAACCAATCCAGATCCAAAACACGAAGAAAGATCCAGATCCAAAACCAAAACACAAAACACGAAAAGTGGCCGGTGCACACCCCTAATATATACACACATACTGTACATATGTCAAACATACATTAAACACACACACCCTTACCTGGCAGGCTGGCACCATGTCATTAGGCCCCTCCCCCTAGCATAAAACTGCCACAACTTGCTGGTCAGTCAGGAGGGGCGGAGCTAAATGATGCAATTCTAATAGAATTGCATCATATTGGCTCGGCCCCCTCCCAATTGACCCATGATGCCTGTTCCCGAGTCTGTCAGGGGCGCTACTGCTACAGTATGTTTGAAGTCGTCAGGCCAATGGAGGTCTACATGATGCCCATCAAGTAAGCAGTGGAATTTCTGATTTTACATTTTTGTTTAAGCACGTTCACTCAGGATGTCTTCCAGTGCCCAATACTGCACTGATCTGAAGGCATATACTGATATGTACGAGTCGGGGGCAGGCAGAGCTCCATTGGAAGAGCAGTGACTTGGAGGATCAACTGTCACACTTCAGCTGCACTGACAGTTACTAATTTCCTCCAAGCACATTTTTATATGCTATGGTCTCCAACGTTGGTCTGCAATGTAAAAAATGAAGGCTGCAGATGTACTTCGAGGTCCATTCTTCAACGCAGACAACGCCATATATCTCAGCTAGTTGAATATATTATCAGTTGAATATTAGAAGCAGGCAAGCCAAGGGATTAAGAAAAGCAAACATTTAAAATTGCGACAACTGACATTCTAAATATGTGCCAAAGTACTGTATTGCAGAAAAAAAGAGTAAAAGTCAACACCAACTGGATGATCTAAGGAGGAAAGCAGAAAGAAATTTGAGGTGATCTTCTTAGTTTTGTAGTCATTTCTAAAATAATTTGCAAAGCGTCTGCCCATAAAAAAATTGTTATTTATATATATAATGGACACATTTTGTCTGCAAGGATCTCTGTATGAGAGAATAAGAATTCAGAATTCTTTGTTACTGATCCTGCCTAGCAAATTTGCTGTAACCTGCCCATAAACCCTGCAATATCAAATTTGGGGGCCACGTAGGGGCACAGACACAACACTCATTGTGATGATGGAATAACTACTATGGAAATTACTACAGAAAGAATAGCTCTTGGCAAACCTTGGAAGTGTTGTCATTTTAGGTTAATCTGACCATGAGAGAGAGAGAGAGAGAGAGAGAGAGAGAGAGAGAGAGAGCGCAAGCGCAATGAAGGCGGCACTCAGATACAAGATGCCAACAAACGGCTGGCATAAAATAGAATCAACGTTTCAAGACTTTATTGTCTCGTCATCAGGATACTGAACATGAAGAAACTCTGACCTTATATAACCTCCACCTCGCCCTGTCTATCGCCAGATAGCAGCATGCCCAGAAGCCGCACAAGCATTACGTTATTAACAGGGGACCGCTGTCAGGACAACACAAAACATGTCAACAATGTGATGCACAAACAAGTAAACATAAACAATATACACAAAAAAGCGTCTGAAAGAACAGGTATGCGTGCACACAGCAAAACAGTGACCGTATATGAATGCATAACTAAGCATGCAACAAGGAATCCACAATGAGGGCAGTATAATGACATAATGATTAAAGCTAGAAAGATCAAAACATTATGGCAGGTCCATGTAGTATCAACAATCAGATGTAAAGGATACCCCACTATGTAGAGCTAAAACTGGCAGAGACAAAGACGCAAAAGTGCGTCACAATGCATCTATGCACAATAAAGCACCAAACATAGCATGGGAACAAAAAGCTCAAAAATGCGTCACTGTGGGCTCTATTTATTAACATTATTTTTACTAAAATAAAGTGAAAAAGGGTGTTTTCACACCCTTTTCACATTATTTTAGTTTCACCTGTAGTTATTACAGTGCAATTGGAGTAGAATTAGTAAAATTCTACTCCAACCCCTAGTATCACTTATTTTTAGTAAAGCAGATCGCATTTCCCATAATTGTAATGGGAAATGTGATCCGACCACAGTTACTAAAAATAAATTGTAAAAAAATACCGGGGGAAGCCCTGTGATAATAACGCCACCTGGAGTGGCGTTATCCAGGGTCTCCCCCGGTTACCGGGCTCCCACTCTGCTCTAACGGGGAGAGCAGAGGCGGGAGCCGGTACCAGTAATCAGCTGTGTGGTTTAGCGTCGGTGGGGGGGTAGTAGCGGTGGTCGGTCGGCGCATGCGCGGGCTCTTAGTCGCGGTATTTTTTCCGAAAATACCGCGACTAGAGTGCGGATGGGATCCGCAGGGACAGAGCTTTATCGCAAGCTCTGTCCCTGCAAGGGATTTATAGTAAATCCCTGTGATATTGCCTGAATTCGCAATGCGAATTCACTCGGTAATATCACACTACAATCCGCATTCAATATGCGGATTGTAGTAAATAGAGCCCTGTATGTCTAATAGCGGCAAATGCTAACTACATGACACATGAACAAGCACCAAACAAAGCAATACATCTTTCAATTAATAATTAACAATCAGATGTGTAAGGTACTCCACAAAGTAGGGCAAAACTGGCAAAGAGACAAAGGCCCTCATTCAGAGCCGTACGCTCTGAGCAGAGCGCACGCTCTGCATGAGGGCCGGGCTCCTTTTTCATGGAGCGTCCTCCTGGACGCTCGTATAGCTGTGGGTCACCACCCACAGGCTATACGAGCGTGCATTTTGATGGCCGCGATGGTCGTGACCATCGCGACCATCGAAATTGCGAGCCGGAGCCTGCGGTTGAGGTTTTCAACCGCAAGCTCCGGAGTGATTTTGGCTCTATCAGAGCCAAAATCACTCCCACTGACATCACTAGTGATGTCAGTGGGCCGGCTTCTGACGGGAGGCGTTCCCGTTGGAACGCCCCCGTCATGGAGGCACGCCCCCGGCACGCCCACCAAAGGGGGCGTGCTGTCAATCAACATTGACAGCACGCCCCCTTTGATCGGACACAACGAGCGAAGGAAAGTCCTTCGCTCGTCGTGTCTGGCGCATGCGCACGACGGAGCTCCCTCCGTCGTGCGCATGCTCAGTGCAGACCATCGACCCACTTGCGAGCGTACAGCCGCTCGCGAGTGGGTCTGAATCAGGCCCAAAGACTCAAAAATGCGTCACTATATTATATATAAGCATAGAAAAGGGGTACCTTACACATCTGATTGAGGTGAGGTGGAGGTTATATAAGGTCAGTGTTTCTTCACGTTCATTATCCTGATGACGAGAAGTCTTGAAACGTTGATTCTATTTTATACCAGCTGTTTGTTGGCATTTTGTATCTGAGTGCCACCTTCATTGCTCTATATGTTGGATCCTCGCTGAGGGATACCTAGGAAGGCGCCAGCTCCTGATATCTCCACTAACAGTGGGAGTGCTACCCTTTTGGATATTTGATAGATATAATATATATAGATATACATATATATATATATATATATATATATAGCCATCACTCCGGCACTCACAGGTTCCACAGGTATCTGAGCTGGGTACCCTCCACAGTCAGCCTCAAGAAGCAGGGCAAACTGGATACATAGAACGCAAGGCGGCACTCCGTAATAAATGTGTTACCTTCTGGTTGTGAACACATTTATTACGGAGTGCCGCCTTGCGTTCTATATATATATATATATATATATATATATATATATATATATAAATTAGAGATCAGCAAGTTCGGCTTCCTTGGAGTCCAGACACACCCGAACATTGGGAAGTCGAGTAGATCCAAGCGGCAGCTGGGATCTTCCCACCTGACTGAGATTTCACTTCAAGCCAAACCGTCATTCTTGCGGCGTCAGATTCTCGCTGGTTTTGGATTCGGCGCCATTTCCTTGTTAAGCACGTTGCTGTATGCTGCTGTATATGCTGTGCTGTATTAGTAATTTCTATGTGTATATATATATATATGTATATATATAATATATATATATATAGAGAGAGAGAGAGAGAGAGAGAGAGGGGTGCATGCTGCTGTGCTGTACTCTGCTGTATAGGCTATGCTGCTTAGCTAATGTGTATATAGGGGGGGACATGCTGCTGTGCTGTACTCTTCTGTATAGGATGTGTCCAGGCTCCAGACACACAAGTCACAAGTGGCTGTGCTTCTTAGTCAATGTGTAGTGTATTGGGGGTGCACACTGCTGTATGCTGTGCTGTACTCTGTGCTGTATAGGCTGTGTCCACACTCACAAGTCACAAGTGGCTGTTCTGCTTAGTCAATGTGTATAGGGTGTGCATGCTGCTGTATTGGCTGTTCTGTGTCCAGACTCCATCAGTAAGACATTCACGTGCATATATAAGCCCTGTGACTCCACTCCACACTGTTTGAATAGAGCATCAAAAAAAAATAAATGTAATTAAATAATTGTATTGTACTGTCTAGTGCGCTTTGGTTTTGCTCACATGCATATATAAGCCTTGTGGTTCCAGTCCACGCAAAAATACAGATGCGCCATTAAAAATTAATTATTGTATTGTTTGTACTGTTTTGTGCGCTTTGTTTTGCTCATGTGCATATATAAGTCCTGTGGCTCCAATCCACGCAGTAATTCAGATGCGCCATCAAAAAAAAAAAATTGTATTGTTTGCACTTTTTTGTGCACTTTGTCTTACTCACTTGCATATAAAAGCTCTGAGGCTCCAGTGGCGCTTGGAGATGAGATAATCTCCAAGCACCCACTGAATGCCGAAAAACCCGGGTCTGCTGTTATGGGTGATGACCCGCGAATAACCCGGGTCATCCCCCTTGTGTGAAAAAGGCATCCCAGCTTCAACCCAAGCTCAGTGTCCCGGTTACGAGCCGGTTTGAAGCCGAGTGTCAGGTTTCGGCCTAGGATCAGCTGTTACTCATCACAGTGCCTCAGGTGCACTTTGACATCCATGTGCTGCTCCGTGACTTGGTTACCGAGGTTGCCGTCATGGGCACAGCCATGACAGTCGTCTTCACCTGACTGTCCCTGCGTCCAAAGCAAGCATGGTCGTTGTCAGCTGATGCTGCCTTGCAATGAACTGCTATCTTAGGGTATATCACTGGGCTCTGGACAACAGGAAGTTGCCTGTACAACGTCATTACTACTAGTGTTTACTTGCCATCACTTCCCTTGCTGTTCTGCTCTCGAGTCATCTCTAGTTGCTCTCCTGTGCCAGTGGTGCATCTGGATACCTTGCCTGCGTTCTCTGTACATCCTCCGAGTACAACCACAGTGTCACTCTCCTGTGCCAGCAGTGCGTCTGATACCTTGCCCAGGTATTCAATACAACCTCTAAGTACAGAATCCTCACTAGTGCTTCTTTCAGAAGTACACTCGCTTGGGCCTCATCTGTGTTATCTCCCTCCATTTCCCACCTGTATCGGATACCTGACCAAAGGGCCGTGACCTGCTTGCTGGGTGCAATTTAAACCCATATCTCACTTGGAGGGGTCACTGGTGAACACCTCCCAGCAGGTTAGACTCCACGCCTTTGGTCAGGTCTCGCCAACATCCGATACTTGTGGATGAGGAGGTAATGCATCCAGGCCCCTCGCTTATGATTCCTTCCACAACCCCGGACCTCAGCTTTCAGTAGGAGATCCTCCTGAGTCAGTCATGACAGTTTGTACAGGCCCAATGGAAGCTTCAGGATCCCAGGGTGCAGGGGCATTGCAAGATCTCGCCTCTTGCATAGATAATCAGGAGGCAGCACAACATCAAGTGGCTCAATATTTACAAGAGCTCTCTGGGCAATTACTTTCCATCCAATCAACCTTGGCCATATAACTTCCTCCTCCCACCGTGCCCACTCCTTCAAATCCTCCAGTCCATCCTCCAGTTCCAGTGACACAGAAGATTCTAGATATTATCGTCTAGAAGGTGCTAGATAAATGTTAAATAGAATCTGATTGGTTGCTATGGGCAAAATATCTACTTCTAAAAACCCGCACTTTAGTAAATATACCCCTATATGCCTGTGACATGCAGTATGTATGTTTCTTTAACCATTGTGGTGACAGTAATTGCTAGGGGCAACTACTACTTGTCTACTCTCCTGGGACTGCCGGGAGCCTCCCGAAAATCAGGTGACACTCCCGGCACCCCACAAAAGTAGTCAAGTCCCCCAATATGGCTGCCTGGCCCCCGTGCTTGCATATGAAAGTGGGCGGTGCGGGGGAGCAATGACGCGATTCATGCTGAACCGCGTCACCGTAGCCCCGCCCCTGCTTACAAATGGCATTAATGTCAGCATTATAATATCGGCTCCACCTTCTTGAATAGCCCCCACCCTCCCTACTGCACCGACCTGGCAGGCCCTCCCAGAGGGGTTTGCCAGAATGTCGGTAAGTATGGTATAACCAGAAATATATGAGCCCCAACTAAATTTCATAGGGTGTATAGTGTATACAAGGCATACTATCACCTTCCTGCTTGGAGAAAACCAGCAGCTGAAGCCATAGAATGCCAGGTCATGTGCACGCTGTTCTGGCATTCAAATGACTTTCAGTGTCAGTGGTCACACAACAGGGTGCTTGTATCCCCTGTGATGGCAGAAGGGAGCATGGTCCAGAGCAGCAAAGGAGCCAGCTACATCTGTAACACCAGGCGTGATGGTCCCCTCAGATCTCAGGGCTTGTGCCAGCTGCACCCCAGTGGCTATACCTATAGTAGTTTTCACCAATTAGGATTATATATAGTGGAAATAGTAAAATGTTTTACCAGTTGATGAGCTCCTTGTGCTGCCTTTCCAGTTCCTTCTATAGCTATGCAGCATAAGTTATCATCAGAATTATCAGTGGAAAGTGCTGTCGAGATTTTTAATGCTATGCTTCTGATGAGCAGACTTAAACAGTCCATGTTGGTGAAGGGTTTTCTAATCAGAAACTATCAGGGCTTCATTGATGGCAGCATGGTTGGTGTAGTGGTGAGCATTAAATATTCTCTGTAAAGCACTGCAAAATATGTGTGTGCTATAACTGAATAAATAAAAAATAGTCGACAGAAGAGAAGGAGAAAGGTAAGGGAAGAAGACGGAAAAAATGGAAGAATGGGAAAGTGGAAGAAGGTTTAGGGAAAGAGGAAAAGTGAATTGTGAGGGGCAGGGGGAAAAGTGGGTATTTGAGGCAATTAGTAGAAAATGGCTGGGTACAGGATCCCGGTGGTTGGGATGCAAGTGGTCACAACACCGACAGCGGCATCCCGACAGTCAGAATTCCGACCCAACTAGTTAAGTACCCTAACCCCTAATCCTGCCCCTAACCCTAAGCCTCCCCCTGCAGCCAAACTCTAACCCTCCCCCCCTGAAGCATAACCCTAAACCCCCCACAACCTAACCGTAACACTGCTCCCCCGCAGCCTAACCCTCTCTCCCCCTAGTGCCTGACACTAAACCCTAACCCTAAATATAACCCTCCCCCTAACCCTAATACTTACCGTCGGGATTCTGGCACTGGGATTCCAACTGCTGTCAGGATTCAGGGATAGGTATTCTGAGCACCGGCATCCTGGCCGCCAGCATGCTAACTACATCCCATAGTGATTACTGTAGGGAAATAGATATGGCAAGAGTGGTAAAGGGAGACAGAAAGACACACAAAGGGGACAAAGAAAGGATAGACACCAACAAGACAGAGAAACATAAATGCATAACAACCAGGGCCGCCAAGAGCCAAGGCAGGCCCCGGTAATAGGGGGCATGGCCTAATCTCGGGAGGCGTGGCCACGCCCCCTTGGTGGAAAAAAAAGACATGAAAAAGATTTGCGGCGCCGCAAAGCGGCGCTGCGCGCTGGGGATGGGGGGCACTCTGAGCCCCCTCAGCCCGGCGCAAAGCCAGGGGGGCGCGATCAGTGTGATCGCTCCCCCGCACAGGCATAGGCGACTGCTGTGGCTGCTGCTCAGCAGCCACGAGCAGTCTCCAACTGCAGCTCAGCACACGCTGTGTGCTGGGCTGCTGTGAGGGAGGGGGAGCAGCGTCGGACCCAGGCCCCCGCCGGGCCCCTCAGGAAGCCCGGGCCCAGGTAATCTGTACCCGCTCCCCCCCCTCTCGGCGCCCCTGATAACAACTGCTGTGTAGTGCAGAACCCAATCAGTTGGTGCATATGCACGTGATGGCAGGTGACTTCGGGTCTCATCCTATACTTTTAATTGAATCCATTCTGTATTTCCATGTTGCTCTTAAGTGCAGTCTGAGTAATGTTATAAAAAGCTTTTTGCACACGAAACTGCCATATGTATAAAAACTATACCCCCTCAGTGTAATAATTAATTACAATCACACAGGAGATTAAACTGGGCAGTACTGAAAGAGAAAGAGTATATATATATATATATATATATATATATGTATATTTTTTATTTAATGAAAGTAGTTGTATTATATATCTAGGGTCTTGCACTTTTATGTGATAATTTTACCTCTGGAGCTTTTTTACCTCTTCACACACTTAGTGGAGGTCTAGGTGTCTCCCAAACAACGTCTTGCGTGTATATTACAAGATTCTACAAAAGCAGGACTTGAGTGACCAAGCAAAATACAGTAAGCCTGATTCACTACCGTACACAATTGTTATTACGCACGCAATCGGCTGATTGTTTTGCACTGTGTATGCATTGCAGTGCGCGTGTGCGTAATGGCCGCTGCGATCGAGGCTACGATACCAATTACTACGCAGACCATCGCAGAGTGATTAACAGGAAGTGTCATTTGTGGGAGGGTGGTCTGCAAAACGCAGGCGTCCCAGTGCGTTCGGACGTTGCTGCAGGGGCGTGCATTAATTAGCCACTGTGATGCCGTACGCAGTCTGAGGACTCACAGCGTGCGTGGAAGTTAGCAAATTCTGAATAAAATCAGAGCTCGTACAAATGTGCATGAGGCTGCGATGGTACCGATGGTTTTGCAGTCTTGCTAATCATTACCGATGTGTGCTCAGTAAAGTGGGCGTCTTTGTGTAGTGCTGCGACGGGATAGCGATCGCAATGAATTAGCATACTATCGCAGTTGAACTGTATGCGTAATCGCAATTGTATTCGCAGTTGCGTTCCGTAGTGAATCAGGCCCTATGTACCAGCTTGAAACTACTCAGAGCTTGGCCATCACAGATCTCCCAAATGGTACAATAACTGCCTCCTCAGCAGCTAAGGAGGACTATACTGCAATATTCTGCTTTATGTTACTAACGTTTCAGGCAAAGTGTTGAAAAGCTATTCACAAAAGTGCTACATTTTAGACATAGGTTTTTCTGTGGTCAACTTATTCCAGTGAAATGACTGAAATATATGCCTCCCCTGAGGCTCACAGAGTGTCAGGTAAAACTGCTAAGATGTTATTGTTAAACAAAAAGCTAAATGTGGCTGTTATGCCCCAGCCAGCAGATCTGCCACACAGCAGGCTACAGTGAGTGATGTCAGGGCGCCTAGCTAAGCGCATAGCTGAACTTCTCTTACAATGTGCTACTTAATAACGAGGGAAGAATAGAGAGGGAGGCAGACGACACTGTAGGAGGTACTATGGTGGTGCTGAGCTGTTATAACAATTTTAATCTGATGTTGCAAGCCATTGAATTGGCTGAACATACTGTATGTGAAATAATAGATGTGAACTGCAACACCATTTTGGGTATAGTCAACACTTAATCCACTACGTGGGTGGTGTATTGTCTGGAGTATGTGTTAGTACTGTACTGAAAAATAGCAATTAAGGACCATTACCAAACCGCACCTGTATTTTGAAAACAATATATTTAAAGGGCTTTTTATTAAGTAAAACATAGATACTCTCATGTCTCCTAAGATTACCTGGGAACTTGTATGTGTAACAAATGGCAAGCACCACAATGACATGTCATTAACTCTTATAGACATAAAGGGCCTAGTTCTGAGTGGCACGTAATGCATACACACTCTGCATACACACTATAATTCTCTGGTAGTAATCTGAGCCGTACGACCCTTTGTGTATGCACCACCCCAGCAATTCAATCTGCAAATGTAGCAGTCATCACTATCATTGGCATTTATGCCTACCCTATGCTGGGTACAGGTGATACGGCATACACTCAGAATGGTGAGTAACTCTGCCAACACACACTCAACATGCCTAGGTGATGGTTTTCTTCCATGCATAGGCCCAGTTGCCATTCAGACATGTCTGTTTGCTGTACAGCAAGAAACGTCTGAGATGAATCCGACTCAGAATTGCCAGTGGATACAAAGAGACGTGTGTGCACGCTGCAAGCACCTGAGCACTATGCAAAAATTCAAATAAAAAAAAATTGCTCAATCCATCTGCATTCAGATCAAAGTGCAAGTCTGAATCAGGCTCAAAATGTGTAGGTACAGCATGGCAGGACCTATTCAGGGCAGTCTCAGGATTATTTCTAGTGACAAAGTTATATATTACTCTATTATAAAAGTGATGAAGACCCTTTCTTCTTTTTTTTTTTTTTTTAACAAATGAAAACGTTTCTTACTAAGTTCATAAAGCAGAAGCAGCGGAGAAACAGTCAGATTTCAAGTGCCGCCTCATAGCTTACAATGGGGTTAGGGTACTTCTGCAATTTAATGAACACATAATAGTTTTGGAATGCGAAACTATTGTAAAACATTTCTATAGATGGTGTTATGCACACTTAGCAGCCTGCAGTCAGGCAGCAAAGCAAGGAAGAGAATGATCTCTTCCTGCTGTCTTCTATAATGCACTGGTCAGATCGACGCCTGTCATCACAAATGCATATGCACCACTCAGAATGGTGTAACTCTGGCAACATACCCACGTCATGCAGAGGTGATGGCTGTTTTTCATGTATATGCATAGGTAAATGCAGGGGGGTTTCCGTCTGCCTGGAAACCCCCCTCCCAGGCCCACACCATAACAACAATAAGAATAGTAATATAATATAATTTTACTAGTGCTGCATGTTCTTCTCAGTATCACAAATTAAATAATTAGAACCACCTGTGGATCTTTTAACATGTGTCAGCCAGTAATAAATACACCTGTGCACCAACTAGGAGATCTGGAAAACATTCACTGTTAGGGATGGGCTGCTATAGAGCCCAATATGTACATATATGTCCAGGGCAGTGCTAGGTTATTCTGCTGCTCCCCCAGACTCCCGGACTTGCTCTAATACTCTGAAATGGAGCCTACATCTAAAATAAAAACATTCACCTCAGGCAGGATGGCCCTACTGCCGCATCTAATGGCTTACTGTGATCCCTGGTCCTCTATATGCTGGAATTATGACACACAATATACTTTGTGTGATGCATATTAAAGCTGGTTAAGTGCTAATTCTACCCTACTTATGGACTGACCACACACACACTCTAAAACCAAGCATTTGGAAACCCCGCTCTGGAAATCCTGCGTTTGCCACTGATATGCCCAGTTGCCATTCAGAAACAACAAGAATGGGCGATATATTTATACGTCCAACTCAGAATTGTGTGTGTATTCAAAGAGGTGAGTCGCACGACTGCAGTGCGAAAGCTCAAAACTAACAAATGCGATTTGCTGTTAAAGATGTCTTCGTGATATGCTGCAAAATTTAAAAATGCTTTTTGATAATCTTTTTAAAGAGACCCGTAAGGCACACATTCACTAGATGATTAAATTGGGCGATTGAACGATAACGATATCGTTCGATCTTTCGATAATCGTTTGAAAATCGTTTGTAATTCGTTTGCAGATTGTTTAAAAAATTTCTAAAATGACCAGCGATGTGCGCTTCCGCTGGTCTTTTAGACATCTATCATTGTACAAATATGTTGTACAACCTGACGATATCGTCGGGTTAAACATGTTTGCAGATGATTGATGTGCCTTCACTGAACGACTGCTCATTCAGTGTATGCACATCACAGACAGACAAATGATTGCACGATTACAATGTCGTAATCGTGCAGTCTTTTGCCTGTCGTCTAGTGGATGTGGGAAGTGCAGTGTGACGAGCTCTCCCTGTCAGTGTTCTTGGTTTTCTTGAGCCCAAACCGTAAGTCGTACAATCCATGACTCTCTCTTCCTGGCAAGTAAAATAGTCCCTGTGGTCTTGAAATTTAATGGAAACAGGCACACTCAGCATTTGGGTATTATTTTTAAACAATTATTTTATTTAAGGAAATAGAAGAGGACACATGGGAGTATGGTATAAATACACTTTACTATAATAAAAAAGCGCACATACATCTCAGAAAACGATGTTGATCACAATAACTCATCTCCACGACATACAGCGTCCACTCCTCCTGTAGCCACACTATCGCCCTGCGAAACAAGTATCCGGCAGAGTTTCCAGGCATTTATTTTTTTGCAATCCTTTTCTATTCAGTGAATAATGATTTGATTGATCATTGTAAAATCTATTTTTATACTGCTCTATTCAAGCTTTTAGCTTTAGCAGAATACTTAAAAAAACTTATAGTTTCATTTTATATTTAGCGTAAATATGGTTTGGACCAATTTGTACAGTGCATGGCGGCAGCAGTAGCAACAACCACTGTCATGAATGCTAACTGTGCCTGGTTTAAATATACTCTTCAGCTAAAGACAGCGGAGGCAGCCATTTTGTGGACTCTTCCAAGGAGGATGCTAACTAGCTTTAAACTAACTTTTACAGAATGGCAGCATCCATGAATTGACAAAAAAATGGTTTGGAGGCTATCATAAATGCCCAGATAGTTCAGTCATATTTATATATACTCACAAATTATTAGAATGCCTAACTCATGCCACCTACTTTCAGCCGTTTTCTGATTCGTGCTATAAATGAGTACATTTCTGGTAGCTATATTTAAATAAAGCTTTTATAAAAGTTGGAATATTGTAGCCACAGCACATAGAACTGTTGCAAAACATATTATACAATAATATATTCCATCAAGACAGTTTAGTCACTTTGGGGCCTATTCATCATCCCTTAATTTCTACAAAAGTGGGTGATAATTAACATTTTCCCTTACTTTTGTAAAAATTAAGGGTCAGGGTTATTCATCAACAGTGTAACACAGGAGATATCACTTATATCTCCTGGTTACAGTTCTCCCCCGATAATTTCCACACTCCCCATATGGGGATGTAGAAATTATGAAATTCATCAAGTTCCAAAAAAGCTTTTTTTTCGGAACTTGTGAGTGATACTATTCGCCACTCTGAGATGGCGTATAGCATCCGACACCATGCACAAGCTGCCATTTACATGGCAGCTTGTGCAGCAGAGGGATCTTTTCAGATTCCTCCCTGCACTGTTTACTTACCTCCGGCGTCTCTCGCTGTCACCGGTTCCCTCAGAGCACCGGGGGGAGTTTGTGCTGCAGGTAGGGGCGCCGGTGGCGCTTACGCGGCGGCAGCGATGATTATTCTACAGGCGGATGTAGGAGCAGCGGCCGCGGAGGATACACAGAAGACAGAGAGCCAGGGGACGGGACGAACACCAGCGGCGGCGGCGGGGGCAGCGGCGTCAGGAATGGACACCTGCGGCAGCAGAGGGGTCATACAGCGGCGGCCGCGGGGGTTATACAGATCAGCGGCAGCCGAGGGAATATGGAAGAACCAGGATGACATCAGCGGCCTTGGGGGGGGGGGGGGGGGGGGGGGGGGCAGGAATGACCCATGCGGCTGCGAGGGGTGTGTGCGGGGGCCACGGGGGGAGGGAGTTACTTACGATGGCCGGGGAGGGGGTGAGGGCGGCCGGGCCCTTTACGATCACCAGCAGTGGGGCAGCGGCGGACGGGACGGGCACTTACGGGAGCAGAGGGGGTACTACAGCGGCGGTGGGGGGGTCTAGAATTCTTTGGGGGGGTGTCTGGGGTGGAGGACAGCAGTGAAATAGAGAGGGTGAGGAGGGGGTGGCAGACGCACTGAGGAAATCCTTATGGAGAACTCAGCTGCATGGGGAAAAGTATCACTTTTCTGAAAAGTTGACTCCGCAAAAAGAGCAGTTTTTCGGAAGTGATACTTTAGGCAAGGAGGCATGATGAATACCTCCTTTTACTTTTTTAAACTCGCAGAGAGTTTAAAAGATAATTATCACTAGTGATAATTATGTAATGATGAATAGGCCCCTTTGTCCTCATTGCCTCCAGCAGAATATACATTTGTAAATGAAAGGTACCATAGAGTTTTCGTCCCAGCACACATTCCTCAGTTCCTCCATTATGTAGTAGCGCCCATGTTACCCTTACACCTATGTGTTAAACCAATTACCCCAACTATTCAGGTTCAAGTACTATACTGAGAAAGCATTTCCAGACAAACTGTTTGGACTAGGTTGTTGGTTACTGGCAAGAGCTAGTGTTGTTTGGCAGAGGTGCAAATAGAGGGGCAGACGGGCATGTGCCCCAGGTGACAGAGGGAGGGCGCCAGCAAGGAATCCGGAGTTGCAGCTGTCTAGCTGTGATGCCAGAGAGCAGGGAGGGGGTGGGGTTAGCACACAGTTATCCCCTCCAGGGCCTGTGCTTTGCAGCAATATGCTACATGGTCCCTCTCTCCCCTTCCTCTCTGTGCATGGGTATAACTTATGTTAGATAGTACTAAGAATGAGTGGGTTAAAGGTTTAATGATTTAAAGGGTTTAATTAGGATTGTTTTTTTAATGAGACTGATGGATGTAATTAGGTTTAGATGCTGTTTGTATTATATGATGGTCACTAAAGCTGTCTCTAGTATATGGCAGTCATTAATGCTGTCTGTAGTATATGGCAGTCATTATGATGTCTGTAGTAAATGGCGGTCACTGATGCTGTGTAGTATATGGTGGTCAATAATGTTTTCTGTAGTATTTGATGTTCACTAATGCTTCCTGTACTATATGGTGGTCACTAATGTTTCTGTAGTATATGGAAGTCACTAATGCTGTCTGTAATACATAATGGTCAATCATACTGTATGTATTATATTGTGGTCATATAAGTAGAGGCAGGGCTGTCTTAACAGCAGTGTGGGCCCTGGGCAAAGCAATGCACTGGGGCCCCTACCCACCCATTCATGGGGAGAAACTGTAAACGGTCAATAAAATTAAACATTTAGATTTAGTAGTACTTTCAAAAAAATCAGTTTAAGTATAAAAAAAATCTATTATATACTTTATTAAAATAAATTAGTTCTATCTAACAAATGTGGGGTTCCCACCAATTATATTGTATCTGCACACTATGGAGATGATGGAGTCGGACGCAGGAAAAGTATCATGCACAAGCATCCATTGTTTTCCCTCTGTGTGTATTCAGGGATCACTGAGCATACGTATCAATTAAATTGCATGGAGATCCATGAAATTTCGGTAGGCTTTTCTGAGTGGTAACTGGGAGGGTGGCTAACAGACAGGAACGTGCTGGTGACTGGATGTAAAGAGGAAGCTGCGCTGATACTGGAGGTCATGGTCCCTCGAATATTCTGCGGCTGTCATAGGCAGGTACAATATCGGTTGGTGAGGCCGTTAGTCCACTGATAGTGCATTATTGTTCGCATATTGGCGGATTCACGTTGTTGCTGGAGGGGGTCTCAATAGATTGCCCAGTACCCGCGGCATTAAAATAAAGTAGCAGCAGCCGTGACAAAAGTCTCAGAAGCTACTGTAACTGCGTCCATCTCTGAATCACCCCCCATATGCTATGCAGAACTATGCCCCCCAACCCCTTCTCTTATCTAAATCTTCACTGACTGTCCCTTTACTGATATCAGATTTGAGCAGTGCCCCCTCTGTTCTCCTTCAGGGACAGGCTGAGCATGTGTATAGGAAGGTGTGTGTACACACACACACACATATATATATATATATATACAGGGCCGGTTCTCCCGTTACGCATGGTACGCAGCTGCGTAAGGCGCCACATAGTGAAGGGCGCCTCAGCTGCGTACCATGCGGGCCGCGGTGCAGACTGTGTCTCTGTGACACAGCTGCACCGCGTGTGTAGCGCTGACCGGACAGAGTCGGCAGCTGTGAGTCTGACAGACTCTCATCGGCTGCTGCTCCCACTGCTGGAGCCGGACATCTTCCGGCTCCCGCAGTGGGTAATGGGAGTGCATGACGCGTCACTCCCAAAATGCAAAGCGGTGGACGGGGGAACTGATCTCGGGACCAGGACCAGGAGCGGGTGTCAGGTAAGTGTTGTTTTTTTTTTTTTTATGATGTCTCTACTGCGGGGGGGCGGATTACTACTGGGGACACAACAAGGGGGGGACTACTGGGAGCACTACAGGGGGGGAATACTACTGGGGGCACTACAAGGGGGGGGGACTACTGGGGGCACTACAAGGGGGGGACTACTGTGGGCACTACAGGGGGGGAAACTACTGGGGGCACTACAAGGGGGGGAAATACTACTGGGGGCACTACAAGGGGGGAATACTACTGGGGGCACTACAAGGGGGGAATACTACTGGGGGCAATACAAGGGGGGCTACTACTGGGGGCACTACAAGAGGGGGGACTATTACTAGGGGCACTATATAATGGGCACTGGATAGGGAGGTACCACTACTGGGGGCACTGCATTGGGGGGGGAGTACTACTGGGGCACTATATAAGGGGCTTACTACTGGGGGCACAAGGGGCACTGCACTGGGGGGACCGCTACCGGGGGCACTGTATAGGGAGGCGCCGAAAAAATACTCGCTTACCGAAAAATTTGGGCTAGGGCCGTCCCTGTATATATATATATATATATATATTTATATATACAGTCAGGTGCATAAATATTGGGACATTGACAGAATTTTCATATTTTGGTCTCTATTCACCACCACAATGGTCGACAGCAACTGATTCCAAATGCAAATGTCACACCTAGAATCAACTCCAGACCTTTTACCTGCTTAATTGATAATGAAATAACGAGGGAATAGCCCACACCTGTCCATCAAATAGCTTTTGAGTTGATAGTCCCATTACTTTTGGCCCCTTAAAAAGTGGGAGGCACATATAGAAACCGTTGTAATTCCTACACAGTTCACCTGATTTGGATGTAATTACCCTCAAATTAAATCTGAAAGTCTGCAGTTAAAGCACATCTTGTTTATTTCATTTCAAAGCCATTGTGGTGGTGAATAGAGGCCAGAATATGAAAATTCTGTCAATGTCCCAATATTTATGCACCTGACTGTATATATATATATATATATATATATATATATATATATATATATGTATATATATATATCTATATATAGATAGCCACTGACCATGCACAGCGAAACCAGATCAAACTAAATAATTTGCCTGCATGACAAAGGTGCTTCTGTATGACTCACTTTCTGAGGAGATTCGGCGTCCTTCTGCTCCAGCTCCTCTGCTCTTCTTCATGGGCACGCAGTCAGTGAGAACTAGTAACTACACATCATGACATCATCATGTCACCTGCGCATCATCGGCAGAAAGCCCATTGATTTGAGAAAGCGGGCAGGGGAGTTGGAGCCAGGGCCGGTAACAGAAATCTTGGGGCCCGGTACACTATCATCTCTGTGGGCCCCAACCTCCCCTCACCCCCCCCCATCCACAACCACCCCCTGTCCCTGATCCCACCCCCACCCATAAATATTATATATACACATAAATACACATACATATATATATATATACATATATAGTATATATATAGTGTATATATATATATATATACATACTGTACACACACCTATATATATATATATATACATATCTATATATACACATATGTCTATCTATATATATCTATATCTATGTATATACTGTGTATATATATATATATATATATATATAGATAGATCTGTCACTTGATTTGACTTACCACGCACTCCACACAGTCTTTTGGTGCACACTCACTCAGGCTGCTGTGCTGTCAGTTAGTGTCAGTCACTCTGGCTGCTGGCTTGTGGGTGGGACTGTCATCCAGTGAGAGTGTCTGTAGAGGAAGAGTGCTGGTACTGCAGGCCGGCTGTTGTTGCTGGGCGGAGCTATGCTGTGCCCGGCAGGTGGTGATTACATCCTGAGCCCTGTGCTCTTCTTGAGATTACTGTGCCGCGGAGGCATGGGGGGGGCGGCGATTGGCGCAACGCAACATACAGTGACGTCACGCGGTGGCGCTGCAACGTCATTCTGTGCCGGACCAAACCAACGGACGGGGGTAAGTGAGAGGTGTTAAGGAGGCTTAATACATTTGTTTTGCCTACATTTACCGGACAGGCAGCAGCAACGTTTAGTTTATAAAAAACTATTAGTCGCCACGGCCCCATTTTGTGCCCCTGAGCATCGGGGTCCCTCTGAACCTCGAGGGCCGGGAGAGGTGTACCCTTTGTCCCCCCCTGTCGCCGGACCTGGGTGACGCGCAGGTTAGGAGGGTTGGCAGTCACTGACTGCAGTCAAATTAGTAAGTGTTCCCGGAAGGTCCTCCTGAGCGGAACATGGAGGTTAATTCAATTTTGTTTGTGACTATCTAGCTAACGGGTCGTCCGTTGCACACCCGGGTGGGGTGGGAGTCGATCGACGGGGGAGTGGGCAGGCATCTGGTGGATCGGAACATGGTGATTAAAAAAAAAGAAAAACATTTACAAACTGGCCGCAGCTGCAGGGGGGCTGGCGGGCCCCTTGGGCAGCTGCCCAAAAAGCCCAATGGAAGAGACGGCCCTGAGTAGAGGTTGACTTCTATCCACTGGGACAGGGACGGTGATGGGGGGGTGACATGATAAATTATTTGCCCAAAGTGAAAGGAAGGCTACCTTCAACCCTGGAGAAAGGATGAAGACAACCACAGTTGTCATGGTCTAGTTTTCAACATCCATTGAACAGTTCAGGATCTGTCTCTATACTCCTTTAGGAATGTGAAAATCTTGAGTTATTAGCTTTAATAAAAGCAAGTATATTTATGTTTTCTGACAGCCTCTTCACTCTGCATCCTGCTTCACTGACTCCCTATGCCTCTTAGGGTTCAATCCTAATAGCAGTGAGTTCCCTAGCGGTGTGTGCAAGTACAGCTATATGCCGCACTTACAGTACCTCCAGACTTGCAGATTTTTGTTTGCAGCCCCATAGGGCTACATACAAATACAGTATTCATAAGTCCGGGGCATGATTTGGCTGCAACTCGCCCCCCTTACACCTACTAGCATTGAGTCCTTACAGTCCAGTTCAAACTCTTCACCCTCTCATATAGAGCTGTTAATCACTCATTCCCCTCCCATATCTGTGAAATATTCAAGGAGCACAAACAGATATTAGAATTAAAATGTAATTAATGAGCATTGTCACAAATAACATAAAAATTTATATATAAACAGTGCATACAAGAAGTGTATCAATTACATATATAATATCATTCGATTGTAAACAGTCTAGCAAATTCTTGAAAACAACAATTCCAACATACAGTAGCTCGTTGATAAGAATGTATCCAAATGTACTGTAACAGTTTAGTTGCAAAGGAGACCTCTATTAACCCAACTGTAGCTTTAAATGATACATATTCAAAACAAAGTTACAATCTGTTCCACTACCCCGAAAATATGAATGTCAAATGTGCCTATGATCCAAAGTAAATATGTTGGAATATAGTGTGCTTTGCAACAGCTCTGATGGAAGCGCTGAACATAGGATTTTCCCAACACTATTTTCCAGAGATTTAGTATTTGGTGTTATTAGTGTTGGAGATAATCTAAATCAAATGTCACTATGATTCAAGAGTGCCAAAGTACCACATCTAATTGGGCTTACTTCTTCAATTTGCCCTAAATGCACTAGTTCTGAAGCCTCACTCTATCATTGTTTATGGGACTGTATTTCTTTTAAAAAATTCTGGTACCAAATAAAACAACTGTCGATTTCAGAACTGATAATTTTTTTGCTACTGACTGCTGAATGGGCTACTTTTGGAATCTTAACAACAGATTCAAAAGTTTCACCAGCGTGCCGAAAATTACTCTTCATACTCTCAGTCGTGGCGAGAAAATGTATACTCCAGCAATGGATACATTCCTCCATCCATTCAAATGTTTAAGGATAAACTTTTTCATACCTTTAAAATGGATTGGATGGAAACATCTTTGCACAAAGAACACCGTGTAGAAAGATTTTTTGAAATTTGGGAATCCTTTATTGACACTTTGAATATATCAATCAGACAACAAATTCATGGTTGTTTTCGAACAACCTTATGGTTCAAAACTAGAATATACCAATCCGATCCTCCGGTTCAACTTAGATAACATATTTGAGTGTGTGTATGGGAGGAGTGGGGCCGGAAGTGATTCTTCCTTTCTTTCCTTTTCTTTTTTCTATTCTTTTTTCTTCATTCTTCTCTTTTTCTTCTTTTCATTGAAAATATTGTTTCATAATAGTTAAAATGAGAATATACTAAATTCTACTTATTTTCTTTATGTACAAGAGCAATATCTATGTATTTACAAACAGAACTTTTAGTAATTATTATATTAAAATTCAACTATTATATATGATAATATGATTATATTTTCTTTTTGCTAACAAATATATTGTTGTATTCATATCTAAAATGCTTTAGTATGTATAACTAAAATGTTTGAAAACCCAAATAAAAACATTTAAAAAAAAAAAAAAAGAACTGCTGTGTGCTGGTATATGCACTGGAAGCGATGAATGAGGTGAGCAATAGCTGAAAATATTCCTATGTGTTGTGAACAGCCACTGGCGAACCAGCTGGCCGGTCTAGTGGCTCCCGCTGTGAGAGGCTGCGACGTAGGTGCTTGTTGTTGGCAGTAAGGTGCTAATGCACAAATCAGGATCACTATTGGCAGTCAGCATACCTGTATGCCGAAGGTGGTCGTAAATGGCAGCTGCCGGGCAATGATGTGTGGTGAGGTCAATGGCTGTGGAGGCACACATGGAGATGGGTCTGAGTGCTGGGAGCCTGTCTCAACCCTTACACACAGTAACTCTCCCCTCACTATGCCAAGCTTCATTGTCCATTGATTCTCCTACCTGCACCACACTGTATTCTCTTGCTTCTGCTGACTGAGCTCCGATCTCTAAACACTGCAGTGCACTTCCTGGTCACATGACACATCCAAGGTCTCCATCAGTGCTCAAGGCACGCTCCCTATACTCAGAGGCATGCCTCTATAAGCTCTCTTTCTGTGTAGCTTACTGCCCGTGGTGTGGCCCCACCCCCAGCTCTGCAAGCAGTGCCTGAGTATACAGAAGCGAGGCTGATATGTTGTTGCCTCATCTCTAGTCTCCTAAGGTGCTCCATAAATCTGATAAGTGTTAACTATAAATGATTACAATAAACAAAGAAGATGTTTATAAGTTATAAATATCTTCTTTGTATTATTCTAATCATTTTTATATCAAATCTCAGGAGTATAACAGGGGAGGCTCTCAGATGAATCCTTTCAGATGAAGCTGTTGCAAAAAGGATAAACGCATTAATTGGCTGTGGAATACTTGCCGTTTCACAAGAGGAGAACTCCTATATCTCCAGTCTCAATTCTGTACACCTCCCCTCCTGCCATTCTGTTCTTCCACTGATCGCCACCTTACCTCTGCCCTATTAAATTGTCTCACATCAAGCTCCAAGACCTCTGCTCCATTCCCCTCCTCTTGAAGTTATTCCCCCGCCAAATCATACTTTCTTCCAGTTTCGCCAGCAACATCCCTCCTAAAACTTTAACTATCCACTTGACTTGCCCTTCTTCCAAGGTCACCCTTAAATTTTTCATCTCCTAATATGTGCAGCCTTTCCTCTTGTTCTCTTCTAACACTATCCATGCTTGCTGTTCTCCTTGTCTTTGGCCCTGATTCAGAGCCGGACGCTCTGACCAGAGCGCTCGCTCTGAATCAGGGCCCTCCTCCATTAATATGGAGCGTCCTCCTGGACGCTCGTATAGCTGTGGGTCACCACCCACAGCATATACGAGTGTGCAAAAAGATGGTCGCGATGGTCTTGACCATCGCGACCATCGGACTTGCGAGGGAAACCCTGAGGTCGGGTTTCCCAGCCGCAAGGCCAGGAGTGATTTTGGCTCTATCAGAGCCAAAATCACTCCCACTGACATCACTAGTGATGTCAGTGGTGCCGGCTTCAGACGGTAGGCGTTCCCATGGGAACGCCTCTGTCTGGCAGCCACGCCCCCGGCACGCCCACCAAAGGGGGCGTGCTGTCAATCAACATCAACAGCACGCCCCCTTTGGTACGAGACCCGGAGCGATGGAAAGTCCTTCGCTCGCCGGGTCTCGCGCATGCGCAGGACGGAGCTCCCTCCGTCGTGCGCATGCGCAGTGGGGACCATCGACCCACTTGCAAGCGTACTGCCGCTCGCGAGTGGGTCTGAATGACCCCCTTTGTCTCCAAGTTCGTTCAGCTCACCTTGTGTACAGGCTCATGGTGTGCCAAACTGCTTCCCCTACTTACCACTGCTTACCCTACAAGATAGTGAGTTTCCCTACCCTTGCCCCGTGTCCTTGTTCTATGTAATCTGTTATTTTTGGTCGGCCGAACGCAGGTGTGCCGGTGTGTTTGAACTCCATTGCATGGGAGTGCATAAATTATCCACTGCGATGGCTACGCAGCCTGAGGCCTCATACTGTAGTGTACGTGGAAGTTAGCAATTTCTGAGTAAGATCAAGGCTTGTGTACGTGTGTGTGAGGCTGCGATGATACTTGATTGTACTGATGGTATCGCAGTCTTGCTAAACATTATGGATGTGTAAGGTAAGGTGGGTGTCCTTACGTAGTGCTGCGTATGGCATTGGGATCGCAATGGATTAGCATACTATCGCAGTTGCACTGCATGCAAAATCACTATTGCATTCGCAGTTGCCTTCAGTCCATAGCTACTTCTTAAATATCCAGTATGCAGATGGATAGCATCAAGAAACAGGAAATTCTTGCAGAGAATTGGCTACCATTCTGGACAGAGACACAATCAGTATGAAAGGTTTTGCAGCTAAGGGCTGAAGAGGTGGAATTTGTGAAACATCTATTGTTAATGTTGGGTGACTTTTCCAGCTTGACCCATTGTGAAAATGAACCTGCATGTTGTTGTTGCTGCCTTGGAGTGCTGCAGCCTATCCAACAAGAGACGGTTGTGCTGCTTTATAATTATACATATTTTAAACAATGTATAGCCATGAATCTGTGATCTATGGGCCAGATTTAGAGTTGCATGTTATGCCAATGTTTTTGCGATTATCGTCTGTCTGCACATTTGTATGAGTCGCACTGCGCACGGGTCAAGGTACATTACTGTAGTTGCTGACAGCAACAATTTATTGTCAGTGTGAATGACAGTCAGGGAGTCTTTGCAGGAGGTAACGGGTAGGGGCGGCATGGAACACAGGCAAGTTGTGACCTTTTTGAGGGCGTGTCTTACCCTGCAACTGCGATCCTGTATGCAAGGAATATGGCTCAAGTGTCTCAATTTCCACAGCCACTCAGTAGAACCATAGACTCATTCAGGACTGCAGCAATAGAATGATCTGTGACCAATGCGGCGCCTTTGTACGCAGATGCTGTGACATCTTATGCAGATACTTGGATTTGCAAAGTCACAGGTGGGCGTCTCCCAACAGCCGTGACATTTGCATATATTCGCATCGCAGCTGTATACACATACGCAGCAGCGGCAGCAATAGTGTACAACGCTGCATCAGGCCCTGTGAGAGTTATGACTTGCGAGATTTGTCTTTTTTTATTACAGTTCGGTCAATGTCCATGTAGTCTTAAATGAATGTGAAAAGTGAATAACAACCAAACCACACACTAATTGTCTGATTGCTGAGAAATCCTGGTGCAATTACAGTAAATGTACAGTAAGTAATGTACAAAACAAGGAGCATACATCTTTCATTATGTATTACCTAACTCCCTAAACATCTGTTCTACCAAATAGCATTCCAGAAGGCACCCAGCTAATAACACCCATTCTGTCATTTAAGGGTAAGGGTCTTGCCTTGGGTATTTTTTACAAAGGTATTCTACCTTTCACATTCCCAAGACAATGTTAGCGGTTTACAACATAACTCTTTTGGTTTATTCTACTCTCTGCTTTAATGGACAGAGGGTACTTTAGTGGTGGGCTTGGACTTGTACATTAGTGTGAACACTGGATGTGCAGCTGGCAATAATGGTGACGGCAGTGGTTTGGACCCCACCAAGCTCAGACAATTCAATATCAATTACAGATTCCTGGCTTACACTCTACAAAGGAACAATTTGTTATGCGTTGATAAGTTGTATTGACAGAGAAATAGCTCCTCACCTCCATTGTGACCGATTTTGTTCCAGTTTCAAATGCCGCATATCTTCATCTGTCCTAACAGAACCTGGGCAAGCTCATTGGTGCTAAGAGAGTGTACTGAAAACTTGGATTTTGCTAATTGATTGACTCTGAAGTGATGGATTCAGTCATGGATAATAGATCTTTGCCAAGGCCAACAGTGCTGAATGTAATTTTTGCATTAGCACTACCTTATTAATTGTCCACAGACTTGCTCAGTTCACTTTGCTGAGGGAGTAAAGATACATCTAAAAACTTATTAGACTAAGGGGCATATTCAATTTCGCGCGAAAAGTCCATTGCTGGACTTTTCGCCGTCATCGGAGCTTTCACAGCGATGAAGTATTGCGCTCGTCCCCGGATATCCCCATATTCAATTTCAAATCGGCGATAACAGGACCCGGCGAAAAAGAAATCAGCAAAATGTCCTGTCATTTTTGGGGAAATCAGCTTGGTACCCCCCAAAAGATGCTCTGACATGGGGGTTCACTATGGATACCCCCGATTTGGCTTGGTGAAGGCTTTTGGGGTCTTTAAATGGTTTCAATTGCTGCTTTTTGCGTCTTTGAAAAAGTGGTGAAGAATAGCATTTAACAATATATTTTTGGAAAAATAAGTAGTCCCATCAAATTTGGGGTACATGAAAATGGGTGCAAGAATATTTTGAAGTTGCAAATGTTAACTTTTAAAAAAAAAGTGAAAAATCCACCTGCGGCAACCACCTGCAATTAAAAAAACACCTGCAGCATACTTGGGGACCCTCCCCCTGATTCTATTTCGCTAGTTTTTTAAGTTTGTCCCCCCAATTATTTTTTTTTCGCCCCCAAAACAAAAGTACTTTTTTGGGGTGTCCTTTGTGTTTTTAAAAAAATGTTTTACACAGATTAACTTAGGGGACCTGTCCCATGGGTGCTGGGTGGTTATTTAAAGTCTGCACCCCAAAACCCCAATTCTGCACTTTTTTTCACCACCTATTAAAAATTGAATAGATCGTGACCAACTTGCTGCAGCAACTGGGAACGCTGGTCTCTGAAGCGATCAGAAACTAAAGAAGCCTCTGTTCACTTCAGAGGACAGCAATCCCAGTGATGCAGTGCGCGGGTGACATCATGATGTCACCCGCGTTGTGAGGAGCCTGTGTGCCTGCTGGATGTACAGTAGATAGATCCAGTCAGCGGCAGCGTCTACGCAGGAGTGAAAGCGGGAGCACTGACGGCGTGGAGCGGTGCCCAGCGTAAAGAGGTAGGTACTGCACAGGGGGGCCTGTTCTACACTGGGAGGGGCACCAGTACTGGGGGCACAGCATAAGGGGGACTACTAGGGGCATTACTGGGGACACAGCATAAGGGGCACTAATGGGGGCACTGCATAAGGGGCACTACTGGGGTCATTGCATAAGGGGCACTACTGGGGGCACTGCATACAGGGGGCATTGAATAATGGGCAGAACTACAGGGGGCATTGCATAAGTGGAACAACTACAGTGGGCACTGCATAAGGGGCTCTACTACAGGGAGAACTGCATAATGGGCACTACTACAGGGGGAACTGCATAATGGGTACAACTACAGGGGCATTGAATAAGGGGCACTACTGGGGTCATTGCATAAGGGGCACTACTGGGGGCATTGTTTATAAGGGGCACTACTGTGTGTCGTAATGTGAATAAGGGATGTCGTAATGTGAATAATGTGGTGTATGTTGAATAAGATTGTGCTGCTGTATGGCGCAAGTTGAATTGGGGATACTATGTGTGATTTCGGCAAGACATACCCCACGCATGGGTGTATCTATAATGGGTGCAGGTTGTGCAGTGCACACGGGCCCCTGGGTCCAGGGGGAGCCCACACCACACACGCTGCACCCATACTTTTTAATACTTACCTTTCTGAAGATCCACGTCGACTAGAGCTGCGCTACACAAAATATCTGGAAAATGCCGCAACCATTTTCCTAGCGTTTTGTGCATGCACAGTAGGGAAATCACCGGGAAAATGGCGGCAGCGGTGACCTGCGCATGCGCAGTATCATTCGGGCACAGACTAGTGCCCAGAGTCTACTGCTGCTGTCAGTGCGCTGAGAGAAAGGAGGGGACTCTGGACGGGCAGTGCACAAGGGCCCCCTCCTGTCTTAAAATGCCCCTGACCCAATGCCCCTTGCTGTAAAATCACGCCCTCTTTTTTGCATAGCACGTCTACTTTTTTGGGCTCGGTAGATCACAAAAGGTTTTTAGCTTTAAAAGTAGATCACCGAGTCCAAAAGTCTGGCCACCCCTGATTTAGTTGATACTAAGATAATGTGAAACTGTTTCTGGCAATAATAGAAGAGAATATACTGTATGTATGTTTTGACAAATATGAACATTTAAATAGCAAATGAAATATCTTTAAATACCATATAATAGTATTATGATTAAAAATCATCCTACAAACCATCCTTTCCTTTCTTAAATCTCTCTGAGTAATGGACTATGGCAGCCAAACACAGATTCTCCAGACTCTCAGCATGTGATGCTATAATAAAGAGGTGGAATGTAACAGTGGAAACAGATCTTAGAGGGTTGTTCCAAAGCCTCTCTGCACACTACAGTATGTCATGTAACATACAACTGTAGTTGCTATGCTAGACACATAACACTGGAAGCAATGTAGAATTATTATTAATGCTAGTATAATGAAATAAAAGTAGTATGGGTAATTAACTACCAAGCTGGTTTTTATAACCTGCCACAGTGATTTATGTAAAAGAAAGGAATATATATTTTCAAGTTATTGCTGCTTTAATTAGATTTGCCATAATGGAATATAATTGTCTTGTGCTGTAAGTCAAAACATGAGTGTAGCAGTAGCAGGACCAGAAAAACAGGTAAACTGTCCTCTTTGATAAATCTTTAATAAAATATTCTTAAAAATATCCTGAATTTTATAAATATAAGATATATTTGGCATATTTATTTATTTGCTAGTTGTTGCCAAACACAGTTTATGCTTCATCGGTAATCAGTCACATGTTTATTTATTGCCTATTGCATCCCATTGGGTATTGCATGTGGATGTTGTTTACAGAAAATGTTGCCATGTAGATGCAACCATGGTATTTCTAATTGCTGATATAGGGAATTGTTACTAATCATATGTGTTGCTTACTGAAAGTTGAAAGGACTTTAACTGAACATTAAGAAGATGTCACAACAAAATGTTTATATCAGAAATATCTTATATTTTCATGATTCTGCAGAATGTGATTAAGTCCAATTTTGTTAAAAACAGCAATTTTCCAGTGAATTGCAAGTCACTGTATGCAATAGAGGCTACATGGATAAAAAAATCGCCATCCCAGGAAAGAGCTGGGGGAGTGATAGCTTGTGCTTTCAATCTGCTTCTTGTTTGGCTCCAGATCGTGTAATGCACATGTGCAGAATCCCTTGCCAAAAAAATCCTCAATGTGATTTTTAGGCTACTATAAGTTGTTTTTGCCATGTGCACATTACAGAGCTTGGGAAATCCAAATTCTAGCAGCCCCCATAGATGGCTGCTTTGTGGTACGAAATGAAGGAACAGAGGTAGATAGCATATATATCTGCTGCAGTCCCTCCATGATAAATCCCAGGGATCAATATATGGGCTTACCCCCCGAAAACGGATATTTTCGGGGATATCTTGCAAATATTGTTTACTAAATATACCCCTTAGAAACTTGTTTCTTTGTATTGCAGTGGGATTGCAGGGTTATGTTTTCATTCATACCCTTCAGCTCATATAAACTACTCCTTGAAATAACCCTTGGTTCTTGTAGGATTAGTATAGATAGTGTACAGGTACAGTATCATTGCAATGTTGTAATCTTTTAAAAGGGTAAAAAGAAATTAGTAAAACAATAATGGGCCAAATTATCGGTGAGTTTTATCACATGCAATGAGTTTTAAAAGTTGTTACATATGATAAATGGTGCTCCAGCCAATCAGCTCCCATCTGTCATCTGTTTGAAAAATGACAGTTGGGAGCTGATTGGCTGCAGCCCATTTATCATATGCAAAGAGTTTTAAAACTTGTTGCATATGATAAAACTTAATAAATGGCCCCTAACTTAGAAAAATGTGTTCCAAAGTACAGTGGCCACTTTATAGCTTAATCTTCCTAAATGCTAGTGGCTCCCCCATTGTACTTATAATTGAAATTCAAATGCACATTTATTTCCTATCACACATAGCAAGTGTATTAACTTTAAAATGACTAAGCTTGTATCTGGGAAAGGATTGTGTATTACATTTGGCAATCTTATTAGACTGAACCACTTCATCCCGCAAACCCTTTGATGCAGTGGATGTTGATCCAAATGAATTGTTTGATACGCGGGAAGGTAAGGTTAGTAATGAAAAGTAGCTTGTAAACTATATAATAATAAACAAAAGTTTTTTCAGGTCACACCATTATAGCATTTGTATCAAGTCATAGCGCAGAGAGCTTGTAACGGAACAGTCACCCTCAGGAAGATGATAAAGAACTTTTACACATCACAAAACTTAAAGTGCTTACACCTGTACCTAAGCAAGTATTGTTAGCTCCCCTTGTTAGCCTGGCCAGCTGTGCAGAAGTCATCCCTGATCTGGCCAGTCCCTACACTGACTAAAATGTATTTATATTATACTGCACAAAGCTTCTATATGCTATGCTCCAACATGTATGACATGCTTTGATAGTGCAGGTTTTCTTAATCCTAGAGAGGAAACCGGAATTTGTATTAAAGTATACCTTCCATGAATACTGTATGTGTTTAGAATTATACTATATTTATTAATATAAAGGACACACACGACTGAAAGTCAGAGGAGCATTAATCAATGTCTGACAAACATGCATTCAGGGCTCAGTGCTAGGAAAACAAACCAGGAACGTTTCCATTTGACTTCTTCTGATAGCCTGCTATTTGTTCCTGGTGATATTCCCAGGATGCAGTCTGGCCACACACTAAGAATCCATTCATGGTTAGGCAGACTTGTTCCAACAAGGAACCTGTCACAACTTTGTGGTAACCAAACTCTGCTTTGTTCTACATGTCTAGTGAAACCACGAACCAAATAAAACATGCAGGAACACGATTCATAAAGCTCATTATTTTGCTAGAAAGGCAATTAGGTGGTTTTGATATTGGGCTGTAAGATGCACTTATGTCTTCTTGCAGGAGAAAAGGGATTACTAGTAAAACTTTACCGATCATAGATCCCATAGCGAGATACTGTTCTCAGGTGCTTTGTTATTATATTTTTACTGGAGTGTAGGTATATTTATATATATTCCCTGTGGTCACTTAAAGGTATTTCTGACGTTTTTTTACAGGTACACAGGCTTCAAACAGATAGGAGTTCAAAGAGTGACTAATACAATTTAAGTAAGTCTTTCTGCTATACTGAAATATTATACATTAACTAAATCCACAAGCACTGCTTTCATTTTTAAACCATGCTTAAGCTGGGCATACACGGCCAGATAAAATGTCTGTCATACCGACAGACATTTTATCTGGCAGCCTGCCAGCCGCAAATGTCTGTGGCATACACTGTGAGATATCTCTCACAGTGTATTAGCTGACATCTGCGCTCCGCCCCGGGGGAAGGAGACATTTCCCTGTTCCTTCCATGGGAAGGAACACAGGAAATATCTGTCTGTCGGCCGCGGCTGGGCATACACTGCCCAATGCGGCCGACAGTTTACCGGTAAATATCGCATCGGACGGGCATGCTGGACAATCTGGCATGCCCGCCCGAGCAATATGTAATACTCGGTCGCCCCCCCACACGCTACAATTATCGGGGCGATCCGCGGATATCGGGCGGATCGCCCCGATAATTGTAGCGTGTATGGCCAGCTTAAATAATTCTAAAGATTAGGAAAGTAATCAGCAAAAAGCTTGTATGTGTAGTACGCGGGTTAGACAGTTAAAATAAATGTCTTATAAATCATATTTTAATGAAAGGTTGCAAAAGATAACAATCCATAGCAGAGCAATGCATCATGGTCATAAAAACAGTAAAAGTGAAGACAAAAGAATAATTAACAATACCAGTAATGAGGTACAGTAATACTATATCAGAACTAAGCAACAAAGTAAGTAGATCAAGGGTATAAATCTATCACTAATAAGGCATTCATAAATTTATTGCAATTAACTAGGGATTTGCGCCAACCACCGGGGTTTTGTTTTTGGATCTGTATCTCCTTCCTGATTTGGATCTGGATTTGTTTTTTCCAAAATCTCCCTTTCGTGTTTTGGTTTTGGATCTGTATTTTTTTCCAAAAATGTATAAAAACTGCTAAAATCACATAATTTGGGGGTTTTTTTGTTCCCACAGTACTATTAACTTCAACAATATTAATTTCCAACTGTGTCCAGTCAATTTTGACGACCTCACAGCTCACAATATTGTTTTCATCTGGATTAGGCCCAAAATTTGCACCAAGCTAGCCGCTGGCTAAGCTAAGCGGCAGCAGAGGGTGGCACAAACACGAGGCAGTTCAACTTCCAACATGGCACATAAGGAAACATACAGTCAGGTGCATAAATATTGGGACATTGACAGAATTTTCATATTTTTCCTCTATTCACCACCACAATGGCTTTGAAATGAAACAAACAAGATGTGCTTTAACTGCAGACTTTCAGATTTAATTTGAGGGTAATTACATCCAAATCAGGTGAACGGTGTAGGAATTACAATGGTTTCTATATGTGCCTCCCACTTTTTAAGGGGCCAAAAGTAATGGGACTATCAACTCAAAAGCTATTTCAATTAGATTGCACTAATAGAGCAGGAAGCTCACTACTGACATCACGAGTGATGTCAGTAGGGCCGCCCACAAACGGCAGGCATTCCTTCAGGAACGCCTCCGTTTGTCCAGCCACCCCCCCCCTCCCCGCCTACAAAACGGGATGAGCTGTTGATCAACATCGACAGCCGCCTCGTTTTGTAGCGAGCCCTGGAGTGAGTGAAGTTCTCACTCGCTCCAGGGCTCGCGCACGTGCATTGCGCATGCTGCGTGTGTGCACTGGTCGACCATCGGCCCACTTGCGAGTGCTATGTGCTCACAAGCGGGTCTGAATCAGGCCCAATGACAGTTCAGGGTACACAGAAATGGGCGCTGGACCACAAGTGCCTTCATGGTTTAATCGCACTTCGTGGTTTCACATTCCTCCGCCTTCTTAAATCCGGTACATGAGTCCGTTTGTCCTACTGCTGGACAAGCGGTGGTGACCGGGCCAAGTGGGTAGAACAAACAGAATTTTGCTCATCTTTGACAGGATAGTCCATTGGCATTCCCATGTTGGTTGCCCTTTTTGTGCGAAATGGTAAAATTAATACATTTTCAAAGCCAGACTCCATCGCAACAGCCGTCCATTTTCTCCTGCAATCCAGTTGAGCCAACTGAGGTGATTATGGTCAGTAACGACTGAGAACTCCTGGCCATATAAATAGGGTTGCAACTTTTTGAGTGCCCAGACTATGGCCAAACATTCTTTTTCAATGGTGGAGTAGGCAATTTCCCTAGCCACCAGTTTCTGGGACAAATATGCTACAGGGTGTTCATGAACATATTCCCCAACCTGACTCAACACTGCTCCCAACCCGCAACCTGATGCATCAGTTTGTACAATGAATCACCGTCCGAAGCCAGGGACAGCTAGTACAGGAGGATGGGACAATGGCCCTGATTCAGAGCCGCTCGTAATTGGCCGCTCGTTCGTTCTGCGCATGCGTACGGATTTTAATACGCATGCGCGAACCAGTCAGTGCGGCCGAAAATCGTTTGTTCGCTATATAGCGAATGCCTGCTATTTTGAGTGACAGAAGGAGGTGTATGTGGGTGGTATCAGGGGAAGGTGCTTGAAAATGGGGGAGTGGAATTCGAACGCAGGCGTGCTTAAAGGTCAAAACGGGCATTTTAAGGGAGTGCATAATTAATACAGCAGCGTCATTGACCACGTCACTTGTTTTTTTTTTACTCAGAACTGCTCGCAAAATAGCGGTTGAAAAAACCAGCCACAAGAATAGCGAGCAGTTCATACGCTGTTCGATGTACTCAATTCATCTAATAAATAGCGGACATGACGTATGGTGCAAGCGGCAAGGGGGCGTATTTTTCAAAATTACAACCGCAAGTTTTGCTCGCTCGTTCAGACTTAGAGGCGTGAACAGACCGCAATTCATTTGAATAGCCACCCCTTGTTTTAGAACGAACGACCGCAAATAGCGAGCAGCTCTGAATGAGGGCCAATATCTCCTGCGTTGGCAGAAGGCCTGTTCACACTCATCTGTCCACACTATCAAGTCTGTCAGTGCTTTGGCAATGGTACCATAAAGGGGCACAAATTTGTGGTAATATCATGCAGTGCCGTGGAAAGCTTGCACTTGTTTCTGGTTGAAGGGGCGAGGCCAGGATAAAAAGGTTTCTACCTTAGCTGGCTCTGGTCGCACCTTGCCTCCACCCACCCTGTGCCCGAGGTACTGTACCTCTGCCATTCCCATTTGTCAGGTCTGATGGTCAGTAACTTAAACCACTAAAATAACCACACGGACACAGACTGCAGTGGTTGAAAGTCATCATAGGTCTTTATTGATATTAATACTGTATGTGGCAAAGAAGGACGCCACAAAACACTCAGCTCCAGCCAGATATGATTTTAAATTAAATTAGGGGGCAAATAAGATGCTTCCACTGTCTCAAATGTAAACTGTGCTGTGAAGACGCACTACTCCTTTCTAAGGCATAGTGTGAACACATCTGCAGAGACAAACGCCCAAAGTCTTCCCACAGAAATAGGCCATACTCACAATCAGGAGCACCACACCATTTTTAGGTTGGGGAGCAAAGATATAATTTAATTTTGGCACTCCTAAATTGCTCTCAGAGGGCAGCTGGAGTAACTCACCATACCACCTACCTGATGACAGAGGCCCTGATTCAGAGCCGGACGCTCTGACAGAGCGCTAGCTCTGAATCAGGGCCGTCCTTCCTGATTTTAGAGCGGCCTCCTGGCCGCTCGCATAGCTGTGGGTGACCACCCACAGCTATAGCGAGTGGCCAAAAAGATAGTCGCGATGGTCAAGATAATCGCGACCATCGGGCTTGCGACGAGACCCTTGTGGTAGGGTCTCGTCTACCGCAAGCCCTGGAGTGCTTTCGGCTCTATCAGAGCCGAGAGCACTCCCACTGACATCACTCGTGATGTCAGTGGGGCCGGCCCCAGACGGTAAGCGTTCCCATGGGAACGCCTCCGTCTGGCCAGCCACGCCCGCGGCACGCCCACCAAAGGGGGCATGATGTCACTCACCATCGACAGCACGGCCCCTTTGTAGCGAGACCCATAGCGACGGCTTGCCCGTTGCTATCCGGGTATCGCGCATGCGCACGACGAAGCATGCGCACTGGGCTAACATCGACCCGCTTGCGAGCGCTCAGCGCTCGCAAGTGGGTCTGAATTAGGCCCAGAGATCAGTAAGCCTGACCATTCTATTTTTTTTCTGATTAGGCCTCTGTGCCTGTATATGGCAATCACTGCTCTCTTACTGCCTCCTCACTCACAGACACAACACTAACATGCAGCCAAAAGCAGGTACCTGTACAGATAATTTATCCAACCAGCCCGCGGTGTGTAGGAGGGTGGTTGTCGTAGGCTTAGGAGCTGATGGCTACAGTGCACTGAACCTCGCTCTAGGACTACAGAGCCCATCATACAACATGATTTAGCTGTGAGAAGGACCCTACTCGCATCTAATAGAATTGAGCCCAGTTAGGGCCGGCTCCAGGGCTAATAGCGCCCTGTGCTGGCCGAGTGCTCTGCGCTCCTTATCGCGCATGGAACCGGGGCCGTGGCCTAATTACCATAGTCCACGTCTCCTTACGTGACGTTATCTGAGGGGCATGCCCGCATGCCATGCCTCCAAATAAAGTCGGGCTGGGGGGAGCCTTACTAGCCGGGCTTCCCCCAGCCCTCTCACGGCATTGAATAGATGTGCGCGCATGTGCACAGCTTCCATTCACAGCTGCGGTGGTGGGGGTCCCCAACCCCCCAGTTTGACCACCCGCGAGCCACTTCGGCTGACGAGTGGAACAGCGGGACAGTACTATTTTTTTGTTGGTATAAAACGAGAAAAAAATTCAAGGATGAAAAGCAGATATACATATCAAACGATGCAAATTAGCTCCATCTAGCCGCCCTATGTACAGTAGAGACATGACCACGTAAATACAGACATAGGGACTCTTTATCCCTCCAATCCAGCAATTCATGCAACAACTAATAATGCAATAAGTTTAGCACAATAGGTGCAGTACACATTGCATCCATGCCACACATGGGAATTATTATCAGACACCACTGCACACACTATGCTGAGCTGATTACACCCAGAGGAGGAAGACATGCTCAGACTTCACATTATAATGACCTAAAACCAACAACAAAAAATGTATTTTACTTTAGGAGGTGTCAGTAGTATGTATTGTGAGTTGGCAAATATGGTAAAAAATAAAGAAAATATGCAAACTCATTTTCCCTAAAATGTATCCTCTTATAAGTCCGACATGTTACATACAGCTATATATGTGTACCCAACATAGTAATTACCTCACAGCTTCTGTTCATTATGGGGGGCTCCACTTCCTCATCATTCAGCAATCACATGCCCAGCAGGAACTGATGCTTGGATCTTATGAATCCTTCCCATGAGGCTGCTGCTGATCTCCTCCATGGGTCAGAGAAGCATGTGATGAGCTCCACCAATCAGAGCTCAGCACATGCCTCTCTGACCTTTTGGGGTGTCTCATGGGACTTACTCAGCTTCCAGAACAGCTATTTCTTATAAGATTGGGAACACCAAACGCCACTAGGCAAATTCTACTCATCTTAATTTTGAGGTTCATGAGCCTTGAAGTATGGGAGTGTATAAATATAAACTAAGTGCAATAGGAGGCCAGGGGGTGGAGGCATAGCACATCGTCTAATACAAACAGTCTGTCATTGTCTATTCACTTAGAGGTCAAATGAAACACAACTAACAGCTTCCTAATCCAGAATCAGTGGAATCTGTAAAAGTGAGAATTGCACTTTAAGTTGAGAGCGTGTCTAATGGCGCGCACACACTAGACGATATTTTGAACGATTGAACGATAACATCATCGTTCAAAATATCAACTAGTGTGTATGCGAAAAACGACCAGCGATGTGTGCTCCCGCTGGTCTTCTACGATAACCCCAGTCAGCTGTACATGCAGCCCAATCTGGGGATATCATGAGCGATGTCATGCTGCTGATGCCCCCGCCGTTGTCCGTTGCAGGTCGGCATCACCGATGACAATATCGCCGCATACACACATCGTGTAGTGTGTATGCAGCTTAAGTCTGTAACGATGACAGATCTAAAAATTTATATGGAAATTGCAAACCCTGGAGGCACCAAGTATGGCAGGGGAGAGTCTTCCACCTTTGAAATTTGGATTATCTATCAATGGCTGAAAGAGAGAACAAGTCAGAGAGTTTTAACTGTAAGGGGCGGAATCAAATAGAGGCAAAATTGGGCGATTTTCGCAAAAAAACAGGCGAAAACGGGAGGGGCAAAAATAAATAGGTGAAAATGTTAGAAATTTGCCTCTGTACCCCAAAAAATGGCTGATGTACCTCGGAAATTATTTTAGAAGTTTACGATTGGCCGTAATAAAAGTATTTTGGTGACTTAAATTGCGTCGGTTGGTGGTAATTTGCATATATAGGAAAACTTTAAAAAATGATAGCTATTTTTTTTCAAGGAAATCATTGTTCCACGTAAATTGGGGTTACGTTAAAATGGGCGCAAGTATATTTTTGTGTTGTAAAAGCGCAATTTAAAAAAACGTTAAAGCACCTGCTGCGGCCACGTGCGATGTTTAAAACACTTGACGCATCCATACCATCCCCTGAAAAACCAGACCCAATTATAGTACAAAAAATGTAAAGCAGAAAACAATATTTCTTGCACATACCCAGTAGCCAGCCCTCTAGGATTTTCCCACTGTCATATTTCTAAAAGAGGACTGACTGACAGAGGATGTAGGTATAATTACACAATTCAGGAAATCCATTCATTAAGCTGATAGACCTCATGTTTGCAGACCACCAGCACATTGATGGAGTTGTAATTATGTTGGCATAAACCGCTGTCTTCAAGTGTGGTTTCACAAGCCAATATGTGTCCAATCTATGGCTCACAGAGCATTAGGAATCCCTGGGACTCTTTCAAGGCCTAAATGAAGGTCATGCCACTGTCTCCTAGTGGGGGGAGGACATATATGTGAGCCACAATTTTTGAGGGCACGTAACACTTGGCTTAAGAGCCTCAAAAATGTTAACTATGTAGTCCATAACACTTTTACACTCACAGACTGGAAATAGACTGGATCATAAAGCCAATACAATAGTACAGTCTAGACTAGGGGTGGGCAATAAGCTGCCCCCCAGATGGATGTTGTAAAACTACATATCCTAGCATGCCCTGTCACAGGTTTGCTATTTGGCCATGCTAAATATGTTGCAATGTAGTTCAACAACAGCTGGAGGGCTGCTTATTGCCTGGTCTAGACACTGCATACGTACTTGATGTTAAAGGTTCTAAATCTTGTACAGTATCATCTTCTCCTACAGCTGCAGGATGTTCATTCAGTCAGGTCTAAACATACTGTACATACAACCTCCTGATCTGAGAGTCCAGGGCCAGCTGACATCATCGGACCCGGGTGTGCCATGGAACGCATGTTGAGGCTCTCTTTTCCTCCTGTGCCTTTACTCCTCAGTTAGAGCGCTTCAGTAATAACTTTGTCAAACATTACCAAACACAGCCATCTAATTAACCACCCACAATTTTAAGGAAGTTTGGGTAGGTTTTTATAGTCCTCCTATGCTAGTAGGCCATTGGTACAGTATGTGATTTAAGTCATCTTGCCTGTCAGAGACATCTCTTTTGTTTTGTACTGTAGGTTTATTCTTGGATTTCCCAGTGGTCTATAAAGCTTAAAAAGCCTGATGATTTGTATTCAGAACCATAAAAAAAATGCAATTACAATGTTTCTATGATTTTCCATCAAGTCTGACAGTGATATATTCAGCAATTTGTTGCAAAATTAAGCCATTAGCAAATTGCTAATGGCTTACTCAATTCTCCCCTTAAGCTGGGCATCCACTATACAATTTTCTGTCAGATATCTGTCCAATCTGGCTGGTTGGCATGAAAACCTGGTAATGTATGGGAGCAAATGAGAGTCGATCATATGGTTTTAAACATTGAAAAAAAGACAAAAAAAAAAGTTCAAATTGGTTACATTTGTGTGTTTTAACCAGTTTGTCTGAACAACCATTTTTGGCTATTTTCCAGTGTTTGTGAGCAATGGACGATTGTTGTTTGCTCCCATACATTACCAGGTTTTCATTCCAGCCAGCCAGATTGGGCAGATATCTTACAGAAAATTGTATAGTGGATGACCAGCTTTAGTCTTCAAAAAATGAAAACAAGGATTTATATGAGCTCCAGTGTTGTGTGACACGAATGCCCTGAAACTTTTCATAGCGGTGGTTGATGTTGCTGTGTTGGCGATGTTCGCTTTCAATATTTTGGAACCATCCAAAATACTTTTTTACTTATTTCTCCATGAAAATTTCTTCTGCTGAAAAAAGATATGACATAGATAACAGATTATAAAAACTTAACTTAAACATGCAAATAATTGGATCAGCTAGAAAAGTGAATTCCACAAAAGTTATATGGGGGTCTATTCACTAAGCATTGGAGAGCGATAAAGTGGGGAGAGATAAACTACCAACCAATCAGCTCATAACTATCATTTTGTAAACAAAGCTTGTAAAATGACAGTTAGGAACTGATTGGTTGATACTTTATCTCTCTCCAAGGCTTAGTGAATAGAACTTTAACATCTCCTATTAACTAGGAACAGCAGTCCTTCCATACTCCCTGCTTATGTAAACGCTGCTCTGAGTTCACATCTGTCCAATCATATTCAGTAAGCTGAGACAGGAACTCCTTCTTAATAATCTACTAAATGACTGGATTTTTTTAGCCAATCCACATCTATCTAAAAGAAATACATGATCCAAAACCAGACACCCAGGTTTGCACAGGGCTGTCTGGCCTACTTACACCATATATGCAGATGAAAAAAGTTTTATTTGCAGGTAGTAGACAGACTAATTACTAGTACAGTGGGTGTTGAAACATCCAAAAGAGAGAGAGAGAGGGTTCAACTACAGAAGAGAATTTCCTTTTTGGTGCACTCTTTCATTAGACACCATCACCTGGTATTAGAAGAATGTGAGAAGGAGATAGAAAACCTTGGGAAAACTTTGGAGTCATTGGAATAGGATACTAATTTCCAGAATAAGTTTGAGAAGAACAAGAAAGAACTGGAGGAATATGAAAGATCAATAATAGAGAGAAAGAAAGAAAAATACATTTCAAAGGGATAAGCAAGACTATCAGACAAACAAGATCTTTAAGTGGAGTAAAAAACCTAAGAAAACAAACTATAGGGTAAGATACTAGGATAACTATACCTCATCCGAGGCAGAATCATCAGGAGGGGAAGAATCGGGTAAACCCCCATACACTCAAGTAACCACAGGAATGAATTTTCCTGTACAAGAACAAAATATTTTTTTAAGACAAAGCCTGGGAAGAAGAGGCTGTCCCCCACGAGGAAAATGAGGAGGAGGAAGAAAAAGAGGAGATTATGAAATCCCAACATGGGATTCCCCACCCTCGTCAAGATACACGACAAGACAGAACAAGAACTTCTAACAAGAGATTCAAAATTGAAAATAATTAATTTATCAGAACATTTACTAACACCTCAACAAACAAAAAAAAGTACTCAGTCATGGTCTATCATTTTCACCAATGAGGAACCTTGACCGTTTTGGGTGGGAGAAGAATCTTATACTCTTTGTAAGAAAACTTTTACTAGCCATATTCCATTGCCAAAGAGAGAAGATGGGAGAACAATTCTCACTACCTGAAGGGGACCACTCAGAATACCCTGATACACAAGACCAGGAGATGATTAATATATTAGAAGAACTCTCCTCTGGGATAGAAAAAGATCAATTGTCAGGTCGTACAATCTGCATTAAGAGATCTAATTTTACTCCACAGGATCATATATGTCCCAAAGTGGGAATATTTGTTAACCTAGTGAGCAAAGAATTGGATCAGCTACATAAAAAGAGAAGGATACCAATATATAAAGACAACTTGATGAAAAAAGAAAGAACAGCTCTTAATGACATCAATAAGTGGGATGATGTGATTATCAAGCCCTCAGATAATGGGGCAATATTGTAATTTGGACAAAATCTCTATATACAGAATCAATGAGACAACTTAATAACCAGGAATGTTATAAAAAGTAAATTTTTTAATCCAAGAGAAAATTGCAAAAGTATTTTTGATGGGATCATCAATAAAGCACTAAGAAATGGTATAATTACCAAACATTAATTTGAATATCTAAAATCGGACAATCCTAGGGCCATCACATTTTACTTACTCCCAAAGGTGCATTAAGATATGAAAAAAAAACCCTGGAAGACTGATTGTGTCAGGAATAGGGGGGATATCAGAAAGAGCCAGCACCTTTATGGATGTACATTTGAGGAAACACGTAATGAGTCTGTCATCATATACAAGAGATACAACAGATGTTCTCAAAAAGATTGATGACATAAAGCTGGAGAAAAAACACTTATTATAGAGTTTAGAAGTCGAATCCTTATACACCAGCATCAACCACCAGAATGGTATCAAAGCTGTGGAGTAAAACAGAAGGAATGGATGATTTTAAAGAATTTTTGTTGGAACTTTTACAATTCATCCTGAATAAAGACATCCAGACATTCAATAATGTGTTTTATACACAGGTAAGGGGCACGGCAATGGGGCAGCATGTGCCCCTACCTACGCCAACCTATAATTAGGTTAGTGGGAGAATGAAATAGTATTCCATGAAAAACACGAGAAGTTTACCAAAACATAGTAACATGGATGAGATACATCGTTGATGTTTTTATAATATGGGAAGGTGAAAAGGAACCCCTGATTGAATTCATTACATTGCTTAATGAAAATTAATTAAATCTAAAATTGACATACAACATCAGTACATCTGAGATATCATTCCTGGACTTAAAACTGTATAGGGATGAGAAGGATATGCTATCCACTGAACTATACAGAAAAGAGACGGCAACAAATAGTGTACTTCACTGTACAAGTTCATACTTTCCATCCATAATTTTAAATATACCAAGAGCAGAATTCTTACGTCTCAGACATAATTGCTCTGATGACGATATATACAAAATCAAGAGTGAAGAACTAACGATAAGGCTTAAGGAAAGAGGTTAAAGCATGAGATGTATCAAAAAAGCCAGCTCCTCCCTGCTATGTATGAACAGAGATTCATTAATCTTTGAAGAAAGCAAGAGAACAAAACAGAAACAACAAAATGAACCCACAGAAATGAGGTTTGTTGGTGACTTTTGCCAGGAGTGGCGGAAAATTCAGGAGATTATCATCCTATTCTCCTTGCAGATCCAGATCTAAGTGTAAACCTGGGATCAAAAGTATAAATGAGCTGGAGGAGGTCCCCCAACCTCAGAGATAAACTGGTTCGAAGTCACAATAGTAATGTACATCACAAAAATAGCAAAATCAGTGGCACATACCCATGTGGGGCTTGCAAGGCATGTGAACACATCTTGAAACAGCCAACGATAACTGACAGATTTGGTGAGAATATGGAGATCAAGGAATTTATAAATTGTAGAATGTCAAATGTAATCTACTGTATTAAATGCCCTTGTGATTGTAAATGTATAGGCATGACGACACGCATGTTGAGACTCAGAGTTCTCAAACATCTTGGAAACATTAGAAATGCAGCATCAGACATCAGGAGGAATAAACAAACCTCGTTGGTGAGACACTTCTCCCAATATCACCCAAATAATGTTAAAAAAACTTTGGACTCGAAAAACTCCACTTGGAGATAAGAGATAAGAGGAGATAAGAGGAGAAGATGCTACAAAGGAACTGCTGGAGGTGGAGAGTAAGTGGATTTTTAAATTGGGCACGTTAAGCCCAAATGGACACAACGAATCCACTAACTATGGAGTATTCCTTCCTATATAAAGTATCTTATAACATATAACTTTATTACTATCCAGGGTAGTCTGATTGAATTAATTTCCCTTACATAGATACACTTACTAATATACAATACTTTCATTCTCCTCATAGGGATATGTCTTCTCAAGCCATATTTACACAAATTTTTACTGATATTATATGAATACACCCGGTTCTTATTTACTACTAATTTTATGGAATATATATATATATATATATATATATATAAAGTTTTAATAGTTTGGGGATTATAGCATATTTATTCATCTATACAGTATTCTTTTAAGTTGAATCCCAATAAATAGTACTCACCATGTTAAATATTCTCTGTATGGAAGAGATGAACACTTTATGTCACGAATACCATAGGATCAAGTCATCTAGGTTTAATATTCAAAACACATGTTAATAAATGTTTTGTACCTCTATTCTTATCATGTAAATTAATTTATATAAAAAATATATTTTTTTACTACTTATATTATATGTTAGTATATATGTCACTGGATCACAATAGAAGGTAACATGTATTTATATTAATTAATATATTTAATGCTCAGTGCAGCACAAAGCACTTTAAGTTAGGCACAATGGTTTAAACTAATTATGGATCTATTTATTAATAGATAATATATTTATAAAACACCCCAATACATGCTGCATGTAAAAAATAATATAAATTGCTCACATTATAGATACATTAATAAATGATTTACCTTATATTTTCCTTATTATTTTTTCTGCACTCTCTTCTCTCTTTATAAGAGGAATAGAAGACCAACAACACATAATGAGATTTTGTGGTGTATTGGTGAAACCGGGCGCTCCTGTTGAGGGTAATACCTACCTTTAGACACAATAACACATAATGTTTATAACTATGTATACTTAATTGTTTTGTTGTACAACACTATAATAAGTAATTTTTAATCACTTCACCAGTGTCGAAGCTGGATAATTGGCTGAGACAAGATCAGCTTAAAATTAGATTGAAACGACACCATCTTGCGACTGGCTGCAAGACACCATCTTGAAAATGAGATCTGCAAGACGCCATTTTGCGAATGGCCGCCCAGCGCCATTTTAGCTAAACTCACACTTAAGTACATATGGAGATGCTATTATTAGCATCAGGCGATTGCATATTTTACCATACCACATACACACATAAATACACACAGTTGCACTGCTAACATGTCGCACATTAGCGAATGCATAATACCCTGCATGCGAATGCTGTTTATTAGCTTCATGCGTACACATCTGCCCCAAGTTAACTAGCGTCTTTTCCCAAACCCCTAACACTTACACACAGCACATTCACGTAAAAGGTTCCATAGTTTAAAGGTATAAGATTCAAGTTTTATTCATTTATTACAAATGCTGTGAAACAAAGGTTATTTGGTATTTTAGGCTTAATACATGATAAGTAAACCGTGTTTGGTGTTATACTGATCTGCACTTTCTCAACAGCTTCCAGGTATCATTGGTGTGAAAATCGCAACATGTTTTCTCAACTTATGGACCGTAGAAAGTTAAAGCACCAAAATGTACTTTGTAAAGCCAACAGCCTAGATTTGCATGAGGCGGGAAAATGGAGATAACCAGCTGTCGGAGGCTGGTCTGTGTCCATTTGAATCAACCTGTTAAATGTCCTGTAACAGAAGCACCGTGTTGGGGAACCAATGGGATCGCAATGAACCTCTCTATTGTGTAGTCTATTTCTGTGGGGGTATAAATATGTCTTCAGTCTTCATGGAGGTTTCTTGCTGATGCCGGAATCTGGTCCCAGAGCGCGTGCGTAAGTATAACTGTATCTTGAGTCTGTATAATTTCCTTGCGCTAAATTGTACTTAGTTCACAGCGTGTAACTATCTGTACTTTGCTTGAATAATACTTTGTGCTTTGGAAACACATGTTCAAGGTCTGAAGTCTTTATTTTACTGTATGACTGCGTACGCAAATAGCGTAAATTTTAGAAGGTATAGGCAGGTTTTTAGAAGGTATGAGCAGGAGCGTATAGAGGTTTAAAGTCAGTATCCTTAGTTGGGGGCTCGTAGAGTGAGGTCACTTACCTATTCACACGATAAACATACGGTTATCGATATCTCACCAAAGGGTGGACAGTGCCCACACGCAGTATACCTGCAACCACTCGATGCTAGGGAGATCGCTACCCGTTATCGTGTGAGTCAGGGCACGCTGACTAGAATCCAGGGGCATGAAAGGAAAAAGTTTGTTTTCCTTTGTTGATAGAATTTCACGCTAAAAAGGGGTGCCGCAATATTGTGTACGCGGCTGAGTCGCAGGTTTGCGCGCACAGTAGAGACGCACTTTTGCGTACGCAGCTAAAGTTAAGTCATACGGTTGTGTAGTAGTTGCATTATTGTGTATGCGACTAGTCGCACAATAGCGTATACGTACTTCCGGTTGTGCTGCCACGTGTTTAAACAAAGCCGTTGAGGTTACATTATAAATTGTTGCCAATAACTGGGTTAACGTGTATTTTTCTGCGCAGGAAAAAAGTGTGTAACAGTGAGTACTTGTTAAGGGTGTAACACGGGACCTAAATGTTAAGGGTATCGTAGGACCCTTAAGTGCTAGGCGTAACGAACGGCCTAGTCACTCGGTAGCAGCTTACCGTTTACTTTACACAAGGCAGGTGTATGAGTTGTTATTTTTGTTAGGGTTCGTCTCCCAGCGTGATTATAGTATTCAGTAATCAATGTGTGTGATCTGTTAGGCTTATTTGAACACTATAATTGAACCGCATAGTGTTGGTTAGACTATGATTGTCAGCTGGTGAGAGGGTGGACGAAATCAACTGGAAAACAGAGGGCAATCTTCCATGTGTGAGCCAACCTATATTCTGGACTATATTATATATATATATATATATATATATATATATATAGTCCAAAAGATCGGTTGGCACACATACAAAAAAATTGTTTAAACATCCGCCTGGAGTGCTCCCCAATGCTTCCTCCTGGGCAGCATCAACACATGTCCAAGATAATAATCAAGGTGCACTTGCACTCACCAGGGACTTTCCATCAGTAGCAAAAAACTTAATTTATTTCTTACTGCATAATCGCAGGTTGTCACAAGTTGACGTTTCGGCTAACAGATGTAGCCTTCCTCAGGACAGACATCCCAAACCACCAAGATAGACCCATGTTGCACACTATGCTGAGCCCTCCTCTTATACCCCCAAGGCTAATTAGTAGCCACACCCCCAAATAATGCACAACTTGTAGAGCACTTAATGCACAACTTGTAGAGCACTCCTAGTGGGGAAATCATTTCCACATCCACATAGTGGGCGGCGGATCCCCATACAATACCGTTTGACCTGCCAATCGGATTACATCATATACTTTCTATTATGCCCATGTGATTTGATGTACGTGGGTAAAACCACTTGAACCTTTCGAGAAAGAATGACACAACACCGGTCAGACATCAGATTGGCCTATGAAAAGGGGAATACCAATAAACCGGTGGCGATGCATTTTTTTCTGTTGAAACATCAAGTGTCATTGTTAAAGTCAGTTCCAGATTAAGGTCCAAAGGGGCCTGGAGCTGACATTTATTTAGGGCCTTTTGTGTGCTGCTACAGAGGGTGTGACTAGCGCTGTACAGTGTGACTATTGATGTGGGGGCATAACTAGTAGTGTGGTTTGCACAGAGGGTGTTGCCTGTGGCGTGTGGTCTGGCTAGCTAAACGGAAGGTACAGCTAGTGCCTACCTTCAACCACTTTCTAGTGGAGCTATTTCAAAAATAATGATTTTATTTTTTGTAAAATTGTGTGACCTGTGGGCTTGATTCAGAGATGGTCACAATGCCGATGTTTTCGCAAATGGCTGATGCATATACATCACACTCCTCATGTGCAGCAATGGGCCTGCGACAGCAGTCGCAGTGAGGATTTTTCTGCAAAGTAATTGACAAGCTTAGGTTTTAAACGCAATGTAATATGGAGGTATGTTACAATAAGCAGCATTTTGTGTTACTTAAATAACTGATTGTGTTATGTATCTTTGGGGGCGATTCAATTCAACGTGAATTGAATAGCGCATGGAGCGAGCACCAGGAGCTATTCAATTCAGTGCACTGTGTGGTTGGAGAATGCCAGTTATCGCGTCTTAACAAGGGTGTTAAAGTGCGTTAACCGGCATTCCCTGACCAAAGTGCCGGGTGCGCGGCTGTTAGCGCCACGCTAAGCTGAAAAACAGCTGCGCGAACGGCACTTTGGTCGGATTTCTCCTCACATTCCCAGGGGGGTGCAAGAAGAAATCCTTAGCACGCCCAAACAGCATATCAACGCATTGAATTGATTCTACACTGGTATTATAATATTATTGATGAAGTATAAACATTTAAGGCATACTTTAACTTTAAAAGGAAAAATGTGTTTAGGGGCCTATTCATGATCCCGAAACAGACCTGATGCACATGAAGAAACGCTAGTCCCCATGTTTTCTGTAACAGCCGCTTAGTATTCAGCAAACTTTAGTTTACTTGTGGGAACCAACAACAACTTAAGATGATGGTGATTCCTGGAGCCTTGCTCCTTCTGATGGCAATAAGCTCTGAGGTTGCGAAGAGGGATCCAAGCGGATCCCTTCACCACCTCTGCACTGTGAGACCTCAGTTCACACATGTTCAGCCAGCTGGGTCGGCTGGGGTAGTGTAAAGGTGGGTACACACTAGAAGATATGTCGGCCTGACCCCGCAGATCAGGCCGGCCGGGGCCTAAACCTAACCCTCCCCCTTAGTGCCTAAACCTAAGCCCCCCAGTGGTGCCTAACCCTAATCATCCCCCCTAGGGGTGCCAAACCCTAACCTCCCCCCCAAAACCTAACATTGCTAAGCTCCCTAAACCTAATCCTCCCCCTAGTGCCTACACCTAACCCCCCGCAGTGGTGCCTAACCCTAACTATCCCCCCTAAGAGTGCCGAATCCTAACCTCCCCCAAAACCTAACCCAGCTAAGCTCCCTAAACCTAACCCTCCCTCCACCTGCAAAGTATATGTATAGAAGAACGCAGTCTTTGATGTCACGCTATAGGAATAGGCAGCCCCGTAACAGAGCGCCAGTACTTCATAACCCTGTGCCCCATACCACTTCACCAGGTAAATAGGGTTCTGCTTGGGGCATCCTAAGGGCGCTTCGAACATCAGTACAGAGCCCACGGGACACTGGAAGACGTCATGCACCTATCTCAACACAGTGCAGGAGATGGGAATTAAGGAGTAGGGCACGGGATGCAGCTGCAGGAGAGTATTGCTGGTTCTGCTGCCAGGGCACCTCGCTCTGTGTGACTGCACCGGCCACACCACCCTCCTTATAGCCCTGGAATGAGAGTAGGGACTGCAAAACTGCTGAATGGGGATTTAAGTCTGAGTCTGTGTTTACATACATGAAACAATAATTAATGTCCACTTACTTCTCAAAATCCACCCACTGAAAGAGTTCTTTATGTTTCTGGTTATCCCTTTCTGTCTTACTTTCTGCTTCTTCTTCTGGAGAAAACACTCTTCATATAGTTTTTCTATATCTACATTACCAGGCCGTCTGACGATCAGCACATTCACCCCCCAGGGAGAAGCCCTGACCAATTCATAGTTTCACCCACTACCCACCTTGCCAACGGGAGCATGAAGCCCCGCCCACTCATGGCCTGTGAAGCCCCGCCCACCCACAGTGACTAACCAAAGCTCCGCCCCCTAGCCACGCAAAGCAATGGTACACATTTACAGTTTATTTGCTGTCATGTCATCCTGTGCATGACACATTCATTGCTGTCTTGTCATCCTGTGCCATGCACAGTCCAGTGCTGGGCCTAGAGGAGGCAGGGACCTGGGAACATAGCCTCCGGCAGTCTGTGACAGGAAAAAGGTTTACTTGTCAACGCTGTCAATCTCCTGTGAGCCTATTTTCAGTGGGGGCCTGGAGCTGCAGCTCCACCTGCCCCATTGTTAATTCGGCCTTGCCCTTGAAACAAGATCTACAGAATAAATGTAAACTACATTAAAATTACTAACATATGCAAAGTAAATATATAAAATCTTATATAGAGTGTATAATGAGCACATCATGTACAGAACAATAACAGTTTATTTAATAATTTTTAATGCCTAAGGCTATAAGAGTCACATATAGTGTTTTATTTGTAGTTAAAAGAATTTTACAGAAACCAATAAAAAATGTTTAAAAACATTCTATTTAAGGGTTTTGACCTTCATTTTGGCACAAGTGAAAATCAGGTAGACGTTGGGTTAAATGTTTATTTGTATCAATTCATTATTATACTTGTTAACTCACTGCCATTCTAACGCTACTTCATTAACTGTCCGATGTTACCTATAGTTTTTCTATGTTGACCAAGTATAAGGATGTGAGTAATGGGAAGTTGGCGTCCTTATGTCAGGTTGCGATCGCAATGCGAATGCAAACATTTAAATATCACCGCTGATATTAGCAACTGCGTTGTATGCGTATAAGTAGAATAGCGATCCATAGTTAATCAGACACTATGTTTATACTTGCATCTGCTGCTTTTACATTGTCACAGATACAATTAACTTTATTTTTATGCTGCTTGTTCAATTCAGCTCGTTCAGAGCATGTCACTACACTTGACAGTCCATTGATCTCTATGGGAGTGCAATATATAAACTCTACAGATTAACACAAACAGTATGACCATTGTTCTATACTTTCCCATTGATTTCTATGGACATTAATTCCAATTGTAAGCTGACCATCTGTACTGATGTTTCATATTATGCATTGAAGCATACTTGCTTACCATCCCGATTCAGTCGGGAGCCTCCCGAAAATTGGGTGCCGCTCCCGGCCCCCCGGAAATGCAGGCAAGCCTTGACCCCTGCCCCCGCGGTTATAAGATAATCCCCCACAGCAGGGGAGGCTGGTAACGCGATTCAGTGACGCGATTCAATTTTGCCCCGCTCTCTGCTTCACAATGCCTGTAATCCCAGCATTGTGTAGCGGGGCCAAATTATGTGATCGCGTGGCCACAAATGCCAGGCCACGCTCCATTGATTTGCTGATCTGGCTGCCCCCTCCCGGAAGGGGCAGCCAAAAAGTCGCCAATCCTGCATTGAAGTCTTAGTTGCTACTGTTAGGAGTAGGTGACGTGCGGTGAGGTCAATGGCTGGGGAGGCACACATGGAGATGGGTCTGAGTGCTGGGTTTCACCCCCTACTCACTGTAACTCTCCCCTCACTACACTTAAGCTTCAGTGTCCATTGACTCTCCTACCTGCATCACTGTGTCTTCTCTTGCTGCTGCTGACTCAGCTTCAATCACTAAACTCTGCAGTGCACTTTCTGGTCACATGACGCATCCAAGGTGTCCATCAGTGCTCAAGGCACACCACCCATACTCAGAGGCATGCTTCTATTAGCTCTCGTTCTGTGCAGCTTACTGCCCGTGGTGTGGCCCCACCCCCAGCTCTGCAAACAGTGTCTGACTATACAGAAGCAAGGCTGTGCTGTTGCTGCCTCATCTCTCATCTACCTGCAGTCCCAAGGACCTCTACAAAACTGGTGAGTGTTAACTATAAAAATGATTACAATAAACAAAGAAGATGTTTATAAGTTATAATTATCTTCTTTGTATTATTCTGATAATTTTTTATATCAAATCTCAGGTGTATGACAGGGGAGGTTCGACCTCCCCTGCCTACCCTGACTGCACTTCCCTGACCCTTATGTGTGGTTATTGAGAAATTTCCATGGCACATTTAGGTGGGGCTAATAGAGTATTCCATTGAATATAAATAGCTATTGCATTATTTCATGTAAGTGCCTCTGGCAATGGTGATCACTCACCTCTGTGCAGTAAAGCCTATTTCTAGTTGTCTAGTTGTCCTTGAAGGTAGCCTCCTTTATGTGCTATTTTTCTTGCTGGTGTGCTGATTGTCTTAGAAGTTTGCTCTCATTTGGGTGGTTAAAAGTCTGACAGAGATTTTATAGTAATAAATGTGAAGATGAGTGAGTTTTAATAAGCAGTATCATAGGCAAACTCAGGGGGGGGGGTTTCCGTCTGCCTGGAAACCCCCCTCCCCAGCCCACAACATGACGACAATAGAAATAGTAATATAATGGAATTTTACTAGCACTGCATGTTCTTCTCAGTATCATAAATGAAAAAAATAGCACCACCTGTGGATCTTTTAACATGTATCAGCTAGTAATAAATAACCTGTGCACCAATTAGGGGATTTGGAAAACTTGCACTGTTAGGGATGCACTGCTATAGAGCTCAATATTTACATATATGTCCAGGACAGTGCTAGGTTCTTCTGCTGCTCCCCCAGACTCCCGGACTTGCTCTCATACCCTGGAATGGTGCCCACATCTAAAATAAAAACATACAGCTCAGGCAGGATGGCCCTACTGCCGCATTTAATGGCTTACTGTGATCTCTGGTCCTGTATACGCTGGAATTATGACACACTATACACTTTGTATGATGCATATTAAAGCTGGATAAGTGGTAGTTATGCCCTCTTCATGGACTGGCCACATTCACTCTAAAATCACACATTTGGAAACTCCCCTCGAGAAATCCTGTATTTGCCACTGAGTATGAGCCATATAGAAAAGACATTGGTAATGGTATATCAGCTGTTCCAGGATTTCTTGTGTATGTACTCAGATATTCAGGTCCGGTGACTTGGGGGCCTGTGCTGCTGCTGCAGTGATCATCACTGTGCAGGCATCATAGGTAAATGCAGGGGGGGTTCAGGTTGCCTGAAAACCCCACTCCCCAGCCTTCACCATGACCACAATGGAAATAGTAATATTATACAATTTTACTAGTGCTGCATATTCTTCTTTCCAGTGCATATGGAGACCAATATGTCCAGGGCAGTGCTAGGTTCTTCTGCTGCTCCTTCAGACTCCCACACTTGCTCCAATGCTCTGAAGTGCCCACATCTGAAATAAAAATAATCAGATCAGGCAAGATGGCCCCACTGCCGCATTTAATGGCTTACTGTGATCTCTGGTCCTGTATATGCTTGAATTATGATACAGAAAACACATTGTATGATGCATATAAGATAAGTGGTAATTATGCCCTCTTCGATGCCTGGCCACACTCACTCTAAAATCAAGTATTTAAAAACCCCCCTCTAGAAATCCTGCATTTGCCACTATGCACGTACAGGGCCCCTGCTGATCACTACAGCAGCAACGCATGCAGCGGTTCGAGGTCTGTCTGGTGGGGAGCTGCTGTATTGCACCCAACATCGGCAGTGGGCGGTGCTATAGTTTTTCTTGTGTGTTGCTGCACAATGCACATGCGACACACTATTGAAAGACTACGCAGGTGAATTGCATCAGGGGCAGCCAAAAGACATACAGTAGAATAAGGTAAGTATGTATAAGGATGGTGAATAAATGACGCTGTCTGCCGTGTCACATATGCATGAATTTGAGGCAATTTTTTTTATACTTATCAGTAATGGTTGAGTATTTTTGCCTCCTCTGTAACTCTCATTCAATCTTCCAATGTTAAGATTCCATATACATAAAGACAGAAACATACAATACAATGTATAGTATTTTCTGTATCAAATGGTATAACATTTGTCACAAAAAGTGGAGGCAGGCACACCCAAACTCACTGAGTCAAAGGTGGGTGTACGTCTATAACGGTTTCTTTAAAGAGGAATCCAACAGTAATCCAAAACACACACCTAACTTACACATAAGCGATATGGAGCAAGGTGTATAGTGGTATCTTTTGCATCCATTTTAAAACACTGCATTTATTCTTTGTGGCTAGTTTGGTTTGGTCTATACCCCTGTAGTAGTGCCCCCATATAATGCCCCGGTAGTAGTGCCCCCATAGTTATTCCCCTGTAGTAGTGCCCCCATAGTTATGCCCCTGTAGTGCCGCTTGTAAAAAAAAAAATCCACTTACCTTAATCCCCGTTTCTGCATCCGCCGCCATCCTGTCCGCCCGGCTGCTCCTCTGAACTATGGGAGAGACGTCATGACGTCTCTCCCATAGTGCGCATGGGGAGAGCTGGAAGCTAGACAATGTGTGCCTTTATTGTAAAATATTCTTGTCATTTAAAAATAAAAAAAAAATATATATTACCATTCTAAAAAACCCATAAACCCCTGGAATCAAACATTGAGCAAACCCCAAGCCCTACCTAACAACCTCTAAAAACACCTTTACATGTAACTTTATTTGCAAAATTCCCTAAAAACATTAAACAAGGAGACCACACATTTTAATTTTTTTTTTAACATTTTATATTATTAAAACGCTCTGGACACGATTCATTAAAATTTACCAGGCTAATGAGGGACTGGATACCAAGGACTATTCAAATCGTGAAGGAGACAGGCACTTCAACAATTGGTTACATACAGTAAGGAGCATTTTAGTGATGCCAATATCAACCGTGTCAAGGGAAAGACCCAGAATATCTGAACTGTGGGCCTGATTCAGACCCGCTCGCGAGCGCTGAGCGCTCGCAAGCGGGTTGATGTTGGCCCAGTGCGCATGCGCACGACGGAGGCGGCTCCATCGTGCGCATGCGCGAGACCCGGATAGCAACGGGCAAGCCATCGCTCCGGGTTTCGCTACAAAGGGGGTGTGCTGTCGATGTTGAGTGACAGCACGCTCCCTTTGGTGGGCATGCCGGGGGCGTGGCTGGCCAGACGGAGGCGTTCCCATGGGAACACCTACCGTCTGGGGCTGGCCCCACTGACATCACCAGTGATGTCAGTGGGAGTGCTCTCGGCTCTGATAGAGCCAAAAGCACTCCAGGGCTCGCGGCAACGAGATGCTACCACAAGGGTCTCGTCGCAAGCCCGATGGTCGCGATGGTCTTGACCATCACGACCATCTTCCTGGCAGCTCGCTATAGCTGGAGGCCGCTCTAAAACTTAAGAGGGACGGCCCTGATTCAGAGCGAGGATTTGCAAATGGGGATACGTCGGTCTGTGTCCAGGATCTGGGAAAGTGCCTGAGACCGAGGGGGCGGGCTGAGGCCTAGGATATAATCCTATGTTAGTGTCTTTTTCCAAATCACCCTCAAGACCACTAACCATAGCATTATATACTATCCTCTTGAAATGAAGTTTCTGGTCAGGGGCCATGGCCTTCATTTCATGAGCGATGTAAATTCCAAAAGCCATATCTGCGTCCGGGGGCTTCTGAAGAACCTCCTCCACATGTTGCAAAAACCGCTCACTCCTTGACGGTCCAGAGGCAGGAGTCCTGGATGCCCTCTTCCTCTTTGACGTGGGAGCCTGGGAAGAGGGTGGCTCAATGGGGGACTCCGAAACCTCTGTGGGCTCGCTGGAGGCAGGGTCAAGATCAACGTCCAGCACCATGGTCAAAAAAAAAAAAAAAAAAAAAATTTTAAGGAAAGAAATTTTACACCTACTTATCAATAATTAGCATTTAACAATAACACAATGATAACATTTGATTTAAAACAATAGGAAAAAATGATTTTGTTTTTTTAAAAACAAAATACATTACCGGATTCTGACTCAAAGAGTCTTCAGTGAGGACATCGTCCGCCTCTGGCTCCAGCGAGCACCGTGACCGTCTCATTGGTTCCATCTCCAGCACAAACTTCAGTAGGTCATAGTACCAAAGTTCGGGCTTCCGGACCTCATCCGCCCCTGCTTCAGAACGTTGCGACTCTAGGTACTTATTGTGCTGTTTCAGGAAGACAGTTCGGAGATTCTGGATCTTTTGCTTGACCCAGTCGATGTTGGCATCGCTGTCATGCTCCTTACTGTTACCAATTTGTTGAATGCCTGCCTCTTCTTATCATGATTTGAGTAGTCCTTGGTACTCATTTTCCACAGGCATTCATTGGCCTGATAAATTTCGATGAATTGTGTCCAGAACACACGACTTAGTCCAGCCATTTCTGGGGAAGAAAAGAAAATAGAAGAAAAAAAAAATTAAATAACATACAACCAATAGATTGATTTAATACATATATGTAACAATGGGTGGAATTCAATTCAGTGTGATGTAGAATATCCACGGGGGGAAGCTCCCGCAGCTATTCAATACACTGCGCTGTTTGGCCGACCTAAGGATTTCCCCCCTGGGGATGTGAGGAGAAATCCAACCAAAGTACCGTACATGCAGCTGATTTACTCTTTAGCACCCGCGCGCCCGGCACTTTAGTCAGAGAATGCTGGTAAAAGCACCTTTACATCCTTGTTAAGTCGCGAGAAAGAACATTCTCTGACATAACAGCGCACTAAATTGAATAGCTCCGGGAGCTCCCTCCCCGGACTATTTAATTTGCGTTGAATTCCTACCAATGTATCTGCATATCTGAAGTCAGTTGTATCACCTTAGGCCATCTTTCCACAATACTGCTAGTAATTAAGGCCTTCTCTGTCATCAGCCATCTTGGTAGGGGCATTATTTGAGGTATCTATGTGTAGAACAAGTATGGAGAAACCAGTGAACAGTTTACGCAGACTGGGCACTAGATTCTTCTCTTTGAGCTCAGCCCCCAGCAAAGAAGTTGCAAGACCAGTTCCTCCCAAAAAATGCTGGTTTCCTAACAAAAATAGATGTAATTTCCCCATGTAGCAAACCAATAGGCCTATTAGGGTATTAGCTTGGCAAAATTGCCTGTTTCCTTGTGTTGTAGCTCTTTTCTAGTCTTGTGTCTGTATTGTATCTTATTAAAATTGTACAACAGGTAGTTATATGATTAGAAGTAGTAAATGTAGAGAGATGCTGAAAAAGACAAATGTCAAACTTCACCGTAGGAAAAAGAATGAATGAAGAGAATCAAGTTCAAGGTGTGAAAACACCAATTATGGAATTAATTCTACCCATACCACCACCACGCATTTTACTGGGAGTGGATATTGAGGGTCCCAATATAATTTATGACTTTACGGTGATTTAACTTTCAATATTTTTTACTGTTATAGTACAGTAGTAGTGTAAAATGAATGGAAAGAAAATATGCATCGTACAGCATATACTTTAATCTAGGGAATTACTCTCCAAGACCAAAAAAGCCATGCAGAAATTCCTGAGCCTCACTGTCCAAGAAATTAGCCTGGAAAATATTTATTAGAACGATAGGATGAATTAAAAAAAAATGTTAATGTAAAAATAGCTATTTGACCCCTCCCTGACAATCCATTTAAATATTGAATAAAAACATAGATGGCTAGACAGCTTGGCAACCCTTTAATACAGCTGCTATTTGTAAAAAAAAAATACTGGTTCCATAGCCAATAACTTATTTTAAATGAATATTTTGGCTCTCTAGATATATTTCTGACTGTTAAAATATACATGGCTGATTAGGATAAATACATACACCTGTCACAGGATTATAGTAATAGCACAACTTTACTAAGAAAACACATAAGTATACATTAAAGATAAAGCTTTATTTGTAATGTATAGTCCTTAAAAGGAGAACATATATTTATGTATTTAGAAACACCATGATTTTTTTTTTTTTTTTAGTGTATGCTTTAGGGCATAGCTAACGTTTTCTAAATAAATTGAAAATTTCTTGCTAATAACAAGCCATTTATCTGGGTCAATCTAATCAGCTGTGAGGATTACGAATCAGGTGCGAGTTGCAGTTGCAACGGTGTTCAAACCGCATCTTGCACCCCTCGCAGCCCTCTCTCAGCCCAAATTCATACCAATTTGTTCGCAGACAGTTTTAGGCAAATTCTGGCTGCCGCCGAGCTGCCGTAAAGTGCCGATGGAGCCGCTATGATTTGCATCCGCGAGTATATTAAGGCTAATTGGATTGACCCCATCAATTCACCATTTGCCATCCGTGTATATTCGGTCATTATCTATATATAATTTGCAGAGACAGAGCATTAGGAATAGGAACATTAGGGTTGTCGTTCAAGTGACACGCATTGTAATTACTCTTAGTTAATGCTCTGCTTTGGGTTTGCATGTTTATTTTCATTATAACACAAACTTATTTGTTTCTACTTCTAGTTACTACCTGTTTGTTGGTTTACACATTCCCAGTTACAGCAAACAGCCCAATTTCCACTCAAAACTCATTTATTGAAACATTCCTTTTTAATGTGCAGATTGGCATTGGCTCTCATAACTCGTGAGACTAAGGGTCTGAGTCAGAGATGTACGTTCATCCGATGATGAACGTACTGTACATCTCCGATGATAGACATGCTGCGGTGTTTGGAGGGTGGAGAAGGGAGCAGGGGCGTGGATGGCTAGCTTCCCCGGAAAAAGAGGCGTGTCGCCCCATTTTCCGAGAGGGATGAGGCCAGGTTCTGTGTTTGCGGATGCAGATTCCAGGCTTCCGAAGTGACCAGCACCCGGTCAGGCTGCAGGAAGCTTCAGCTCTCACAGCTTGACCAGAGGAGCAACCATTGCGACAATCAGTTGCTGTGGTAGCGATGGTGCTCGCAAATGCAGCAAGGAGGTGTCTCACACCTCCTTCTGCATTTGCAGTAAGATAGATGGAATTGCAAAGCTGGTTGTGTGCAATTCGGTCCATCTTTGAATCAGCCATGTCTTCTAAACATCTATCATTGGCACTTCCTCATTACCTTTATTTGGGACCATGGGCATATTTATCTACTCTCTTGGAATGTTTGAGAGACTCCCGAAATGCTCTGGCCCCCGTATATATATATATCACATGAGGAAGAGGTACAGCAAAATACAGAGTATATGATGGGGAGCACAATATAGAGTAAATAGTGGGGAGCAGCACAATACAGATTATATGGTGGGATGAACACAAAACAGTATATGTGGGGGCGCAGCACAGTGCAGAATATATTAGGGATGATGAAGGCAGGCCCAACAACAGGGAGCCTGCCCTGCCTGTGCTGCTGCAGTGAACACTGCAGGACGCAGATATGACGTGAGAGCCCACTGGTCAGTGCTATTAAGTTTTCTTTTTTTATCGGTGCAGCACACGTGACGTCATGACATTGTACCACTGATAAACAGAAAAGTCATGAAGAGGAGCGGAAGAAGACAGATAAGGTAGGTGTTGGGCCTGTAATAGTGCAGGAGAGATATGGAGATGTGCTAGAAAAGGGAGGGGGGTTGCTGGAGAAATACAGCAAAGTTGTGCTACAGTTGGATAGGCCCAGGGGAGGATGCTGGTGCTGGCCCAGGAGGATTTTGCTGGAGCCAGAGAGACACTGTGGAGCTGGGTGCTGGAGAGACACAGGAGTGGATGCTGGTGGTCAGCGAGGGGAATGTGGCTGGACATCGAGAGACAGAAAGGGGGATGAGGCTGGAGATGGGGAGTCAGGAAAGTGAATGAAGAGTCAGAGAGGGGGATGAGGCTAGAGAGACACATAGGGATGGCACTGAAGATACTTGGATGAGCCAATTGCAGATCTGTTGAGGAGAGAGCTCTGCACTGCCTCTTCACTGCTGCTGGAGTTAGCCAATTGCGACGGAGGCCTATAGCGAGGGAGACCACCAAACCAATGAGCTAATGCACATCTTCCTCTTCATCTTCCATAGGACTAGGACATGCCTCTGCGTGTCTCCTTAGGGACACTGCAATAGACACACCACAAAGCCTACCATTGTCACTGTCACCATTAAACTGCCACCCCTGAGTGTATGTACAGGTATGTGCTTCAGATACCACACACCACCTGCGTTAACACGTTCCTGGCTGAACCTGTTACCTGTTCCTGTATTGTGTAACTGCTGTGTTGACTAGCATCCTGTGTTCTACCTGATTAATAAACCAATCCCTCAAGTTATTCATTGTGTGGACTAACCATCACACACTGCTTACACCATAGGTTTTGCCATTACGATTGGTCTATACCTACTGGGGAGGGATTGGGGGCCCCAAAAACATGTGTCTACTGGGATTAAAGATTTTCTGTTGCTGGCTCTGGATGGAGGAGCCCAAAACAGAACATACTGGGGGGACAGAACATATAGGGGGACATACAAACACACAAGACAGAGGATCACACACGGACGTAGGGAGGCACATACAGATATATAGAAGGATGAGATAAAATAAGAAATATATATTATTATGTAAATTATATATTATGATTGCATCTAAATACAAGTATATAAACCTCTGAACCTCTTATAAGGCTCTATTTACTACAATCCGCATTTTGAATGCAGATTGTAGTTTAATATTACCAACTGAATTCGCATTGCGAATTCAGGCAATATCACAGGGATTTACTAAAAATCCCTTGCAGGGACAGAGGTTGCAAGAAATCTCTGTCCTTGCGATTCCCAACTTCTTACACAGTTCTGCCATTACTTGGGACATAAATGGAGTCCCCTGATCTGTAAGGATTTCTTTAAGGAACCCTAGATGAGAAAAAAGGAGCTTCAACTCCCTGGCAATAGTAGTTGTTTTTGTATTCCGCAAGAGTATCGCTTCTGGATAGTGAGTGGTGTAATCCAAGATCACCAGAACATATTGGTTACCCCGCTTTGATTTTTCCAGTGGACCAACGAGATCCATTGCAATGCGGTCAGATGGTACTCCCAACAATAGGCATTGGCACTAGTGGTGCTCTCAAGTGAGGTCTTGGGCTGGTCGTCTGGCACACGGGACACCGTTGGCAGTATCTTTTTACTTTAGCCATGAGTCCTGGCCAAAAGAATTGGAGCAGAATACATTTCAGTTTTTCTCTTTTCCGAAACGACCTCCCCAAAGATGGGTATGTGCGGCTCACAACACTAGTGGTATATGTACCCTGGGCACCAACAACTGCTCAATCTTCATCCCTTGCTCCACTTTGACTCTATATAGTAGATCGGCTTTAAGGACAAAATATGGAGAGCCCTTTGGTGGGTAGGCAGTTTTTACAATACCATTAACTTCTATGAGACACTAGCCATGACATTCCTGAGGGCAGCATCATTTCTAGAACAGCCTGGATTTTCTGTGCAAATCCATGTATAGTTATGTAAAAATGGCTCAATTAACTAAACAAATATAGCACAAATAAACTTTTGTAATGACACAATGGCAGGAATTGATGATTTCCTTTTATACTTTATGATAATTTTCTAATTCCTCAAAAAATAGCACATTGCAGCGCAAAATTTTGTCTCCTGTAGTAATTGTTTTGTAAATTTTACACAGTGTGCATGGAAAGTTGCCCTTTTTTGGGAAGAATGCACTGATCTATGTGGCCCGTTTTTGATGGCATACCAAACCAACACTTCTTCAACTGCTTTGATTGCAAATCTATCAAGTTCCATGCACTTACATTCTCCATACTGCCACTATGAAATTTCCACTTCGACCATGGTAGAATCTATTTTTTATCTATAGATGACTGGTTCTTACCTAAGGAATATGTATGTCTTCTCCTAAATAGCTAAAATGACAGTTCACTGGACTGCATGCCCTCAAACATACTACAGTAACAATAGCTCTAAGTAGGCAGAGCACCCCACTATCAAGTAGTAAATTATCCCCTTCTATTATTTTCTATAAATGTAACAAGGTTAAGGAATTTAAGATAATGTATTCGGCAGTGCCATCTATGGCCTTGCTCTAATTAGCATCTCGGTATATGGTGTGCACAAACTTTGGTATTCTTGCAAGCCTGTGGTGGCATCAATATATGCAGCTGTTTCTGATCAACAAAGGCTGGCTTTGAGAAGGCAACATTTCAGGTAATGCTAAGACATATTTAATTCTTAGGCTTAGCTGCAGACCAAAACCTTGTCAAGGTGAACTTGTATACTGCAGTATTGTTGGTTTTAGACTGTAAATTATATTGCAAATTTGAAACATATGCTACAAGTTTTACAGAGGTGTAGACAATAAAAGTATTGCAAAATAACTTGCAGGATAATGTACTACAGATTTCTGTTTATATTTTCAAAGAGAGTTTCCAAAGTAAAGTCTTAAGGTCTTTTCCCAGGTCTTTGCTTTTGGTCAATAAACTGCTATTTTAACTACATAACAAATTCAACAAAATCGTTTAACCATTTAGCTGTAAGAGAGACCGGTGCAGTGCGATTCTTTCATTGCAAATTTCTCTATCTAACAATACTTTTTTTTATTTTGTACTGGAGATAAGCAACACCAGGACTGGTCTTTAGGGTTATACAATTGGCCCTGTAAATATAGACAAAATTGTACACTTTTAACAAGTTTCTAACACAGGGGTGGGGAACCTTTTTTCTGCCGAGGGCCATTTTGATAAATATAACATTATTTGCGGGCCCGGTGCAGGCCATACCCCCTCCATTTGATGTAACACGGGGGCGGGGCCACAATCGCCAGTGTTTACAGCAAGTTCCAGCCCGGGGAGCTGTAAGGGCAGCATAAAGTACTGTCCCATCATCTCAATGAGCACTTCGATCTGAACCCCGTATGGGGATTGCTCTGCTGTTGGAACATATGGCAATCCATATGTATTGCCGTAAAGCTCCAAAAATTCCTTTTTCTGAGGTTTTGCCACATTTTTTGGATTGATACATCTGCCCACAATATCACAAAAAACCCTTCATCTTAGTTAACCCTATTAAAACAGTAACCCCTTAACACTTTATTCTTACTAATATAATATACGGCACCTTCCCTGGAAGTCAATTCTAGAATTTGTTATGGGGGTAGTGTAACATAGTGTTTTCTTACCAGCTCCCCAACTCTGGATGATTCGGATTCCAACTGAAAGGTAAGTATTAGATACAGGCAATAGGGTACTCGCACAAGTAGTATTTATTCAAAAGAATATATGCGGTAAAAGGCAAATGTTCATAACAACTTTACATTAAAAGAATTACATCACAATAGAATTGACACTTTTTTAAGAGACTGAAAATGCACTCCCATCCATGTTTTATTTATTAAATCTGGAACACAGGATACTCGATCCACCTATGGGAGCAATGGGTTAACCGTAAATGAGCATATAACATCACACTTCTGTATAGTAGTTTGACTCAGGCAAAATTACCAACTAATATCAGGTGCACCAAAAAATTTAATACACTAGTCTTTAGTCCTATCTCCGCATACAAGATATAATTGGCTATTAGTTTAGTATTAGTATAACGTTGCCCGGGTTGTATCTTAACGGAGTTAATAATCTCTCTAACAGGTAACAGCCTTCCTGTGTTTGCAAGGATCACTATTTAGGAAATCCGGTACTGGTTTCTGACTGTAATCCACTGCGGCTGTATCAATTCACTGGCAGTACACCTTCGCTAATTTATTGCAGCTGAATGGCTATAGTGACAAAGTTCGGCTCCCTGTAGTGTTATAGGGTAATGCTTTTGTAGCACGGCAGAATGATATTATTCGTCTTAACTTATCTGGCTTTTCTCAGGCTACACTGGTGATTGTGTCTCGCAAAAATTCAGTAGACTGACGTGACTATTGCTTATCTCCTCAACAGCTGGTTCTGTAAATCATGTAGCTAACGCAGGTTATTTTATCTAGTCCCTCTGACAATTGAGCTCTCTGGTACACATTAAGCCTTCCCTATACAATCCCTGAAGATTAGTCTTTATTTGTATCTCATTTGCATCACTTGTGCAGCTATCCACTGATGAGAGTTAATGTCATGCAGGACTATCAATAGTGCTCCCTTGAGTCCCAGTGGCTATTACTGAAGGGGTCTGCTCTTAGGACAGCTTAGGGAGGTAGTGCTTAATAGGAGTCACACTGGCTAGAATAAGGGGGTCTATTCTCAGAGTAGGAGCTACTGGAGGGAATTTCCCAAAGGAGTCTGACATCTCCCATCTCCTCTTACCGCTTAGACTGTCCTCAGCACTCAGGATCTTATTCGTCGCCTCGATGTTTGGCCAGTGCGCATGTGCACGAGGGAGCCGGCTCCCTCGTGCGCATGCGTGAGACCCGCTACGACCGACAGCGCTGGTCGTAGCGGGTCTCTTTCCAAAGGGGACGAGCTGTTGATGTTGATTGACAGCTCGCCCCATTTGGAAGGCGGGCCGGGGGGGTGGCAGCCCAAACTGAGGCGTACCCTTGGGAACGCCTACCGTTTGGGGGAGGCCCAACTGACAGAGCCAGAAGCTCTCCGGGGCTTACGACAAGTGAGACCCTACCCTAGGGTCTCGTCGTAAGCCCCGATGGTTGCGATGGTCTCTGACCATCGCGACCATCACCCGAGCGGTCGTTAGAGCTGTGGGTGTAAACCCACAGCCTAATGACCAAAACAGAGGTGGGCAGTCAGGATGCAAGCGACCGCCCAGTTTCTGAGCGACCGCTTGCATCCTCCGACCGCCTCTGAATGAGGTCCACAGTCTCTCCTCCTCCATCAATCCCAATCAGCCTCCGGCACTTTGCTATGAGCTTCGCCCAGGCTGCGCCTCTGGCTCCCGGCTGTCACTCACCAGCCCCTTGGGAAGGTCTCTGGGCGGCTCCCACTGACACCGCATCCTGCCTGCAGTGTCCTCACAGCTCTCTGGCTGTCTGTGTCCCGGCTCACACCTTCCGGCTGGCTGCGGCTCCACACAGCACCATGCAGCAAGTCCTGCTCTCCTCTCCTCTCCTCAGAGAGCTCTCGTCCCTCCGGTAAGTACGGCACTCATTCCGCGGCTCACTCGCCTCAGGTCACAGCTACCCAGCGGCCCCTGTGGGAGTCTCTTTTATATTAACGGTCACGCGCCGGTCACTATCCCGAGGAGGAGAGTGTCCTCAAGATTTGTCCATATAAGCAAAATGTTTATGTTCCATTTCAAAGAGAACACAAAGTATGCTGCTTGGCAAGTGATGTGTTCCACACCGTGTAGGCTGGTCACACATGCAATAAAGAAGCACAGCGCACAGGAGTGACAGACAAAATGGTGTCTACATAAATTTTCATTGTTACTTTAATGCTGTGTGTTCATTGTTGTCCAAGTGTAAAGCGTATGCAGCACGGCATAGGGATCAATAAATCCTTTACTGGCGGCATTTATCTGACAGTATACTCCAATCACATTTCATTTTGAATGCAGAGCAAGTATTCCTGTCACATGATACCCTATGCTGGTATCATGCAGGGTAAGTGTTACTTACAATGCAAAGCTTAGCTTCCAAACTTTACCATTTTCATCCTCACAGCATATGGAGCAGATTGCTAAATAAGCAATGATGTTACAGTATATGTTACTGAACAGGTGCATAAAATATACTCATGTAGTATGTAGCTACAACCAAAGTGGCTAGGTTAGATTGATTTTTAAATATACTGTTTTTATTTCTTTTGATTGAAGCAAACAATGCTGGCTCCAGAGGTGTGGCTGCAGCGCAGTGCAAAATTCAAAAAGAGAAGCCAACCCATCTGCCAGTGCATCCCAGCAGGCGATGTTTGGCAGCATCTGGGGTGGCAGTTGATGTGGCTCCCTTATATGAACAGTAAATAGACCTTTTGGTGCCCTGTGCCAGAGAGAGCATTGGCGCTCCCCCATTTTTTAATAGGGACATAAGAGAATACACCTAAAAAAGGGCCATGGTCTCCTGAGGAAGGGTCAGGGAAGAGATAGGGGAGGCCAGGAGATGCTGGGGATAAAAGAAGAGGAAGCTACAAGTGAGAATGAAAGTGCCCCCTGCCCTGTGGTGCCCTGTGCCATGGCACTGGGCGCACTACCCTAGTTACGGCCCTGGCTGCAGCCCCACCTCTGGAGCTGCCACTGGATGCAAATATTTTATATGGAGTCATTTCTAATCCCATGGTTCATTTATTTAGAGTGTCCAATGATCAGGCTAAAGTAGAGAGCAAAGCGTGGTGGAGATATACCTAAAAGGAAAGCAAATGGGTGTTTTAACTTCCCATTACTACCTACAGTAAAAGTAAGCTACAGTAGATGTATGATGCAACCATTGTCGTACTATCTGCGATGAAACTAAGTCATTCTAAGTGTGCTGTAAACAGCTTTCTCCTAGACCTGTAGCATTGTTGCTGGAATAGTGACAATGAAGTAAATGAAAAGTATGAAGGACCTCATGCATTTGATGTTGTGAGCAAATAATGATCTGTGTTCTCCAGTGTTCTCTTTGCTTGTAGATGGATTAATAGGGTTATGAGAGGCAACCAGAGCAAACAAACGTTGCAGTGAGTCACTTTCATCCTCTAATGCATGTTTTATTTATTTGTTCTTTAACACTATTTATATTTAGGGCTGAGAGTGTACAGAACATCTCTAAGCACAGAAAGAACAATATATTGCTGTGTGATTGCTTTTATGGCTCATGAGTATAAAAAGACACAGTTTAAAGGAACAGTTAGAAATATTACACTTTGGAACGTTGTAACAAAGGTGGCCCTGTGATGATTTTAAATATGAAGCCTTCAATATCATATTAATCTTCAGGCAAAGTATGCGTAAACTTATAAAAAGTGTCACACACATTCATAAAAGAGGTATTTTGCTTTTGGCTTGCATGCATGATAACCACTGACCATGAACTTACAAGTAATTGTAAAATGTGGAATAAGTGACTGGAAGGGGCACATTCAGTTAGGAGCGGGCAGTCTTTTCCCAACGTGGTAAACCCTGGGATAACGCATGGTAACCTATAGATTCTGCGTAAAAAGCAGGTATCTTTGGGTTTCCTCATGCATGAAACCCCAGAGGCTGCATTTAACACTGATTTAAGAAGGCTAATTGACAGCCTGGACCTATACAATTATGTCCTGCATCCCTAATGCTGATTTTTCATCGCATCCTTTTAAATGTATAATTAAGTTTATGTCCTGAAAATGGCACATTTGCAATAGAACACAATGTTGCTCCTAACACTCATTGGGGATGTTAGATAGCCCTTCTGTGTGCTTCAGCCGACAAGACTGGGACAATATATGAGTGCCCGGCAGTTGCACCTCTTTCCTCCTACTTCTGTCTGCAGCAGTTTGACCTAAACCATGCAGCTGCTGTGACCATTAGGCCCTCTGCTCTGTATTCATGTTCTGGCGGAATGCAAGACAACATGGGAGATTCTCAGATTCTTTCCACAAAGCATACTCACACAAAGCTTCTGCTGTCTGCCTAGCCGCAGAGAGATCACAACTCTGCAGTACACATAGGGCTCTATTTACTACAATCCGCATATTGAAGGCAGATTGTACTGTGATATTATCGACTGAATTTGCATTGCGAATTCAGGCACTATCACAGGGATTTACTACAAATCCCTTGCAGGGACAGAGCTTGCGATAAAGCTCTGTCCCTGCGAATCCCCTCCGCACACTAGTCACGATATTTTTGCAAACAATACAGTGACAAAATGCTCGCGCATGCGCCGACCGGTCGCCGCTGCTACCCCCCCGGCGCTAAGCCCCACCCCCGCAATCACGGACCCCCCACGACCCCCCCTCCCTTAATTACACTTACCTGCATGATATGGGCCTCCGGTGATGTCTCCATGCCTCCCTTCAGGTGATCTCCCATACTGCACTGGGACCCGATCACCTGATGACCGGGCCGCAGTGCACTATGGGAGTCCAGCTGACTGGAGTGGAGAAGTCACCGGAGGCCCGATCACCGGTCCCTGGAGTCAGGTAAGTAAAAAAAAAACTTTACAATTTTTTTTTCTTTTTTTTACAGTAATCAGCTTGCGGTCTGTTTAGACCACACAGCTGATTACTGGGACCGACTCCCGGCTCTGCTCTGCCCGTTAGAGCAGAGTAGGAGGCCAGTAACCGGGGGAGACCCTGGATAACACCACCTGCAGGTGGCGTTATTATAACAGGTTTTTCCCAATATTTTTTTACAATTTATTTTTAGTAACTTTGGTCGGATCACATTTCCCATTACAAATATGGGAAATGTGATCTACTTACTAAAAATAAGTGATACTTAGGGGTTGGAGTAGAATTTTACGAATTCTACTCCAATTGCACTGTAATAACTATAGGTGATACTAAAATAATGTGAAAAGGGTGTAAAAACACCCTTTTTCACTTTATTTTAGTAAAAATAAATAGAGCCCATAGTGAGGGCTCAGGGAGCAGGTCTTCTTACAATTACATTTGTTTAAGTAATCTCAAATGCCCTCTCAAAGGGCTCTATTTATTATCATTATTTTTACTAAAATAAAGTGAAAAAGGGTGTTTTCACACCCTTTTCACATTATTTTAGTTTCACCTAAAGTTACTAAAGGGCAATTGGAGTAGAATTCTTAAAATTCTACTCCAAGCCCTAATTATCACATATTTTTAGTAATCAGATCACATTTCCCATAATTGTAATGGGAAAAGCAATCTGCCCGGTAGTTACTAAAAATAAATTGTGAAAACCATACCGGGGGAAGCCCTGTGATAATAACTCCACCTGGAGGTGGCGTTATCCAGGGTTTCCCCTAGTTACCGGACTCCTGCTCCGCTCTAACATGCAGAGCAGAGCCCGGAGTCGGCCCCAGTGATCAGCTGTGTGGTCTAAACAGACCACACGCTGATCACTGCCAAAAAAAAGAAAAATAGGAGATCAGTGCTCCGGTGATGTCCTCCCTCCGATCAGCTGGTCTCCCATCCTGCACTGGGACCCGGTCATCAGGTGACCGGGTCCCAGTGCAGGACGGGATGTCAGCTGACCGGAGCCATCGAGGACATCACCGGAGTCTCGATCACTGCAGTTAAGTGCAATTAAGTGAGGGGGAGTCGCGGGGGGAAGTCGTGATCACAGGGGTGGGGCTTAGCAACAGGTGGCGGGGCTTAACATCTGCCGGACGGTGCATGCGCGGGCAATTGTCACTGTATTTTTTGCGAAAATACCGTGATAAGTGTGTGGAGGGGATTCGCAGGGACAGAGCTTAATCACAAGCTCTGTCCCTACAAGGGATCTTTAGTAAAACCCTGTGATATTGGCTGGTAATATCACACAGGGCCATAGCTAGGGTAGTGCAGCCGGTTCCATCGCACAGGGCACCACAGGTCAGGGGGCCCTGTTTGGGCCTGTCAAATTTCTTTTTATTATCATTCTTGCCTGTTGCTTCCTCTTATTTCATCCCCAGCATCTCCTGGCCTCTCCTATATTTTCCCTGGCCCTTCCCCTTTTTTGGGTGCATTATGTCCCTTTGAAAAATGAGGGGGGCGCCAATGCTCTTTCTGGCACAGAGCACCAAAAAGTCTAGTTACGGCTCTGATATCACACTAAAATCTGCATTCAAAATGCGGATTGTAGTAAATAGAGCCCATAGTGCTCTATTCATTATCACTTAATTTATACAATAGCTGCACCATTTGAAATGAGGAGCATAGTGTCACTTAGACACTCTGCCATGGGTAGCTTTTCCCAGACTTTCGTGTTTATTTCTTAATTTAGCATCTATTTTGCATCACAGCTGCATCCAAAATCACCTATAGTGTACTGGGCGCCTAAGATTAGTATTTTTGTTGCAATGCAGTTGGTATAATGGCACAGATTAAGAACAATACTGCATTTCGGGATGCATGGCATGGCTCATTCATATTAGTTCTCAGTCTTTTGCCGTTTTACTCAAGTTAGCATCTTTGTCGCACACAGCTGCAGTATTAAATGCCAATGGCAGTGTCCATGGTGCCAATGCATTGTACTTTAGTCACATTAGTTAATAGAAGCATTTTTGCTACAAAACTGTGTGGTTGGACACATTGCATAGGTTTAGTCGCTAAATCTGTGGTGCACAAAGTAGGGCTATTTGGTGCAATATGAGGATAGATGTATGTAGACATATGTCTATGTCTCTTTGGGTGTATATTTATAACAGCATACTGTACATCCTGTGTATAACGGTTTCTAGTAGAGATGAGCGGTTCGGTTTTACTCGGTTATGTTCGGTTCTCAAAAACAGCATCTTATTGGCTATTCAGCTCTCACGTATTCTGGATAGCCAATAAGAAAAATCAGAATTAGTGAAAAGAACCAAATCAAAACCGAACTACTCATCTCTATTTACTAGTGTTTTGTCTGAAACTTTGCTAGGAAATATTCATATGCATGATAGCAGAGCCAACTAGACTTTTTGGTGCCCTGTGCCAGAAAGAGCATTGGCGCCCCCCTATTTTTAAAATAGGGACATAATACACCCGAAAAATGGGCATGGCCTCATGGGGAAGGGCCAGGGAATAGATAGTGGCGGCCAGGAAATGCTGGGGATAAAATAAAAGGAAACAACAAGTGAGAATGATAATAAACAGAAAATTGACAGGCCAGAACAGCGCCCCCTTGTCCTGCGGTGCCCTGTACCATGGCAGAGGTCGCACTACCCTAGTTACGACCCTGCATGATAGCATATATCGGATTCAGTATGATTTACCACCGGCAGCATGTGAAAATCCTGATCGTCGAATGGTAAGTATTGACTAACCTATTCTACCCCCTAACCCTAACCCTCCCTTAGGGGTGCCTAACCCTAACCTCCCCCCCCAAGTGCCTAACCCTAATCTTCCATCTAAGTGTCTAAACCTAACCCCCCCAGAGCCATCTCTTCCATTGGGCTTGTTGGGTAGTTGCCCAAGGGCTCGAAGCGTGTAGGGCCCCGCCAACCCGCCCCCTGCAGCCGCGGCCAGTTGGTAAATTTGTGATATTTTTATAAGCCGGCCGCCGGTGCACTGTATTCCGATCTAACCACCCCCACCCCCGGTGACGAGTACTCACCTCAGTCCCAGTTTCACTTCATCCGCCGGTTTCAGACAGTGGAGCTCATTCAGAGTCGCTCACTAGCGCCCAGCGCTCACAAACGGCTCAATGGTGCTCCACTGCGCACGCGCCACGCCCGGCGTGTGCGGGTCCCGTCCAGACCCTGCGAGTTGCCTCCGGCATCGAGCGGGTCTGAATCAGGGCCAGAGTCTCTCTGCATGTGTGGGAGGTCTGATGGGCATGCAGGAGGGTTTAATTTTGTTGACCATTTACAATTTTTCCTGTGAATAGGTGGGTGCATTGCTTTGCCCAGGGCCCACACTGCTGTTAAGACTACCCTGGGTGCATAGTCTGATGGGGAGAGGGATAGAGTTCCAAAGGTGGGGAGCAGCGCGGGCAAAATATTGGAGGCGGGAGTGGGAGGAAGTAACCAAATGGCATGAAAGGCCATGTGTATTAAGTGAACGAAGAGGGCGGACAGAAGAGGGAAGGAGGATGAGATCAGAGATGTAAATGGGAGAGGAATGGGTGAGGGCTTTGTAAGTGAGTGTGAGAACCTTGAATTAGGTTCTGAAAGGGAAGGGGAGCCAGTGGAGGGCTTGTAGGAGAGGGGAGGCAGATGTAGAGCGTCTGGTCAGGTCTCTTCTAGGCACGACCTATAGTAGCCAAGGCTTAAAAGTGAGAGGCTACTGGATCGTACCCTGTTACACTGAGCACCAGAGGGTTTCACAGTTATATTCCAGTGTTTTTCATGATCAATCCAGGACAGCTTGTTCAAGAAGCACAACTTCCCAGCTTCATGCGCTTTTTCACAAAACTGAAAGCTCCTTTTAAACTGTAACTTCACTTTTTTTTCTATAAGCATAAAGCATATACTTATCATGTGCGCAAGTGTGGTAGAAATGAATCCTGCTGTAGTAAAGTCTGCAACTGTACATACACAAAAAAAACAATTTTTAAGGGCCCAGAATCGCCACCTGGTAGTTATCAGTACTTTTCTAGTTTGCTTTATTATTATAGTTTATTTTGGACAAAATATTTTGATTTACTGGGGTTTCAGGCACCAGAAACTACAGTGGTCTAGATGCTACAGGGCGCCTCCTCAGAGGTGTACGCTGCCCATGGTCCCAAGCTCTGCTCTGAAAAGACAAGAGCAGAAGCCTCTGTAATTTTAAGCCTGTGCATACACAATGGGCCGGACTTTGCTTGCATATTGAAGTTTAATTGAACCGTGGGCCTGATTCAGACCCGGACGCAAATGGCCGTTCGTTCGTTCATCGTACGAGCAAAAAAATTTAAAATCAAGCGCTCGCTCATATGTTCGCTCGCAGCTAATCTTCCGCCCCATAGTCTCCCAACCCCTCCTCTAGCTAGCGAACGTTCAAAATAGCGACCGTCCGTCTCCTCTTTGGATGCAGGGAACGCTCGCACAAGTCAAATCCGGAAGTGGGCCTGTCATTTATCGTTTGCCTGCTATTTAATTCTGCAAACATACTTGAATCGATTAATAGCAATCAGTATAATCATTAACTTCATTGGTATTCACATCTTTGCAATCGTTTTTTTTTTACAATGTCAATAAACTTTATTTTTGTTCGTGTGTGTCATTCGTACGTTTGTACCAAGGGGATGGTTTTTCAAATTTTACAGTTTGTTTGAATGCTACTATTGTTTTGCGTTTGTTTATATGCAGATTTTTCAGCTTTATTAATAATATTTTAATTAGCTTACGCATGTCACTGCATCAAGCCTATCATAACTCACAGTATATTTGTGAGGGTGTAGGTCACATGACTCATACAATAACCAATAGAATGCTTTCTGTTAATTTTCAAAGTACATTAGCCAATCAAATTTTTTCGGGGACCTTTATTAAAACTGTTTTGTGTTGAAAAAATCATTGCCATCATGAGAGCCGCAGCATTTTGTCGCCGCGAACTCCTGGTCCTCACAGATGTGAGGACCGGAGAATAACAGAACATCCGGCCCCCATCACTAGCCTCCGCAAACGGAAAGCCTATGCGAGGTGCGGCGCCGGCTGCGTACATTGGGCTACCGCCGCAATATCGGCCAGCTCGAAAGGCGATGGTCTGATCTACGCCGCAGATCCCCACGCCTTTTGGCCAATTTGCGTCAGCAAATTGTTGAAAGTAAGTGTTTTTTTTAATCATTTTAAATGTAAGCATACCTGCGTGTGCATGTTTTCTGTATAGCCCTGTTTATTTAGGACATACCTGCGTGTGCATGTTTTCCGTATAGCCCTGTTTCTTTATTTAGGACATACCTGCATGTGCATGTTTTCCGTATAGCCCTGTTTCTTTATTTATGACATACCTGCGTGTGCATGTTTTCTGTATAGCCCTGTTTCTTTATTTAGGACATACCTGCGTGTGCATGTTTTCCGTATAGCGTTTTTTTTTTTGTTTTTTTTTTGGGTGTGTAAATTTTTAAATTTAAAAATAAAATATTTACTAATATTAATTTTTATCCATCATTTAGGGGCTGAGCGCAGACTACGACGTCTATGTCGTCAACAACGTCGGGCTCGTCCCCTATCCCCCACTCCCACCCAAACCTCCTCTCCCCAACCTTCCCCAAATTCCCCCTCCACCCCAGACCTGGCAGACCATGATGCCCCTCCCTCTCATCACATTCCCATCCCTCAAAATTCACCCTCCCCTCCACCCCCCCTCTCTTTTCATCACCCTCCCCTCCACCCCCCCCTCTCTTTTCCTCACCCTCAACTTCAAGCCAAATAACCCCTCGTCCATCCGACTACCACTGGCCCACCTCTGAGGAGGACGATGTCGGGGCTCCAGGCCCAGTCATCATTATGACCGGTATGTTTCCCTTTTAAACTATGGTTGCTTTTGCATAATTTTGTTTTTGGTTGATGTTGTCCTTTTGCCTGTGCATTTCAAATTTGTTAAGTATTTCTAATGTTTTGGATATATATCTTTGTGAAACAATGTCTAGGATGTTTTCCCCTTACACATATGACACATGTCCAAACACTCATACTTGTGTCTTTCTTGTTTACGGTACCAACAAATGTAGTATTTTTGCGTAGTTCTCCCTATTTTTTGTGGGGTTTTTTTGTTAATTTTTTTAGTCAATCTTTGCGTTTGGCATTACTTTTTTGTTGTTGTTTTTTTCTCTTTTTTTGGTATAGTCTGATTTTTAAGTTGGTAACATATAAATTAAGGTGTCATTTTAGTAATCCACACATTTTTATAACCCACAGAGGACCAGAGGTGGAACCAAGACCTGTTTTCCGGATTGCAGAGCTTGAGGGGCCATGTAGTAGGCATGCTTGTGGTCCTGGATCATTTGTTGGTGCTCCAGCGGCACTAATTTTTTTTTTTTTCACATTAAAAATGTTCCATAAAATAAATAATATTTTGATTTATTAAAGTCTCATTCCTTGTCTGTAAATATTAGATTTCTGAACCTTACATAAGTCGACTATTGTAGCATGATTTTTTACGTAAAGTAAATTAGATTGTAGAAAGCTCAAGTAAGTATGTAAGCTGGCACATTAAACACCTAACAATACCAATAGGTTTGTAGAATTAACTGCATTTATTTTTTTCAAATTTATGTGGGTAATGTAAAAATTTAAACAAACCTGCTTAGGCCAAGATTAGAAAACATACTGATTCATCATAATACCTTTGTTTAATGCACACAAATAATAAGCACAAAGTGAATTGTCACAATCAATTCACACAGTGAAAATACACTCAAAAATACAACCAACACCAAAAAGAAGAAAATAACAACAACAATCAAGAACTGTTTGAAGAAGTAGCATGCCAACATGAATCCACAAATGAGGCAAAGAAATCATTGTTCCAGAAGTTATATCCAATGTGTCCACATGAAGTAAATTTTTTGGAACAGGTAGTAGGCATCGTTTTTTAGTTTAATTTTATGGAATAAAAGACAAACATAAAAAAAACACAAATTAAAATTGGCCATTAAAATCTTACATATCTACATTGTGTCAATTAACTTTTTTTAGAAAATAATTACCTAAAACATCTGGCCACCACATCATCGCGTATAGGGCCCCTCCACATACTGACCTCCGACCAACCTCGGGGGGGCCATCCTCAGGCAAGGCATCCTCTGGCTGCATTGGGACACCACTCCTTATGGCGATGTTATGAAATATCCCACACAGGACCACAATTTTGGAAACCATAGCCGGCAAATACATGAGGTCGCCACCAGAGCGGTGGAGGCATCTGAATCAGCTTTTTAAAAGGCCGATACAGCACTCCACCACCTGCCTGGTGGCTGTAAGTGCAGAATTATACTCACTTTGTGGCCCTGGTGTTGGAACCAAATAAGGAGTGAGCAGCCAGGGTGTGCAAGGGTAACCACTGTCTCCTGTGAAAATATATAAAAAAACATCAGGGCCATTGTGTAACAAGATTTGCATTGGTTTCAACAGAAGGTTTAAACTTACCCAGAAGCCACGCATCACCAGCTTGGAGGTTGTTTAATTTGTGCCAAATCCCTGATTGCCGGATGACGAAGGAATCATGTGCACTTCCGGGGAATTTGGCATTCAGTGACAGGATCTGGAGGGAGGCATCACATACCACCATTACATTAATCGAATGAAAGTGCTTTCGGTTCCCAAATATAGCCTCCAGCCTTGCTGGAGGCTGAAGTGGTATGTGAGTGCCATCCACAACCCCTATGATGTGTGGGAAGCCAGCTATTTGGTAAAAATTAGCCTTTGCCACACTAAGGGAACCCATATCCAATGGCATTTTAATAAAATGATGGAGGTGTTTAAAAATGGCCTCCATCACTGCCCTCAGGATCCTTGAAAAGGAGGATTGGGAGATTCCGGCAACTATTCCCACAGTGGTTTGAAAGGATCCTGAGGCACAAAAATGTAACACCGACATTAATTGCGTAAGTGGTGGTATTGCTGTAGGACTGTCAATTTGCCGTTCAAGATCACTCTCTATTAATGAGAGAGTGTCTATGATGATTTGTGGAGGAAGACGGTATCGTCTTAATACCTCATCATCTGGCATTCCAAAAAGGGTGACACGTGTTCTATATATCTGGGGCCTTGCACGCCTACGAGGCCTGGGACGAAGTTGAGGTTTGTTGGGTTCTGGAACCATAGCCAATATAATACGACCAACATCAACCTGAAATGGTAAGCCAGGTAGTTATTGTTTTAGACAAATGTGTGAAGAAAAATATACTTATCGTTTCTAAGAAATTCAAAGATGCTTACAGGCCGGGGACTTGTCATGAGTAGAACAACCTACATTTCAAAAGTAGAAAATATTTTTCTCTTTTTTTTTGAAAATTTGGATTGTAAACACATTTTTTGGGGGTTAAAAATAGAGAAGGGAGCACACATTAGTTTGGAAAATTGCACGCTACATTTAGTGGTAAAACATGATTTTACACTGAAAAATTCAAAACCCATTAGTGCGCTAAATAGTACGCAACTTTTACAGTTACATAAGGAGACATTAGTGCGCTAAATAGTACGCAACTTTTACAGTTAAATAAGGAGACATTAGTGCGCTAAATAGTATGCAACTTTTACAGTTAAATAAGGAGACATTAGTGTGCTAAATAGTACGTTCATTTTAAATTAAAAACAACTCAAACATTATTTCGCAAAAGAGTACGCTATATTTAGTGGTAAGACATGATTGGTCCAAGAAAAAAAACAAGATTACTTAGCGAAACATATGCAAAGACCAACACATCGAAATTGTAACTTCATGATACTAAAAACACTTACCAAAAACAGACAAATATCCCATAGTACAAAAACTTCAATGGGGCAATGCCAAAATAACTGTAAAAAAACAAAAATTAGTACAAACAGTTGTAAACTATTTACTATTATTTTTTACGGTGGTTTTTAAAAAGACTTTAAAAAAGTAAGAAAACAAACAAAAAGAACACAAGACAAAAATCCTCCTAAAACTCCAAATTCCGCCAACAATCAACTCCTACGCAAAACCTCCAACATTCATAACATGCCACCTCGACTCGAGTCACACCAAGCCATAAATAGTCTTTAATTTCCCGCTCAAATTAAGGACGGACAATAGGAGCGCACAATCAATGATGCGGACGAATAATGCTGACGCATGTATAAAAACGTCACTGAAAACCCCAATCGGTCTGCTGTAGTGAGACCTGAAAGTCAAAAATGGCTACAGAGCAGCAAAGCACTGGCCAAGAGATGCCAGTTAAGTATTTGTCTTTTTTGGACTAAAGGATTATGTTTAACAATAATTTTGGTAACGTTTTACATTATAATTTTTACAATCTTTTTAAAAAAAGGAGTGGAGGATGCCATGGAAGAGGCTGCTGGGCCTAGTAGGCCAACTAAACAAAAAAAAAAAAAAGGCAGCCACAATTCACAAGAAAGGAGATGGAGGTTTTGGTGCAAATGTGCAATGACAACCTGCCACAGGAACCAAGGAATATGGGTGCAAGCCAGAAATGGAAAATGTGGGATGACATAGCCAGTGCTGTCAATAGGGTGGGTGAGTTTGAACGTTCAACCCGGGAGGTCAAACGCCGGTATGTAAAAATGACATTTGAAAAAAAATTGTTTACAGGTCCAAATACTGCAGGAATAATGCCAACTTTTTAACCCACAGATGGAGCGACTTCAAATATCGGCTTAAGCAAAAACTGGCTGATAGGGATGCATGCAGGGGGGACAGGTGGGGGTCCCACCCCTGTGTCACTGGAGCTCACCGATTTGGAGGAGATGGCCCAGGGGTGTGTGCAGGATGAGGAGGTGTTTGGCGTGTCGAACATGGATACCGACATGCCAGACTTTGCGGCTCCTCGTGTTGCCCAAGGTAAATGTTGTAATATTAACAACTCAGAAATGTGTTTGGGACAATATCTAGATTCTAATGTTACTCTTTTCTCTTTTTTATCACAGAGACACAGGCAGATGAGCCTGCTCCAGAGGGGAGCTTTGGCCGCAGAATTTCTGCTGGCTCTGCTGGTTTTCAAATGCCACTTTTTTTGTTTGTGTGTTTCTAAAATATTTTGTTTATTGTTTTTACGTTATCTAGATTTTATTTTTGAAAAAACACACACAAATAAAAAGTGACAAAAAATAAAATACTGTTTAAAATCTGTACAATTCTATTGGAAATTTTTAAAAAAACTGGTTAAAAGGTAATCAGGCAAACAAAATTACAAACAATACAACGGAAATCTAAACATTATTTTGGCAAAAAAAAGCCAAGGGTTAAAAACAATTTATGAGTTTTAATTAACACTTAGCAAAAAACAAAAGGACGATTGTTTTCTTTGCCCCTAGAAAAAGAACAAACATGCGTACAATATCGTTGCCCTAAAAAATTAAAAAAACAAATGTGGCAAAAACACGCAATTTTTAAATAATTTTGTAAGCTAATTGATTGTATAACCCAGAAATTAGCAGCTGAGTAGTTCACCTGCGTACGGTTTTTTGCTACAAAAAAAAGCTATTTGCTAAACACCTTACAAGCATTTTTACAATTCAACACTGATTGTTTTTGTGGCGAGCTGTCAATCAACATCGACAGCTCGCCCACTTTGGACCTCAGCTCCTGGCTTCTAGATCCCAAAAGCCGAAGCTGAGGTGCTGCTGCTATGGTCGCTGCTCCAGTGAGTGAGCAGGGACCAGGCATGCTCACCAGGCATCCCATACCTGTGTATCCCCCTTCTTCAGCCCAGTGTCCCTCAAACCCCCACCATTTCACTGACCCCCTCCCGAATCCCATTGTCTCCCCCTTCCCTCCACAACCAGCTCCCTTCTTACTGCCCCACCTCTTAAAAAACCCCAGCCAGCCCAGCAACGGTGCCCACCCCATTGAGCCCAGTGTTCCTCCTTCCCACCCCCAATCTCACTGCCCTCCCTTCCCATCCAGCCAAGTGCACCCCCACCTCACTGTCCCTTCATCTAGCCCAGTGTCCCTCTCATATATCACTCTCTCCCTCCCCCCCCCAACACCCCCCATCCAGCCCAGTGTCCTCCCTCCCTGTGAACAAAGCAGCTACCACTTTATCCTCCCCGATCATTAGGACCACTGGGTTGGGTACGGGATGCCGGTGCTCTGGATCCCAGCGGTCAAAATCCCAACACCATGATCCCGACAAGGTTAGAATACCGACCCCTCTTGGTCGGTATCCTAACCCCCTCTTTCCCTACCCCTAACCTTCTCATCCTGGTGCCTAAAACTAACCTCCCCCTTTCTGCCTAAACCTAACCCCCCTGCAACCTAAACCTACCACTCCCCCCTTAGTGCCTAACCCTAACTCTCCCCCTAGTGCCTAAACCAACCCCTAACCCCACTACCTACCTTCAGGCTGCCAGTGTCGGAATTCTAGAACTGGCATTCTGACCACCGGATCCCCGCGGATGGTATTATGACGGGATCCCGGACCGCTGGTAGGATTAGAAGAAAATTTTGCCCTGCCCCCAAAATTTTGTTATTGTGGTATTATTTGGTTGAACCTCTATTACATGATGATGATGTTGGTTTTAACCCTAGGCAATCAGGTGGCTACCAGAAAACATGTGATCCCCTGCATGAATAGTAAATACCGACACTGCCTGTCCAGGAAGGATCAGTTTCTTCAGAGGTTCCCCATTGCAGAGAAACCACAATATAGGTAAGGTGTAATTTTATTTAGTACACACAAAAAATAGTATAGATTTTTTTTTCCAGACATTTCACCTCCCGGTTCTACTAGGTCTAGGCCCGTCCCTGCAAGTAGTGACACACTTGCATGACTACTTGTCTGACGGCTGTCATAGCAAGCAGAGTGGCCTGCAGAGGATCTCTTCACATCGCAAGATGAGACCATCCTTGTCTTGTGAGACAGAGCTCCCCTTGTGGTGGAGGGGAGGTTGGGATGCTCCTTTTCACCCACTGAATAGATACTGTGCACATGCATAAGGTGACTGTTCAATGGAGAGAGAGACTGGGGACATGCCCAGCAGCTCCTGGAGCGCTGGGTTTGCCCCAAGTGTGACGAAAACAAGGGGAGCGGCTCGTGGCCATGGTATTTCACATGGCACACCCCTTTTTTCGGACGCGCACCTTCGGCGCATGCAACAGTCCATGGGTTACTCTTACAGTTAGTCAATGTGGGCCACTTTATGAAAATTTTCCAGGACCACTTTAGTTTCCCAATCCTCCCCTGATCCTAGTATTCTCCATGACGCTGATAATTTAGGTACCATCCACTTTAACTATATTTTAATAAAAGTGGATAGGACACCACACTGGACATCCTCTGTAATACATGTCACCCCTATTAGATGGTGCAATATTAATTTCTTGACACAGTAATTGAGACATTGACAGCGACATTCCTGCACGCTGCAGTTTTTATTCACTATTTCTATCTTTATTCACATTTTTTTAAACTTAGTATTATTTTGCAGTAATTTTTTAATAATTTCATATATATAATAAATGTTACATTTTATTTAATTTGGTCTCTGTGCACCACAGAACACAAGTCTTTGGCCCTCATTCAGAGGCGCTCGCAAAATACGAGCAGTCGCTCTGAATGTGGGCGGCCACTTGAGTTTTGAAGTGCGGCCTCCTGGTCGATAGCTAAGCTGTGGGTTACCACCCACAGCTTTAGCGACCGACCAGGTTGATGGTCGCGATGGTCAAGACCATCACAACCATCGGGGCTTGCGACGAGACCCTAAGGTTGGGTCTCGGCAACCGCAAGCCCCAGGGAGCTTCCTGCTCTGAAAGAGCAGGAAGCTCCCCACTGACATCACTGCTGATGTCAGTGCGGCCGCCCACAAAACGGCAGGCATTCCTTAAGGAACGCCTCTGCTTGTGAAACCACCCTCCCGCCACGCCTACAAAACGGGGCGAGCTGTCGGTCAATATAGACAGCCGCTCCTTTTGTAGTGAGCTCCGGAGCGAGAGAATTTCTCTCTCGTTCCGGGGCTTGCGCACGCGGAGTGTGGCCGCTGCGTGTGCGCATGGCCTAAACATCGACCCGCTTGTGCGAGCGCTCAGCGCTTGCGAGCGGGTCTGAATGAGGTCCTTTGTCTTTCCATTTTTTCTATATTTGTATAGATTGTGAAGTGGTAGCACCTCCTAGCCCTATATATATTTATGCTCTATAAGACGCCATTAGGGGTTATATAATCAATACCCTGTGCGGTTGTTTTTTTCTTTGGTATACAACTTGTATATTGAACGAAGTATGGATGGCCCAGGAGTTTGAGTGACATTGCCCGTCCCCTTATCCATATTTGTCTATGGGGCCCACCAATACACAGTTGTTCAAGAATATGCGCCATATCACTACAGTGCTACATGAAAGTGTAAAAGGCATGCACTATGGCTATTTGAAGATCTCAAATCAGCTATTCTAGTTTTTGATTTCATACTAGTATTGCTGCTTACTTTACTAGGGCTTTTATATGGTTTGTTTTTTCAAAGAAGGTTATAAACTGTAAAGCAAATACCAAAACTCATCACCACTTCAGTAATTTCGCTATATGTTCCCAGGCAGGTATATATGATTCCTTTACCACCACCTGCCCAAATCAACATTTCTAGCCATCACAGTCACATAAGCCTATTGTTTAGTATTCACTTAGAAAAACTTCTCAAGCAATCATGCATATTCTTACATTCTTTAACTTGTTTGGAAATGTTATTACACCTGCATCTAATAGAGAGAATGGCTTGTTTTGGCAATTACCCCGGTTCTGTCATTTCCATGCGCCAGCTAAGGTAATACCATTTGAAATGTTGCTTTTCAAACTATGTGCTCACAGCAGGATTTCAGGGAACCCTCATATAAATGTTCATGAAATAAAACACCAGAACAAATATTCATTAATTACATTTTATTGTATTTTCTTGTTCAGAGATTGACATTCCTTTGAATAGAACACATAGAGGTCACATATGATTTGGTCAATCTAGTTGTACGTTTATAATGATTACAGAAATGTACCATAATATAAAACTCCATTAAATTTTAATCATTCACAAATAATACAAAAACTGCATTTAAAGTGTGACCACTACAAATGAGAAATAGTAATATTCGTCAGCTTTCATCAGATTCTCAAGGTAGAATCCTGATCGGAGCAGTTTCATTAATAAACCCGGCTGCGACAGCATTATTTATATAATGTGAGCAACTTGCTGTATTAATGAAATTAAATATTGAATCTTGTAAACTGTGGCACTAACTTGTTTCTCTTTCTGATTACTTCATTTATATAGATCTTATAATGAATTAGAAATGTGCACAGTTTGGTCATTCAGGCAGTATGAGGAATTGCAGACAAGTGATATCAGCCTGCCCCAAAAAAGAATGGATTGTGACATTTTTAATATTCTGCACAAATTCTGAAAAAGAGAACAAAGGTGATGTGAGTCATTTTAAACACTAACTGACAAATTTGTATTCCTAAAAATTCATCAGAAATTGTCGGATTCATTAAATGGCCTCAATATGTTTAAAATATATATATATTTAAAAGTATTTTATTAAAATATCCCTCCTAGAATGTGTCTAGCACCACCCTGGGGCGTCTATCAGATCATAGATCTTTTCATTATTATCAATTCTAACCCCTTTATATTTATATTACATTAGGCCCCTGAAGTGTTCACTGATCCCCCTTATCTCCCTCTCCCCTATATGCAGAGCCCAGTGGAGTGAGTAACAAGTAGCACAAGAGGTGACTGAGCAAGAAGTAGCAGAGGAGATATACGATCATATATCAGCCTGCTCTGCAGTCGATCGGCAATTATATAGAGCTACTCAGTGGGGAACTGAATCCCTCCAAGCACTTATTGTGGCTAAATAGAGGGATCGGCCCAGAATGCCGATCAAAGTACTCTGGGGCGCACAAAGGGCAGGTAATGTCGGAGGTCATAGAACACCGACATCACAGTCACTTCTCACTCAAAGTGCTGGGATAGAGTGGAGGAGCATGCGAGTACTTCCGGTGGACCCAGGGGGACATGGGATGCACACAAGTCAGGGAAAGCCCACCTGCCTGTGGTTGCATCCTATGTGACGACACCAGGTAAGTGGTTAAAGGGCATTAAAGGATGTGATTTACTGGCATGATGCAAGAATGCAGTAAATAATACCTCCCAACTGTCCCAATTTTAGTAGGACAGTTCCTACTTGATGACTCTGTCCTGCTGTCAGTCACAAGTAGGACTGAATTTTTCTAATTGGCAGGCATTTATATGTATATCTGTTCACTGCTCACCTGTATAGCATGCAATAACATGGTTTATGGAAGGGGTACTAGAGAGAAGCTATGCAGGGTCCCTCTGTAATGTGGCTACACTCCGTGTACCAATCAGCTCACCATCTACTTTGGGAGGTATGACCAATCAGACATTTGCTATGTTTAGTTCTGTACTAGACTGATCAAAGCTGATTGCTTATTGCTTGCTTATTGTTACTGTATATGTTAGTAAACCCCTGGTTATGTTTATGAGACAGCATGTATCTGTTCTATTTACAATGTTGGTGAGAATCTGATATGTTCTGTTTATCTTTAACAAGTAAACGCTATTGAAAATATCACAGGCAGTTAGTTATTACGAGTACATGGATTTTAGTGACAATCCTTTGTGTCCAGTTAGATATTTACTTTTAACAACACAAGCTGTTATGTCCACATGACCTGTTTAGTTATTAATGTGTTTTTTAAGTACACATTGATTTTGCATTTTCAACTTTTTCTTGAATTTACTTTGTTGTTTTAACATACAGTATGCTGGGAAGGTAATAATGAATAAATAAATGAAATTCTAAAAACAAAAACAGTCATGATTTAGCATTTGTTTTAGCACTTTTTCTTTTACCTATCTAGTACAGTGGTTCTCAAACTCAGGGCCTGATTCAGCAAGGATAACTATTCTGCTAATATGCACGCAACGCAGTTGCTAATATCAGCAGTGATATGCAAATGTTTGCATCCGCATTGCTATCGCAGCCTAACTTAAGGACGCCCACTTCCCCTTACTCACATCCGTATACTTTGGCAACATAGCAAAATAATCGGTAACATGGAGTACAATCGGACCCATATGCACAGTTAAGGCAGGGTCAGACCTCACTCAGGAATTGCTAACTGCAGCGCATGCTATGAGGCCTCAGGCTGCATATGGCAACGCAGTGGATAATTCATGCACGCCCCTGCAACGGCATTGAAACGCACTGGCACGCCTGCGTTCACTAGACCACCCCTCCATTACCACCAACAAATGGCACTTCCTGTCAATCACTCTGTGATGGGTCTGCGTAGCTGCTGTGATCGCAGTCCTGATCGCAGTGGCTGGTTTGCGCACTGCGATGCCTACGCATGTGCAGAACGCAACAATCGGCTGACTGCATGCGTATTAGAAACTGCGATCCTTACTGAATCAGACCCTCGGTCCTCAGGACCCCACAAAGGTCACATTTTCCAAGTCACCCAGCAGGTGCACAGGTATACTCATTACTCACTGACACATTTTAAAAGATCTAGAGGTGGAGCTAATTAGTTCACTTGTGATTCTATGAGGAGACCTGGAAAACATGCACTGTTCGGGGTCCTGAGGACCAAGTTTGAGAACCTGTAATCTAGAAGATGATGTAAAATTATTCATGTCTTTTTTTTCCAGTTTATTTGGACATAGTGGGCTAAGTGGGTATGCACTCGGGAAGCCGGCGGACCTAATCCCGACAGCCGGCTTCCCGACTGCTTAATCCCGGCGAGGGTTAAATGACAGGCATCTAAATCTAGACGCCTGTCATTTTACTGACGCCAGGAGACTGGCGCCTGGCATCCCGACCAAAGTGATGCCGGGCGCTGAGCGCGGACAGCCGCAGGAGGGGGGAGGGTTAGGTTAGGTGCCTAACCCTAAGTCCCCCCCCCGGGGGAGGTTAGGGTTAGGCACCCCCCAGCGACTTAGGTTTAGGCGGCGGGGAAGAGGGGGTTGGGTTTAGGCACTTAGAGGGTGGATTAGAGTTAGGCACTAGGGGGAAGGTTAGGATTAGGAACCCCTAAGGCAGGGTTAGGGTTAGGGGGTAGAATTAAGTTAAACAATACTTTCCTTGGACGATCGGGATTTCCTCCTCTCCCGGGATGCCGCTGTCGGGATTCCAACCGCCGGGCATGGGTCCAGCGGTAAATCATACCGATTCCGGCTAAATGTAATAGTCACAAGTATTCTCACATTGGCACTGGCTCGCACTCTATTACATTTAGCCCAAGGTCATATTTAAAATTTGCTTGTGAATGAACAGAACTTAGATTTGTAATTATCCATCTGAGACAATATGTTCATAATCAGGTGTCGAAAAACACCAGGAATTCTGGGCAGGATTTAAATGCATTTATTCACCAAGTAACATTGATAACAAAGCGCACATTTTCTGCATTTCTTATTTGTAATGTAAATGCCTCCATCCAACTTACCCTGACACCAAACAAAAATTAAAAGTGGTCCCGCTCTAGTCTACTGGGAAGGTATCACTGTTGTAGAAAGCTTGTGTTGTGGATGGTGCACTTTATGCACTTATCACTACCATCTAGGGCCAGACTGGCCATAGGGCACTTATGGTAAATGCCAGAAGGGCTGATGGCCTCAGGTCCATCTCGAGGAGGGCAGAAGTGTCCCCGCCCTCCACCCCGTGCCTCCGGAGTCACTATGTGAGCACAGGGAGACGGAAGGGGTGGCGGCAGTGATGGGCCGATGCACTATGTTCGACGGGAAGAGACAAAGGCGTGCCGCGAGGCCGGGCCCCTGTGACTCACAGCACGGCCCCTTGAAACAGCCACGCCCCCTTTGCGAGCAAGTGCGTATAAGGTGCGTGCATAGGGCAGACTGCCAGGGCTGATCTACAGTACCAGTCTGTCCCTGCTACCATCTAATTAGTGAGGGGGATGGGCCGGGAATGGTGGTGTCTATTGTGGAAAAGGTTTTGTTTTTGTTTAAGTTTTTTTTTTTTAATATTGGTTTAAGGTGCTTTTCATGCTCACCTGGTGCTTATTTATAGCACTCTACATCTTAAAGTAATACAGAAAAGAAGCAGAGAGTGAGGAAGAAATAATAAATGCTAGACATGGCTTGCCATTACCAATGTCAATCTGTATATTTCTAGCACAATAAAATATGAGGTGTTAGTTCATAATGTCATTAAACAGGTAAGCTTGCATTAGAAGTTTCACTTTTTTTGGAGTAACTGCACTCACGTGTGTGCTGAATGTATCAAAAATCCAGTTAAATTCAAAAACACTCATCTCATAGACTAAAATATGGCAAAGGTATTCTTTTCTTTATACAACAATCCAATAACCCATCACAGACAAACTTTGCCAATAAGGATGAGAATAAAAAGGGCTACACACTGCCAATGTTCTACTCTTGAGTATCAGTTGAATAGCAACATAAATGAACTACTGTATATGAATCCAAAATATTGTTATTAGTGCTTGTTCTCAATAGTGCAAATTGTATACATTTGGGCATGAAAGCATCAGGGATGGTGTGTTCGTTCTTGTTCCCAGCAAGTGGTTTTACTCAATAGACTCTGAGAAGCCTATTTTTTTTTTAAATAACTTAACAGATTTTTTTTATCACAGCATTTAATAAAAAATAGTTATTAACTGTCTTTATCATAAAATGTCACCAAGGCCACTGAGTATTACTCAACTTATTCTGACCCTCATTACACGTAAGCAGTGTGTAACTATTCAGATAGCTAAACCAAGTTCATCTCTTAATCCACAGACAATGAGTTTTCTGGAACTTTGTACATTCAGGGGTCTATTTACTAAGCAGTGTTAGGAGACAAAGTGATAAGGTGCCAGCCAATCAGCTCCCAACTGTCATTTTTCAAACACAGCCTGTGAGATGACAGTTGGGAGCTGATTGGCTGGCACCTTATCACTTCACTCTGTCTCCTAACACTGCTTAGTAAATAGACCCCTTATTAACATAGACCGGAATGATTGTCCATATAATACAACTGTGGTTCTGCAGAGTAGGTCACTGTACTTGTGATAACAAAATAAGAGAATAAACTGCAAATGCGAGTAGTAGGAAGATATAAGCCTTGTGGGGTTCAGAAAAGGTTGCTGCTATTTCATAGTTGGAGAAAGGACCTTTGTGACGTATCCACCACGTGACTGCTGCAGGAGGCTGGACCGCTCCTGTGTTACAATCCACTAGGGCATAGAGGGGGAATAAATATTTGTGGCGAGCGCAGCGAGCCACCGTGCCCGAAGCGCGGCGAGCCCACGAGGGGACACTTTTGGTCCCCCGTTAGCATCCCCGCCCCTCCCCCTTTCAGGCCGGATCACGTGGGTATGACGTCACAGGTCCATCTGCGTTGTATAGTCAAGTCCTAACTGTTCAGAAGACTTACACAGCCTGTCTGCATGTAAAACACAGAATACTGCAGTGCTAAAATGGATAATTCAACCCTTTGACCTGTCATATGGTAAAAGGTAGCCAGACATAGGCAAACTAATGCAGATCTACACAGAGCAGACTTAACTAGTAGAGTGTAAAACATAAGCTTGTCACATAAAATCACTGGCAAGGCTACAGTATATGAAACAATATTAGAAATGCTGTGGTTACAGAACACTCTCTCCATCTGATGTCTATAGATATCACTATATACCTATGCAAACACATAGGAAAAAGGAAAATAACATACCGTATATACTCGAGTATAAGCCGAGTTTTTCAGCACATTTTTTGTGCTGAAAAAGCCCCCCTCGGCTTATACTCGAGTCATGCCCGCATGGTACGCTGCTGAGTAGCGTACCATGCGGGCTGCGGTGCAGACTGTGTCATTGTGACACAGCCTGCACCGCGTGTGTAGCGCTGACCGGACGGAGTTCGGTCAGCACTACACACTGCTAAACACACAGCCGCCGGAGCCGGCAGCTATGTGTTTGGTGTAATCAGCAGCCGCTGAGAGTCTGTCAGACTCTCAGCGGCTACTGCTGCTCCCACTGCGGGAGCCATCTTCCGGCTCCCGCAGTGGGTAATGGGAGAGACGTCGTCATGACGACATCTCTCCCATTATGCAAAGCGGCGGAGGAGCCTGTAGCAGCGTCGGGACCAGGAGCGGGGTTACAGGTAAGTGTTTTTTTTTTTTACATTTCTTTCTACTGGGGGGGCTACTACCGGGGGGTACTACCAGGGGGGATATCGCTACTGGGGGCACTACCAGAGGGGGGGGGATTAATAATGGGGGAACTACCAGGGGGGGAACTTTGCTACTGGGGGCACTACCAGGGAGGGGGGAATACTGGGGGCACTACCAGGGGGGATGTTGCTACTGGGGGCACTACCAGGGGGGGTTAATACAGGGGGCACTACCAGGGGGGGATATTGCTACTGGGGGCACTACCAGGGGGGGGATTAATACTGGGGGCACTACCAGGGGGGGATGTTGCTACTGGGGGCACTACCAGGGGGGGTTAATACTGGGGGCACTACCAGGGGGGGATATTGCTACTGGGGGCACTACCAGGGGGGGATTAATATTGGGGGCACTACCAGGGGGGTGTTGCTACTGGGGGCACTACCAGGGGGGGATTAATACTGGGGGCACTACCAGGGGGGGATATTGCTACTGGGGGCACTACCAGGGGGGATATTGCTACTGGGGGCACTACCAGGGGGGGATTACTACTGGGGACGGTACCAGAGGGGGGATTACTACCAGTATCTGCTGCATTTCCCACCCTAGGCTTATACTCGAGTCAATAAGTTTTCCCAGTTTTTTGTGGTAAAATTAGGTACCTCGGCTTATATTCGGGTCGACTTATACTCGAGTATATACGGTAATAATGCAATGATAAGAATTACACATGATCCTTATGAGACATAAGAAGCACAGTCTCTATAATTGGTCTTACGAATGTCTTAGCAGTTCCATCTTTGATTACTTTGACTGCTACTTTGCAAATCTTTCCATCTCCGCTGGGAAAGGTTGTAACAAGTAGTCCCATTGGCCATTTCGATTAACCTGCTTGTTTTTAAGTAGCACAAGGTAATTTTCTTGTAAGTTGGTACAATTAGATTGCCATTTGCATCGATTTTGTAGAGTAGTCAGGTACTCACGCTTCCGACTCCAAAAGGTATCGGCAAAACACTGCACCTATCTCCACTGTCATTTGTACAAGTCCTTTTCATCAAGTCTGGGATTTAATGTCCTGAGAGGATTATCCTTAGGGATTTCTTCTTGCTTTTTGATGCACCTAATCTCTTTAGCATAAGTTAAATGTTGGATGCAGCGGAGAACAAAGGTTCTTGCTTGATAGATTTCATTTGGAGCACATGATCTCTCACAAATGTGCCACCCTCGACAATTTAATGTTCCGTCATCGGATCTATTGCGGTAACACTGTGTAATATGAATGAGTTGTGCTACAGCTCTTATGAGGGTCATCCACTCTGAAAACCATTCAAGCCATTGTAGACCAAACTGATCCATTGTAACAGTAGTAACGAACAACGTAGTTACTTGTGGGCGAAGCTCTGCATCAGATTCAGGGTTTATCAATTCGAAAAAGTCTCTGGTAATGAGTGATTTATCCTTTGGACGTAACAAGAATGTTGGACCTGTTAACCAAGTAGTACTCATCAGAAGTGTTGCAGGAGCTGACCTAGTGGCATGATCTGCATGGTTTTTATCTGTAGGCACATAGGACCTCATTCAGAGCCGGTCGCACAGAGCGTGCGGTCGGTCTGAATGAGGGGAGGACCTCTTGAATTTTCAAGACATCCTCCTTTGTGGTGGTAAGGCTGTGGGTTAACACCCACAGCCTTTATGACCGCCTAAGGTGATGGGCGCGATGGTCAGAGACCATCGCGACCATCGGGGCTTACGACGAGACCCTAGGGTAGGGTCTCCCTTGTCGTAAGCCCCGGAGAGCTTCTGGCTCTGTCTGAGCTGGAAGCTCTCCACTGACATCACTAGTGATGTCAGTGGGGCAGCCCCAAATGGTAGGCATTCCCATGGGAACGCCCCCATTTGGGCTGCCACCCCCCCGGCCCGCCTTCCAAACGGGGCGAGCTGTCAATCAACATCGACAGCTCGCCCCCTTTGGATCAAGACCCGCTACGACCGTCGCTGTCGGTCATAGCGGGTCTCACGCATGCGCACGACGGCGCATACTCTGTGGGGGGCCATCGACCCGGTCCGAGCGCATCGGCGCTAATGACCAGGTCTGAATGACCCCGATAGTTCCATTGTTCCAGAAAGATCTTCTGATCCTTTCCACCCTGTTAACAACATACACATGGAATCTTCAAGTTTGGTTATATATGTAACCTAGAACCACCTTACTATCAGTGTAGAATTTAACTGCATCCGGTTTGATGTCTAATGCTGCTAATATAAGCTCTGCTATTTCGGCAGTTAGTACAGCTCCATACAGTTTGAGTCTTGGGATAGTGGCCCTGATTCAGAGCCGGACGCTCTGACAGAGCGCTCGCTTTGAATCAGGGCTGGGCTTTTTTTTTTTAGAACGGCCTCCTGGCCGCTCGCATAGCTGTGGGTGACCAGCTATGCGAGCAGCCATGATGATGGTCGCGATAGTCAAGACCATCGCGACCATCGGGCTTGCAACGAGACCCTTGTGGTAGGGTCTCATGGCCGTAAGCCCCATAGAGATTTCGGCTCTAACAGAGCTGAAATCTCTCCACTGACATCACTCGTGATATCAGTGAAGCCGCCCCCAAACGGCAGACGTTCACATGGGAATGTCTCCGTTTGGGCAGCCACCCCCCTGGTCCACCCACCAAAGGGGGCAAGCTGTCACTCAACATCGACAGCTCACCCCCTTTGTTGTGAGACCCGGAGTGACGGAGTGCCCGTCGCTAGCCGGGTCTCGCGCATGCGCACGACGGAGTCGGCTCCATCATGCGCATGCACTGTGAGCCACCATCGACCCGGTTGCGAGCGCTCAGCGCTTGCGACCGGGTCTGAATCAGGCCCAGTGTGTTGAGATTGTGGTGCCAACTTAGCTTTACCTAGATTGAATCCAACATGGGAAGCTCCCTTAGGATGTGTCACCTTTAGGAAAGTGACTGCAGCTATGGCCTTTGTTGAAGCATCTGAGAAAATACAAATCTCCTTGTGTTTTGCTGCAATAAGTGACACAGGTGTAGCAACGTGGAATTTGGATGTGTTCTAGGGAACGTAAGGAATCTCTCCACATCTCCTACTCTCTGAGCCTGATTCAGAGCCGCTTGTAAGCGGCCGCTCGTTCGTTCCGAGCGATGTTTGCCCAACTGCGCATGCGTACGGATCATAATACGCATGCGCGAACCAGTCAGTGCGGCCGAAAATCGTTTGTTCGCTAAATAGCGAATGCCTGCTATTTTGAGTGACAGGAGGAGGCGTATGTGGGTGGTAACAGGGGAAGGTGCTTGAAAACGGGGAGTGGAGATCCGAACGCAGGCGTGCTTAAAGGTCAAAACGGGCGTTTTATGGGTGTGCATAATTAAAACAGCAGCGTTATTGACCACGTCACTGGGTTATTTTATAGTCAGAACTGCTCGCAAGTTTGCGGTAGGAAAAACCAACCACAAGAATAGCGAGCAGTTCATACGCTGGTCGATGTACTCAATTAATCTAATAAATAGCGGACATGGCGTAGGTTGCGAGCGGCCAGGGGGCATAGTTTTCCAAAAAACGACCGCAAGTTTTGTTCGCTCGTTCAGACCTAGAGGCATGAACAGACCGCAAAGAGCGAATGGTTCATTTGAATAGCCACCCCTTTTTACTGAACGAGCGAGCGCAAATAGCGTCCGGCTCTGAATCAGGCCCTCTTTTCCTTCCTGAAGGTAGTGGTGCATCCCAGTCTTGTGAATCTGCTGAAAGCTCCATTAGCAAAGACTTCCCTTGTACTGTTACTGGAGCTGCAAAACCAAGAGGGTCATAGAGACTGTTGACTGTTGACAGAATACCTCTTCAAGTGTATGGTCTTTCTTCCTTTGACACTTGGAATGTAAAGGTGTCTGTCTTTATATCCCAACTTATTCCAAAAGTGCACTGAATTGGAGGAGTATCAAAACCTAGATCTAAGTTCTTTAAGTCCTTTGAATAATCTTCAGAGTTGAACGCTATCATAACTCGGGTGCTGTTCGAAACTATCTTGTGAAGTCTCAAATTAGCAACATTTAACATCGCTTGAGCTCTTTTGAGCAGATGTATAGCTTCATCTTCGGTAGGCAGAGATTTAAGTCCATCATCCACATAAAAGTCCCTTTAAATGAATTGCCTAGTATCAGCGCCATATTCAATTTCTCCCTCTTGAGCTGTCCTTCTAAGTCCATAGGTAGCCACTGCAGATGAAGGACTATTACCAAACACATGCACTTTCATTCGGTATTCAATTACTTTGTCATGTACGTCATTGTTGCGGTACCACAGGAACCTTAAATAGTTTCTATTGTCTTCTTTGACAATGAAGCAGTAAAACATCTGTTGGATATCTGCTGTTATAGTCACATGTTCTTTTCTGAAGCGAATTAACACCCCCAAGAGGTTTTTTGTAAGATCTGGTCCAGTGAGGAGGATGTTGTTCAATGAAGTACCTTGAAATGTAGCACTTGAGTCAAATACCACCCTAATCTGGCTTGGCTTTCGTGGATGGTACACTCCGAAGATTGGGAGATACCAACATTCTTCGCTCTTTTCAAGTGGAAGAGCTTGTTCTGCATGGCCATTGTCAAAAATGGTTTTCATAAAGGCTACAAAATGCTCTTTCATTTCTGAATTATTTTCCAGGTTACGCCTCAGCGAGTTGAATCTTGCAAGAACTTGCTCCTTATTGTTGGGAAGACGACATCTAGTTGAACGAAAAGGGAGTGGAGCAACCCAACTGTTTGATTCATCTTTGAAGAATTCTTTATCCATAATTTTTTAGAAATTCCTTGTCTTCCATTAAGGGTGCAATTTTATTGTCATCCTTTGTCGTCTGAAATACAGCATCACCACCTTTCTCCCATGTAGTAAGCTCTCTGTCAGTATGAGTCACTTGACCTTGTTAAGCTGTTCTGGTGAGACTTTCTTTTATAAAGAAGTGATTAGGACATGATTCAAATAGGGATACATGACCATTTTCCATTACGCTTGTTTTGAAGGCATTGACGTGGTCTGGTCTGCGCACCTTGTTAATGCAAACATCACCCACTATTACCCATCCTAAGTCGAGTCTTTGGGCATAGGGTGCGTTGTGAGGACCATTGCATTGTTGATAAACTTTGTGTACCCTCAGTATGTCTCTGCCAAGCAGAAGAAGAATTTTTGCGGTGTTATCCAATTGTGGCATGTGATCAGCAATAGCTCTTAAGTGAAGGTGATGACATGCAATGTCAGGCATAGGGATCTCACTCCTGTTGTTTTACAATTGATCACACTCTATAAGTGTAGGCAGAGAAAGGTTTAGACTTCCATCTACATTCTCCATTATATATCCACTTGCTCTTCTTCCTAATGTATCTTTTGTCCCGGCACAAGTGTTTAGTGTGTATGGAGTGGGGTTCTCCCTATAGTTCAAAGAACTCTGACTCAGTTAAAGATCTATTACTTTGATCATCCAAAATGGCATACATTCTGATGGATGTTTCTGTATCAAAAGAAAAGAAGAGGAAAAAACTCCCTTTTTGGGGGCACTCTTATGTATCAATTATAAAAATTAACTTTTATTAGTAGTATATAAAAAAATTATCTTATTGGGTCTAGAGCTAGTGATCAAACTAATGGTAGTACAAAAACTAACAAGGATGGTATGCACAAAACATAAATCAGACAACATATAATTTAAAAGTAATATTACAAGTATGAAGCAAAGTGAAATATTACAAAGAGGATAATCACAGATATAAGCACAAGCGTTGATGGTAATATAAATTACTGCTATTATATCTGGATATGAATTGCAAAAACCTGATTAAATGGTCCCGTGTGAAAACACGGCATAAATGAAGAATCAGCAACTAGATATATTGTGCTTAGGATATTTTAAAGCATCGATCAGGTAATATAATGCAATGACTGAATGTTAAGATATTGACAGAATGGCCAGTCAAAAATCAGAGCAGACACACACAAAAATGCATTTGTATATACTTAGGTAAGCTCAAATAAATTTGATTATGCTTTATATATCAAAAATTCTTATATATATACACAGGTATTGGATATACAGCATAATTTAACGACAATCAGAAGTAGGTTACCTCTCCACTGTATATGAAAAATAAACCAGGGTAAGGTAGTGTAGATAGAGAGAGGGAGAGTGAAATGAATAAAAATAGGCTACTCCCTTATGGGATGACACAGCCACAGCTGCTGCATGCCATTATAATATATCATTGAATGGCACGTGAGCGTGTTGCTGCATTTGCCCAGGGTTGAGAAATAAGAAAATTTGGCATCTGCTTTTAGGTCAGGTTAATAAGTAGGTCCTGATGTACAGACATATATATGTATATATAGTATATATAGTGCAGGAACCACTGATGACCGGACTCTAATGAGAGTGCCTATAAAAAGTAATAGTAGCAAAGTGTTAACACAGCATCAAATCGGGATCTGCGTTGCTGCCACTCACATACCAACAGGTTTTGGTGAGTGGTGGGAAGCGCAAATTGCGTGTGCAGTGATAGAAAAAGAGTAAGTGGAGCAATGGTGTGGCTAATACAGGGTAAATGAGGCTCTGTTACCTAAAGGCATTGCAGGGTCATTCAATCACCTCTGCAGAAAGTAGTCACTACACATTCCAGAATCTGGAGAAAAGGTACCTGGGTGCTCGTATAGAGCCAGCATACACAGGGAGAGGATCCACCACTGAGAGAGCTGAGTAGTGTGCTGCTTGTCTGAGTCCCGCCTGTACACAGCGGGACTAGCGGGTCTGAGATGCGCTTTTCACGTGTGCTTCATCAGTCAGATGCCGGCTAGTGAAAATACACAGGTGCTCTATGTCCTGTGTAGCAACCAATCAGAGTGCGAGTGCCCCGTTGATCAAATGTATTGGCCTTGTCCATAGGTGAGAAGTAAGCTCTCTCTCCATTAGTAGAAGGGAGGGCATGAGTCATCGGGAGAAGGTGTGTCTAGGTAAATGAAGCAGGATAGCGTTCAGGGGATGAAAGCAGGGAATAGCAGGTTGAATACTAAAGTTGCAGCAATCGCTGCATAAGAGCAGACTCATATTAGATATGGAAATAGTTACCTATAGACCTTATATTAGTTATCTTAATTGTGTAAATATATGAAATAAAAAGATGCAGCCAAATAGCCTCATAACAGAGATCGCTGCATAGGGGAAAATTCTAATATATGGCAAGATAAATTGACAAGGTAAATGATAACATGAGATAATAAATAATGACTAATATTGTGGAAAGTGAATGTGAGTGACATATAAAGTAAAGTTGTGAAAATAAAGAAAAAGTGAAAATAAAAATAAATATAATAAGTAAGAAAATAAAACTGAAAATAATAGTAATGAAAAGGATGAATATGTATAGGGATGATTATATCCCTGTGTGATAAAATGAGATAAGATAGGATATATATGAGGAGATGTGTAGTAGTGATTAAATATAACATGTAAAAATAAAGTAAAAATAAAATTGATAATGAAAATAATAATAATAATGATAATAATAAAAGTAATAGTGACAATAATAATAATAGTAATAAGTGAAATAGGATGTAATAAAAATATGAATAATGCTCTAAGTGTAAAGGTTGTGAACACGTGTAACGATATTAAAAATGGTAATAAAAGTCATGATAAAATCAGGTCTGTAATATAACCTTATCATAGTGTGCCAATCTTCACACTTATGTCTGCCATGTTGTAATGGAAATAGGTGGGAAACAAGAACTTTAACTTTAAAAGGACGTGTTCATCAAGGTAACTATATTTACAGAAATGCACTGTAATTGATCATTTCATTAAGCCCATTAGGGTTTACAGTATTAAGTCTAAAAGTCCACTCACTTTCACGTTGCAGTAATACCTTGGTTAAATTGCCGCCTCGAACACCTAATCTGACGTGTTCTAGTCCAAACACTTTGAGGTCCTGGGTTGTCCCATTATGGTGTTTTAAAAAATGTCTGGCGAGAGAAGTCAATTTCTTCATTTTTGTGGTATCCTGTCTAGCATTTTTAATGTTCCCTGCATGTTCTAACATCCTCTGTTTAAAAATGCAGCTTGTCATTACTATGTATTTAAGGTTACAACTGCACTCCAGGCAGTATATAACCCCCATGGCATCACAATTGATAAACTGAGTTAAGTTGATATTCCGGCCATATCTATCAATAACCTTGTCTTTTTTGGTAATATATTCGCAGGCTTTACACCTTCCGCAAGGGAAAGTTCCTCTGAGTTTAGTTTGTCTTCTTGGGTTGTTTACAAAGTGGCTCTTAACCAGTTTGTCCCTAAGATTGTAGGATCTACGCCAACTGAAGATAGGTTTTTCTTCCAAAGATTTTTTCAAATCACCATCCATGAGTAGAATGTGCCAGTGTCATGTCACTATTTTCTGGAGTTCTTGCCACTCATTACAGTAATTGGTGATGAAGCGTACTTGGCTTGTAGTCTCTTTGGGTTTATTATTTGAAAAGATCAAGGATTGTCTATTAGTTTTCAATGCCTGATGTTTAGCTTTCTTAATTAATTTCTTACTGTAGCCTCTATTAAGCAGGCATGTCGTTAAGTCTTGACTTTTGAGTAAGTAAGCCTCATCAGTTGTACAATTCCTTCTAAGCCTAAGGAACTCACCCTTAGGTATCTACTTGCTCTTCTTCCTAATGTATCTTTTGTCCCGGCACAAGTGTTTAGTGTGTATGGAGTGGGGTTCTCCCTATAGTTCAAAGAACTCTGACTCAGTTAAAGATCTATTACTTTGATCATCCAAAATGGCATACATTCTGATGGATGTTTCTGTATGTCCTTTGAGATACACCTTGACCAAGCATATTTTTGAACAGCATCAATTGCTATTGCCTTCTTTGCACACCTCAGTACATGTAAATGTGACTAAAGTTTCCATCTTTTCACTCTCCTTCTCCCTGCCGTCCTTTGACACATGGCCGAGGGCTTTGGTAGAATTTGGGTTACAGGTGTCTGGGTGTAAAGCATTTACATGCTTCTCACTGTCACACTCCAAACATTTAATCGTAGATTTACAGTCTCTAGAGAGGTGATTTGTAGAAGAACAGCATCGGAAACAGATTCCAAAGATTTTAAGAAAATTCTTTCTCTCTTCTAAAGGTTTCTCTCTGAAAGGGTGTGGTTTCTTGTGCAGAGGGCACTGTCTATCTAGATCCTCTACTGGTTTACTCATTGTGAAATGAGAAGTCGCAAGTGTTTTCACCGTCTTGTATACTGAAATAGGTATTTTAGAGTTATCGTACCTTTTTGTAGTTCTTTCACCCTTTGGATAACCTGGACTGGCTGTACTTTGGGAGTTAAGGGCAAAACTTGGATCATTTCTAATTTTTTTTGCTAAGTTCCCAATGAATTTAGAAAAGAAAGAGAATGGAGGAAATGTCACTTGATTTTCTTCCTTGTACCTTGAGCCTTGGAAAGTCCATTTTTCTTGTATGTTATATGGAAGTTTCTCAACAATGGGTTTCACCCCTTGAGCAGTATCTAAATAGCTTAGTCCTGGTAACAATGGATCACTTTTAGCTTACCCTAATTCTAGCAACAGATCTCCAAGTTCTCAGAATTTCTGATTATCTGTGTTAGAAATGTTGGGAAGGTATTTAGCTTTGTTGAGAAGGGCTTCTACAATAACTGCTGGGTTACCGTAATACTCTTCAAGTCGTTCCCAAACTAGCTTGAGTCCTATTGAGGTATTATTCAGATTGACTTACCTGAGTGTGTTCACGTATCCTGAAGACTTGCTCTCCAACCATTTTGCTAACAGATCAAGTTCTTCACTTGCAGTGATGTTCAGGTCATTGATTGAGTTTATAAAGCTGGACCTCCACGATCTGTAGTTCTCTGGATGGTCATCAAACTTTGTAAGTCCTGTGTTAACTAACTCACAGCGAATCATGAATTTAACTAAGTCTGTCACCTCTGATTTAACAGACTGCATATGATGAGGTGTATTTAGGATGTTGTGATTTAATGTATCACTCTGCTTATTTTGTCTGATGAGACGGGCAAGTTTCTGCTGATCAGGCATTTGTAGTCTGTAAGAAGGTTTTTCTTCTTGAAAGCAAAATAGTGTATCCTCTGGCTTATCTACACTTTGTATGTGAGCTTGGTGAAGTAAATTTATATGTGAGAAGGTTTGTAAAACACTGCAGAGACTGCCAATGTTCCTGTCGGATTGTATATTTAAAGGTTCAGCATTTACAACTGGTTCCTCATTGTCAGAGCAGGCTAAGCTGCTGTACTTACTGGTATGACTTAGTACATATTCTCTGGTGCGTTTATCAGGGTCTTCTGACATAATTTGGCTACTTAGATCCTCTCTGTTATCTCGGTTTACGGCTGCTTCAAAGGCCTCAGCTTGTGCCACAGCAGCAGCTGCTTCTTTCTCTTGACACAGTGCATCTAAACTTGCTTCCAGATGCGCTTTTTCTAACTTTAATGCAATCTCCATTTTTGCATAAGCAGCTCGTGCTTTTGCAGCATCAACGTCTGCACGTGCTTTGCGGACATGCTGGAATGCAATGATTTTATTTGTTTGAATAATGCCTAGATCAGGGGTTCCCAACCACGGTCCTCAAGGCACACCAACAGTCCAGGTTTTAGGGATAGCCATACTTGAGCACAAGTGACTTAATTAGTACCTCAGTTATATTGATTTAACCATCTGTGCACATCCATGGATATCACTAAAACCAGGACTGTTAGTGTGCCTTGAGGACCGAGGTTGGGAATCACTGGCCTAGATGAACTAGAGTATTGGGACTGAACTTCCCACAAGCGGTCTAATCTAGTTTTCAGCATCTGTGATTGCATTACATATAAGACTGTCACATCCATGATCAATGACTCTCTGAATGTCACGTTCCTTCAAGATTTCTTTGACATTTGTTTTGGTTAAAAAGTTGGACTATTTCTCTGACTGCAATCTATAGGTCACATAACTGGACCTGAGTTGATCCAGAGTATTTTGAATTTGTTCCTGAACACTCCTTGCATTTGTTACTTTAAGCAAATCAGTTTCAGTTCTATCCCAAGCTTTTTCTAGTCTTTCTTGGTATTCTCTCTCACTGATGTAATTATCCCTGGCCTTTTGAGATAGCTTTACTGTACGTATAGGTTTATTGCCATCTTGAGCCTGCTGGGGCTGTGAATGGATTTCATCATCTGCATTTGCAGCAGCTTCAACATTAGAGTTATAGTCTGCCATGACGTAGTGTTTGCAGGTGTATGACTGATTATTATCTGGATATGATCTGTGCTGCACACACTTACTTGATTTCTGTGTGGTGAAACTAACTGCAACAACACGCCTTAGATCCGAGATTGCATGCGTGTGACGATGAGTCCGGAGTGAACTTGTGGGAAGTTCCGGCTGTATGGACGAAGTCACCAGATCGTGGATCTGTAATGGGTGAGAAAGGTTATCTTCCTACTATTCTGACCCTCATTACACGTAAGCAGTGTGTAACTATTCAGATAGTTAAACTAAGTTCATCTCTTAATCTACAGACAATGAGTTTTCTGGAACTTTGTACATTTATTAACATAGACCGGAATGATTGTCAATATAATACAACTGTGGTTCTGCAGAGTAGGTCACTGTACTTGTGATAACAAAATAAGAGAATAAACTGCAAATGGGAGCGGTAAGAAGATATAAGCCTTGTGGGGTTCAGAAGACTTACACAGCCTGTCTGCATGTAAAACACAGAATACTGCAGTGCTAAAATGGAGGATTCAACCCTTTGACCTGCCACATGGTAAAAGGTAGCCAGACATAGGCAAACTAATGCAGATCTACACAGAGTAGAGTAGACTTAACTAGCAGATTATAAAACATAAGCTTGTCACATAAAATCACTGGCAAGGCTACAGTATATGAAACAATATTAGAAATGCTGTGGTTACAGTACACAACTGCACCAGCAGTATATAAGGGTAATAGTCATTTCCCATCTGCAGAGCCAGTACCTGCCATTCTGAGCATGAGTGAGTTGGCTTGCCAGCTCAAATATGCACATTGGCACAGAAGACCCAGGTGAGAATGCTATTATTGGGGATTCTGTTATAATTGCATATGCTTTACCCTAATATACAATATTTAATTACAGCATTTACAAGGGTCTTTCTGTGGAGTGATGTGTGGCTCCAGCATGCCTGCTATAGCAGGATGCAACTCATTTGGATTCTTGCTGCCTTCATATAAACGCAGCAGCCAGTAGCAATATTATACAACAAACAGTACATAAATAAAATGCATTTTTACACCTCAATTTTTTTGCAACTCCACCTTGCAGCATTTTAGAATTGTAATATGGACATAAAATATATGTGCATGTAGTTAATACAATATGCCAATGCCCTGTCTCTATGGAGTTTGTGTTTACTCCCTTGATTGTATGTGTTTCCCATCCAAAAATATACTGTTGGATTAATTGACTGCATACTAAAATTTTAATCGTGTGTGAGTGTTAGGGTTTTTAGACTAAAAACTCTGCACAGCACTGTGTAATTGGAGGTTTTATATAAATATATAATAACAATCACTGTGCTTGGCCTGCATTTGCATGCTCCATTCTAACTGTCCAGTCGAAAGAAGTGGTAAGTTCCAGATAAGTGAGAGTCTATATGTGCATGTGGACATATGTAGTATAAATATACCCAATTTACACTATGCAAACACTGCATTAGGCCCTTTGGGCCTGATTCAGAGTTGCACACTCTGTTAATGGCTCACGCAAGCAGACAATGTTTTCATTCTGTAGATGCATCTGAGTCTTACTGTATGCGTCCCGATAGTCACCGCCCAAAGCCGAGAGCAAACTTGAATGCAGAGAGAGTCAATTTCATTGGGCATTTCTGGGTGGTAACTGGGGTGGTGGCTAGCCAGATGCGGTGTCATGGTCTGCCGCGGTCAGAGACTGCATCTTTTGCCGCAGTTGCACTGTTTTCGGCAGCCATGTACAGCCTCCATGGGGTTGGTGCAATGTTTGTTCGGGTAACCGATGTGCAGCCGATGTTAAATGTTAATGTGCACAGTGACAGATAAGCGCAGCAGCCGGTGGGCATCTGCAAAAATCCCATCGGCTGCAGCAGTAGCTTAAAGATGCTGTCAAACTGCAGCAAAAGACACAGGTGCAGCTGTAATAGCGTGCATCTCTGAATCAGGCCCTTTGTGTCTTGACCTTTCTTATTTTAATGAAGGCAATAAAAAAAAACTGTCTTTGCATGGGACAGTATTGTGTGTTTTCTCCTGCTATATATAACAATTCATCTATTCACACTAACTTTCATTCCATAGCCCTGTTTGCCATTTGATCTAAATTTTACTGCAGCAAGTTACTAACCAGCTCTGTTATTCATTTTGTTTTTTAATAGTTACCTATTAGCGCTAGCATATTCTGTTGCACATTACAACTCGGAACAACAAACTAGAGATGAGTGGGTTGGTTCTCTGAGAACCGAGCCCACCCAAACATACCTAATCCGAGGAATCTGTACCCACCGCTTGGATCTTCCAGCTGATTCAGTACTTCAAAATGAAGAAAAATGTCATCAGTCGGAGACGGATCTCTTACAAGCTTTGGATTCTATATAAGACCTTGCATCGGTGATTTGGGTGCCATTTTTGGCTGTCCTTCATCCACCCATTCCAGTAGCTACTCCTGTGCTGTGTCCATCCACTCCAGTGGCTGCTCCTGTGCTGTGTCCATCCACTCCAGTGGCTGCTCCTGTGCTGTGCTGTGTTTATCCACTCCATTGACTGCTCCTGTGCTGTGTTCCATCCAATCACTCCAGCGACTGCTGCTGTGCTCCATCCATCCGCTCCAGTGCTGCTGACTTCAGCTGTCCAGTGTCCATCCGCTCCAGTGCTGCTGATGTACAGCTGTCCAGTGTCCATCCACCCCAGTGTTGCTGACGTACATATCTGTCCAGGGTCCATCCACTCCAGTGCTGATGTCGTATATATCTGTCCAGTATCCATCCATTCCAGTGCTGTTGACATATATATCTGTCTACTTGCCATCCACTCCAGTGCTGCTGACGTATATACAGTATATATACAGTATCTGTGCTATGTCCATCCACTCCAGTGGCTGTTCCTGTGCTGTGCTTTGTTCAGCTACTCCAGTGGCTTCTCCTGAGCTGTGTTCCATCCAATCATCCAATCACTCCAGTGGCTGCTGCTGTGCTCCATCCATCAGCTCCAGTGCTGCTGACATACAGCTGCCCAGTGTCCATCTGCTCCTTTGTTGCTGATGTACAGCTGTCCAGTGTCTATTCCAGGGGTTCCCAACCACAGTCCTCAAGGCACACTAACAGTCCAGGTTTTAAGGATAGCCAAACTTGAGCACAGGTGACTTAATTAGTTTTTCAGTTATTTTGATTTAACATCTGTGCTCAAGCATGGATTTCACTAAAACCAGGACCGTTAGTGTGCCTTGAGGACCGAGGTTGTGAAACACTGATCTATGCTGCTGACGTACAGCTGTCCATCCGCTCCAGTGCTGCTGACGTACAGCTGTCCAGTGTCTATCCGCTCCAGTGCTGCTGACATATATATCTGTGTAGGGTCCATTCACTCCAGTGCTGCTGACGTATATATATCTGTCCAGTATCCATCCATTCCAGTGCTGCTGACATATATATCTGTCTAGTTTCCATCCACTCCAGTGCTGCTGATGTTTATACAGTATCTGCCCAGTGTCCATTCCCTCCATATATTGTTTTATTGTTTGTACTACTTCTGTATGTTCATTGATATGGATAATAAACAGTTGAGAGAAGAGCAGGAGCAGCACCAAAATACTAGCACTGCAGCTGCTGCCTCCAGTCATGATGACACTAGTCCTTCAATGTCATATACTAAAGCCAAAGCCCAAGGGCATAGAGGGTTTAAGTCAGTGCATCTAAATAAAAAACAATATTTTACAGTGGTAAAGAAAAAAACATCTCTACATCTCTAATAAAAGGAAAGTTTAGTGCAGAAAAACATCAAATTGCCATCATGCCATTCACCACATACAGTGGCAAGGAAAGGCTCAGGCCTTGGCCTTTACTTATGAGTGGTGGTTCTGCAACTGTCAGTGAGGCATTTCCTTCTGCCTCTCATGACGATGCAAGACCTTTTCACTCAAAGTCTAGCAGAGGTGCAAAAAAAATGAAAACCACAGTAGAAAAGACAGTAGAACAAACTATGTGTTCAGAAACAGAAATGTCACAAATCCCAGAGGAGAGTCTAAGTGTGTCGGCGAGTGCTATGTGTGAGACTGACCTTTCTGTACACATAGAGAAGCCGCCTTCCTCCATTTCTGCACCCTCTGCCATTGTGGGGATAAGCAACACAAGTCAAGAAGTTGCTGACCTAGACATTGAGGAGGATGCTATGGTAGAAGTGCAACAGGATGAGGGGTATATTTGTGTAGCTGACGCAGATGCTAATGAGAATATTGATGATGAGGATGTTCTTTGTTTAAGTGAGGCACCAGTGGAAGCAGTTCTTGCCCATTATAAGAATAAAGCCATTGTCATGCCTGAGCATAAAATTAAAAAATTCACTTCTTATTTGTGGAGTTATTTTTACCCAAATCCAGACAAGAATTGTCTTGTCATCTGTAGCTTTTGTAAAGCCACAGTAAGTAGAGGTAGAAACTTTAACCATTTAGGAACCTCCTCCCTGTTAAGTCATTTGCAGCATGTGCAGGAAAAGTTTTTGTCAAAATCTGAAACTTTTGCTAAAAAAGTAACATAAGCAGTCCAGCGTCAGCTAACTCCCTTCTCTCTGCTAGATCCAAGCACCTGCAATCTCCACCACCAACACCTTCATCGTCAATATCCTCAATCATGATCGTAAGTAGTCCTGCATCCAATTTGAAAAGGCTAACTGAGTCCCCCCTGTCACGACTAGGGTTTCCCGGCATAGGGGACGACGGGTATTACCTGTGAGAGCGCTGTGGTGTGGTCCTTCCGGCAGAGAGACTGGTGTCTGGCGGTGGGCATTGGCTGTGCGAAGTGTTCCACGGGCACTATGTCATTCTGGCTGGGGTAGGCCTGGTGGTGTTTCCGTTCCACTCTGGTATGGGCGCCGTCATCTTGCCTCTGGTCATGTGACTTAGCTGTCCCAGTCCTGGCATGTCACATGCTCTCTCTGACCTATCACGCTTTGCACTGGGTACTTAAGGGAGTTCAGAGCTTCCCATAGTTGCCAGTGCAACGTGTCTCACAGTGTAGCTGTGAGAGAGTCTGTGTGCCTTGAATTATCTGTCTGTTTGAGTGCTTCCTGTGGCCTGCACCACTCTGCCTGCTTCCAGTCTTCTACCAGAACCATCCTGCATCTTCTATTTACCCTTTCCCTGCCAGAGGACCTGTGTCTACAGTTAACCCTGAACCTGCCCTGTCTCCATTTACCTAGCTCTCTGATTCCACTCTGAGCTGTTCACAGCTCATGGATCAGCAGCCAATCAGGAGCGGGTGCTGCAGCCGTTCCTGATTGGCTGCCTTTACGCAAGCTGTGATTGGTGCGCGGCTGGTGCCTTGTATGGAATGCTGCCAGCGCCGTTTCTTTCCCTGGCTGCCGGCGCAATCCACACAGCTGCCATCTGGGCCACCTCTCACTACAGACCCGAGACTACAGACACAGCAGTCCCCCTCTGATAGCGGCCCTGATAAAAGGTCCCTTAATGTAATCACTTGTTATCTAATAAGATGCCTGGTGTATATAATGTGCTTGATAATTATATTGTTAACTTAATTAATGTCTGTAGCACAAATCTGTTTTTTAAACATCTAAAAGTTTCAATAAACATAGAAAACAAAGTAACGATTGTGTGTGTGTTTTATTTATTAATCCATATAGTAACAGAGATACCCAACCAGGGATATACCGCCACTGAAGTATATACCTTTTTCCACAGCAGATTTGTGTTTTATATATCACAAGGGTGGATTTATCTTATAAAATACTAGAGATAAGCGGGTCCGGTTCTCCGAGGTTCTCTGGTCTTCCCGTCTTTCTCAGTTCCGAAAACGAGGCAAAGCATCATCCTCCCGCTGTTGGATCTCACAGGTTTTTGGATTCTATAAAGGTCCTGGTGATCAGCGCCATTTTCACTACGCCTGTGGAGAGTTTACAGAACAGACGTGCTCTGTTCTCTGTTGTTCAAGGGTGCAGTGTTGTAGTTGATCAAGGGTGCGGTGTTGTTGGGTTGGTGCTGCAGTAAATAAAGTGGAGGGTGCTGCTGTGTCACTATTGTCCTGTCAATCAAGGGGCTCTGTTCTTCTCTGTTGTTCAGGGGTGCAGTGTTGTAGTTGTTCAAGGGTGCAGTGTTGTGTTGTTCATCAAGCGGCTGCTGTCTCATCCAGGGGTGCTCTTCCCAAGTGTAAAAAATATTATTGTTCGTTGACACTGGTGGCCAGACCGCAGTTTATCATCCATGTATTTGTGACTCTGCAGGTGGTCCTTTGTTGTCCATAAAGGGGTGCAGTGTTGTTCATCAAAGAGCTGCTGCCTCATCCAAGGGTGCTCTTCCCCAGTGTAAAAAAAATAAAAGTTAAATAAAATTAGCATTCCACAAAAAATAAAAAATAATTTATTTTTTTTCAGTATTTTGTTTGTGTGTGCTAGCTACGCTATTATTGTTCGGTGACACTGCTGGCTAGACCGCAGTTTATCATCTATGTATTGTGACACTATAAGTTATAGTGCAGTGTGTTATTCTTATTCATAAAAAATATTGTCACACTGTAAGTGGTAGCGAAGTGTGTTATTCTTTTCTTCTTATTCATACAAAAATGTTGACACTAAGTGGTAGTGCGGTATGTTATTCTTATTAATAAAAAATATTGTGACACTTAAAGTGGCAGCACAGTGTTATTCTTTTCTTTTTAATAAAAAAATATTGTGACACTGTAAGTGGTAGCGCAGTGTTTTATTCTTATTCATAAAAAGTATTGTGATACTGTAAGTGGTAGTGCAATGTTTTACTCATAAAAAAATCTTGTGACACTGTAAGTGGCATCACGGTGTATTATTCTTTTAATCATAAAAAATCTTATGACACTGTAAGTGGCAGCGCAGTGTGTTATTGTTTTCTTATTCATAAAAAATATTGTGACACTGTAGGTCATTGATACCACAGTGTAATATTTAAAATTGGTACAAATTAGCTTGGGTGCTGTACCCCACTTCAAACGTGTTTGTTGATATGGAGAACGATTAGTTAAGAGCAGAGCAGGAACCACATCCTAGTGGTGGAGCTGCTGTCAGTGCCACCAATCATGACGATACTAGTCCGTCTGCATCATCCACTAAAGCCGATGCCCTAGGGCATACAGGACTTAAGTCAGGGCATTAAATATCAAAGAATCAATCTTTTACAGTGGTAAAGAAAAAAACATCAAAGGGAAAGTTAGCTGCAGAAAGACATAGAATTGCCAATATGCCTTTCACCACACAAAGTGGCAAGGAAAGGCTAAGACCTTGGCCTTTATTTATGACTGGTGGTTCTGCCTCTTATGATGATGTAATCCCTTCTCCCTGCAGACATTTAAAAAAAAAAATCGTTAAGGCACAGGAACCAACTGTGCGCTCAGAAATATCACAGATCTCTGAGGAGAGTAAAGTTGATTGGCTGGAATGAAAATCTGGTAAGGTATGAAAGCAAATAACAATCTGCACTTTGCTCCCAAATACCGGAAAATGGACAAAAAACTGTTGTTTGAACAAATTGTTTAGATCAAACATTTAACAAACTTGTCTGAATGGCCATTTTCAGCTGTTTTCTGGCATTTAGGAGCAAATTGCTGAACATCATTTACTCCCATACGTTACCAGATTTTCATGCCAACCAGCCAACTAGTTGGCTAGTTGGACAGATAATCTTTAGATGTGTGCCCAGCTTAAGTGTGTTGGCGGGTGCCATATGTGAGCCTGACCTTTCCAATACTACTTGAAGAGGAGCCTTCTTCCACCACTTGTTCATCCTTTGCAAATGTGGGGATAAGCAGCACAAGTAAACATGCTGACATAGGTTCAAGAAAACAAAAATTATCCAAAAAGTGTGCAATACAAATCACAAGCTGCCCGTGTAGCACAGAATAAGCCTTCAACAAACTTAATAATAGTCCTTAAACACACAAATTGTGTCACACAGTGGTGCTAAGGATTAAAAGTACTTTCAATTCTTTAACACAATGATGTCCTGTAGTCAATTCCTAATGGACTTCTGTTTCTCAGATGATATGAGGAGTATGGCTGAGATTTCTTCCATATACTTGATATCTCAAAAAGAGGAGGATAAAGAGACTAATAGTGCAATATTGTCAAAAATTTATCACACATTTATTAATACATAACACACTCACATTTAAATATAAAAAACCAGCATATTTCACCAAGTGGTGAATTCTTTAATCCTCCACAGGATAAAGGTGTTGCCAGGATCCCCCTTAGGTGTCAATCATTTTGGGTCTTCCACAACATGTCCCGGAAACCTGTAGCAGAGTTCCAAAAACGGGGTTTGCCAGCTTTCCACCACCACCTGCGGAGTCCTTGTATCCTTAAAATAGCTTAACGCGTTTCAAACCGTTAGGTTCTTCCTCAGAAGCTGTGTGGATACTGTCACAAATGAACCCCCCTATATACCCCTTCTAATCACCTAAATTAGCAATTGAATGCATCAAACGAAGCTTCCGGCCATCGCCCGACCAGAAGTTCGTTGCAGCGGAAATCCGTCACCAGAAATTGCGTTATGCATTCCACAAGCATCGTGGGGGAATGCAAACTGGAAATCTCTTACTGAATGTGCAATTGATCATTTGAAGAGCCGGATGTTCATACATTTCATTCCTGCTCAGCGCATCCTTCCAAAAGGCATCCAATAGTTATCCGCAAACAAAAGTCCATAACCAATAGCTCTATCGTGCGTTCCATATAATGGAACGCAAACCGGAAGTCCATTTTCACAATAAATAAAACCAGATGGTGATGTCTTTAAGAATCTAACAAAACGGAGATGGGTATCAGGTTAATAAATATTCTTTTTCCTTCATAAAAGCCCATTCAGTAGCTCATAAATCACAGATCATAAAAAGCAAACATAATAAAAAACATATATTTAAAAGACATTTAAATACATTAAATATTAAAAATATAATAAGAGAGAAATCCATAAATAGAGGTAATGAATAAATAACATGGGGAAATATTCCTTTAAAATACATATTAAGTTATAAGAACCATTTGATCTCGAAGTCACTATTTAGCCCTTGGGGGACTAGAGTTTTTAACTTCCAATATTTACGGAAAACATTTTCTATTTCTTTATAGTGATAATTAAAACCACTAATACAAGACCATTGCAATTTATCTCTCTGATTCTCATTTTTTAATGTATCCTTCTCTTTCCCTTGTAGCAAATCAGAACGGTCTATCATATCAACCTTACATTTGGCATTCTGGATACCATCATTATTATAACCCTTATTAAGAAAACGTTTACTCATTAGTGCCACTTGTTCATTATAAACCTCAGGCTTGCTACAATTTTGCTTTAGCCTTAAAAATTGGTCATAAGGAATTCCATCAAGCCAGTTTTGGTGATGCTGGCTTGATTTTTCTATATACGCATTTGAGTCAGTGGCCTTCCTAAAAACTCTAGTGCATATGTTGTCATTTCTAATATAGATTCATAGATCTAAAAAGGATACTTCTATTTGACTTATATTAAAAGACAATTTTATATTAAAATTATTATTACCCAAGGATTCACAGAAATTGTTTAACTCATCTTCAGTGCCTGATCAAATAAATAACATGTCATCTATGAAACGTTGCCACGACACCAGGTTTGCCCCAAGCATACCATCCGGCCAAATGATGGACTCTTCCCAATATGCCATAAATAAATTTGCATAACTTGGGGCAATCCTGGTGCCCATCGCAGTTCCCACTTGTTGTATTTAATAAAAACCATTAAAAAAGAAATAATTATTAGTTAGGATAAATCTTATGCCTTCTAAAATAAATAATTTAAGTTCACTTGAATAGTCCGATTTATTTAAAAAATATGCTACTGCCTGAAGACCTTTATCTATCTCAATAATAGTATATAATGTTGAAACATCTGCACTTATGAGGAAATATCCATTTTTCCATTTCACATTATTCAGTTTCCCAAGGACATCATTTGTGTGTTTCAAGTAAGCCCTTGTTAATTTCATGAGTGGTTGCAGATAGCAATCAATAACTGCTGAGAGGTTGGATGTTATACTATTTGTTCCCGAAATAATCGGTCTCCCTGGCGGAGTTATGCAAATTTATTTATGGCATATTGGGAAGAGTCCATCATTTGGCTGGATGGTATACTTGGGGCAAACCTGGTGTCGTGGCAATGTTTCATAGATGACGTGTTATTTATTTGGTCATGCACTGAAGATGAGTTAAACAATTTCTGTGAATCCTTGGGTAATAATAATTTTAATATAAAATTGTCTTTTAATATAAGTCAAATAGAAGTATCCTTTTTAGATCTATGGATCTATATTAAAAATGACAACATATGCACTAGAGTTTTTAGGAAGGCCACCGACTCAAATACGTATATAGAAAAATCAAGCCAGCATCACCAAAACTGGCTTGATGGAATTCCTTATGGCCAATTTTTAAGGCTAAAGCGAAATTGTAGCGAGCCTGAGGTTTAGAATGAACAAGTGGCACTAATGAGTAAACATTTTCTTAATAAGGGTTATAATAATGATTGTATCCAGAATGCCAAATGTAAGGTTGATATGATAGACCATTCTGATTTGCTACAAGGGAAAGAGAAGGATACATTAAAAAATGAGAATCAGAGAGATAAATTGCAATGGTCTTTTATTAGTGGTTTTAATTATCACTATAAGGAAATAGAAAATGTTTTCCGTAAATATTGGAAGATTGGCGATAAAATTATACCAAAACCATCTTTTATCTATAGACGTGCTCCGTCAATTAAAGATAAAATTGTGAGAAGTGCCTTGGATGATCAGAAAAGAAGCAGTATAAGGAGTCAGCGTTTCCACCAATGTGGCCTGTGTAAAATCTGTCAGACTGTTAAAGGCCAAAGTAAATTAAAGGAATTTAAGGTTAAATGTCCAACTTACAAGATAAAAGACTTCATAACATGTAATTCTAAAAACATTGTGTATGCATTGGAATGCAATTGTGGACTTTTATATATAGGGAAAACGAGTAGGTCCCTCAAGATAAGATTAGCTGAACATCTATATAATATTAAAAAAGGCCTTGAAACGCATACAGTTTCTGCACATTTTAAGCAACTACACAATTCTAACCCTTGCAATATTAAAGCCTTTTGGGGGATAGAACAAACTAATCCAACATGGAAGGAAAAAAATACTGATATTAAACTTGCTAAATCAGAGATGCGTTGAATTTATAAGTTAAAAACTCTAGTCCCCCAAGGGCTAAATAGTGACTTCGAGATCAAATGGTTCTTATAACTTAATATGTATTTTAAAGGAATATTTCCCCATGTTATTTATTCATTACCTCTATTTATGGATTTCTCTCTTATTATATTTTTAATATTTAATATATTTAAATGTCTTTTTAATATATGTTTTTTATTATGTTTGCTTTTTATGATCTGTGATTTATGAGCTACTGAATGGGCTTTTATGAAGGAAAAATAATATTTATTAACCTGATACCCATCTCCGTTTTGTTAGATTCTTAAAAACATCACCATCTGGTTTTATTTATTGTGAAAATGGACTTCCGGTTTGCGTTCCATTATATGGAACGCACGATAGAGCTATTGGTTATGGACTTTTGTTTGCGGATAACTATTGGATGCCTTTTGGAAGGATGCGCTGAGCAGGAATGAAATGTATGAACATCCGGCTCTTCAAATGATCAATTGCACATTCAGTAAGAGATTTCCAGTTTGCATTCCACCACGATGCTTGTAGAACACATAACGCAATTTCTGGTGACGGATTTCCGCTGGAACGAACTTCCGGTCGGGTGATGACCGGAAGGTTCGTTTGATGCATTCAATTGCTAATTTAGGTGATTAGAAGGGGTATATAGGGGGGTTCGTTTGTGACAGTATCCACACAGTTTCTGAGGAAGATGCTAACGGTTTGAAACGCGTTAAGCTATTTTAAGGATACAAGGACTCCGCAGGTGGTGGTGGAAAGCTGGCAAACCCCGTTTTTGGAACTCTGCTACAGGTTTCCGGGACATGTTGTGGAAGACCCAAAATGATTGACACCTAAGGGGGACCCTGGCAACACCTTTATCCTGTGGAGGATTAAAGAATTCACCACTTGGAGATATATGCTTGTTTTTTTATATTTAAATGTGAGTGTGTTATGTATTAATAAATGTGTGATAAATTTTTGACAATATTGCACTATTAGTCTCTTTATCCTCCTCTTTTTGAGATATCAAGTATATGGAAGAAATCTCAGCCATACTCCTCATATCATCTGAGAAACAGAAGTCCACTAGGAATTGACTACAGGACATCATTGTGTTAAAGAATTTGGAAAGTACTTTTAATCCTTAGTGCCCCTGTGTGACACAATTTGTGTGTTTAAGAACATGCTGACATAGAAATCGAGGATGCTTCTGTGGAAGTGCACCAGGAGGATATTTGTGTAGCTGATGCTAATAAGGATGTTGATGATGAGGATGCTGATGATGAGGATGTTGTTATTGAGGATGTTGTTTGTGCAAATCAGGCCCCACTGGAAACAGTTGTTGCCCATGATAAGGAAAAGCCCATTGTCATGCCTGGGCATAAAACAAAAAAATCCACTTCTTATGTGTGGAATAATTTCTACCCAAATCCAGACAACAATTGTCAAGCCATCTGTACCTGTTGTCATGCCAGTGTAAATAGAGGTAGGGACCCTAACCATCTAGGAACCTCCTCCCTGTTACATCATCTACTGTACAGCACATCCAAAGTGTTTGCAAAATTCAGAAACTTTGGCGAAAAAAGTAACAACAAGCAGTCCAGCGTCAGCTAGCTCCCTTCTGTATGCTAGATCCAAGCACCTGCAATCTCCACCACCAACACCTTCATCAACAATATCCTCAATCATGATTGGAAGTAGTCCTGCATCCAATTTGATAAGGCTAACTCAGTCCTCCCTTATCCTGGATTCCTCAGAGGAATCCATGAGCGCTACGCCTGCTGCTGCTGGGAGTGGATCTTCATCCCAGAGTGGGACCAGGAAGATTACTAGTAGTAGTTTTAAAAAACAATTGACTGTTATACAATCCTTTGCAAGGGGGAGCAAGTATGACAGCAGTCACCCAGTTGCACAGTGGATCACTGGCGCCATAACATCTATGCTGGTATTAGATGTGCATTCGATATCCGCCATTAGTGCAGTAGGTTTTAGACAGTTAATTGAGGTCCTGTGTCCCCACTACCAAATCCCATCTAGGTTCCACTTTAATAGAAAAGCAATTCCCAGCCTGTACAGGGACGTTAAAAAAAACTTAAATAGTGTCCTCTAAAATGCTGTTATACCCACTGTCCACTTGACCACAGATATGTGGACAAGTGGAACAGGACAAATGCAAGATTACATGACTGTAACAGCCCACTGGGTGGGTGTATTGTCTTCAGCGGCACCAACAGCAGCAGCATCTAAGAAACAGCAGCTCATTCAGAAGCAGTCTACTCTGTGTATCCTCTGTGTATCACCGGTTTCACTAAGAGGCATACCGCTGACAACCTCTTAGAAAAAGTCAGGGAAGTCATTGCAAAATTGCTTACCTTGCTTGGACTCTCCACAGGATTTGTGATTTCTGACAATGCCACCAATATTGTGAGAGTATTACAGCAGGGTGAATTCCAACACCTCCCATGTTTTGCTCACACAATCAACTTGGAAGCGCAATTTTTTTCTAAAAAATGACAGGGCCGTGCAGGAGATGCTCTTTGTGGCCCACAAAATTTCTGGACATTTTCGCCATTCAGTAGGTACATGTAGAAGTTTGCAGCATCTGCAAGAAATTTTGAATTTGCCCTGTCGTCAGCTGAAACAAGAGATAGCTACAAGGTAGAACTCCACCCTTTATATGCTTCAGCGGATGGAGGAACAGCAAAAGCCATCCAAAGCTACACAACGAAATATGACATAGGAAGAGGAGGGGGAGTGCACCATATTCAAGCTCAGAGGAAAATACTTTCCATGTTGTGAAAAGTGCTGAAAAACTTCGAAAAAGTCATCTGTGAAGTGAGGGGGTCATTCAGACCCGCTCGCGAGCGCAGGACGCTCGCAAGTGGGTTGATGTTACCCCAATGCGCATGCGCACGGCGGAGGGAGCTCCATCGTGCGCATGCGCGAGACCCGGACAGCGACAGCCAAGCTGTCGCTCCGGGTCTCGCACCAAAGGGGGCGTGCTGTCGATGGTGACTGACAGCACACCCCCTTTGGTGGGCGTGCCGGGGCGTGGCTGCCAGATGGAGGTGTTCCCATGTGAATGCCTACCGTCTGGGTCCGGCCCCACTGACATCACTAGTGATGTCAGTGGGAGTGATTTTGGCTCTGATAGAGCCAAAATCACTCCAGGGCTTGCAGTCACCGAGACCCTACCGCAGGGTCTCGTCGCAAGCCCGATGGTCGCGATGGTCTTGACCATCGCGACCATCTATTTGGCCGCTCGCATATGCTGTGGGTGGTCACCCACAGCTATGCGAGCGGCCAGGTGCCCGCTCCATTTTTAGGTAGGAGGGCACTGACAGGGGCGTAGAGAGCCACGCGGGGCCCCAGTAAAAAGGGGGCGTGGCCTAATTGCAGAAGGTGTGGCCACGCCCCCTTGAAAAAAATTGTGTCTTGCAGCGCTGCGAAGGGGCGCTGCGCACCGGGAGGGGGCGCTGTGAGCCCCTCAGCCCGGCGCAAAGCCAGTGGGGGACGCGATCAGTGTGATCGCTCCCCCCTTCAGGCATAGGAGATTGCTATGGCTGCTGCTTAGCAGCCGCAAGCAATCTCCCACTGCAGCGCTGGGCTGCTGCAGAGGGAGGGAGTGAGGAAGTGAGGGGGGGCGGCGCCAGACTCGGGCCCCCGCCGGGCCCCTCTGGAAGCAGGGGCCCGGGTAAACTGTTCCCCCCCACCTCTCGGCGCCCCTGGGCACTGATTCAGAGCGTCCGGCTCTGAATCAGGCCCTGAGTTCAGACACTGCCAGCTTGAGTCAGGTAATTCCCCTAATTAGACTGTTGGAAAATCAGCTTGTATGTATGTAATAAAACTGTACTGTTTTGAGTTTTTTTACACATTTCTTTACAGGTGAACTACAGGTACCAGCAGGCCTTTAATGCCCCGCATGCTGGTACTTGTGGTGCTCCAAGTACCAGCATGCAGAGAAGGCTTGCTGGGACCTGTAGTTCCACTGTAAAGACAATGTTGTTAAATAAATGTATATATATATATATATATATATATATATTTGCACATATATATATATATATATATATATATATATATATATATACACATAGGACCTGATTCAGACCGACCGCTCGCTGCCGGCCGATTGTTGCTCAGTGCGCATGCGTATAATTCGCAGTGCGCATGCGCAAGCCAGTCTCAGCAATGGGGAATCGTGCGCTCATAGCACACAGATTGCCCGCTACTTTGAGTGACAGTGCCGTTTGTGGGTGGTAACAGGGGAAGGTGCTTGTAAACTGGGGAGTAGTGTTGCGGACGCTGGTGTGTCAGCCCGACAAAATGCAGTTTAAAGGGCGTGCATAATTAGCTAAGTAGCGTCATTGTACACATCACCTGTATGTATTTCAGCCAGCACTGATCGCAGTGCTTGCGGCGGGGTAAGGCTACCTCAAGGTCTGCGAGCAGCTCCGATGGCTCTCGATGTTACCGATTAATCAAACAATTCCAGGAGATGACGTGTGTTGTGAGGGGAAAGGGGGCCTCTTTATACACTAGCGAGTGCTCAGTGACGTTGCTCGCTTAGGACATAGAGGGAGTCCTTACACCACGCAGTGCGAGCGTTGAATTTGAATATCCGGCCCCTTTTTGCCAGCAAGCGACCGCATCTTGCGAGCAGGTCTGAATGAGCTCCACAGTTTGGCAGTTGATATTTGTAATACAGTATAATATAAGTCCAGGAAAGTAAATAATGATCATGATACAGACAAATAATATACTTTTTATGGCCCATGTATGTATTTTCTTGCATGAGCGTCCTTGCAAATTAACCTGGGGGTGCAATTATAAAAAATTAATCAGACTAAGTTTATGTTCCAAGGTTTTGTCTCTAGAGCATAATAGTCAAAAGAAAAGGATAATGATTTAATGGTATGTGAGATTTTCCTAAAGTTGTGAGGTATGTGAGCACGGCAAATTAAACTCATTACAGTGAAGGTATTTCAAAATATGTGATGATAACTATATTTCTTCACTGAGGTGCGTGTCAGCACATGAGCTGTCTGAGGCTGGTAGAATTTGTAGGAAAATTTACTCTCACAGTTACCGTATTTGTTCCAAAACTATATTTGTCTGATCATATCTTAGTGTGAAATGTCACGGCAATATTTTCTTCTACATGTGTAGTAAGCAGCATGAGACTCAAAGCTCCATGATTTATAGGGGAGTTCTGGTTATGTCTGTGAAGTGCCGGATGATATCTTTCTTATAACAATAACTTTTCATATTATTCTCTGTGTTCCATTCTTCTACCTTCCAGTTGTTTTACCCTTTAATGAATTCAACTTATAAAATACACGGAATTAAGTGGCATTATGTTGAGGCGAATGCTCTGTGCTGTGCCCATGGCTCTCAGCCAATCAGCGCTTCCCCATTGACTTCAATGTGAATGACAGAGAGTTCGGATTAGGTACTGTAGTACTGTACCATGTACAATGCATGTCCGGGTGGGCTCAGGTTTGCATTTTTTTTTCTGAAGACCTATGGGCTTCTACATGGACCCAAGAGAATCTGATCCAAGGCATACTTGCCTTCTAACCCGGAAGGTGTAGGTAGCCCCCACACCCCTGAAAATGTGGCCATATCTCTCGCATCCAGTCCACTTTCTAGTGAAATTGGCAGAATAGGGAGATATTTGCTGGAAATCGCAGATCCATAGGAAAGAGAGCGAAACTAAAATGCTGCAAATCGTGTTATTTTACATTAATGATATGAAACTCTGGGCCTGATACAGACCCGGTCGCAAGCGCTGAGAGCTCGCAACCGGGTCGATGGTGGCCCAGAGCGCATGTGCATGACGGAGCCGGCTCCGTCGTGCGCATGCGCGAGACCCGGATAGTGACGGGCAATCAGTCGCTTCGGGTCGTACCAGAGGGGGCGTGCTGTTGATGTTGAGTGACAGCACACCCCCTTTGGTGGGCGGGCTGGGGGAGTGGCTGCCAAACTGAGGCGTTCCCATGTGAACGCCTCCGTTTGGGGACGGCCCCACTGACATCACGAGTGATGTCAGTGGGAGAGATTTCAGCTCTGTTAGAGCCAAAATCTCTCTGGGGCTTGCGGCAATGAGACCCTACCACAAGGGTCTCGTCGCAAGCCCGATGGTGGCGATGGTCTTGACCATCTTCCTGGCCGCTCGCCATAGCTGTGGGTGGTCACCCACAGCTATGCAAGCGGCCAGGAGGCCGTTCTAAAAAAAAAATAGCCCGGCCCTGATTCAGAGCGAGCGCTCTGTCAGAGTGGTCAGCTGTGTCTCCTCTCCGGGGTTCTCCTGGAGATGAGAAACCAAAAGTAGGCAAGTTAGATCCAAAGGGTTTGTGACATACTTGCCGATATTCAGCTCCCTCCTTCCGGGAGGGAGCTGAATGCAAGCATAGAGGGGGAGGCGTGGCCGGCTATGACGACGTTTTGGGGGCGGGGCCAGGGCGTGTCCGCACGAACGCGTCATCGTGGCCCCGCCTCCTCTTCACGATGCCAAAAATAAAGGCATTGTGAAGCGGGGGGCGGAGCCACGATGACGCGATTCAGCGCGAATCGCGTCATCGGGCATCCCCGCCGCGGGGGTTTCAAGTAGTTGTGCGGGGGGCAGGCAGCAGCCGGGAGGCTTGCCTGCCTTTCCGGGGGGTCGGGAGCGGCACCCGATATTCGGGAGGCTCCCGACCAAATCGGGAGGGTAAGCAAGCCTGGTTTCTGAGTATGGATTTTTATATTCTTTTTAATAAAGATCTTCTACCTATGGTGTCTGTGTCCTGTCATTATCTGAGAATAGCTGCAGAAGTTATTTGGAACCATGTCCCAGAGTTCTCAAACTTGTTCTGCAGCAGCCTGTCTAGCCCCCAGCTGGGAATTCCTAGAGATGCCAGGATGTAAGTGTTACATTGCGGATGGTGTTACACAGGGCCGTAACTAGGGAAGTGTGACCTGTGCCATGGCACAGGGCTTCACAGGGCAGGGAGCTCTCTATTGCATGCTACATGGATTTAGTCTTCTAATACAAATTAATAGGATATATGAATGGTCATACTGTATGTACTCCACTACAACGCTTGTATATGACTTTGAATTAGGCAAAATGTACATGCAATGGGTGTATATCCCAAACTACTAACAGTAAATCTATAGGCTGATGCTCTGCATACATTATACAACTATCTGGCCAATCCGGCATATATTGGCGGTCCGCATATGTGCCCGACTGTATAGCTGTATAGCATATGTGCTCGACTGTATAGCTGTATAGCGTATATGCTCAAAATATTGGTCGATCCTGCTGAACCAGATGCAATATTTTTGAGTTGCAATCCGGACACATTTTGGTAGTGTATGCACTAACTCTACCGAGTGATCAACCCTGATTCTTTACAGGAGAGGAACCCATATATTTTTTGTCCGTATACTGTGACAAATCTCACCATACGCCCATGCAGAGGGGTTTCTGAGTACCCAGAAACCCCCCCTGCCAACCGATCAGTAAGTGTAGTGCGGACCGCAGTGAGTGCTGTCCGCACTACACAGTAACAAGCACACCGCCACCGGCGCCGGTTAGTACACTCGTACTACTACACAGCGGCGGTGTATTTGTTTTAGCAGCCAATAAGAGTTAGACAGACTCATTGGCTGCTGCATCCACGGAGGGAGCCGGGCTGGAGCTCACTCATTAGCTCCACCTTCCGGCTCCCGCAGTGGGTGATGGGAGAGACGTCATGACATCTCTCCCATAGTGCCGAGCGGGAGAACATAGGAGCAGACTGTGGCGTGCGCAGGAGCGGGGATTTAGGTAAGTATATTGTGTGTGTATATTGCGTGTGTCATATATATATATATATATAAGAGGGGCACTGCATAGGGTGGACCACTACTGGGGCACTACATAGGGGGGCACTGTATATGGGGCACTACTGGGGGCACTGCATAAGGGGCACTGGCACTTCTGGGGGCACTGTATAAGAGGCACTACTGGGGGGCACTGTATAAGGGGACACTACTAAGGGGCACTGTATAAGAGGCACTACTGGAGGCACTACATAGAGGGGCACTGTATATGGGGCATTACATAAGGGGCACTACTGGGGGCACTGGCACTATTGGGGGCACTGTATAAGAGGCACTACTGCTGGGGGCACTGTATAAGGGGCACTACTGGGGGGAGGGGGGTCTTTAATAAATCTTGCTGGCTGTATTTATTTGCCTGCTGCATTCAGTGATAGAGGTGTGTGTGTGTCTGTGTCAGTCAGTGTGTGTGTGTACCCCGTCATAGGCTGAGTGGTATATTTTAATGTAGTGGTCCTAAATCCTGTGTAAGCTGTTTCTATCTATCTGTCTGTCTGTCTGTCTGTCTGTCTGTCTGTCTGTCTGTCTGTCTGTCTGTCTATCTATCTATCTGTCTATCTATCTAGGGCAGCACAGACGGTGTAATGGTTAGCGTTACTGCCTCACAGCACTGAGGTCATGGCTTCAATTCCCACTACGGCCCTAACTGTGTGGAGTTTGTATATTCTCCCTGTGCTTGCGTGGGTTTCCTCCAGGAACTCCGGTTTCCTCCCACACTCCAAAAATATACTGGTAGGTTAATTGGCTCCCCACAAAATTGACCCTAGTGTATATGTGTGTGAGCATGTGGTAGGGAATATAGATTGTAAGCTCCACTGGGGCAGGGACGGATGTGAATGGCCAAATATTCTCTGTAAAGCGCTGCGGAATATGTGTGTGCTATATAAATAACTGGTAATAATAATAATAATATCTATCTATCTATCTATCTTTATTTGTGGCTAGATGTTTTTTCATTGGTTCAGTAACCAAGGATTTGGAAACCCCCCTTTCAAAATCCTGCATTTGCCACTGCTCACAGTGTATGCCCATGATATCTATTGGGTGTAGAGAAGCCAGATAAAATTGTCTGTTGGTCTGCCAGGGGCGTATCAAGAGGAGAGGGGGCCAGTGTGCATTCCCCGTCAGGGGCCCCCTATTCTCTCCCTGGCGGCTGGCTGCAGAATGACTGCAGCAGTAGACGCTGGGCACTAGTCTGTGCCCAGAGTCTACTGCGCAGGCGATATCCCCAGTGCGCATGTGCAAAACGCAGGGAAAATGGCAGTGGCAGCCATTTTCCAGGTGTTTAGAGCAGGGCTGTGACAGCCGATGCAGAACTTTGGAGAGGTAAGTATGAGTGAATAAGGGTGCAGGATGTATGATGTGGGCCCACCCTGGACCCAGGGGTCTGTGGGTGTCATTGCACACCTGCACCTATTATAGATATGCCCCTGGTGTATGCCCAGTATTTGAAGCATTATTAACCCTGGGTGACTTTGGACAATTTTATTTTTTTTGTACTTGTGTCAGACATCAAATTGTAGTGTAAGTTTGCCAAGCTTACACAGAAAGTCAGACAGAATTGTGTATGAGCAGTATTGAAAATAAATATTTTAAGTACATCCATGTCATGCCTGTCACGTGTGCAGGTACAGTATGTGTCACAGTTTTAGTACTTTCCTGCGGAATCGGTATGATATCCCAGTGGATGAAATGCCGGTGGTTCAAATACCGACGTGAAGAATCCCGATAGGGGCTGGTAAGTACCCTCTCCCCCCTAACCCTAACCCTCCCTTGGTGGTGCCTAAACCTAACCTTATCTAATGGTGCCTAACCCTAACCTTCCCCCTTGGTGGTGCCTAACCCTACCCCCCCCTTCCCGCAACTTAAACCTAACTCTTCCTGGGGGGTGCCTAACCTTCCCTCCACGCAGCCTAACCATAACCCTCCCCAGTCGTTGCCTAACCCTAACCCCCCCCAGGAGGACCCTAAACCCAACTTCCCCATCCCCAACTGTCATACTTACCCACATAATTACCTTCGGGATGCCGGCGGTCGAGATGGCGTCGTCTTTGGGATCACTGCATTTGCATTTTGATGGACAGGATATTAGTGGGGTAAGGCATAACTTAGTAGGTGTATGAGCTGCACCTGGCACAGAGGAAAAGGAGAACAGATTATGGTTCATGTGAGTCTCATATATAATTTCGCAAAAGAGAAAGGAGACTGGCATTTGTTTGTGAGGGGTCACGGAGCATATACAGGAAAGATGTTTACGCTTGGTCAGAAAACGTGTCATTTATAATGGGATACACAGCCTCTTTGTTCTTTCACTGCACTGAATTATTTAATCACATTGGGGCATTGCGTGTTTGGAACTAGATACAGATATATATGCGTCCACACGCTGAGTGGTACTGTATGGACTGAACTGCCGCAATCCATATGCTTGGCTTCATAGCCATCATTATTTTCAGTGCGCACTTGTGCCAGCCCTATCCATGGTGCAAGAGATGCACCTGAATATATAAGTGTATTTACTAGGGATGTGCGCCGGACCATTTTTGCCGGATTTGGATTTGGTTCTAATTCGGCATCCGGCTTTGAATTTGGATTTGGATTTGCCAAACTGCGGTGACTGGCTTTGGATTTGGATTTGGATTTGGATTTGGATTTTTTGCCAAAATTGGCAAAAAAAGCTAAAATTACATAAATTGGGCTTTTTTTTCTTCCTAGAGTGTTATTTACCTCAATAACATTAATTTCCAGTCATTTACAGTCAATTTAGACCACCTCACAGCTTAAATTATTGTTTTCACCATTATTGGCCAAAGGTTGCAGTGAGCTGACTGGTGACCAAGCGTCAGAGCAGCGGCGCAGTGGCACAGACACCACAGTTTAAAGCACATCTATGAAACTATGCCACACAGCAGTGGCAGAAATGAAAGGTAGTGCTAGATGGAATTGTCCTTGGGCCCTCCCACCCACCCTTTATGTTGGATCTTAAAAAGGACATGCACACTTTAACAAACGAAGCATTTCAGCGACAGGTACTGCCACTTTGTGGCTGAAGTGCTTGGTTTGTTTGGGCCCCCACAAAAAAATATTCCAATCTACTAAAGGCAACAGGTCTACAGTGGCATGATGTCACCATCATTGCCATCCTCACCCTCATCAGTGTGTACATCATCCGATTCCTCACACAATATCAGTTCATCCCCGCTGGAATCTACCATTACAGAAGTATCTGTACTGTGACGTGATTGGTGGGAAAGGTTTTCCTCGTGAAATTTCCAGTTCATTTTAATGAACATCATTTTTTCTACATTTTGTGGAAGTAGCCTCCTTCGTCGTTCACTCACAAGGTTCCCGGCTGTACTGAAAACTCTCTCCGAGTACACACTGGAGGGTGGGCAGCTTAAATAATGCAAAGCCAGTTTATACAAGGGTCTCCAAATTGCCTTTTTTTTCTTCCAATATTCGAAGGGACTCTGTGACATGTCTACGTGTATGGTGTCCTGAAAATAATCCTCCACCATTCTTTGGATGGTAATCGTATTAGATGGAGTTGCGGTAGAGGTGTCACTGGTGTTGGGCAAATCTTTTAGACCCGACCAGATGTCAAAATGTTGACTTGACTTATCTGCATCACCACTGGGTCTTTTGGAAAAGGTGCATTTTTTTCTGGCTGCTGCTGGAGAAACCGAAGGAGGAGACGTCATCGTAGTGCCATGTGTCACTTCAGCTGCCAACTTGCTCACCAGGAGCGCTTTGGTTCTTTTAAGATCTGGGTCAGTTGTAAAGAAAGACACAGCATATGACTTGAACCTAGGATCAAGAATGGTTGCTAAAATATAATGATCAGATTTCAAGATCTTGGCCACCCGTGGATCCTGGCGAAGCGAACAAAGGACTTGATCTATCAGTCCAGCATACTTTGCGGAATCACTTTGTTTAATATCATCCTTCAATTTCTCCAGCTGCTTTTCCAAAAGCGAAATCAGGGGAATCACCTTACTCAAGCTAGCAGTGTCAGCACTCACTTCACAAGTGGCAACTTCAAATGGTTTGAGCACCTTGCACAAGACAGAAAGTACTCTCCACTGTGCTGGGGTAAGGTACATTCCCCCTCCTCTCCCAATGTCATGGCTTGTCGTATAGCTATGGATGGCTTTTTGCTGCTCCTCCATCCGCTGAAGCATATACAGGGTTGAGTTCCACCTCGTTACCACTTCTTGCTTCAGTTGATGGCAGGGCAAATTAAACTGCTCTTGCAGGTGCTGCAATCTCCTGCACGCTGTTGCTGAATGCCGAAAATGTCCCGAAATTTTTCGGGCCACAGACAGCATCTCCTGAACGCCCCTGTCGTTTTTTAAAAAACCCTGCACCACTAAGTTTATTGTGTGAGCAAAACAGGGGATGTGTTGGAATTCACCCAGCTGTAATGCTTTCCCTATATTTGTAGCATTGTCAGAAATCACAAATCCTGAGGAGAGTCCAAGTGGGGTAAGCCATGTTTTTATGACATCTCTTAGTTTTTCTAAGAGGTTGTCAGCGGTATGCCTCTTATTGAATCCGGTGATGCACAGAGTTGCCTGCCTCTGAATGAGCTGGTGTTGTTTGTTAGATACTGCTGCTGCTGAAGGCGATTCACCCACCCAGTGGGCTGTCACAGTCATGTAATCTTTAGTTTGTCCACTACCGCTTGTCCACATATCTGTGGTTAAGTGGACAGTGGGTACAATAGCATTTTGCAGACCAATAATTAGGTTCTGTTTAACGTCCTGGTACAGCCGAGGAATGGCTTTTCGGGTAAAATGAAACCGAGATGGAATTTGGTACCGGGGACACATGACCTCAACTAGCTGTGTAAATCCCACTGCATTCATTGAGGATATTGGACGCAGATCTAATATTAGCATAGCTGTCATGGCGTCAGTGATCCGCTGTGCGACAGGGTGAGAGCTGTCATACTTGCTTCCCCTTGCAAGAGATTCTTTAACAGTCAATTGTTTTTTTGGTATACTACTAGTAGTCTTCTTTGTCCACTTCTGGGATGAAGCTCCACCAGCAGCAGCAGCAGCAGCAGGCCTAGCGCTCAAAGATTCAGTTTCTTCTGAGGTGTCCTGGAAATTGGAGGAGTCACCGTGACTTAGCACTAACAAATTGGATGTTGTACTACCACTGATCATTCCTGAGGATATTGAGGAGGAAGGTGTTGTCGGCGGAGATTGCAGGTGCTGGGATTTAGTAGAGAGAAGGCATCTAGCTAATGCTGGACTGCTTGTTGTTATTTTTTTTGCAGTAGTTTCTGTTATCAAACACCTGTCATGAGCTCGCTGCAGATGACGTAATAGCGTAGAGGTTCCTAGATGTTTAACGTCCCTACCTCTACTAACTGTGGTCTCACAGAGGCTACAAATGGCTTGACAAACGTTGTCAGGGTTTGGGTAAAAGTAATTCCACACAAAAGATGTGGATTTGTTGGTTCTATGCCCAGGCATGGCAATGGCCTTCTTATCTTGGCCAAGAGCTGCTTCCACTGGTGCCTGACTTATACAAATAATATCCTCATCCTCAACATCCTCATTAGTGCCAGCATCAGCTGCACATATATTCCTCTCATCCTCTTGCAATTCCACGGTGGCATCCTCAATTTCTATGTCCTCGGCAATACTGCTCATCCCCACAACTACAGATGGAAAAGAAACTGTGGAGGGCGGCTTCTCTGAAAGGTCAGGCTTACACATAGAAATGCCACTTGTGGACCCACTTAGACTCTCCTCAGGGATTTCTGACATTTGTGTTTCAAAAAACACAGTTTGTTCGACTGCCTTATTGGTTTTAAATTTTTTCACACTTCTATAGTCTGATTGAAAAGGTCTTTTATCATCACGAGAGGCACAAGATGCCTCACTGACAGCTGCAGAACCACCACTCAGAAATAAAGGGCAAAGCCTGAGTCTTTCCTTGCCGCTACGTGTGGTGAATGGTATGTTGCCAATTTTCTGTTTCTCTGCAAAAGTAGTAGTCTTTAGAGGTTTTTTTTTTGTCTTTACCCCTGTAAAATCTAAATTTTTTGATTTCAGGTTCCCTAAGGTTTTAAAGCCTCTACGCCCTTGAGCATCAGCTTTAGATAAAAGTGATGGACTTCCAGCCGCTGCAATGCTAGCATTTACATGTTGTTTCTGCTCTCCTCTCAGTTCATTCTCGTGATCCATATTACTTTATCACTATGAACTGGAGTCACAGAGCTTGTATACACACAGTGGGCTATGCCCTTTCACGGAGCTTGTATAATAAACACAGTGGGCTATGCCCTGTCATGGAGCTTGTATAATACACTCAGTGGGCTATGCCCTGTCACGGAGCTTGTATAATACACTCAGTGGGCTATGCCCTGTCACGGAGCTTGTATAATAGACACAGTGGGCTATGCCCTGTCACGGAGCTTGTATAATACACTCAGTGGGCTATGCCCTGTCACGGAGCTTGTATAATAGACACAGTGGGCTATGCCCTGTCACGGAGCTTGTATAATACTCAGTGGGCTTATGCCCTGTCACGGAGCTTGTATAATAGACACAGTGGGCTATGCCCTGTCACGGAGCTTGTATAATACACTCAGTGGGCTATGCCCTGTCACGGAGCTTGTATAATAGACACAGTGGGCTATGCCCTGTCACGGAGCTTGTATAATACTCAGTGGGCTTATGCCCTGTCACGGAGCTTGTATAATAGACACAGTGGGCTATGCCCTGTCACGGAGCTTGTATAATACACTCAGTGGGCTATGCCCTGTCACGGAGCTTGTATAATAGACACAGTGGGCTATGCCCTGTCACGGAGCTTGTATAATAGACACAGTGGGCTATGCCCTGTCACGGAGCTTGTATAATAGACACAGTGGGCTGTGCCCTGTCACGGAGCTTGTATAATACACTCAGTGGGCTATGCCCTGTCACGAAGCTTGTATAATACTCAGTGGGCTATGCCCTGTCACGAAGCTTGTATAATACTCAGTGGGCTTATGCCCTGTCACGGAGATTGTATAATACTCAGTGGGCTTATGCCCTGTCACAGAGCTTGTATAATACACTCAGTGGGCTATGCCCTGTCACGGAGCTTGTATAATAGACACAGTAGGCTATGCCCTGTCACGGAGCTTGTATAATACTCAGTGGGCTTATGCCCTGTCACGGAGCTTGCATAATAGACACAGTGGGCTATGCCCTGTCACGGAGCTTGTATAATACACTCAGTGGGCTATGCCCTGTCACGGAGCTTGTATAATAGACACAGTGGGCTATGCCCTGTCACGGAGCTTGTATAATACACTCAGTGGGCTATGCCCTGTCACAGAGCTTGTATAATAGACCCAGTGGGCTATGCCCTGTCACGGAGCTTGTATAATAGACACAGTGGGCTATGCCCTGTCACGGAGCTTGTATAATACTCAGTGGGCTTATGCCCTGTCACGGAGCTTGTATAATAGACACAGTGGGCTATGCCCTGTCACTGAGCTTGTATAATACACTCTGTGGGCTATGCCCTGTCACAGAGCTTGTATAATACTCAGTGGGCTTATGCCCTGTCACGGAGCTTGTATAATAGACACAGTGGGCTATGCCCTGTCACGGAGCTTGTATAATACACTCAGTGGGCTATGCCCTGTCACGAAGCTTGTATAATACTCAGTGGGCTTATGCCCTGTCACGGAGCTTGTATAATAGACTCAGTGGGCTATGCCCTGTCACGGAGCTTGTATAATAGAAACAGTGGGCTTATGCCCTGTCACAGAGCTGGTATAATAGACACAGTGGGCTTATGCCCTGTCACGGAGCTTGTATAATACTCAGTGGGCTTATGCCCTGTCACAGAGCTTGTATAATACACTCAGTGGGCTATGCCCTGTCACGGAGCTTGTATAATAGACACAGTGGGCTATGCCCTGTCACGGAGCTTGTATAATACTCAGTGGGCTTATGCCCTGTCACGGAGCTTGTATAATACTCAGTGGGCTTATGCCCTGTCACGGAGCTTGTATAATACACTCAGTGGGCTATGCCCTGTCACGGAGCTTGTATAATATACACAGTAGGCTATGCCCTGTCACGGAGCTTGTACAATACTCAGTGGGCTTATGCCCTGTCACGGAGTTGTATAATAGACACAGTGGGCTATGCCCTGTCACGGAGCTTGTATAATACACTCAGTGGGCTATGCCCTGTCACGGAGCTTGTATAATAGACCCAGTGGGCTATGCCCTGTCACGGAGCTTGTATAATACTCAGTGGGCTTATGCCCTGTCACGGAGCTTGTATAATACACTCAGTGGGCTTATGCCCTGTCACGGGGTTTGTATAATAGACACAGTGGGCTATGCCCTGTCACGGAGCTTGTATAATAGACACAGTGGGCTATGCCCTGTCAAGGATCTTGTATAATACTCAGTGGGCTTATGCCCTGTCACGGAGCTTGTATAATAGACACAGTGGGCTATGCCCTGTCATGGAGCTTGTATAATACACTCAGTGGGCTATGCCCTGTCACGGAGCTTGTATAATACTCAGTGGGCTTATGCCCTGCCACGGAGCTTGTATAATAGACACAGTGGGCTATGCCCTGTCACGGAGCTTGTATAATACACTCAGTGGGCTATGCCCTGTCACGAAGCTTGTATAATACTCAGTGGGCTTATGCCCTGTCACGGAGCTTGTATAATAGACTCAGTGGGCTATGCCCTGTCACGGAGCTTGTATAATAGACACAGTGGGCTTATGCCCTGTCACAGAGCTTGTATAATAGACACAGTGGGCTTATGCCCTGTCACGGAGCTTGTATAATACTCAGTGGGCTTATGCCCTGTCACGGAGCTTGTATAATACACTCAGTGGGCTATGCCCTGTCACGGAGCTTGTATAATAGACACAGTGGGCTATGCCCTGTCACGGAGCTTGTATAATACTCAGTGGGCTTATGCCCTGTCACGGAGCTTGTATAATACTCAGTGGGCTTATGCCCTGTCACGGGGCTTGTATAATACACTCAGTGGGCTATGCCCTGTCACGGAGCTTGTATAATATACACAGTAGGCTATGCCCTGTCACGGAGCTTGTATAATACTCAGTGGGCTTATGCCCTGTCACGGAGCTTGTATAATAGACACAGTGGGCTATGCCCTGTCACGGAGCTTGTATAATACACTCAGTGGGCTATGCCCTGTCACGGAGCTTGTATAATAGACCCAGTGGGCTATGCCCTGTCACGGAGCTTGTATAATACTCAGTGGGCTTATGCCCTGTCACGGAGCTTGTATAATACACTCAGTGGGCTTATGCCCTGTCACGGAGCTTGTATAATAGACACAGTGGGCTATGCCCTGTCACAGAGCTTGTATAATAGACACAGTGGGCTATGCCCTGTCAAGGAGCTTGTATAATACTCAGTGGGCTATGCCCTGTCACGGAGCTTGTATAATACACTCAGTGGGCTATGCCCTGTCAGTTGTCACGGAGCTTGTATAATACAGTGAGTAGTAGAGTACACATACACACAGTGGGCTTATTATGCCCAGTCACGGAGCACACACAAGGGCTTATGCCCAGTAAAGTCACAGAGCACTGCCTACTCTAATCTATCTAACACTAGACCAGACAGCGCACTAGCTAACTACCTAACTACGCGTCACGCGAGAAATGGCGCCGACTGCCGGGCGCCGCGCCTTTTTATTGAGGCCGAACGTCACTCGGCTCTCGCGAGAATCCGACGCCGGACGGGTGACGTTCGGCCTCGAGGTGGAATCCGAGTCAGGCGGGAACACCCGAACTTGCGTTCGGGTGGACTCGGATTCCACCTGTTCGGAGCGGTTCGGATTCCTCAGAATCCGAACCGCTCATCACTAGTATTTACCATACGCACAAACCCTGCATAGCCCGCAATTCCGTGGACATGCTCCTAATAAACTATGTCTACTTGTTACTCATAAAGGAAACAATTCCCCTGTAAGATGTTCCGTTGTAGGTCCAGGGAGTATCATAAATGTCAATATCCTGGAGCCACAACAAAATGGAGCCCAGAATATAATCCAGGGTTGGAAAAAAAGAGTTTAAAAAAAAAACAAAACAGTTTTTTTGGTTTAACTCGTTTTTTTTTGTTTAAATTAGTTTTTTTGCATGAATTTTTAAATAAAAAAAAAATAATCTTGCTATGTATTAGAAACCTCGACCAATCACATTTTAATTAGGGGTGTGCACCGGCCACTTTTCGTGTTTTGTGTTTTGGTTTTGGATCTGGATCTTTCTTCGTGTTTTGGATCTGGATTGGTTTTGCCAAAACCACCCTTCCGTGTTTTGGGTTCTGGGTTTTGTGTTTTGGATCTGTATTTTTTTGAAAAAAAACATAAAAACAGCTAAAATCACAGAGTTTGTGGGTTTTTATGCTCCTATTCAATTATTAACCTCAATAACCTTCATTTCCACTCATTTCCAGTCTATTCTGAACACCTAACACCTCACAATATTGTTTTTATGGCCAAAAGGTTGCTCCGAGGTAGCTGGATGACTATGCTAAGTGACACAAGTGGGCGGCACAAACACGTGGCCCATCTAGGAGTGACACTGCAGTGGCAAACAGGATGGCAGTTTGAAAAACTAGGCCCAAACAGTACATACTGCAAAGAAAAAAAAGAGGTGCAAGATGGAATTGTCCTTGGGCCCTCCCACCCACCCTTATGGTTGTATAAATAGGACATGCACACTTTAACAAACCAATCATTTCAGCGCCAGGGTCTGCCACATGACTGTGGATGAAATGATTGGTTCATTTGGGCCCCCACAAAACAAGCTGGCAATTAATGTGTCCCTGCACAAACTGGCTCTACGGAGGCAAGATGTCGTCCTCATCCTCCTCATCCACCGATTCCTTGGATAAAACAGGAAAAAGGGATTTAGGTGTCCCTGGACTGCTTACGGTCTTAGCCAAAGTTTCTGAACTTGACAGTAACTTTTTATGAACACGCTGCAGGTGCCGTATAAGGGAGGATGTTCCTAGGTGGTTAACGTCCCTACCCCTACTTATTTCACCTTTACATATGGTACATATGGCAAGACAGTTGTTGTCCGGATTTGGATAGAAATATTGCCAGACCAAAGAGGTGGAATGTTTGGTCTTCTGCCCAGGCATGACCGTGATGGGCTTTTTCATCCCACGGACAACAACTGTCTCCCCCGGAGCCTGATTTAAACAAACCACATCACCATCAGAATCCTCCTTGCCAACTTCCTCCTCAGCGCCAGCTACACCAGTATACTCATCCTGTTGTACTTCAACAGTGACATCTTCAATTTGCATATCAGCAAGTGAACTGTGGGTGCTCCTTTCAGCACTTGCAGGGGGCGTGCAAATGGTGGAAAGAGCCACCTCTTCCTGTCCAGTGCTGGGAAGGTCAGGCATCGCAACCACCACCACACTTGGACTCTCCTTGGGGATTTGTGATATCTTCTTAGAACGCACAGTTCTTCGCTGTGCTTTTGCCAGCTTAACTCGTTTGATTTTTTTAGTGGGGGGAGGGCTTCCATCATCATGTGAAGCTGAACCACTAGTCATGAACATAGGGAAAGACCTTAGCCATTCCTTGCCACTTCGTGTCGTAGATGGCATATTGGCAAGTTTACGTTTCTCTTCAGATGATTTAAATGTTTTTTTCAAGGTCATTTTCCTGAACTTTGTCATTTGGGATTGTATGTGCCCTCTACTATGACATTGGGCATCGGCCTTGGCAGACGACGTTTATGGCATGTTATCGTCTATGTCATGACTAGTGGCAGCAGCTTCAGCACTAGGAGGAAGTGGTTCTTGATCTTTCCCTATTTTATTTTTATCGGAGAAAGTTTGGTCCGCCATTTATGTTATATTGATTTGATATATACGTGCGGCTAAGGCGCACACAAACACAGAAAATATTTTTTTATTTTTGCTGGAGAGTAGTGCACTTTCTGGGTTACACCACCCTTTAAGAAATGAGCCAGCCGGCTCTTTACTTATGGGACACAGGCGCACGCTTGGCGCTGCTCCTTTGTTGATGCACGTGCAGCCACAGTGCACACAATTCACAAACACAGAAAATATTTTTTTATTTTGTTTGGAGTGTACTTTGGGGGTTACAGCACCCTTTAACGGTCAAGCCAGCCGGCCTTTTACTTATGACACAGGTGCACGCTTGGCACTACTTTGTTGATGCACGTGCGGCTACTGCACACACAATTCACAAACACAGAAAATATTATTTTATTTTGTTTGGAGTGTACTTTGGGGGTTACAGCACCCTTTAATGGTCAAGCCAGCCGGCCCTTTACTTATGACACAGGCGCACGCTTGGCACTACTTTGTTGATGCACGTGCGGCTACTGCGCACACAATTCACAAACACAGAAAATATTTTTTTATTTTGTTTGGAGTGTACTTTTGGGGTTACAGCACCCTTTAATGGTCAAGCCAGCTGGCTTATTACTTATGGGACACAGGCGCACGCTTGGCGCTGCTCCTTTGTTGATGCACGTGCAGCCACAGTGCACACAATTCACAAACACAGAAAACATTTTTTTATTTTGTTTGGAGTGCCCTTTGGGGGTTACAGCACCCTTTAGCGGTCAATCCAGCTGGCCCTTTATTTATGGGACACAGACGCACGCTTGCCACTACTTTGTTTATGCACGTGTGGCTACTGCGCACACAATTCACTAACACAAAAAAATATTTTTTTTATTTTGTTTGGAGTGCCCTTTGGGAGTTACAGCACCCTTTAGTGGTCAATCCAGCCGGCCCTTTATTTATGGGACACAGGCGCACGCTTGCCACTACTTTGTTGATGCACGTGCGGCTACTGCGCACACAATTCACAAACACAAAAAAATATATTTATTTATTTTGTTTGGAGTGCCCTTTGGGGGTTACAGCACCCTTTAACGGACAAGCCAGCCGGCCTTTTACTTATGGGACACAGGCGCACGCTTGGCGCTGCTCCTTTGCTGATGCACGTGCAGCCACAGTGCACACAATTCACAAACACAGAAAAAATCAAATTTTTTTTTGCACTTGGGGGGAGCACCCCTGACGGACAGAGCACCCCCTGGACAACACTACAGCACCCCTTTAGGACTGGGACACTGCACAGGACTTTGGAGTGGACACAGCCCCTATGGACAACTGACTGCACAACACAGTCCAGCCAGCCCCTATGGACTTTGAAGTAGTGGACACAGCCCCTATGGACAACAGCAGCACAGCGCAGCACAGCACAGCACAACACTACACTGCACTACACTCCACTACACAGCCCAGCCAGCCCTAACTCCCACCCTCCCTCTTCACTGTCCACAGCCGAGTGAGAAAATGGCACCGACGCGGGTATCTTATATAGGATCCAAAACCCGCGAGACCCGGAAGGCGGGATGATGACGTTTTGCCTCGATTTCAGATCCGAGTCAGGCGGGAAAAGTCGAGCCTGACTCGGATCGGCCTCGGATCGGGGGGACTCGGGGGGGTTCGGATTTCAGAAATCCGAACCCGCTCACCCCTAATTTTAATGCTTTCTAACATTAACAAACCAAAGTTATTAGTGTTTAATATTATTTATTTGATATCTTTCAATAAAACCAATTTTAGACTAAACAGAATTAAAACATGCAAAAGCACTTTTCAGAGAAACACACAAACACAAGAAAAGGATCTAAGCATTAGAACTTGAAATGTTACTGGCATTAAACATTTTGAACAAAAACCCTAGGTTAGAGACCTTTTCAGTTCCCAGTCTGTTCCAAAGCTTCGAAAGAACAAAACTGAAAGAAGAAAAAATTATTTCCATACTACTGTAGCTGAAGATGCTTGAGCAGTCATAAGTTGTTAAATAATGGGAAATACATTGGGGTTAACTTTTTTCAATTGCGCTTTTTTTTGCATGTCCACCATCCATAAGATCAGGGGCGCCGAGAGGGGGGGGGAGCGGGTACAGATTACCCGGGCCCGGACATGGCAATAAAAAAAACAATTGAAGAAAAAAAAAAAAAAGTGGTGATGTGCTGCGAGCGGCCCGGGACGGGCCGCCCGTAGCACATCACCACTTTTTTTTTTTATTCTTCAATTGTTTTTTTTAGTATTATTCTCCTTTACTGAAACCACCGGGGGTGGCGGCGGGCGGCAGTTCGGGGGGTGTGGGAGGGAGGAGGGGAGGGAGAGGGGAGTAGTCGCGCACTGTCACTCACCTGACTTGCATTCATTGCAATGCAGCAGTGGAGCTGGTGCTGAGAGAGAAAGCCTCGCGAGATGATGTCATCATCTCGCGAGGCTTTCTCTCTCAGTAGCAGTTCCAGGCTCCGGGCGGAGATTGGGAGGGAGACAGGTGACCGCGGGCAGCCAAAGGTATGTGGCGCAGTCTGGCGTCGTGAAGTCAGGCTGCGGGCATTTGCTGTTCTCAGTTTGCTGCTGTGAAGAGGAATGAAGGAGGAGCTGTGCACCAAGGTCCCGAGGAGGACGTTTCACCCAGCCACCATGCTACAGTCAGTCTGTGTGTCAGTGACAGCCTGTCTGTAGCAGAAGAGGAGAGGGAATCAGACGTCAGAGAGTTTCATTTAAAGCAATTCTTTGCTTTCCCCAGGTAAGGCAATGTTTCTGGCTGCAACTTTGCAGGGGAGAAGGTGGGGGTTCCTTTGCTTGTTTTGATTTATTACTCTGTAATGGCGGGAACCCCTGTTTTTATTCATTCATTTTTTTTTTTTATGTAAGCTTGCAAGAATATATGTTTTTAAACTCTGCAATTTCTAACAGGGAGGTAGTCAGCTCCCGGCAGATGGGATGCCGACGTTCAAAAACCAGCGCCGGAATCAGCAGTTGGGACTCTGGACCTCATTCAGAGTCGGTCATTGCGGCCGCACGGTCGTAGGGGAAAGGGGCCGGATATGCAAATGAACCGATCACAAGTTGCGGTCCTAAGATGAGATCGTTAGCTGAACAATCGACGTAAGAAGGGGCCGTAAGACTAAATAACACCCCCTTCTCGATCACAACACACGTCATCTAATGGGATATAAGGATTAATCACGAGCATCGGGAACCATTGGAGCTGGTCGTAGAGCTTAAGGTTGACCATATCCTCTCTTAAGCACTACGATCAAGTCAGTGTAAAAACCTCCCATGTCACATGTGCCATGACACTACTTTGTTAATTATGCACTCCCATTAAACGCCGTTCGCATAATTAGGCACGCCTGCGTTCGGATCTCCACTCCCCCGTTTTCAAGCACCTTCCCCTGTTACCACCCACAAATGGTTCATTCTGTCACTCAAACTAACGACCTGGCTGTGTTCAAGGAGAGAGAAATTTCTGATCGTAAGAGCTAGTTTGCGCACGCGCATTGCGAACTTTACGCATGCGCAGTTTAGCGAACATCGGTGGCGTATGACCGCGCGGCCGCAACGACCGACTCTGAATGAGGTCCTCTGTCTCCAGAATACAGAGCGCCTGGGGTTAGGGGGAGGGTTAGGTTTATGGTTAGGAATATGCACTATGTTAGGGTTGTGAGGAGGATTAGGTTTAGGCACCGTGGACGGAGGGTTAGGGTGCGGGGAGGGGGAGGTTAGGTTTTAGGTTAGGAATATGCACTAGTAGGGGAGGTTAGGATTAGGCACTAGGGGTGGAGGTTAGGTTCAGGCACTTGGGGGAGGGTTAAATTTAGGGTGGGGGGAGGGGGAGGTTAGGTTTAGGCACTAGGGGGAGATTATGTTCAGGCACCGGGGAGGGTTAGGGGTAAGGTTTAGCATTAGGGTACTTACCTAATGGTGTCAGGGTTCTGACTGTCAGGATACTGCTGTCGGTATTTTGACCGCCGGCATCCCAACTGCCGGGATCCCATACCCAACCCTTTCCAACACTATATTATTATTTTATGTTGTCTTTTTTTATAATAATTTTTTTAATGTTTAATTTATATAGATATTTTTGAATCTGTGGGGCGATTTAAATGTTTTGCGTGCAACCTGCTAGCTGTCTATACAATTGTAGCTTTGTTTGGATGCCTAAAGCTGTGGGATGAGGGGACACATTTCTTCTTGCAGCCTCCTGAGATGCAAGAAGACATGTGTGCAAAGTCCGTTGCACCCAAACCAGTACTTCAGGCCCAAACAAGAACTTTAGACAGATTTAGCTGCTTTCAGCTGCTAAACCCTGTTCTTTTGGGCGCGTTAAATACTAATGGGTGTCTAATCTGATTAACAATTTATTTGCTCTGATAGACGCCTATTAGTTTAGACACCCAGCAGGGGGCACGCTAAACATTTGAATCGCCCCCTGTATATCTGTATAAAGAATACATTAACAAATTAATTTGTAATTTAAAAAATTATAGGTATTAGAAAAAAGGGCAGGGGCATGGAGGGGATACAGGGGGCAACAGGTGATAAAGGGCACAAGTCTGGTTGAACTTCTGTTGTATGATGATGACATGGTTATATTCCTGCACAAACAGGCATCTTCTGGGACCATGTGATCTCCAACATGAATAGTGAATACTGACTGAAGACAACGTCTGCCCAGGGAGGATCAGTTTCTTCAGAGGTTCTATGTTGCAGAGAAACCTCCATATAGGTAAGGTGTATTTGGAACAGAATGGAGAGGAATGTTCCCAGAGTGATGAGAAATGGGTGGAGTGTCATGATGACATGCCCCCATTTCCAGTGACCATGCCCCTGACACGTGACCATGCCTATTCTTTTGCAGCGCGCCTTCGGCGCGCATACACTACATGTTGCTTTGTTTTCACACTTGCGCCACTAAAGTTAACATAAGTTAAGGAACTGGGACCACCCATTATCAAATGGCAAGTTTCGCCTAGGGGCGCAGACAGTGAGTCGGAATAAGACTGTCTGTGAAGGGATGCCTAACCCTAACCTTCCCCCCCCTAGTGTGTGTATATATATATATATATATATATATATATATATATATATAGCAATATATGGAGAGAGGCGGCACTCAGAGTCTTTTCAATCGAAAAGTGAACCCTATGCCAGGGTGATTTATTGGGACAATGTTTCGGGGACCGTATCCCCTTCCTCAGAACAACATCAATTGTAACGGCAGCGTGCCATAATACCACGCCCCTCTTTGGGCCGCGCGCATTTTAGGTGCGCGGATGTCCCGACCGCTGAATCACCAGTGTTGGGAGGGATCCTAGAGTGAATACTTATGTACCAGCTGCTGGTAGCCATGTCATGCTCCTGTGGGTGGGTGCTTCTCACATGTTAGATACGCCCCCAAAGAGGTGCAGCCTTGTCCCTAAAATGCTGTGGCCACACCCCCTCCAGGGGGGCCCTGGGAAGTTGCTGTACTGGGGCCCAGGATTTCTCTTGGCAGCCCTGCATAAAATGACACTTGTGACACCACAGAAACTAAAGGGGTAAATTCACTAAGATTCGAGTTTGGTCAAGTTTTTTTTTTTTTTTTTTTAAATCTCGATTTGCATCGCCGAATCTCGGGTGATTTTAGATGAAAGTGAGCTTTCCGATTGTGATGCAGATCGAGACATCTCCCCCGAGTTGCAAGTTAAAATGAGATTACTCACCTGAGATTACTCACCCGAGATTGCAGTGTTTTCTCTCTGCAAATCTCTCTCAATAAGCAGCCTGCACATATCAGTGAGATATGTGCTGGATGCTTGTGTGTTATACCTGTAAAAGAAGGGTTAGATTTTTTTAAAAATGACATAGGGTTCCCCCTCAAAAGCATAAACAGCCCCAGACTGGTCAGCCAGTCCTGCTTCCAAAAATTACGGGGAACAAAACGAGTAGGGTTCCCTTGTAATTTAGGAACCAATACTTGGCTGCAAGGGCCAGTGCTGGTTTTAAATATAGGGGGGGGGGGAAAGCAGTCGGCCGGCACTGGTACCCCCACTGTAAAATAAATAGTTAAAAAGACAGAACACACACATTGTATATAGTAGAGCTTTATTACATACCTACCTCACTCACACATACTTTCCTACTGCCATATGTTCACGTCCACTTGTCCCCGTAGATCCCGTTTGGATTACCTGAAAAAAAGAATCTATACTCACCTCCAACCTCGCACTGGTCTCCGTAGCATCCAGGGGTCTTGCCAAAAAAACAAACCGGCACCTTAACCATATACTTACATTAGCAGTGTATGTGTGTGACCTCATACACCGCATACACCGCTACTCGCCTCCTGGCTTTAGTAAATTTGACCTCTAGTAAATTTGCGAGAAGAAAAACATGCCTAAACTCACCCGAGATTGCAATCTCGACCAAACTCGAATCTTAGTAAATTTACCCCTTAGTGAAAAGATTAAGGGAGACCGCTTCAGATTTCGACCTGCCAATACTCCGGTCCCTACCCCATCCAAACTGGTGAACGAAGAACCCATGCAGATTAACCGGGCTCGTCTCACCATTGAAGAACTGCCAAGACGCCGACGAGAGAATCTTTGCATGTACTGTGGAGGGACTGATCATTTAGTTGCCACCTGCTCACGTCGTCCGGGAAACTTCCGCTCCTAACCAGCTCTGGAGACACCAGGTTGGGAGTAATGTCACCGTCTCCATCCAAAACTGAATCTGCGTTGTCCATTACTCTGGAGTTAATACAAGGTCCTAAAATTGTTCTCTCTCTCCTTGATTCAGGGGCTGCTGAGAATTTTATCACCCACGAGCTCGTCTGGAAATTTCAGATTCCAGTGTTCCCTCTCAATCATACAGTCACCCTCTCTGCAGTGGACAGAAGTCAAATCGTCAATGGAATTGTTTCTCTACAAACTCAGCCTGTACAGGTTCGGATAGAGGCCCTCCACACAGAAACCATTCAATTTCTTGTCATCCCTAAAGCTTCTCATGGAATTATTTTAGGTTACCCCTGGCTATGTAAGCACACTCCCAGAACTGACTGGACTTCAATGCAAATTCTATCTTGGGGAAATGCCTGTCATGTATCTTGTCTTCTATGTATTAAACCCATTAAAGAGATTCACAAGAAAATGTGCAGATTCCTAACCAGTGCATTTCTTTCAGTGACGTCTTCTGTAAAATCGGGGCTGATACCCTGTCTCCACACCATGATTGGGATTGCCCCATGGACTTGGTTCCTGGCAAAACCCCTCCGTGAGGTCATACCTACCCACTGTCCTTACCTGAGACCAAGGCCATGTCAGAATATATACAAGAGAACCTACAAAAGGGTTTTATTCAGCCTTCTTGTTCCCCAGCTGGTGCAGGCTTTTTTTTGTGTCCAAAAAAGATGGAGGTCTACGCCCCTGCATCGATTACCGGGGTTTAAATGACATCACTATCAAGAACCGATACCCGTTACCCCTCATTACCGAGCTCTTTGACCGAGTGAAAGGAGCCACAATATTCACCAAACTTATTAGGATACGTTCTGGCGATGAATGGAAGACCGCATTCAATACTCGGGACGGTCATTTTGAATACTTAGTAATGCCTTTTGGCCTCTGCAATATTTTCCAAAACTTTGTGAATGAAATCTTCCAGGACTTATTGTATGTTTCCATTGTTGTCTACCTGGATGACATCCTGATATTCTCCTCCAGTATCGAAAAACAACGTGAGGGAGGTCTTGAGCCGCCTACGAAAGAACCATTTATACTGTAAAGCGGAGAAGTGTGTATTTGAGGTATCTTCCATTTCATTTTTGGGCTACATCATCTCAGGTTCCGGCCTAGAAGTGGACCCTAAAAAGGTACAGGCTATCTTGGACTGGTCTCGTCCCAGCTCACTCAAAGCAGTACAACGATTTTTAGGTTTCGCAAATTATTACAGAAGATTCATTAAGGGCTTCTCCACTCTCGTGGCACCTATTTCTGCCTTGACACGCAAGGGAGCAGTTCCATCTCAGTGGCCTTCTGAGGCTGAAACAGCTTTTCAAATGCTGAAACAGGCTTTCGTTTCCGCTCCTGTCCTGAGACAGCCTAACGTCGACAGTCCATTCTTCTTAGAGGTAGATGCCTCATCTGAAGCTGTGGTTACTTTTCCAAGAAGTTTGCACCTGCCAAGAAAAATTACCCCATCGGAGAACAAGAGTTATTGGCGGTTAAACTAGTGTTTGAAGAATGGCGATATCTTCTCGAAGGGGCTAAATTTCCCATCACTGTATATACAGATCATTGTAACCTGCTATTCCTGAAAAATATCCAGTGCCTCAGTTCCCGCCTGGCTCGATGGGCAATATTCTTTTCTCACTTCAACTTCAAGCTTACCTTCTGTCCAAGTTTGTTAAACCAGAAAGCGGATTGTCTCTCTCATTCATTCTCCGCCGAGATTTCTACTGAAACACCTAAAGAAACTCCAGTTCTTGAGTCAAAAGTATTCGCCGCTACCCATATCCGACCTCCTCCTGGGAAGATCTTTGTAACCCCGGATCTACGTAAACAACTTTTAACTTGGGCCCATTCCTCTCGCTTTGCAGGACACACGCATACGTAAGACTGGAATTCCTACAGCGGTCCTACTGGCGGCTGGCCATGATGTCCAAAGTCACAGAATTTATCTCCTCCTGCACCATTGTGCCCAACATAAAACATCCAGACAAGCTCCTGCAGGAACTCTGGTTCCCCTGTCTATACCAACCCATCCTGGACACACCTATCCATGGACTGTAACAGATTTACCAGTCTTCAAAGATTATACCACCATTTGGGTAGTGATTGATGGTTTCTCAAAAATGGTGCACTATATTTACTCAAGTTCACTCTTCCCTACAGAAAACCTCTGACCTATACAAATTAGGGGCCGATAAGAGAAGAAGGGCCATCCCCAACATGAAGGAAGGTGATCAAGTATGGCTATCCACTCGTAATCTTCGCCTCAAAGTTCCTTCAATGAAGTTTGCACCTCGCTTTATCAGTCCATTTCCCATCATTGAAGTAATTAACCCAGTACCCTACAGATTAAAACTTCCACCCTACCTTAAAATACCAAACTCCTTCCACATCTTACTACTGAAACCTCTTATCCTCAATCGCTTCTGCAAAATTCTGCCATGCTCTCCCAAGGTCCTTACTGAGAGAGGCATAGAGTTTGAAGTCAAGCAAATCCTAGACTCTCAATTTCGATATGGTCAGCTTCAATACTTGCTGTATTGGAGAGGTTATGGTCCTGAAGAACGATGCTGGGTGAGAGTGGAGGATGTTCATGCTCCTCGCCTCATGTTTAAGTTTCATTCGGAGAATCCAGTGAAACCCAAGAAGTGTCCAGAGGTCACCCGTAAAGGAGGGGTACTGTCACGATCAGTGCTGAGGCACCACTGGGACCACGGTCCTTACCGGCTCGGGCACTCTGGCGGGGGTCTTCCGGCAGGGGTGCAGGTCCCTGGAGATTAGCGCTGGGCACAGTGAGGCTCCAGAGAATGAGGATGGCTAACTGGAGGTGGATGAGTAGGGGTAAACCTGGCAGCGCTTCCGCGCTGTAGTCCGATGGGCGCCGCCATCTTATATTCAGGTAAGGTGACTGGCTGGACCAATTCACTTGCAGCATGACCTGGGAGTCTAGCAGCCGATCTTGCGCCATCTGGTGGTACTAAAGGACTGTCAGGAATTTCTTTAGTTGCCAGTGCAACGTCTATCACAGCGTATGCTGTGAGCTAGTTCCCTGTGCTCCCTGTTTGTCCAGTGTTTGTCCGCAGTTCTAGCCTGTATTCGCCATCCTGGTTCGAGCCACGTACTACCTCGTATTCCTCCGACTCCTGGTCGCCCAAGTGTGTCTCCAGAATCCGTCCGCCGCTGGTGCTCCTGCCGGCCCCGGTTCCCTGAGTTCCGCCGGAGTCTCCACAGTTGTCCTCTCGCTCCACGTGCACCTGTCAGTCCCGATTCCCTGCAAGTCCGCCGGAGTCGCCACAGTTGTTCTCCCGCTCCACGGGAACCTGCTATCGGATATGCTCCGTTGTGGTTACCATTCATGAGTTACTCCCCTCTAAGACCAGCTGCATTCCAGTAACAATAGGCAATCCTCCCAACTTCATCCGACTCCACCACGGGTCCAAGTTCTAGTCAAGGCACATATTGTATGACGCATATTAAAACTGGATAAGTACTAATTCTGGCCTCTTCATGGACTGGTCACACTCGCTCTAAAATCAAGCATTTGGAAACCCCCCTCTAGAAATTCTGCGTTTGCCACTGCTCCCTATATATTTGTAGTGTGTGTGATTTACTGCATTGGTTCAGCTTACTCAGATAGAGACCACAAGCAACAAGAATGTGGAATAATACCAGTCACAGCGTTGTGCCTGTAGTCACAGCATAATAAAAAAAGCAGAGTGTTGTTTTTAAAAAAAAACAAAAAACATTTAGTTTAAACCATGGTTTAAACCGAGGTGGTTTAAACCAGCCAACCCTGATATAATCTGACTGACCTCGACATTAATGAAATACAAGGCTATAAAGCACAATGCTTTATAGCCTTATTTTGTGTGTTAGTACTGCCTCTTATGATGCTGTAACTCCACATACTATTGCATGTTGCTTTAGCCTTGACTACTAATCGTGTGCTAATCCCGCCTACTTTTGTGTTATCCCCACCCATTGTTTTTAGTCCCGTCCACATGAGGCCACTTCTAAAAATATTTCCAGGACCACTTTAACTTCCCAATCTGCTCCTGAGTGGGATTATGGATGCCAGCAGGTACTTAATGTCCAGTTATGCTTGTACTAATTCCACATGTGCCTGAACACCAGGGCAGGCTTGCTGGAACCTGTAGTCCCACTGTAAAGAACAACGTTACAATCTATTTTTACACCATTAATCCCAAGTCCACCGCCACAATGGATGGTTGATCCTTGGAAGGGGGTCCCCATTTTAGAATTTTGGGTATTGACTTTCAGGATTTCCAGCCCTGGACTGAGCAGTTTGGACCTGGTTTTACATTATGGCTTTTAACTCAGAAAAGCCTGCACAGATTATAGTAACCTGTGCAGTGCTTCTTTTTGGACATGTTTGCTGTCATATTGTAGCTTCTATATACTGCCACTTTTGAACTGAAAGCTGAAAATTAATTTAGAAAATGATAGCATTTAGAAATGTAAAAAATGACAGACACAGAGGATAGGTTTAATTGAAGCTCAAACCCGATGGATGCTAAATCTACATTTTTGTAGACAGCGACATGCCATCATTAGCAGTCATTTTCAGTCAGTTTTGAAACTGACCTTTAGTAAATTTACCCCCAAGTCTGCATACATCCTTCACTTAGTTCATTGGATGGTGTGTGGATACAGTGGCATACATGGACAGCGATGAGCATCCCAGGAAACATTAGAGGCCTGCACAATAGTCCTACTAAATCTTTAGCACAGTTTTTATGTTTTAAGGCGGCCAGTGCTAACTTGGGTATGAAGAACTAGCCAATGATTGGGGCCTTTGAAATATTGTCACCCCACAGAGGACATAACTGGCACTCTAAACTCCTCTTAATTATTTGCCATCTTACCATTGGTGCTAGAGGAACTTGAGTATTACATGTTGTGCTTGGACCCAAAAGAAGAAATATGATTATTCTCAAACCAATGGTACAGTATAATTGGTGACACGCTGCCCTCTCCAGGGTTACACATATGTTTGGACCACAGTTTTGAACTGATTTCTTTATGTCAGATTGGCTGAAGTGTCTACTCTGGAAACTACAATAGTCAGGCCAAGCATTGAGCTTTGTGTGCTGCACTTTATCAGATCTTTTATTTTTAGCCTCTACAATTGGGCCATTGCAACATAGGAGGGAATAATGTTTCATTTTACCCCTGGCTATACTATCCAGTCATTAAGGTCTCTGGAAAATATCTTTTAACACATTGTCAGAAGTTTCAGCATCTCTAAATTCCTTTAAAATCTCAAACTTAACCTGTCTGGGTCATGAGCAGAATTTGCAATCATGAATGTAAACATCCAGTCTAACTGAATTATGTTATCTGTCAACTTACTTCCCTATGCGCTGAAAATATTTAAAAAGAAAAAAAAATCTTTAAAGGGCATTGACCAGGATGGCCTTGGAAGTCTGTAGCTGCTCGCTATGATAACCTGAAAGAAAACATTGCTTTGGGAATCTAGAGACCTGTAGTACAACAAATTATAGCCAGCAATTTTTGTTTGATCTGATATCCACTATCTAAAAAGAATGAACCTCCAGGAACAGTGGAAGAAACAGAAGGGCTGAATTATTAGCAAAATGGGGCAAATTGACTAATAAAATATGTATGCAAAAATGTTATATTCTACACATAGGGAGATTTATTAAAGCTCGGAGAGAGATAAAGTGGAGAGAGTTAAAGTACCAAGAAATCAGCTTCTAACTATCATTTTACAGGCTGTGTTTGAAAAATAACACATACGCTACGCGAAATGGTGGGGTTTTCACTTTGCATCATCCCCAATGATACCAAGTAAGATTTGTTGTGTTTATAATAGAGTTAATGGAGACAATGCAGCCAGGTGGGAGGTGTGGCTTTGTGGCTCTGTGATGGCGGCATTGTGGCCCTGCCCCCTGCTATACAAAGCCATGAGTGCTGCCACTGTAAATTAGGAGGACAGAACCACAATGATGCAATTCAGTATGAATTGCATCATCAATCCGTCCACACTGCCAACTTCACTCTAGCGGGCGGCAGTGAGGGGTATGCGGGAGACTTGTCTCCTGGATATGAAAACAAATCAGATTACCCCAGCACACTGCAATGGGCCAGCAATAGAGACTTACATCCTAGATAATAATAAAATGCAGAGGACTCAGGGCCTGATTCATTACAGATCGCAACTGCGATTACGCGCTTAGTCTTACTGTGATAGTATGCTAATCCACTGCGATCGCTATGCCGTCGCAGCACAACATAAGGACGCCCACTTTACCTTACACACATTCGTAATCCTTAGCAACATCGAGCACCATCGCAGCCTCACACATACTTACACAAGCTCTGACTTTACTCAGGAGTTGCTAACCTCGTCACAGGCTATGAGTAATCAAGCTGCGTATGGCATCGCAGTGGATTTTATGCACGCCCATGCAATGGCGTTCAAATGTCCTGGCACACCTGCATTTCGCCAACCACCCTCCTGTCAACTCCCACAAATGGCACTTCCTGTCAATCACTCTGCGATGGGTCTGCGTAGTCACTGCAATCGCAGTCCGAACACAGTGGCCGGTCCGCACACTGCGATGCATATGCATGATGCAACAATCGACCGATTACACATGCGTAATCGCAGTTGCAATTGGTAATATAGCAGGCCCTCAGTTACATACATTTGCAAACATATGATAAGCCACCAGACACATCAAGATGTCTCTGATCTGGTGGTCCTACATTATATAATAGCTCCACTTAAGGTCATATATTCTAAATAAACTGAGAGCCAACTCACCTGGAGGCACCTCAGGATCCCCCAATATGACACTACAAGGATGTAGCAAACAGCAATAGGTTTGAGAACTATTCATAATTTGCCTATCAAAGAAACAGATCACCCTGGGAACCACAGACTCACATACTGTAGATGTCACTGGATAACAAGAGACTAACCATATAGACTTTGGTACTGTACAATCGTGCCACCTTTTTTTATTCTCCTCTCACAATACACCATCTTAAACTAACTCAGGTATCACCTCAGAGTGCAATATTTAAATATAACCTAATACATTACTCAAGGAAGAACACCATAAATCAGATATAGGGGCAGATGTACTAAGCTCTGGAAAGTGATAAATTGGAAAGTGATAAACTACCAGCCACTCAGCTCCTAACTGACATTTTTCAAACACAGCCTGTAACATGACAGTTAGGAGCTAAGCAGCTGGTAGTTTATCACTCTACAATGTATCACTTTCCAGAGCTTAGAACATCTGCCCCATAAGTTGCTAAAGTTACTACAACTAGCTATACTTATTGGGTGATATATCATATAGCGTTTTTCCTTTCCAGTTATTATTTGTTCATCTGCCAGATGGTAGAGATGCACAGATCAGGAGGTCAGTATTAATAACATACCTCTCTGCACACAGAGATGGGCAGTCTTGGACAGGAGCAACAAAGAGAACTGGCTGCTGGGAAGTAACAGGGAGAACGGGTAAGGTCCTGAATGGTGCACACAGAGAGGACCGGGATAGATTCCAGCACAGGCAGAGGGAGAGCCACACGTGTCACCCACTGCGGCAGTGGTGGTCAGAGATATGCAAGAATCATAACCTTCCAACTGCCGTACTTGGCCAGGGGCTGAAATAGTGCACTGAAAATATAGTATATGAAATTACTACGCCTGTGTTCTGTATAATCCTAGATGATGGTAACCCTAAAATGTTCACTCATGCACCCTTACATAAGCTGACACAGGAACGTAGCAGGGCTATAATGCCAGGACCAAGAAGAAGCTGAGTGTTTGGAGTGTCCTAAAGAAGCTCTGCGGTGGCTTTCTAGGCTGTATTGTGTCATTCCGGGCACCCTGCAAGCCAAATACAGGTGCTATGGGGCAGCAATGGTGCTGCCACCTAGGCCCAGCTCCCTGAGCAGTGACACCACGCGCACACCCCTAGTTACGGCCCTGAACTGAAAGCAGAAATTGCACTGGGAAAAGATAATTCACTAAACAATTACGAAGCTCTTCCTCGTGTCGAGTGTATGAGAAGCAACAGTGACAGGTTAGGGAAGAAATGAGAGAGGAAGCAAGGTCAGCGCTACAACTAGATGTACTATGCGACCACTTCTGAGTCGCACGCAATGCCGATACGCAAATGGTCAATATTTTTCAACTGTGCAAGCATCTAAGTCGCTAACATGTCGCAAAGTGCATGCTTCCCACAATGTGTATATACCACACAGTATTTCAGCGTTTAAAGATGCATAAAGTGCAGTGGCGTAACTAGGGTATTTGGAGCCCAGGGCAAATTTTAAATGGCGCCCCCCCCAAAAAAAATATGCGTGGGAAAAAAATGGGCGTGGTCACAAGGAGCAGGGTCACTTGACAATGGGGCGTGTCAACAGGACACATAAACCCTTTCTCGTCACTCTTAACATTCCTTTCCATATGCACCTTAACCCCTGTAGTGCTCCTTATACAGTCCGCCCTATGCAGTGCCCCCAGTAGTGGTCCCTCTTATGCAGGCCCCCAGTAGTGCCCCTTGTACAGTACCCCCAGTAGTGGTGCCCCTTGTGCAGCTCCCCACTAGTTCCCCTTATACAGTACCCCCAGTAGTGGTCCCCCTTGTGCAGCTCCCCATTAGTTCCCCTTATACAGTGCCCCCAGTAGTAATCCACCTTCTGCAGCCCCCCAGTAGCGGTCCCCACTATCCAGTGCCCCTTGTAGTGGTCCTCCCTATTTAGTGCCCCCAGTGCAGTGTCCCTTGTGCCTCCAATAGTAAGCCCCTTATATAGTGACCCCAGTAGTAGACCCCCCTTATGCAGTGCCCATTATATAGTGCCCCAGTAGTAGACCCCCCCTTATGCAGTGCCCTTTATATAGTCCCTCCAGTAGCAGTCCCCCCATGCAGTGCCCCCAGTAGTAGTCTCCCCTATACAGTGCCCTTTATATAGTGCCCCCAGTAGTAGTCTCCCCAGTAGTGGTCCCTGATGGAGTGCCCCAGTAGTAGTCCTCCCAATTAGTGCCTCCAGTAGTGGTCCCCCCAGTAGTAGTCCCCCCAATTAGTGCCCCCAGTAGTGGTCCCCCCAGTAGAGGTCCCCCCAATTACTGCCCCCAGTAGTAGTCCCCCCAATTACTGCCCCCAGTAGTAGTCCCCACAATTACTGCCCCCAGTAGAGGTTCCCCCCAGTGGTGCCCCTAATTAGTGCTCCCAGTAGAGGTTGCCCCCAGTGGTGCCCCCAATTACTGCCCCCAGTAGTAGTCCCCCCAATTACTGCCCCCAGTAGAGGTTCCCCCCAGTGGTGCCCCCCAATTACTGCCCCCAGTAGAGGTACCCCCCCTCCCAATACATAGCAAAAAAATAAAAAAAATTATATAAAACTTACCTGCATCCATGCTCCTGCTCCTGCTCCGGCTCCCGCCGCGGCAACGTAAGCACGACAGCCCTCCCAGGCTGGCGCGCTCTGCATCATGGGAGAGACATCATGACATAATTTCATCTCTCCCATTACCCACTGTAGGAGCCGGATGGAAGCCCGCACTGGCGGAGATGTGTGTGCAGCAGCAGCCAATGAGAGTCTGTCTGACTCTCACTGGCTGCTGAATAACACACATCCCTGCCATGCTGGCGGCAATGTGTGTGTTAGCACAGCTTGAGCCTGCCTGCCACCCTCCTCCTGGCGCTATTGGGCAAGCACTCAGGGGGAGGGAAGGGGCTCAGCTGTGCAGCAGAGGACCAGCGCTGGAAGCCTAGTGCCGGTCCTGTGTAAATGTGTAGCACTGACCGCACTCACTGCGGTCGGCGCTTCACTGGCTAACTAGGGCGGGCCGGTACCGTGGCCGGCGGCGCCCCCCCCCCCGCGCCACCGGTCCCACGGCGCCCAGGGCACACACCCTGCTCGCCCTGCCCTAGTTACGCCACTGATGAAATGTGCATCTCAGTCCTTGCACATTTATGCGCACACCTGTACACCAGTGAAGGGTTGTTACAAGAATTAGCATAAAGTCGCAGAGGTGACTACAGCAAAAGAACTATGGCAGATATGACCTAGATTACTAATCACCACATTTTTATATTGAATAGGATTTACAGTCGTATTCTCTGCAAAACTGCATATAGCCATAAACTAGTAATGTGAAAACATACAGCAGGGTTAGAAAGAAAGCCTGGTCCATACAATCCTGACAAATGGTGATTTTAGCACCCTTCTGATTAACTAACTTAGGCAAGGCAGTCAGAGGAACTAAGGTTATGCTGGACAAAAACGATTGTTCAAATTGGTTAATTTCGTTTGATTTACCCAATTTGTCTAAACGACTACTTTTGTCTGTCTTCCAGCTTGTGAGCAAATAGCCTATTGTCATTTTCTCCCATACATTACCAGGTCTTCTTTCCAACCAGCCAGATTTGACAGATAATTGTATAGTATGTCCAGCATAAGTCTACCTGGTAGAGACAAAGGTTGGCATGAACAGACATGGCAGCTCACGACACACTTTGCCAATAGCTACGCTGCTAAGTACAAATTCACAAACTTAGCTTAGAAAAATAGATGGGGGTTTTATAGATATAATCCATTAAATGGGCTGTGGTAATTTGGCTTTCTCTGCTATCACATATTCCTAATGCTGCCGAGAACCTTAAATGAACCAACTGAATACATAAGATCTTCATAAACGTAGTATGTTTCCTGTGTCTGTTTCTGCTTTTCTACAGTGGAATTTCTTCAAGTCATTTAGTGACGAAAACAGACAAAACTTTTTATTATTATGTGCAGCAACATGGATTGAGAGAGCACAATATACTGTATATCGTTCTGTCATCAAAATAAAACTTATGTAATTATATGACACAAAGCAAAGCATCAGTTAGCATTTAACAAGTAAATTAAGACATAGAAATACAGTATAGATATGGATGGTGATGCATCTGCAAGAAGATATCTTTTTTTTCTCTTTAAAACAGAAAAGAACTAGTGAAGGATTAGCAGAGTTCCGGAACTCACAAAGCCAGCTCTGTCCCTTCGGATTCTTTACATAAACCCTGCAAACAGTTTGCACAGCTGCTGTCGAAACAGAGTGTACTCTTAGTTGACCTATGCTGACAACTTTGGGCATTCAGTCTGTACCCTTCTAAATATACGGTCTTTTCCATAGTTCCTAAAATATTTTCTGTACAGACTGAAATAAAAAAGAACACATCTCATAATGATATCAACTTCTTAAACATGAAGCTATATACCATACTTACTAACTTTTATCATCTGCTCCGCAGGAGATGCCCGGAAGAGCAGACACAGCTGGCCACTTTGGGGTGGTGGGGCAGAGTTTCTATGTCATTAGGCCAATGCGAATTGCGGGAGCGTGAGGAGGACATGGGGCCTAAACTATGCATTTTCGCATCATTTAGTCTTGCACTCTCCATACAGAGCCGTGATTCCCGGCAATAATTATCTCCACATCCTTTCTCACTTCACTAAGAAATGGGCAGGATTCGGGAGATCCAGATACTATTCCGGGGGGGTCCCCAAAAATTCAGGAGGCTCCTGCAACTTCTGTAAGAGTAGGTATGTATGCTATATACCTATTTGTTTATTGGCATTTGCACTTGCTGTGGTTGATCATTTGTTTATCTCATGTACTGTATGTGACTACACTGCATATCTACCCCTTAGCCAGAATGGCATTCACCAGGGCACTGGCCAAGGGGGGACGCTGCCTGGTGGTGGACATGGCGGCCAGTGACCAATATTAAAGTGTGTAGGTTGCTGAGACATGAGCTGGCGACTGACCTCCGGTCCTGGCAGCTAAGCACACCATCTGCAGCAGCTGTCATACGGGCACATGCCAGCATCAGCAACACTGCCCAGCTTAATAGTTGCTGCTGCCAAGCGTGGTGACAGAGCGGGATCTGGAGGACCCCGGCACCATCACCAATGCGGCGGGACTCAGTGGAGCCTGCGGGCATGGCGGCAGGCCTAGTTCCTGGAGGAGCTTAAAGGCTATTATCCTCTAGGTGAACACGCCGGAAGTCCTGGGGGGCAGCGACCATGCAAAAGAGCTTAAAGGCCATCACCCTCCAGGTGAAAGTGCAGGTCAATAAATTACTAAAATAAAAGGTGTCCTGTATTTATTTAAATATTTTCTACATACGACAACACATGCCAGTGGCTTAATGTCCTGGCATGGTGGCACTTGTTGTTCCACAAGTGCTGGCATGCCTGCACAGGCTTGCTGGAACCTGTTGTTACACTAATAATATTATTTCTATCTTTTAAACAATTATCCCCACATACACCACCATCAGGGGTGCGAGGAAGAGCCCTGGGCTCAGGAAGGGGGACCCACTTTCTGAGGAATTCCAGCCATGAGCTGACTAGTTTGGGGCTGGTTAATGTGATGGCAAGGGGACCCCATGCTGAGTGTCCCACTGCTATGGAACTATCCCCCCGGCTGGTTCACCCTGATGCTGGTTATTGAAAAATAGGGGGAACCCCACACAGTTAATCTTCCTTTATTTTCCAATACCGGATCAGGCTTAGAGGTCCAGGGCTGGTTACTGATTTGGGAGAAAACCTTATGCATTTTTTTCTTTAAAATGAACCTATTCTTTAGCCTGCACAGATTATACTGTGCAGGGTAACTCTGCCCCTTATTATGTAAATTGGTGAGGGGGACGCCAGTCCCTTACTTTGCCAGAGGCCTCAGACCCCTAGATACACCCGTGGCTACATAAATGATGTGGTACCATATACACACAAACATTCATACATACAGGACTGGAAAAACATTTGTTCCTGAAAAGATAAAAACAGTTGCTCTCAGCCATGGAATTTGGCCGGAATTTGTTCTCCCAGGAAAGTTATGCAATTAAATAGTTTTTCTACATTCAGACAAGTTTTATTCATGTGCTTGTACATTTCCTCATGTAACATTTACTAATCTTTTATCTTTACAACTCTGTTTTGTATTTAACAAGGTCCGTCTACTGTTGAGCAGAAATGTTTATATTTATTGCTTTATTATACAATCAGTAGCAATAGGGATTTAGTAACGCTAAACACGACGCTGATGTGTAAACCACACAAAATGATTGTCTCTTGATTAAACAATGTGAATTAACTTTATTTATGTCTTATTAGTGAAATATGTTGATGAAAGCATTTACTAATATTTGGTGAGAACAATGATTCTCTAACATTACTTATTGCAGAGATAGAAAATTAAAATGATCACAGCAATTTATCAGTAAAACATCACAATCAAATATGGATTTTACCTAGCGGCTACAGGGTCGCATCCCCCCTCCCCCCCTCAGTAATATCCACCACTCCCCTGTGGTTCCCCAGTCGCTCTGTATGTGAATTAGCAGCAGTGGCTTCTCATTGGAATTCCTTAGGAAGTGCCCCCCTACCAAAAAGGGATCCCCACTCCTGAGGATACCCCAGGGCTGGGGTGAGGTCCGGGGCTATTCCCTGAACCCCTGGTGGCGGTGGGTGCAGGATTAATGTGTTAAAATACTGTTTGTTACAGTGGAACTATATGTCCCAGCAAGCCTAGACAGTAAGGGCCCACTGGCACCTGTAACCAATCCCCTGTAATTTCTGAAAAAAGACTTAGGGGTCTAGTTACTAAGCAGTGTTAGGAGACAGAGTGAAAAGTGATAAGGTGCCAGCCAATCAGCTCGTAACTGTCATTTTTTAAACAGTCTGTGAGATGGCAGTTAGGAGCTGATTGGCTGGCAGCTTATCACTTTTCACTCTGTCTCCTAACACTGCTTAGTAAATAGATCCCTATAGACATCGATTATGTTAACACTTTATTAACCACTCATGCACACTCACACTATATAATTACCTTGCTTGGCAAAAAAAAGCTCTCCTGATCCCATGGACAAGCAAGCACTGTATGTACATACTGTAGATACAATGTTTCCCCGAGAATGACAGTTCACACATAGGGCCGGATTCAATTAGAAGCGAAGGTGCCGTTTGGAGATAAGTTTCCGCGGATTCGGACTTTCGGCCTGTTTTCAAAGTATCTCCATATTCAATTCCAGGACGATTTCGCCTAAGCGGAAACTCAATGCATTGTAATAAGCGGCAAAGTATCTCCTATGAATAGCAGGTGAAAAAAAGTCCAAAATCGTTATTTTGGTGGGGAAGCGACTTTTAAAAAAATACCTCAGAACACCCCAGAAAAGTACTTTCGTTTTGGTGGAGAAAAAGTAAAAAGTGAGGGGACAACTATAAAAAGTAGCGAAATAGACTTCTTGGGGGTCTGCAAGGATGGGTCAGGTGTATTGGGGATTGCAGGTGCGTTTTTGATGTTTTTAAAAGTTCACTTTAGAAACATTAAAGTATACTAGCACCGATTTTCAAGTACCCCAAATTTGACAGGACTACTTATTTTCACTACAAAATACTGCTTTATGCCATTCTTCACCACTTTTGCAAAGACGCTAATAAGAAGCAATTTAAACTACGTAAGTACCGCTTTCCATTTTCGCCTGTTTAGGAATTGAATAGGGAGAAAAGCAGGGACACGCACGTAAAGTTTCCGCCTCTGAAAGAGACGAAGGACAGGCAACATTTTTCCGACTTTCACCTCTAATTGAATACGGGCTATAGTTTCCAGCACCTTAGCGCTGCTTGGCTAAGAGCCCAGCCAATCAGCGTGCAGTTTCTATGGCGATTTCTCAGCGGGAGGTTTCTATTTTATCCTATGCCTACAGACATTACCTTGTTTATTGTACATTCTTATTATAAAATGATGCGACATTTATAGACATTAAATTTTGTTTAATTGAGTTACAAAAATTAAAGCAAATGTTTGATTGGTTGTAATGGGCAACACATTCTTTTTTTACAGTTAAACGTCTAAAGAATGTAATGAATTTCCCAAGATATTTATTTAACTGTATGATTATTCAAATTAAAACCTGTCACTCTGATGACACAATAAAGTGCTAATTGTTTCAGCCTTGGTCTTCTGTCCGGAAGTTCCAGTGGTAATCTTCTTTCCTGAGGGTCCAGTTGGCCACCTCTTCTGAGTCTTCAATGGCTGCTTGCTGTCCTGAGGGTCCTGTGGCTGCCTCCTATGCTGAGGTTTCAATTACCTCCTGTCCTAAAAGCTCCTGTTGAGGGACCAAGTGGCTACCTCCTGTCCCGATGGGCCTGTGGCCGCCTTCTGTCCTGAGGATCCAGTGGCCACCTCGTGTCCTGAGGATCCAGTGGTTGCCTTCTGCCATGAGGGTTCAGTGGTTGCTATCTTTCCTGAGGGATCAGTCTGCGCCGTTTTCCCAGGGACAGCAGTACTGTGCATGTGCAGAGTTACCGGGAAAACGGCGGCCGAGCCCGGCTCAGCAGAGCAGCACGCTGGTGACTACGAACGGGTAAGTATAAAACTATATGGGTGCAGGTTGTGGGCCCACACCCTGCACCCATTATAGATAAGCCCCTATAGTGATGATACGTAATAATAATGGTACATCCTTTAACTTTAATGCCTATATACTACATTCTAAAAGATCTTTGTAAAACTCTGTGATTTCCTATTGGTTTACATTTTTGCCTTCTCTATTTTAATACTCTAAAAAGTTTGTTGTCTCAGAGGGTTTTAGAGATTTTATTTTATTAAACTTAATTAGCTTTTATTATTAGCTAGCAAGGTTATATGTTATGCTTGTCATCATTCGGATGCCTGCATTTTCCATTCATTTACTATATAAATGATATATTAAATCATCATAGTGAACAGTTATCCTTTATTAATAGTGTTTTAATCTTAATAAGAACTGCACAGAATTCATTAACCATACCATTGATTATAAATATTAACTAAATAATAAGAATATCAATTAGGCATTGGCAAAGTTATTTAACTTTTACTAGGTCTGTGTTAGAGCCCATCAGCTTTATTTTATTTCTTCCATCAATACTGTTTTCTAATATACTGTGATCATTATTATTTAATCACTCATTATTTATAGGTCCATTAAAAATTGTAATTGCTGTACAACTTTCAAATATTTCTCTATATTCTGCTACTGCAGTTGAATGACAGCACGCCCTGATTATCACTGTATGCTTTCTGTTTCTGCCTTTGACAAGGCCAATTGACAATGTGGTAATATTGTGATAGCTATCCCATACATAATCATCGATAACTATTTCATTATTTGCTATAACTATTGATTAAACTGATCATAACAGTCCTGGGGGATATACAGTTATCCACGATATATTTGCAGATGCTAAAATGGTTTTTTTTCGACAATAATTCACGTTTTTCGCCCATTTTTTTATCCAGGTATCCTATTTGTTTGGATAGTCACCAAAAATCCTATTTGTTCGGCCAAACAAATAGAATTTTTGGGAGAAAACACATAGGAACCGTGATAAGTTCACAGAGCTATGTATTTTCGCCATCGCAGCAGCGAAAACACTGCACTTTTCAGGGATAATTTTTCGAGAAACCGCAGGTCCAAAAATAAAGCCCTGATAAGTGCTGGCGTCGGGCGGACTTTGGGGCTAATTGGATAGCCCCGGGGGTTCCATCTGCGCCCAAACCATTGTTCAGGTCTAATTGGATACCGCCCAATGTTTGATAAAAAAAAGTGACAATTATTGGTTCTCATTCATTACTGTAACTTATATTTAATTCATAACCGATATATGCATTTTATTTCCCTACATTGTTAAGTATTTGACAACCATCACATACAGTTAATTTATTATTTTCTCTGATTATCATTTTTATAATTTTTATGGTCTGTCAAAGCTAGTACTAAACAATAGGCTTTGATTAGTATGATTTAATGACTCTAATCAGTCATGATAAGTTTAATTTACCTTGTTTGACCCAATGATAGCTATTTTATGCAGGCTACAAAAGTACAAATCACAAACATGTATTATTATTATTATTATTATTATTATTATTATTATTACTACAGTTACTGAATAACTACATGCTTTGTGTGATTTCCCTGCTTAGCTTTTATAAGGTTAATGACTATAATTAATGATAACTATCCAGTGTAGCTCATGCACTACTGTAGTTCTTTATTTTCACTAATTGTTTAAGAACATGATTTAATACTATGAGTCCCCCTTTGGCAATGACAATAATTAATACTGTTTGACAGCCCTAATATCTAAACATTCAGCATTATGTGAAATGCCAAACCCTTCCTGCATTGAGTTTTCTTTACACCGACTTTTATTATTATTGATATTATTAATAATAATAATAATAATAATAATAATAACAACAGCACATAAGCTTATCTACTATTTTTCTTTTGCTATAATAATGTAAGCGTAATAGTCGCCAAGGGCAAAACTATAATCATCACAGGTGGTCGGTTGGTTATGGGACCATCAGAGGGACCTACAGAGGGGATGATGGACACATACCATAGGACTTTTTCAAAAGGATTTATGTACAAGGGTTTCCCTCTTCGGCATTACCTAATACAGTACATCCAGTACTACACTATGGCATTCTTCCCTTATTTACTCGGTACCTTATACAGTAAGAGGATCTTTTGATGTGTTTGGAACCTGAAAGCAGCAAAGATGTTATCAATGTGCACAACCATCATTTTTCTGGATAGTGATTCTTATGTAAATGCAGACAGAACCTTGATTTTCTTGAGTTTATTTATGATGTAGTTCTGGCAATCAAACATGGAAAATGCATCTGGGAGACGCCGAGGCAGATTAATTTAAATTTAGTATAATTTTAATGCAGATTAATGATCATTTATTTACAATTAAAGGTGGTTGTGCTCAGATTTTGTTTTTACATATTTGTATACTGTATACAGTATATTTGTTTTAGCAGTTTGCAAGTATAATATAAAAAAACACAAACATAAGATATGCACTTGCTATATTATATCTACATAATAATTTGAGTCTTCTAACCCACTGAAACAAAGGCATGTTATTTTCCTGTGGAATCAATAGAGTGTTACCAATGAATAAATTAAATAAACACTGTTACAATAAGGACTTGGTGAAGCCGAGAAAAAGTCAATATCATTATTCAAATAAACATTGAATGTGATATATGGGTATATGTAAACCAGACTATACTGGAAAATATGTTTTCTCTGAGACAAGTAAGTTCATGTATCACTGAGGAACCCAGTACACTACTGTCAGATGAGTGCACAGTTCTTCACATCTTTCTAGTGCTCAGATATGCTGAGTCTGTATGTGTTGCATTATTGTGTCATTTTAACACAGTATGTTTTTTGCACCTTTTCTTCTTTTAGATTTGCTTTAGAGTTCAAACACTAAACAGTTGTATTTATAAAAAAATATATATATATATATATATATATATATATATATATTTATTGATTGATTGATTTATCACTGTGTGACACTAAGCCTAATTGTGTATATGTATATTTCTTATTAAAAACATTGGGACATAATGCAGTTTTCCAACTTTACATCAATGGCTGTGAAAATCTTATTGATTCTGCCTTTCCCTATTCCAGGGAACTGCTTCTCAACAATACACCAAAGGTAAAATACTTAGAAGACTTTCGAGAAAGATTTGCAAAAACTAGTGTATGATCCTCATCTCATATTTTATGATGAGGCATGCTCATACAAATGTAGACAAGCACATACAGTAAGTGTATATACAGTTGTTAAGAGGCATATTTATGCACCTAGTATAGGGCAGATGCAAGTACAAATTGATGATGACGACAATGTAGTAAACCAGGAGCATATGCTGCAATGCAGAGACATTTGCAAACATGATCATTTTACATGTAGCTTTCATTTGAGTAATGTACACCCATTTTACTTCCAACTCTACATCAGCCGCACAGTGTATACTACCAGGCAAGGATTCAAATGGGATGGGTAAGCATCGGGATATGTTCTATGATTGTGGATTCGCAGGGTGGGTTAGTTTCCCGGCTTCCCACACACCTGAGACCAGTCTTGGTACATGTGGTTCCTTGCGTATGGTTCACACAATATGTTGTATATTAAAAAGGACATACACAGTTTAACAAACCAAGCACTTCAGTGACAGGGACTGACACATTTGTGGATGAAGTGCTTGGTTTGTTTGGATCCCCACAAACCAAGGTAGCAATGGTTTTAAGGCGGCTAACAATGTTGTTAATCATCATCACAGTTTTAAGAGGTCATACCATTCTCATCCTCACCCTCATCAGTGTTAATATTATCATTACAAAATATTAGCTCATCCCCACTGGAATTAACCATAACAGAAGTCTCTGTACTTTGCCTCATAGAATGTGTAGTTAATTTTTATGAACATCAGTTTTTCCACATTTTTTGAAGTATCCTCCTATGCGGATCGCTCACATAGTTCCTGCCTGTGCTTATCACTCTTTCTGAGTACACACTGGAGGATGGGCAGCTTTAGTAAGACAAAGCTTGTTTGTACAAGAGATGCCAATTTCCTTTTTTTCCTCCCAGTATTCAAAGGGACTGTGGAACATGTTCATTTGTACTTTATCATTAAAATAATCCTCCAAATTTGATGCTAACTACATCAGATTGCATCACAGTAGAGGTGTCAATAATTTTGGGCAATTCTTTTAAGCCTGATCAGTTGTCAAAATGTTTCACTCTGGTGTACTTAGTTGACTCACCACCATCCCCAGTGGGTCTCTTGGAAAATCTTTTTTTTTTGCAGAAGCAGCATTTGCAGGAGAAACTGAAGCAGTAGCTGTTGTTGTGTCTTGTCCCATTTGAGCTGACAACTTGCTCGCAAGGAGCACTTTGCATCTCTTATGATCTGTGTCAGTTGAAAAGAAAGCTATTATGTATGACTTAAACCTAGGGTCAACCATGGTTGCCAAAATGTAGTGATCCAATTGCAAGATGTTGTAAACCCCTTTTGGTCCTGACAAAGTGAATAAAGAATTTGATCTACAAGTCAAACAAACTTAGTGGAATTTCTTAGTTTCATCTCCTTCTTCAGCTTCTCTAGATGCTTTTACAGTAGTTTAAAGGGAATCACCTGACTCAGGCTGGCAGTGCCTGAACCTACTTCTTTGGTTACAATTTTAAATGGTTTCAGCAGCTTGTATAAAATTCTCCACTGTTCTTGCTTCCATTGGTAGTATGGCAAATGGAACAATTGTTGCAGCTGCTGCACTTTTCTACATGCAGTTGCTGAATGCCAAAAATACTCATACATTTTGAGTCACAGTCATTCTCTCCTGCTTGTACCTGTCATTTTTAAGAAATTCTGAACAACCAAATTTATTGTGTGCGCAAAACATGGTATATGTTGAAATATACCCAGTTGTAATTCTCATACAATGTTACTTGCGTTATCAGAATTTAAATTCCTAAAGAAAGTTTTAGCAGGGTAAGCATATTTATCACAATCTGCATCTCAGATGCAGATGGGATGTGATAAATTTGCCCAAATTCACATTGTGATATTTTAATACATTGCAAGAATGTATTAAATATTTCATGCATGGACATAGCTTGCGTGAATGCACCTTTCACCTCAGGCTATTTTTGGCAAAAAATACCTGAGACTGTGCCTGTGCATGTGCTGCTGGTTCACCCAACCCCACCTCACTCAGCTTACACTTACATCTGTTCAGGTTATCAGCAGGGCTATAGAGAGCTCTCCCGGGCCCGGGTAATGGAGGAGGCATGGCTTAATCATGGGAGGCATGGCCATGCCCCCTTGACAAAAAAAATAAATAAACCACTTTTGCAGTGCTCCATAGGAGGGGGGCGCTGTAAGCCCCCTAGCCTAGCGCTTAGCAGGGGGGACGCGATCAATTTTATCGCTCCCCCCCACAGCCATAGGAGACTGCTCCGGCTGCTGCAGCAGCCAAGAGCAGTCTTGCACTGCAGCCCAGCACAAGCTGTGTGCTGAGTTGCTGTGAGGGAGGGGAGGGGCGACGCCGGACCTGGGCCCCTCTAGCAAGCCCAGTCCCGTGTAAACTGTACCCTCTCCCCCCCCTCTTGGCGCCCACGGTTATCAGTGACCCATAGATCTCTGTGATCCAGTCATCTGATGGCTGTGAATAATCCCGGTATCTGATCCCTGCAGTAAACTGAGGAGCCAGCGGAACTTCATAGCATCTCAGGTTACAGAACAGATGACTGGGGTACAGCGATCAGATGACTAGGTCACTGAAGAGATCACCAGATCACTGGATGGAGGTAAGTTTTTCTTTTTTAATTTAGTTTTTTTGGTTTATGATCAGCCACACTCTAGAAATTACATTAATAGTATCACTTGACTGGAATTTTTTAGTTATTGACCAGGACTTCTTCAATAAATTAAAATTTTTTAATAAACACGCATCAGATTAACAACACATATTATACTACACACACACATATAAAACCATAAAATGCAAAACAAAAAATGCAAAATAGCAATTGTACTGTAGCTTGTATTTCTGCAGCTTGTGATCCTCAGATACTTGTATCCAAAGGAGCCTTTAAATAATGAAGATAATTAGGCAACAATCTTGAAAGTTGAAGAGAAATAGTCTCTAGTTTGCTGATTAGCACAGTATATACTGAATGTTTAAGTGCTCTTACCCATCTGTATGATATATGTATCCAAAGGTATAGTCCTGTTTGTGATGGCTTAAATAGCCTGATTTAGCCTGCAGTTTCCTCACCGCTCCAAGACCCGGATATGCAGATAATGTATTGCACTGCTGTTATATTGTGCTCCAGCACTCCTGGGGGACCTCAGCGTAGCTCTATGAACCAGCCACTCCTAACACCAGGTGCTCCCTGTGCTTCTTTACCTCGGTCAGAGTCATGAACCTTTTGCTTGGGTATTCTAAGAGCATATCGCAGCTTAGCAGAAGTCTTGAGCAGTCACAAGTGGTAATTAACCCTTTAACGTTGACCTTAATAATTGGGCGGCTAGTTACCGGCAAGGTGGACTAACAGCTATTTAGGTGGAGTAAAACAGGTATAAATCCAGCACAAGGATATGAGTTGTTGGGAAACCAAGAACTTATATTAGATTCTATCAGACACACTGGCTGATCCCAGAAGCCTATTCTGGGCTCTGCTCTCCCTGTCAGCAGACAGGAAAGGTTGAGCTGGAGTAGGTGAAACGGGGGGGAAGCCTGCATAACGCCATCTCCAGATAGCATTATTATTGTATGGTTCCCTCCTATTATTTTTTCATATTTTACTTTAGTAAATTTAAGCAGATCCAATTTCCCATTACAAGTATGAGAAAAGCAATCTGCCTACTAAAAAAAATTAGAATTTAAGGGCTCGTAGGAGACTCACATTTTCACATGTTTTAGTAAAAACAAAAGATTGATAAATAGGCCCCCTAATCTTCTTGGTCCCCTTCTGTGATGAAGATTCACCCCCCCAGCAGCAGCCTTATGGTGCGTACACACTGGGCGATTAAAGTGGACGACTGAACGATAACGATATCGTTATCGTTCAGTCGTCCACTTTATCGTCCATGTTTAACACAAAAAAGATGAACGATGACGACGACGCGCGTTCCCGCGGGTCGTTCGTCATCCTCGTTCATCGGGCTGACATGCAGGCCAACCTGACGACCTCGTCAGGTTGCTGCATGTCAGGGAATGGGTGAGAGAGCTAATGATATCGTTCAGCGGCTGTGCTCAATGTCATGAACGACATTGAGCACAGCCTGCCGGGGACACACTAGACGATATCGCTCAGGGAGCATATCGTCTAGTGTGTATGCACCTTTAGTGTACAAGGATTCTTCTTGTGAATTCTGAATAAGGGAAAAGTCAGTTGGTAGCTGATGCTGGACAGCTTGTTATTATTTTACAGGCTTTTTCAGTTTTTGATAAATAATTTACATGAACTCACCACAAATGATGTAACAGGGAGGAGGTGCCTAGATGGCTAACGTCCTACCTCTACTTACTTTGGCCTCACAAATGGTACACATGTCTTGACAAGTGTCAGGATTTGGGGAAAAAATTATTTTGCATTGAAGAGGTGGCATTTTTGGTTTTATGCCTAGGTATGACAATGTCCTCCTTCTTATCATTAGCAAGAACTGCTGCCACTGGAGGCTGACTTACTTTGACACAAACAACATCCTCCCTTTGAATTTTATCAACTTCTTTTCCAACACATTCATCAGCAATATTCTCACTAGATTCAGATACACAAATACCCCTTTCATCCTATTGCACTTCCACAGTAGCATCCTCAATTTCTATGTCACTATCATTACTTTTACTACTACTCATCCTCACATATGCAGCAGAGGGTGCAGATGTGGTCAAATGAGGCATCTCTAGGAATACAGTGTAAGAAATATCAGACTCACACATAGCACTCATAGATACCCTTATGGAGCATACACACGGTCAGATTTGTCAGACTTGTCAGATGAACGACTGAACGATTGAATGATTTTTGACTGCATTAAAATGAATGGAATCGTCCAAGTCTGACTGCAAACCCATCAGATGTCAGATATCGTTATCTGACAAACGGGAACGCGCATCGTTGATCGTCCATCGTTCAGGCATGTCAGATATGAATGATTTTCCTTCAGATATGAACGACTGAACGATTTTTAAATCGTTATCGTTCATATCTGAAGGAAAAATCTGATCGTGTGTATGCACCATTAGACTCTCTTCTGTGATCTGTTAAATTTCTGAACACACAATTTGTTCTTCATCCTTAGTGTCCTCTTTGTGCACTGTTTTGCCTAGTTTTAATGGTGACACATATATAGTAGACTCAGAGTGAGAAGAGGTTACAAAATATGCCTCTCTGTGTTTGCCCATGGCTTCCTCAATAGACATTTTAGTGAATGAAACAGCAGTGGCAGGACCACCACTCAAAAAGAATGGACATGGTATGAGCTTTTCCTTGCCACTGTGTGTGGTGTATGGCATGTTGGCAATTTTATGGTTTTCGGCAGTAAATTTTCCTTTCATAGTTAGAGGTAATGTTTTCTTTATGATCATGAAATACTGTTTAGATTTGAAGGGCCCTTTGCACCTTCTTTCCCCTTGAATACTTTTAGTAAATGTTGAAGAAGTACTATAACTGTCAGCAGCCGTAGCACTAGTACTGGGTTGCTCCTGCTCTTATATTGACTGATCCATGATTGGTTTTAATGTTTACACCAAGACAAGAGTAAAGCTACTGTTGCTGAATCTAATTGCCCTCATGCCAAGTGAATGTACAATGAGATAAGGAAAGGAGGGATCTTCATGGCAATGAGATAAAACATTGGCCTATGCACCGACCACTTTATAACACACAAGCAGCATCTGCAGATTTAAATGATATGCGGCATGCTTATGTCCTGTGTGTGGGTGTATCTGCATTTGAAATGCTATGTTACAGTGTCACAGACACGGACACTGTAACGTAGCATTTCACAAGCAGATATACCTGTAGTCACACACAGAATATAGGCATGCCGCATATCATTTTAATCAGCAGAAGCTGCTTGTGCATTCCATAGCTGCGTGAATAAGATGCATTTGAAGGGAAATAGTCATACAAAAAGATAGAGGGAAGAGCCCCGGGCTACATCCTAACCCTGGGGTATCCTCAGGAGGGGGGACCAGTTTTCAAGGAATACTAGGGCTAGGGTGACCAGTTTGGGGCTGAAGAATGCTTTGGAAGGGGGGACCCCACTCTGTGTGTTCCCCTTGCTGAGGCATTAGCCTCCGGCCAGAACCAGAACGAGCTCAATACATGCCATTTTTGTTTTAATTTTTAACTCTTCCTTTACACTAGAGCAAACATAAGCACTGCACAGATCACACTGATCTGTGCAGTGCTTCTGCTGAACACGCAGCTCACAGGTACTTCAATTCATTTCAGTAAAAATACGACTGAACTAACACACTTGCAAACATGATTCCATGCATCATCAGAAAAACGATTTGTTTGAGAAAAACTCACTTGTGTCCATGCGATGCACAGTGTGTTTTAAACTCGTACAGACATGATTCTTAGTAAATATAACCCTTTATATTTAATCCAAAACACGCAAGATCTGGCATGTCTGAGAAAATGAAGTTTTGCCCCATTTTGGGATCCGAACTTGGCGGAAAGACCCAAGCTGGGACTTGAATTCACTTGGAACCCCTAAGTTTTGGGTGTGTTTGGCTTTCTCAAAAACGGAACAGCTCATTTCTACTTGCAAGACCGTTTGGTTGTGTGTTTTCCATGAGTTGCACTGACACAACAGCTCACCCACATGGCAATGAAATTAAACATTGGCCTACGCACCGATCACTTTACTCAGGGGCAAACACAGGATTTATTGGGGGGGGTTCCGTATGTATGTATACACACACACAAACATACATACAGTATACATACCCTGGGCTGAGAGGAGATTGTGTGCAAGTAGGGAAGGAGCTGCTGCGGTTGGGTATGCGCAGCAGCTCCCCCTGGACATACTGTATGCAGAGGGCTCTGTTGATCAGAACTCTCTGTAGCGGCCCATTAGGGGTGGTTTGTATGTACAGGAAAATCCACTACATGTAACCACTGTTTTACTCTTAAGGTGCATACACACAGTCAGATAATGGTGCATACACACAGTCAGATAATGGTGCATACACACGGTCAGATTTTCCTTCAGATCTGTACAATAACGATTTTAAAAATGGTTCAATCGTTCATATCTGAAGGAAAATCTGACATATCTGACATGTTTATCAGATGAACGATGCGCTTTCCCATTTGTCAGATAGTGATATCTGACATCTGATGTGTTTGCAGTCAGATTTGGACGATTCCATTCATTTTAATACAGGCAAAAATCGTTCAATCGTTGGTAAATCGTTCAAATCGCTGGTAAATCATTCAATCGTTCATCTGACATATCTGATCGTGTGTATGCACCTATAATATGTCAGATGAACGATTGTACGATTGAACGATTTGAACGATTGAACGATTTTTGCCTGTATTAAAATGAATGGGAACGTCCAAATCTGACTGCAAACACATCAGATGTCAAATATCATTATCTGACAAACGGGAGCGCACATCATTCATCGTTCATCTGACAAACATGTATGTCAGATCGTTATTGTACAGATCTGTAGGAAAATCTGACCGTGTGTATGCACCATTATCTGACCGTGTGTATACACCATTATCTGACCGTGTGTATGCACCATTATCTGACCGTGTGTATACACCATTATCTGACTGTGTGTATGCACCATTGCAGTCACCAAAATCCACCAACACTCAACTAAGGTGCTTTTGGAGCAGAACTATATTATACGTAAGAAACAATTACTACTGTACTATTTTGCTTCCAATGATAACCACTAGCAGTGCTATTTTTCAGCAGGAACTCAATTCCTGAACCTCTCATTAACTATGCTGTAATGTCCTGGGCCAAAATTTATTTTCCATAAGATACTTTTCATTTTAAAGTCCCTTTTGAGTGCCTTCTTTTCTAAAAAAATAATATATATATATATATATAATATATATATATATATATATATATATATATATATACAGTATATATATATATATATGACCAGTATAGCCCGCACTCACTGTAGCCAATGTCAGCCCAAAGGAGTGTACCTCAATGTAACCACATGGAGCATCCAGGGCCCATACATTTGTAGAAAAATAAAGTAGCAAGGGCACTCACCATAATTAAGCAAAATTAAGTCCAGTTTATTCACATACTACCAGTGTCATATAGCTGTAAAGTCCGACGTTTCGGTCCCCATATGAGACCTTTGTCAAGGTGCATTCATAACACAATGTTATTCAAGACATAAGAAAAGTGGCTTGAATAACATTGTGTTATGGATGCACTTTGACAAAGGTCTCATATGGGGACCGAAACATCGGACTTTACAGCTATATGACACTGGTGGTATGTGAATAAACTGGACTTAATTTTGCTTAATTATGGTGAGTGCCCTTGCAACATTATTTTTCTATAAATATATATATATATATATATATAGTATCTATCTATATATAAAATAGTTTTTCTATATCTTCACCCACAGTTCCTGAACCTATTTTCCCAGAAAAATAGCCCTGACCACTAGTATGCTTTGTAGTCTGTCTACTGAATGCATCTGCTTTTTTAGTTGTGGTTTTTTTGGGACAGCTGCCAGTTATCGGCAAACATACATGCAAATCAATGTGAGAGGCAAGTTCTGCATTTGCATTTCACACTCTTATTGTACCACTGAAGCATATAGTTGAACTGTAAATGTGCTCATAGCAAAAGCTCTGAAAGATACGCAAATTATTACCTGCAGCCAGACATTTATCATACTACACTTCCTGTCTCCTTTGATCACACTGGGACTTAAATTATCTTTTGCCTTGGGGCCATGCTCTTTATTTATTAAAGGATCGATAAATATTGATAAATGCACTCTTCTCGGCTATCTTGCTGCAGAAACATGTTATAGAATGGGACTTCTATTTACAATGTCAAAGCTCTGGGAAAAATGATAATGGCAATAGACTGCCGGGAATTAGAATACATTTCTCTGCATGTACTGTAGCAGCTGTTTGGTGCATCAGTTGCAGAATTACTTTCTTTATATTGTCCTGCCAACATTCTCTCAACCATGACCTGCTAGACCTCCTCATTGGAAGGTGAGAACCGCTTACTTCTCAGGAGAGAAAGACCTATGTGTACCAGTTGTGTATATACATAGTGATGTATATAGAGCAAATGGTGCTAGGAACTCAACACAAATATGAGTTTAGATTTGTGGAAGGAATGTGGAATGGACCTCTAACTTCAAACACACCACTAGATAAAAGACATTTCTAACCCCAGCAGCCGTTAGCTCTATTTCGTGGAATGTTGCTGCATTTTACACTACTCTGCTTGTTGAAGGAAGAGAGATTTTAACAACTTTCCCACCATATCTAATAACTTTCTGTAAAACTGTACACACTGCTACACTGTACATTACTAACAAAAGTGAAGTCTTTTCTGTGATGCCTTATATATGAATAGTATTAAAGAACAAATTCATGCCTTGTGTTTGCTTTTTCGATTTTGCAAGTATTTAGCACACATCACTGTTTTATCATAAAATAAAGAGGAAAGCAGTATATATACGGTAGAGGAAGCAGCAGGGCAGAACTATGGGAGACAATGGAGGGGCACCTCCTCCATTGCCCACAATATATTCACCCCACTTAGGGTTGTAACTATGTATCCGGAGTGTACCGTCACGGCCGTCCAATACATGGCACCTCTTCCCAGCACCTGAGAAGCCACCATACACTAGTGGAGGGCTCCATGTCAGACCATCAGCTGCCGTAGCCTGTCCCTACTCATTGGTGGTGCTGCTCCTCAGCGGCTTCTTATGTCAGTGTGACATGTCCGGTGCCCCCCTCACCCCCAACTCTCTGTCTCACTCCTCCCTGTCAGCAGCCCTAGCCTTAGACTCGTGCAGCAGTCTCGGTGCATTCCCTCACCCACAACTCCCCGTCCAACTTCTTCCTGGCGCCAGCCCTAGCCGCGGACCCATGCAGCAGTTCCGGCACCCCCCTCTCCCACAACACCCCGTCCCACTCCTCCCTGGCATCAGCTCTAACTGGGAGCAGAGTCCTGAGGGGCTGGCCGAGCATAAGTGTGGCTGCAGATCTTCTTCCAGGAGCTGGTTGTCAACAAGGATGCAGCGGGTAAGAGGGCATGGGAGGCGGCAGTGCCAGATAAAGGTCCGCATGGGCCTGGAGCTGAAATTTATAAAGGCCCTAGTGTGTGCCACCGCAGGGGTGTGACCAGCGCTGTGTCGGTGTGACTAGTGATATAGAGGCATGACGAGTGTGTGGGTGTGGTGTACAGAGGGTTTGTGGCTATCTTCATGGGGGGCATATCTGGCGTCTACCTTCAACTACTTTATAGTGGAGCTACTGTATAACAAGAAAAAGTGTTTGTGTTTTTTTGTGAAAGGGTGAGAACTGTATGGTCGGCCTTTCCTTGGCTGCTAGAATACTTTAGATTAATGAGAAATAAAAATCCAAAATTGTTCACTGATTTTGGCATATTTCTATACATTTACTTTCCACATCCCTAGCCACTGCAATACAATAATAAATTACCTGTCTACTTAGGTGTTGCCTTTTAAAAAAAATAAAAAATAAAATATTGGTACTGGTCCAGGGCGGTAAGGGTAGATTCAGGTTGTTATCTTGTTACAGACATGGTACAAAATATTGGTGATGTGATGGTCCATATAGATACCTCTCCCAATAAGCGGTGGAAAATACTAATTTTCTTTCATGCAGGATAGGGTGTGTGAGGCGTCTCAGATGCATAACGTGTGGCTATTTGGAGATGGGGGACATTTTTGTACATCCCCACTCTGGCAAGAAATTAAAAATCAATAACACACATACCTGCAATAGTAGTTATGTGAACTATTTTATTAGATGTCCTTGTGGATTCCTCTATATCGGTGTGTGTGTGTGTGTATATATATATATTTATCTGTAACAATAGAACATAGAGGGGTGCTCCATAGTGCATAAAAGTAGAATTTATTAGAACATGAGAGCAGGCATGAATCGCGCTTCATATAAATTGTGCTCGTACCGATGTATAAAATTGGGTGGACTGGTTACCGCATGGACATAGAAAAACGAACCAGGTAATCACCGCTTGTCCTCCAGACTCCTGACTGGCATCACACCCCACGCCACAATCTCCCATGGAAAAGTCGGCATGGCAGACCCACACCGGAGCTGATGAACCAAGGAAATGGAATAAATCAGATAGCAAGCAGCAGGCAGATCTATATCGATAAAACAGCACAGCCCCGCACCAGTCTAACTACTCCATCCTTCACTCCCGCCTCCCTCCATTCTGTGTGCACCGCAGCTAGTGTGCACACAGTATGGAGGGAGGCTTACGGCTGCATTGTAGTCTTGAAAGTCCCGGCATCTTACGGGATGAAACGCGTTGACCTTTCACCCTCCAGCTACGCTAATCAAGAGCCTGATTGCCAGGAACAACAGCATTAGCGGACATTACTGCCGCAAGTACCGCTCCCGTTCATTGTTGCCTGACACCTGTTACTGCGGACCATCTGGTCCACAGGAACACAAACAGCAGCAGCTGCCTTCCACCGCACACAGCGTCTACCTCTGCCCACCATTAGAGATCTATTAGCTCATACAGAGGAAAGTATCCGGCTTTGGACATCTCTGCGTGGCCACGCTAACACAGTGAGCTGGGGATATCAAAAGGTGAAAATATACCTGCTCACTTGGACTGAGGTAACACTATATTTATATTTAAGCTGCAGGATTAATGTGATTATTTCTGGATCGCCAGTTTATCTAACAGCTACGGAGTGCATTTTTTCAGGCTTGTTCTGTGAGAACATTAAAATTGCAACAAATTGGTTACTTGCTTTCAAACTATACGTTATAAAGATTCACTTGTAACAATTAAGCACCCAATGAGCTGTGCACATTGACTATTTCCACACAGAAGTGGTGATTGAACAGCTCTGTATGTAATGGTCTATATTCACTCCCAATTTTATACGGCAATTTCTTTATATTAGGATTAACATTGTTTCCTATGACGTATGCTGCTATACTGATTGTGATTTAATTTATATTTTTATATTGTCTAGATGTTTATGTGATTAAACCTATTTTTGTGTAATTATTAACAAGCCTCCTGTGTCTAAATAGAAAGCAAACACCGATATACAGTGCTTCCGGAAAGTATTCACAACGCTTCACTTTTACCACATTTTGTTATGTTACAGCCTTATTCCAAAATCAAATAAACTCTTTTTTGTCCTCAAAATTCTACACACAATACCCCATAATGACAACGTGTAAAAAGTTTTATTGAGATTTTTGCAAATTTAATAATAATAATAAAAAAAAAGAAATCACATGTACATAAGTATTCACGGCCTTTGCCATGAGGCTCAAATTTGAGCTCAGGTGCATCCTGTTTCCACTGATCATCCTTGAGATGTTCCTACAGCTTAATTGGAGTCCACCTGTGGTAAATTCAGTTGATTGGACATGATTTTGAAAGCCATATACCTGTATATATAAGGTCACACACTTGACTGTGCATGTCAGAGCACAAACCAAGCATGAAGTCCAAGGAATTGTCTGTAGACCTCCGAGACAGGATTGTCTCGAGGCACAAATCTGGGGAAGGGTACAAAAAAATATCTGCTGCTTTGAAGGTCCCAATGAGCACAGTGGCCTCCATCATCTGTAAATGGAAGAAGTTCAGGACCACCAGGACTCTTCCTAGAGTTGGCCGCCTGTCATAACTGAGCAATCGGAGGAGAAGGGCCCTAATCAAGGAGGTGACCAAGAACCCGATGGTCACTCTGTCAGAGCTACAGCATTCCTCTGTGGAGAGAGGAGAACCTTCCAGAAAGACAACCATCTCTGCTGCAATCCACCAATCAGGCCTGTATGTTAGAGTGGCCAGACGGAGGCCACTCCTTAGTAAAAAGCACATGGCAGCCCGCCTGGAGTTTGCCAAAATGAACCTGAAGGACTCTCAGACCATGAGAGACAAAGATTGAACTCTTTGGCATGAATGCCAGGTGTTATGTTTGGAGGAAACCAGGCACCGCTCATCACCCGGCCAATACCATCCCTACAGTGAAGCATGGTGCTGGCAGCATCATGCTGTGGGGATGTTTTTCAGTGGCAGGAACTGGGAGACTAGTCATAGAGAGAAAGATGAATGCAGCAATGTACAGAGACATCCTGGATGAAAACCTGCTCCAGAGTGCTCTTGACCTCAGACTTGGGTGATGGTTCATCTTTCAGCAGGACAACAACCCTAAGCACACAGCCAAGATATTAAAGGAGTGGCTTCAGGATAACTCTGTGAATGTGCTTGAGTGGCCCAGCCAGAGCCCAGACTTGAATCCAATTGAACATCTCTGGACAGATCTGAAAATGGCTGTGCACCGACGCTTCCCATCCAACCTTATGGAGCTTGGGAGGTGTTGCAAAGAGGAATGGGCGAAACTGCCCAAAGATAGGTGTGCCAAGCTTGTGGCATCATATTCAAAAAGACTTGAGGCTGTAATTGCTGCCAAAGGTGTATCAACAAAGTATTGAGCAAAGGTTGTGAATACTTATGTACATCTGATTTCTTAGTTTTTTTTTAATCAAATTTGCAAAAATCTCACAAAAACTTTTTGCACATTGTCATTATGGGGTATTGTGTGTAGAATTTTGAGGACAAAAATTAATTTATTCCATTTTGGAATAAGGCTGTAACATAACAAAATGTGGAAAAAGTGAAGCGTTGTGAATACTTTCAGGATGCACTGTACTTTAATTATTGAATGGGATTACTTCATACCACTATGCGCAGTAAATAAAGATTTTTAGCCAAGCCTTTTTGAAGGGTGATGATTATTGATTATCACCCTTCATTGATCCAGCCGCAGCAGCTCATCTATATATATATATATATATATATATATATATATATATATATATATGTCATTGCAGGTCAAAAAAGACAATCCACACACCTTCATTATATATCAAAAAAGTTTTTAAGTATCCAACACATACTCCAAAAGTTTAGCCATAAGCCATCAGATCAAGAAGAACAATTAAATAAAGTGCCTTAGTGCAAAAAAAGTGCTTGTGAACGGACTTATCATAATCAGCAGGACTGGCAGCTTAGTGTCCATCAAATCATTTTCATCAGTTGTTAATGTATCCATCCTTCTTAATTAAGTATGATACATAATCTTGGTAAAAATCTTGTAAAAACGGAGGTGCAAAAACTTCTTATCAAAAAAGATTCAAATATATTTATATATATATATATATACATGCGTATATATACATACATATTATACATACAGTATACATCCACAAATATACACACACATATATATACGCACGCACACACACACACACATATATACACATGCACGTATACACACAGAGTAAATATGTGCCAACATTACACTGACCTGTGGTAAGATACTTTAGTAATGCATGCGGGTTTATCCTCATGGCTGGTGACAGCTGCCTCCCCTCCTGCGCAAGACAGCTCAGCCTCTGCTCTCCATCTGCAGGACTAACTTTTATCCTAACTTCTCTGCCCAGCTGTCTACTCGGTTACCTGGGGAGGCTGGTGGGGGGTGAATGGGAGGGATAACCCGGGGACCGGAGCTTCAGGTGACCCTGGGGACCAGGGCCAGATTAAGGTCTGTGGGGGCCCCTATATACCACCGTTTCTTGTCACCCTAGGAACATTTTTTTTCCTTTTTATTCACCTCAGTAGTAATGCCCCTCTCGCAATGCCCACTGTAGTAGTGCCCCTCATGCAATGTCCCCAGTAGCAGTGCCCCCAGTGATGGTCCCCCCTATGCAGTGCCTACTGTAGTAGTCCCCCCTATACAGTGACACCTGTAGTAATGTCCCTTATGCAGTGCCCCCAGTAGTGGTCCCCCTATGCAGTGTCCCTTATATATGTCCCCAGTAGTAGTCCTTATATAGTGCCCCAGACCCAGTAGTAGTCCCCCCTATGCAGTGCCCCTTATATAATGCCCCCAGTCTTGGTCCTCCTATACAGTGCTCCCAGACCCAGTAGTGGTCCCCAATGCAGTGCCCTTTATATAGTTTATATAGTGCCCCCAGTAGTAGTCCCCCCTATGCATTTCCCGCAGTAGTAGTCCCCTCCTATACAGTGCCCCCAGTAGTAGTCCCCCCTATGCACTGACCCTAGTAGCGTGCACCAATGAAGTGGCCCCCAGTATGCAGTGCCCCCTGTAGTGGCCCCCCTATGCAGTGCCCTCTGTAGTGGCTCCTCCCTATGCAGTGTCCCCTTTAGCGGCAACCGATGCAGTGCCCTCTGTAGCGGCCCCCCCTTATGCAGTGCTCTCTGTAGCAGCCCCCGCTATGCAGTGCCCTCTGTAGCGGCCCCCCCCCTTATGCAGTGCCCTCTATAGCACCCCCCCTATTGCAGTACCCCCTGTAGCGGCCCCCCTATGCAGTGTCCCTTACACACACACAAAAAAATCACAACTTACCTGAATCCCCACTCCTGAAGCGACCGCCGCAGTTCGCTCCGAGTCCCGGCTCTTCTCCTGCACTATGGGAGAGACGTCAGCATCATGACACGCTGCAGGGGGAGCCGGAAGGCGGAGCTCATGAGTGAGCTCCAGCCGGCTCCCTCCGTTGTGCAGCAGCCAATGAGAGTATGTCTGACACTGATCTGACACTGATCGTTTGTGTGTTTGTCACTGTGTAGTGTGGCTGCGCTCACTGTGGTCTACACTACACTAGCAGTGTGGACACTAGCGGCGGGTGCAGGCCACGCACCGCTGCTAGTGGGGACCCCTCCGTCTGTGGGGGCCCAGGGACGACTGGCCCTGTCGCCCCACCCTTAAGCCGGCCCTGCTGGGGACATAACTGCTGGTGGCAGATGGGAGCATTAGCATGACCTGGGGGCGGAGCTTCAGGCAGCAAGGCGCTGGAGCGTCGGACGTCAAGGGGCAGATCTACAGGCTGCATGATGAGCCCAATCGGAAGCTTCAGACTGTCTGGGGACGGAGCTTCAGGTGGCCGATCGATGTGGGGACTGTGGGGGGAGGTGAATGGTCCGTACTTTCAGATCCATGCACTGCAGTGCAGAGTCAGCAGACAGTGTTGTCGGACCACTGCAGTGTTGAAAGGTATTTTTTTTTCTTTCCTGTGAACACTGTCTGCGCTGCAGTAGCTCTTGTGGGCCTATTTTCATGGTGGGCCGGGAGCTGTACCTCCACCTGCCCCATTATTAATCCGGACCTAGGAGGTGGGGGCCTGTGGCACCAGCGACTGAGTCTGGGTTACAGATCTTTGGTGGAGCAACTTCCCGGCATGTGATGCAGTTTGCAGCAGACTTAGCATTTTGTGATTTGTAGTCCCACCACAGTGGCAGTCTTACAGTATCTTGACTTAAAATCAGTCCTCAAAGCCACCACATCAGGTTTTCCCCTCCATCAGGGGTATCAGAGGGGCTCCCCAGCCCAAATCAGGTGGCTTTCGCCAGGAGGACTCTGAGCCTTGTGCTAATTGCACCATACAGGTCATTATCTTATCTGTGAGTAATGCAGATGTGTCCCCATACATCTATCACTATTGCATGCAGGGGGGTCTCTAAATACTCTGAAACCCCTCCCTGACAGACTAGAGAGCAGGCACCATCTTCTTAAGTCTCGCCCCCTTGTGACAAAATTCTGGTGCTGTAGCGAAGCTTGAGCGGAGTGGGGTTCATACAGCTCATCAGCCAAGTGAGTGTACTGCGAGTAGCGGTGCAGTATGCAGGAACAACCTTATATCCACGTATTAATCAAGTCTCTCACATGGAGCTAAGTAGGAGAATGACTCCCTCCATGTCCCTCTACACATCACACAGAAAAGACAAGACAGCCCCTGTACATGCTCAGTAGTGAGCTCGGCAGCCATCTTCGAACAGGGCATTAAACCTCCCTGGAGGAACAGGACGACTGGAGCCTGCACAATAGCCCACTCCTCTTTCAACAGAAGGGAAAAAGGGATACAGAACCAAACCATCAGAGAAGTGAGCTCAAATAAGGGTAGGTTCTGATCTGTTCCTGCTGCTTTGCAGAGCTGGTAATTCAATTCAAATGTAACATCTTTGTTTGGATATAAAAGGTGAGTGTTGAAAACTGTACAACCCATAGTAGACTGCATGAACAGCTCAGTGACTCAGCTGGGGAAGAGAGAGATCTTATTTATCAACATACTGGAGTGCCAGGCCTCAGGCAATAGGAGATGTGTGCATCACTATTTTTAGGTTTGTCTGTGTATGTGTGTGACTTGTGCACACTGAATGGCAGATTCTAACAGTGGATGTGCTCTCTGCATATTGTGATTTGTGTACAAGCTTGGCATCTGCAGAATCTCAACATGTTCACAATGTCAACATGTGAAATGTGGACATTTGAAATGACGACATTCTGTGTGGACTGGCAGCGGAGGGTTATGGTTAGGCTACGGGACAGGTGGATTAGAGTTACTCTATAGGAGGGGAGGTTAGGGTTAGGCTGCAAGAGGGGAGGTTAAGCTGGGTACACACTTAACTAATCATCAGCCCGATGTGCCATGTCTGACATTACAACTGGATGGGCATTTACATGTGCCCGTCCAGTTGTGATGGTCGTTCACAGACATATCGCTGGTATACACCTGCCGATGCGCCCACAATATATCGCCCATTCACTTAAAAGGCTGATATATCGGCCAGTGTGTACCCAGCATTAGGGTCAAGCACTAAGGGGAGGGTTAGGTTTATTCATACTTACCGCCAGATGCACATAGGATCAGAGGAAGTCTTCATCAGCTGACCACTGGACCCGGAAGACACCAGCAAAGTCTAGTGTGTTATACATGACTTTAATGGGGTCATTCCATGAATTTAACAGGTGATTCTGCAAACAAGTCTGGCCTACATTAATCCATTAATTATCTTCTTGTGCACCCTTGTTGTGTTAGAGATTCACTAAATAGCTATATCAGAGGTTCCCAAACGCGGTCCTCAAGGCACCCCAACAGTTCAGGTTTTACAGTTATCCATGATTGAGTACAGGTGGTTAAATCAAATTGACTGAGGTACTAATTAAGTCACCTGTGGTCAGGCATGGATATCCTTAAAACCTGGTCTGTTAGGGTGCCTTGAGGACCACGTTTGGGAACCTCTGAGCTATATTGAAACAAATTTTATCGACACTGATTATTGGAATGTCATTTTGCACTTTATCATATGCAAATTCAATTATCTATTCTCAACATTGTTTTGTCTACATATGTTGCAGTACACCAATAACTGTGTGCAATATTTCATAGCTTGGGGACTTAAGTGATACAAAATATTCTTATATCATCTATTTGTTATACCACATCTTTGTATTTCCTTCCAGCAGAAGAAAGGTCTTTTGAGGTCTTGAAGCCTTATGTTCAGAAACATCTAGGAAAACTTTTCATGTTGGTCCAATAAAATGTATAACAACTGCAAAGGAATCAAATTTCCTCCAAAGCCATTAAGTCTTGTGCGTCTCTGCTCTACAGGAACCAGTTATTGAATGTGGTATAATATTACAAAACCAGGTGTCAATTCTGCAGCCTTTTATACTTTGTTGATAAATCTCAGTGGTCAAAATATATTAAATGTGCAGTGTCAAGCAAATATGAAAATGAACAGAAATGTGCGAGAATAACTGTACATAAAACTTTTTCTATAAGCAGTAAAATGAGACATTTTATAAAATGATTGCTGCAATTTATAGTTTTACTGAAGTCTGAGCTAATTACAGTTCTACCAAATGTCACTGTTTGGGACAAAAAATAATATCTGTGATGCTTTCATTGCCCATTATTTTTAATCTATTATGTAGGTATTTATGGATACATTCCTTCTTTTGGAGTATGGCAACAGCTATAGGCAGAGTATTGCTTTGGAAGTTATACTGGAAGAACAGTAGATGGCGATGTATTCACTGCGTTTTCACTTATAGGTGTTTTTCCTGTTTACATGGAAATCTGACAATGCTAAGGTACAGTATAGAGTTTCCTCTTTTGGCTTTTTTTTCCCAGTCACAGGGAAATGTAATTCTTGAAATGTCTTAAAGTCAGATAAAATTCCCTTTCAGTTTTTAATTTTTGTTTTCTGTGCAAAAAACAAAGTTGTCCAGTAATTGTTTGCTACATGCAAAAGTAATAGTTGTTTTCTATGCATGCAAAAAAGAAATAAAAAGAGGCTTTTGCACTACAATGGGTCTGATTCAGAGGTGTACGAAAATACTTCCCCGGCTGCAATTACATAGGCAATGAACTTACGAAAATATGCTAATGTCTCTGCCAGCGTCTTGTGCACTCAGATGCCCACCTCCAGCGTTTGCCAACTTCTGAGCAAGCCTATGCTGTCTAAGACAAAGCCAGCTCTCCTAAAACGCAGGGGTCGCTGCAGCTGTGAACGAATACACAGAGCCTCACTGGAGCACGCCCAGAAAATGGTCCAGACACTTCTGCATTTTCTAACCACCCCTCGTTACCATTCCCAAATACTGACAATCTGTCACTCACTTTGCGGTGAAATCCTCTCTGTGACCGCTGTCACTAATCCATCGCAGCCCATATGCAGTGTGACTTTGATACATACGCAGTAGCAAAAAAAAACGCTCCACTGTGTTCAACATCGACATTGCGTCCATCTCTGAATCAAGCTCTATACAGATGTGTCCACATACATCTAACCTCCGTGCACTACAATTCGCGCTACACATAACGCAGGAGCTCCGCGTGGCTCGGTAGTGTTGAGCATCTTTCCGTGGGACTTTTACCTTCAAATGCATCTTATTCGCACAACAATGTGAATAGTTAGCACAAGCAGCTTCTGCTGATTAAAATGATTTGCAGCATTCCTATATTCTGTGTGCGACTACAGATATATCTGCATAGGAAAAGTTATGTTACAGTGTCAGCGGCAGTGACACTGTAACGTAGCATTTGACATGCAGATACACCCGTAGTTGCACACAGAGAATATAGGCATGCTGCAAATCATTTTAATCAGCAGAAGCTGCTTGTGCTAACTATTCACATTGTTGTGCGAATAAGATGCATTTAAAGGTAAAAAGTCACACGAAAAGACGCTCAGCTCTACCAAGTCACGCCACGCATGTCGCGACTAGAAAGGCTGTTTAGCGCGCAAGAAGGCTAGATGTATGCGGACACATCTGTATGTACGATGGCTGACTGAAAAGTAATGAGACTCATTTTTTTATTCAGAATCAGATGACTCCACAGGATCTGAACATTTTTCTTTTTCAAAGTAGCGACCTTCACATACAATACATTTTTTGCAGCATTTCAACAATGATTCAAAGACGTGCAGTAGACTGTTTTGTGACATCAATTTTAGTTTTGCAGTTGTAGAATTTTTCACTTCATTAACTTCTTTCTGCACAGTTGTTTTTTCAGGGTTGGCAATGCCCAGAAATCACACGCCACTAAGTCCGGGTTATATGGAGGGTGTTTTTAAACCCAGCTCCGGACTAAATGCCACAGCCATGGGACCCTTTCACCGGGACTCCCCGGCCAAAACATCACCCCAGGCTAGTCATCCCAAGCCGGGGATCTCGGGGTAGGTGAGGACCCCCCAAATAAAGGTGTGTCCTCTCTCCTGAGCACCCCAGGCTTATGCTGAAGCCCAGGGCTCTTCCCTGCACCCCTGGCCAGTGGGTGCAGGGGTAATAGTTGGGAATATAGATTGTTACTATTGTTTTTTAAAGTGGAACTACAGTTGCCAGCGTGCCTACCTTTTGGCATTTGTGGAACTACAAATGCCAGCAGGTGGGTGGTACCATACCCCCACTGTATAAAAATATAGTAAATAAACGACATGAAAAGTAAAAGGTAAAAGTTTATTACATGACTACTCAAATAGTTACTGTGCTGGTATTCGATTATTTTATTCAATATATGCCCAATTTAATATGAGGTTTGCTCTCTATTATTAAATGCACAAGAGACCTGTTTGTGTGTGGTTTTCTTAAAATTTTATTACATATCTAACACACTCACACATACTTACCTTCTGCCAGATGTTCCGTCCCCTTCTCCAGTAGAGATCCAACAGTGTCCCACTGTCCAGTAGGCACCACGGGTCTTCTTATAACAAAAGAACCAAGTACCGCGGACTATATTGGACATGTAGAGATGCATGTGTTAACACATGAGATGAACAGATCTGCGCTCCAGAGGATATTCTAACTATATCTGTCTCAGTGTAGTGTAGTGTATTTGGTAGAGAACTTACAGATGTGTATAATTTGTCATACAATATTTATTTGAGACCGTGCTCAGAATATCATACAGTATGTGGTAATGTAGAAGAAATCATATACACATTTGCAGCATGTCTAAAAACGGATACACTAGTCCATAGAAAGGCCAATGTTTTTATGAATTTATACTGGACAACAAAAACTGTCATGTCATGAACCATAAAATCAAAATTAAAATAAAATGGGAGTGTAGAGTCAAAATGTCACTCAGTATGCTTTGCAGTGTTCAGGGAAATACAATGGAATTTGCATACAATATGTTTGCAGAGCGTGATTAGGGTGTCACTGAGGTCGGCGTCCCATACCTAGTGATACCCTTGTTACCCTGTCCAGGATGATGAAGTGGTGGTACGTGTCCCCGTTCCTAATGGGGAGATGGTCCTTTCCTCCATCTTGTCACTGCTGTAAGGAATAATCCTCACTGATAGGGATAGAATTCCCCATAGAAACAGACAGGCGCTGGCGGTATTACTGATGTGAATCAGTATCACTGCTTGTGCCCGCTGTACTGCGCGCTCCACTCCAGGGAAGGAGGAGACTTAAAGTGCAGCCTGGTGTAATGAAACTGAGGGGCGTAGGCGACACTACTGGGTCACATAGGACACCAATCCCATGTGTCCAGTGTCTCAGCCTTGCTCTCCGCTCCTATCAACCCCAGAGTAGATAGCGTGACTACCGGGTCCCATGTGGTCACGAGATCCAGGTGTCACTGCTTAACCTGGGCGGTGGCCGTAAGCTCTACTCTCTCCAGAGAGGAGGCTCAGGTCTTGGCTGGTGCTTTTACTGGATGAATAGGTGTTCAGCTCCTATGCATATCGACCCTCCTGGGTCTGCCTCAGGGAGAAGTGTGTTGCCTACTGCGGGGTTGATAGGAGCGGGGAGCAAGGCTGAGACACTGAGCACTGTGTCTCAAATAAATGTATGACATAAATTATACACACCATCTGTAAGTTTTCTACCAAATACACTACACAGAGACAGATATAGGTAGAATATCCTCGAGCGCAGATCTGTTCACCTCATAACCTTCACAGTGAGAACAAGACTATTTTCACATCCAGATCTGCTGCCAGAGGATTTTGTTATATCATACGTAGCGAGCGCACAGCCTTTCCCCCCATCTTCTATGGGGCATATCCAATTAGCTGCAGGGTTTACCCCGCGGCTAATTATCGCGCTGTTTGGAATTCAATTAGCGGGGAATGCATGCGCGGGTGTCCCCGAGACCCCGCACGCGAGTCCCCGCTGTTGGGCTTTACCTCGCACCTCATGTAGGTGCGAGGTAAAATCTGCGTGAAGCCGCCCTAATCAGCCTCACGCGAAACAGTATGTTCCCGCGCATGAGAGCCGATTTAACGGCGCGGGGAAAAAGCTATTTTATTGAATAGCTTAACCCCGCGCCGCGGGACTTTCATGCCCAATTACCCGCAAGGACTTTCAAGTCCCGCGGGTAATTGGATATGCCCCTATGTGTTAACACATGTATCTCTACCTCAGTGAATAACAGAGACCGCATGGTTTCTGTCATTAGCCGGGCCCACCAGCCAAACAGAGACTGCTCTACAGTTAGCGGCCGCTGATTGGCTGTGACCCTCGTGGCTGTTGATTGTACTTCCACAAATGCCAAAGGGCAGGCACGCTGGCACCTGTAGTTCCACTGTAAAAAATAATAGTAACAATCTACAGTATATTCCCCACTATTACCCCTGCACCCACTGGCCAGGGGTGCAGGAAAGAGCCCTGGGCTTCAGCGTAAGCCTGGGGTTCTCAGGAGAGGAGAGACCCCTTTATTTGGGGATCCCCACCTCCCCCTAGATTCCTGGCTTGAGCTGACAAGCTTGGGGTGTTAATGCTTTGGCCGGGGAGACCCAGTGAAAGGGTCCCCTGGCTGTGGCATTACACCCCAGCTAGATTTGAGTCCAGTGCTGGTTTCAAAAATAAGGGGAACCCCATGCATTTTCCCCCCCCTATTTTTAAAACCAGGACTGGCTTTGGGAGCCCACTGCTGTTTCATAAAATACGGGGGAACTCTACTCGTTTTTTTCTACCTTATTTTTAGAACCAGGACGGACTCGGAAGCCCGGCGCTGGTTATGCCTTTTGTGGGGAACCCTACCTCATTTTTTTTCATTACTTTGAACACAAACAATCAGCCTGCACGTATCTCACTGATATGTGTGGGCTGCTTGTTCGGGAGTCTGTTTGGCTATGGTCTGACACTGGCAACTCAGGGACAAATACGATCACATACACCATCGGAAAACAAGATTTCAGCAAATCCTGATTCTTGGTAAATTTGACAGTTTCAGCAGGCAAAAATCACCCGAGTTTCAGTGATGCAAATCGAGTTTCTACTCGGGCAATCTTGACCAGACACGATTCTTAGTAAATTTACCCATAGGTATTCTGTAATAGAAGAATGCTACGCTATAAAATGGGTTCTTGAGTCTTTGAGATATGTGTTGAAAATTGGATGTTCCTGAGCAGTGACAGCGAGGTGGCTTAGTGCACACATAGAGGCGGTCTGTCTTCTAGGCATGCTATGAGACTGTTGCGAGTGTGTCAGTAAAAGTGGTTGAGCATAGACATTCAACACACAGTAGGTCATATTCTGATGAAGAACCTGCTTCTGCCATTAAATATATAATGGTGAGGGGGTTCATTAAATATATAAGGGCTGGGGGTGAGGGGGTTCTTTATATATATATTGCTTGGGATGAGGGGGGATCATTAAATATATAAGGGCTGGGGCTGAGGGGGATCTTTAAATATATATAATGGATGGGGGTGAGAGGAGATCATTAAATATATAAGGGCTGGAGGTTATAGGGGATCATTAAATATATAAGGGCTGGTGGTGATAGGAGATCATTAAATATATAAGGACTGGGGGCATCTTTAAATATATAAGGGCTGGGGGTGAGGGGGGATCATTAAATATATAAGGTCTTGGGATGAGAAGATCATTAAATATATAATATAAGGTGTGGGCCATTAAATATATTATATAAGGGGTAGGGGCATACTTACCGACATTCTTGGGCTCCTTCCGGGAGCAGCTGGAGGGGACCTGCTGTTCTCCTCTTCGGGTGGGTGGTGGCGGGCGGGGCCGGACTATAGACATCATCAGGCCATGCCCCCTTTACAGAAAAACCAACTATTTGCGCCATTTAGCCCCGCCCCTTCTCTACGGACCCGTAAATTCCATGTAAAATCTTAGCATCCTGGCCACTTCACTAGGAAGTGGGCGGGAAGCGGGAAATATGCTTAATCTTCCGGGGGTGCAGGGGGTTACCCGAAAAATAGGGAGCCTCCCGCGACTCCCAGGAGAGTAGGCATGCATGGGTAGGGGGGAGATTCTTAAATATATTATATAAGGGGTGGGACAGACATCCGTGGAGCATGGAGGATCTTAGATTACACACACATATTCAAATATATATGCAGAGCATTATTCCGTTGTAATTACGATTAGACTCATGGATTCATGTAATAAATACTGAGACACTCCTAATGATATAAAATCTTTCATAGAAAACAGTATAGCCCAAGGCATACTTGCTTACTTTTGAAAAAGCATTTCAGGGAGATTGTGAAAGCACCATCTATGAGCGCGGCGGTAAAGTGGACTGTACTGCTACATCTGAGAGGTGTGTCATAATATTTACTTGCATCCAAATGTAAATGAGCCCCAAAGCAGTTAGTAAGATCTACTTGTTGATGAAAACACACATAATTTTCAGAAAATGCATGCAACCATAGGGATCATTGTGCCTTATAACCAATGCAGGGAGATTATACTAATGATCCCATTTGAATGTACATATCTCTGTTTTTTTATATATATATATAACAGCTACATAATGGGGTAAGGTGCAATCAGGGAGATTGCTGGACTCTTCAGGGAGTCAGGGAAATTGCTACTATATCAGGGAGTCTCCCTGACAATCGGGGAGAGCTGGCAAGTATTGCCAAAGGTTCTCATTTAGGCCCTTTGGCTGGAGTGTTCCTAGCTGGTAAATCCAGCGGGATTCACACTGGAGGAGTTTTTGCGATCTATTTCCCCCACGGCTCAAAGTGGGTATATGGTCGATAATAATATATCTAAGGGCAGACAAGTTGTGGCAGCCTCCACAAAGTGTCATGCCACCGTTTGGTCACTAGAACCCAACTTGATCACTGCGCTAATGGCCGACTGGTGGCCATACGCTCTCATAATGTCCGATCAGTTTTGCCCACGTATCTCAAGCCACATGTATAGCAAAAAAAGAGTGGCACTCAGACGACTTCTTTAGCGCGCAAAAATCGTTATAATTTTACTTCATTTTCAAACGTTTTGGGCATCCACCCGTCATCAGAGAAAATGGGTGGATGCCCGAAACGTTGGAATATGAAGTCAAATTATAACGATTTTTGCATGCTAATGAAGTCGTCTGAGTGCCACCCTACTCTATTGCTCAGAATTATAACATGGAAATAGTTATTACATTAGTGTTAAAATCAAGCTTAAATGCATTGATCAATTCATAAACCAAAACCCCACTGTTTATTATTATAATTATTATTATTATTATGGTGAGTGGAGAGCCCCTGTGATTTCTATTTAAACAATGTGGTCACATACCATGTTGCACCCCAAATCTAGGAATGGTGAGTGCCGTGGATCAGTGGTTTTTGCTTATTTGATAAATTTTTTGATTTAATCATTTTGTGATCACATTTGCTCATGCACTCCTTTTAACCTGTTTAATCTAGCTTGTGTCAGCTGTTCTCCCAGCACAGACGGTATAATGGTTAGTGTTACAGCCTTACAGCAATGAGGTCATGGGTTCAATTCCCACCATGGCCCTAACTGTGTGGAGTTTGTATATTCGTGGGTTTCCTCCGGGTACTCCGGTTTCCTGCCACACTCCAAAAATATACTGGTAGGTTAATTGGCTCCCAACAGGGACAGGGACTGATGTGAATGGCCAAATATTCTCTGTAAAGCGCTGCGGAATATGTGTGCGCTATATAATAACTGGTAATAAATAAATAAACAGGTGTCCAACAAAGTTGCTGTGAGCTTTAAACCTTGATAGCATACCCTGAGTCTAACACTAATATGATAACTATTTCCATTTTATAATTCTGAGCAATAGAGTAGGGACCTGCAGTAAAGTGGGGTCCCTTGTCTGGGGCTGCAAGCTTAAATGCATTGATCAATTCAATTGATAAACCCCACTGTTTATTATTGTTATTATGGTGAGTGCAGAGCCCCTGTGATTTATATATATATATATATATATATATATATATATATATATATACAGTCAGGTCCATAAATATTGGGACATTGACATAATTTTCATATTTTGGCCTCTATTCACCACCACAATGATTTTGAAATGAAACAAACAAGATGTGATTTAACTGCAGACTTTCAGATTTAATTTGAGGGTAATTACATCCAAATCAGGTGAACGGTGTAGGAATTACAACGGTTTCTATATGTGCCTCCCACTTTTTGTGGGGCCAAAAGTAATGGGACAAACTAAACAATCCTAAATCTAACTTTCACTTTTTAATACTTTGTTGCAAATCCTTTGCAGGCAATTACAGCCTGAAGTCTGGAACGCATAGACATCACCAGATGCTGGGTTTCATCCCTGGTGATGCTCTGCCAGGCCTCTACTGCAAATGTCTTCAGTTCCTGCTTGTTCTTGGGGCATTTTCCCTTCAGTTTTGTCTTCATCAAGTGAAATGCATGCTCAATCGGATTCAGGTCAGGGGATTGACTTGGCCATTGCATAACATTCCACTTTCTAGCCTTAAAAAACTCTTTGGTTGCTTTTGCAGTATGCTTCGGGTCATTGTCCATCTGCACTGTGAAGCGCCGTCTAATGAGTTCTGAAGCATTTGACTGAATATGAGGATATAATATTGCCCAAAACACTTCAGAATTCATTCTGCTGCTTTTGTCAGCAGTCACATCATCAATTATTACAAGGGAACCAGTTCCATTGGCAGCCATACATGCCCACGCCATGACACTACCACCACCATGCTTCACTGATGAGGTGGTATGTTTTGGATCATGAGCAGTTCCTTTCCTTCTCCATACTTTTCTCTTCCCATCACTCTGGTACAAATTGATCTTTGTCTCATCTGTCCATAGGATGTTGTTCCAAAACTGTAATGGCTTTTGTAGATGTTGTTTGGTAAACTCTAATCTGGTCTTCCTGTTTTTGTGGCTCACCAATGGTTTACATCTTGTGGTGAACCCTCTATATTCACTCTTGTGAAGTCTTCTCTTGATTGTTGACTTTGACACATATACACCTACCTCCTGGAGAGTGTTCTTGATTTGGCCAACTGTTGTGAAGGGGTTTTTCTTCACCAGGGAAATAATTTTTCTGTCATCCACCACAGTTGTTTTCCGTGGTCTTCCGGGTCTTTTGGTGTTGCTGAGCTCTCCGGTGCTTTCTTTCTTTTTAAGAATGTTCCAAACAGTTGATTTGGCCACACCTAATGTTTTTGCTATCTCTCTGATGGGTTTGTTTTGATTTTTCAGCCTAATGATGGCTTGCTTCACTTATAGTGATAGCTCTTTGGATCTCATATTGAGAGTCGACAGCAACTGATTCCAAATGTAAATGTCACACCTAGAATCAACTCCAGACCATTTACCTGCTTAATTGATAATGAAATAATGAGGGAATAGCGCACACCTGTCCATGAAATAGCTTTTGAGTTGATAGTCCCATTACTTTTGGCCCCTTAAAAAGTGGGAGGCACATATAGAAACCGTTGTAATTCCTACACCATTCACCTGATTTGGATGTAATTACCCTCAAATTAAATCTGAAAGTCTGCAGTTAAAGCACATTTTGTTTGTTTCATTTCAAAGCCATTGTGGTGGTGAATAGAGGCCAAAATATGAAAATTCTGTCAATGTCCCAATATTTATGCACCTGACTGTATATACACACACACACATACACGTGTGTGTGTGCCCCTGCTGCAGCAGTGTGGTAGGACCTGAAGATCTGCGTTGCTGCCTCATGGAGTTGCATTGAGTGTAGACGTACACACAGCAGGCACAGCCAGGGGATGTAATGCTGATAAGAGGGAGAGGCCCCCCTGTTTTAAGTGTCCTGGGCTTAATCCGGTCCTGAGTTTTGGTGGGGTGTCTAAAAACTCACCAGTCTGTATTTCTGCATTTATGGATGCTGCCAGTGGACTTCTCAGTCCTTGCACAGTCGGACACATGGTTGTACACCAGAGAAGTCACAGACGGATGACTGCCAATAGACGCAAACATGGATGTGACTGCGTCCAACTTAGAATTACACCCATTACCTCCACATAAAGCCGAAAACAAATAATGCATATATAAACCTGCTTGCAAAGGCACTCATCATTGCATCCATAGGTGCCGGAACTGGGACTGAGGGACTGAGCATCAGGGCACACTCAGTGCATTACTGGGTAAGTCATACTTGCCTACCTTCACGATTTGGTCGGGAGCCTCCCAAAAATCGGGTGCCGCTCCCGACCTCCCGAGAAAGCAGGCAAGCCTCCCGCGATCAGCGACACGTCCGCCCCCCTTGCACTTACTATAAAAATCCCGGCAGCGGAGGGGCCAGTGCCTCACAATGCCTTTAAAACCAGCATTGTAAAGAGGGGGCAGAGCCGCGATGACGCGATCGCGATGACACGCCCCCATGCTCCACCCCAAAATGCATGTCACCGCCAGGCCATGCTCCCTTTTCACCGTGACCCGCCCCGCCAAGAAAGCCCGACAGCTCCCTCCCGGAAGGAGGGAGTGAAATGTCAGCATGTATGGGGTAAGTCCCATGAGACACCACAAAAGGTCAGAAAGGCATGAGATGAGCTCTGATTAGTGGACTCATGACATGCTTTTCTGACCACTGGAGGAGATCAGCAGCCTCATGGGAGGGATGCATCTGAGTGAGGCAGTGCCTGCTGCTGCTGGCTTTGTGTGACCTTTGCTGAATGCAGAGGAAGAATCATGGCGCCCCCATAATGAACAGAAGCAGTGAGGCAATAACTATGGGCTTGATTCAGCTTGAATCGTTATTGCGATCGCAGCTGTGATTACGCACGCAGTTCAACTGCAATAGTATGCTAATTTATTGCGATCGCTATGCCACCGCAGCACTACATAATGACACCCACTTTACCTTATACACATCCATAATGTTTAGCAAGACTGCGAAAACATTGGTACAATCGAGTACCATCGCAGCCTCACACACACTTGCACAAGCTCTGATCTTATCACAGAATTGGTAACTTCAGCGCACGCTATCAGGCCTCAGGCTAGGTAGGGCATCGCAGTGGCTAATTTATGCATGCCCATGCAACAGTGTTTTAAAAAGGCACTGGCACCAGTGATCACAAAATACTCGCTACAGCAAAGAAGGGACTCACTTTTTAAAAATGAGCGGGTCCACAGCAGCCAGCCCATTAACTTCCCCAGCATCTCCCCATCCAATCAGCGCGGGCAGCAGCAATCCAATGAGGACGAAGATGTGTCCACATTAGACGCCCACCCCGTCCCCAGCTTGCCACCCGATATCTATTGGATGACACAGCGGGTGCCGAGCACCAGCTGCTGCAGCCAGTGTACCGGTGGGGCAGCCGGCCCGGGTACTGTAGGATGTAGTCACACGTGTATACCTTCGCAGTGAAGTTCCTTCCAAGCCAGCGTCTGATGCCAGAAGGAGGATATGGAGGAGTTTCCTTCTGCGGTGAGATGATCTATCCGCTATCCGCTACCGCAAGATGACAGCAGAGTGGCTCCCATTCTGGGGGAAATTATAGGTAAGGAAAACCACCTCGGCTCCGAGAATGGCACCACGTCCCGCGGCTGCACTGATCTGAAAGTGCTCGCAGTTGCTGGAAACCAGCTCCAGCCCCAGGATTACTTCTCCAACCCTGGCAACTTGGCTGGGACCCCTCCCACAAGCTGCATCTCCAGCACCAGCGGAGAGCTGAGTGACGGGGCGAACACTGTCTTTGTGGCAGCCTTCTTTCTGTGTGACTGCACTGTCATGTCAGGTGTGTATGTTGTTTTTTCAGTAATTGTAGTCACAGCCCTGTACCCCCCCCATGCACCATCATGTGGTCAGAGCCCTACACCCCTCACCCCATTATGTCATCACTGCCCCCTGCCTCTCCTCTCCATCATGTTAGCACTGCCCCGTGCCCCTCCACCACAAATAGCATCAATGCCCCTTGCCCCTCCACCATAATGTCATCACTGCACCAAACCCCCCAACGTCATGCAATCACTGCCCCATGGGACCCTACTTTGCAGTGCTAGTGTTTGCTGGAACACGTTTGAGCAGTGCTTCCAGTGTGTGGAGGGACCCTTCGGTGCAATGCCAGTGAAAGTCCCTAACCCTCTCCTTTCTCCTCAATACTATGTCAGTTATCTACCTTTACCCACTTCCAACCCCCAGCACTGCCTGCCTCTAGCCCCCTCCTTGCCCCCCAGCACTGCCGCGACTGCTGTCTGCACTTACCCCCTCCCTACCCTCAACACTGCCTGCTCTTACTCCCCACTACTCTGAGCTCTACCCCAACTTCTCCCTGCCTTTACCCCCAGCTCTACCCCAACTGCTGCTTGCCCTTAAACCCCTATACCCCAATTTCTACCTGCCCCCAGCACTGTCCCAATTGCTGCCTGTCTTCACCTCCCATAATATGTGATGGGACCCAGAAACAGTGGAGTAGGACCCCAATTTCTGAATGTGTTTTTGCTCAGCATGATCACTGGGCACGCCTGCGTTTCCCGACCACCCCCCCGTCACCACCCACAAACAGTACTTCCTGTCAATCAAACTGCGATGTGTCTACGTAGTCACTGCGATCGCAGTCTCGCTCGCAGCGGTTGGTTAGCGCACTGCGATGCATATGCATGTGCAGTACGCAACAATCTACCGATTGCGTGTGTATTACCAACTGCGATTCAAGCTGAATCAGGCCCTATGTTGGATACACATTTACTCCTGTATGTAACATTTTAACTTATTAGAGGATAAAGATTAGGGAAAACTGAGTTTGCATATTTGTTTATTTTTTACCATATATGCCAACTCACAATACATCTACTATTGTTTAGGACTAAAAGTGATGTCCGCATACAGAGGCCAGATCATCAAAAGCAAAGACCCCTCAGGCTTACTAATCTCTGTCATCAGGTAGGTGGTGTGGCAGGATACTCCAGCTGCCCCTTGGGGGGGCAATTTAGGGGTGCCAAATTGAAATTATATATTGACTCTCCCATCCTAAAAACATTGTGGCACCCCTGATTGTATCCAGGGCAAGCACACTTAATGGCCAAAGTGCACAGAATGAAAGTTTATACTCAAATAAATATGAGGATCAAATCCCTAGGGGAAAGGCGGAGAAGACTTTGCCATAACGGTATATTTAAGAAAAACAACAAAAACATATAATAATAACCAATCAAACTAATCAGAACAAAATATGCAGACATATCATGTACTTTTGCTAATAGATAAATTCAGCTAATAATTTCCAAAAATTTTAAATGTGGTATCACAGTTAAAATATACAAAATTGTAAGTATAATTCTAAAATATAAAGTATACAATATATGGATGGATACAGAACAGGAGGACCCCAACCAGATCAATGTAAAGCAGAGTACACACATCCAACATAGAGTCCCAGCGGCAATACAGTGTCCAGCAACTAAATACATTTCCCATCCTTCTTTAAATGAAGACATCGTCTGTCACCACCTCTGCCCAAAAGGGGGGCCCAGTCGTTAATCATGTATTTTAGCTTTGTAATATGATGACCTTCTTCTTCTTCTTGTCAACTGGTTTATCAATCACACCGCATATGGCATATACCAATCTAAAAGAGTATATATAATTCACCATCTTTTTACAGAACAAACGGATCATATTATTACCATGATCATGTCACAATATACAGAATGTGATCCATGGTACAGATTAATGTAAATGTTATGTACATCTTCTTTACCATGTGAATATGCTAATTAGCCCTACATGTTGTGCACCCTTTATACTTATATCACCCCAACTTTGTATTCTGCATCTGATTATCAGTTTTTTTCATTATCTGGTTTAAAGTCAGGGCGCATACGTTATTCCTTCTCCTTCAGACCTCTGGGGTTAATGTAATAGGGTTCAAGTTTTCAAAATGTGCGAGAACCCCTGCTATAGGCTGTGGGCTGAATTCAGTTACCTGCCACACCTAACACAGGAGTTTGGGGGGGGCACACAGAATTCCCGCAGCTGTAGGTAGTGCTGCGCATGTGCTGTTTTTACGGATGTAACGGCGCCTGTGTAGCACAGATTATAGCTGCGGTAAGGTAGTGTAGATAGAGAAAAGAATCTATTTCCCGAAAAGCTGTCATCGCAAAAATGACAGCTTTTCGGAATAGATACTTATGGAGAGGTGGAATGATGAATTCCTCCGGTAATTAGGTAGAACTCCATGCGAGTTCTAAACCTAATTACCTCCAGAGAATTTTTAGTAATGATGAATAGGCCCCTGAGTCTGGAATCTTTGGGTTATCGTGCAATTAAATAGGCTGCTAATTAAATAGCTCCGAGCATGAAACCCTGGAGCTCCTGTTGCGTGGTAAGTCCCCCGGACAAGTGAATTACCCCCTGTGTGATGCAGTATGTCATGTATGTTTCATGGAATTTGTATAGAAGGTCGTGTACATTTCAATGTATTTGTAGGGACAAATGACAAAGGTGATGTACAAAACCTAAAGTTTATTTGAAGATTTTCTTTTTAGATTCAATCCTGTTATTTCCACATGCTGATTTAGTTTTCATCTATCAATTCCTCTTTTTGGGGCATGTTACTAAAATAATGTGAAAATGGGTGTTTTCATACCCTTTTCACATTATATTAGTTTAACCTAAATGTATGAAAGGCCTTAAATTTGCATATTTTTAGTAAACAGATCGCATTTTCCATACTTGAGATGGGAAATGTGAACTGCTTCAAATTTACTAATGTTCAACTGTAAAAGAATACCGGGTGGAAGCCTTACGATAATAATGCTATCTTGTAATGGCACTATGCAGGCTTCCCTCCGGTTCCCAGACTCCTTCTCTGCTCTACATGACATCTGACAGGCAGTGCAAAACTTGAAGCCATTGTCTGTCATCACAGTGGTGTATCTATAATGGGTCCAGGGGGGCCCCGCACCGCACACACCTCACCCATATTATTTGAGACTTACCTGTCCGTGGTCCCACGTCGCGTGTCTGCACTGCTCAGAACACCAGAAAATGGCCACCGCAGCCATTTTTCCGGTGTTCTGCGCATGCGCAGTAGACTCCAGGCATTAGAGTGTGCCCGGAGTCTACTGCACATGCACAAAACGGCGGAAAAATGGCCGGTGGCTGGCTAGCCACGTCAGTTGGCTGACGGCCACTGGGGAGAGAGGAGGGGGCCCCACACAAGGAGTGCACACGGGCCCCCTCCTCTCTTAAAACGCCCCTGTGTCATCAGCATGTGTGTCTAAATCAGTTATATGGAACTTCAGGCCCGGGAGCCGTATAAGACCTGCGGAATCATTTGGTCTGGCCCTCTGAGCTTTTTTCTGCTAGCCTCATCTGGCTAGCAGGGTGCCTAGAATGGATGGATGTATAGGCTTGAATGGCCTTTTGCTGCTCCTCCATCCTCTGAAGCATATAGAGGGTTGAGTTCAACCGCGTCACCCACCTCTTGCTTCAGGTGATGGCAGGGCAGGTTCAAGACTGTTTGCTGGTGCTCCAGTCTTTGGCACACAGTCGCTGAATGGCGAAAGTGGCCCGAAATTATTCGGGCCACCCAAAGCGTCTCCTGCATGCCCCTGTTGCTTTTCAGAAAATTCTGCACCACCAAATTTATTGTGTGAGCAAAACATGGGACATGCTGGAATTTGCCCAGATGTAATGCCCGCACAATATTGGTGGAATTGTCAGATATCACAAATCCCTAGGAGAGTCTAAGTGGGGTAAGCCACTGGGCGATGATTTCCCTCAGTTTCTCTAAGAGGTTGTCGGCGGTGTGCCTCTTACTGAAACCGGTCATACACAGCGTAGTCTGCCTTGGAATGAGCTGGCGTTTCTGAGATGCTGCTACTGGTGACGCTGCTGTTGTTGCTGCATAAGGTGATACATCTACCCAGTGGGCTGTCAGTCATATAGTCCTTAGTCTGCCCTGTTCCACTTGTCCACATGTCCGTGGTTAAGTGGACATTGGGTACAACCGCATTTTTCAGGACACTGAGGACACTTTTTCTGACGTTTCTGTACAGTCTCGGTATCGCCTGCTAGTGAAGTGAAATCTAGATGGGATTTGGAACCGGGGACACACTACCTCCATCAATTGTCTAAATCCCACTGCACTAATGGCGGATACCGGACGCACGTCTAACACCAACATAGCAGTCAAGGCCTCAGTTATACGTTTTGCTTCAGGATGACTGCTGTCGTACTTCATCCTCCTCGCTAAGGACTGTTGGAGGTCAATTGTTTAGTAAAAGTAGTGGTGTTCCTACTTCCTCTCTGGGATGATGAACGACTCCCAGCAGCAGCAACAGCAGCAGCGGCAGCAGTAGGCGTAGCAATTCAGGATCCTCCGGAGGAATCCCGGATAGGAGAGTCAGTCATGCCAGTGACATGGCCTGCAGGACTACTTCCTATCCTGACTAAGGAGGGAAATTGATGAGGAGGGAGTTGACGTTGTGGTTTGCAGGCGCATGGATACAACAGGACGAAGGGATTTAGGTGTCCCTGGACTGCTTACGGTCTTAGCCAAAGTTTCTGAACTTGACAGTAACTTTTTATGAACAAGCTGCAGGTGACGTATAAGGGAGGATGTTCCTAGGTGGTTAACGTCCCTACCCCTACTTATTTCACCTTTACATAAGGTACATATGGCAAGACAGTTGTTGTCCGGATTTGGATAGAAATATTGCCAGACCAAAGAGGTGGAATGTTTGGTCTTCTGCCCAGGCATGACCGTGATGGGCTTTTTCATCCCACGGACAACAACTGTCTCCCCCGGAGCCTGATTTAAACAAACCACATCACCATCAGAATCCTCCGCGCCAACTTCCTCCTCAGCGCCAGCTACACCAGTATCCTCATCCTGTTGTACTTCAACAGTGACATCTTCAATTTGCATATCAGCAAGTGGACTGTGGGTGCTCCTTTCAGCACTTGCAGAAGGCGTGCAAATGGTCTAAAGAGCCACCTCTTCCCGTCCAGTGCTGGGAAGGTCAGGCATCGCAACCGCCACCACACTTGGACTCTCCTTGGGGATTTGTGATATCTTCTTAGAACGCACAGTTCTTCGCTGTGCTTTTGCCAGCTTAACTTGTTTGATTTTTTTAGCGGGAGGAGGGCTTCCATCGTCATGTGAAGCTGAACCACTAGTCATGAACATAGGGAAAGAGCTTAGCCGTTCCTTGCCACTCCGTGCCGTAAATGGCATATTGGCAAGTTTACGTTTCTCCTCAGATGATTTAAATGTTTTTTTTAAGGTCATTTTCCTGAACTTTGTCAATTGGGATTGTATATGCTCTCTACTATGACATTGGGCATCGGCCTTGGCAGACGACGTTGATGGCAAGTTATCGTCTATGTCATGACTAGTGGCAGCAGCTTCAGCGCTAGGAGGAAGTTGTTCTTGATCTTTCCCTATTTTATTTTTATCGGAGAAAGTTTGGTCCTCCATTTATGTTATATTGATATATATGTGCGTCTAAGGTGCACACAAACACAGAAAATATTTTTTTATTTTTGTTGGAGACTAGTTCACTTTGTGGGTTACACCACCCTTTAAGAAATGAGCCAGCCGGCTCTTTACTTATGGGACACAGGCGCACACTTGGCGCTGCTCCTTTGTTGATGCACGTGCAGCCACAGTGCACACAATTCACAAAGACAGAAAAAAAAGAAGAATTTTTTATTTTTTGTGGAGCGCACTTTGAGGGTTACACCACCCTTTAACAGACACGCACGCTTGGCGCTGCTGCTTTGAGGATGCACGTACAGTGCACACAATTCACAAACACCGAAGAAAATGTTTTCTTTTGTTGGAGTGCACTTTGGGGGTTACACCACCCTTTAACAGATGAGCCAGCTGGCCCTTTACTTATGACACAGGCGCACACTTGGCGCTACTTTGTTGATGCACGTGCGGCCACAGTGCACACAATTCACAAACACAGAAAATAATTTTTTTATTTTGTTTGGAGTGCACTTTGGGGGTTACATCACCCTTTAACAGACGAGCCAGCCGGCCCTTTACTTATGACACAGGCGCACGGTTTGTTGATGCACGTGCGGCTACTGCACACACAATTCACAAACACACCCCCTGGACAACACTACAGCACCCCTCTAGGACTACAGCCTTTATGGGACACTGCACAACACAGTCCAGGCAGCCCCTATAGACTTTGGAGTGGACACAGCCCCTATGGACAACTGATTGCACAACACAGCCCAGCCAGCCCCTATGACAGCAGCACAACACAGCCCAGCCAGCCCCTATGGACAACAGCAGCACAACACAGCCCAGCCAGCCCTAGCTCCCACCCTCCCTCTTCACTGTAGACAGCCGGAGTGAGAAATGGCGCAGACGCGGGGAATCCAAAACCCGCGAGATGCGGAAGGCGGGATGATGACGTTTTGCCTCGATTTCAGATCCGAGTCAGGCGGGAAAAGTCGAGCCTGACTCGGTTACGACTCGGATCGGGGGGGCTCGGGGGGTTCGGATTTCAGAAATCCGAACCCGCTCATCCCTAATGTGTATGTATGTTAGTGTATGTTCTGTATGTGTTAGAGTGTATATAATAGAGATGTGCGCCGACCCCCGTGTTTTGGTTTTGGTTCTGGATCTCCCCTGGATTTGGATCTGAATCTGGTTTTGGATGTTTTTCCTTGGTGTTTTGTTTTTAGGTTTTGGTCTTGGATCTGTATTTTTCCAAAAAATTATATAAATAGCTAAAACCACATAATTTGGGCCTGTTTTTTTTTCTACAATATTATTAACCTTAATAACAATCCTTCTCAGGCATTTCTAGGCATTTTTAACCACCTCACAGCTCACAATATTGATTTCACTATTTTTCACCAATACAGGCCAAAGGCTGCAGCGAGCTGGCTGGCTAAAGTATGCAACAGAGCAGCAGCACAAACGCACGGCAGTTAAAAAAAATATAGGACATCTATGAAACATTGCCACACAGCAGTGGCAGACAGGATGGCAGTTTAATAAACTATAATAATGTCAGTCGGCAATGCCCCAAATTGTGCCAAATGTAAAGGAAAGAGGTGCAAGATGGAATTGTCCCTCCCACCCACTCTTATGTGGGATATTAAAAAGGACATACACAGTTTAACAAACCAAGCACTTTAGCCACTAGGACTGACACTTTCGTGGCTGAACTCCATTTTTTGGAAGGACTACCTTCAATTATTAAGGAGGAGGTTGATGATGAGGGTGTTGGTGGTGGAGATTGCATGTGCTGGTTCAAACTGCTGGTAGCTGATACTGGACTGCTTGTTATTAATTTACAAATTATAATTTTGTTAAACAAATTGCATGAACTCGCTGCAAATGATGTAACAGGGAGGAGGTGCCTAGATGGTTAACGTCCCTTCCTCTGCTAACTTTGGCTTTACAAATGGAACAGGTGCCTTCACAACTGTTGTCAGAATTTAGATTAAAATAATTCCACACCCAAGACGTTGCTTTTCTGGTTTTCTTTTTATCATTAGCAAGAACTGCTGCCACTGGTGGCTGATTTACGCAAACCACATCCTTATCATCAACATCCACATTAGCGTCAGATAGGACACAAATTTCCCCATCATCCTCCTTTTGCACTTCCTCCACACTATCATCCTCATTTTTTATTATTTCACCATCTAATACTAGCACAGCCATCATGGCGTCAGTGATGCGCTGTGAAACTGGGTGACAGCTGTTATACTTACTTCCTCTATCAAAGGACTGTTTAATAGTCAATTGTTTTTTAAATTACTTCCAATCACGAATGAGGATGTTGATGATGATGCAGGTGTTGGTGTTGGAGATCAAAGGCACTTGGCTTTACCATATCAATGGCGTGACTTAAGCCCTGGGGTATGGGCCTAGAGGACGAGGAAGTTGATGGCCTTGCACTGCTGGTGGCAGCTACAACATGTGGTTCTTGGCCTTGCTCTCCTGTCATGTGACAGCCCTCCATATTTTCTGCGGTCTTGAAGCAGTGTCACAAGCACCAATAGTGTAGCCAAGGTGCGGTTACAAAATTCAGTTGTGCGTACTCAGAAAAAAAATTGTCAAAAAAATACACTATGTTTTTTTTTTTTGCTGGTCCACAACATGGGCCCAGAGCACAGATTGATGATGACTGGAGTCAGGCAGCACTAGGTTGCGTTGCCAACTTGCTAGATCTTGTGCGGCTAAGCCTAACACGCACAGACACTTATTTGAAAAAAAAGACAATATGTTTTTATTTTTTTTCCAGTTCCAGAACACAGATTGATGACGACTGGAGTCGGGCAGCACTAGGTTGCGTTGCCGACTTGCTAGATCTTGTGCGGTTTAGCCAAACACACACACAGACAAATATATATTACCAAAAAATATATATTTTTATTTTTTGGGGGGGTCCAGAACATGGGCCCAGATGGACGCAGCAGACAGCACCAGCCCAGATGGATCAGCAACAGCCCAGATGGACACAGCAGACAGCACAACAACACCAGCCCAGAATGGATCAGCACAGCCCAGGAAACAGCAGACAGAACAGCACATCTCCTCTCCCTAGCCCTACACTACCCACCCTCCCTGTTCAGTCTCCACAGCCGAGTGAAATGGTGCCCACCGCGTCCCTTATATATAGAGACGAAAGCTCGCAAGACGCGAGATTTCGTCTCTATGGGCTTGCCTCGATTTGAGAGATCCGAATAAGGCAGGAACATCCAAGCCGGCTTGGATCCGACTCAAATCTGCTAAATTCGGGTGGGTTCGGATCTCTGAAATCCGAATCCGCTCATCTCTAGTATATATGTTAGTGTATATATGTGTATGTATGTGTTAGTGTGTGTATATATGTGTATGTATGTTAGTTTGTATATGTGTATGTATGTTTTAGTGTGTGTATACTGTATGTGTGTTAGTGTGTGTATACTGTATATTAAAGATGTGCGCCGACCCTCGTGTTTTGGTTTTGGATCTGGATCTCCCCTAGTTTTGGATATGGATTGGTTTTGCCAAAACCTCACCTCCGAGTTTTGTTTTGGTCTTGGATCTGTTTTTTTTTATTTAAATATCATAAAAACAGCTAAAATCACATAAAATGGGCCTGTTTCTGTTCCTACAGTATTATTAACCTCAATAACATTTATTTCCAGTCATTTTCAATCAATTTTGACCACCTCACAATATTATTTTTTTCATCTAATTAAGCCCAAAAGGTTGCATCCAGCTAGCTGGCTGACTAAGCTAAGCGACACAGTGGGCGGTACTAACATGTGGCAGTTCAGCTTCCAAGTTCCAACACGGATACAGTGTGTTATACAGTGTGGTTTGGATACACCAATAGTACACTTACTTTGACAGCAGTGTCAGCAGTGCGGGGTGCTGGCAGTGTCCTCAATGCAAGAGTCCCAGTGGTGTCCTCAATGCGGAAATGCTGTCAGTGTTGGCAGTGTGGCGGTGTTGGCAGAGTGGGGGACCTGGCAGTGTCCTGAGTGCAGGAGTGCTGGCAGTGTCAGCAGAGTGGGGGTGCCAGTGGTTTGGGTTGGCCGCAGTGCGGGGTCGCTGGCAGAGTCTTCAATACGTGGGGCAGTAGTGCGTGGGTGCTGTCAATGTCCTTAGTGCAGGCGTGCCGGCACTGTCCTCAGTGCATGGTGCCGGTGGTGTCGGCAAAGCAGGGGTACCAGCGGTGTCCTCTGTGCATGTGTGCTGAAAGTGTTGGCAGTGCATGGGTGCCAGTGGTGTCCTCAGTGTTGGAGTGCCAGCAGTGTCGGCAGTATGGGGTCGCTGACAGTGTCCTCAGTAAGTGGGGCAGCAGTGCAGGCGTGCCGGCAGTGTCCTCAGTGCAGGGTGCCAGCAGTGTCCTCAGTGTGGGTATCCTGATGGTGTCGGCAGTGCATTGCTGCTCATGGTGTCCTCAATGCAGGGTGCCAGCAGTGTCGGCAGCGGTGGTGTTGGCAGCGGGGGATGCTGCCAGTGAGGGTTGGTAGCAGGGGGTGCCGGTGGTGCCGGCAGCGGGGGGTGCCGGCAGTATCAGGCAGCGGGGGATGGGTGGGCAACATCTTCTCCTTCCTGTGCCCATATTCAATGGGCTTAACGCTGATTGGCTGAGAGCCATGACAGACGGCTCTCTCAGCAAATCAGAGTTAAGCGCGCTCAATACAAAACCTCGCAACCCGACAGCGGGATCGCAGGGTTTTGCCTCGGGAGAGGGATCCGGGGCAGGCAGGGCCCCGGATCCTGGAAATTCAGGTGGATTCGGTTCTCTGAGAACCGGACCCACTCATCTCTACTGTATATGTGTTAGTGTGTATGTATGTATTAACGTGTATATATGTGTGTTTTATATATAATACATGTTTGCTGTATACTGTATATATTATATGTGTGTGTGTGTGAGTCGGTGCGCATGACTTCATGACGTCACTCCACGCCCTAGGCATAGGCATTCTTAGCAAATGCCTAAGGGGCATCCAGCGGCTCAGTACTGTTAGCGGTGCAATGCACTGGGTCCCGCAATGATGAAGGGGCCTGCAACTGGCAGTACTAATAATAAGTCACACAATGACTCATTATTACAGTACTCTGCGCCGTCGCTGGCCTAGTGCAGTCTGACTGTGGCTCCTTCTTATCCTCTCTCTGACAAGGCTGTCACTATGCCTGAGACCATCCCCTCCCCCCCGAGTCCCTATCCCCTCCTGTCTATACTACATACATGCCCACTCGTTTCCCTGCCTGAGATCACGCCCCCTAACCTCGGGTCTCCGCCCCCTGTCTATTCTACATGCACACTGCTTTCCCTATCCGAGACCCCGCCCCATAACCCCAGTTCCCATCCCTTCCTCTCCAGACTCTTCTCTGTCATCATCTCACAGGCTCTTCTATTTCCTCTCCTATCCTATGCCATGGAGCCCAGTCCCAGCAGGGACCACACAACTTCTTCCAGGACAGGTAAGTGCCAGTTTCATCTACGGGGGTGGTCATGGTGTATTAATCTAGTGTGTGTGTGTGGGGGGGGTGTATTAATTTTACATGTATGTGTGTAATAAGTGTATTTATATTATCTGTGTTATAAGTTATATGTGGGTCACTGATCACTGTTCTGTGTTTTATGGTGCTCACTGCTGTGCACTCTGCTTTATATGTCCCTCACTGTGACGCACTCTGCATTATACGTCCCTCAATGCTGCACTCTCTGCTCTATATGGCCCTCACTGTGATGCACTCTGCATTATATGGCCCTCACTGTGACACAATCTGCATTATATGTCCCTCACTGTGACTCTCTCTGCTCTATATGGCCCTCACTGTGACACACTCTGCTCTATATGGCCCTCACTGTGACACACTCTGCATTATATGTCCCTCACTGTGACGCACTCTGCATTATATGTCCCTCACTGTGACGCACTCTGCATTATATGTCTTTCACTGTGACGCACTCTGCATTATATGTCTTTCACTGTGACGCACTCTGCATTATATGTCCCTCACTGTGACGCACTCTGCATTATATGTCTTTCACTGTGATGCACTCTGCATTATATGTCTTTCACTGTGACGCACTCTGCATTATATGTCCCTCTCTGTGACGCACTCTGCATTATATGACCCTCTCTGTGACGCACTCTGCATTATATGACCCTCTCTGTGACGCACTCTGCATTATATGTCCCTCTCTGTGACGCACTCTGCATTATATGTCCCTCACTGTGGCGCACTCTGCATTATATGTCCCTCACTGTGACACACTCTGCATTACATGTCCCTCACTGTGACTCTCTCTGCTCTATATGGCCCTCACTGTGACACACTCTGCTCTATATGGCCCTCACTGTGACACACTCTGAATTATATGTCCCTCACTGTGACGCACTCTGCATTATATGTCCTCACTGTGACGCACCCTGCATTATATGTCCCTCACTGTGATGCACTCTGCATTATATGTCCCTCACTGTGACGCACTCTGCATTATATGTCCTCACAGTGACGCACTCTGCATTATATGTCCCTCACTGTGACGCACTCTGCATTATATGTCCCTCACTGTGACGCACTCTGCATTATATGTCCCTCACTGTGACGCACTCTGCATTATATGTCCCTCACTGTGACGCACTCTGCATTATATGTCCTCACTGTGACGCACTCTGCATTATATGTATTTCACTGTGACGCACTCTGCATTATATGTCCCTCTCTGTGACACACTCTGGATTATATGACCCTCTCTGTGACGCACTCTGCATTATATGTCCCTCACTGTGGCACACTCTGCATTATATGTCCCTCACTCTGGCGCACTCTGCATTATATGTCCCTCACTGTGCCGCACTCTTCATTATATGTCCTCACTGATGCACTCTGCATTATATGTCCCTCACTGTGACGCACTCTGCATTATATGGCCCTCACTGTGACGCACTCTGCATTATATGGCCCTCACTGTGACGCACTCTTCATTATATGTCCTCACTGTGACGCACTCTGCATTATATGTCCCTCACTGTGACGCTCTCTGCATTATATGTCCCTCACTGTGGTGCACTCTGCATTATATGTCCCTCACTGTGACGCACTCTGCATTATATGTCCCTCACTGTGACGCACTTCATTATATGTCCTCACTGACGCACTCTGCATTATATGGCCCTCACTGTGATGCACTCTGCATTATATGGCCCTCACTGTGACACACTCTTCATTATATGTCCTCACTGTGACGCACTCTGCATTATATGTCCCTCACTGTGACACACTCTGCATTATATGGCCCTCACTGTGACGTGCTGTGCTTTATAAGGCCCTCCCTGTGACACTCTCTGCATTATATGTCCCTCACCGCTGCACTCTCTGTTCTTTATGCCCCTCACTGCTGCGCTCTCTGCATTATATGTCACTCACTGTGATGCACTCTGCACTATATGGCCCTCACTGTGATGCACTCTGCACTATATGGCCCTCACTGTGACACTCTGCATTATATGTCCCTCACTATGACACTCTTTGCATTATATGTCCCTCACTGCTGCGCTCTCTGCATTATATGGCCCTCACTGTGATGCACTCTGCACTATATGGCCCTCACTGTGACAAACTCTGCATTATATGGCCCTCACTGTGATGCACTGTGCTTTATATGGCCCTCACTGTGACACTCTCCATTATATGTCCCTCACTGTGATGCACTCTGGATTATATGACCCTCTCTGTGACGCACTCTGCATTATATGTCACTCACTGTGGCGCACTCTGCATTATATGTCCCTCACTCTGGCGCACTCTGCATTATATGTCCCTCACTGTGCCACACTCTTCATTATATGTCCTCACTGATGCACTCTGCATTATATGTCCCTCACTGTGACGCACTCTGCATTATATGGCCCTCACTGTGACGCACACTGCATTATATGGCCCTCACTGTGACGCACTCTTCATTATATGTCCTCACTGTGACGCACTCTGCATTATATGTCCCTCACTGTGACGCTCTCTGCATTATATGTCCCTCACTGTGGCGCACTCTGCATTATATGTCCCTCACTGTGACGCACTCTGCATTATATGTCCCTCACTGTGATGCACTCTTCATTATATGTCCTCACTGACACACTCTGCATTATATGTCCCTCACTGTGACGCACTCTGCATTATATGGCCCTCACTGTGACGCACTCTGCATTATATGGCCCTCACTGTGACACACTCTTCATTATATGTCCTCACTGTGACGCACTCTGCATTATATGTCCCTCACTGTGACACACTCTGCATTATATGGCCCTCACTGTGACGTGCTGTGCTTTATATGGCCCTCCCTGTGACACTCTCTGCATTATATGTCCCTCACCGCTGCGCTCTCTGTTCTTTATGCCCCTCACTGCTGCACTCTCTGCATTATGTCACTCACTGTGATGCACGCTGCACTATATGGCACTCACTGTGACGCACTCTGCACTATATGGCCCTCACTGTGACACTCTGCATTATATGTCCCTCACTATGACACTCTTTGGATTATATGTCCCTCACTGCTGCGCTCTCTGCATTATATGGCCCTCACTGTGATGCACTCTGCACTATATGGCCCTCACTGTGACACACTCTGCTTTATATGGCCCTCACTGTGATGCACTGTGCTTTATATGGCCCTCACTGTGACACTCTCCATTATATGTCCCTCACTGCTGCACTCTCCGCTCTATATGTTCCTCACTGCAGCGCTCTCTGCTTTATATGGCTCTCACTGCGATGCACTCTGCATTATATGACCCTCACTGTGATACTCTCTGCTTTATATGGCTCTCTCTGCAATGCACTCTGCATTATATGACCCTCACTGTGACACTCTCTGCATTATATGACCCTCACTGTGACACTCTCTGCATTATATGACCCTCACTGTGACACTCTCTGCATTATATGACCCTCACTGTGACACTCTCTGCATTATATGGCCCTCACTGTGACACACTCTGCATTATATGTCCCTCACTGTCACACTCTCTGCATTATATGGCCCTCACTGTGATGCTCTTTGCACTATATGACCCTCACTGTGACGCACCCTGCTTTATATGTCCCTCACTGTGACGCACTCTTTATTATATGTCCCTCACTGCTGTGCTCTCTGTTCTATATGGCCCTCACTGTGATGCACTCTGCATTATATGTCCCTCACTGTTATGCACTCTGCATTATATGTCCCTCACTGTGACACACTCTGCATTATATGTCCCTCACTGTGACACTCTGTGCATTATATGGCCCTCACTGTGATGCTCTCTGCATTATATGTCCCTCACTGTGACACACTCTGCATTATATGTCCCTCACTGTGACCCTCTCTGCATTATATGGCCCACACTGTGACGCTCTCTGCATTATATGTCCCTCACTGTGACGCTCTCTGCATTATATGGCCCTCACTGTGACGCTCTCTGCACTATATGACCCTCACTGTGACGCACTCTGCATTATATGTCTTTCACTGTGACGCACTCTGCATTATATGTCCTCACTGTGACGCACTCTGCATTATATGTATTTCACTGTGACGCACTCTGCATTATAAGTCCCTCTCTGTGACGCACTCTGGATTATATGACACTCACTGTGACGCACTCTGCATTATATGTCCCTCACTGTGGCGCACTCTGCATTATATGTCCCTCACTCTGGCGCACTCTGCATTATATGTCCCTCACTGTGCCGCACTCTTCATTATATGTCCTCACTGATGCACTCTGCATTATATGTCCCTCACTGTGACGCACTCTGCATTATATGGCCCTCACTGTGACGCACTCTGCATTATATGGCCCTCACTGTGACGCACTCTTCATTATATGTCCTCACTGTGACGCACTCTGCATTATATGTCCCTCACTGTGACGCTCTCTGCATTATATGTCCCTCACTGTGGCGCACTCTGCATTATATGTCCCTCACTGTGACGCACTCTGCATTATATGTCCCTCACTGTGACGCACTCTTCATTATATGTCCTCACTGACGCACTCTGCATTATATGTCCCTCACTGTGACGCACTCTGCATTATATGGCCCTCACTGTGACGCACTCTGCATTATATGGCCCTCACTGTGACGCACTCTTCATTATATGTCCTCACTGTGACGCACTCTGCATTATATGTCCCTCACTGTGATGCACTCTTCATTATATGTCCTCACTGTGACGCACTCTGCATTATATGTCCCTCACTGTGACGCTCTCTGCATTATATGTCCCTCACTGTGGTGCACTCTGCATTATATGTCCCTCACTGTGACGCACTCTGCATTATATGTCCCTCACTGTGACGCACTCTTCATTATATGTCCTCACTGACGCACTCTGCATTATATGTCCCTCACTGTGATGCACTCTGCATTATATGGCCCTCACTGTGACGCACTCTGCATTATATGGCCCTCACTTTGACACACTCTTCATTATATGTCCTCACTGTGACGCACTCTGCATTATATGTCCCTCACTGTGACACACTCTGCATTATATGGCCCTCACTGTGACGTGCTGTGCTTTATATGGCCCTCCCTGTGACACTCTCTGCATTATATGTCCCTCACCGCTGCGCTCTCTGTTCTTTATGCCCCTCACTGCTGTGCTCTCTGCATTATATGTCACTCACTGTGATGCACTCTGCACTATATGGCCCTCACTGTGACGCACTCTGCCCTATATGGCCCTCACTGTGACACTCTGCATTATATGTCCCTCACTATGACACTATTTGGATTATATGTCCCTCACTGCTGCGCTCTCTGCATTATATGGCCCTCACTGTGATGCACTCTGCACTATATGGCCCTCACTGTGACACACTCTGCATTATATGTCCCTCACTGTGATGCACTGTGCTTTATATGGCCCTCACTGTGACACTCTCCATTATATGTCCCTCACTGCTGCACTCTCCGCTCTATATGTTCCTCACTGCAGCGCTCTCTGCATTATATGGCTCTCACTGCGATGCACTCTGCATTATATGACCCTCACTGTGACACTCTCTGCATTATATGGCTCTCTCTGGAATGCACTCTGCATTATATGACCCTCACTGTGACACTCTCTGCATTATATGACCCTCACTGTGACACTCTCTGCATTATATGACCCTCACTGTGACACTCTCTGCATTATATGGCCCTCACTGTGACACACTCTGCATTATATGGCCCTCACTGTGACACACTCTGCATTATATGTCCCACACTGTCACACTCTCTGCATTATATGGCCCTCACTGTGATGCTCTTTGCACTATATGACCCTCACTGTGACGCACCCTGCTTTATATGTCCCTCACTGTGACGCACTCTTTTTTATATGTCCCTCACTGCTGCGCTCTCTGTTCTATATGGCCCTCACTGTGATGCACTCTGCATTATATGTCCCTCACTGTTATGCACTCTGCATTATATGTCCCTCACTGTGACACACTCTGCATTATATGTCCCTCACTGTGACACTCTCTGCATTATATGGCCCTCACTGTGATGCTCTCTGCATTATATGTCCCTCACTGTGACACTCTCTGCATTATATGGCCCTCACTGTGATGCTCTCTGCACTATATGACCCTCACTGTGACACACTCTGCTTTATATGTCCCTCACTGTGACGCACTCTGCATTATATAAATGAGAGGTGCTGACAGCTTGATAAGGGGTGCATAATGAGGCCAGGGGAGCTATTCTGGATGTGGGGTGCTGGATGAGGCCAGAGGTGCTGTGAGATGGGCAGCAACTGGATCAGTGTGTGTGCTGTATGTGTGTACATGTAGCTATATATGTATCTAGAGAGAGAGAGAGAGAGATGTAACAGATACATAAAATAGGGGCAAATGAATCACAATTGTATGTCCTCTGCCAGACTCCTAAAGCAAGGAAGAGTGTGTATGAAGAGGTGGGGGAGAGTGTCTGCAGAGTGTAGTGTGGTGGGATTATCTGCTAGGGGGCACCATCCAAAATCTTGCCTAGAGCACCAAATTGGTTAGGGCCAACTCTGTCCACGCCACTGAGAGGTCAGAGGAGCCGCGGTGCGTGAGGAGCAGTGCCAGCCAAACCTGGAGAAGAAGCCAGAAGAAAGGAGCATTCTTCAAGGCGATAAGGTAAGTTATGACTTAGCGGAAGCGGGGGGAAGGGGGAGGGGTGCCAGGGGTCCTGCCTATTTTGTCAGTCCCGGGCCCCACAATTTCAGCCCTGGCCTTCGGTCTTTTATGTTTTCTATTCTTATGCCATGATGTTTATGGTACATACTGAACTAAGCTTCTCTAATGTGTCCTGTCAACGCTGTCATCCCTGGTCTACAGAGTATAGTTAAACTTTGAAAACAGTCTCTTGTAAAAGATTCTTATTGTTTATTGCAGCTGCTGTTATAAAGTAGGTAGAATACTACTCTCTTACAGCCAAAGTAGAGAATGGAGATACAGTATAGTTACAGAGCTTGCAATATAACCTCTGCATCCCTTCCCAGCTAAACTCCTACACCTTCTCACCAAAATGAATCTGTGTCCTGACATTGGGCCTGATTCAGTGATAGACGCTAATGTAATTGCAACTGTGATCTCTCACGGATCACATGTGGGAAAATATGCTAATGATTCACTTGACGTCCAGCGCTTAGAGGCTAAACGCATCTCACTTCGGCCACTAACATACAAAACGGAAAACACTGAACACAGATCAGGCGGCCAACAGCCTTCTAAATAAGTCTAAGATGCCACAGACATAGCGGGTCTCTAGACAGAGGGCTCTCCTGCTGCGAGGCAAGACTCAGTGGCTAATTTATGCACGCCTTAAAAACAATGTTTTAACAATCAGACACTCCTGCGTATTTCCTAACCACCCACGTTACCTCCTCCAAATGCTGACTACTTACTTTGAAAGTGAATTTTCTGTGCGTGCATAATTGCAATTTAATCGCTGCGCATGTGCAGTGCGGCTTACACCAGTGGCAAACGCAGGATTTCTAGAGGGGGGTTTCCAAACGCTTGATTTTAGAGTGAGTGTGGCCAGACCACGAAGAGGGTATTAGCACTTAACCAGCTTTAATATGCGTCATACAAAGTATATTGTGTGTCATAATTCCAGCATATACAGGACCAGTGATCACAGTAACCCATTATCTGTGTCATACATAGTGTATTGTGTATCATAATTCCAGCATATACAGGACCAGAGATCACAGTAAGCCATTAGATGCGGCAGTAGGGTCATCCTGCCTTGGCTGAATGTTTTTATTTTAGATATGGGCACCATTCCAGAGTATTAGAGCAAGTCCGGGAGTCTGGGGGAGCAGCAGAATAACCTAGCACTGCCCTGGACATATATGTACATGTTGGGATCTATAGCAGCACATCGATAATGCTGGGCATACATTCTACAATTATCTGTCAGATATCTGTCAAATTTGTCTGGTGGGAAGGAAAATCTGGTCCGTTTTCTAGTGTCGTGGCCAGGGTTTCTCGGCATGGTAGTCACCGGGTATTACCTGTGAGGTCGTTATGGAGGGGGGTCTCTGGCAGCGGTGCTGGTGTTTGGGGAGGGGCATTGGCTGTGCGTGGTTCTGTGCGGGCACATTGTCACTAGGCCTAGTGAGGTCTGGCGGTGTTTCCGTTCCGTTGGCATGGGCGCCGCCATCTTGCCTGCGGCCATGAGAGAGAGAGAGAGAGAACCTGTGCCTTATCTGCCTGCTTGTATACGCTCCTACCTGACCTAGCCTGCTCCAACCTGCTGGACTTACCCTTGCCTTCTCCAACCTGCTGGACTTACCCTGCACCCTCCATATACCTTCTTACCTGCCTGAGTACCTGACTCTGCTGTTTCCCTGCACCTTGCTTCATTTCACTCCCAGCTGGACTTCACTACCTCTGCCTACATCAGTTACAGCTCACCAAACCTGCATTCAGTTACAGCTCATCAAGCCTGCATTTAGTTACAGCTCATCATATCTGCATTCTGTTTTCAGCTCACCATGCTTGTATAGTGGACTGTTCCTGCCTGTCCCTATCTGGACATTTTCTCATTAACTCCCACTACAGTTATCAAGTGCACTTTAGTGCTATACCTGGACTTTTTCATTTGCCATTCCCATGTCTTCTAAATCACTTATTAAAAACTCCACTTTTTCATTTAAGTCTGCTCCTATCACCACCCCGGGTCCACAACAAATTCAGAACCTCACATCTAGTGTTTGGGAGCAAATTTCTAATGTTATTTGCTCCCATACATTACCAGATTTTCGTTCCAACCAGCCAGATTGGACAGATATCTGACATATAATTGCATAGTGTATGCCCAGCATAACAGTGAATGTTTTCCAGATCTCCTAGTTGGTGCACAAGTTATTTATTTCTGACTGATACATGTTAAAAGTTGCACAGGTGGTGCTAATTATTTCATTTGTGATACTGTGAAGAACATGCAGCACTAGTAAAATTCTATTACATTACTATTTCTATTGTGGTCATGGTGTGGGCTGGGGAGGGGGGTTTCCAGGCAGATGGAAACCCCCCTTGCTTTTGCCTATATACACGCATGCGCAACCTCTGAATCAGGACCTCAGGTCACACCGCCATATTTAGCATCAGGATCATAAATCAAAAATTATTATTTGGGAAATTTACAGCGAAATATTTAGAAGAAAAGGGAAGTAGCATGCAGGTTATTGGGTTAATGACATCACTTACTGAGGAAGCATGGGGCTGACCATCACAGACATTTAAAATGTTTTGACAAACCTCTCCTCCAATACTTTTTCACGTCTGGTAAACTCTAACACTAAACCTTCATAGTTTCTCTACTTTTAGCCTGGATTTAAGTTAGAAAACAAATCACGTTCATACATCAGGTTTAGTTTAAGGGGGCACTGGGCCTGATTCAGAGCCGGACGCTCTGACAGAGCGCTCGCTCTGAATCAGGGCCGTCCTTCTTGTTTTTCAGAGCGGTCTCCTGGCCACTCGCATAGCTGTGGGTGACCACCCACAGCTATAGCAAGCGGCCAGGAAGATGGTTGCGATGGTCAAGACCATCGCGACCATCGCGCTTGCGACGAGACCCTTGTGGTAGGGTCTCATTGCCGCAAGCCCTAGAGTGCTTTCGGCTCTACCAGAGCCGAAAGCACTCCCACTGACATCACTTGTGATGTCAGTGGGGCCGGCCCCAGACGGTAAGCGTTTCCATGGGAACGCCTCCGTCTGGGCAGCCACGCCCCCGGCCCACCCACTCAACATCGACGGCACGCACCCTTTGGTACGAGACCCAGAGCGACGGTTTGCCCGTCGCTATCAGGGTCTCGCACATGCGCACGACGGAGCCGGCTCCGTCGTGCGCATGCGCACTGGACCACCATCGACCTGCTTGCGAGCGCATAGCGCTCGTGAACGGGTCTGAATCAGGCCCACTATCCTTTCAACACATTGCTTTCATGTTTGCACAAAAAAAAGACCGGTGTGCAATTGCGATGTCTTTCCCTGGATAGAATACCTTACTGTACATGGTCCAGCACCTACTGTACATACATTACAAACAAGTGTTTGCCCTCTCAGATCATTTTTTCTGCTTCTGGAAGTACATTAGGAGTCTCTGAGTACTATGTAACCCCTCCCACAATCACAAAGAACTTCTGCCTAAATCCAGGCTTTTGCTGCTGTCAGCCCTGTCTACAGGTTCCTTGTGTGACTAATTGATGAAAGTGACCTCCAGCTTGCATCTGACCCCCAGTCTTACTCTATTTCCTTTGTACCCATTTTGGCTCTAATTATCCTGTGACTACTACCCCCTATGACCCCTTATGACTTCTCTAGTTATGCCATGCTTAAGGTTTTTCATGAGCTGAGTTCCTCTACTGTGCTGTCTTCCCTATCTAAAAAGTGTAGCTAAACTGTGGACACGAGGCAGCCTATTCTGAAGGATTATTCCATCTTTTTTATATGTGCAGCCATAATAGGCAAAGTGTGTCTGACTTCCAACAAGAGTAAAGGTGCGTACACAATAGACAATATATTACACGATTCACCCGATTTCGACGCATTGGATTGACAAATCATGTAAAATGTGTCAAAATCGTGACTACTCACTATGCCGATGCGTGTACCCACGGGGCGTACATCGCATCTTCAGATCATGCCTACAGCAGGCGATATCTGCTAATCTCGTACACTATTTTGTGCAGATCGTTCATATGTTGGCACTGACGATCTTTCGTATGATCTATCATCCATTCTGCATCACTTTACTGACATATCCCTGTACACACCCAGTCTCCATTTTGTGCAGCATCATGCCTTGGAAGGAGACGGACACGATTCCTCCAGCAGCTGACACACCTGATCGTGATCTATTTTATTTTGGTAAGTATAATGTAGTTGCTGCTGAGCACCAATGTATCCACTGACCACCATTTGGGTGGTCTGGCATAGCTGTGCCAGCTGCCCTTTGTTGGGTTGTTTTGCGCTGTACAAGGTTATGCAGGACACAGCACACCAAGACGACCCAGTCAATTTGCAGGTTTATTGTGGTGTGGAAAATGCGGAATTGGTTACTGAGAATTCCAAACGCATTTTCCACAATACAACGTGCCCTAGAAAGCCTGTAATTGTAGGTCTGCTTTTCTCTGGTCAGGCCCCTATGCGCATATGGCTTCATGATATTTTGTGTATTGCAAAAGCCTCGTCAGCCACAAAGACAAAGTTTAGGCCGTGCTTCGTTTCCTCCACTGTCGGCAACTTGAGGGTCTTGGAAGTGAGCCTCTCGTAGAATGCCATCTTTTTGAACAACCCACCATCCGAAGCACAGCCATTCTTGCCAACATCCACAAACACAAATTCATAATTGGCATTGACTGCCATACGAACAATGCAAAAGTACCCCTTATAATTATAATAGTAGGATCCGCTGTTGGCAGATGGGTCGATGCGGATATGTTTCCCATCCATGGCTCCCCCGCAGTTAGGGAAATTCCAACGCTGTGCAAATTCTTCAGCTCAGTAGTTTTTCCACATTTGTAGGAAACTAGAAAAAAGGAAATATTGGTTAAAATATGATCATTCATTTTGGTTTATTTTTTTCCAACAGACTCCCATCCAAGACCTGGAGTTGGCAAGGATTCCTGATTCGGGCCTTATCGGGGAAAGTGAGGGGGACGTATCACTGCCCACCAGCAACAGCTGCACAAAAAAGAAGGCATTGGCAGGGTAGCAAACAGCCACAGACCACGCAGCCTGAAGATGACTTCTTGAGGCAGGCTGAAGAGGTCTTAAAAAGGCCCCCTGACCACTTTGATCAGCTAACTTCCCACATAAATAGCTCCATGAGGCAGATGAGGTCTGAAATGCAGCTAGAATTTCAGCGCCTGCTGTATGATTTGGTCATCAAGGGGCTCAGAAATCATTTGTCACCAGCCACCTACATCGCTGACTCTCATCCTTACCAACCTGCCCCTCCCACCTCTGTGATGCCTCCAATCTAGTCACAGCCTACTACCCCATCCACTAACCCGTATACCTCAAGAAAGGCAATTTATAGTGCCCTTTTGGAGTCTGAGGAGGAGATTCCTGGGTTTTACAACCTTTAACAGTTTAATTTTATGTTTTTATACAATTATCAACAAGTTTTATCTTTCCCAATAGCTACTCTATGGTATATGGTGGTGATGACGCTGATTGGACATGGTCACTAAACACTAAATGCCATGTTAGGACAGATTGATGGAAGCCGGGGTCACAATCTGTACTTGCGCCATGTGTTTCTTGGCCTATTCAATCCGTCATCTGACCCAACATATATCATAGAGCAGCATAGCTATTGGGACTGATAAAACTTGTTGATAATTGCCTTTTACATTATAAATGCATATACAGAAAAAAATATATATTTTTTCACAGTAGTTTTTTCCATGTTTGGAATGCCAATTTTATAGTGTTGTCATAAAGACAGTTTTATTACACGCAGCCATGTTGGCAGCAAATTTTACATTATTTTTACACTTTTTAATTTTTTTTGGAAATGTAAAAAACAACAAAACTTTTTTCTTTCTAAAGAAATAAATGTGCAGTGTGTTTTTTCTTACCTTTCAAAACTGGTACTGCAGCACTTTGACAATAGCCTTGCAGGTCTCCGGGATGATGACGCCCAAAGCCTGAGAAGAGATGAGGGACCCAAACTTCAGGTCCGACAGGGACCTTCCTGTAGCCAGGTACCTCCGGGTAGCCACCAGCCTCTCCTCAGCAGGGATGGCCCTCCGCAGCTTAATATCCTGCCTCCGGATATAAGGGGTCACCAGATGCAGCAATTCCTGGAAGGTGGCGTCATCCATGCGCAGGAAGTTGCGATACTCGTCCGGATTGTTCTCCCAAATCTCCATCGGAAGGGACATGTGAGAGCGAGTATCCCTCTGCAGCAGCCACTCCTTCGTCCAGCATTCTCTCCTCCTTTGTTGAGCCTTCTCCTTCACCACTTTAGCCCCAGCATAGGCTAGTAGAACTCTATAGTGATAGGGATCCATCACCACAGAATACAGGATACAATGCATCAAAAACACACTTTGTTAAGCCAGGCAAAACAAAGTAGAGCACAATAGCAATGTACAGCATTCAGCAGGTATACACCAAGCCTCACTAGTCGCAGAGCAGAATGCACAGAGCTAAAGTCTCACCTGCTTTATATACCCCCCTAGTGAGGCCCACCCATTTTTTAAAATTTTGCTGAAATCTTGAAGATCATCGTCAGGTGTTTGGCAAGCTAACGATATATCTTGCACGATCTAACGATTTGGAGATTGTTAACGATGCACATTAGATCGTTGGTCAGATTGGACACGTTTTAGCCCCATATTGTGTGCTGGGGAGCTGCTGGGGAGAGTTCAAGGGAAATCGCTCACAATATCGCATTGTGAGCACATCGTCTAGTGTGTACGCAGCTTAAGGGACGGAGGAAGGATTACATTCTGATACCTTTCTTCCTATAAATGCACAAGAACTAGTGCATCTGATTCCCACACCGGCTGGACTCCTGCAGCTTCTCACCAAAATGATTGTGTCCTTCCCATTCAACATTAGGGTCATTGGGCCTGATTCAGACCCACTCGCGAGCGGCTGTCCGCTCGCAAGTGGGTCGATGTTATGGACTGAGCATGCGCACGACGGAGGGAGCTCCGTCGTGCGCATGCGCCAGACGCGACGAGCGAAGGAAAGTCCTTCGCTCATTGTGTCTGATCAAAGGGGGCGTGCTGTCGATGTTGATTGACAGCACGCCCCCTTTGGTAGGCGTGCCGGGGACGTGCCTCCCTGACGGGGGCGTTCCCATGGGAACGCCTCCCGTCAGAAGCCGGCCCACTGACATCACTAGTGATGTCAGTGGGAGTGATTTTGGCTCTGATAGAGCCAAAATCACTCCGGAGCTTGCGGTTGAAAACCTCAACCGCAGGCTCCGGCTCGCAATTTCGATGGTCGCAATGGTCTCGACCATCGCGGCCATCAAAATGCACGCTCGTATAGGCTGTGGGTGGTGACCCACAGCTATACGAGCGTCCAGAAGGACGCTCCATTTTCATGGAGGCCGGCCCTCATTCAGAGCGTGCGCTCTGCTCAGAGCGTACGGCTCTGAATGAGGGCCATTGTATGTCCAGAAATACATATTTGGGAATGTCAAGATTTAAGTAGTGGAATACACTGAAGCCTTTTATTTCCAAAATCTCTCATTTAAACTGTAGCCCCCTTGTCCTCCTGGCCCTTCGTGTCCAGAGTATAGCAGGAGCTACTGTATATGCACTAAGGGCCTGATTCAGAGCCGCTCGTAAGCGGCCGCTCGTTCGCTCCGAGCGATGTTTGCCCAACTGCGCATGCATACGGATCGTTATACGCATGCGCGAACCAGTCAGTGCGGTCGAAATTCATGTGCTCGCAAAATAGCGAATGCCTGATAATTTGAGTGTCAGGAGTAGGCGTATGTGGGTGGTGACGGGGGAAGGTGCTTGAAAACGGGGAGTGGAGATCCGAACGCAGGCGTGCTTAAAGGTCAAAACGGGCGTTTTATGGGTGTGCATAATTAAAACAGCAGCGTCATTGACCACGTCACTGGGTTATTTTATAGCCAGAACTGCTCGCAAAATTGTGGTAGCAAAAACCAACCCCAAGAATAGCGAGCAGTTCATACCCTGTTCGATGTACTCGATTAATCTAATAAATAGCGGACATGACGTAGGATGCGAGCGGCCAGGGGGCGTATTTTTTTAAAAAACGACCGCAAGTTTTGTTCGCTCGTTCAGACCTAGAGGCGTGAACAGACCGCAAAGAGCGAATGGTTGATTTGAATAGCCACCCCTATTTTCTGGACGAGCGAGCGCTAATTGTGTACAGCTCTGAATCAGGCCCTAAGACCGACCCAAGATGAAAATTCACTGTGTGGACTACAACAAGATGGCCACCACTTAAATACTAGAGGGCCATCAGCTCCAACATGGGGAGACTTGAAGCTGAGTGATGCAATTAGGGGCAGAAAGTATGCAATATAACCTCTGTGGGAAACAGATGAGCAGGCCCCATAAAAGGGTCAGGTTTTTTTTAACACTAGCTGGGTGACAGTGCATTTGGAGAGTGCACAGGAAAAAGGAGCAGAAAATGCACTGGAAGTGCAGAGAGTGGTGTGGAGTTTACGCTGACCCCTTGGGAGAGCCGGGCCAGTACCTACAGAGCTGGGCACTTGCCAGCTAGTCCTTGAACCAAGACTGCAGTTCTGGGTGAATGTCTTCGAGGGTTTCTTAAAGCAAGAACAGGGTGACTGTTACCTATCCAGAGTTTTTTGTAGATAAGTGACTTTACTAGATTTGCATATGTCCACTGAGAGTATTTATTGATAGCTGTAGATAGTATTGCAGGAGGGAATATTTATAGCCAAGTATTCCTTTGGATACATGAGTGATTACCAGGGCCATAACAGAGATAAATAGTGCCACGTGCAGCACTTGGCTCCTGACACAGTGTACACAGGAAAGGGAGAGGCAATGGAGGAGGCAGGATAATCCAGCGGGGCTGGAACAAGCAGGGTGAAGCAGGGTAGGCAATGATCCCAACAGACAGGTGAAAGCACAGGAAGTCTCTCTCTCAGCTCTCGCTGAGAAACACGTTGCACTTTCAATGAAAGGAAGCTCTGCACTCCCTTAAATACCCAGTGCCGGACTGTCTGGCCAGAGAGAGCATGTGACACACCAGGATAGGGCGACTAGGTCACATGATCAGAGGCAAGATGGCGGCGCCCATGCAAGAGTGGAACGGAAGCATCACCAGGCCTAAACAGACCAGAGTGACAGTATGCCCGCACAGGACTAAGCGCAGCTAATGCACCCCGACAGATACCAGCGCCACCGCCAGACGCCCCTCACCATAGCATCCTAACAGGTAATACCTGCCGGCCTGCATGCCGAGAACCCCTGGTCGTGACAGCCTGCACTGCACAGAATGATCCCCAGGGGCAGTCTGCACCACCGGGACCCCCAGAGTGACTAAAATGGGGATCCGGGCCATGAGGCCATGCACTTTTTTTGCCGCCGCGCGGCTTACCATGGGGAGAGACGCCACTGATTGATAAAGTATTAAACATCTTTCTAGTAATCTTGTCTTACTAGTCTAAGAAGAGTCTAAGGTAACTGGGTAGTGGAGAGTACAGGATATCTATTACTGTGGAATTTCCTTCAATAGGATGTTTGTCTATATTCTCTTCTATTCTACCTTCTATATTGTGCATTATCATTATAACTTAACTTATATGTCTGTCATCAATGCTTATTTGTGAAGATTCATGCCAGAAGTTCATATTTTGCATTCTATAGCGATAATTCCCATTGATAGCGGTTTCCGATATTACTATACATCATTCCTCTTTTTTATTGGGATTTTTCAATTTTAAAAAGTCAACATGTCATACAGATATCAAATACTACAAAGTATGAGGCATACATAGATCAGAAATGTGTAACTGACATGCTATAGACTCACTTGTTATTCTGTGAGGAGACATGGAAGACAAGCACTGTTTGGGGTGCTGAGGACCAAGTTTGTGGCGGCTCGAGGCATGATCGACCAGTGCGGTTGAACAGGGGCACCACCCCATAGAGGGTGCACCCCTCCCAACCCAGATTTTCAGCTGGATAGTCCCGTTTTTCAGGCACTGTCCCGCTGTTCCACCCATGACCCGAAGTGTCCCACCGGTGGTTGGGCACCCCCACCGCTGCTACTGTGTGGTGGTGCCAGCGCTGGAGAAGAGGATCCAGTCAGTGCAGGGAGAGGGCTGGGGGCAGCCCAGCTACTGGAGGAGTGCTGGGCTCGTCCCCATCCTGATGTTAAATGGGAGGCATGCCATACAATCATGACCCCAATTAGCATCATTTAGGGGGCGTGGCCTATGGTAATTGCGCGGTCATATCACTTTTTTCACTTCTACAGGGAATTGTTACGGTTTCCTAAGCACACTTGTGTAAACCAGCTAGAACTCAAGCTAACAAGGTCTTCCTCCAGTGGCCCCTTGGTAAGTACCGGTGAACTGGTAATGCTCACCGGTACTTAGGTGGCCACCTGGACTTAAACCCGGAGTAGTAGTTTACACATATACCTAGGAAGACTAGAGTTTCACGTGAGAGAGTAGGTGCTTGATGGGAAATCGTGTGATTAATACTGCCGGGCTCAGGATGCAATTGGTAGTTGATGGTGTAGCAAAAAGAGTCAGTTGTGCAACTTCGAGAGCCTACAGTACGGCTAAAGAGCCGATGGTGCAGTTTGAGATCCGGAGGTGCGGCTTTGTGAGCAGGTGATGTGGCTTAGAGAGTCGGTGGTGCGACTTGAGAGCCGGTGGTGCAGTTGAAGAACTGGAGGTGTGGCTTTGTGAGCAGGTAATGTGGCTTTGAGAGATGGTGTGGTTTGAGAACTCATGGTGCAGCTTGAGAGCCGATGGTGTGGCTTAAGAGCCAGAGGTTCGGCTTTGTGAGCAGGTGATGTGGCTTAGAGAGCCGGTGGTGTGACTTGAGAGCCGGTGGTGCAGTTGAAGAACCGGAGGTGTGGCTTTGTGAGCAGGTAATGTGGCTTTGAGAGACGGTGTGCTTTGAGAACTGATGGTGCAGCTTGAGAGCCGATGGTGTGGCTTAAGAGCCAGAGGTTCGGCTTTGTGAGCAGGTGAAGCGGCTTTGAGAGCCGGTGTGGCTTGAGAGCCGGAGGTGTGGCTTGACAGCTGGATATTCAGCTTTGTGAGCAGGTGAAGTGGTTTGAGAGCCGGTGTGGCTTGAGAGCTGGTGGTGCGGCTTGACAGCCGGTAATGTGGCTTTGATAGCCAGTGTGGCTTGAGAGCTGTGGTGTAGCTTGAGAGTCGGAGATGCGTCTTTGTGAGCCAGTGGTGTGGCTTGACAACCAGTGGTGCTGCTTGAGAGCCATTGATGCGGTTTTGAGCGCCAGTGTGGCTTGAGAGCCAATGGTGTGGCTTGAGAGCCAGTGGTGCGGCTGAAGAGTTGGAGATGTGGCTTTGTGAGCAGGTTTGGCTTGAGAGCCAGAGAAGTGGCTTAAAGAGCTGGTGTGGCTAGGGAGCCAGAGCAGCTTGGGAGCTGGTAAATGGAAGTCCGTTTGAAATAGGAAACAACAACACAGACCATCCGTAGAGCGAAGGGGTCCAAAAGGAAACGCTATAGTCGGCGAGGCGGCAAAAGACCAGCATGTACAAATTAGGAAAGGATCCAATCATGCTGTGTTGTGGTTCACACGTGGCATCCTGTGGTATCCAGATCACCCAGCAACCGACTGAATGACTCCAAGAGAAACACTGGCAGATGGAGGTATATTGCTTGAGGGAAACAAGTAGTGATCACGACTTGTAACAGGAATATAGCAGACTCATGTAGCTTTCCCAACTAGACCCTTTTCCTGTCCCTGGCTCAGGGACGCATCTATACTGGGTGCAGGGTGTGCAGAGCAGACTGGCCACTGAGTCTAGGGGGGCCCACACCACTCACACTGTATACATTTCACACATTCCCAGGGTGAGTGCTTACCTATCACCCAGCACTGCTTAGTAGAGAACTCACAGAAAATGGCCCAATGCTATTTTCCCGCATATCTGTGCATACGCAGTAGTCTCTGAAACAGTGACAGAGGGCATAATGCATGACGTTTCACATTTTGAATGTGATGCATCCCACCACTCATCGCAAGCATAGCAGCGTTTACTAACGCCATATGCTTGAATAATCTTCATGCTAGATTTTAAACTGGAAAAATGTGCCCTGCCCTATCTGCCGACGCCTTGCTGAAACAGACTGTTTCCCGCGGGGGGAAATCATGGTGCAGCGCTCACCACCAATGAATAGATGCCATGTGCATGCGCTTCTATTCACAGTGAGGGGGGAGCCTTCTGCGACTGAAGCAGTGCCCTTTTTACGGTCTGGCACCCAGCCCGGTGCTGAACCTAGAATTAACACTACTTGAAGAGCTCTCCCAGTAAGAGCTGACCTTTGCGATAGAAGGACTTCTGGATTTAGGACCAGGGAGTCCTTCTGCGCATACATCGAGTGACGCGCACTTCGCAGCGAGTGCTGGGAGAGATCCAATTGGATACCTCTCAGGGAAATATGGAATAGAAGCCCATAGGCTTCTATTGGGTACCACCATCTAAAGATGGCATTGCCCATCGCATTAAAGCTCCAGAATGTATTGCATTCTGGTGCTTGGTGCATATGTGGTAAGCGGCCAAACCTCCAAAAACTTCATTTTTGGAGGTTTGATCGCAAAATAGTGTTCTCAGCGAATGTGTCGGTGTTAGGGTGGTGGCAGACACGGACAGCCTCCTCTGATAAAACGCCCCTGCCATGGCTCATCAGCCTTAAATATCCTGAAACAAATTTTAACTCCCCTTCACTCAAGGATATCATTCACATCTATCCATATGGTCTTGTTTCTATTGGGATAGACAAACTCACACATAGCAGCAAAGAATGATAGCACTAAAGCAGTATGAAATAATAATGAGACATGCACACTCTTAATAGCTATCAGTAATCAACTGTAGACATTTTGGTTTACTAGGACATCTGACACCAGGGGCCGCAGTGAGCCTCTTCTATCATAACATCTTCCTTACATTAAAGTCATTTGTTACATCTGGATAGCTTAGAGACAGAAAGTAAAATGAAATATCTGCCAGCACTCTGTGCACAGCTTGCCACATACCCTTTTCCTTTCATCTGTAACAAGAATTGCTCCACAACTTTAACCGTACTCCAGTAAACCACAATCTTTTGACCTCTGTGAAAGTCACCTAAGAGTCCTAGTACCTGCAGCAGGCCAGCTATTCCATGCTATAGAGGCATTGTTCAGGTCATCATTCTGTATCAGACCTCCCAATCATCCTGATTTTGATTGGACTGGCCCGCTTTCCATGCCTGTCCTATCCCGCCATGCTTTCCAGGCACTATCCTGTTCCGCCACACAGGCTGCAATGTTCCACAGGGGAAAGGTCAGTGGTGAATGGTTGCCGCAGAAATGCGAAAAATGGGGTCATGACATACAGCCATGCCCCCATGTCACAAGGCCAAACCCCCTTTGTCCCACTCCCCACCACTCAAATGTGAGTGGTATGCTGTGGTCACTAGTCCTCAAAGATAGGTGTGGTATTTGTATGGGGTCACAACTGCCTATGCAACATTTTGTAACATTTGCAATTTCATTATTAATCTCTGGAATGTACTTATAAATATTCTGCTTCAAACATTTCAACACTAACAGGCATACTTAGCAGTATTATTTTTACTAAAATATTGTGAAAACGGTTGTTTTCACATCCTTTTCACATTATTTTAACTGCTCCTAAATGTACTAAAGGGCAATTGGAGGAAAATTCTCCTCCAAGCCCTAATTATCAAATTCTTTTAGTAAGCAGATCGCATTTCCTATATGTGTAATGGGAAATGTGATCTGCTCAGATTTACTAATTTTCAATTGTAAGAAAATAATGGGGGGGAAGTCTTTTGATAATAACGCCACGTGGAGATGGTGTTATTAGGGCTTTCCCCTGTTTCGCCGACTCCTTCTCTGCTTTGACAGGCAGAGCAGAGTCGTGCCTGTGATCAGCTTTATGTGTATAAAAAGACCACAGGCTGACTACAGTAAAAAATATATATATATTTATAGAAAAGAAACCCAGGAGATCAGTGATGGGTGATCCGATGAGCTCCTCTGTGACTCCCGGAAGAGCTGTCCCGGGAGGTAAGAGCTGTTCTGGGACAGCTGTTAACGGAAGAACTGTCCTGGGAGGTATGCATGTGATTTATATGCGATACATGATACATCCCACCCTTTATCTCCAACCTTTATATGCTTGATCAGAATAATATTTGTATTGTAATATAGACTGATTTATATAAGTTTGTCATTTCAAAATTCACCTTAACCATCTAAAGAGATTTCCTTCTTCCCAGGGAAGAAAACCTGCTGTCATAGCCATAAGTGTAAAAGAGTGGGAGATTTTTGGATGTGGAATACACTACATTATATAAATGTCTGATGTACTGTATCATTGACTCCACCTTTTAGAAGCTTTATGATGTCCTTAATAATAGAAATAAGACTGACCCTCATCAGACCTCTGCTATCTCAGCTATATAACATTTCCTAGATCAGTGCGAGTTATCCAGATTAGGCCATGCCCAGGCACAAAAACGTATCTGGTCTATTACATTTTAGCAGATGGCTACTGCTCTGAAGTACCAAAAAAAACATCCAAAGACTCAGGGGCCTATTCATCAACACTAAAATAACGTTTTAAAGGACATTTTCCTTAATTACCATTATTTTAGTATTCATGAAGAGACTTAACACAGGAGATATCACTGATATCTCCTTGCTAAGTCCCTCTGCATTAATTTCCACACTCCCCATACGTTAGTATGGGGATATGGAAATTATGCTATTCAATAAATTCCGAAAATTATGTATTTTCGGAATTTGATGGAGTTACCATCCGCCAATGTGAGATGGCGAATAGCAGGTGACACTTACAGTACCTGTGTCAGAGTGTGCAGGTCCTCCGGTGTCTTCTTCCCGTGCTTTGGTCCCTCCTCTGGCTCCAGTGGCTGCTCGGACACTGTGTTCTCCCAGCAGAACACAATAAAGTTTAGAAAGAAAACAAAAAATGTATTTTTTTTTCAAAACTACTGTGGTCTGCTGGGATAAAATGTGTCAGAGCAGACACCGGAGCCGGAGGGACAAGGGTGGAGGTGAGCGGAGGGGGGAGGGGGGGTTGGGGGACACACACAAAATGACTGCAGCTGTAGGTAGTGCAGTGCATGCGCTGGTTTTACCAATGTAACAGCGCATGCACAGCACAGATTCCAGCTGCGGTAAGTTAGTGTAGAGACGGAAAACTATCACTTTCCCGAAAAGCTGTCATCGCAAAAATGACAGTTTTTCTAAATAGATAGGTATGGAGAGGAGGAATGATGAAGTCCTCTGGAAATTAGGTAGAACTCCATGCGAGTTCTAAACCTAATTACCTCCATCGAATTTTAAGTTATGATGAATAGGCCCCTCGGGCTTTTGCGGCTCACAATGTCCTATAATAAAGCTTTTTCTACGGAGATTACCCCTAAGCTGGCGTAGGTTTATTTAACCATGGTAAATTCCACCTGGACCCCATTCCTTCCCATATAATTGCGATACACAAACCACACTAGGACTTTACTAGAGGCTTACAATTTAGGCCAATATCACTCTTGAATACAGGGATCAAGCTCTTTGCAAAGGTGCTAGCAACCAGATGGAGGCCGGAATGTACTAACGGGGAAAATACGGTAAAACCCCCGAAAATGCAGTTTTGGGGGTTTTTACTGTATTCCCCAAATGTACTAAGCACCGATAGGTGGCGTTACCCTATGGGCTTATTAACGGGATGCTCCAGGCGGGGAGGGATACGATCAGATCCCTCCCATCACCCCCTGCGGCCCACGTCCTTCTGTGCATGCAGCTCTTATCAGGAGAACTGTCCTTTGCGATATTCTTGGTACATAACACAGTAATGAACTGCGGTATGTACCCAAAGTCAGGGGGGATATACCGTATCATGGATATGATGCTTAGTACATCCCACCCTAAATGATTACATGGCCTACTTAATAGACCCTGAAGCACCAGGTGCTTGAAAATACCATTTGTACTGTCAATTTCTTATCTCACTTTAAAAAGCTTAAAAATCCTTGGTCATTTTAGCACTCAATGCTGAGAATGTCTTCAATAAACTCTTGTGGCCTTTAATGTTCCAAATCTATTTGGATACCAATGTAGTTTATTGACGTCTATCTATGTTTTATATCATATTCTTTTATTAGCGGTTATTACCAAGAACCTGCTTCCTCTGTATTCCTGAGTAATGGCATCAGACATGGATGTCCACTCTCTCCATATAAACCACTAGCAGCTGGGTGCCCCGTTGTGAGGGAAGTCCAAGTGGGTTCATTCCGTTGTGAGGGAAGTCCAGGTGGGTTCATTCCCCAGAAAATGTTCTCACTTTTCACTGACAATATACTACTAACTCTGACCAACCCAACAGTCTCTCTTTGCAATCTATTTAGCATTCTGGACTCCGATGGTTGTCTTTCTGGCTATAAAATAAAACAGCTCCAAATCGGAATCACTAGCTCTCCATTTTCCTCAACATGTCGCTAAAAAGTTAGAACTTTACTTTGAGATCCAATGGGGCTCTTCTTCCATTCGCTACCTGGAAGTCCAAATTATGAAACATTACAACCACCTCACTGAATCAAACTGCTTCTCCCTCCTGGCATCTCTCAACCAAGACCTTATCACCATCCTCTACATCTCATAGTTTAGATGGATAAATGCTGTGAAAATGGATGTGTTACCTACAGTAGGTTATTCTATTTCTCTCAAACCTTGCCTGTTACGTCCCGGTCGGAATCCATCTTCAATTTACAAGCACTATGCTATAAAGCCACCTGGATTGGTAAAACGCCTCGGACTAACCTCAGCTGCCTTGCAAAATCTTTGTCTACAGGAGCTTTGGGTATAATTTGATATGATCTATACTGAGATGGTATTTATTTTTTACAGTGATTTTATTGAGACCCTATAATCAATGCAATGGCTTAAATCCCAATCCTTTGAAATCACTAAAAATAGTATCACCCTCACCCAGGACATGGAAGGCTTGTTCATCTCCATATTTATGTTGCTATAAGTCCCCATGGGATTCAGTGTTAGACAAAGACAAACATAACTTCTTTCTGCAATGATCCAACCTTAAGCAAGATGGGATGGGTATATAATTCATACCGACAACTCAGAAAATTATTTTTAAGTTATAATACTAAGGGTATTTTCAAATTCTGGGCTATATAAGTTATATCCATAAAATTTCCTGCACAATAACTATCATTCACTACAAACACATGCTAATATTTTCACCGACAATTCTACAAAATGACTGACAGACAGTAGTAATGATTTTTCAGTATAAGAAAATACCTGTGGACCTAGGTATGCTTTCCTGTACACCATTAAGCTCTGTCGTTTCCTGACTTCAAATGACATGAACCAATTATGACCAACCATTTCTTCACAATATAGACATTGGCCTAGGGAACACCCCCTATGTTTCATGTACCAATTACATCTCTATAATGTACCTATCAATTTTGAGTATACCCCTGAACAGAGCCGTAACTAGACTTTTTGGTGCCCTGTGCCAGAAACAGCATTGGTGCCCCCCCCCCTTCATTTTTCAAAGGGACATAACGCACCCAAAAAAGGTGAATGGCCTCCTGGGGAAAGGCCAGGGAAGTGATAGGGACGGCCAGGAGATGCTGGGGATGAAATAAGAGGAAGCTACAAGTGAGAATGATAATAAACAGAAAATTGCCAGGTCCAAACAGCGCCCCCAGACCTGCGGTGCCCTGTGCAATAACACCGGTCGCACTACCCTAGTTACGGCCCTGCCCCTGAAGTCCACCTATGCGACACCACACATTGTATTACTTTATCATCTAAAGCTCAACCAATTGGAAGTAAATGCAATTGCACACATTAAAATACAATGGTGGGAAAATCGATCAAACCTTGGATAGAGATAAAGTGAAGCCCAAAGCAACCAATCAGATTCTGTCATTTTTTAGACTGTGCTAGATAAATTACAGCTAGAGCTGATTGGTTGCTATGGGCAACTTCTCCACTTTATCTCTCTTGAAGGTTTGATACATCTCCCATAATATGAGAAAGGCCATTTCCTAAATACAGTAGCTTCAAAATGAATAATGGAAGCTATACACAGAAGGAGGAGGTACAATTTGAATTGGTGGCATGAGGTTTGGGGGGTGGGGTAGTCCAACATGTGAAGCTCTGTGAAAGGTGCTTTAGGCCAAATCTTTAGTTTATTTATTTATGATGTCTACAGGAAAGTAAATGTAAAAATACTGTAGATAATTTACACAGCACACTAGATGCCCACGAAAAATGGCTTTGGTTGTGTACTAGTGCACCCATATGATCTTCCCTGCCCTTTACAATCTTTGGCGATACCTACGGAAACTTGAATTTCACCTAGGCTGAAGAGGCGCAGACTGTAAAAGTCCAAATACCCCATCAAAGGCTCACCTCCTATGACTGTAGAACCACCCCAAACATTAAATAAACTTTCGTTTTTTCTAAAACACATGGCCTGACTCAGAGATAGATGTAGTTAACACAGCCACTGCGTGATAAAATAGGCAAAAGTTGCTGGAGGCATTTTGTATAAATAGACACCTCCTGCAAACATCTGTGATCTGTGCTGCATCTGAGGATGCAGCATCGGATCAACTCATACTTGCCTACACTCCTGGAGAGGCAGCCCAGCCGGCACCCACCCCCCGCCCTCCCCACACTCCCTCCCACCTCAGCAGGGGGGCGATGATGCAATATGCGCTGTAACGCGCCATCATGGCCTCGCCCCCTACTTCACAATGCTATGCTGGTCATCTTGGCATTGTTTAGTGGGGGAGAGGCCACGATGATGTGACCTCCGCTCTTAATGCCGGGTAATGTCCCCGGCCACACCTCTTTATGACAAGTCACGCCTCCCCCCCCTTCCCGTGATGCATTCTGGCTGCCTTAATGACGGCAAGCAACTGCATGAATATCGGACATCTGAGTAACCCTCAGATTAGTAATCACACAGCAGAGGCCAGTAAATCTTTATCGGAAGACACAGACCCTGGAACCGGCCCTACTACAAAACAGGGTTGGCACTCCCCTGTTCAGTCAAACAATCCCCGTCGCCACCCCAGGCAGCATCCAGGGTACTGTGAGAGATGTCGCAGAATAAGATCTGCACATACCATCTGAGGTGTTCATTAACATCAACTCTGTTTAGTCTCATTTATTGATTATTTATTAGCATTTTATTACTTACTAACCTTTATTTACAAAAGCACCTACATTTTAAAGAATATTAAATCATTCACATCAGTTCCAGACCCCCATTAGAGATTACATGTTACACCTATCAGTATGTTTTTGGCTGTGGGAGCGAATCAGAGCACTCAGGGGAAACCTACACAGACATGTGGACTGTTGGAATATGTGTGTACTATTGGCGGTGGTATGGCAAAGTAGTTCTACACACCAGCGGATGCCCTGAGTCAGTGAACAGCCCAGTACTTAACCAGTGGGGTGGGTTATTCAGCAGTGATGTGATTAGTAGGGATGTGTGCCGACCCCATGTTTTGGTTTTGGATCTGTATCTCCTTGTGTTTTGGATCTGGATTTGGTTTTGCCAAAACCACCCCTTGCTTGTTTTGGTTTTGTATCTGGATTTTTTTTCCAAAATTTATAAAAACAGCTAAAATCACATAATTTGTGTTTTTTTGTTCCTCCAGTATTATTAACTTCAACAACATTAATTTCTATTAGTTTCTAGCCAATTTTGACCACCTCAGAGCTCACAATATTGTTTTCATCCGGTTTAGGCCCAAAATTTGCACCAAGCTAGCTGGCTAACTAAGCTAAGCGGCAACAGTAGGCAGCACAAACACGTGGCAGTTCAACTTCTAATGTGGCACATAAGGAAACATATGTTTTCATTAATCAAGAGGCCTGGGAAGTTGGACTATGTATGTAGTTGAAGGCAGGTACAGGAAGGGTTGATTGGTAGTAAATGTAATTTAATTTTTTGATTCTGAAGCAAATTTATGAGGGCGGAGGGGAGAGCATGAGTGAACAATATGTCGGATGTTTTGCCCACAAAATCAACTTGGTGGTTCAGAATATTTTTTCTTAATTAAAGGGGCATGCAGGAGATGCTGTCTGTGGCCATAAACATTTATGGACATTTTCGGCATTCAGAAACCACATGTCAAAGATTGCAGCAGCAGTGGCAGTTCAACTTCCAACATGGCACATCAGGAAACAAATGTTTTTATTATTCAAGAGGCCTGAAGGAGTTGGAGTACTGTATGTATGTAGTTGAAGGCAGGGAAAGGAAGATTTAATTATTAGTAAATTTTATTGAATTTTTTGATTCCGAAGAAAATTTATGAGGGAGGAGGGGAGGCATTTCCAAAAAAATATTTTACTCCTTAACATCAGCCCTTGCCCCAGAAGAATCCTATGCCTGCTGCTGCTGGGAGTGGATTTTCATCCCAGAAGGGGACCAGGAAGACTACTACTAGTAGTAGTACTTTAAAAAAAACAATTGACTGTTAAACAATCCTTTGCAAGGGGGAGCAAGTATGACCGCAGTCACCCAGTTGCATAGCGGATCACTGATGCCATAACAACTATGCTGGTATTAGATGTGCGTCCAATATCCTCCAATAATTCAGTGGGTTTTAGACAGTTAAATGAGGTCCTGTGTGCCCGCTACCAAATCCCATCAAGATTCCAATTCACTAGAAAAGCAATTCCCAACCTGTACAGGGGCATTAAAAAAATTTAATTAGTGGCCTCCAAAATGCCGTTGTACCCACTGTCCACTTAACCACAGATATGTGGACAAGCTGAACAGAGCAAATGCAACATTTAAGATATAAGGTTTCAGTCATACGTTCTTCTTCCCAATGGACACAGATCTGAAGAGATGCAAAGAACTGTTGGTAAGTAAATTGTCAGCTCAAGTGGCACGTGATGCAGCGATAGCTTGTCCTTCAGTTTCTCCAGCAAGTGCATCTGCCAAGAAAAAACTAAACTTTCCCAAAAGACCCACTGGTGATGCAGATGAGTCAACACAAAACACAACAACTTTTTGGATGGATGCGCTGCAGATTACGTAACAGGGAGGATATTCCTAGATGGTTAAGGTTCCTACCTCTACTTACTCTGGCTTTACAAAGGTTACAGATGACTTGACAATTGTTGTCCGGATTTGGGTAGAAATAATTCCACACATAAGAAGTGGATTTTTTTGTCTTGTGCCCATGCATGACAATGGGCTTTTCCTTATCATGGGCAATAACTGTTTCTTCCACTGGTGCCTGATTTAGACAAACAACATCCTCATCAACAACATTATTATTAGCATCAGCTAGACATATATCCTGCTCATCCTGGTGCACTTCCACAGACGCATCCTCGATTTCTATGTCAGCATGTTCACTTGTACTTACATCATCATAAGAGACAGAACTTCCAGTCATGAATAAAGGCCAAGGCCTTAGCTTTTCCTTGCCACTTCTTGTGGTGAAAGGCATATTGACAATTTTATATCCTTCTGCAGCTAACTTTCCTTTTGATATTTTTTTCTTTACCACTGTAAAAGGTTGGTACTTTATTTTAGATGCCCTGACTTAAGCCCTGTATGCCCTTGGGCATTGGCTTTAGTAGATTATGTAGATGGATTAGTATCGTCATGACTGGTGGCATTGGCAGCAGCTCCTCTCAACTGATCGTTCTCCATATCAACAAACACAAATGAAGTGGGGTACAGCACACACGTCAATTTGTACCAATTTGAAATATTACACTGCAGTATTAATGACCTACAGTGTCACAATATTTTTTATGAATAAGAAAAGCATAACACACTGCGCTACCACTTACAGTGATGTCATTATGTTTTATATATAATGCATGTTATTTAGCACTTTGTTGTGGTCTTGTAGTTGGTGTGTAGACTAATCATTTATTCACGATTGAGGAAAGAAGTGAAAAGTTGAATATTAGACTGCCACTTACAGTGTCACAAAACTTTTTATGAGTAAAACCCTGCGCTACCACTTACAGTGTCACAAGATTTTTTCTGAATAAGAATAAAACACTGCGCCACGACTTATAGTGTCACATTACGTGGACAAAAAACTGCGGTCTGGCCGGCAGTGTCCCCAAACAACAATAGCGCAGCTAAGTTTCTAATGCACTTTTTTTTGGACACTAGAGAAGAGCACCCCTGAATGAGACAGCAGCCCCTTGATGAACAACACAGACAGGACCCCTTTTTTATGGACAACAAAGCACCCTTGCCGAGTACAGACAGACCACCTGCAGAGTTACAAATACGTGGACGATAAACTGCTGCAGTGTCACTGAACAATAATAGCGCAGCTAAGTTGCTAACACACACACACAAAAATATATATCTTTTTTTTTGTGGATTGATAATTGATATTAATTTAATTTCACTTTTATTTTTTTTACACTGGGGAAGAGCACCCCTGAATGAGGCAGCAGCCTCTTTATGAACAACACAGACAGCACCCCTTTTTATTGACAACAAAAGCACCCCTCCCGAGTGCAGACAGAACTGACAGAGCACCCCCCGAGGACAACACAGCACTCCTTTATGGACTGCAGACCTAGTCTGATGGACAGGACAACAACACAGCAGCAGCTACAGTTAATTAACAGGACAAGTGACACAGCAGCTGCAGCACCCACTGAAGGCAGCCCCCCTCTATATACTGCAACCTAAGCCCCTTTATGGACAACACAGAGCAGCCTTCAGGCCAAGACCCCGACTGGACACACACACTGAGTGGCTGACAGTGACTGACTATGTCTGCTAGCTTCTCTCTCTAGTGATTAGTACAACTGTACTCACAGTTATGCATACAGTATACAGACTCAGTATGGAGCGAAGCTTGAGCTGAGTGTACAGTTCACCAGCTGGTGACTGTATGTTCGTAGCGGACCAGCAGTGCAGGATGCAGGCGGTATTAGCAGTTGTAGCAGGATGGAACAAGCGGTAACAGCAGGGTCTCTCTGGAGCTAAGTGGGACACATCCGTGTCCCACTGTGGCACTCTAACACAGTGACAGAATGGCGACACTCATGGAGCTAATATGGAGTGTGTAATTGCAGCTGCGATCCCAATAGCGACCTGTGATGAATCAGACCCTCTATTTATAGACTATACATTCTGAGCTGAACAGAATTTGAGTCTAACCTGCAAGCGCAAAAAACCTTTCTGACAAAGGAATATTTTGCTAGGCTGGCTGTATACTAGTATATTATTCTATTGTATGCAGGGGTATTCAATATCGGCCCTTCAACTGCTGTGCAACTACACATCATCCCAGAATGCCCTGCTGTTACGGCATGCTAAAACTGTGTCAGGGCATGCTATGTTTTGTAGTTACACTGCAGCTGGAGGGCTCGATGCTGAACACCCCTGCTGTATGTACAGTACCTAGTTCATAGCGGGAGGTGTGACTGTACACTGAAAAATGCTAAAATAAAACAGTACCCAATTCATACACAATACAGTAAATGGCTGGACAGTGTAATTAAAAACTAATAAAGTCATGATGTAAAAGGAAAACTTCTAAAGACACAAAGACAAAAGTCTATTAAGTTTAAATCAACAGACACAGGGCCTGATGCAGCAAGGATCGCTATTCTGCTTAAACGCACACAATGCAGTTGCTAAAATCAGTGGTGTTATGCAAATGTTTGCATTCGCAATGCGATCTCAGCCTAGCATGAGGATGCCCACTTCCCCTTACTCACATCCGTATACTTGGGCAACATAGGGAAACAATCGGTAACATAGAGTAACATCGGACCCATTCGCACAGTTAAGGCAGGTCAGACCTCACTCAGGCATTGCTAACTTCAGTGTATGCTATGAGGCCTCAGGCTGTGTATGGTATTGCAGTGGCTAATTTATGCAGGCCACTGCAACACCGTCCCAACGCATGGGCATGCCTGCGGTCGCCCGACCACCCCCCCGTCACCACTCCCAAACGGTACTTCCTGTCAATCACTTTGCAATGGGTCTGTGTACACACTCCTCTCACATTCCTGATCGCAGTGGCTAGCTCGAGGTCCTGATTCACTACGGATCGCTGTTGCGATCGCAGCTGTGATTATGCTTGCAGTTCTGCTGCGAAAACATGGTTGCAATTGCAAAGCCAGCATAGAGATGCCCACTACGGCTATATCACTTCTGTAAGACCTCGCAGACCTGCGTATACATCGGTAACATCGGACACTCACACAGAATTACAACAGATCTAACCTTACTCAGAAATTGCAACTGTCATTGCACCCAGTGAGTATTCAGGCTGCGTATGCCGTCGCAGTGGCTAATTTATGCCCGGCCAGGGAACGGCGCTCATACGGACAGGCACATCTGCGTTTCTCCAACCACTCCCCCGTCACCACCCCCAAACGATGACATCCCATCCCTCAATCTGCTATGGCATATCTGTGTTAGTGATCGCAGTGCAAATGCAGTGCTAATTCACGCATACGCGCACTGCAGTGCATGCACAGTACGCATCACTGGCTGATCTGCATACACTGTTGCAATTGCAATCCCTAATAAATCAGACACAGAGATCTAATAGTATTGATATAATTTATATGATTCGAATAGCAGCAATATTGCACAAATGGGAAGATGCATTCAGTCAATCTGCATGTACTTTACTTCCAAGCAGGCATACAGTATATGCTGGTCAGTATGAGGCACATTTTGTCTTCATTACTATGCTTACGCTGGGCTCAGCTCGCTGGTGATATTGGCTGGCAGCCATAAGAGGACTCTCACAGCCAGTCTTGGGGTTTTCTGCACTTTTCAGTTCACTTTTCTGCACAGTTCCACTTTTCTGAAAATGAATGAGAAAAACAAGTGAAAAAGAAATAAATTATAGCTTTACTTTTAGAAAACATGTTTAAGTTAATAATAAGGGTTTTTCCTTCACTGAGCCTCAGCAATTGCTATCATGAGCTTAATTCCCCATGCTATCAGGAAGCGTTCAACAGCGAAACTCGGCGAAGGCCATGACTTGCAGGGCTGTAACTAGGGTAGTGTGTCCAGTGCCATGGCACAGGGCACCGCAGGGCTGGGGGCGCTGTTTGGGCCTGTCAATTTTCATGTTTATTATCATTCTCACTTGTATCTTCCTCTTATTTTATCCCCAGCATCTCCTGGCCTCTCCTATCTCTTCCCTGGCCCTTCCCCATGAAGCTATGGCCCTTTTTCAGGTGCACTATCTTATGTCCCTATTTAAAAAATGGGGGAGGGGGTACCAATGCTCTCTCTGGCACAGGGCACCAAAATGTCTAGTTACAGCTCTGATGACTTGCCATACCATGCATGGCTGTTGCTGTTCTCTGGGGGCTTCTTAAGTGCGAATAAGCCTCATTCCCACAAAATACTGATTTAGGGCCCGATTCAAAGCTGGATGCAGTAACGATGTCGGACGCAAGCGGCCGATTGATTCTGTCTGTGTATGCGTCTGAGCGCCTGGCTCCTGATGATTACTGTCAAAAGCCACAAAAATTTGAATGCAGAGAAAGGCAATTTCAGTGGGCGTTCCTGAGTGGTAACAGGGGGGGGTGGCTGGCCAGATGCAGACGTGTTGCTCTGTCAGCAACTGCGGCTTTTTCCATAGTTGCACTGATTTCAGTGGTCATGTTCAGTTGGACATTCTGCATCTCCATAGGGCTGGTGCAATGTTCTATGGTGCGACTGATGGTGAATTTTAAGATTAGCGCCGCAGCCGGTGAGCATCTCTGTACAAATCCCATTAGCTGCGGTATAAGTATAAAGATGCAGTTGTGCTACGGAATTAGCATAAAGATGCAGTTGTGCTGCGGAATTAGCATACAGATGCAGTCGTGCTGCGGTATAAGTATAAAGATGCAGTCGTGCTGCGGTATAAGTATAAAGATGAAGTCGTGCTGCGGTATTAGCATAAAGATGCAGTCGTGCTGTGGAATTAGCATAAAGATGCGGTCGTGCTGCGGTATTAGCATAAAGATGCAGTCATGTTGCGGAATTCGCATAAAGATGCAGTCGTGCTGCGGAATTAGCATAAAGATGCAGTCATATTGCGGAATTAGCATAAAGATGCAGTCGTGCTGCGGAATTAGCATAAAGATGCAGTCGTGCTGTGGAATTAGCATAAAGATGCAGTCGTGCTGCGGAATTAGCATAAAGATGCAGTCGTGCTGTGGTATAAGTATAAAGATGCAGTCGTGCTGCGGAATTAGCATAAAGATGCAGTCGTGCTGCGGTATAAGTATAAAGATGCAGTTGTGCTACGGAATTAGCATAAAGATGCAGTTGTGCTGCGGAATTAGCATACAGATGCAGTCGTGCTGCGGTATAAGTATAAAGATGCAGTCGTGCTGCGGTATAAGTATAAAGATGAAGTCGTGCTGCGGTATTAGCATAAAGATGCAGTCGTGCTGTGGAATTAGCATAAAGATGCGGTCGTGCTGCGGTATTAGCATAAATATGCAGTCATGTTGCGGAATTCGCATAAAGATGCAGTCGTGCTGCGGAATTAGCATAAAGATGCAGTCATATTGCGGAATTAGCATAAAGATGCAGTCGTGCTGCGGAATTAGCATAAAGATGCAGTCGTGCTGTGGAATTAGCATAAAGATGCAGTCGTGCTGCGGAATTAGCATAAAGATGCAGTCGTGCTGTGGTATAAGTATAAAGATGCAGTCGTGCTGCGGAATTAGCATAAAGATGCAGTCGTGCTGCGGTATAAGTATAAAGATGCAGTCGTGCTGGGGAATTAGCATAAAGATGCAGTCGTGCTGCGGTATAAGTATAAAGAAGCAGTCGTGCTGTGGAATTAGCATAAAGATGCAGTCGTGCTGCGGTATAAGTATAAAGATGCAGTCGTGCTGTGGAATTAGTTTAAAGATGCAGTCATGCTGTGGAATTAGTTTAAAGATGCAGCCGTGCTGCTGAATAAGTATAAAGATGCAGTCGTGCTGCGGAATTAGCATACAGATGCAGTCGTGCTGCGGTATAAGTATAAAGATGCAGTCGTGCTGTGGAACTAGCATAAAGATGCAGTCGTGCTGCGGTATAAGTATAAAGATGCAGTCGTGCTGTGGAATTAGTTTAAAGATGCAGTCATGCTGTGGAATTAGTTTAAAGATGCAGTCGTGCTGCGGTATAAGTATAAAGATGCAGTCGTGCTGTGGAATAAGTATAAAGATGCAGTCGTGCTGCGGAATTAGCATACAGATGCAGTCGTGCTGCAGTATAAGTATAAAGATGCAGTCGTGCTGCGGAATTAGCATAAAGATTCAGTAGTGCTGCGGTATAAGTATAAAGATGCTGTCGTGCTGCGGTATAAGTATAAAGATGCAGTCGTGCTGTGGAATTAGTTTAAAGATGCAGTCGTGCTGCGGAATAAGTATAAAGATGCAGCCGTGCTGCGGAATTAGCATAAAGATGCAGTCGTGCTGCGGTATAAGTATAAAGATGCAGTCGTGCTGCGGTATAAGTATAAAGATGCAGTCGTGCTGCGGTATAAGTATAAAGATGCAGTCGTGCTGGTATAAGTATAAAGATGCAGTCGTGCTGCGGTATAAGTATAAAGATGCAGTCATGCTGGTATAAGTATAAAGATGCAGTCGTGCTGTGGAATTAGTTTAAAGATGCAGTCGTGCTGCGGAATTAGCATACAGATGCAGTCGTGCTGCGATATAAATATAAAGATGCAGTCGTGCTGCGGTATAAGTATAAAGATGCAGTCGTGCTGCGGAATTAGCATAAAGATGCAGTCGTGCTGCGGTATAAGTATAAAGATGCAGTCGTGCTGCGGAATTAGCATAAAGATGCAGTCGTGCTGCGGTATAAGTATAAAGATGCAGTCGTGCTGCGGTATAAGTATAAAGATGCAGTCGTGCTGCGGTATAAGTATAAAGATGCAGTTGTGCTGCAGAATTAGCATAAAGATGCAGTCGTGCTGTGGAAAAAGAAGCAGTCCCAGCTTCAGTAGCATCCACATCTGAATTAGGCCCTTACTATTTCCCTACCTATCATAACAAGACTCTGGGTCTGATTCAGAGCCGCTCGCAAAAAGCGAATCAGGGCGGCCGCTTCTATTTTTTAAAACCGGCCTCCTGGCCGTTCGCATAGCTGTGGGTGACCACCCATAGTGTTTGCGAGCGGCCAGGTGATGGTCACGACCATCAGGCTTGCGACGAGACCCTTGTAGTAGGGTCTCATTCCCGCAAGCCCCAGTGAGCTTCTGGCTCTAATAGAGCTGGAAGCTTACCACTGACATCACTCGTGATGTCAGTGGGGCTGCCCCCAAACGGCAGGCGTTACTTCGGGAACGCCTCCGTTTGGCCAGCCACCCCCCCGACCCGCCTACAAAACGGGATGAGCTGTCGATCAACATCGACAGCCGCCCTTTTTGTATGCGAGCGACAGAGCGAGTGATTTCTCGCTGGCTCTGGGGCTCGCTCACGCCGTGCATGCGCACTGCCCGGCCATTGACCCGCTTGCGAGCACATAGCACTTGCGAGCGGGTCTGAATCAGGCCATCTATTTTAGTTATTAACAACTGCAACATTAGAATGCACAACTGAACATAGTACACCAGACATGAAAGGGAACACAGTAATCAAAACAATCTACTTTCTCTGTAATTCAATTCATTGCAGTTTTCAATTAAATTTAAATCACAGCAGATTCAAAGTCAGTTTTCATTGAAAAAGAGCAGCAATTAAGCCCATTATTTAAAGAAGCCTGTGGAGTAATGTTACATCTTTAGCTGGTGTGAGAGGTTTGCATTAACAACATTCTTTTGTTCTGCAGACATCGGGAAACATGAAGGTATATTATGACTAGAAGATTTGACACATACAAACAAGTGGGAGAAGTTCAATTCAGCTATAGCTTCATTTGCCAACCTCATTGTTTGCATTTAACCTCCCATATCCCTCATAAAGCTCCTCACCAAAGAAGATGTTCATAAAATAAATATTTACCAACATCTGTAAAAGAAAAGTAGCCAGCCACCCCCCCCGACCCGCCTACAAAACGGGATGAGCAAAAGAACAAGGACACGTTTTTTGTAAAAGAACAAGGACACGTTTTTTAAATAATTTATCACTGATTTTTATTTACTGTAAATCCTCAATTCATATATTATGTATTCTTTTGCAATGCAGTGGAATGTCACATAAGGTGCTGTCCATGACTGTGCTATGGAAATTTTGACCTTTAAATGACTGGAAGTTTTATATCAGCTGTTTCGTGTGGAGGAAATGAAAGATCTCCCAGAACCTAGCCGTTTATCACTGCTCCCTCTGACTTGTGGTTTCAGAGCAATGGGTCAAAGGTACTTCATTCATCTGGAGTATTGTGAGTGGGTTGTTGACTGTTTGACATTTGTAAATCAGATGTGTCCTCTGTGTTCCACACACCAGTCACTCTTGTGGCAGCAGTTTGTGTGAGTGTGTCTGTCAGTTTTCTTGTTGATCTTCTTAGTGACCCCAACTGAGTATTTATTGCAGAGTTTTAATAAGAAGCACTTTTTATTTTCTAGCAGTTAAGCAGAGGGCAAACATGAATATTTTTGTTCCAGTGTTGGAGTGAAAAACAACAAAAAACAAAACAGCACAACTGCTTGTAATAACAATTAGTAAAGACTACATGTTATATTTGCCTACTCTCCCACAACATCCCGGAAGCTCCTGAATATCGTGTGGAAGTGGGCACAGTAGTCCCACAGAAATTGGGCAGGCCAGCGCGGCGGTCGATGTGATTCACTCTGCAACATGTCATCATGGCCCAATCACAGCGTCACAATGCCGCCCACTTTGCCGAACCACGCACCTCCGCTAGTTAGATCAAATGAAGAGATAACATTTTATTTGTTGTTATGCCCTTTTCAGATTATAAACTCTCACGAGAAGGGCCCTCTCCCCTCATGTTCGTACCCTCCCTCACCATCATCTCCTCTACAAACCTTTAGATTCAGCACAGACTGATATTGAGGGTATTATGACTGCATAGCTTGTATCTTGTATTTGACTGACTATTTACATTATTTATAACCAGTTATTTATATAGTTCACACATAGGGCGTGATTCAGACCCGGTCGTAAGTGCTGAGCGCTCGCAACCGGGTTAATGGTGGCCCACAGCGCATGCGCATGACGGAGCTGGCTCCGTTGTGCGCATGCGCGAGACTCGGCTAGCGACGGGCAATCCGTCGCTCCGGGTCTCACACCAGCTGTCGATGTTGAGTGATGTCAGTGTAGAACTTCCGGCTCTGCTAGAGCCGAAAGCTCTCTGGGGATTGCGATGAACGAGACCCTACCACAAGGGTCTCGTCGCAAGCCCGATGGTCGTCGCGACCATCATCATGGTCGCTCGCTATAGCTGCGGGTGGTTACCCACAGCTATGCGAGCGGCCAAGAGCCAAAATAACTCCTGGCCTTGCGGTTGAAAAACCCAACCGCAGGCTTTTACTCGCAGTTCCGATGGTCGCGATGGTCAAGACCATCGCGACCATCATTTTGCACGCTCGTATATGGTGTGGGTGGTGACCCACAGCTATATGAGCGTCCAGGAGGACGCTCCATATTAATGGAGGTGGCCGCTGATTCAGAGCGAGCGCTCTGGTCAGAGCGTCCGGCTCTGAATCAGGGCCTATATCAGACCCGCACTGTATCCAACCCAATCTGTATACCGCACTGTATACAACCCGCACTGTATATAGCCTGTACCATATCCAAACCACACTGTATCTGACCTTCACTACATGGCCGTAACTAGGGTGGTGCGACCTGTGCCACTGCACAGGGCACCGTAGGGCAGGAGGCACTAGTTGGGCCTTTCCAATTTAATTATTGTGTATCATCACTGGGGCCATTTGGATTCACACTGTATTTGGCAGTGACACCTGGATAACAGTGGTACAAAGGGATTGGTACCCCATCTTATCTGTCAAATCAGATATGTCATGCCCCGTCTCTTTTTTGGGGACGCATCTTATGTCCTATTTAGGAAAATGTAGTAAGGGGGGCGCCAATGCTCTTTTTGGCCCAGGGCACCAAAAACTCTAGTTACGGCTCTGCTGTACTGTATCCGACCTACACTGACCCGCAGGTATGGAATACTGTTTTTATGGTTGAGGAGATTTTGAGGAACTGCTCAACAAAAAGGCTGATTGAATGGGGCTTTACATGGGCATAGAGGACCTCATTCAGAGTTGGTCGTAAGCGGCCGCTCGGTCGTACCCAGCGATGTTCGCAAAACAGCGCATGCATAAGTTTCGCGATCCGCGTGCACAAACTAGCTGTTGCGATCTGAAAGTTTCCTTTCCTTCAACTTGGCCAGGTCGTTAGTTTGAGTGACAGGATGAGGCATTTGTGGGTGGTAACAGGGGAAGGTGCTTGTGAACGGGGGAGTGGAGATCCGAACGCAGGCGTGCCTGACTATGCAAACGGCGTTTTATGGGAGTGCATAATTAACCAAATAGTGTCATGGCACATGTGACATGTAAGGTTTTTACACTGACTTGATCGTAGTGCTTAAGAGAGGGTATGGTCAACCTTAAGCTCTACGACCAGCTCCGATGGTTCCCGATGGTCTCGATTAATCCTTATATGCCCGGAGATGATGTGTATTGCGAACGAGAAGGGGGCGTGTTTTTAATGTTACGGCCGCATCCTCCCCTCGCTTGTCCAGCTAACGATCCCATCTTAACGACGCAACTTGCGAGCGCTTCATTTGCATATCCGGCCCCTTTTCCCTTACGACCGAGCGGCCGCAACGACCGACTCTGAATGAGGTCCACAGTGCAAGTCATCAGTGGCCCAGCACCCCCAGGTGGGAAATACAGACTGGGCACTGAGAATAGGCATGTGGTGGGGGCATGTGCACTTGTGTAGGGAGCATTCATGTCTGCTGTTGCTATTTACACATGGTCTAGGTTTTTTTTGTTTGCTGCTTGTTAACTACCACTACTTGTTTTGAGCAAGAAAATTCCGCGTACAATTTTTAGTAAATGTCTGTGTTGTATTGTTTTCTATTGAACGTACTTGCGAGTTAGTTTGATTAGTTATTGCTGATACATTACTAATTTGCAAAACATTTGTAAACAGAAATAACTGCTGTGTTTGTGCCGCTGCTCTGTTGGTTGCTTAGTTTAGCCAGCCAGCCTTTTGCCTATGTTGGTGAACAATATTGTAAGCTGTGAAGTGGTCAACATTGACTATCCTATCCATTGCGTATGCGGAAAAAAAAGAACGGGGAAAGAACACACACAATGAAATCTTGCGCATGTTCAGAAAAAACATCATTGCTAGGGGCTGCATCAGCTGTAGCCCCTAGAAGCCGAATAAGGCTGCTATAATAAAAGCAGAATAGGCTTCCCATTGGAAGCGCTCTCTCTGCTAATGGCAGTCCGGACTAGCAGTCTCAGGGAGGTGAAACACAGTCGGAAGTGTAATTAGTAGAAAGCTCTTCCAATGGGAAACCATTGCTATTTCACGTAGCAGTTGGGACTGGGGGTTCACAGGGGAGTGGTGGATTTTTAATGGGGGGGGGGGCATCTTGGGTAAAATCCACCACTGATTACAACCACTCTATTAATATTTGTAAGCCATTTTCTTACTACTCCAATAAAGGGGCGGATTCAATTAGCCGCGAAAAGCCGAGATCTGCAAAAAGCCTGATGTTTTCACCTCATTCACGTGTTTTGAGGCAACATTTTTGCCTGCTTACTCATTGCGCGCACACGCTGTTTGTCCTATTAAAATGTAAAACAGGCAAAAACGCATATTGGCGAATGCAGCGAATAGCGGAACTGGCGAAAAGGTCAGTTTTTGTGGGGGAAATCAGTCTGTACCCCCAATAAAGCCTAACTCACCCGGGGAATCAATATAAAAGTATATTAATAACCCTAATAAAAGTAATAATTGAGTCAAAGGGCTGTTATATGCATATTTGTATAAGTGTGGAAAATTGATGGAAAGCATTCTTTTTGGGGGAAATATAATTGCTGTAGTTAAATTGGGGGTACATTAAAATGGGTGCTAGTATATTTTGGTGTCTATAAAGTGCAGATTTAAAAAAATGTTAAAAATACACCTGCTGCAGCCTCCTGCAATCCTAAAAATACCTGTCCCATCCATACAGCCCCCCAAACACCTGTCCCATCCATACAGCCCCCCAAACACCTGTCCCATCCATACAGCCCCCCAAACACCTGTCCCATCCATACAGCCCCCCAAACACCTGTCCCATCCATACAGCCCCCCAAACACCTGTCCCATCCATACAGCCCCCCAAACACCTGTCCCATCCATACAGCCCCCCAAACACCTGTCCCATCCATACAGCCCCCCAAACACCTGTCCCATCCATACAGCCCCCCAAACACCTGTCCCATCCATACAGCCCCCCAAAATACCTGTCCCAGTACTTTAGACCCATTTTCCAACACTTTTTAAATTTTTGCCCCAAATGTAACATGTCTTTTTTTGGACGTGAATTAAGATAATTTATTATATAGTTTTTTCCTAATTAATCATCTGGGGGTGTCCAAAAGATTCTGAACCAAGGCCCTGATTCAGAGCCGGACGCTATTTGTGCTCGCTCGTTCAGAAAAAAGGGGTGGCTATTCAAATGAACCGTTCGCTCTTTGCGGTCTGTTCACGCCTCTAGGTCTGAACGAGCGAACTAAACTTGCGGTCGTTTTTTGGATAACTACGCCCCCTGGCCGCTCGCATCCTACGTCATGTCCGCTATTTATTAGATTAATCGAGTACATCGACCAGTGTATGAACTGCTCGCTATTCTTGTGGTTGGTTTTTCCTACCACAATCTTGCGAGCAGTTCTGACTATAAAATAACCCAGTGACGTGGTCAATGACGCTGCTGTATTAATTATGCACACCCATAAAACGCCCGTTTTGACCTTTAAGCACGCCTGCGTTCTGATCTCCACTCCCCGTTTTCAAGCACCTTCCCCTGTTACCACCCACATACGCCTCCTCATGTCACTCATATTAGCAGGCATTCGCTATTTAGTGAACAAACGATTTTCGGCCGCACTGACTGGTTCGCGCATGCGTATTACGATCCGTACGCATGCGCAGTTGTGCAAACATCGCTCGGAACGAACGAGCGGCCGCTTACGAGCGGCTCTGAATCAGGCCCCAAGTCCCAACATTTGTACCCCAAAATAGGGATTTTGCACTTCTTTTCTCTTGCCTTTTGGTGGAGAAACTTTTTCGCCTGTTTTTGCCTATGGAGTTTTCGCCTAGGCAAAAATGTCCTGGAATTGATTAGAGCGATACTTCGGAAACAGGCGTAAACCGAGCATCGGCGAACACTTATCGCCGATCGCGGCTTTTCGCTCCTAATTGAATGCGGCCCAAAGACACAAAAATTAATTTCTGGCATTAGATTTGCGGGTATACTCTTTTTTACGCAATCACATCGCACACATTTTATATTCCATCAGACTCCTCCACATGCCCTTTTATATACCAGAACCCCTATGGTCCCCATGTTTCTGTTTGCAAAAGCAGTCCCCATAGCTATGGATACTTTCCTGAGTTTGGCTATAGGTTACATTATCATATATTGAGGTCTATGTACTAGTCCTTAGAAAAAGATAAAGTGAATGGAGATAAAGTACCAACCAATCAGCTCCTACCTGTCACTTTACAGGCTGTGTTTGAAAAATAACAGGAGCTGATTGGTTGGTATTTTATCTCAATCAACGTTCTCTCCCTCCAAGGCTTAGTACATAGACCCCATTGTTAGGAGAGGGATCCAAAGGATCACACTTCCACGTGCGAGGCTCAATGGCTGCACAGTTACTCCTCCCTGAAAAGTAATTTCTTATTGCCGCTTTACAGTATGTGGCAAAATAAATTATAGTTATCAGAGCAAAATTGCTGAGGATCATACATGGGCGCCTTAGTCTGAATGGCTGACTAACAAGACTGTTCACTATGCTTTATAGCAAATGTAAATAGTATACAATGCCAAAGAGTTATTTTAGAGCATGTGAATGTTATACAAAGTGTTCTATTATTAGAAAAACCTGTATATTAGTTTAGTCGCTATTTAAACAACTACAAAATAAGAGCATGCTTTGTAGGGCAGCACAGATGGTGTAATGGTTAGCAGCCCTAACCGTGTGTAATAATACAGGCCTTACTGTGTGGAGTTTGTATCTTCTCCCTGTGCTTGCGTAGGTTTCCGCCCACACTTTAAAAAATATACTGGTAGATTAATTGGCTCCCAACAAAAATTTACCCTAGTGTGTAAGTATGTGCCTGTACATGTGGTAGGGAATATAGATTGTAAGCTCCACTGGGGCAGGGACTGATGTGAACAGATATATATTCTCTGTAAAGCGCTACGGAATATGTGTGCATTATATAAATAACTGGTACTAAATAATAAATAAATACATCTAAGTGATGAGCTATCTATAAGCCTGACAGTCGACTTTTATAAGCTTATGGAGATAAATATATATATATATATATATATATATATATATATGTATATATATACAGTCAGGCGCATAAATATTGGGACATTGACAGAATTTTCATATTTTGCCCTCTATTCACCACCACAATGGCTTTGAAATGAAACAAACAAGATGTGCTTTAACTGCAGACTTTCAGATTTAATTTGAGGGTAATTACATCCAAATCAGGTGAACGGTGTAGGAATTACAACAGTTTCTATATGTGCCTCCCACTTTTTAAGGGGCCAAAAGTAATGGGACAAACTAAACAATTCTAAATCTAACTTTCAATTTTTAATACTTTGTTGCAAATCCTTTGCAGGCAATTACAGCCTGAAGTTCTGGAACGCATAGACATCACCAGACGCTGGGTTTCATCCCTGGTGATGCTCTGCCAGGCCTCTACTGCAAATGTCTTCAGTTCCTGCTTGTTCTTGGGGCATTTTTCCTTCAGTTTTGTCTTCATCAAGTGAAATGCATGCTCAATCGGATTCAGGTCAGGGGATTGACTTGGCCATTGCATTATATTCCACTTTTTAGCCTTAAAAAACTCTTTGGTTGCTTTTGCAGTATGCTTCGGGTCATTGTCCATCTGCACTGTGAAGCGCCGTCCAATGAGTTCTGAAGCATTTGACTGAATATGAGCATATAATATTGCCCGAAACACTTCAGAATTCATTCTGCTGCTTTTGTCAGCAGTCACATCATCAATAAGGGAAGGGAACCAGTTCCATTGGCAGCCACACATGCCCACACCATGACACTACCACCACCATGCTTCACTGATGAGGTGGTATGTTTTGGATCATGAGCAGTTCCTTTCTTTCTCCATACTCTTCTCTTCCCATCACTATTGTACAAGTTGATCTTTGTCTCTCATCTGTCCATAGGATGTTGTTCCAGAACTGTAATGGCTTTTTTAGATGTTGTTTTGCAAACTCTAATCTGATCTTCCTGTTTTTGTGGTTCACCAATGGTTTACATCTTGTGGTGAACCCTCTATATTCACTCTTGTGAAGTCTTCTCTTGATTGTTGACTTTGACACATATACACCTACCTCCTGGAGAGTGTTCTTGATTTGGCCAACTGTTGTGAAGGGGTTTTTCTTCACCAGGGAAACAATTCTTCTGTCATCCACCACAGTTGTTTTCCGTGGTCTTCCGGGTCTTTTGGAGTTGCTGAGCTCTCCAGTGCGTTCTTTCTTTTTAAGAATGTTCCAAACAGTTGATTTGGCCACACCTAATGTTTTTGCTATCTCTCTGATGAGTTTGTTTTGATTTTTCAGCCTAATGATGGCTTGCTTCACTGATAGTGACAGCTCTTTGGATCTCATATTGAGAGTCGACAGCAACTGATTCCAAATGCAAATGTCACACCTAGAATCAACTCCAGACCTTTTACCTGCTTAATTGATAATGAAATAACGAGGGAATAGCCCACACCTGTCCATGAAATAGCTTTTGAGTTGATAGTCCCATTACTTTTGGCCCCTTAAAAAGTGGGAGGCACATATAGAAACCGCTGTATTTCCTACACCGTTCACCTGATTTGGATGTAATTACCCTCAAATTAAATCTGATAGACTGCAGTTAAAGCACATCTTGTTTGTTTCATTTCAAAGCCATTGTGGTGGTGAATAGAGGCCAAAATATGAAAATTCTGTCAATGTCCCAATATTTATGCACCTGACTGTATATATATATAGAAACATAATCATTTGTCTTTTCTGAACATCTGCTCCAAAGATATAATTTTCTCCTGTTTTGAACCTATGGAAAGTATCTGATATTTATCAAACGATGCACCTAATTGTTTGACTAGGTAGTGTAGTGAGAGGAGTTGTCTCACCTGAATTGCCCACATTCTGGTGGAATCAGCTCCCTCCAAGTGAGGCTGGAGTGAAACCTGTGCACTCTGCATTAGCAGTGGAGGTGTGGATTTCCAGGTTTTCACATTTACACATTAGAAAGCCTATACTGATTTGTCCTCTGCTGATGCGGAGAAATATGACCTAGTCAAAAGTGCTATTCTGGCCAGGTCAGATCTGGCTCTTTCTGGGAAGGCGCAGCGCTTCCACGAATTAGCCCTACTATCAGGGGTCCTTATTCGGAAGCAGGTGGCAGAACTCGCCAGACAGGGGCAGAGTTGGCTCCAGCCAGAAGACCGTACTGCCGCTCAGATTGTAGAGACGGTGTTTGTTGACCAGTGTATAAGAACCCTGGGGCGGAATATGCAGCTCTGGGTCATACACGCTGATACTCAGAATTTAGAGGAATTAATTACAGTATTGGAGCGGTATGAGACTGCAGGAATTATGACAAAAATGCCAGAAAAGAAACCAGGGAATGGGCAACCCATTAAGATGGCACCCCATTGGCCTGGGACCCCGACTGTCACCCCTCCTCAAGGAAACACCACTGGAGATGCCAGGATCCTTTGCTATGATTGCAGAGGTGTTGTGCCCATTACGGATGTTGCCATGGATGTGCTGCATACCGACACTCCTCAGGTTCCTAGAGGCCGCTCTAGTTTGCCTGGCCCTATAGAAGTTCCGCTGGCGGACACCTTCACAGCAAAACAGCGAAAAGGAGCGAAAGTTTTAGTTTGCAATAATCAGGATGTGTTTTCTTCCCTGCCAGGATGCACTGCCTTAATAGAGCACAAGATAAATACACCTGGAGGAGTGGTGTAAAGCAGTGACCATATCATATTCCTGAGGCACGGCGACAAGCTATCCAGCAAGAAGAAAGTCCAGTCCCTGTACTTCTCACTAGACCGCTCAGATGTCACAATGGTTCTTGGAGGGATATGTTGTCCATGGAGTGGCGGGGAAAAGTACAACCCAGCGTCCGTAAGAAACGAAGACTATATGTCCCTGTGTCAGAGTGTGCCACATTCAGGGAAAATAAAGTATATACGCCAGAGAAGGGTAAAATTAAGTACTGTACCAGCCAGGTAGTCGACACAGAAACATGGACGTCTTCTCTAGAGGAAGTAAGATGACTAAAGGGTGTCGGCCATCACCAAGGAATATGTGCGCTTCCCCAAGCTTGGAAAAGTGAAAAGAGGGGATGTGTGGTGAGAAGGGTTGTCTCTTATCTGAATTGCCCATGTTCTGGTGGAATCAGCTCCCTCCAAGGTAGGTTGGAGTGAAACCTGTGCGTTCTGCATTAGCAGTGGAGGTGTGGAATTCCAGGTTTTCACATTTACACAGAACCAGCTGGAATAATCACTGGAGCACAGGAAGGGTTTAAACTCCCACACACCTGATGCTCCTTGCTCCTGATGCCGGACAATCTGGCCAGGCGATAGGCCGGGGGTGGTGGTTAACATTAGGGTGCCAGGACCAGGAAGGTCCACAGATTTTGTAACTACTACCTGTTAAGCACAAGGAGTGCTGGAACATTTACTTTTATATTTGTTTGCTTATTTTCTGTTATGTGCCTGTGTGCACACCCCACATTTTGAAAGAGAGAAAAAAGCATTAAAAGAAGGAAAAAGTGAAGCTGAAGAAAATTTATCAATTATTGTTTAAAATATATCTTTAATTATTCACATTTAAAAAGAAATAGATAATTATGCCCGGTATAAATGGTCAAAGAAAAAGTGGGGTGGGGGGAAAAACACAAACGAGTATCATCAACACAGCATTAACATTCAGATATATGTCAGTATGATATATCTGATAAGCTTTATCTACGCCAAACAACAACAAATATATTCAATTATATATTTTTTTCTCAATTAGTTGTTAATGGCAACTGGTAATAAAGATAACAAATTCATCTTAGGACATATTTACAATAATTTATCAACAATTTAAACAGCACTTATAAATGATGTTTCGAAAGATATCTCAGTCACGTGCACGCAATAAATTTAAGAGATTACCATATGTAAATGTATAGTCCTGCATCATTAATTGCAATCTGAATATACCAGAAACACTTGAGTATAATTGATAATAGATGGTATGGCATACGTAGCAAACATAGAAAATTATTATAAATTAATACAGTGACCATGAAGGATCAACCTTCATGTGTGCTGAAACAAAGGCGAAAATAAGACACAACATATATAACATGACATAGTGACATAATACATATAATAATTATTAAAAAGGTATTCACCAAAATCCAAAAAAATCAATCAATTTATCTCAATGGATATAATGGTAATCAGAGGCGTCCCTCTGTTATACCTTGGAGAGTGTACAGTAAAAATATATCTAAATAGTGATGAAAATTATAGGTCAGATTCTGCTGTTCCACGTCTTATGCATATAGAGGACGTGGAATGAGTTTCAATGTATCATGGCACAATAGGAACAGCGCAGTCCGCCACTGCTTAGTGCCAGAAAGATAATGAAATCCCTGTTGCTCTAGGCAGCACAGGGAATCACATTCAGTGGCAGCTAATGAGAGAGCAGAGAAGAATAAAGGCACACATACCTGTCTGGAATACTCTCCAAGTGGATAAATGGTGTGGGGGTCCTGAGTGCACACTGGGATCCCCCCAGCTGACGAGCCGAGGAGCGTTTCTCCGGAGATAGGCTTTATCAAGGACACTATATATCTATATACTCTAGGGAGCACCCCCTGATTTCATGTATGCCTGTTCTGGTATTTGTTTATACTGTACATACTCCTGTGCAGTTGTGTGTCCCATTTCCCTTTTTCTCTCTCATACACAATGTGCCTGTGTGTATCCAGGCCTATGCTCATGTATGCTAAGGTGCAGTGTTTGCTGCCATTGAAATACACTGTTTCACCGAGTACCTGCATGTCTGGAGTCCTCATTTCAATATTTGATGTTAAATTAGCTTTGCTAAAAAGTCTAAAAAGGAAAGGAGGTGTTACCCTTAGCAACCAATCAGATTCTCGCTATAATTTCTTACAATGTACTATATAAATGGGACCTAGAATCTGATTGGCTTTTCCTTTCTAAGGCCGGTACACACTAGATGATGTATAGTGTGTACTGACCTCATTAGCTATGGCACCCAGCGGGATGCCGGCATCGGCAGGTGCATACACAAGATTTGCTGCTCTTTGCGGATTTCCTGTGTGAGCTAAAGCCATCTTCAGAAGGCATTAGCCCATTACTTGCAATGGAGCTGCCCTGCCGGAGAGATATCTTGCGATCCTGCTCCGGGGGGCTGCAGGAGGTCTCGCAGCGCATCATGAGGTTTTCCGCACTGCACATGCGCAGCTGCGTGGGATAAGGCCATCAGTTTTCTATGGGTATGGTATCTATCAATATTTGCTTTTCTTTGCGGATCTTGCCTGCATGAGCTAACGCCATCAAGGCGTTAGTCCATTACCTGCAATAGAGCTGTCCTGGCTATAAGGGATCTTACGATCCTGCTCCGGTTGGCTTCAGAAGATCTTGCAGAGGATCACAGGGTTTTTCCGCACTGCCCATGCATAGTCTGTAGGTAGAAGTAAAGTGTTACATACCAGTGAAAAAAGAATCATCCTTATTGCTGCAATATACGGCGACAAGGATTCTTAATATTCTGGGGCAGACCGCATACTTTAATAAACATTCCTCTTAAAGTGGAAATGGGCTTGTACTGTAGCTCTGCAGCAGAAGCATGGATGGACTGGTTCTTCCTGTAATGAGAGTTAAAAGTTAGATTGCCTCTTGGCAGACCTGGGACCTAGTTGCTAAATGTAGGGAAGGACAGGCATGACAAATTTGCTACACCTCAAAGACAGTGCAGCACTTTGGCAGAAACACAACAACCTAGAGGCTTTAACCTTGTGAACCGATAGGAAGCTATTGGTCCATATAGTCAAATTCCACTGCCCGTAATGCAGCTCAGGGGGCTGTGGAACAATGATGGAACCATCCCTGGGTACTTAAGGGAAGAGTGGGTTTTTTAACTTGTGTCATCCCCTTCACCCCTATACTATTTAGCTACAAAACTATGTCTGAAACAGTTAGGCATAGCAATGTGTCAAAATGAGCCTCCTTATTCATATTATGCATACACAGGTGCACACCAACCTTCAGATTTGTAAAGCTTAAATCAATAATGAGAGTAAGGGAACCGTGTCTTTATTTTGTATGTATTATAGTTGAGTTGCACAGATATAATTTCATCATAAATCTAGTAGGTGTTATATGCTGAGAATTCACTGTAGGTCATTAGGTCCTTTTTAAGTAACAGTATCAGGTTTTCTAACAGTAAAGGTAAAGAGGCTGAGGCTTGGTTGGACAGCATTCCTGGACGATTAGTATCTATCCATCAGCTTGCTGGAATCTTCAGTGTGTCAAGGTCAGATAGAATAAAGATGTGAATAACAAAATCCCAAATTCAGAATGTTATATCATTATATGAGAATCAATGTAAGTGTTATGATGATATATCCCCTGTTGTATATCAGTGAAGAATAATTTGGATATTAATAAAAAAAATAATTGTCATTTGCTAGACACGGAGAATATACGAGTATTTGCCTTTGGAGGTGCTGTTATTACTGACATCAGAGAAGTTTCCCTTTGCCCTGAGGTCGTCCTGTGCTGACATTTGGCAAGTCTGTGCAAAGGCTAAAATAAGTCCATCTTCCAATTTTGCAAGCTGTAAAAATTTAGCAGGACAGGGTAATAACAATTAAAACCTACATGCTGGGTAATGACCACCCAAGCCCTGCAATCCTCTTTGCCTATACTTCTGCTGGTCACATTTATGTTGAGCTCCATTGGTAGAGTAACACTGACTTCAGGGCTCTAAATACTTAGGTAGTTTTCTACTGTCAGATGTTGACTAGTCAGACTTGTAAAGCCAGGTATGCTGTGAATATACTATATCAGTTTATAGCAAACTCAGATTAAAAGCTCATTTCTTTCTTAAATAATAAACAATGACCATGTTGAACAAAAATATAATTTTTCTGTAATAAAGCCACAAAATAATTATATAGTAATCCTCCGGTTTAAGCTTTTTCGATTAGAGGGGTTTTTTTTATATAAAGTTATTTTTATTTTATACCGCTTAAAAAAATAAAATGATGTTAAGCTAATTTTTGCTTTGAATGAACATGAATACTATTGGAGAAGGATTACATTTTATCTGTGAATCAGCTATTAATATGGTTGGAGACAAAAGATATCTTACAGTATATGAAGCAGACAGTTTATGGCATGAGAGCAGTAGAAGCTAATGCTGTCAATTCTGGTTACCTTCGGAAAGCCGCCATCGAATGGTGAAAACACTATCATCGAAAGGAAAATATTGATGGTAGTAAATCATCGGAATCCAATATCCATCCCTACTGTAAAACAGTCATGTCTGTGTGCCTCTTGCACAAGAAGTATGGCCTGTACATGTGTCTGTGTTTCTCTGGCACAGGCCACCCAAAAGTCTAGTTACGGCTCTGCCTAGGAAGGTGGAACTGTGGTGGGAAAGGGGGGGTCCAACACAGGCTGAGTACAGTAAAAATCTGTACACTTAATTGCAAATAGAGCCAGGACTGCATGGATGCTCATATGTGCCAGTTAGGAGTAAAGATGAGCAGTTCGGTTTTATTTGGTTTTACTCTGTTATGATCAGATCTCAAAAACATCATCATATCGGCTATCCGGCTTTCACGTGTTTTGGATAGCCAATAAGATAAATCACAAACAAATCCAAACAAGCACTGATTTTGAGAAAAGATTCAAGTAAAAACGAACCACTCATCTCTTTGTTAGGAGCTGTATCAACTGCGGTTGCCTGAAAACAGCTGATGGATCGTGCATATATTATATGATTTTGCACAAGCATATTATAAAAATATTTTCTACATTTTTTTATTTTGCTAGTTTCCTTTGTATGCAAGAAGTCTTGGATCTGCTGTATTATAGATGCATTTTTCCCACAAAATATTTTATTTGTCAACAAAACACCAGTAAAATTACAGCAAAGTACATCAGGATGTGCGAGTGGACAATAATAAACTCACATCCAAATAGGAAAATAACAGGTAATACATCAACATTATAGAGACAATAAAATAATAAAAAAAAGAAACAAAAAAATATGAAGTATAAACTTTTCATGTGCTTATGACCTTGTTGGAAGTATGTATGTATATAAACCTGGCACATATACTACTGGTACAGATCTTGTGATGCTTATGCCTCAGCCTTTGCATGTAAATAGTAAATACGGTATTTTTATATATGGCTTTTTAGAGATTCATTTATTGAATATGTAAAGTAACTACGGGAAAAATAGTCATTTCAGCATTCGTCCCATAGCTTTAATTTTATGTTATTTTCCATTATGGTTATTTTTCAGAATTAGATAAATTGCAGAAAATTACTCTGAAATACATAATAGATGCCAACATCATGGAGGTCTGGGGGACATGGTGCAGTAAGGTAGACAGTGCAGTAGAAATGGCACCAAGATTGCTTCACAATGGACTGACCACCACTATACTCAACTGTGATTCCCAGAATTGTAGAGTGGGGGGCGGAGCAACAACAACGCAAATTAGCACAAATTGAATCATCAAACCGCACGGACTGAACCACTTTGATCAGGAAGCGGGCGGGAGCGAGGGCTCAGGTAAAATGACTTTTCTAGGAATCTGGGAGAGCCGTCCGAGATTCGGGAGTCTCCTGGAGAGTAGGCAAGTATGAAATACATTCACATAGTCCTAAATATAATGAAATACTGTACTTGCCAATTCTCCCTGATTGCTACTATGTCAGGGAGTCTGCCTGACAATCACCCTGACTCCCTGAAGAGTATAGCAATCTCCTTGATTGCACCTTACCCTCATTATGTAACTGTTATATACTTAATAAAACAGAGCTATAAACATTCAAATGGTATAATCAGCGCCAAATCCCTGCATTGTTTATAAGGCAAAATGATCCCTATGGCTACATGAATTTTCATATAAGGTTTCTCTTGGTCACGTGTTTTTATCAACAAATATATCTTACTAACTGCTTTGGGACTCGTTTACCTTTGGATGTAAAGATGGGTACACATTAGACGATATACGTACCCAGCGATGCGACAGGATCGACATATCAGGTGGCCGGTACACATTAGACGATCCGGTGCCCGACCACCTGATATGTTGGCACCAACAGCATCCCTCTGCATGGGGTCGTCAGTCGCATTGTCAGATTGAGCTGCATTTAGGACCGACCTGATGATGCGACTGACAACCAAACGGGAGCGTGTATGGCCCAACGTAGTGGGTACACATTAGGCGTTTTTAGGCGAAATATTGCTATTGTGTACCCAGCTTCATAGGCAAACGCAGGGGGGGGTTCTGTCTACCTGGAAACCCCCCTCCCCAGTCCCACACCATAACAATAGAAATAGTAGATTGTTACTAGTGCTGCATGTTCTCAGTATCACAAATGAAATAATTAGCACCCCCTGTGGATCTTTTAACATGTATCAGCTAGTAATAAATAACTTGTGCACCAACTAGAAGATCTGGAAAACATGCACTGCTAGAGAAGCACTGTTATAGAGCCCAATATGTACATATATGTCCAGGGCAGTGCTAGGTTCTTCTGCTGCTCCTCCAGGATTCCAGACTTGCTCCAATAGTCTTGAAGGTGCCCACATCTAAAATAAATACATTCAGCTCAGGCAAGATGGCCTACTGGCGCATCTAATGGCTTACTGTGATCACTGGTCCTGCATATGCTGGAATTAATACACTTTGTATGACACTTATTAAAGCTGGTTAAGTACTAATTCTGCCCTCTTCATTGACTGGCCGCACTCGCTCTAAAATTAAGCATTTGGAAACCCCCATCTGGAAATCCTGCGTTTGCCACAGAGTTTTAGTACATTTTATGGCACGCCTCTCAGATGCAGCACACATCCACTTTACCACCGCGCTCATAGGTGTTGCTCTCACTGTCTCACTGAAATGCTATTTCAAAAGTAGGGAAGTGTGTATAAGGATAACAAATATGTACTATTTATTTAAACTGTGAGAAACTATTAGGAGAGTTCATACTCCGGTAAGTCTCCCCTATTTTTATTTGTAAACAATGCATTGCTGGAATGGATCTTATAGTACTGCATTAGGAGCTATCTGATCCAGCTAACCTTACCAAAGACCACGCCTGCCACATGCTGAGAGCCAGCACTCTAATTTAGGCCCGTATTCAATTAATTTCGCACCCACAATACTTTTTCGCATACAGAACTTTTTGCCTACATCACGTATTTTAGCCGTGGAAACTTATTGCATGCGTCTTCAATTCCAAAAGATGCGAAAACGCAACCCGACGAATGCAAAACAGGCGAAAAGTGCTGTCAGAATAGGGAAAATCAGCCTGACACCCCCTAGAAGATGCACTCAATGTACATGCCCCCAAATAGCCCTAATAAAGCTATTTGGGGTACTTAAGGTGTGTCAATATCTTCTAATTAGCGTCTTTGGACATGTGGTGAAGAAATAGTATTAAGCAGTCCTGTCAAATTTGGGGTACTTGAAAATGGGTGCAGGCATGGTTTAAAGTCGCTAAAGTAAAGTTTTAAAAAATAAAAAAAAAGCACCTGAAGCAACCACCTGCAATAAAAAAACACCTCACCCATACTTGCAGACCTCCCAAAAGTCTATTTCGCTACTTTTTAAGTTTGTACCCCCACTTTGTACTTTTTCACCCCCATTTTCAAAGTGCTTTTTTGGGTGTTTCTCTCTTTTTTTTAGTTTCTTTTTATGCAGTTATCCTTTGGGGGGCTGTCCCAAGGGTGCCGAGTGGTTTCCCCACCTTTGCACTCCAAAATAGCGATCTTGCACTTTTTTTCTCCACCTATTCAGAGGCAAATCTTTTTCGCCTACTACATTGCATTGCGTTTTCGCGTACGCGAAAAGTGTTTGCAATTGAATATGGAGATAAGTTTCCATCTGGCGAAAAGTTGCAATCGGCGATACTTTTCGTGGATTAGGACTTTTCGCGGCTAATTGAATATGGCCCTTAGTCAGAAACAGAATTACAGTATGTGGTCATCCCCCTCTTATGCATTTTTAATCTTCTCATAACAAAGCTGGAATCTAACACAATGTTTTTCACTTTCTTGTGACATGTTTACAAGGAACCTCTTGCATCCCTGACTGTTATTACCCAACCCCCTTTTTATTACTGTTTTGTTCTCAAAGAGCAACAGAATTTGCTGGCACTATATATATATATATATATATATATATATATATATATATACTTTTTAGTCAATTCCGCACTCACTTTAGAAAGATAAATGCTGGGGTGCAACATCAGATTGTGGTTCAGGTAAATCCAAGAAACCACAGATAAATAGAGAGTTTTGTAGGGGTGCACTCACCAGACTTCAAACAGGAGTTCAAAAGATCAGCTTTATTCCAAACAACGCTATTCCTACGTTTCGGCATGGGCAGGTAAAACTGTTGCTCGGTGCTGCGTGCCAAATTTCAGGGCAAAACCTTAAAAAAATCAGGATTTGGGAGTAATCTAAACTTCCAACTGTCAGTTTTTTCTGACACTCAGTTAGGACCACTTTTTTGCTGTTCTCTATGGGGATTATGGGAAGGCATAAGTCAGGGTAGGGGGCGAATTTAGACTTGGGGTTTGTTTTATTAGGTAGTTATTGTTCCAGGGTAGGGCCTTTTGGGGTTCAGGTAATTGAGAAAGTTACAGTTTTTAAACTATTACCTCACGAATCCACCAATATAAAGATTTATTAAAGAATATTAAAGAATATTAAAGAAGTTTCAATTCCTTGCGTAGTCTCAGTAGGAGCCTTCATCAGGTGTACTCACTGTGGGTTCACTTGGGTGCACCAAGATGGCTGTCCTCTGCAGGCGGTAGCGGGGGTCGGGACCAAGGTGCAGGAAGCCGGAGTTTGCTGTGTTGCCGGAACCCAGGGGGAGGTAGCAGGTGTTAGCGGCGGCCGAGACCCGGGGGAGAAAGCAGGCACATAGACTGCATGTGTGTATTCCAATGAGCACACAATTCTGTGAATTAGCAGCTCCACCATTTTGTGAGTGACAGCAATCTCACTCTGGGCCTGATTCAGAGCCGCTCGTAAGCGGCCGCTCATTCGTTCCGAGCGATGTTCGCACATCTGCGCATGCATATGGTTTTTAGTACGCATGCGCGAACCTGTCAGTGCGGCCGAAAATCGTGTGCTCGCAAAATAGCGAATGCCTACTAATTTGATTGACAGAATGAGGCGTTTGTGGGTGGTAACAGGGGAAGGTGCTTGAAAACGGGGAGTGGAGATCCGAACGCAGGCGTGCCAAACGGTCAAAGCAGGCGTTTTAAGGGTGTGCATAATTAACAAAGCAGCGTCATTGACCACGTCACTTGGTTGTCTTTTAGCCTGAACTGCTCGCATGATTGCGGAAGGAAAATCCAACCACAAACACTGCGAGCAGTTCATACGCCTTTCGATGTACTCGATTAATCAAATAAATAGCGGAGATGACGTAGGATGCGAGCGGCCAGGGGGCATTTTTTCCTAAAAAGTGAGCGCATGTTTTGTTCGCTCGTTCAGACATAGAGGCGTCAACAGACCGCAAAGAGCGAGCGCTTAATTTAAATAGCCAGGCCCTTTTTCTGAACGAGCGTCCGCAAATAGCGTCCGGCTCTGAATCAGGCCCTCTGTGAGAGTGCTGAATCTGCAGTTAACCACATGGTGTCATTGTCAAGGCATGCCATATCTGTATTACGCAAGAAACATGTCCATTAAGGCGTCAGCTTTAATGATCGTAATTTCATTGCTTTTCGAAGTTTGAGTGGCAGAAATTCAATAGGTGTTGAGAAATTTCAGATCAAGTCTAAGAAGCCTTAATGGGACATGTGAAACTGTAATGTTTTTTTGTCAATGGAATATATATATATAAAATATATATATATATATATATATATACACAGTATATAATAAGTAATAAATACAGTAAATATAAGCACATCCAGAAAGACTGAATTGTGCTTAATTAATGAGAGAGAAGCATGTACCATAAGCACATAGACTCCAGGGGTTCTCAAACCCGACATTACTACCCAGGTCTTATGGATGTTCATGCTTGAGCACAGGTAACTTAATTAGTACCTCAGTCAATTTGATTTAACCATCTCATTCTAGACTCAAGCATGGATATCCTTAAAACCTGGTCTGTAATGGCTGAGTTTGGGAAACTCTGATAAAGACAGTTACACAGGACACAGGTAAAGTGCTATATTTAAATTTAGGGAATGGCACCGCTGATCTCAGAGGTCTTATGGACAATTCAGAAATCTGCTGTTTATTTTACTGCTACCAGATATATTACAGATCCAGATACAGATGTGGACCTCACTATTGCTGTTTTTTGCTGTTTTTCTTTAATGATAGCATCTGTTTAAACGGTTTAACACAAGGCAAGCACCTATTACACATAAGCAAATCTGCCTGGATTATAGGTGGGCAGTTTGGCACGGTCCAGAGGGATTGTGGACCAGCCGCAGCAATGTAAAGTCAAATGCCAAGTTGCTATGATTTGTGGGTCTATAACTGAGGGGGCAGGGTTAATATGACATTATTCTATGATCCAGGGCCTAATGATGAGAAGCACTCCGCCCTGTCTCCATCAGCAGTCAATTGCATTTCTTTTCCAGGGCGGGATGCAACAAGCATCGCATTTTGCATGCAATGCATCCCAGCACTCATTGCATACATGCCAGGCGTTAATGCATGCATGAAGAAAATGGAGCTCTCCCAATAAGAGCTGCCCTGTGCGATAGAGGGACTTTCGGGTTTATGACTCAGAAGTCCCTCTGACATTCTTCTGCACATGCTCACAATGATGCGTGCACTCTGGGGGACACTGGGAGGGATCTGATTGGATCCCTCTCAGGTCAGAATGTGATAAGAAGCCCATAGGCTCATAATGTCATCTGAAGATGGTATTGCCCATCAGCTCCAAGCTGCGGAAATCTTTGCTTTCCAAAGCTTGGTACATATGAGAAATGAAGTCAGACCCCCGAAAACTGCATTTTTGGTGGTCTGACAGCAGAATAGAGGATAGTGCATCCTGCCCCAGAGAGGAGAAATCATATGTAGACAAGTATGCCTCTATATCACAGTTGAAATAATTAGCTTTATCTGTGGATCTTTTAAAAATGTATCAACGAGTTACAGTATGAATTAATCAGGTCAGTGGCGGAACTCCCGGAGACAATGGAGTCATTTGCTGCCAGGCGCCAGCCCTGAGGGGAGAACACCTGGCTCCATTGTCCCCGGGAGCTGCATGGAGAAGGAGCGCCGCTGATCGACGCTCCACCTCCATTGGCGTAACTACAAAGGGTGCAGGGTTGCGGTCGCACCCCCTGTACCCTCCATTTGCCGGGCGCCCGCTGAGTGTGTTACCAGCGGGCGCCCGGCTCCTATTCAAACCCCCGGTGGCAGCCGGAGGACGGAGCTCCCTCCGTCTTCCGGGTCATGTAGTGTACTATGGGAGCGACGTCATAACGTCACTCCCATAGTGCCGAGGAGCGGATGCCAGGGACAGAGCTCAGGAGTGAGCTCCGTCTTCCGGGTCCCACAGTGCACTATGGGAGTGACGTAATGACGTCACTCCCATAGTGCCGAGGAGCGCACGCCGGGGATGGCCGGCAGCAGCACTGGAGCGGGGATAAAGGTAAGTGTTTTTTTTTGTGTGTGCGCGCGTGCGGGTGGGGGGGCCTTCACTACTGGGGGCAATTATAGGGGGCTCACTACTGGGGGCAACTACAGGGGGCTCACTACTGGGGGCAACTACAGTGGGCAACTACAGGCGGCTCACTACAGGGGCAACTACAGGGGGCTCCCTACTGGGGGAAACTACAGGGGCCTCACTACTGGGGGCAACTACAGGGGGCTCACTACTGGGGGCAACTACTGGGGGCTCACTACTGGGGGCAACTACAGGGGGCTCACTACTGGGGGCAACTACAGGGGGCTCACTACAGGGGGCTCACTACTGGGGACAACTACTGGGGGCTCACTACTGGGGGCAACTACAGGGGGCTCACTACTGGGGGCAACTACAGGGGGCTCACTACTGGGGGCAACTACAGGGCGCTCACTACTGGGGGCAACTACCGGGGGCTCACTACTGGAGGTACTGCATAGGGGGACCATTACAGGGGGCACTACATAGGTGGGCACTGCATAGGGGGACCACTACCGGGGGCATTACATAAAAGGAACTGCATAAGGGGGGCGGCGGCAGCTGGGGCTGGCATAGGTGCTGGGGGGTGGTACATTTTAGTTTGGGGGGGCACTAACATTTATCTTGCCTCCGGGCACCTGGGATGAAGTTATGCCACTGAATCAGGTTATCAACTAGGAGATCTGGAAAACATGCATACTATGAGTCCCTGAGAGCTGAGATTGGGAAACACTGCTATTAGCCATCTTTAGTGGTAATTATTAATTTTATACACTATTCAGTGTATAAGTAGACCAGTGTGTACATATATGTCCAGGGCGGGTGCTAGGTTCTTCTATCGCTCACCCAGACTCCTGAACTTTCTCCAGTGCTCCGCAAAGCAGGGAACTTGGATTGTGGAATGGTGCCCACATCCGAAATAACACACATTCAGCTCAGACGGGATAGCCCTACCGCCGCATCTAATGGCTTATTGAGATCGCTGGTCCTGTATGTCTGAGCATCACATACACTGCACTATCTGTATAAGGTAGACTAAAACAAATTATGTCATTTTCATGGACTAGCCACATTCGCTTTAAAATCAAGCATTTGTAAACCCCTCTATAGAAATTCTGCATTTGCCCCATGCTGATATGTTATATTTAAAAAAAAAAGCACAAAACAATGATAAAAAAAACATCTTGGGAATGCTGATATCTAGATAGATGTAAAAATAGACTTGCGCTCACAACACTTATTAAATACAAAACGCCATTTTTGCATTTAATAACTCCTGTGTGTGCCAGTTTATCTCTACAATTTATATTCTATAGCAAAACACCCAAGCAGGTTTTACACAAGGTCAGTTGGAGGGCCCCTCTCTTTACGCACAGTGGAAGAGATAAATTACTAACCAATCAGCTCCTAAGGTCTCTTTAGCAAGAGTGACGATGTTAACCCGAATATTATCAGGCAACATCATCACAATATTTTATCCATTATTACATTTTATGGCCCCTATTCAGCATTTTGTTTTATGCAGGGATAGCGGTTGCGTTAACGCGCTGTCCCAGCGATGTTGCAGAAGGCATTGTTTTTGGGATTTCAAAAACAAAACCTTCTGATTCTTCTTCTGCGCATGCTCAGTGATGCGCTTGTGAATAGTCTCCGTCCCTGCTTTGCTGTGACTGCCGGGGGTCCAACTCCAGCCTGTCAAAACTGTCTAAATTGATTGAAATGTGTACACAGGCTTTATATTAGTCTGTATATATTTAGATTTATGTGCTTTTATATTTCAGATGTTTAAATTTTTTAATTAATGGGATGTGCAGGCTCGGTTCTACTCGGTTCCGTTCGTTTTTTTTTACCGAATCTTATTGGGTATCAGCTGTCACGAGTTTTGGATAGCCAATAAGATTCGGTAAAAAAAAAACGGAACCGAGTAGAACCGAGCCTGCACATCCTATATATACATGTTAAATATAAAAGCATATAAATATATACAAACTAATATAAAGCCTGTGTAAACATTTCAATCAATTTAGACAGATGTGACAGGCTGGAGTTGGACTTACCCTCAGCGGTCACTGTAGTGACAGGGATTGGGGCTGAGTTTCAAGATCCTACAGTGACTTATGGGAAAATTATCCTCTGTTCCTGCAGTTTTCGGGATAATAAAGAATTTTCTTCATATAACGCCATTTTGAGACAGCGTTATATAAAGTATAGATTGTTTGAGTAATTTAATGCTTTTTGCCTGGCTGAATAGCAAAAAGTGTTAAAGCACTGTAGAGATCAATGGCCAGTGCGATACTCTGCGATATGGTAATTAATGGAGAAGATAATTTATCTTCTCCATTAACTCATTAACTGAATAGTGGAAATAGTTTCCATACTGTTTAAGTAAAGATTCATTGCTGAATAGACCCCTAAGTGACAGTGTACAGGCAGTGTTTGAAAAATTACAGTTAGGAGCTGATCGTTGGTAGTTTCTCTCTCTCACCAGTTTCTCTCTGGGCCAGATGTACTAAGCTCTGAAAAGTGATACAGTGGAGAGTGATAAACCACCAGCCAATCAGCTCCCAACTGACATTTTTCAAACACAGCCTGTAACATGACAGTTAGGAGCTGAGTTGGCTGGCCGTTTATCACTCTCCACAGTATCACTTTTCAGAGCTTAGCACATCGACCTCATTCATGATGGCCTGTCACACTGTCTGTGTTTCTGAATATATGGAATATAGGTGAAGCCAGAGACCCAATAATGTGGCCTCTTCTCGCCTGCCCGCCGCCTGCTTCAGCTGTTGACAGTCTGCAGTAGTACTAGAACTAGAGCCTGACATTTGCAGATCAGCTGTGTGCTCCCCCCTCCACCTCTGTCCCTCCCTCTGCTGCTTTGAATGAGAAAAAAATAATAGGCAGCTCTGTGTGCTGGATGGGCTGGATTCCCTCCAGATCTCAGTGGATCAGCAGCTCAAGGGAGCACTGCCGTTTCCAGCTCAGAGCTAAGCAAGTCTGCAGTGTCCCCTTGAAGGACCCGCACTACGAATGCAGCAAGAAGCCGGGACCATGTAAGTGTACTGTAGCCTGTGTGCTGCTGACCTCTGTCCATCCCACTCTGTGGGGCTGCATGTACAACTTTCTGCTAAGCCTGTGCAGTCTGTCACTGTACCAAGTCCTGCTTGCTGCTCTCTGTCAGCGCCTCCCTGTCACTCTCTCCTCCCGGTGGCGGGCAGCATGCAGGATGCTAGAACTAGAAACAAGGCTGTGTGTGTGTATGTAGGTCTTACTGACCCTTCAGGTCAGCATGAATGGTATGTGCTGTATCAGGTGTGATAGAGGATGTCAGACCGGCTGGATATTATTCTATACTTCTTTCCCCTACTCGGTAAAGTTGATTTTTGTTGCAGCAGTGACAGTATTAATTTGTCGTGACTTATTATTGCTTTGTTATATGGTTATTAATTATTCCCGGCACCTACATGATCTGATCACTGCATGCCAGTAGGGTCAGCTTTGATCACCTTAGAGAAAGTGTTAGCTTTTGATAAATGAGTGCCAGCCTTACCCTGGCAGTGTACAGCACTCACCTTTCTGTAGCCTCCTACCACATGCCAGTCATCTCGAGCAGCATGGGTTAAACAATGGGTACAGTGATATTCTGTTTCATACATGATTTCAAGTGAAGTGAAAGCAGTTTGTGTTAAAGAGTAGAATGGGGGCATTGATCCCGGGCTGGAATTCCCATTTGGTGTACCTATGTTTACAGTACAGTGCCTCCCTAACATTGCACAAGCTCAGGTTACTGAACGCCGAGATATTATACCAAGTTAACCTGTTAATGGCATAGTATGTGTATGTATGTATGTATGTATGAGCAACTGTATACCGGTATCAGCAACAGGACCCAGTCAGAGGTGAGCATTGCTGATTAACAGTTTCTGTAGAAAACCCAAAGTACATTGTGACAGACGTTATGATCAGTGCATAGGAAATGACCACAGCATTAATGTGACAGCAGCATACCTCTATGTTATTTAGTCTCTCCCATGTACAAAGCCTGTGCCATAACAAGGGTCCCGTCCATGGCACAGGCTCAGGATTGAATAATACACATAACTTCTGCCAGCAATCTTGCAGTGCCGTCAGTCAGGGAAGAGGTGTACTGTAGGTCATACTAACAGGGCTACAAAGGTGATATGAGAAGTATGTAGGCAATGCAGCAGATACATAGAAGATACTAAGTGTATATAGGTTTTGCAACTTAAAAGTAATACGTGTGTGTACATATTTACATACGTTTCATCTTTTACAGTAAATATGCAATTTCAATATACAAAATATAAGTGACACATGGCTTGAAGCTTAAATTGAACAATCAGATACCAGACCAGAGGTATCTCTAAATTCTCCTCTCATTACCAGAACTTCCATCTCCCCAAAGCAGTACCCAACATTATAACAGGTCTATTACAGCTTTGTTATCTAACACATCTGTTTTAGGTACATACAGTATACATCCCTATAATCCATGCTATCTGTGTATACTAACTTGTAGCCAGACAGATAAGATTGGGCTGTATCTGTCAGGTAGACTTTCGGGGGTAGATTTACTAAAATTTAGAAAAAGTGAACGTGTTGCCCTAGCAGATTGTAACTATCATTTCTCTTTTGCATTCTACAAAATAGACAGAATTAGGTTGCTGTGGGCAACACCACCACTTTTCTGTTTTAGAAGCTTTAGTAAATGTACCCCAGGGAGCTTCCTGCCTAGTGCAGTGCTGTTTAGAAGGCTAGAGAGAAATAGCTGTACCGATATGTTTCCTTCTGTAATATTTGCCCTATTCACATTTATGCAATTACAAGTATGTGGTTCTGGCTTTTGCTGGCTGAGAATGCATTGTATACAATTATCCATTGTGCCTTGGGCAGCAGAAGCTGGAATACAGCCACAGATCTTTCTCCAGGGTCCCCAATGCTTCTGTCCAACGGTTGTCTGGGCTGCTTAATATGTAGTGTAGTTGGGTATAATCAATGTGGAATCAAGTGCAAAAACTATTTGGTACAGTAGGTTGTGTTGAACAGAGATAAGAAACCACCTAATAAGACAGATTGATTTGCTATCTAGTAGCCCAATGCCATCTTCTCCAACTTACCTCATTGTACGGTGACCACAAGAAATAGTGGTGTCTCTATCAAAGCTCACTTACTATAAACACACGTACATCATGATATAGGATTTCAATGAAGATAATTACACACAGATAGCATTGCAGACTATTTGCTACAGCATTGGGTAATAGAAGTAGAAATTACATCTTGATTCATGATGTTCTATCCCAGAATCTGCCTTGTAGAGTTTGTGGCACTTGCTTGATCTCAATGCTGTACGAATACCTGCAGCCAGAATAAACATTTATGGCAAGACACGTTTTGCTTATTTTTATATATATAGAAAGAAAATCTCTTCCCAAGTGTCTCCTATATAACTGTGACAGCCAATATCACACAACTTTGACTAGAAGGATTCTAAGAAATTAACCTAAATAAACTTTAACATTTCCCTAGACATTACCCTAGATATCAGTTCAGCGAAGAAGCTTATTTTCATGTTGGGAATAGCATCAGTTGTTTGCAGAGCAGATAACAATAAAGTTTATAGTCCTTTAGAGAAACACTATTCCCAGTGACATATGTGGTGTGATAACTGTATTACTGAGTGAAATCCTAAGGTATTGTTTTACAGAGTATTGTAGGCTCCTGTAGCTCTGAGCAATGTATATAAACAATTGTGGTCTTGGTATTATATCTCCCATATTAATATTCATTTTTTTCCTCAACCTAGTGCCTGGCCTAAAAGGGGTCCTGTGTGTGCCCAGTAGGAGACTCAGATTTGTCTGTGATCTGTGAATCGGAAGTGAGGAAGAAATAAACATCCATCGGATCAGGTTTTCCTGGGAGTTGACCGAGGCTCTGCCAGACATGGTAGGTCATCTGAATTTACAAGGAATGGAAGACAGTTTGAAGGACAAAAATCGGGAAGGTTTATTGGACAGTCCGGATTCTGGCCTCCCACCGAGCCCAAGTCCTCCTTTCTACTCTATTTCTCCTGGCATTTCTGAGGGTAGAGCTGAGGGCAGCACCACACCAACACAATACCAAGGATATGCCTACAGGAAGGAAGTCAAGGAAGGCAAAGTGGTATGTATTTTATTCCTGCTTTCATAACTAGGTTGTTTATTTGATCACACTTGCATTCCTCAAAGATTTCCTTACTCTTGGCAAGTGTCTTGTGTTAACTTGTTCATGGTCTTTTTGCAGGTATTCTATTGTGTTTACACCCTATTATAGCATGTTAATGACGACAGGGTGGGGTTTAATGTACAGTAAAAAAAAATGCACTTGAGGCTTTTATGAAAAATAAATGGTTTAATAATCCATCTAAGTTTGGTGGTATTACTTCACAAAGCAACAAGTAACTTTCACTGAATCAATATTAATTATTTCACTAATTATTTAATGAAATATTTACACGTATGTCTAAGTGGCATATTCAATTAACCATGATAAATAATTTTGTTTACCGTGGCTTGATTTAAAGCACCAATTGTGCTTTTTTTCACTTTGCGTGTCTATGCACGCTTTTGATTCGCGACCAATTTAATTGGAAAAAGCACTTGTGCGGTAATTCGGGCTGTTAATAGCTGCGGTCAGTGTGGAAAAATACAGTCTATACATTAAAAAAGTGCAAATAAATATTGGCTAACAGTATAAATGTCTATTAGTGACCTATCACAAATATATTTGGGGCTCTTAAAATATTTCAAATGGCCTATTGGAAAGTTGAAGTGTTTTTCTGCAGATAAATGCTCTAGATTAATTTGGGGTGCATAAAAATGCATGTAAAGCTGCAACCTTTAAAAATGTGTTACGAAAAATACCTGTAACTCCCACCTGCAATCTTAAAAACACGTGTACCATCCATACAGAACCCCCATATACCTGTCCCACATCTTTTAACCTATTATTCTGAACTTTGCAGAATATCACCCCTAAACTTATTTGTATTGGTCAAAGTAAGTTCATTAAAAACAAGTGCCTAATTATTAGGGGGGTGTTCCAGGGGTTCTGAAGAAATTCCAGATATTTTTACCTTAAAATAGCGATTTTTCACAAAGTTTTCACCTGGTCAGTGGCTACGAGAAAAATCTGGGTAGCAGAGAAGTTGCGCCTGTTAGCTTTAGCAGGGTTAACGCGGCAAATTGAATATGGTCCTAAAACTAGATAAAATGTAATCTGTCCCATTGTAGTGGTGAGCGTACTATTATTTGTAAGCTGCTTTCCAGCTTCTAACATATTGTTGCATTATTGAGACAAAAATTTAGGCTTATTAATCATTTGACATTATGTCAAATGGAGGATAAAACTCACCTGCGAAAACATCTAGTAGCACCTCCAAGACATGTAGAATACCTATATTTGCATATATTTTACTATATAACACTAATAGTGTGTTGAACTATTTAGAAATAGCGGGAGGTTTCTTTGACCAAGTTTCCAGATATGGGTGCAAGAGGTGGTTTTATTTTGCTTCCTTTGGTAAATACAACAGTGTCTGTCAATGCTGGCAGGATACATTATTGCACAATACTGGTAAGGGAATGCAGAACATTGCATTTATCAGCCATCTGCACCACAAAATATTTTTGTCAAACATTTGTATTTTTTAATTGTAGAAATAGAGCTATTTACTTTTACCAAATGACTTACCTCTGAAACTGTAATGTCTTTCTTGTAAACCTGGTGTTATATTACTACTTAAGACTCATATGCAGGCCATACACTGTGTGATAAAGCAGCTGATCCGACTGATTGGTGCGATTTGGCTGCTATATCGCACCGTGTATGGGCCTGATGTCGGACCGAGCGCACTCCCATGGGGTCGTACATCGCACCCCCTGATCTTACTGCAGGATCAGTCGATCAGGGGATGCGATGTGCGATCCCATGCATCGCTATGCGAGTGAGAGGGGAACCGGCATATCGGGCGGTCGGCCACCCGATCGCACTGGGTGTGGGGACCGCCCGATATGTTGGATCCCCTCTCACATCGCACCATGTATGGCACGCATTAGGGATATTTAAACCACATCAGATCTTGCTTCTGATTTTATTTGTACTGATAACAGCTAATTGCTGATTGTTTTTTGTGGCAGTACACTTTTAGTAAAGACCGTTCTGCCTTTGTATGGAGGGTAGGAAATGGTGCCTTTATCTCCATTAAAATGATTATTATTATGACATGTTTTGTTATTGCTGTTTTAATAGAGTTTTACCTTTTTCTTAATATGGGCATCAAGTACAAACATTTAAGTTTCATATTGCACCAGATTTGCACTACACTTGCCTTTTTATATATGTATTTAATATACTCTTGTATTCACAAATGTACTTATAAATGAGTATGTGCTAATTTTCGTGAGGTAAAAAATTGCATTAGCTCTGCGGAAATATTGCAAAAGTGTTCTTACTTTGCTTCTTACTGATTTGCTCATAACCATAGTTTTTAAAATGTGGCCCTAAGCCAATGTCAGTGTACAAACACATTGTGAATGAACACTGAAAACTACTAATGAGTCAGTTTACCTGGGAAGTTTACGTTTGATCACTTCATAGACCCTAGAGATTAATGCAGAAAATAAAGAACCAAATTCCTGATATAAATACAAGGATAACCTGGGCATAAAGTCAGAGATGAATTCATTTTTGTTTCCACAGCAGAAAAATAAGATCTGAGCATGAGTGCCAATCATGGTTCTTGTGTACTATGGGCCTGATTCAGACCCGTTCGCAAGCGCTGAGCGCTCGCAACCGGGGCGATGGTGGCCCAGAGCACATGCGCACGACGGAGCCAGCTCTGTCGTGCGCATGCGCGAGACCCGGATAGCGACGGGCAATCCGTCGCTCCGGGTCTCGTACCAAAGGGGACGTGCTGTCGATGTTGTTGAGTGACAGCACGCCCCCTTTGGTGGGCGGACCGGGGGGTTGCTTCCCAGACAGAGGCGTTCCTATGTGAACGCCTCCATTTGGTGGCAGCCCCACTGACATCACGAGTGATGTCAGTGGGAGAGATTTCGGCTCTGTTAGAGCCGAAATCTCTCTGGGGCTTGCGGCCACGAGACCCTACTACAAGGGTCTCATCGCAAGCCCGATGGTCGCGATGGTCTTGACCATCGCGACCATCTTCCTGGCCGCTCGCTATAGCTGTGGGTGGTCACCCACAGCTATGCGAGCGGCCAGGAGGCCGTTCTAAAAAAAAAAAAAAAATCGGCCCTGATTCTGAGCGAGCGCTCTGTCAGAGCGTCCGGCTCTGAATCAGGGCCAATGTGCTGTCACATCGTGTTTCAATGACTTTGCTAAACATCTGGAAATATTCAATGCTGAAGCACATGGCTTTAAAGCAGGGGTGGGCAATTACCGGCGCCTCAGCTGTTGTAAAACTACAAATCCCAGCGTGCCCTGCTACAGTTTTGCCATTTGGACATGCTATTTGGGCTGGAATGTGTAGTCCAACAGCAGCTGGAGGGTTGCTTATTGTCCACCTCTACTTTAAAGTGTTGATTGTGGCTTTGTAAGAGTTAAATTGATCATACCAATCCATGCTTTTGACTAAATTGTTGCATCTACAAATCTGAAACAATTACTGTTTCCCAGTAGTGGACCTTGTGCAGCATCTAGTGAGGATATGGTTAGTGCTAATTCTTTGCAGATGTTCCTGATGCACTAGATTCTTGGTGGCTAACCTTGACACTCCAGATGTTGTGGAACTACATATCCCAGCATGCACTGCTACCATTTTGCTATTAGGGCATGCTAAAACTGTGGCAAGGCATGCTGGGATATGTAGTTCCACAACATCTGGAGTGTCAAGGTTAGCCACCACTGCACTAGATGAAAAGGGGATGGCCATTTAATAAGAGGCATATAGCAATTGCTTGAATTGAAGTGTCTGTGTAAAGGCCCCCATACATCATCAATTGATTGCAGCAATCGTGCACTTTGCAATGGATTGTGTATAAAAATCTTTCCCTTTTTCAGTCGATTGCAGATTTGCCACAATCTATTGAAAAAGGGAAAGATTTTCATACATAATCGATTGCAAATTGCACGATTGCTGCAATCAATTGCTGCTGTATGGGGGCCTTAACTTAGTCCTGTTTCTGGCATCTGGGTGAACCAGGAGGATGTTAATAGTGACAACTTTAGAAAGATCTAGTTTGTATCCTGTTTACAATACATGTCAGAGTGCAAAAATACAGACATAGGGCCATATTCAATTAGACGAGAAAAGCCGTGATTGGCGAAAAAGTATTGCTGATTGTGTCTTTTCGCCAGGTGGAAACTATTCGCACTATTCAATTGCAAAGGCTTTGCGGTGCAAAGGTGGTGAAACCACTCTGCACCCTTTGGACAGCCCCCCAAAAGATAACTGCGTCAAAAAAACGCAAAAAAAAAACGTAACACCCAAAAAAAGCATTTTGAAAATGGGGGCAAAAAAGTACAAAGTGGGGGTACAAACGCAAAAACTAGCGAAATAGACTTTAGGGGGGTCTACAAGTATGGGAGAGGTGTTTTTATGATTGCAGGTGCTTGCTGAAGGTGCGTTTTTCACACTTTTTAAGACCTCACTTTTGCGAATTTTAACCATGCTTGCACCCATTTTCATGTACCCCAAATTTGCTAGGACTAGTTATTTTCACAAAAAAACCCTGCTAAATGCTATTCTTCACCACTTGTGCAAAGACGCTAGTTAGCAGCTAATGGGGCAGATGTATGAAGCTCTGGGAAGTTATAAAGTGGAGAGTGATAAACAACCAACCAAACAGCTCCCAACTGTCATTTTTCAAACAGCCTGTAACATGACAGTTGGGAGCTGAGTGGCTGGCCGTTTATCACTCTCCACTTTATCACTTTCCAGAGCTTCATACATCTGCCCCAATGAGAGCAGTTAAGTACCCCAAATAGCGTCACCAGGTCTATTCAGGGGTATCTACCGTGATCCTCAATGTTAGTGCTTCTTTTGGGGGTGTCACACAGATTTCCCCAAATCTGACAGCACTTTTCGCCTGTTTGCGTTTCGCCGGGACACGTTTTCGAATCCTTTGGAATTGAATACCGGGATAAGCGGGGACGGCCCCAATAAGTTTTCGCCGCCAAACCACATGATGTAGGTGGAAACTAGATTGCACCAACGGCAGCAAAATTATCGCGGGTAATTGACTACGGCCCTTAGTATCAGGATCAACACGAAAGCAACTTACAGATGTGTCCATATACATCTGACTTCCTTGCGCGGTAAACAGTCCTTCTATTTGCGCCATGCCATGGCATGACTCTGTAGCGCCTATCGTCTTTTCATACAACTTTTTGCATTCAAATGCGTCTTATTCGCAAGGCGAATAGAACGCACAAGCAGCTTCTGCTGATTACAATGATACGCGGTATGCCTATATTCTGTGTGCTGACAGTGTAACTTAGCATTTTGCAGGGAGATACACCAGCAGTCGCACACTGTACCTGTCTTATCACACTCAAACCATTATTTCTTTTTCCCAAAGGTTGAATACAAGATACAGAATGATTCACATGTGAATAAAATAGGGATGAGCGGGTTCGGTTCCCTGAGAACCGAACCCACCCGAACTTCGGGGATCCGGGGCGATCCGAGCCCAAGCTCGGATCTCCCTGTCTGCCCCGGATCCCTCTCCCGAGGCAAAACCTCGAGATCTGCTGTCGGATCTCGAGGTTTTGCCTCGAGCGGCCATTTAAAAAAAAATGCCTTTGCCTTTAATGGGCAAAGTGCTGATTGGCTGACAGAGCCGTCTGTCACGGCTCTCAGCCAATCAGCATTATGGTGCTCATTTGCATGTAGCACGGACTCGTGAGATCCGTGCTACATGCATCTGTGTGATTGACAGTGACACAGAGCACAGATGGGTCAGTGAGACCCGTCTGTGCTGCTGTGTATTTCAATGACACAGATGCACGCACGGACCAGGAGATCCGTGCTACTTGCATCTGTGTCATTGACACAGAGCACTAACGGGTCCGTGAGACCCGTCTGTGCTGCTGTGGTAAATAAAAAAAAAAAAACCTGTGTAAAAAGAGAAAAAAATGGCGTGCCCCCCCCCCAAAAAAAGAGCAACCAGCCCCGGGCATTAGTGACCCAGTGCTGGGTGTGCTTAAATACAGGGGACAAACGACATAGGGGTCCCCTGTACTTAAACACAACCAGCACCGGGCTAGTCAGAACCAGAGCTGGTTGCCAAAATACGGGGGACAAACGACGTAGGGGTCCCCCGTATTCTGCGCAACCAGCTCTGGGCTCTGATCCGGTCCTGGTTCTGGAAATACAGGGGAAAAAAATGAGTAGGGTTCCCCTGTATGTTCCAGAACCAGCACTGGACTTTTTCTAGCGGGGGGCTGATGCCACAGCCAGGGGAGCCCTTTCACCGGGCCCCCCAGCCGCAGCATCAGCCCTGACCGCTAGTCAGCCCAGGCCGGGGATCCCTGGAGAGCTGGGGACCCCCCCAATAAAGGGGTCACCCTCTCCAGGGCACCCCAGGCCCAGGCTGATAGCCCGGGGCTATCCCCGCCACCCCTGGTGGCGGTGGGTGGCGGGTTGATTGTGTGGTGTGGTGTAAATAAAGAATATCAAACATTGTCTTTACAAGTAGAACTGCAAGTCCCAGCAAGCCTGCCCCGCATGCTGGTACTTGGAGAACCACAAGTACCAGCATGCAGGGCATTAAGGGCCCACTAGTACCTGTAGTTCACCTGTAAAAAAATGTTTAAAAAAAACACAGGACACACACACCGTGACAGTATAAGTTTATTAAACATACATACACACACACACACACACACACACATGTACACATACTCACCTATGTAACCCTGTAGCATCGGTCCACTTGTCCGGTAAAGTATCCATAGGGGACCTGTGAAAAAAAACATACTCACCATCTCCTATGCGAGGTTCTGTCCTCTTCGTTCCAAAGTAGGCATCCCCGGACTTGGCAAAAAAAAAAAAAACGAAAACGCGATCCACGAACTTAGTACCGTTCTATAGAACGGTACTTCTCGAATGAGAGCTTAGCGGCGGGGTATCACCATGGAAACCCCGCTGCTAAGCGTTCATTGGCTGAGAGAGGCCATCTCCCGTCTCTCAGCCAATGAACGGCTCCCTCCATTGTAGTCAATGCTGGGAGCCGCAAGGTTATTAAAGTTTACCCTGCGGTTCCCACCATTGACTACAATGGAGGGAGCCGTTCATTGGCTGAGAGACGGGAGATGACCTCTCTCAGCCAATGAACGCTTAGCAGCGGGGTTTCCATGGTGATACCCCGCCGCTAAGCTCTCATTCGGGAAGTACCGTTCTATAGAACGGTACTAAGTTCGTGGATCGCGTTTTCGTTTTTTTTTTTTGCCAAGTCCGGGGATGCCTACTTTGGAACGAAGAGGACAGAACCTCGCATAGGAGATGGTGAGTATGTTTTTTTTCACAGGTCCCCTAGGGATACTTTACCGGACAAGTGGACCGATGCTACAGGTTACATAGGTGAGTATGTGTACATGTGTGTGTGTGTATGTATGTTTAATAAACTTATACTGTCACGGTGTGTGTGTCCTGTGTTTTTTTAAACATTTTTTTTACAGGTGAACTACAGGTACTAGTGGGCCCTTAATGCCCTGCATGCTGGTACTTGTGGTTCTCCAAGTACCAGCATGCGGGGCAGGCTAGCTGGGACTTGCAGTTCTACTTGTAAAGACAATGTTTGATATTCTTTATTTACACCACACCACACAATCAACCCGCCACCCACCGCCACCAGGGGTGGCGGGGATAGCCCCGGGCTATCAGCCTGGGCCTGGGGTGCCCTGGAGAGGGTGACCCCTTTATTGGGGGGGTCCCCAGCTCTCCAGGGATCCCCGGCCTGGGCTGACTAGCGGTCAGGGTTGATGCTGCGGCTGGGGGGCCCGGTGAAAGGGCTCCCCTGGCTGTGGCATCAGCCCCCCGCTAGAAAAAGTCCAGTGCTGGTTCTGGAACATACAGGGGAACCCTACTCATTTTTTGTCCCCTATATTTCCAGAACCAGGACCGGATCAGAGCCCAGAGCTGGTTGCGCAGAATACAGGGGACCCCTACGTCGTTTGTCCCCCGTATTTTGGCAACCAGCGCTGGTTCTGACTAGCCCGGTGCTGGTTGTGCTTAAGTACAGGGGACCCCTACGTCGTTTGTCCCCTGTATTTAAGCACACCCAGCACTGGGTTACTAATGCCCGGGGCTGGTTGCTCTTTTTTGGGGGGGTGCACGCCATTTTTTTCTTTTTTTACACAGGTTTTTTTTTTTTTTTTTACCACAGCAGCACAGACGGGTCTCACGGACCTGTCATTGCTCTGTGCCAATCACACAGATGCATGTAGCACGGATCTCCCGGGTTCGTGCTACATGCAAATGGGCACCATAACGCTGATTGGCTTCCTGTCTGCCACTGCAGTGCCACTCCTAGATGGGCCACGTGTTTGTGCCGCCCCCTTGTGTCGCTTAGCATAGTCATCCAGCTTCCTCGGTACAACCTTTTGGCCTAAAAACAATATTGTGAGGTGTGAGGTGTTCAGAATAGAGTGGAAATGAGTGGAAATTAATGTTATTGGGGTTATTAATAGCGTAGGAACAAAAAAAGGCCCATTTATGTGATTTTAGCGTTTTTTTTTTATTTTTTAAGAAAAAATCCAGATCCAAAACACAAAACCCAGAACCCAAAACACGGAAGGGTGGTTTTGGCAAAACCAATCCAGATCCAAAACACGAAGAAAGATCCAGATCCAAAACCAAAACACAAAACACGAAAAGTGTCCGGTGCACACCCCTAGAATAAAATAATATAGAGGTGATGGTCTGGCAGTCTCTTTTTAGCCAATCAGGTATATGTTTACTTATGTTACATCAGAGCAGATGACCTCAGCCACTGTGAATGATTGTACACTTGCTGCATTTATCACCTACCATCATCGCTCATTTGTCAGGGCCAAAACTCTGCAGCTCTGGTCAGTCAGAATAACAAACTATACAAATACAAGTAATACATAAAAACAGAACAAGTATATACAAGATTGCAGATGTGAGACAGAAGGTAGAAAGCTAAGTAACAACTTAGGTTTGATGCAATGAGGACCAATTAAATAACAGCAATGTTTGCACATTGCATTCATTTGATATTGTGATAAATTGCACTTTCATTGCCAATTCAATGGGTTAGAGTCAATTAGTGGAGCCACACGGTCTGTTGTCTCGGGTATAGTGCCTAGAGCTGTTCAATTACAGTCCCCCTGTCAACCCACGAACAGCCCCGTGCAGCAGTTAACTTTTATTTGTACTTGCACCTCCTGTGTTTTTGAGACAGTATCATGAGAGTGTGAATTTATTTTAAATGCATTTTACTGTGCATGCTAGTTTAGTATGTCTCTGCCAAAGCCTTATAACAGTAGCTAGGTCACACTGAGCTTTATGCCTCACACAATTTACTCACCTAGGAACATATGTATGATTACTTACACCATGCTGAAACTGTAGTTGCTACGTAATTTTAAGTATCAGGGCTACTGATCTGCAGCCTACTGCAGGAGATATTACAGAAATCACCTGCAAAAGACTAATTAGAGCTGCAGACCGCAGTCCTCATTATTCTCAGTGGAGATAGGCTCAGACTGCTATGTGCTGAGCTCCATAAAGCAGAGCTTCTCAGAGATGGCAGTAGCTACTGTACTTTATGCCTATGGAGGATTTCTCACAGAACATATTGCGCAGGGCCAGCGGATTTCGCAAATATCCCTGCATACATTTTTAATACATAGTTGTGATAAATAATAACTATGTTAAAAAGATTGTACATAATGGTGGCACTGCATAGGCCCCTAGTCTGGGTCATGCTACCTGGGCTAGGGATCACTCTCTCAGCTAGTTAGGGTTCCCTGATCAGGGTAAACTGACCATCAGTAGAGGCAGTGGAAGAAATGCTACACAACAATACAGATATCGTCATCATGAACAGAAAGCAAAAAATAAATCTGCAAAATGTAATCTGCACAAAATAAGTAATAACTATGTCAAAAAATAAATGGTGCACAATTGGAATAAAAGCCTCCTGATCGCTGGCAGATGATTTGTAGAATTCACTGAAAGCTGAACATGGATCTGAGCACCAGTCCCAACATACAAAAAGCTGGTTGTAAAGATGGTTCCCAACCCAATAGACGCTGTCTTCTGCTGACCATTTACCATTGTACATGATGTACATCAGTTTGCACACGTGACATTATTTTGGTGCTCTGAAGTTGAAGAAACAATGTTTTATTTCCCAATTTAGAAGCAAAAGTTTATGGAAGAAGACTACACATTGTATTGATTTTTTATTTATTTTCAGCCACAGAAAAGAAAAAAACTAGAAATAATTGTAACACTGAGGAAGACGGACATGCGTCAAAATATAAAACCCATCAGATTTATGCCCCTATTACAACAACAGATCTGCACCCGTCACCTATGTGTCACATTTAAGTCAGTTGTACCTGTACCAAGGGGGGAATGTAACATGGGGATGCAGTCAGGAAACCAACAGTCGAAATGCCAGCCGCCGGCTCCCGACTGTCTAATCCCTGCAAGGTACTAATGACAGGCGTCGAAATCCCGACGCCTGTCATTAGACCTATGCGGCCGGCGTTATTACATACTAATTCCGTAACAAGTCTCCATTTGGATGTAAGCGCATGCCTATGTTTGTGGGCACACCCAGTACATCTTTGACTATTTTATGCTAAGCAAACAGGGATATGCGCTCGCAAGTGAACCGTTGTAAATACAGTGTTGTGCTATACACAGATCAGGCTGTAAATCATTACACATTGGCCTTTTTTGTGTTCTGTTACCAAGTATGATGAAAACCCAGGAAGTAGTAGTAAGGAAAGTATGTGATTATGATGGCAAATACAGGAGGATGAAATGTAGATATAGTATAATTATCATTATTATATTCATCATTATGATACTTTGTGCATGCATGGCTGATGGTGATATAAAATCACACTAAGGTTGCATATTTCATAATTCAATGTATCATTTCCTATTATCTAGTGTAACTTTACTTTGCAAATCTTAAAATATAAGTATTGCTTAAATGTGCAACTCTGCACTAAAACCATCAAACATTCATGGTATTAGCAGAAAATGATTAAGATCTGTGTGGGCCTCTACCAATAACATTGTCAAAATGATATACTGGCAATGTTAATAAAAAAGTGTAAATTGTAAATACTCCCAGCACCACAAATGTAATGAGCGCACTGTAGTGCTCCCATTTCACATTATGATATAGTGTCCCCTATTCAATATGCCACAGTGCTCTCAGCTCACATTATGCCACTCCGCTCTTCCCACCCGTCTGTTGTGGCCTCATTTGTTGCAGCCTGTGACCTGCACCCCCACAAACCAGTTGGATGCTGATGATGTAGCTATGTGTAGGGGCCCTTAGTGTGTGTGGGCCCCTGGATGACCACCCCAGTCGTTCTGTTGTTAATTCAGCACTGGGTATTTAGCTTTACATGTCAAGCACAAGATAGGTGTTGAAAGCAACATGTTGGTATGCAAGGGTGGCATGTTGTGCAAAGGGGCATGTTGTGCAGTAAGAGTATGTGGGTTTGCAGTGTTGGTGTGCAAGATAAGTATGTTATTGTGCAGGGGGGAGTATGTTGGTGTGCAAGATGACTTTCTTATTGTGGAGGGGAAGTATGTTGGTGTGCAGGGGAGGCATGTTGATTTAGAAGATGAGTATGTTATTGTGTTATCGTGCAGAAGAAGTATGTTGGTGTGCAAGATGACTTGGGATGGGTACGGAATGCTGGCACTCGGGATCCCGGTGGTCAGAATCCCGATGCCAGTATCTCGTCAGGGTTAGGATACCAACACCTGTCGGTAGGTATCCTAACCATCTCCCTAACCCCACCCTTCCCTGTGCCTAAACCTAACCTCCCCCCCGTGCCTGAACCTAACCTCTCTCCCCGCACCCTAAACCTAACCATCCACCTCTAGTACCTAATCCTAACCCTCCCCCTAACCCCGCTACTTGCCTTCGGGATTCCGGCGGTCAGGATGCCAGTGCCGGGATTCTGACAAGTGAGCGGTCAGGACATTGACTGCAACCCAATGAGTTTGTTAATGTGCAGTGGGGCATGTTGGCGTGCAGGCTGATACATATGTTGGTGTGCAGGCCAGAGTATGTTGGTGTGCAGGGGGAGTGATAGTGAGAAGGGAATTACAGTGGGTGATGTAAGGAGGGTGGGAGTGATGGAGAGTGCTACATCTCTGCTTACTCTCCAAGAATGTCCAATTTGCAGCACACACCATAGTGGATAGGTCCTGTTTATGAGAATCATGATGTTCATCACATTTTGCCCTTTGCATTTCCCCTTTAAGTGATCCTTGAGTGTAGGACCAAAATGAAGAAGGCCAATATAGTTTTACTGTACATTTACTCCTTTTAGTAATAAATAATCCTGTAAAAGTGTGTTTATACTTTACTGTAACTAATTATGGGGTCAGTGTATGAAAGAGTGCTTTATCTCAGCGCTAAGAGACTTCACCACTTATTGTAGTGAAGCAGGATGACTTTTCTCTAGAATGTATTAAAGAGAGAGTCCCCGTAGAGGTGTACCCCTCTAGCGATGTCTGTTCCTCTGTACTACATTAGCATAGTGCTGATTGCTAGCGAGTGGCTGTAATGTGCATACACAACATTTTAGCAAAATGCATGAGGTGGACTGCGCATACACAGACTCAACTGCAACATCCTAAGATGACGCTATGTGTTACGGCATTTGATAAGTTTACAGCATGCTTCACCACCATAGCTGGCTATGGTTTTGATGTCATTAGGAGAAAACAAAGAACTGCCTTTTAATACAATTGGAAGTAAATGCAGAAAAAGGGGTAATTAATTACCGCTTGATACTTTGACCCCCGTGTCCGTTTTACAGAAATGCTCCAGTTTGGATTGTGGTTGATTCATGAACATGGGTAGGTCACCCGATGGCCAGAGCAGGTCATGTGATATCACAGCAACTCACTAAAGCTGGGTACATACTGACAGATATATTGGCCGATCAAGTGATCAGCCAGTATATCTGCTGCCCGTCTGCCAGTGTTTACCTGCGATATGTCTGTGAATGACGTCGTTTCACAGACATATACAGTAGCATTGGCTGTGCTGCACAGCCGATGGACAGATAGGTCTGCAGAAATATCTATCCATCGGCAAGTGTGTACGGGCGGTCTGCATGGTTGTTCAGTGTGTACGAACAACCATCATCTGCAGATATATCTATTAAGTGTGTACCCAGCATTACACGACTTTTTGCCTGTAGGATCTAATTATGACACTGTCTTTAAGATGTGGAAGCTGTATGTAATGGAGAGGGAGAGAATACTTTACTTTTTAACAAATCTACAGTGAGTCAGAGTAACATCGAACAATGTATTTAACTTTCATGGTTCTAATCTAAATAATTGTAATGTGTGTTTTAGTGGTAATCTAAATGAATGCATCACCATTAATGTGGAAAACAAAAACGTGGAAAAAGTGTGTGTTAATTTTTTAAACTGTAATCCAATTCTATTAATTTACTTCTTGTAAAGCTACTGTATCAGGGCTCCTAGTGTCTGCCCAGTCTGGAGCTGTCTGCAAAGGAGAAGAGCTATGCTGGGTACACACTTGTCCATATATTGTTTGTTCGATCGATGAATTATAAATCGCGAGCGCATCGGCGGGTGTTTACAGATGTATCGGGTCGGCACTGCAGCACAGCCGATGCCAATATATTTGAAATATATATCGCTACGTCTGCCCATTGTACAGGCGACCCGCCGACCGTCGATAAAATGTGTACCCAGCATAAGAAAGATGGGGGATAAAATAGTTCTGTAACACATCACTAGAAGGATATGTTGATATTTTTCTGCATACAATGTGAAGCAATAATGTGCTGTATGCCATAGTAACCAATAGATTTTCACCTTTATCTAGGAACCTGAGTCACATTACTTGTTGTGCAGTAGTTTCCAACATCACCCTTGGGCTTTATGTCCATTTGCTCAATGTAAAAGATGAATGCATGTAAAAATACAGAAATGTAAGTGTATGGACACTTTTTTTTTTCTTTTACGTAAAAGTCACAATTGTATTTTTAACCTTAAATCAGGCCCATAGTGTCAATTGTTGGTAACAGTTTTAGTTTGGGGACAGCTGAGTAGATCTGAGCAAACCCCGTCTGTGCCTTCTCATTACAACAGCTTTCACTACATTGTAACTGAACAAAACAAAGTTTCAAATAAGCTCTGTCCCATTCACCTGTCACATTTGCAATCTTTTATTTACGTTATTTTGCACCTCTCACACCTTACAAACCTATCCCATATTTCTCAGCTATGCCTCTATAGACTGAACTGTCATATTTGGGGGTTCGGTCCCACTGGTCTAACTTGGACACCTTTGTACTGATCCAGCCAGCATTTGGATAGATATGCTTCGTTCCCCGCTGCTCTGCATAGTGAATGGGTGCAGTACATCCAAAAGCAGCATATATAGGAAAAAATGTTTTAGCTGAACGAAATCCTTAATTTATTATAGACTTGTTGGTAGGCTCTTAAAGCATAAATATAATAGAGTGCAAGAGTGGATGTTGCATGTTTTATTCAGTAGTCCTCTTTCCCTTCCCTGCACATATTTCTCTGTACACCTCTCCCATGTGTCTGTCATTCAATACCCATTTCATTTAAAAATACATCCACACTCACTCACACTGCCATAACTCATATGTGATTATCCAATTACATTAACACAAACATGCCTGCCGCCAATCACTCCTGCTACATGGAAACCACGATAGCAAAGATGGAACCTGAAAAACGGATTGGTACGGTACTGTAAGTTTGATGAATCTAAACCGAAGAAATGTTTCAAGTAGATAAATAAACAATGAAAATTGTGACACAGTTAGGTTAGGGGGTCCCTCTCCTGGGTAGAGGACTCCTTCCTTACACACACACACACAGCAGCAGGGAAGCAGCACACCAGTCTGGATGCAAGTACAAGCTGGTCGGCGCCAGTCTTTATTGTACAATGTCAGAAATATAAAGAAAACATAAATATAAATCCTAGCCCTGTCGGGGCACTAACTTCACAGGTAGCTCCCTCACTACCAGAACCTGGCAGGGCCTAATGCCCTCGCCAGCAACAAAAGCACAGCACAACACTCACAGTTAGGTTTCCAAGTGTCTCTGAGCAAACTCCCTGCCTGCTCTCCCAGGTGAGACAATCAGCCCTCAACACACTAGGTTTATATTTGCCACTCTCAGGTGGAAACCCTAACAAGCCTGTTACCAGGCTAAGAAAACCAAAACCTGGAGTGGCCGTGGGTGGAGCCCTCCCTCTCCTCTCACCCACAACCCCCAGGTCCCAAACCGGCTTTTCAAAAAGCCGAAACTCAAGCCTGCTACACTGCAGACTTTCTCCTGGTGGTTTAAAACACATAAGACAGGAATCTGGGACAAATGTACCTGCCACAGACCACTTTACCAGTGATCCTATCACAAAAAATATAGTGCTGACAATGGAGGAGAAAATGCGCCATTCGCTATAACCTGAATAACTCCAGAAGAGGTGGTGATAGATTTCATCAAGGTTAAAATAGATGATCGTGTGTCCCAGAAAGCAGCCACGAGTGTTCTAAGGGAATTTAAGCCCAGATTCATAACAAAAAGTAATTAAAGATGTTTTTCCATCTATGGACCAGATTCAGAATTGTACGCTTTTCCGATGTTCATGCAGTTGAGTGATTATTGGCCGCGTGTGTCTGAGTCGCACAGTACATGCATCAGTGTACATTACAGTAGTCGCTCGCAGCAACTCTTCATTCGCAAAGTGATTGAAAGTTAGGGGTCATTTGGTGGAGGTAACAGGGAGTAGCATCAAAAAACGCAGGCATGTCTCGCCCGTCTTTGTGGTGTGTCGTAGCCTGCATCTGCGATCCCATACGCAGATAAAGTGGTTCAAACATCTCAGTTAAGAGGGCTACTCAGATTGCCGATTATCGAATGATCTTTGATGGTGGCTGCATACTTGTACTCAGGGCCTGATTCAGACCCGGTCGCAAGCGTTGAGCGCTCGCAACCAGGTCGATGTTTGCCCACTGGGCATGCGCACGACGGAGCCGGCTCCGTCGTGCGCATGCGTGAGACCCGGCTAGCGACGGGTGCTCCGTCGCTCCGGGTCTCGCACCAAAGGGGGCGAGCTGTCGATGGTGAGTGACAGCTCGCCCCGTTTGGTGGGGGGGTTGCCGGCCAAACAGAGGCGTTCCCAAGGGAACGCTTGCCGTTTGTGGGCGGCCCCACTGACATCACCAGTGATGTCAGTGGGAGAGCTTCCGTCTCTGTTAGAGCCGAAAGCTCTCTGGGGCTTGCAGCCACGAGACCCTACCACAAGTCTCATCACAAGCCCGATGGTCGTGATGGTCTTGACCATCGCGACCATCATCCTGGCCACTCGCATTAGCTGTGGGTCACCAGGAGGCTGCTCAAAAAAGAAAAAAAACGCCCTGATTCAGAGCGAGCGCTCTTTCAGAGCGTCCGGCTCTTAATCAGGCCCTCAGTTCCTTGGATTTGCGATGGCACCAGGGGGCATCTCAATACATTTTCAGGTGGCTGCAACATTTGCACATTTTCGCACATCTGCTTCCTACGAGATCGCAGCTGCGACTACAGTACCACAAATATCATCAGGTCCTATATTCTTAAGAGGGAAATATGCCAGGGAAAAAGTTGTGTGTGACATTAACCTAAGAACATCATTAAATGTCACATATCAAACAAGACAGATAAAGCAGTTTGGCCCAAATGGTATCCACCCATGTGTGCTAAGGGAACTAAGGGCCTGATTCAGAGCTGAACGCTCTGAATCAGGGCCGTCCTATTTAAATGAGGAGCGGCCTTTTGGACGCTCGCATAGCTGTGGGTTACCACCCACAGCTTATGCGAGGGTCCATGATGATGGTCGCGATGGTCAAAGACCATCGTGACCATCGGCTTGCGACGAGACCCTGCGATAGGGTCTCGCTGCCACAAGCCCAGGAGTGTTTTTGGCTCAATGAGAGCCAAAGTCACTCTAACTGACATCTTTACTGATGTCAGTGGGGCCGGACTCAGACGGTAGGCGTTCCCATGGGAACGCCTCCGTCTGGCAGCCACGCCCCCGGCACGCCCACCAAAGGGGGCGTGCTGTCAGTCACCATCGACAGCACGCCCCCTTCGGTGCGAGACCCCGAGCGACTTATTTCTCATCGCTCGCCGGGTCTCGCGCTCCCTCCGTCATGCGCATGCACATTCGCACAACATCGACCCGCTTGCGAGCGACCTTTGCTCGCGAGCAGGTCTGAATGACCCCCTAAATTCAGCAACTGTTAGGCCACTAGTTCTTTGTGAACTCCCTCGTTACCAGGTCAGTGCATAAGATTGTCTGAAAGCAAATTGATACAGTTCACTGTGCAAAAGAAGAAAGGACTAGGTCTAGGGCAGAGGTATTTTGTAATTAGGTGTAGAACTGGTTGGTATACATGTAACATATTCAGGCTGGGATAATGCTATTATGAATCAGCAATGATCCCTGTCCTTTTCAATCTATTTATTAATGGTCTTATGTGAACTAGAATTGTAAGGTGCCCATATACACTGAATGTAATGTTACATAAAGCAGCATAGTTACTTGTTACAGAAATAATTACACATAATGATATATTGGACAGCGACATAGCAAATTAAATGAATGCAGATCATACTTGCTGACTTTTGAAAGATAATTTCAGGGAGAATATGAAAGCATCACCTAGGCATGCGGTGCTGAAGAGGACATCCACTGCTCCATGTGTGAGGTGTGTCAAAACATTGACTTACATCCAACTGTAAATGGGCACCAAAGTAGTTACATAGGGCTAATTTATGCATGCCCATGAAACAGCGTTCAAACGGACAGACACTCCTGCCTTTTTCGGACCACCCCTAAATGCTGACAGCCTGTCACTCACTTTGTGATGGATCTCCCTGTGTAACCGTAATCACAATGCGATCGCTGCGCAGGCGCAGTGTGGCTTATATGCATACAAGATGGCAAACAATCACTCGATCCGCGTCTGTAATCACCATTGCGTACACTGCTGAATTTATAGATATATATCGATTATATATATATATATATATGAAAGTATTCACAGCGCGTCACTTTTCCATATTTTCTTATGTTACAGCCTTATTCCAAAATGGAATAAATTCATTTTTGTCCTCAAAATTCTCCGCACAATACCCCATAATGAAAAAGTGTAAAAAGTTTTTTTGAGAGTTTTGAAAATTAAGAAAAAATAACAACTAAGAAAGCACATGTACATAAGTATTCACAGCCTTTTCTAAACACTTTGTTGATGTACCTTTGGCAACAATTACAGTCTCAAGTCTGTATGCTATCTATGTGTTCATTCTACCTCCATGTAGTATTAATAAATGAATATATTTTATTTACATTTTTTATGTGTATCTATCCACTTCTAGTTTTTCAAAATCAGTCACACGGCACGTTTATATTTGTATAACCCCTTTTTTTACATACACTTTTTATATATGTATGTGTATTTTAAATAGCACTTGCACTTTATACACATTTCCATACTCTGAGGCACTTTCTAGGCGCTCTGATCCAGTTCTGTTTTCTATATATATATATATATATATATATATATATATATACATGTAGTATTTTGTATACATATACACACTGGTTGGGGTCATGCTGCAATTGGGGTTGGGGTAAGTTTTAGGCTGCAATAGTAATGATAACATTCTGACTGGTATGTTGGTGCCAACATTGTGGATGTCAACATGTCATTTGTCGACATTCTGAACATATAGACATGTTGGGGACTAGCTAAGCATGTCAACACCCCAGGGAAAAACATTTTTTATTCAACCAGTCTTCAACAATTTTCTAATATAAGCGCATGTTTCAGCAGAAGGGAAAATCAATTTTCAAACACATTTGACATGTGTAAACCTAAAGAAAATTGTAGAATAATATCACGTACGATATTTTCGTACTTATGTTTTTGTTCATATTGCGCCACCAATACTCCTCTAAATGTCCGGGCGGCAAATTTTCAGATTTACCCATGCTCTCCTCATACTCCTCACTGTAACAAAATGTCACGGTCTCCACCCCGACCACTGCCACTCGCTGTTCCAAGTGTCACTTTGTCTTACCAGCCACCTGACCCCGCTCATGTAACATGTGGCTCTTGACCCCTTTTCTCTTACTTGCCTATGTCATATCATGTTGACATACTTCACTAATACCGACATGTTGAGCACGTCTACATAATGAATGTCGATATTCTGCATGTTGACATATACCTAACCTGAAGAATATGTAAAAGGATTTGGGAATACTAGTTAACAGATCCTGAAAAGCAAGACACAGGGTCTGATTCAGCAAGGATCGCAACTGCGATTACGTACGCAATCGGCCGATTGTCTGCGCATGCGTATGCATCGCAATGCGCGAACACTTCACTGCATTTGGGACTCCAATCGAAGTGACTACACAGACTCCTCATAGAGTGATTGAAGGGAAGTGATTGAAGGTGCCGGTGCATTTGAACATAAACTACCCCCTACGCAGCCTGAGCTCTCACTGGGTACCGGAAGGCTAACAATTTCTGTGTAAGGTCTGACCTTGTGCAAGTGAGCGTGAGACTGCAATGGTACTCAATGTTACCGATGGTTTTCGCAATCTTGCTAAGTATTACGTATGTGTGTAAGGTAAAGTGGGCGTCCTTATGTTGTGTTGTGATGGCATAGCAATCGCAACGGATTAGCATATGATCGCAGTGAGACTGCGTGCGTAATCACTATTGCAATCGCATCTGCGATCCTTGCTGAATCAGGCAGTACATGTCATGAAAACATATAGCATTACCAGTACATAAGTCACTAATTAGACCACATCTTGAATATGGGATTCAATTTTGGGTCCCTTACTATAAGAGGTACAAATAGGAACTGCAGTGTTCAGAGACAGACAACCTCATTAATAAGAGGAATGGAAGGGTAATTTTAATTTTAAAAATTAGAAAAACAAAGATTGTTTACTTTGGTAAAGGGTACCTTAATTGTGACCTTATTTATAGCTATAAATAGCCCCAATATTGAACATTAATATAAACCAAATAGATAAAATACAGATGTGTCCACATACATCTTACTTCCTTGCGTGTTTAACAGCCCTTCTAGACCCACCACGTGGTGTGACTCAGTAGCACGGGGCAGCTTTTCGTGCCACTTTGTACCTTCAAGTGCATCTTATGCACAAAGCGAAGATGAATAGGACGCACAAGCAGCTTCAGCTGATGAAAATGATATGTGGCATGCCAATATTCTGTGTGCAACTGCGGGTGTATCTGCATGCCAAATATAACGTTATAGTGCCACAGCCGCTGACACTGCAACATAGTATCTTGCATGCAGAAAAAAGACGCACAAATAGACGCTCGGCGCTACCGAGTCGCACAATGCTCACGCATTGACCTGGTCTGATGAATCACTTTCTTCTACATCATGTGGGCAGCCGGGTGCATGTGCGTCATTAACCTGGGGAAAAGATGGCACCAGGATGCACTATTGAAAGAAGACAAGCCGGCAGAGGCAGTGTGATACTTTGGGCAATGTGGGACCTGGCATTCATGTCAATGACACGTACCACTAACCGAAACCTTGTTGCAGATCAAGTACACCCCTTTGTGGCAATGGTATTCCCTGATGGCAGTGACCTCTTTCAGCAGGATAATGTGTCCTGCCATACTGCAAAAATTGTTCAGGAATAGCTTGAGGAACATGACTAAGAGTTCAATGTGTTCACAGCCTCCAATTCTCCAGATCTCAATCTGATCGAGCATCTGTGGGATGTGCTGGAAAAACAAGTCCGAGTCATGGAGGCCCCACCACCTGAGGAACTTAAAGGATCTGCTGCTAACATCTTGCGGCCAGATACCACAGGACACATTCAGAAGTCTTGTAAGAGTCCATACCTCGACAGATCACAGCTGTTTTGGCGGCATGAGGAGGAATTACAAAATATTAGGTGGTTTGGGTTTATTTGAGTTCAAATTCTAATGCAAGGAAGTCTGAAAATACATCCCTGTGTGGGAAGGACCAGTTAATTATGATTAATAAGCTACATCTCCAGCAAGCATGTACAGTAGGTGTAGATTCTCCTAGATATCATATGTTGCCATCTGCTGGCTGCTTTCATCTCTGCAGCTAACTTTCTCTTAATAATACCATACACCCAAAACTCTGTGCCTAATAAATGGTAACCCGGCCAGTTGGTAAACAGAAGCCACAGCACAGAAAAGCAAATGATTATTCTACCCATGTAACTTTAATCCATAGCTATTACCTCTGTCTGTACAGTCTGACTGCAAGAGTGTAAGCTCTGAATTCCACATACTGTATGAAGGATCATCTTTCTGTGTCAATCTCTCTTTAAAGGAGATAGTTTAAATATGACAGGTGTTTCTATGTCAGACCTCATGGAGCCGAAGCCTTGTTTACAGCCCCAACTTAAAAATGCAATTTGATATATTGTGATGTCAGTGTTTGAGTTATTTATATATTTTATTGGGTTGGAAGAGCTGTCCTTTATTTTATCTTACTTAACCTTGCACGTTTTAGGTATTCCATGTGATACAGCAAATATGTTTCAGACAAAAGTAAAAACAGATTGCCAGGTGCAGAGATAATACAAGACTTTGAACCTCTGTGATGTATATATTCTCTAATTTAACATGATTTACCAAGTAATTTATCTGTATAGAGGGTTGTACATAGTTGTTTAGTGAAGCGCTATTCTTGATCTGAGGATGGAGTTGCTATGAAAAACATTTTACCAATACCTACAATTTTTTTTATTTCTTGCTTACTACAGCGCTACCAAGTCAGATCTGTATATGGGACACACATGTTTCATGTCTGCATTGCAGTTATGTCAGTCTGACAATAGCACTCCCACATATCTGCTAGTTTGGAAGGGGATGTTACCCAAAAAACAAAAATTAAATAAATTGATTTTAGGTCGAATTATCCTTTAACTAATGGTGATGACAGTCATTATAGTCACGATAGATTATAGTATTCATCCTAGCACCCTGCACCTGTCACAACCTGTACAGTTCCTCTTTTCTGCTTGGGGTGTCACTCTGCTCTGGTGCTTCTAGCACACTCCGCTCTGTATCTCAGTGTTTTGTTGCATTAGCTGAGTGTTCTGGAAGCACCAGAGCAGAGATCGACACCCCAGGCAGGAAAGAGGAACTGCTCCGGTTGTGACAGGTGCAGGGTGCTAGAATGACACTATAGATAGATAGAATACAAAGGTATACTGATTATTGGCCTATTCCCATTACAAACACTATAGGCAGTAGCGCACGCAGGGGGGAGAGCAAGCACCACCATGTTATTAAGCCCCACCCCTCGCATCAAATTGCCGCGATTCACAGGTTACGGGAGGAGGCGGAGCCAATATGATGCAATAAAAATTGCATCATTTGGCTCTGCCCCCTCCCAATTGACCCACGAGGGGGCAGGGCTTATTGACATGGCGCCTGGTCCCGTCTCCATCTCCAACCTGCTGCATGCCAAGTGTGTGTGTAATGTATGTGTGTGTGTGTATTTTATATATATATATATCAGTGGTTCTCAAACCTTTTTGAATCACGGCACCCTAGAGTATCAGTATTGTTTTCACGGCAAACCTAAGCCAAAAGTTTGTTATTGTGAAATTCAGAAAAAAATCTAGTCAAGTAGTAAAGTGTCATAAATTGTGCTTCCCTGTCATCCTTAGGTTTGGTTTTGTAGTGGTAGACAGGTTTGCGCTTCTGTTTGTCCACATATTTACATTACACTGACCATAAAGAATTAGACTTGGTGCTGGACCACCAACCTGAGGCACCACTGCAAGTCTCCCGAGGCACCCCAGAGGTGCCGCACCACACAGTTTGGGAACCACTGTGTATGTTTGTTTATATATGTATATATCTATATATATGTATATATATATCTCTATATATCTATATATCTATATATATATATAAATATATATATACTGTATACACTTATTAGAAACCCACCCCCCCTTAAAAATCCTGTGTTTGCCCCTGATAGGGAAATATGAATACTATGTACACAGGATATCATTCCTATCCCTTTGTATTTTTGCACAATTAGTTAAACAAAATAGAGATGACCAATTTTGACTCTTTCCGCCAAATTAGCACAAGTTTGGAGTAGTTTGGATTTATATTATTGGCTATCCAAAACACGTGAGAGTTGAATAGCCAATATGATGCTGTTTTTGAGACTCGAACATAACCGAGTAAAACCAAACCGATCATCTCTAAAATGAAAGCTCTTGATACAATGAAATCCTGCCATATCGTTGGACTTTTTATACCTCGTAGAGCTTGATTATGTAACTAAAAAGCAACAGACACATCCCCACTCATAATTGCTAGCCCTTAGATAATTCTGCTGAGAACTTTGAATGGTAGCACACTCATACTTTCTCCTACTCTCCCGGAATGTTGGGAAGCTCTCTCTGTGGGATAGAATATAAGCCTTCCTGATCCGCTCACTTCTTGGGGGTTTGTGATGAAAATTGCCGTATTGTACCGCAGGAGTTAGGGCCATCATGATACGATTCACCATGACACGCAACCAGTGCCTTCCAATCCAGAATATGGGTAAAATGTAGGCAGTATGAATCAAATATTTACTAATATTTACCCCTTCTCATATGAACCTATTCTTATTTGACTATTCTAATGAGACAGAGATGCTGTAATACAACAGTACCCAAATCTGCCTGTAAGACAAATGACAATCAGTAACTGGTACCAGGCATCAGCACACCTGACTCCTATCAAATAGTTTCCTAGAGATTGTGTATAATATGTTGTAATCCATCCATTATTGCATGTTTAGAATGGTGGTTAGTTTATGTACTGTCTGTCAAGCCTTGTGTTCATATTTGACTGCAATAAACCTGCCATCATGATCATACACAAAAGAAGGCGATTAGGACCTGTACACAAATAGCAGATGTAAAAAATATTAATGTGATATTAGAGGCATTATTTTCTAATCCAACACTAGCGTCATTGTTCAAACACTGCTCACTTAGCCATGTTTGTATAAATAGGCTGTTTAAGGCTGAGGCGCATATAATATTCCAAGGTAAATAAGGCGAGCAGCAGTGCTTAGTGGCACTATTGACATCTAGTTCCAGTCGAATGATACATTTTATTGGTATCAAACTGCAATGGCTGTTTTTGTTGGAACAGTTCTCTTTTTCTTGCCAAAGTACGTTACTTAACCCTTCAATTACAAAGCAGTCTGTAACACTGTGAATAATGTGTCTGCTAAAATAAGGAGTAGAACAAATCGTCATCTGTTGAACAGAACGAGAAAAATATGTAGTTTAATCTGAAATCAATGAGTGTGATTTCAATCCTATCTTAAGCTTTTAATCATAAATACATATATTTTTGTCAATTTTCAAACGTAACAAATTGAGCACAGGTTTGCTTTAATATTAGTATAAAATTAAAATAGTTACAGCAAGTTGATGCAGAAAACCTGTTTCTTATTTGGAGACATTACATTACTTTTACGGCTCGCATACCTGAACACACTTCAGAGGTTGCTGGGCTTATGTTATAGTCACAATATTTTATGCCTAAAGCTTACAGCACAGTGTGTGTATTTGACACCATATTCTATTTCTATACTGAACAAAGAGACTTGGCTTAAAGTTGAAACAAACCTACAGAATACCGCATGAGAGAGTGTACTATACAGTCTAACTTTAATTTGAAAGCAGATAAGCTTTGATTATGACAAAAAAATATACCACATTCTAAGGTTGCTCTCTACATACAGCCATATTTCAGTGACCACACACACACCATCCCAATTTGAATCAATAATCAATGTCACTTATAGTACAGCAGTCACATGAGTTTTCATGATATAAAAAAAAAAAAACAAGGGCATTTTGTTTATATCATATATTTGTCTTTGATTTTAATATGTATATTACCGTAGCAACCTCCAGTCTGCATTATAATAGAGAATGTAGAATTGATGGAAGTCAATTAATTGTATCCATTTAGCACTTTTATATATATAAACATGTAAATGGTATCCTTCTGCTTTAAACTCAAGTACACCATGCATAAATTAGATGCTGTACTTATGCTCTACTTATAGAAGATCTTGTTTGATGGGTAACATCCTCTCTTAGGGCGGGATCTATCAAGTATATTATGCAATACATCCCACCCACTATCGTATGCATACTGGCGTTTAATAATGCTGGTATGCATAAATACTTACCTCTGGGATAGATCTTCCAAAATATAGAGCTGTCCGGGTAGGTTCTGATTTCTGTGCTTATGACCTGAGAGTCCTATTGCACATATGCAGCTGTCACCCTATGCATGCACAGTCACCAGGGAGTCTGGAGAAGGATCCTTCAGAATTTCTGTATAAAGAAGCCCATAGGCTTCTATAGGCAACGCCGTCTATAGTTAGCATTGCCTATTGTGCAACATCACAGCCCCATAGAATTCTATTGGGCTTGCAGTGGCGGCAGTCTGCAGAGGATATCTCCAAGTCACCAGTCACCAGGGAGTCAGAAAAGGATCCTTCAGAATTTCTGTATAAAGAAGCCCATAGGCTTCTATAGGCAACACCATCTATAATTAGCATTGCCTATTGTGCAACATCACAGCCCCATAGAATTCTATTGGGCTTGCAGTGGCGGCAGTCTGCAGTGGATATCTCCAATATCCAGTGGTCGAAGTAGGGCGGTATATGGCGGTATGACATACCGCCACTTCCCGGCCCCACTTCATTTTAGCTACAGAAGAGAATGCACCAGCGCTGGGATGCAGTTTTAATAAAGCCATATGTATTGCTGTAAACCTCAGAAGACTTCATTTTTCAGAGGTTTGACCGCATTGTTTTGCTTGAGACATTCCACCCATAGTTACTGAAGTTTGAAAACAAGTGAGCAGCTGCCATTTTGTGTTTATATACAATAAATGTCTAGCATGCAGCATTATACATACACACTATTATCTTTGAAATGATGCAGAGTATGAACAGTTAGCGGAAGTTGCATTTAGAACAGAGGAAGCTACATTCTGAGCTGACATATATAACATTTCACTTCCAAGAACAAAAAGTACAATAGTTCAGGCAGTAATGTTCTAAGGTTCTTTAGGCACCTGTCTGAGGTCAGGATCAGTAGAAGTAAAACACTTAAAGAGAAGTTCTAAATGAGGAGCTTAAAAGGAAACTTACACTGTACTCTCCAAAAGAAGGACTTTTATAAGGATGACCAGTTCATGTTTTTCACACCACCTGGTAGAATGCTACTGCACACATGAGATGATGAAGAGGGAAAATTATTCCTTGTGCGCCCTACTTCTGTGGTATGCTGTGACAAAGGGTCGACTTTGGAGAATGAGGGAACCATGTCTGATATCACACGTGTACAATTTCATATGGTATTATTTGACTTTACTCCCTTATTTATTAATTTATTATGTTTATTCTTTTTACTTTTTGTTTTATCAAATTTTTTGTCATTTATACATTGTTATGTATATCACTATGTTTTTCTTGATTCCTGACGATTTGTGTTATTTTACATTGCAGCTGTCATTTTATATATTGTTCCAACATAGAAAAAAGTTTTTTAAAAATTATGAAAACAGAGAACTGTATTCCATAAAAAAAGAACCGAATTCTAACTGTGATGCTTAGTGATGAAACCAGATGCTATATAACCTTGTGATGGTTTCCATCCATGAATTGAAGCTTAACTACTTAATGACTGCAGTGTTTTCACCCCTTCATGACCTGACCCATTTTTATGTTTTAATTTCAATAACATTTTAGTAAAGAATTTTACAGTATACAGTATGTGATATGGTAAAATATACAGTTCATCAAATGATATGTGAAACAATAGTAAAATGGGGACAACAAACTGGGCAGGAAAAATAGGGGGGTATAGGTAGGAGGGAGCATCCAAGTGTAAAGTGAAAAAAACATACCTATTTAGTAACATAACATGAGGAAAAAGGAAAACCCAAAGGACACTAAGGGGTCAATCCAATTAGGTGCGAGTTGCCAGTTTGTTTCATGAAACTCGCAGACTACGCACTAATGTGTGCACCCGAGAATTCTCTAATCCAATTAAAAATGCCTATTCGCGGTACTCGCAGCAGAGGTTTGCGAATTGACTGCCAATGTCATGTGAGAGTAGTCCATGAAAAAGTGGGGAGACCATCCTGGACCCCCAAAAACAATTTCATTAGCAGGACCGTATAGAACGCTGTTGGTGGGTATTAGGAAAGCACTGAAGGTTTTTAGATGGTGTCAAATGGCTGATTTGTGCTTTTTTAAAAAAAATAAAAAATAATAAGCAAACTTTCATTTAATCTCAAACAAATTAAACAAGGTGATTTTGGGGTACTTTGAGGGAACTTTGAAAAAATAATACAAAAAAAATTATTAAAAAAATATGTATATTTTTTAATTAAAAAAATATTATAATTAAATTTGGGTTGCCTAAACTAACGAAATAGTTGATTTAGGGATAATTTGAGGAGATTTTTTTTTTAACCCCAAACAATGACATGTAATTATTGGACTAATTAAGGTAATTAGAAACTTCAATTTGCCTAATTAGTCATTAGGGGGGGTGTCCAAGGGGTTCAGCATGGTGCCCCGACATTTAAAATTTTCCTTTCCATCTCTAACCCTCAGCGGTGCGAATGGAAAAATGTGAATTCAGTCTGACTGGTTCAGTGCAAGTTGCTAATTGGATTACAAAATTAATTTGCTATGTGAATTCCAAGAGAAAATAGCACCTTGCACCTAATTGGATTGACCCCTAAGTAGAAAACACAGAAAATAGTTACAAATCTCTGGCCCTGGAGGATGAACTTGGGGGGCTAAGTGTCCAGAATAGTAGTCAGACTACAAAAAAAAGGGATTTTCCCTCCAGCACACTGCAGCAAAATCAACAAAAATACTTGAATCCTACATGATAATAGAAATTCAGAGGTATTGGTTTACATACATTTGCAAATATATAAATAAGCGCTGGGCCAACGTCAAGGCTCCTCTATACCAGCGTCCCTAATATTACGGGGTTCACGTCCGAGACGCAGGGAACCCCAAAAGAATCCACCCAAGGACTATCCCCAGGGCATCACACGAAAAATGGAAAAAAGGTGAAAGTGAAGCGTAAAGTATAGTTGTGTAAAGATAAATCAATAAGTGTTAATGGTAAGGGGTTAAAATTACATAAATAATAGACAAACAAATAGAAAGGTGATAAAAAAATATCTATGTGAATTAAGTGGTGATGCCCTGAAAAAAGGCCCAGCCAGAGCAACTTCGGGGGCCCCACGCCCAAACGCTCACCCCAAAATAATTGTTGCTACCTAATAGTAGCACCCACTCTGGGTCATATAATTACAAATTAATGTACTGCATAATAACAGTACATGTATAAGCTGAGAGCAGACTCACCTAGAAGGTACCCCAGAAACCTCCTAATGGCACTATTCAGACCAACACATCCTCCCAATGCTGGCTCCTTTCATGCCTCACAAAACTGCAAACAAAAAGTATGGTGGTCGCTCACATCAACTTAATGACTTGCACAGGTGCTTGTAAAGGGTGGGGTTTACACTGAGCTACAGAAAAAAAAGGGATTTTCCCTCCAGCACACTGCAGCAAAATCAACAAAAATACTTGAATCCTACATGATAATAGAAATTCAGAGGTATTGGTTTACATACATTTGCAAATATATGAATAAGCGCTGGGCCAACGTCAAGGCTCCTCTATACCAGCGTCCCTAACATTATGGGGTTCACGTCCGAGACGCAGGGAACCACAAAAGAATCCAGGCAAGGACTATCCCCAGGGCATCACACGAAAAATGGAAAAAAGGTGAAAGTGAAGTGTAAAGTATAGTTGTGTAAAGATAAATCAATAAGTGTTAATGGTAAGGGGTTAAAATTACATAAATAATAGACAAACAAATAGAAAGGTGATAAAAAAATATCTATGTGAATTAAGTGGTGATGCCCTGAAAAAAGGCCCAGCCAGAGCAACTTCGGGGGCCCCACGCCCAAACGCTCACCCCAAAATAATTGTTGCTACCTAATAGTAGCACCCACTCTGGCACCTGTGCAATGTCATTAAGTTGATGTGAGCGACCACCATACTTTTTGTTAGTAGTCAGACTACAAATGCCATATCATGACTGAGATGGGGAAGCCGGCTGACATTATACCGACAGCCGGCTTCCCAAGAGTGAAATGACCGGCGTCTAGATGTAGACGCCGCTCATTTCACAGACGCCGGGAGACCGGCGCTCGGCATCCCGATCGAAGGGACGCCGGGAGACCGGCGCCCGGCATCCCGATCAAAGGGATGCCGGGTGCCGCGAGTGGACAGCCGCGGGGGGGGGCAGGGTTAGGTTTAGGGCTCCCGGGGGGACTTATGGTTAGGCAACCCCCCGGGAGGTTAGGGTTAGGGTTAGGCTAGGAGGAGGAAGGGTTAGGGTTAGGCACCCCGGGGGAACGTTAGGGTTAGGCACCCCCCGGGGGCATTAGGTTTAGGCAGCGGGGAACGGGGGGTTAGGTTTAGGCACTTAGAGGGGGGATTAGGGTTAGGCACTTGGGGGGGAGGTTAGGCACCCCTAAGGGAGGGTTAGGGTTAGGGGGGTAGGTTAGGTTAGTTTATACTTACCTGGGGACGATCGGGATTTCCAGCGCTGTCGGGCTGCCGCTGCCGGGATCTGTTCCACTGTCGGCCTGACGCTCCCGGGAATCGAACTGCCGGGCCATGCGGCCGGCGGTATTTCATACCGATTCCATCATGACTATGTTGGATATTAAGAATGGTCTTTGATAAGGTCAGGGGAGCCAGGTTCCTCTAATATTGGGCAATAACTGCTGTAGTGGCTATAAGTATATGCCCCGCAACTTATTTACAGTGTAATAGAAGATGAGAACTGTAATGATGGGAAAGTAATAAAGGGAGAGTCATCCCAGTCACCAGATTCAGAAAATCAAACACATCTTTCGTGGATGACTGAACAGGGCCAAGAAATTTGAATTGAGCTACCATTCTCACCACAGTTCCTTCAAACTGAGATGTGCCAGGCAACATTCTATGGAGCTGGTGAGGCATAACCTGTGCACAGGGCCATAACAGGGTGATGCCCGGAGCATCCTTAAAACACTCAAGGCAGTTCTGCAAGGAAGTTGCTGACAATCTGGGGCATCCTTAGATTCCTGGCACCCCGCCAGCCAAATGCAGGTACTACAGGGGACCAATGGTGCCGCCCATTAGGCACTGCGTCCTTGGTTGTGGCAAGACTTCCTCACCCCTAGTTAGGGGCCCTGTCTGTGTACAAGTTTTACAAGCATTTAGACATTTTAAATACATCCTGATGGATTATTTCCCACTCCGCATCTAACAGAGAAATATTCAGATCAGTCTCCCATTTAGATTGGACTCCAAGTTTGTCATCCTACAGAGGGGATCAGGGTTTTACATTCTTTTGCTTTGACAATGTTTTAGTTTCCTCAGTAATAACTTAAATCCAAGCACATTTAATATTGTTTTATTATTCAGGATAGCGCTTTCTTTTAGCACCGTATTGTTGTAACAAATATTTTATTTTATTGTGTTTTATATAGGGAAAAAGTAAATAGGAAAAAATTTACAATATACTTACCGAGAAAACCTTAATACAATCCTTTACCTCAATATTTAGCCACCTAGTTCTGTCGAGTGAAGCCTTGTAACCACTGGCATTAAATATTGAATGTAAATGGGTATGGCTTTGTGAACCACTGTTTCTAGTGTCACTTTACCCACTACTGCTGTTAGCTGCATTTGCTCACAGCTCAACATCATTCTGATTACAAGCCAGTTTCCAAAATGCATATTGAATTTGTTAAATGTTTTCACATATTCACGTGTTTAATGCGGGTAACAAACCGGAATGGGTATGTAATGCCAGCTGTCGGGATGCCTCCTGTCAGACTACCGACAGCGGCATCCCGATGGTTGGTAACCCTCCCCCCTAACCCTCCCTTCTTGTAGCCTAACCCCCCGCACCCTAACCCTCTCCGTTAGTGCCTAAACCTAACCCTCCCCCTTTGTGCCTAAACCTAACCCTCCCCACCCCCAGTGGTGCCTAACCCTAACCCTCCCCCCTAGGGACGCCTATTACTAACCTCCCCCCAAAACCTAACCCGGCTACGCTCCCTAAACCTAACCCTCCACCCTTTCCCTCGCAGCTAACTCTAAGGGCGCCCCAAACTTACCTCGTTTGGGCACACAGCCTTCTGCGTTCCTACGTCGGGATTAAGTTAGGCATCTGTATTTTGACGCCTATCTGCAGTCCCTTGTCTGGATTTCATTGTCGGTATTGAGACCGGCGGCATTGTGGCCGCCGGTCTCATAACTACATGTAAACTACATGACTACATGTAAATGTAAAGCACTTTGAGTCCTTTAGGAGAAAAGCGCTATATAAATAAAATTATTATTATTATTACATCCCAACAATCCTACTGTGATAATACTAGTAACAAGTTTGTGTCAAACACATTTTCACCTGCATATATTCTAGTTATAATAATTGCAGTGTCTGTGGGTGCCTGGCCTAATGGACTGGCAGTCAGAGCTCAGGTAAAATTCAGTACATTTCAGTTTTAGAAGCATTTTCTTCTTTGAAGGTTACTGTAAGTGACAGCCAAATAATAATGGATGCAAAACTTCCATGTACGTAAATCCTTACGGTGGTGGGTGTAAGTAGTAGGGCTCCCCAGTCAGTGTCCTAAAATTGGGGTGATGACATACCGCATGGGTGACATTATTTTGGGAGCTGGCATGGTTCCTATACCTAAAATTTAGCAGGACAGCAACGTGCAACGGGGCAGGTGTGAATATACCCATGGGACTAAAGTATACACAAGAGCAGTCTATTTAAACAACAAGACTTTAATGGCTTTCTAGTGTTTAACAGCCATATTAGTTACAGAATTGGCTACATCCACAGTGCTCAGAGAGAAATAGCCTATTAGAGGTAATTACAGGGCTTCCTTGAACCAATACTGTGGACAGTAAATATCCTTTTCCCATTGCTTTTTTAAGCCTGTTTTCTTTTTATCTATTGCTATTCTATCATGTGACAATTGTTTGCACATATGCGCCTCATTATCTATAAACTTGGGGTGCAATGATTTCCAGAAATAACCACATTTTCTATTCCATGAACAGCAGTCAGAAACCTAGAAGGTACAGTACTGCAGTCAGCATGTCCCGTGAGCACAGGGTGGTCTGAGTACACAAAACACAATTTAAAAATACATCTAGAAGTGTGTGTGTATAATAATAAGCACTCTCCCCTTCTATAAAATACTATAAACATCTTTTAACAGCTATATAGATATATATGATAAGAGAAGTCAGTAAAATTATGCTGTAAATGTATTTGTAGCCTGGCCAGGCACGCACATGCCTGCAGCAGCAGGAGTTATACAGGAGAGCTGAAATCTGAGGACAAAATTATTTTTCAAAATATTTAACTGTTTGTTTTCCATTTGACTAAAGTTGTGCTTGTGCTGCACTTTGTGTGGACATACACTTAATTTTTAATTGCAAATCTCTCTCTTCTTCAATTCAATCTAAAAGGGGCTATAAGAGCATTAAGTAAATACAGGGAAAGTAACAACATCTGTGAAGCAGAACAGCAAAAAGAGACTAAAGGGGCCCATACATCTAAGACCCCGATTCCCCATTCTGCCGATCTGCAGAGCGGCGGCCATCGATGACTGATGATCTGTCGGTGCATAGGGGAAAATTAACATGTAAAAATCCCCAACTTGATGATTCTGACCAATTTGGGCCGGGATTGGGAAATCAAAATTTTTCAACATTTTGAATATTGCCAATTCCCCAACCCTGCCATCGGCAGAACTGGGAGATACCACAATAGCGGCTGTATGTATGTATATATGTATGTGTGTTCAAATATTTGCAGGATATCACCAGCAAATTAAGTATCCAATGGATGTATTTAGGGGGGGACTGCAGCAGATATTGGAGATATCTGCCGTAGACCTCCATTTTCGACAGCAACAGCAGCCCCCATAGATTTCTATGGGGCTGTTTAACTGTCGAATTCACCAAGCTCCGGAGCTTGGCCCTGGTAGCTAACACCTATAGGCTACACGTCTCAAGATTTTCCTGGAGGGGAATCTGCAGGATCTCTCCCCAGCAATAAATACAAATAACTATAAATGCTTATTAATAGAGACGTGGATAGCATGTTGTTGCAAAAATATTTGATAAAAGTTGGGAACAAAAAAACGTATGAAAAGATGAAATGTAGTGTAGATTAATGTAGGATTAAGCACCATAATTCTACCGACAGTGGCATCCCGATGCTCAGGATCCCGAAAAGAGTCTGGTCAGTATAGTAAACCTCCCCCCTTCTCCCCCTAACCCTCCTTTCCTGCATCCTAACACTAACTGTCCCCACCCCACACCCTAACCCTCCCCCCTTGGTGCCTAAACCTAACCCCCCCCCCCTCCCCCAGTGGTGCCTAACCCTAACCCACCCCCGGGGGTACCTATCCTTCCCTCCTCTAACCTAACCCCCCGTGACGCCTAAACCTAACACTACCCCCCTGCGGCTAAGACCTAACAAGCCCCGCTATACTTATGATGTTCAGGATTGTGCTATCAGCATGACTATGATACTGTACTACTCTATTAGCTATGTTGACGCTCTAGGCCAGATAATATTGTCATTCTTACTTACAATTTAATGTTCAACACACTATATTTTAGTACTCTCTGTACAAAGAGTTCCTCAATTGCTGGCATGTCACACGTTTCCTATCATTGACTTACAGAATAGAGATCTGTGAGGTGTTCATCTCATTCTGAGTTTGGCCACAGAATTGTACAGGTTTGGTAGTGTTTGGCCTTATGTCTGTCCAGTCCTCTCCCCACCACCACACAGCACTCCTAACTGTATTACATGGAATGCAAATTTACAAATAAAATTATAAATGGCATTCCGCAGAATAGCAAAAGCTAAACTCAAAGACTATTAAATGCTTTCAAGTAAACATATATCTACCAAATAACCTGTTCTGCTGGGAAACTCTATTACTAGTAAGAGCAGGACCGGCTCCAAGGCTGCCGCGCCCTGTGCCTGCTCGGGGTAAAGCGACTCTAGGGTGCGTGGCCTAATTACCATAGGCCATGCCCCCTAAGTGATGTTATTTGGGGGCCTACCCGCATGGCATGCCTCCCTTGTAACGTCAAGCTGGGGGAGAGGCCAGCACTCTATCACTAGCTTGGCTTCTCCCAGCCCTTTCCCGGCACTGAATGGATGCTGCGTTTATGTGCGCAGCATCCATTCAGCTATTCCGGTGTCTGGCACCGATGCACAGCTGCAGCAGTGGGGGTGCCCAACCTCCCGAGATGACAACATGCGGGACACTTTGGCCCACGGGTGGAACAGCAGGACAGTTTTGTCCCGCTAAAATTGGAATGTTGGGAGGGAGTGCGCCCTCTATGGGGTGGCGCCCCTGTTCGACCGCACTGGTCGAACACCCCAAGAGCCAGCCCTGAGTAAGAGATGTCTCGCTCATCTACCCATTTTCAGATTGGATGTATTCCAAAATAATATTAGATAGATAGATAGATAGATAGATAGATAGATAGATAGATAGATAGATAGATAGATAGATACAAAGCAATAGCAAATTATAAACAATATTCTTGAAGTTTTTATGGACTGTAAATAGCACAGCAATATTAGACAGAATCTGAAATATATTAGGACATTGGGTTCCCACATTCTTATGTATGGAGGAAATATTATGTCATTGCATAGAAAGATTATTTTTAAGAGTCCCAATTTAATGTCACCAGTTATTTTATCCACTTAGAACATCTCATACTTTAATCACTATTTAATCAGCATTAGAAATTCGTATTTCGTATTTATGTCTCTGAGCTGTAAACTTTCAGATTCGTATTTAATACAAATAAAAAAGTTCAAATAGAAAGAAAGACAGAATTTGTACTTTATAGGTCATACAAGGTTAGGATTCACATAGGATAGGAAATATAGATCTAACTTTTGTGTACTTTAGATCAATTTAAAAAGCAGATAATATAAAGGAAATATGTAATGATCTACCTGTCTGACAAAGGAGAAAATAGTTCATTTATTTCTCTTGGTTAATACCGGTCTGAGGCATTAAGACGGGATGAAGTTTTAATCCTGGCTGTCGGTGCCGGAATCCTACACCAGTCAGAATCCTGGAGCTGGCACCCCGGCAGTAAATACTGGGGTTATGGGGAGGGTTAGGCACAAGGGGGAGGGTTAGGGATTGAACACTAGGGAGGGAGGGTTAGGTTTAGGCACTAGGGAGGGTTAGGTTTAGGCAGCAGGGAGGGAGGGGTAGGGTTAGGCACTAGGGAGGGAGGGTTAGGTTTAGGCAGCAGGGAGGGAGGGGTAGGGTTAGGCACTAGGGAGGGAGGGTTAGGTTTAGGCAGCAGGGAGGGAGGGGTAGGGTTAGGCACTAGTGTGATACCCCTAAAGTGTTTATTGGCCAGTTCATATATGTACATGGTAATAAATATATAGAATGCATTGTCTTTTAATAAAATGTTAAGTCATGTATTTACACAGGTTTGAAAGGCAGTGAAGCTGCCTATATATACAGTATGTATGTATCTTCACCCCTCATCACAGAGGGGCACTTGAGACTGCCCACACTGGGCTATGGATACAAAGGGGCACGTGGCCAGGGTCAAAACATTGCAGATGCAGCATAGGGGAATTCCCCCCCCCTTAAAGTAACAGAGGTGGCCAGTGAGTAGAGCGGTGTGTGCGGTCGGCGGGAAGCTAACCCGCACGCGACCACTGGATATATAAGCAGCACCCGCGGGGGCCACCGGGAGTGATGTGTGGTCCCTGAGGTAAGCCAGCAGCAGGAACAGCTCTGTGCTTACCGAAAGGTGTGAGGGAGAGCCGCCCGTGGTAACAGGAGAGCACTACTCACACTACACCTGCAATGACAGTTACTAATTTCCTCCAATTTTGGTCTGCAGAGATTTTTGCTCGGTAATGATTTCTGTTCTGCAGTGAATTCTGAAACCGCAGTGATTTGGAAAGCTATACTGATTTATGTCCTGTAAGTCACTCTGCTCCTGATATACTCCAGTCCAAACAATCAGAGAATACACCTGCCTGCACTATAAAATAAAGGCTGCAGATATTCTTCAAGGTCCATTCTTTAACTCAGGCAACGTCAGGTATCCAAGCTAGTTAATAACAACCCTAGGGAGCATTTTGGCTTGATCTACCTTCACCGACGTGACCCACAAGATTTCTCCAGACTTTCCAAGTGAACATTTATTACGATGTTTTATCCATTTTGAAGCAATCTGTAACTATTCTCCTATGAAGAAAATTATTATTTTATATGTAATATTCAACATGTAATATTGTAATATATGTAATATTCAACATGTTACATTACTTTAATTTGCAGCCTTTAATGAAACATGAATCTGATTGGAAAAAAATATTTAGGCCTCCACCAGCTGAGAACTCTTGGCTAATCATTAGACAAGGAGATGCTAAATCATCTATCTCCACCCTAATAAGAAAATTCATATTTTCAAGGTGGTACATGGTTCCAAATAGATTAAGTACAATCTCTCCATCTGCTTCTCTAGGTTGTGGCCAAAGAGGCACTTTTATCATATCTGGAGGACTCTTTTGGCTGAACATTAAAAAGCTATTAGATGAGGTATTACAGACTAATATCATGCTGAACCCTTATCTGCCCCCTTGGTCTGCCCGTTCCACAGCTCCCTAACAAAACTCCATAAACTAACATTCCGATTCCATCTGCTCCAGGCTGCTAGCAGTTCAGTAGCAAAATATTGAAAACAACCTTTACCTCCTTCTATCCAGGCACTGGAAAGGAACTTGTGATACATAGCTAAAATGGAGAAAACAATATCCCACTATAAACATGATAAAGGAGACAAAATTAATCACATTTTTTTTTTACATTTCTGAACCGTTCCCAGTTCCCATTATACCATTTTATAAATCAAGATTATATATTGTATAAACTTGTTTATACTGTTTGAAAAAGTTCTCATATGCGGATCACAATTTTACATGCAGGTCATGTTTGTGTTTGTATTAACTTGACATAAAAACACTGTTGCAAAAAAATTAAAACTAATGCTGGGCATACACTGCCATATAAAATGCCCATCAGACCGACAAGACATTTTATCTGGTAGCCTGTCACTCTGCAAATATCGCGGCCATACACTGAGAGATATCTCAGTGTATTTGCCCCGATATCTTCACTCTGCCTCTGGGGTGGAGACATTTCACCATTCCTTCCATGGGAACGAAACAGGGGAAATGTCTGTCTGTCGGCCACGGTGGGCCATACACTGCCCGATGCGGCTGACATTTAACATACAAAATATCGAATTGAACAGGCATACTGGACGATCCGGCATGACCGATCGATGTTTTACCCTCGCTCGTCCGCACACACAGTGCAATTATTGGGGGGATCCGCTGATATCGCCCCGATAATTATATAGTGTATGCCCGGCATAAGTTTAGCAATCCCATGATATACCATTATCTGTTGATACTGCACCACCCATGATGAGATTAGATACATACACTGGCTCAGCAGTAATATATGGACCATAAATAATTTTCCATTTTAATTCATATTTTATTATACTGTATATACCAGTGACTAGCTGTTTTATGGACCTTGATCTTAGTTTGAGTTTACTTTGATGTTTCTACTCTTTAACTAACTTAGATTTGTTTATATATTAACATTTATTTATATGGTATTTTGTCTGCTCTATCTTTTGTATCCCTTTTGTGTAAGGATAGAAAGGCCCAGAGGACTTAAATGTAAAGTCTTTTTAGGTGTATTGTTGATTTCAGGAGAAATGTGAAACCATGCAAGAGCTTCAGTTCCATTCTGGTTGGAAAGTAAATTTTTGGTGCCAAGACGTTTGCTTTCTTGGCTGTCACTAGCAGTCTCATTGCCCACTAAAAGAAATTCTGGCAGTTTCATGTGCCATAAACCATGCTGCTTTTAAATTGAGAAAAACAGTATGCAAATATTCGCTGGCGATATATTCATGCAGAGTTACTTTTGGCTGTACACAACACTTCTTACCTCTTCAACATGCACAAATGAAATGGTCTATATTTTGCTGCATGTAAACTTACACTTTCTGCTGCCAATAATAAATCAGGACTTTACATGTACATACGGATGAGTAGACATACAGCACCTGTAGATCATGTTAAATAATTTTTAAAGTGTTTTGCAGAGTGATATTACGCTAGGGCATAATTGCCAGCTCTGTGGGTCTGTTCTCCAGGAGATCATGGAGGAGGGGGTATCAGTGGTCCCCTGTGGGAGTGTGGTGTGGTGAATCACTTAATCTCGGCTACAAGCACAGCACTGTATAAGTGGATAATATATGGGTAGGTTGCTCACCCACCAAAATGTGTGAGTCTTTTTGGATTTCCTGGAGAGTGGGCAAGTATGGCCTAGGAGGCCTTTAGTAGCCATAACATGCTTATATTATCTATAACATACTTATTTGCAGATTTATGCATAATTATTAACACCATTGACATACCTAAAATGGGAGCAGGGTATGCAGTGCAAGTGGGTCCCCGCATTGCATGCCCTGCACCCAGAATGGTATACCTGCAGTGGGTCGCTCCTCCCTATGTTTTGCCTGCAGCACAATCTATCTTGCAATATATTTGGAAATATGGCATAGGTGATAGTAAATGGTCAGTGCCTTTTCCCTCTTCTGGAAATATCACGTGGAAGATGGTGGCAAAAGGTGCCACACACCGCCCCCCCTCCCCCCAGTTGTAAATATGCCTCTACCGTTAACCATTTAGTTCATTTTGTTTAAAAGTTATAAACACATCATGCTATGTCAAGTAGTATAATAGCTTCATATAGTCTGTAGGAGTCGCTCTTGTGATTGTCTTATAGTGAGAGCTGTTAGACATCAGTTACAATTGTTCATGTATTGCATTACTGGCAAACTATTAGTAGTTAATATCCAACATACTGGACAGGAAGGGCATATTCAAAACAAATAGAAGCAAATTTGTCATGTATATAAATGTTAGAAGCTTTTCTCTCATTTATTGCAGATAATCACACGTGTGCATTGGCCACATATGGGTCCTCCAGGGTCCAGTCATTATGGTACTAAAGCATGTGGAGGGATGGAGGGATGTTGTTGCAGCAGATCTCTCAATGTGATAAGTGTGCCAGTGGCATTTCCTTCTGCAGGAGCCAAATGAACATGAAACACAGTGTTCATTCGTAAGGATGTTTTGCAAGATAGGCTGGAGGCCATTTATGTGACTATGGTCTAGAACAGAGAAATGCTAAAACATGTCAGCCTGGTTCTAATTTCTGAGCTCTGCAGACGTGGGAAGTGTCTGGGCTCCAGGCTCTTTTTCCAACCGCAGAGAACAAGAAGCTTAACGTCTTTGTGTATTTATAACTGATCTTATAGCATAGGCATACTGTTATACTAATGTGAAAGCCAATACAAATGTACACCTTACTACCAGAGGGCAATGCGACCGATTGTTTAAAAATATATATTATTTAATGTTTAGAACTTGCTGAGGGGAAATAGATCCTTTGCTGTATACAAGTATTAAGAGTCTTAATGAAGGTTATTAATAGCTTTAGATATGTTTTAGTAGAGTCTGCCATTCAAACTATGAGTCCTGTGTTTTCCATACTATGTACTACAAGCCTAGGCAGTCATTAAGGCAAAAATGAAAGGGAGATCAAACTATATTGCTTATTTTCATGGAAATTTTCTATGAGTCTTCATATAGACATAAGATCCGTATATGCTGTATATAGAACCACAGACGCTCAAAATATATATATATATATATATATATATATATATATATATATATATATATATATAATCCAAAGTCTGGAGCCCGGCACTCACACATGCAAATAATTCAATACTCCTTACCCCGTTGCCCTCCGAGATAAAGGTACATAGAACATGAACCATATACAAATGTGGCAGAAACGGCGGCACTCAAGGGTTTTAAAAAAAAGACAACAACTGCTAACTTCAGTCAAATTTGACGTTTCAATGCTGTCGCATTAAAACGTCGACTTTGACTGAAGTTTGCAGTTGTCTTTTTTCAAAACCCTTGAGTGCCGCCGTTTCTGCCACGTTTATATTATATTTACATATATATATATATATATATACATATATATAGATATGTAATGTATTTGTATATATATACATGATATACATATATATATATATCAATATTTGTGTCTGTGGTTCTATATATACAAATATTATAATTGTTCATTGACATTGACGCAATTCATGCGAATGTCAGGTGTGGGTGTGCATAGGTCCAGTGGCTTACATTATTAATTGGACTATCAGCATTAGAACATGTTGAAAGCATACTATTTACACCTGTGTGTCCTACCCTATCAGTCAGAGACCACTACTGTGCTCTGTGTCTGCACTTATATGATAAAGCTTTTGGCAGCAATTCTGGCTGCAGCAAAGCAGACTATAACTCAATCTGTCACCCTGAAATAAGAAGTGAGTCTGGAATTTATGCTAAGAGTTATTGTGAATAGCATCTATCATTACATTACACAACGCTGCTACTGCTTCCCATGAATCTGGGAACTTCTAGTGCTCGGAAATGGTGAGGAATCATGATATGTCCTTATTTACCTTCAGCAGAAATCACTTTATCTGTGTTCCATGAAATATTTTGTTACGGATTACTGGTAATGGATAGGAGTTAATTTGAGCCCCAGCTGGTAGTATGGTAAATTATAGGGCGATATGACAGCAATGGTGGGAATGCAATAACTCACAAGCAATTGTTATAACTCCAAGCAGGTAATTATAAATTACATTTTATAATAAGATTGGGGCAGCTTCGATCTGGCTGGTACTGTATGTCCCATTTCCTGCTAGTATGTATGAAGCGTTGCAGCATACTTGCCTACTTTTGAAAAAGCATTTCAGGGAAATTGTGAAAGCAGCACTTATGAGCCTGCGTAAAAGTGGACGTGTACTGCTACATCTGAGAGGCGTGTCATAAAATTGCCTTACATCCATGTGTAATTGAGCCCCAATGCAGTTAGTAAGATCTACTTGTTGATGAAAATATACTGATACTTTTAAGAAAATGCCTGTAGCCATAGGGATCGTTGTGCCTTATACCAACAGCTTCATAATGGGGTAAGGTGCAATCAGGGAGATTGCTAGACTCTTCTGGGAGTCAGGGAGATTGCTACTATTTCAGGGAGTCTCCCTGACCATCAGGGAGAGTTGGGTAGTATGGGTTGCAGCACACTCCTGTCATGGTGCATGCGATCATTAAGTGTAAATTTAGAGGTTAGAACGTGAGTGGGGTAGTGGCGCACGTTCCTTTCCTTCTTAGGCTAAATGATAAGTTGGGATGTGTGCCACCAGATGTTGTGAGGTATAAGGGGAGATGCATCAAACCTTTGAGAGAGATAAAGTGGTGACATTGGGGCCTATTCATCAACACTAAAATAACGTTTTTAAGGACATTTTCCTTAAATAACGTTATTTTAGTATTCATGAAGCCAGTTAGCACAGGAGATATTACTGATATCTCCTTGCTAAGCTCCCCTACGTTAATTTCCACACTCCCCATACATTAGTATGGGGATATGGAAATTATGGTATTCATCAAATTCCGAAAATTATGTATTTTTGGAATTTGATGGAGTTACTATTCGCCACTGTGAGGTGCAGGACAGACTTACCTGCTTCCAGCTGTGCAGGTCCCCCGGAGTCTTCCTCTGGTGCTCTGATGCATCCTCTGGCTCCGTCTGCAATGCTGACATTGTGGTCTACCAGCAGAACACAATAAAGTTTAGAAAACATATATATAAAAAATTTTTCTAAACTGCACTGTGTGCTGCTGGGAGACCACATGACAGACCAGCAGGACGGAGCCAGAGGTGCTGCAGCACGGGCAGGTAAGTGCGGGACGGGGGGAGGTGAGCGGAGGGGGCGCACACAAACTTACTGCAGCTGTAGGCAGTGCTGCGCATGCGTTGGTTTTACGATTGTAACAGCGCATGCGCAGCACGGATTCCAGTTGCGGTGAGTTAGAGCAGGCAGGGAAAACTATCTATTTCCCGAAAAGCTGCCATCGCAAAAATGACAGCTTTTTCGAAATAGACACTGATGGAGAGGTGGAATGATGAATTCCTCCGGTAATTAGGTAGAACTCCATGCGAGTTCTAAACCTAATTACCTCCCTCGAAATTTTAGGTATGATGAATAGGCCCCATTGTCCTTAGCAACCAATTAGCTCGAGCTGTCATTTATCTGGCACAGTCTATACAATGACAGAAGCTGATTGGTTGCTATGGCCAACTTCTGCACTTTATCTCTCTCCGATGTTCAAAACGTCTGCCCCATATTGTTTAATGTGTAAACCTGTAATACCTAATGTGACATAATTTGTTGTACATGCACTGTGAACCATATAGAAATAAAAGCTGTTGTGCACATATTACTACTTCAGTCTTTAGTGTTATCTTTACATTTGTTACCTCTGCAGGGTATAATCTATGTATGGACACAGTTTGAATTTTGTACACCAATTAAGTGTACACCCAGCTGATGCAATAATGTTATCTAATTACTGTGAAGCCCAGTGAGAGAATGTATTGTACTCCGTTACATTATAGAAGTTTAGGGTTATCTACTTGTATGTGGCAGACAATATTGAAGATTATACTTTAAGTGTAAAAATGCTGACTATACTTATTGAGACAACAGCTGATATGAACATATGTCTCTCCTACCCCTGCAGATTCCATATGTGCTTCTCAACAACACCGCACCAGAGACACGGCCAAGGATGCACCCAGTTGTGTTCGGGGAAAGTATTGAAGTAAATCCAGAGCCAGTCCGAGAAATCAGGTAAATTAGGAACCTAGATTTCTGGATTGTCAGTATTGTAAGCATACCTTGAATTGTATCTTGTTTGTTTATCAAGATGTAGTGATAATAAAGATTTATATTGCCAGAAATCTTCTATTGCTGAAATGTATCAATAAAATGTAGCGTAATAATACTCAGCTCCCTGAGATACTGGCTGGTAGCAGTAAGAGGAGGCAGCTTTGCCATCAGGTATTGCATGTATATGCGTATGTGTACCAGATTTGCCAATTCACACATACAGCGTGGATATGAAGACCGGAAACACTGCAAATAACGTGTTTTCATCAGAGAATGCACTTAACTCCTTCAAATCGATAAATCTATTTATCTTTACATTTTACTACCATAACCAGTTACACATTTGAATATATTTATTTTATTATATTTACTAAAGATAAAACAGGCTTATCTGATCAATGCTGCAAACTGGTAGAAGATGAACCCGATCCCTTGCAGCCACTCAAAGAAAGTCAGGCCAGATCCAGAAATTGAGGCAGTCAGATGCAAATCCAGAGGATCACTGACGCTTTTTGGGGACTGAAAATAATTGATAAAGTCCTGCTAGGATGAAACGCGTTGGGTTCCTCTGGATTTGCATCTGACTGCTCTGAGTTCTGGACCTGCCACAAGTCCTGGCTTGTGGCAAAAAAAACATTATTCTTTCAATAAAGCATGTATTCAGTGTTTAAAGCTTTTTAGGTTTTTTATATATCCTTTTATATACTTAATTTTTTTTTATAGTGTAACTGAAAGCCCAAATCTTTTAGTTGTATTACACACTTGTCAGATGGCTATCTGGCACATGCATAAATATATCATTAGGGACTATCCCAGTGAGTGAAGTCACAACTTTACGCCTTCAGCAGATTATTTGATAAATTGTGGCCACAAGAATATTTGTGATGTGCTGACACAGTGATAAAAAAAGCAAATCATCCTTCTCAAACATCCTTGGGTGCCATATTGTGGCATTAGTGCTTAGAGCTATCTATGTCTGGGCTATGGGATACTGTACTATTTAGAATTCAGAGAAAACAACGTATCTGTACATTGTTTTATTGGATGTTACAGTATCAAAATACATAGTAAACTGTACTTATTTGTACAATATAAATGTGTTTTTCATATATTCAGTACTGTGTATTGTAGACCTTTGAACTTCCAAACCTCTAATCATTCTAATATTTATATTTTAGTACGATTTTAAAATATTTAAACTTCTATTTCTAGGTGCAATTCTGAAATTAAATATGATTCAGAGAAGCATTATCGAGATCATGTGTTCTATGCCCCAATTCCTACTGTCACCTCTTTCAGCGAAACGATCATCTCCACTCCAAACTGCACATGGAGGAATTTTAAATCTCAGCTACTCTTCGAGCCTCGCAACAAGCCTCTGAGGTTTCAAAGCACCACCATCATTTTCCCAAAACACGCCAAGAACATTTACAGAACGACACTCAATTACAACTGCGGGGGGGCCAAGAAATGGTTTGCTTCCAGTGTGCAACTGGAACTCTGCGAGGAAACAGGCCCTTGTATTATATACACAGATCATCATTAATCCAGTTCCAGATCTAAAAATGACCAACTTGACTGGCCTTACAAACATGAGATAGGCGATCTGTACCCTAAGAAGTTTGGATCCTCGTAAACAAACACCATAAAAAATTTCCTGACTATGACTGAAAGAGAAGAGTAAGGCATGGGTGCTGGGTTAAGCAGTATTGTTCAAGTAAATAATGTATCTGTCTTGTATTGTTATCAGTTTATTTCATGCCCTGTTGTACATAGAATAACAAACTATTTACCCTTGTTAAAATCTGAAGATTTAGCAACATAATTTTAAAATCAGATTTTGCCCATTTTGGGTGAATGACTGGCTATTATGTACTGATTGTTCAACCTCTAATGTTATTATACATGATGAACTATGAATATGTTGACTGGCGTTAAAGGTAGGGAGGTGTGTGACTTTAAAACCACCACTGGATTGTCCAGGGTAAAAAAGTGAAGACATCCCCCAGCAGATATCTATTTAAGGTTCTGTGTTTTACTTTTGGGGATATAAAATGTGTAGACGAGTAGCAGGTCGGGTGGTCAGCTCTTATACAGAGGGATCTGTGCAATGGATGGTTTGGCTGTATAACAGCTACCAAATCTTGATTGATATGTAATGTACGGTTAAGGCTGGAGGAAGAATGTTTATTGGGAGAAAATGGCAACCCTGTGGAGTTTCTTTAGCTTGTAACCTCAGCCCCTTCCACTAGCTGAGGAAATATTGGCAGATTTTATACACTATTATTCTAATAATTTCTGCTGTAACAATTTGGATGCTTGCAATGAATTATGCTTGCGTCTTCATCTATGGTACATTCTGGTGCTTCATTAGGAATGGAGGTCCATTGTATGCTATGCATAAAAAAAAGAGCTTTTAGGATTTTAGGGAATTCTGATCACTAACTATGCTATTTAAGCTGGACATGTATACAGCACATTGGTGCAGATGTATGAAGCTCTGGAAAGTGATAAAGTGCAGAGTGATAACCATCCAGCCACTCAGCTCCCTACTGTCATGTTAAAGGCTGTGTTTGAAAAATGTCAGTTGGGAGCTGATTGGCTGGTCGATTATCACTCTCCACTTTATCACTTCACAGACCTTCATACATCTGCCCCATTGACTCTTAAATGTGAATGGACAGAGTAGTGACCTTCTGCTACTATGGCAGTTACTCCTATGCCAGAGTAATGAAATGTAGCGTGTGAAGTACAGGTTGAGTCTCCCATATCCAAAATGCTTTGGACCAGGGGTATTTTGGATAACGGAATATTCCTTATTTTGGAATATTTGCATTTAATAATGAAATATCTTGGGAATGGGACCCAAATATACACACAGAATGCATTTATGTGTTATATACACCTTATACACACAGCCTGCAAGTAATTTTATACAATATTTTCAATAATTTGTGCCTTAGACAAAGTTTGTGTACAAAAATGAAATTTATTTATGTTTCATATACACCTTATACACACAGCCTGTAGGTAATTTTATACATTATTTTTAATAATTTGCGCCTTAGACAAAGTTTGTGTACATTGAACCATCAACAATCAAAGGTTTCATTATCTCAGTCATGCCAAAAAAATTCAGAATTTCGGAATATTTCGTATTTCGGAATATATGGATATGGGAGACTCAACCTGTACCAACATCCATACATTAGTATAATGGACACCTCCATGGAGCAGTGCTGATATGACATCTTAGTACAGTATGTGTAAAGGTATGAGGTCCCAGTGACAAGACTATTTTTACTCTTTATGTAGAAGGGGCTTAAGCAAGGCTCTCCTTATATACGGGGTTGCTTTGCTTAACTTATTCTGCTTTACATTCCACATGTATATGCTGTAGATGTCATGTGTATTTGAGTAATGAGACAGGACAGACATGAGATGGCCTGTATACATGGGCATTATCAAAAACCGTGCATAACCAATTGCTAGTGTCTATGGACCCTCTGATCTCTGTATACTGATTTTTTTACCATGTAAAGTACATAATGTACAATAGATTTGACATCTGAGATTAAATGTTCTGATGTACAGGGCCGTAACTAGGGTAGTGTGACTTGTGCCATGGCATATGGGCACCGCAGGGCAGGGGGCGCAGTTTGGGCCGTGCAATTTTCCTGTTTATTATCATTCTTACTTGTAGCTTCCTCTTCTTTTATCCCCAGCATCTCCTGGCCTCCCCTATCTCTTCCTTAGCCCTTCCCCATGAAGCTAAGGTCCTTTTAATTGGGAGGGGGGGGCGCCAATCCTCTCTTTGGCACAGGGCACCAAAAAGTCTAGTTATGGCTCTGCTGATGTATATAACATTGAGTGATGGCATTCAGTGCCTGACAGATAAATAAATGACAATACAATCTAATAGCATCTTCAGAAGATGCTTTTTAGGCCGCATTTGGGTTAGGCACCATATGGAAAACAATTAACAGTTCATATTTAAAAATACAACTACGTGGTTTTAGGATGCAGGGTAAAAATTAAATATAATTTAAGATTAGACTATATTACTAAGTAGTTTCAAGTGTGTTTCTGCAAGTCAATTTCACCCTTTTTTATTCATGTAAACCAGTTGATAATAAGATGATTGTCACTTTGTTGTTCCACTGATTTTGAGAAAAACAACCATATTTTTAAGTAATTTCACATAACACATTTACTTGTAATTTGGATATATAAACTAGCATATATTGATTAGGCATGACAATATAGCAATATGAGCGCTAACACTCTCTGCTTTCACTATTTTTATTTTAGCTTACAACTTTTATGTTTAGATAACATTTTTAATTATTTTTTTCTATTCCCTCTCACCATTTTTCTCCTATTTACTTTGTTGTAATAATGCAGCTGGAAAGTACAAGACAGCAGTGAGTTCCCTGATGTCTGTAAACTTTTGCTGTTCAGACAAACTAGGAAACAAGGGCTTCTGTTCCAAATGCCAGCATGCACAATATTCCAGCTCTTTCTTCCATGTTAAGCTGAGTACACACCTGTACAATCACACTTTCTATGCAATTTTACACTCTATTTCACTTACATTGGGAAGTACCGATTACAGTACCAATAAGCGCGTACACACCTATACAATCTAAGGGGTCTATTTACTAAGCAGTGTTAGGAGACAGAATGAAAAGTGATAAGGTACCAGCCAGTCAGCTCCCAACTGTCATTTTTCAAACACAGCCTGTGAGATGGCAGTTGGGAGCTGATTGGCTGGCACCTTAACACTTTGCACTATGTCTCCTAACACTGCTTAGTAAATAGACCCCTCAATTGTCATCTTTGACCCCCATATGTCTAAAATATCTGCTGAAAAGACAGAAAAGCGGCGCTGCTGGAGGAGTATGGGCAGAAGCATTGAACAGAACGGTCGGCAGTGCGTACACATTTCACTTTTTGTCCGATATTGTACCATCGAATAGCATAAAAATGTAACTGCACATAAAACCTGATCTTTCGATACAACCAGTTTCCTTCTGATAAAACATGATGGAAGATGCGTACACTCTCTTAATATATCACACGAACAGGTCAGGAATCGAATGAACAGCCGGATGTGTGCACCAGGCACTGGTCTGAACAGCAGGGACATGCAAGCACCAAGAATAAATATCCAGATGCCTGTACAATATTTACAGTGGTTATTTCGTATTCCATTGTGCCTCATTAGACTCGGTAACCGCTTTAGAAGTAGCCCTTACTCTGCACTTCTTAAGTTTATTGTTGGGGATTCAGAAGACTTTCTGTGACAGACTGTGGACAACATAGTGGGCAGGTTGCAATGAAATTTCTTAAAAGTGCAGTAGCAAGAAATATTTACCTCATATGCTCTAAAAACATCCGGCTGAAATCCTATGAGAAGTCTTATTTAATATTGTAACTTCTGTACAAATATGATGTTAAATTGCAGCTGGAATCTGTTCCTTATTTATGACAATTGTACAACATGGCAGGGGTGCAGAGAGGGGGGTTAGGTGGATATTGATTGTTCTGGTTTGTCTGGGGATCCTAGAGGGGACCTAGGCCACACATGGAGGAGGAGAAATGCACTCCCATCACTCTTTTCGCTCAATTTTTGTAAGTTAAACTGTCAGAGGGGACGTAACCATGCCCCCTCTCTAGTAATGGGGCCCGTCTGATATTTTGATCAACTTGCAAAATGGTACAGCAGTTCCTTATTGTTACAAAATATTGTGAATTTTAGAAGAGCTATTAAAGAAGCCTACAGTCACACAAATGTAATTAAAACAATATTAAAATATAGCTGATCTGTTTTTTAATTGATAAACAGAAAAAAAAAGTCTAGGCAGTACTTATTTCCGTGGATGGATATTAGATGAAGACATTACTTTAGATCTACCTCTGGCCTGAGCTTTGTCTCTGGTAACCATTCACGCCTGCAAGACTTCTCCCCTGTTGCTACCCACTTATGGAATTCTCTATCACGCCTGCTCAGACTCTTACAGCCTCCACATTTTTAAGCAGTCTCTGAAAATTCATCTATATATTAGAGCTTGCCCGTGTGTCACTACTGTATACTGCTCACACTAATGCCCCCTCACAACTGTATCAATTCTCATATTCCTCGTTTCAGCTGTGTCCTCTTCCAATTATAAGGCTTGCTTTCTCATGAGGAGGGACCATACTACTCTTTGTTTTTTTTTGTCTGCATTTATTTTGTCTACATAGAATGTGTGTGTTTTATGTATGTATTGTCCTTCCCTACTGTCCAGCGCTATGGTGCTTTGCAAATCTACAATAATAATAATAATGGTGGGGCCTAAAGCTGGGTACACACTAGGTCGACCCGCCGACCTATCTGATGATTGGCAAGTGTATACACAGTGGCGCCAAGATCTGAACCGGACCTGGGTGAAAGGGTGTGTGACCTAATCGTGGGAGGTGTGCCCCTTAGGAAAAATGTATAAAAATAAAATTTTTGCAGCGCAGCCTGGCACATAGACAGTGGGGGGCACGATCATTGTGATCGCTTCCCCCACAGGCATAGGAGACTGCTGTGGCTGCTGCTTAGCAGCCATGAGCAGTCTCCCAGTGCAGCCCTGTGATGTAAGAGGGAGGTGGGCAGCGCTGGGCACCTCCAGCAAGTAATTTGTACCCGCTCCCCCTCCCACCCTCTAGGCACCCCTGTGTAAACACACTTACCAATTTATCTGCCCAATGTGCTGGGCTTGACAGCTCAAATGGACGGGCATGTAAATTGCCTGCCCAGTCTCCGCAGGGTCCCGTAGCATGTGTACGGGCGTTTGGCGAGTCACCCATCCACACCAGCAGATGACCAATATATCTTTCAGATATCTGCTGTGATACACTGCAGATCAGATATGTCTGTGAACAACGTTTTTCACACACATATCCGCTGTACACATCGGGCGATGCACTATAGATATATCGCCCGTTCAATGGAACGGGTGATATATCTATCAGTGTGTACCTAGCTTTAGTGTTACAGAAGCTGGGTGTGTTGGATATTGTGGGGTTAATTAAATTGTGCATAAGGCGGTTATTCAATTGTTGCTCTATTTGGGTGCTATAGCCGCTGGTGCCGGCATTTATGCTCTCATCCTTAGGAGGATGCGAGCAAAAATGTGCAATAAACCCGTGGTTAGGGCACCCTAACCAGGATTTTAGACGGGTTTAGCCATTTTACATGACTAAACCCGGTATAATAGGGCGTGAAGACTGCAATAATTAATGGGCGCCCAGAACAATTGAATTGTAACACTAGGCACCCATTATCGCCGCCCAGGTAACAATTGAATCGCCCTCTGTGAGTGTTTGGCGGCTGGGTTTAAATGGACTTCAGCTTGTAGCTCTGGGATATACATATTGATAATTGGAAAGTAGCACTTTGTAATATTATTTTTCAACAAATATAGATGTGTATAGGAGCGTATAGTAATGTTCGTTATATCTTAGACATGTAATGTGGCTGTAATGAAGTTAGTTTCATGTCAGGATTCTTTTTCAGGTATATAACAGTGCCACATTCCTAAATAAATGGACCGTTTCATTATAACTAAAAAAACATTAAACATTTATAGCAAATAACATTCAGCTCAATCCAGTTTAGGAACCTCTGCACTACATATTCACTTATCCGGACACCTTTCAGCTGGGAAACTACTATTATTTATTTTCATTTATTTGGTAGTGTGATTTGTACACTTTCCATTGTAATTCACAGTGACTTGTTTTCTGTATGCACAGTATATCAGACCTACAGTAGCTGCCACAAGGATGCTTGTACAGTATGTATGTTTTTGTTTCAGATAAAATAATTTTTAATGGTGCTTATTATTTGCGGTTTTCGGAGGACTTCTCTAACTACTTATGAGACTGAGGACCTCATTCAGAGTCGGTCGTAAGCGGCCGCTCGGTCGTACGCATCCGATGTTTCCAAACCACGCATGCGTACAGTTAGTTGTGCGCATGTGCGTACGAGACCTTGCGAACCAAAATGCTGTCGATCGTACGGCTTACGAGCAGGAAGTGGCTTACGAGAGTTGATTGACATGAAAGGTGTTTGTGTTAACAAGGGTGGTGGTCTAAAAACGCAGGCGTTCCTCACCGTTTTCAGGGCGTACATAAATTACCTGCTACGACAGACATAGAAGGCCGGAAGTAGTAAAACGTCACTCTGCGAGCAGGTTAGAGGCCTGGCTGACTGTACAGCTTGAGGTTGGGTATGTGCTTTCTCAAGCCCCAGAGTACAATCGATACTATCGAATGTTACTGATGTTAGTAGTGATGTTTCTATTTTGAGCCACACAATGCAAGCAGCTAATAATCATTTGTTGTAGCTAATAACACTGCTAATTGGCATGTAATTGATTCAGCTGCGTTTGCATTAGCGAATAATAAGAATAAATATATTTCATGGGGATGGCTTATTCTATGCGGTTTTTATAAATTTTTGGTTGTAATTTGCACACAACACAAACGGCCGCAACCATCAGAAGAAAATTAACATGCAGTGACTGACGATTGACTCGATCGCTAGCTGCTATCACTCGTTAGATAGAGGAGGTGCTTTGTTAATGTATGGGCGTCACTTTGGTTGCGATCGCCCGGCCGTGCGATTGTTTTTTTTTCTGATTCTCGATCGTTAGGTGTACGACCGAGCGGCCGCTTACGACCGACTCTGAATTAGGTCCTGAGTCTATAGGAGAAGCTAAACGCGTATATATGCAGTAAGTACTCGTATAGCTTGCAGCTGTATATGGCTTCTTCCACTTCAGATAGTCTTATCCAGTTTTCTCATGTAATAAACTGTAGCCTATACAAGTTTCACTAGTAAGAATCCAAATGTTGTAGAATTATTTACACTTACAAATTAAAAAGTGTCAATTAAAAGGCTTCTTTTTCAATAAAATAACTGTAGAATTTGTATTTATGCTGTTTTTTTATTGAAATAATTTGAGCAAACAGACACGATCACACTAGAAAGACAGCGCAGACATTAAGGTAAGCAATGTTGGTTTTTCTTGTGCTGGTAAAAATAATTGCTAGCTTTTATGTTTCACTAGTGCAGTGTTGGCTAACCTTGACACTCCAGCTGTTATGGAACTACATAACCCAGCATGCACTGCTACAGTTTTGCTATTAGGGCATGCTAAAACTGTGGCAGGGCATGCTGGGATATATAGTTCCACAACAGCTGGAGTGTCAAGGTTAGCCAACACTGCACTAGTGTCTATTATAGTACAACAGGAAATGATTTAGGAGAATATTCATATACTGATACGGGAGCTAGCAGAACATCATATAAGCTGTAGTTACATTTGTGTACATACTCCCAAACTGCATGCTCAGCACTGTCACGTGTTGCCTGTGCTATAGAGAATTAGACAACATTACTAACATAGCAATTATACAATAGTAGCGTTGAGAGGACAAGACAATAAAATATTATTCAAAGAACAACTAAAACTATTTAGTAACTGTTCATTTCTGAGAAAAACGATGTCTTAAATAAATAAATTGAGTATGCTTAAAGGAAAACACTACAATATTATCACTTGTGAACCAGAATAATGGTCAGTACATTTATGGATGTGCAAATGTGCCCAATTTATCCATGTCAGATACATACAGTAGATGCAGAGGCACATTGTCGGTTTTCAAATGGTCTCTAGGACAATGGCCCTCATTCAGAGGCGTTCGCAAGAAGCGAGCGCTCGTTCTGAATGAGGGCGGCCGCTTCATTTATGAAGTGCGGCCTCCTGGTCATTAGGTAAGTTAGCGACCAACATGGTTCGGGGCTTGCGACGAGACCCTAAGGTTGGGTCTCGGCAGCCGCAAACCCCAGGGAGCTTCCTGATCTGAAAGAGCAGGAAACTCCCCACTGACATCACTGATGATGTCAGTGCGGCCGCCCACAAAACGGTAGGCATTCGTTAAGGAACGCCTCAGTTTTGGAAACCACCCTCCGGCCCACCTACAAAATGTGGCGAGCTGTCGATCAACATCGACAGCCGCCCCTTTTGTAGAGAGCTCCGGAGCGAGAGAGTTTCTCTCTCGCTCCGGAGCTTGCGCACGCGCAGTGCGGCCGCTGTGCGTGCACAGGGCTAACTATCGACCCGGTTGCGAACTCAGTCCTCATGGAACACCAACAGTGCGCGTTTTCAAGGTATCCTCATGAATAGTTAGTGCGATCTGTAAATCTATTGTGTGTACCTCATGGAAATAGTAACAATGTCATTTCACATTAGGACCACCCCATGCATTCATTTCAGCATTTCCACTTGTATTCTAAAATTTGGCTTATTGAAGATTATATTACACACACGTCCCATTAAACAGGCCCGGCACAATTTCTGCTTCCAAAAATAAGTTTGCCCACATCTCCCTCTTCAAACAAGGAACAGCAACTAAAAGCAATCAATCTGCCAATTCAATTAAATTTAGATATCTCAAAATGAAATCTCGTTCTTGCCTGTGTGCATGACACGAGCACACAACTGCACCTAGCTCGTATTCAGCCAGCATCAGTGCATCTCAGGACTGCAGTGCTGCGACTGTTCCACATTTCTAAATTGGTCAGTCCCCAAATAGATTTCCCTAATATAGGTTATTTCCTGACTTGGGACCTGATTCTGAGAGTCACACTAATGCCATCACAACTGCATTCTCTCACGGATCGCAGATGCTAAAATATGCCAATGCCTTCCAAACCACATCCGAGCATGGCACGCCCACTGCTGCCTTCTCATATCCGTCCAACGACATAAAACAGAGCAAACATCGGTAACATCGATGCAGATCGGGCAGCCATGCAGTATATGCGGCATGTCTGACCAGCCACAATGACATGCAGAGAGCTCTCATGCTGCACAGGAGATCACAATGGCTAATGTACGCACGCCTATGAAACTGCATGTAAATGGTCTGACATGCCTCAACCTGCAAACAGATTTTCTGTGCATGCATAATCGCTGCACATGCGCAGAGCGGCTTACACACATGCGCAAAGGCAAGCAATCGCTCGATCTGCATAAAAATGAGCATTGTGTACATCCCTGAATCATGCTATTGCTCCTTTGAAAAAACTGCAAGACCTGCGTATTGACTTCACATACAAGAGCTACGCTCTGGTTGAACTAAAGAGATGCACTTACTGTATTTACTTAGCAGAGGGTTGTGGAAGAGATGAGCTGTTTTCTTTGCAACTGCCATTCTCTCTACCAGCATGCTGTAAGGGGACAGTTGTGCTTCCTCAGTGACACTAGGGGCTAGAAACAAAGACCAAATGGGAGGTGGAACTACCCATCATGCCGGTATAGCATCCGCCCTAAGCAGCCATTTCCCAGCCCCTGTTTTGTTGCTATAAGAAGTAGGACTGAGTGGAATTTCAGAACTTGGAGCATCAGAGTTTTCTGGGGAACTGAAGACTACACTGTTTTTGTCAACTTCCACAGTGCTTTTACCATTTAATACCAGTAAGTGCAATTGGGGTCTATCTATAATGGGAAGGGGAACAGCCAATTAGAGTTTAGTTCTATGCAGTTTTATGAACTTTGTGTGGCTGTTCCAGAATTCACCGGAAATGAGTCAGGTAAAGTTATACCCCTTTTCCACCCAAATTCAGTGTCTGACCCGGAGTTGCAACAGGGTTCCTATCCGGATCAGGCCCGGAATTTTGCCGGCGTCGACTTGGAATATTTTCCAAGTCGGTGCCCCTCACACCACAGACCCGGCTTTTCCGGCGTGTAAGTGGTCGCTTGGAGATGACGTCATCTCCAAGCGCCACTGAAGCCGGACCAATCGGCCGGCTTGCAGCGCACTCCAGGTCATCGTGACCCGGAGTGCGCTGTTCTCACAGCAGGGTTTCACGGGCTACACCCGTGTTAAACCCTACTATTTACCTGGGTTGGATTGCCGGGTCATTTGACCCGGCGATCCAACCCTCTCCCCTTTTACACAAGGGAGCTGCCTGGGTTAACCCTGCAATAACCCTGGTTTTAGCTCCGGTGTAAAAGGGGTATAACAGTGTTAGGTGCAAGAGCATGCAGCTGGTAGTGAGTTTATAATCATTACTATTACGTGGAACAGAGTATGTGTGCGAGTGTGCACTACTGGTTTAATATTGGTGTAGGGATTAAAGGACTGGTGGCAAGGGGCCACATTGCACATTTGAATACTAAGGCCATTTCCATCACGGCTGGGGGAGAAGAAACTCCTGGGGGAAGACAAGGAAAAAAGGGGTAGCGAACCAAGAAATTGCTGAAGAGAAGGTAAGAAGCATGTGGTACAAAGGAAATAGCTGAGGAGAAAAAGGATAGCTGTGAGGACAAGAGGGAACTGTGGAGAGGCCTTATGTCTGCTGATGGAGGGAATAGCAAGGACACGGAGAGGGAGGAATGGAGTGAGTACTAATTATCTTGACCCAGGTCTGCTGTTGAGAGGGCAAATGTCCAAACCTCCCAGATATGGCCTCTTCAGTATCACCCGGGCCCGCCAAATGTCTCTACAGCCGTGGGAGAAGACCAGCAGAGCAAGCACAGAAGAAGGTATTGTATGTTATGACAGTTCTGGCACATGTACAGCTGATAGTCCTATAGCTGGGTATACACACCTATACCATCATCGGGCCATTCATCCAATATCGAGAGAACGGCCATTGGATTGTATAGGTGTGTATGCTCTCCCGATGCAGAAGCGTTAGCTGAAAAACGGCTTTTACCACTCCTGCAACCGTCGGGATCGGGAGGTCGCATCTTATGTACGGTTTAATATTTATCGGGTCGACCTCCCGATCCCATAGCAGCCCCTAAAAACTGTGCTATGTCTGCACAGTGTGTACGCGGCTGACGGGGTCATACTGGGGACATACTGCACGGCTGATCGGGACAGTTTTACCAGCTTGCAATCGTAAAAGTGTATACCCAGCTTATGAGTGAGAGTGTGCGTGTATGGTGTGTGTGTGTTAAGCAAAGTAATTTTAATTATTTTGTAGAACAATGTAGCCTATAATGTTCATCTCAATCTTGTTATTATATCACATCTCCCACTATGGGAGGAATAAGCAACAACCACACTTGTTATTTACATTAAAACAATTTGATTACAAAAAGTATTAGTTAAATTGCTGTGGATGGGGGAACTGAGAAAACACTTGAGCACTAGTTAAAATAATACAATAGATATTATATCCACGATATTAGCTTATATGGAAACCCGCACTCAGGGAAATATAGTATCATACGTGGAGGTGCTCCCCAGAGAGTAATAGTATATATTGGCGAAACATTAAGAAAAAGAGACTCATTTTTTGGGGGCACTCAGATAAAGAAAATTATTATCACATAAAAAAGAAATAAATAATATCGTAATACCTTGTTTGCATTCAATTTTAATATATATTTAATAAAAGTTATTTTTTATGTGATAATTTTCTTTATCTGAGTTGCCCCCAAAAATTAGTCTCTTTTTCTTCAATTTGTTTTGCTAGAAAGTATTAGTTACATGCTTATTATAGTGAGGTTTTTTACTCGGTTCTGAAATTAAACATTTGGAAACCTCCCTCCACAAATCCTGCTTAACCCTTAGAAAGGGGGCCCTAAACAAGATTTCAAAATAGAGGGACTATTAGAAGAGAAACACAGTGGGTGACTGATATTTGGTCGGGATATTAGTAATTTTGCTTTCAGATAATTCCCTGTGAGGCATAATAATAGATTTTTATTTATGAGCTGACAGGATGTTTAATCAAATGCACATTTAGTAATGTAAATAGTTTAGACTTCCTACCACTTTGCATGTGTTTTTAGAGACAGATCCACCACATTTGTCTATTGTCCTGTGGCTCAGTGTTTGTCTTTTTGTCATTTCAGCTTCATTCGTATTTCCTGGCTCTCCATCCTCAGTGCAGGAGGAAGAGAATTATTTTTATTCCATATCCGTTCAGCTCACAGAGTATCTTCCTACCTCACTGGTGACAGCGCACTTTACATGTGTTAATAAAATGACATCATGCAATAAATCAATTACTTCTATGTGTTCCGTAATTCTGTTAATGCATTTGAGGGGTTTTAGGATAGATTTTATTTATATATATATATATATATATATATATAGTGTGTATGTGTGTATATATATACACACATACACACACTATATATATATATATATATATTGTTGATATTAAAATTGAACCTCTATATACCCCTGCCTGTACCTTCTAAAATCCTACCTATAAACTGCTAAGGATGACGCTTAATTTGCGTACGCAGTCATACAGTAAATAGAGACTCCAGACTTAGAACATGTGGTTCCAAAGCACAAAGTATTATTCAAGTAAAAAGTACCGTCAGTTACACGCTATTGATCCAGACACAATTAGACACAAAGGAATTATACAGACCCCCAAGTACAGTATACATACGCCGCGCTTCCGGACCCGGTGATAGGCATCAGCAAGAGACCCCGTCGTCATTCAGCAACAAGACTAAAGACTCAGTGCTTGAGCACACATGTTTATACCCCCCCAGAATAGACAGGACAATAGAGAAGTTTCTTGCTTATGCCATTGGTTCCCAGGGGAGAAGCATATGTTGCAGTGCATTTAACAGGCTGGTTCAAATAGACTCGCCCAGCCTCTAACAACTGAGGGTCTTTTCCCTCCCGCCTCCCCATGCTGCATCCTAACAGTTGTTCCTAAAATATACATTTTGTTGCTTGTTGGCTCTGCGATCCATAAGTTGAGAATGCATGATGCGATCTCCACACAGATAGTACCGGAATTCTGTTGAAAGAGTATGCATCAGTACGAACCCAAACACTACTGTCTTAACATGTATAGAACCTTGGTTATCAAATATCTTTATTTCACAGCATTTAAGCTAACTGAACCAACGTAAATCATATACTTTAAAGCTATTAAACCTTATGTGTGAATATGTAATGTGTGAGTATTCGGGGTTTGGTATAAAGACGTATTAATGTGTGTATGAGGAAGGGGTGCAGTTAACTCTCACTGAGTGAACATTTTAGCAGTGTGACATGCTGAGCCAGGTAGTTCCACATGCCCACTCTGTCAGCAGTCCCCCCCACCTGTCCCAGGCTTCAAAAGAAAAACTCTTTTATTCTTCCAGTCTCTTGTGTGAAATGCAAATAGCCCAGCTACAAGAGACAGACCTAAGATGACACTCTAGTCTTTGAAATCATGTCATTGCAGGAAGCTTGCTAATGTAGGTGTGTATTCCAGCCAGACCACCTGTTGTGAGGGCAAACACTATCCAGGAAGCTTATCTACACAAGCTAATTGTCACCTGGCCACTTGCTCTAATGCAATTTTGGCATACTGTAAAGCCATTTCTGAAATATATATCCTTTATAATACGTAAAGTAATGAAATGGGCTTTTGGTGAATCGCCTTAACCTATGGCGATGGTCACAGATGCATTCGCATGATGCTAATAGTATTATCGCCACAAGTACTAAAGTGTGAGTTTATCTAAAATGGCGCTTAGGCGGCCATTTCGCAAAATGGCATCTTGCGGCCAGTCGCAAGATGGCGTCGCCGCGATTACATTTTAAACTGAACTTGTCTCAGCCAATTATTCAGCTTCAACAATATACATACACAGTACTGTTAGGAACTGTTGTTGGGGACACGGGGTGGTAACAGGAGCAGACACCTGAATGGATTTAAATTGAAAAGTGGGTTTTTTAATGAGTGATCTTGCAGACATCCTCAATATTATCAGGATGGTGATTATTAGAAACTGTAGTGAAGTAAGAATAAATAATGTCCGGATAGTTGCAGAACTAATAAATGTCTTTGTAATCCAAAAGGTCACTGCAAGGCTGCAGACAGGAAAACAGTTACTGATTGATACTGGTGAGATGAAATTGGATAAGCAGCAGCTAATGAATTGAATGGAGAGTTGTACTGAGATGGCTCAGTGTAGAAACAGAAAGCTAGGTAAATGGAGGCAGTGTAGGTAAAGGGTTAACTGCACACTCAGGTCCTTAGGCAGGGAAATGGTAGATAGAAGGTGTTGGATGGTTCCAGCAGGAGACTGGGAGCAGGCAGGGCGATGTAGGCTGCTGGGAAGCTGGGATTAAGCAAAAGCACAGGTGAGCACTCAAATTAACAGGTTATCAGGAGCACAGGAACTCTATCACAGCATGCACTGTGAAATACGTTGCACTGGCAACTATGGGAAGCTCTGAACCCAGTGCAGAATCGTGATAGGTCAGAGAGAGCATGTGACACACCAGGACTGGAGCAGCTAAGTCACATGACCAGAGGCAAGATGGTGGGGCTCATACCAGAGCGGAATGGAAAAACCACCAGGCCTACTGCGGCCAGAATAACACAGTGCCTGCGGAACACTTCACACAGCCAAGGCCTGCCGCCAGACACCAGCCCCTCCGCCGGAAGAACCACGCCACAGCGCCCTCACAGGTAATACCCGTCATCCCCTATGCCGAGAAACCCTGGTCGTGACACAGTACTGTGCAAAAGTTTCAGGCAGGTGTGGAAAAAATGCTGCAAAGTAAGAATGCTTTCAAAATTAGAAGTGTTCATAGTTTATTTTTATTAATTAAATTGCAAAGTGAATGTACAGAAGAGAAATCTAAATCAAATCAATATTTGGTGAGACCACCCTTTGCCTTCAACACAGCATCAATTCTTCTGGGTACACTTGCACACAATTTTTGAAGGAACTTGGCAGGGACGTTGTTCCAAACATCTTGGAGAACTAACCGCAGATCTTCTGTGGATGTAGGCTTGCTCAAATCCTTCCGTCTCTTCATGTAATCCCATACAGACTCCATGATGTTGAGATCAGGGCTCTGTGAGGGCCATATCATCACTTCCAGGACTCCCTGAAGATAGTTCTTAATGACATTGGCTGTGTGTTTGGGGTCACTGGGGGAGATGCACTTAATGTGCCGTTATAACGCTTCCTGCTTCGCCTCTTTACCGAGGCGAAGCAGGAATCACTAACGATGAGATGTATTAACATCTCATCGGCTGGAGCGGGGGAATGATAACTCCCCCCTCCGGCGATCCCTGCTAGAGCTCAAAGCGCATCAGCCTAGTGCTGATGCGCTGTGCCTCACTCCCTGTCGGCTCCACTGAGCATGGGTGGGATCTCGCAAGCATTGCTAGATCCCGCGTGCAGCTCTGGAGCCGACAGCCCACGCAGCAGGGACAGTGCTGTCCCTGTTGTGGGGAAAGGGCATCGCCAGACTGTTGCTGTTGATAGTGACAGCTGCAGCTGGTGGAACAGACAGGCAAACTGACCATTCATACATTGCCCTGCCCTCTACATGCAGCGTAAAACTGTGAAAGGCAACTCCCACTCGCTGTGTAGTTAAGGGGTTATAAGAAAACCAACCAATCCCTGCCCACTAGGATTGATGGGAGACACTAATGGTCAGATCCAGGCGCACAGCATGACGTCATGGGGTAAAAAATATGATTTTCTGACGTCACCTGGGCGCACTGCCACTAGAACAGCTGCAATCAGGTAATCTAAGTTGGCACCCAAGACCACCTGTGCACAATAATAATAACAAATAGTGAAAACCCGATTGCGCTAGTGACATGAACTCATGAAAAAATATACTTCCCTCAGTCGTAGCAAGAATGGCTGGTAGGTCTAATGTTCTTTCCTTTGAAGGGCGCAACTCATAACATGTAAAATATAAAATATGCAAAGATCATAGTGTAACAAATTCACTTAGTTTATTCCTTTACAATTTTCAATATTTAAAATTAGTACAGTATATCAATGATAGTAAACTGCACAATAAAAATATGTACATGGGATATAACTGGTTAAAAATTGGAGAATTACCAGATGTCCCTAGTAAAAGGGCCTGTAGATGTATAAATGGTGGAGGTCTCCGGAAACCTCTCGCAGGCTCCTTTATCAAGGGACAAGTCCTGGATAGCTCATCCACTGGATAAGTCCATCACAATTCCACCAATGTATTTTGGGAAATCCCGACAGCAGCTGCAAACCCGGCTCTAGAATCCAGACCGCCAGCATCCCGACGTTAAGTATTTAGGTTAGGGACAGGGTTAGGTTTAGGGTTATGCAGTAGGAGGAGGATTAGGGTTAGGCTGCGGCAGGAGGAGGATTAGGGATATGCTGCGGGAAAGTTGAGTAAGGGGGAGGGTTAGGGGTTAGGGTTAGGTTACTTACATTCAGGCGCTGGATTCTGACTGTCGGGATTCCGCTGTTGGTATTCTGACCGCCGGCATCCTGACCGCCGGGATCCTTTACCCAACCCGAAAGAGGAGACCGTTCCCGTAGATCCAGCCACCCCCCTTTCAGTAGGCAGGGTTGTCTGGCTCAGAGTTAATTCCTGCTGCCAGCCGCCATCATCTGTAATGGCTAACAGCTATTACCATAGAGAGCGTGCCAGCATGGCCATCGCTGCTCTCTTTATTTATATGGCACCACAAATGTTCCGCAGCGCCTTACAAAGTACATAAACAAATAAGTAACCAGCGATTTACAAAGCAGGACACGGATAATAAACATTGTTATATTAGCGACCTTTACACCCACATAGGCAGCCAAGTGTTAGTTACCCTAGTGGGGAGTAAGAGATGAATGAAATTACACTAGGGAGAAGCACAAGAGGGTAGAGGGCCCTGCTCAAAAGAGCTTACATTCTTTAAGGAAGGGGCAGACAAAAAGGAGTGACACAGATGGGGTAGGTGGGGAGGAAGGAAGATGTAGCAGCTAAACTTTATAAATCTCTGCTGTCTCTCCACCGGATCATCCCATGAGCACCCAGCAGTGGGATCCTGTGTTTCCAGCTCTGCTTTCTGTTGCTTATAGTAGTTTAGACAGAGAATTCCAGGCACTTTTACTGCCAGCCAGAACTTCCATGGCTTTGTGATTTTGGGACCCGCACTACTGTAGACTGCCTTGGCCGTCATAAGCAGCTCCAATGCTACTCCTGCACTCCCCTTCATGTGACCATGAGCATACCACCAGCACCCTCCGTTCTTCTCTGCCATCAGCACTGCCGCCGGAGCCCTACTGCAGCCCTGAGATGTCAGACCTCTGGCTGCTGTTTTAGAATAGAGAGGGGAGAAGTAAAAAACATTTTTATATGGTTCAGTTAAAAAAATCAGCTAACCTAGTGCTGACCTACTCCTTAATCACATACTAAACTGAGGGGGAGTTGGAGAGGTGCTTAAATACCCTAAAAAGTTAACCTATTAAATGCTAGCTCCTCAACCCTTACTACATCCCACGGTCTAGCAGAGTCCCACAGATGGCAATCTAAAAGTGTTCTCCCCACTCTCCTGCGCACGTCAGAGCATGCAAAACATTGTCCTCATACATCCTAACCAGGTAGCTTTCATTCCTAATCAGAGCCGGATTTAGACATCATGGGGCCCTAGGCAAGATACCGGTTTGGGGCCCACCCCTTGTTAGGCTCTGTTGAAACCTTGTGGAAATTAAGGATAATATATATATCTATATATTTCACAATATGCCCCACAGCAGTGGGTGACAGGGGGAGGTAGAGGGTGACAGGGGAGGCATAGGGTGACGGAGAGGGTGATGGGGGGAGAGAGTGAGGGGGACGGGGAGAGGGTGACAGAGAGAGGCAGAGGGTGACGGAGAGAGGCAGAGGGTGACGTGGAAAGGGTGACAAGCAGAGGGTGTTATTGAGAAGCAGTTGGTGATGGGAAGAGAATGACAAGCAGAGGGCGATAGGGAAAAGCAGTGGGTGACAGAGAGAGAGTAAGGGTGACAGAGTAGGTGAAAGAAAGAGGGTGAGGGGCAGTGGATGACGGGGAGAGGGTGATGGGAGAGGGCGACAAAGAGAAGCAGTGGGTAACGGAGAGGGGGACAGGTAGAGGAAGAGGGTGATGGGGAGAGGGAGAGAGGGAGGGAGAGGGAGAGGGAGAGAGGGAGAGGGAGAGAGAGAGAGAATAACTGAGAACTGACCTGTCAAGCAGTCTGGCTGTAGGCTAGTTGCTGTACCGCTCCTCTCCTCTGGTTTGCACGCAGGGGCTTGTGGTAACCTTGACTTTATGTGGTAAGTAAAGAGTTTACCTTGTGTGTTGTGGTTCAATCTTCACTCGACTTACGGAGAGGTGAGAGTAATGGAAGCACATGAAGGAGTGACGAGGCAGCTTGTGGTTTTTATTTTGTGAACACAGGTTTATTAGAGAGTCGGCAGGGCACTTGCATAAATAACACTCCGCATTCAATGAGGCAGCCTTTGTATTGCATCAGTGGGAAAAACATCAATAATGAGATTACACATAAAAACAATGGCATTTGCACGGCACCATACGGATTGGTGTAATAATACTTCGGCAGTATGACCATACAATGTAAGGCAACTGTTATGTTACTATTCACAGTTGAATTCAGTATTGAGCATACATTCTTATCTCAAACGGTTGCACACTACAAGAAAACAATTCAGCAATGATGTCAGTACTAAACTAACAGTTTCAATGTCCAGATGACCTTAAACACAAAACACTGTATTCCTACCCGTCTTCGCTGCTGCTGCAGCTGGTGGAGCTCTTATAGATCAGTTTAAGTTGACCATGGTACTAGTCCCACTTAGTGTAGCATTTGTTAGTATTAAATCTGGGAGGGAAGAATCGTCAATGTGTATATGGAAGTCCTGTACACAGTACAGCAATTCAGTCACTGAATGTTAATTCCACTTTTCTCTCTATAAGCACATTCAATTCTCAGGCAATCAGGTTATTCAATATTCCTAAACAACTGTTACTGTAAAGTGTCCCGCAGTTCTATCCCAGGTTGAAGGGCTATATTATCTCCTTTCAGTAGTGTATTCCAGCTTTCAAGTATCAAAGAATCACTGTGCTGTGAAATAGGTCTTGGTTTGATCCGGAAAACATGCAGGGTAAATATTGGTGAGCTTGGTCAGTGAAGCAGATAACTCCTATATACTGAAAGTGAAAGTAACACTGAGGTTCTGCTATTTGCAACAAGGTATGAGAAAGTCCAGTACTACTGAGTGTCAGTGCAGCTCTGCCTGTGGTGCAATCAATCTTCCACTCACCACTCCTGTAGCTACCTCTGGTGCAAGGCTATGTAACTTTTCCACTGCTGGAGCTGTATGTCTATACTGCAGTTAATCGGTGGCCATCTTGTGGTTGGCAGCATGGCAACTCAAAGCAATTGTTGCTGTTGGCCTGCGGCCATCTTGTGGTTGGCAGAAAAAGTTATAAATCACAATAGGACAGCGACTTCTCTTATAAGTAGTATAACTGAAATGAGGGTGCTTTGAAGTTACCCTATGATGGCTGCTGCTGTGGTATGGGGCAGGGGGGATGATTACCCTGTACTGCGTGTTGCCACTGTGGCTGTGTACCTCCACGAGCGGCTCTTGCTGCTGCGCTGGACGCCTTAATGGTGTGCTGCTCTTCGTTGCTGTGGCTCACCTGACCCGGTCTATCTTCCGCGAGTCCCCGGCGTCCACGCTCCCGGCTCGGCTGCTCCACACTCCACTAGAGCTTTGCAGCTTGGCGGTCTCTGCCCGCTGTCCTCGTGCTGCACGCCACACTTCTCCTCAGCTCCTGGCACGCCCTCTATATTTCACCCTCTTCTTCGCGGGCACCTGACCACACCCACCGCTTGAGAGACAGGACAGGCTCATCCAATCAGCACCAGCTGTCCCCTTGCTTCACATGTGCTGGGGAGACATGTATTAACTCCTTCCTTGCCCAAAGTGGTATTAACCCCTCACAGTCCTAGGGGTGTCCGTTTCATGGGTGTCACAGGCTGGTCACTAGGGCAGGTGGTGGAGGTATGGGAGGGAACATTTACAGGCGGGGAAGTGGCGGCCGAGGCATGGGCGGCAAGTCCAACTACCGCTGTCAGAGGGGCAGCCCGGCTGGCCATCAGCATAAACCGCAGCAGCAGTCTCCAAGTCAGCAGCCCGCACCACAGAAGCCCCAGCAGCACAGCAGCCCGCACCAGAGATGAAGCCCGCCATTCAGGAGCTGCCTAAGCCCACTCAGCCCCCGTAGCCCCTGGTTTCTAATGCCCCCACCCCTCAGACATTACTGGCCGCCTCTCACCGCAGAGAGTATAAGGTAGGAGGGGAGGAGAGGAGATGACAGGGGAGGAGAAGAGGCGTGTCGGACCACCTCCTCCTTTTTTATGGCCGACCGCAGTGTAATGAGTAAGTGTGACTCATTAGTCAATGCTTCAGTGTGGCCCCTTTCATTGCAGCAGGCACCGCCGCAACTGAGTTCGATCCATGGGACCGCCAGGCCCTAGGCGGGCGCCTAGGTTGCCTAGCGGTAAATCCGGCCCTGTTTCTAATGGACAAGCTTCCGATAATACTAAGCGTCTTATCGGTGGCTCTCAATGCGGAAATATACTTTCAAAGGGTTGCTTGTCTCTTCATACAGTAATCCCTTGCTTATATGGGCTTCAAATGGCCATTCTATAAGGGTATTACATCATTAAATCGTAATCCTTCTGCCTCCGTTCTAGTGAATGGTCTGTCTTCTGACCCCTTCACCATAGGAAACGGCACACGCCAAGGCTGCCTTCTCTCTCCCCTTCTTTTTGCCCTTGTGATGGAGCCATTAGCTGCAAGAATCAGACTCAACAGTACTATTTCAGGTATCGCTGTTGGCTACGCAGACCATAAAATCACAGATGATGTGATACTAACCCCTGCCTTTCACTTCCCAGTCTATTTTAAAAGATAAATACCTACAGTATGGCCAACTCGCCCATTACAAAATCAACACTGTCAGGTATTTTGGGGGTTCTATGGATGGGACATGTGTTTTAGACATTGCAGGTTGCTACACCAGGTGTATTTAAAAAAAAAAATTAAAGTGCATTTTTATGACTCCAAAATATACTTGCACCCAAAGCCGGCCCTGGGCATAGACATTTTAGGTAAATGCCTAGGGCATCTGGAATGCCTTAGGGGCATCCCACAGCTCTGCAGTTGTGATGGCGCTGGCCACGGCACCTACCAGCTACCTATCTGCAGAGCCAACCCAAGCAGCTGTGATGGTGCTGGCCAAAGCGATAAGGCATCCATTCATTATTGCAATTAACTAATAGATATAAAAAACCCTTATAACTCTAATTAAAATAACCACACAGACAACAAGTGCTTGGATTAAAAGCTCACAGCTTTTATTAATTATGACCGAATTATGAGCCTGATTCAGACCCGGACGCTATGCTGCGCTCGCTCACATTGAGCGATTTTTTGCAATCTGCGCATGCGTATGAGTCGCAATGTGCGTGCGCGAACCATTCATCGCAGTCGGGCCGCTATTTTGAGTGACAGATAGTGTCGTTTGTGGGTGGTAACAGGGGAAGGTGCTTGAAAACGGGGGTGTGGATGTGCGAAAGTGCCCGACTATCAGAACGGCATTTAATGGGTGTGCATAATTAGCAAAGTAGCGTCATTACACACGTGACTAGGTTGTATTTTAGCCAGGACTGCTCGCAATGTTGTGGTGGGTAAAGGCTACCACAAGCACTGCGAGCAGCTCCGATCGCTCTTGATGTTTCCGATTAATCCTACAACTGCCGGAGATGACGTGTGTTGCGAGTGGCAAAGGGGCATCTTTATACAGGTGTGAGCGCATAGTGCAGCCGCTCGCTATTACTTAGTGGGCAGCTTTACGCGACACAGTGCGAGCACATGATTTATATAGCTGGCCCCTTTTAGCCAGCAAGCGGACGCAAATAGCGTCCGTGTCTGAATCAGGCCCTATATTTCTGAGAGGTGGCAAAGAATATGCTACCAGATCAACTCCAGCCAAATTAAATATACACAAGGTGAGGGATGACTAAAACGCCCCTGCAGAAGACGCAACTGCGCTGCAAAGGACCCACCTCCCCTTGCTCGGGCACACTCTCTGAGATGCTGGGCAGCCCCCAGGCTCTCCCTACACGAGTGAACAGATGCCCTGCACATCCGCACAGCATATGTTCTCCTCCTGCACACCTGCTGCTCTGCTGTTTGTGCCCCCCTCAAATTCCCCCCCACCACGGGACACTGCGGCCCGCAGGTGGTACAGCGAGACAGTCCCAGAATAACGGGACTGTCCCGCTGGATGCGGGACAGATGGGAGTTATGGAATGTCTAATGTCAAGAGACCAGCAGCTGCAGCACACGAAGCAGCCCTGTCCTAACAAAAGCTTGCCATAATGTTCATCCTTTAAACTGAACTGAACCAAACAGCGCTTAAAAACTGCTGTGAACTAAACTTAGTAAGCAGGTAAAAAATCTGCATGAAAAAACAAATGGCTGCTACCTTGAGGCCTCAAAGTAGAATAAACAGAGCAAAGCTTAAAAGGCCATATTGTGCTATTATACTGGACTCTTAATTTACAGCACTATAATGAATCTTACATAAAACCTCACTCTCCCTAATGAGGATGTTTCATGCAAGCAAAGCTGTTGACGCTGACTCTTATGGCAGCCACAAGCTCGCTCACTCAAAAAACTCCAAAAATGCGAATGAAAAAGCTACTTTAACAAGCTGGGCCTCATAACTGGAGGAGACAATGCTGTGTATTGCAGAAGACAGGTCTTCCAACAACTGCAGATCTACCAGTTTCCTGGAATCTCGGATGGCATATGAGTTCTTAGCCCAGCCCTTAATAGCCTTGGCAAGAACAAACGATTTTGTGGGATCGTAAGAACTATTAAATTTGGAAAAGAAAGATATACCTGCCAAGGCTGCCCACAAAGCAACCTTTGACCCGCCGCATTCATTCTGCGCCCAAACAAAACCCAGCAAACATTGATCGAGTGACTTACCCCCTAGATAAAAATGGGCTAAAATGATTCCCATCATGCCTAGCCGCAGTATAACTCCCAGCGTTGTCGGGGCCAATGACTTTTGTGCAAGCCTTTCTATGCCTTTTCGATAATCTACCAGACATGAGAAGGGCAAATTAATCCTTTGGGAACTGGAGCACAAAAGTTAGCATAGTTAAAATGCAACAAAGCATCTGCTATCATGTTGTTAACACCAGGCACATGTTTAGCTTTAAAACCTATATCTGCCTGTAAACATTTAAAAAACAAAAACAAAAAAAACTAAAGGATGAATGTTGATTGTTAAGTGCATGTACAACAACCAAATTTTCGCACCAGAATATAATATTCTAATTAGACCATTTGTCAACCCATAATTCCACTGCCACTATTATTGGAAATATGTACTGTAGTTCCAAAAATAGGAGGTTAACTATGAAACCTGCTTCACGCCATGCAACCGGCCATGATGCCACACACCAATCACCATCAAAATTGGTCCCAAAACCCATAGCACCCTCCGCATCCATAAACAGCAATGTTGCGTTGGGCACTGGCTTTGTAGGCCAAATCCTCTTTAAAATAAAATTCTCTAAAAATGATGCACAAATGTATAAATCATCCTTGATCTCCTTGGACAAATGCACATGGAGATGGGTTTTACTAACCCCAACTGTAGCATGTTCATATTTCCGGCAAAAGAACCCCATCAGAATAATGCATCAGGCAAAATTAAATGAACCTTGTAGAGATTGGGTGACCCACAACCTAACCTTCCCTGTAGCCAAACTAAACTGAATCAAGCCTAAAAGCTTTTGAACTTTATCTGCATCCTTCTACGGTGTATATATCTGTACCTAGGTAGGACAAACAGGAAAAGGGGCCTTCCCTTCTGTCCTGTGCAACAAGCACTCCTAAAAATATGAAACAATGATTGCGCTGAAAATATAATGTTCGCACAAACACCACTATCCACAGGACCTATAAATGAAAAGTCATCTAAATAATGCACTATGCCAGTATGACCAGTGGCAGCCTATTTGCACCAATGTAAAAAGGAACTAAGGCCCTCATTCAGAGCCACTCGTAAGCAGCAGCTCGTTCGCTCCGAGCGATGTTTGCCAAACTGCGCATGCGTACGGATCGTTATACGCATGCGCGAACCAGTCAGTGCGGCCGAAATTCATGTGCTCGCAAAATAGCGAATGCCTGCTAATTTGAGTGACAGGATGAGGCGTATGTGGGTGGTAACAGGGGAAGGTGCTTGAAAACGGGGAGTGGAAATCAGAACGCAGGCGTGCTTAAAGGTCAAAACGGGCGTTTTATGGGTGTGCATATTTAAAACAGCAGCGTCATTGACCACGTCACTGGGTTTTTTTTAGCCAGAACTGCTCGCAAAATTGTGGTAGCAAAAACCAACCACAAGAATAGCAAGCAGTTCATACCCTGTTCGATGTACTCGATTAATCTAATAAATAGCGGACATGACGTCGGATGCGAGCGGCCAGGGGGCGTAGTTTCCCAAAAAACGACCGCAAGTTTTGTTCGCTCGTTCAGACCTAGAGGCGTGAACAGATCGCAAACAGCGGACGGTTCATTTGAATAGCCACCCCTATTTTCTGGACGGGCGAGCGCAAATAGCGACCGACTCTGAATCAAGGCCTAAATTTTTAAAAATAGGCACACAAAATGGAGCAACCCATGGGCAAACATTTATCTACATAATACTGCCCATTCAATTAAAAACCCATAAATCTCATGGATTCCTGGTGCAGAGGCAGGAGTCGTGAAGCTGATTCAATATCCAGTTTTGCCATTAATGCTCCCTTACCAAAACGTCACACAAGGTCCAATGCCTCATCAAAGGATTGATAACGAACGCTGCAGAAACATTTCAGGATGCCATGATTTAACGATGCCCCTTGTGGTAAGAAAATTGCTGTATTAGTCTATATTTAGCGTGCACTTTTTTTGGTATGACGCCAAGGGGAGAAAATGCACAAAATCTGGCAGCAGGGCCGAAGCGAAAGGGCCGCACAAGCGGCCTAAGCTAACTTCAACTGTAACCTTCTGCAATACAATTTCAGGAATCTCCCTAGCTGAACAAAGGTTCCTAACTGCCACAAATTTTAATAAATCCTTAATTGGTAAAAGAAAACCAACTGTAAAACCCTCTATAAGAAATTGGGTCTCATCCCACAAAGCATACCAACCCAACCATTTTTCAAGCTCCTTTAAGTTAATAGGCGAGCTAGCCTTATGAAGTGTTGGTCCTGGACTTACACTTTCATCCTAACTCTATGTCCTTTCCTCTTTTACAATCCTTTGCTGGGTGGCCCCTCCGAAGATATGACAGGAGTGTCAAAAATGACCCACCACCACTAAACAACGAGAGTTGTTATAGACAAAACATTTACCTTTTGCTGATGACCTCACTGCACCTCTTGCCAGTAGTGCATACCTCCTCTTGAGGAACCTTCTCCTCCTGGGTTACCTCTAACCATACCTCTACGTTCTTTGGGTCTCGTTCAGACCCGCTCGCGAGCGCAGGACGCTCGCAAGCGAGTTGATGGTACCCAAATGCGCATGCGCACGACGGAGGGAGCTCCGTCGTGCGCATGCGCGAGACCCGGATAGCGACAGCCAAGCTACCGCTCCGGGTCTCGCACCAAAGGGGGCGTGCTGTCGATGGTGAGTGACAGCACGCCCCCTTTGGTGGGCGTGCCGGGGGCGTGGCTGCCAGACCGAGGCGTTCCCATTGGAACGCCTACCGTCTGGGTCCGGCCCCACTGACATCACTAGTGGCAGCGAACCCTACCACAGGGTCTCGTCGCAAGCCCGATGGTCGCGATGGTCTTGACCATCGCGACCATCATCATGGACGCTCGCATAAGCTGTGGGTGGTAACCCACAGCTATGCGAGCGTCCGACAGACCGCTCCAAATTTAACTAGGACGGCCCTGATTCAGAGCGAGCGCTCTGGTCAGAGCGTCCGGCTCTGAATCAGGGCCTTTAGCCCAAGAGGAGTAATCCTTTTTTTTCCCCTTCCAGTTTGCAACAAAACTTATCGTCGTAATCCTTACAAACCTGATCCTTTGACTTTAAAAACATCATGTATCAAATAAATATATTTGATAACATTTTGATGTTCCTTAGGATGTGTTTCTAGATAACATGCCAAGAAAAAAAAAATCTAAGATGTCCTTAATCCAATTATATAACTCCCAAATACTTCCTCTTAAATACTACTAGGCTTCCTAGCCATATTTAAATCTTTCTTTGCCTCCTCTGTTGAAACAAAATTATCTACATATTTACCCTTACGTATTTTTTCCCTGGTCTTTATTATCAAACCCCTGGGAACTTCTGTGTTTGCACAATGTATCATGTCCCCATGCAAAACCTTGATCCCTTTTATAAGAAAATTCTGCTGTACTAGCGCCCTTAGTTTGCTTCTTACTTAAACTTTGTGCAATAAGCTTTATGCAGCCTATACACAGCGCAAGAGGAAGAGCTGCTGCTGCTACTAGAGGAAAAAGATACAGATGACATCAGTTTATCAATTAAAGGCACATACTCACCAACCCCAGATGGACCAAGGACTTTGGAGTGAAAAACTGGTGTTGATCCAGCTGCAGCAAGAAGCCTGGCCTCTGCACCACCTTCTAGTGCTCCCACCACTAATTCTGACCAACTGGGAAATTAACTTTAACCTGAAACAATAACTGGGTTTGTGATGGCAGGCAATATCGGTGCAGTCAAAGGCGGGGCCAGAGGCAGGGGAGAGGTGGGTGGGGGTGGATTCACTGGCAGCGGGGGCAAAAGTGAGGGGCAATGAAATAGCTTGGGAAACCTGGGGGATGACAAACTGATATGTGCCAAAGGAGGGATGCTCATCAGTGGTGCAGCATAAGGCTGCCACCAAGCCGAGGGCTGTTAGAAAAAATTGGGGAAAGGAGCAATGGTGAAGCAGTAGGGGAAATGGAGGGGGCAGCAGATGCAGCAGTGGGCCAATAGGGAAAAGTTAATCCTGACTATCTAGAGGGATGGCAGACACCAGACTAATAAGGAAAAGTAGGGTAATGGTGTACCGAAGGATGTCAGCCATAATGGGCTGCATTAATTAATAGATATAACCAGGGGAGAAAAAGGAGGGAAATTTGATTGCAAACCACCCTGGATACTCACAGAGGCAGGCATGTGTGAACCTCTAGGAAAAACAGCCTGACCCCCCCCAAGGACACTGCACATAGGGGAGCTAATATTCTGACTAATGTTTCACTATGAGCAGCAGCAAGTAAAGGCTGGACTGCTGCCAAAACCACCCCATCTGCAGAAACAGGAGCTGTGTCACCAGACACAGCCACTTCCTCAGCCTGACAGGGAGACACAGCCCTAGGCTCCTCCCCCTGCTCAGCCTGACAGGGAATAAAGCTGCACCAGCAGTAGTAGCAGCCCTAGGCTTCTCTCCCCTGTTCTGAACTAAGGGGCAGGGCAGGCTATGAGGAGGGACAAAATAAATGGATACAAAGGAGAAAGGGAGAGAGGGGAAGGGTAGAAAAAGAAATTAAAAAAAGGGGGTGGGAAAGGTTACAGTGAAAATGGGGTTAAGCTAGAAAACAAAAAGGGGGAAAAGGGAATGCAGAAAGATAAAAGTGGTGACAGGAGCACTGGAGGTAGATAAAAGCAAAAGAGAAGGATTTTTTGTGAGGAAATATACAGTAAAACAGCACAAATATATAGGAGGTGAGCTCAGATACAGAGTACTCAGCCTTCCACACTGAAAAATATGGTGACTGCTGAAGTACTCCCTATTTATAACCCAGCTAAACCATGCCTACCAAGAGTCATATAGGCTAAAACCCACCAATAGCAAAAAACCTAAGAATGTAAATCTACCTAGTAACAGGGGTTCATAGTCTCCAGCCAATCATAAAAATTCAGGACTCTTATCTAGTCTCAAGCTTACACAGCCCTCGCCTACTTTTACTGGCTACTTACCCGGCCCTGCTGGCTACTGCGATCGGAACTCAGCTCCGATTGGGCATTCGTCAGAATGACCCCCAGCGTGAGAGGTGTATAATGAGGTCAGGGGTGCTGTGCTGGGAGAGGGGTGCTGGATGAGTCCCGGGGGTTCTGTGCTGGGAAAGGGGTGCTGGATGAGGGGTGCTGTGCTGAGAGGGGTGCAGTGGTATGAGGCGAGCAGTCAAGGGGGCAATATGTTGTGCTGTGGGGATGGTCAGTGAGTGCTCTGAGGTGGGAAGTAATGGGATCAGTGTGTGTGTGTATGGGTGTAATGTATGTAGCTGTTCTATATATATATTTATATATATATATATATATATATATATATAGAGAGAGAGAGAGAGAGAGAGAGAGAGAGAGAGAGAGTAGATATGATAAAATGTGGGCAACTAAATCAGAATTTTATGTCCTCTGCCAGACTCAAAGAAAAGAAAGAAGAGAAGGGAGATAAGTGAATATTGAGTATCATGTTTGAAGAGGTGGGGGAGAGTGTCTGTAGAGTGAAGTGTGGTGGGGTATATGCTAGGGGGCACCAGCCAAACTCTTGCCTAGGGCACCTAATTGGTTAGGGTTGGCTCTACTTGCACCCATTTTTATTGTACCCCTAATTTAACTGCAGTATTTATTTTGCAGGTAAAAAATTGATTTCTATCATTTTTCCACTGTTACACAAACATGCATATAACAGCCATTTGGCACAATTTAATAACCCCAAATACTTGTCTGTTCTATATTTGGACTCTCCAAAATATCCTCTTCCCTTAGTACATAGCTCCGTTACACACATTCCCTGATTTTCCTACCCTTCAAACTCGCTACTCGCCCCCCCACAAAGTCTTATCAGTTCTTACAAATTCTACACTTTTATCCTACCCTTATTCAGATGCCCTCCATTATTCCTCGCTCCCACATGGAATCATTATGGCAACACTCCCAAACTACTATGGACTCTTATCTACTACTGTATATACTGTACAATTTATTACTCACCTAGAATTAGCCTCAGAATAAGCACACAAACTGGCATGGGAACAAGATGTGGGCGAGACTCTGACCCCTGAGGAATGGTCTGAAATCAAATTGGAAATCTCAGTCCGTGTTAAGGAGAACTCCTACAAGCTTTATTTTCATTGGTACTTAGGGACTAATATACTAAGACTTGGAGGGAGATAAAGTGGGTGGAGATAAAGTACCAGCCAATCGGCTATTAATTGTCATTTTTCAAATGACAAAAACGACAAAAACTTTTAAGAAACAGAGGAGTCTCTTTACTGAGCATTGGATGGAGATACAGTGAACTGAGTACCAGCTAATCAGCTCCTAACTGCAATGTCACATGCTGTGTTTGAAAAACACATATAGGAGCTGGTTGGCTGCTACTTTATCTCCGTCCACGGCTTAGTAAATACACCCCAAATCTTAAAAAAAACATTGTCCTCATTCATGAGTGTCTTCCCTGTGCACTGTAGCCCCACCATGGGTAGATTCCAATAATGCATGGCCTATTGCACAAACTAATATCTCATTATTAGAGGTATCAGACTGAAAGGATGTTTTATGTATGTGGACTAGACACCTATTTCCTAGTAAGTCTAAACATGAACTGGCATTTCAAGCATCATCAATTACACTGGGGAACACAAAAATATAATTTTTTTTCTTGCCAAGGATTTAAGATCGGTTTGAGAGTACTCGCAGCTCCTATTTTCGCATTAGATCTTCGCTATAGCTGAATTGGCTCCAGTTTTCAAATTAATTCAAAATTATAAAATTCAATTATTTTCTCCATTTGAAGTACCTTACTAGTCTAGGCCTGCTTTACTTAACAGAATCGACTTAGTTTTGCTTTTTTAACAACTACCCTCTTTCAACAATAACAAGAATTTGTTTTATTTGTGATAATGTAGCTGGTAGTCACGTTTGAGACACATAACACATTCAAATCTCCTCACTAATGCTGGGAGGAGACCTGGCAGTGCACTGCTGAGCCTGCTGGGACATCCTCACACCACAGCCACGCCTCCTCCCAGCATACAGAGAGGAGCAACGGAGAGGACCGTGTGACGCAGTTAGCACACCGCCTGTTCCTTTGTTCCGCCCTCTCTCTGTCCCACCACAACCAATTTCCCGCCGTTTGGGCTTGTTTTGTTCAGTATGTCCTCGGCTTTTGTTGGGAGTTAGCACTGAATGTGAAAATCAAAACGTTTTTGCCGTAAAAATTAGTTCTTCTCGGAGACGGTGCACTAACAACCCTGATGTTTTTTGTTATATTTGTGGCAAATATAGTGTTACAAAAGAAAGAAAAATATAACTGTATTCATAAAACAAGCATATCAGGCTTTTTTTGGACGTCACATAAGCCAGCAAGACAAGATTTGGGTGCCTCACAAAGTTTGTAAAACCTGTGTGGAATCACACTACAATTGAACTAAAGGTGATCGAAAAGGACTTAATTTCGGCGTACCTATGATGTGGTATGAGTCAAAAGATCACTTGAGTGACTGCTTTTTTTGTGCTGTAAATGTGAAGGGTGTGAATCGATTTAAGAAACACAAATTCAAATATCCAAGTATGAATTCTGCAAAACAACTGATACCACATAACGAAGATTTACCTGTACCATCATTCAGTTCCATGTGCGAAGTTGAATGTGATGATGTGGAAATGTTAATTTCATCCTGTGCAAGTGACAACACAGATGAAAGTGAGATTGAAGAACGTTCCTCTACTCCAAACTAGGGGTGAGCGGGTTCGGATTTCTGAAATCCGAACCCCCCCGAGCCCCCCCGATCCGAGGCCGATCCGAGTCAGGCTCGACTTTTCCCGCCTGACTCGGATCTGAAATCGAGGCAAAACGTCATCATCCCGCTTCCGGGTCTCGCGGGTTTTGGATCCTATATAAGGTACCCGCGTCGGCGCCATTTTCTCACTCGGCTGTGGACAGTGAAGAGGGAGGGTGGGAGTTAGGGCTGGCTGGGCTGTGTAGTGTAGTGTAGTGCAGAGTAGTGTTGTGTTGTGCTGTGCTGTGCTGTGCTGTGCTGCTGTTGTCCACTACTTCAAAGTCCATAGGGGCTGGCTGGGCGGTGTAGTGTAGTGTAGTGTAGTGCAGAGTCGTGTTGTGCTGTGCTGTGCTGCGCTGTGCTGCTGTTGTCCATAGGGGCTGTGTCCACTACTTCAAAGTCCATAGGGGCTGGCTGTGTTGTGCTGTGCTGCTGTTGTTAATAGGGGCTGTGTCCACTACTGCAAAGTCCATAGGGGCTGTCTGGACTGTGTTGTGCAGTCAGTTCTCCATAGGGGCTGTGTCCACTCCAAAGTCCTGTGCAGTGTCCCAGTCCTAAAGGGGTGCTGTAGTGTTGTCCAGGGGGTGCTCTGTCCATCAGGGGTGCTCCCCCCAAGTGCTATAAAAAAATATATTCTGTGTTTGTGAATTGTGTGCGCAGTAGCCGCACGTGCATCAAAAAAGTAGTGCCAAGCGTGCGCCTGTGTCATAAGTAAACGGCCGGCTGGCTTGACCGTTAAAGGGTGCTGTAACCCCCAAAGTACACTCCAAACCAAATAACAAAATATATTTTCTGTGTTTGTGAATTGTGTGCGTAGTAGCCGCACGTGCATCAACAAAGTAGTGCCAAGCGTGCGCCTGTGTCATAAGTAAAGGGCCAGCTGGCTTGACCCTTAAAGGGTGCTGTAACCCCCAAAGTACACTCCAGTCCAAACCAAATAAAAAAATATTTTCTGTGTTTGTGAATTGTGTGCGCAGTAGCCGCACGTGCATCAACAAAGTAGTGCCAAGCGTGCGCCTGTGTCATAAGTAAAGGGCCGGCTGGCTTGACCATTAAAGGGTGCTGTAACCCCCAAAGTACACTCCAAGCCAAATAACAAAATATTTTTTCTGTGTTTGTGAATTGTGTGCGCAGTAGCCGCACATGCATCAACAAAGTAGTGCCAAGCGTGCGCCTGTGTCATAAGTAAAGGGCCACCTGGCTTGACCGTTAAAGGGTGCTGTAACCCCCAAAGTACACTCCAAACCAAATAAAAAAATATTTTCTGTGTTTGTGAATTGTGTGCGCAGTAGCCGCACGTGCATCAACAAAGTAGTGCCAAGCGTGCGCCTGTGTCATAAGTAAAGGGCCGGCTGGCTTGACCGTTAAAGGGTGCTGTAACCCCCAAAGTACACTCCAGTCCAAACCCAAAAAAATATATTTTCTGTGTTTGTGACTTGTGTGCACTGTGGCTGCACGTGCATCAACAAAGGAGCAGCGCCAAGCGTGCGCCTGTGTCCCATAAGTAAAGAGCCGGCTGGCTCATTTCTTAAAGGGTGGTGTAACCCACAAAGTGCACTACTCTCCAGCAAAAATAAAAAAATATTTTCTGTGTTTGTGTGCGCTTTAGCCGCACGTATATATCAATATAACATAAATGGAGGACCAAACTTTCTCTGATAAAAATAAAATAGGGAAAGATCAAGAACCACTTCCTCCTAGTGCTGTTGCTGCTGCTGGGAGTTGTTCATCATCCCAGAGAGGAAGTAGGAACACCACCACTTTTACTAAACAATTGACCCTCCAACAGTCCCTAGCGATGAGGATGAAGTACGACAGCAGTCATCCTGAAGCAAAACGTATAACTGAGGCTTTGACTGCTATGTTGGTGTTAGACGTGGGTCCGGTATCCGCCATTAGTGCAGTGGGATTTAGACAATTGATGGAGGTAGTGTGATTCCACCTGCATCCTCAAAGTAGCAGCGACAAGCGTGCGTCTGTCTGTTAAAGGGTGGTGTAACCCTCAAAGTGCGCTCCACAAACAATAAAAAAATTCTTATTTTTTTTTCTGTCTTTGTGAAATGTGTGGGCTGTAGCCGCACCTGCATCCTTAAAGCAGCAGCGACAAGCGTGCGTCTGTCTGTTAAAGGGTGGTGTAACCCTCAAAGTTCGCTCCACAAACAATAAAAAAATTCTTTTTTTTTTTTCTGTCTTTGTGAAATGTGTGGGCTGTAGCCGCACCTGCATCCTTAAAGCAGCAGCGACAAGCGTGCGTCTGTCTGTTAAAGGGTGGTGTAACCCTCAAAGTGCGCTCCACAAACAATAAAAAAATTCTTATTTTTTTTTCTGTCTTTGTGAAATGTGTGGGCTGTAGCCGCACCTGCATCCTTAAAGCAGCAGCGACAAGCGTGCGTCTGTCTGTTAAAGGGTGGTGTAACCCTCAAAGTGCGCTCCACAAACAATAAAAAAATTCTTATTTTTTTTTCTGTCTTTGTGAAATGTGTGGGCTGTAGCCGCACCTGCATCCTTAAAGCAGCAGCGACAAGCGTGCGTCTGTCTGTTAAAGGGTGGTGACACCCTCAAAGTGCGCTCCACAAACAATAAAAATATTCTTCTTTTTTTTTCTGTCTTTGTGAAATGTGTGGGCTGTAGCCGCACCTGCATCCTTAAAGCAGCAGCGACAAGCGTGCGTCTGTCTGTTAAAGGATTACAAAGCATCCAAGTAGGCATGTCAGACAGTCCGTACCTGTACTGGCAGGAAAAAGAAGCAATTTGGAGGTCCCTGTACAAACTGGCTCTATTTTACCTGAGCTGCCCCCCCTCCAGTGTGTACTCCGAAAGAGTGTTTAGTGCAGCCGGGAACCTTGTCAGCGAAAGGCGTAGGAGGTTGCTTCCACAAAATGTGGAGAAGATGATGTTCATAAAATGAATTATCAACTCTTCCAGGGAGACCAGCCTCCAGAACGTACAGAGGGACCTGTGGTTGTGGATTCCAGCGGGGACGAATTAATACTCTGTGAGGATGAGGATGTACACAACACTGAAGAGGGTGAGGAATCGGAGGATGAGGACGACATCTTGCCTCCGTAGAGCCAGTTTGTGCAGGGACAGATTAATTGCCAGCTTGTTTTGTGGGGGCCCAAACGAACCAATCATTTCAGCCACAGTCGTGTGGCAGACCCTGGCGCTGAAATGTTTGGTTTGTTAAAGTGTGCATGTCCTGTTTATACAACATAAGGGTGGGTGGGAGGACAATTCCATCTTGCACCTCTTTTTTTTCTTTGAATTATGTACTGTTTGGGGCCTAGTTTTTCAAACTGCCATCCTGTCTGCCACTGCAGTGTCACTCCTAGATGGACCACGTGTTTGTGCCGCCCACTCGTATCTCTTAGCATAGTCATCCAGCTACCTCGGTGCAACCTTTTGGATATAAAAACACTATTGTGAGGTGTGAGGTGTTCAGAATAGACTGGAAATTTAGTGGAAATTAAGGTTATTGAGGTTAATAATAGCATAGGAGCAGAAAAACCCACAAATTCTGTGATTTTAGCTGTTTTTATGCTTTTTTAAAAAAAAATACAGATCTAAAACACAAAACCCAGAACCCAAAACACGGAAGGGTGGTTTTGGCAAAACCAATCCAGATCCAAAACACAAAGAAAGATCCAGATCCAAAACCAAAACACAAAGCACGAAAAGTGGCCGGTGCACACCCCTACTCCAAACACATTTTCTCAAAAGGAACTAAACGATTTAATTCGTGACTTGAATTTATCGAAAAAAGGAGCTGAGCTTTTAGCATCCAGACTGGGCTAGCCATACTGCCGTTCTTTAACAATCTTGTGTATTGCTACAATATTCCACAACTTCTCCAGATGATGGGCTTACCAGAATATTGAGCAGAAGACTGGCGGCTCTTTTTCAATAGTTCTAAAAGGAGCTTAAAATGCGTATTACTGCACAATGGGAATACATTTGTGTCGATTCCTATTTGTCATTCAACAAAACTTAAAGAACAGTATGAAAATATCAAGTTAGACTTAAAAAAGTTGCTTATTCTCAGCATCAGTGGTCTGTTTGTGTCGATTTAAAAATTGTAAACTTTCTTCTTGGGCAGCAAAGTGGATACACTAAGTATCCTTGTCACATATGCTTATGGGATAGTCGTGCAAAACAAAAGCACTGGCAGCAAACCGTATGGCCTCCAAGAGAAGTTATAACTGTAGGAGAAGCCCTTAATTGACAGGAAAAAAATCATTCTGCCTCCTCTCCATATCAAACTGGGTTTAATGAAACAATTTGTAAAAGCATTGGACAAGTCAGGCGACTGTTTCACGTATATCTGTCGAACATTTCCATCTCTTAGTATTGAAACATTAAAGGCAGGAATTTGACGTCCCACAGATACGGAAACTGATGAAGGATCCAAATTTATGAATGAAACAGAATCTGAAGCATGGCTGAGTTATGTGTCTGACATTCAAAAAATTTTAGGCAATCACAAGGCAGACAACTATCATGAATTAGTCCACAACATGCTAAAATGTTTCAAGATAGTAGGTGCCAACATGAGTATTAAAGTACATTTTTTGTACAGCCATTTAGATCACTTCCCATCCAATCTAGGAAATTTAAGTGAAGAACAGGGTGAACGGTTCCACCAGGATAATCAGGTAATGGAAGAAAGATATCAAGGAAGGTGGGATCGTCACATGATGGCCGATTACTGTTGGAGTCTGCAGAGGGACTGCCCGCAACAAGAGTACAAAAGAAAATCCTACAAAAACACGGTTCTCATAGCTTCCCAACACTTATGTATGTAATTATCCTGTGTCTTTTTATAACATTTTACGAATCAAAATTAATCAGAATTTAAAAAAATCTGTTTAACTATTTTTAACATTGTTCAATTAACTTTTTCCTGAATATTAAAGACATATGCATAAACTAGAGCCAATTGAAAAATAAGCATGGCATATTCATGATCAGGAGCACAAAATTAATCGAAATCGACTCTTAAATCCCTGGCAACAGTTTGACTGTTCCCCAGTGTTATCAAAGCATTTCCCAATTATCTATTCTAAAATGTATGTCTATGTGTAATTGAAACACAAATGGCGATTGTCTGAATATTTTATACTGAAACTAAATGTAAGATATAAAAGCATGTCTGAATATTTTATACTGAAACTAAGGAGTAAATTTACTAAATGTGGAGACGTTGCTCATAGCAACCAATCAGATTATACTTAATATTTAACTAGCACCTTCTAGAAGATAATAGCTAGAATCTGATTGGTTGCTATGGGCAACATCACCACTTCTAAAAACTCTCACTTTAGTAAAAACAAAAAGGGAGATACAGCTAAAGTACATCTATTCAATACATAGCATAACATCACCACTAAAATCATTACAAGGAAAACCTCAGTTCTAATACATTACACATACCTCATCTGTACCTGCAATTCCCAGTTGACTAATACAAATGTATTTTTGACTCATGTGGTCAACCCTGCTTACGTATGTTCCAGGTTAGCAGTGTAGTCCAACTTAGTATTGGGGAAGTTAATATTTAAAAACAACCAGCAGCAACACTCAGCTTAAATATGTAAAGAATATCCTAATATTTTCTGCTGACACAAATGGAAATATAAGGTTGGGTTTTATGGGTGTGGTCAAATTGTGAGAGAAAATTTCCAGTTGAGAAGCATTTATCAGAAATGTTAAGCTGTAGTCAGATTGTCCTTAGACCCAGGGCTCTCAACCAATTTTAACACATTAGTAGTCAGTCTTACCAGATAGATAGAGTGAAAGTTAAGTGACACAAAAAAAAAACCAAGGAATGGTATGTGTGTTGTTTTATTTATTTATTGATGTAGGCCAGGAGTACACAGTACTTTTTTGCACGATGTGTACGATTTCGATCGATCGTAACGATCAATCGTGCACATTGTGTGTTGTTTATGTACGTTTACGATGACGATGTGCATCCCCACTGGATCATAGATCTTACGGCAAAACCATAAGATTGCGATCTATCGTGTAGGATGTGACACACATCGTATGGTGTTTTGCTGGTTCTACGATTCAATTGTGTTGGGAGTTATGTGATCTGAATTAAAATGTGACTCCTGAGGCTGCTGAGTGAAATGCAGAAGGGTTCTGGGTTTTAGTAATAGTTTGTTATATTTTAAAACTCATCAAAACAAACTGTTTCCAGTTAAATTCCAGTCATAACAAGTGACAACGCAATTAAATGTAAAACTGAACAAAAAGGAACAAAGCCATACAAAGCCACAAAATTGATACATACATCTATAAGATTGCTGTAAATCTTTTTTGACGGCAGAACTTTTTTTGTGTTCAAATTAGCGAAAGGCTGTAATTAAATATATTAGCTCTCTTGGCTTAGAAAGCTTCTCCATGAGCAGCAGAATAATGAGGGTTTATTGGGGGTACTTGCAAAATGTTTTTTCTTCCAAATGACACTATCTGCCTTCTGATATCTGCTATATCTATACATACTGTGGCAAGGTCAAGGTTGGGATGCTGCCCTTACCATGACCTTGCAAACAAATTATTCCTTCTTTCAGAGTGGAGAAACCAAATATACCTCTCACAAAACAATAGTATTAGCACAGTTCTTATAACCAGTAATCACAGTGTCTCTCAGCAGGCATTTCTGCCTGTTCCCTAGACATTTCTGCCTGTTCCCTAGGTAGTGAGAGACTGAGACTAGCAACTGACACACTTTATATCAGCCTCTCACAGGTGCTCTGATGTTTAATGTTGCCAATTAACTTCTGTCCACCAGGCTGAAGTCAGGAATCTAGTCCACACATATCTCCCATTTACAACTTTTCCTGTGCTTTTATCACAATGCATATACTAAAAGGACAAAAGTATTTGCCACCCTTATAATTGTCCACTTCAATCATTTGGCCATCCAATCTGCAAACATTTGCAGTAGAATTGGTTGTACTGAAAAGCTCAGCATGGTATTGTCATAGGATGCCACGTTTCCAACAAGTCAATCAAATTGAAATAAAAACTGTTTGTTAGGGGCTTCATAGATTGGGTTTCCATGGCTGGAAAGACAAACCATTCTTCACCATCTGGCCACCTAACTGTCTAATCAGGGTTTGGAGGATGCCAGGAGACCACTTCCTGCCCGAATGTGTACCGTCAACTGTAAAGTTTGGTGGAAGAGTAATAATGGTGCCGGAACCCGAGAGGTTAATCACCACATTCATACAAAAGGGGCTATAAACATCTCTTTATGTGTGTTCTATCAACTGATTACACCCTGCAGATTAATTTTTATTATACATATATATATATATATCTATATATATATATATATATATATATAAAGGTAGAAAAAAGCAGCGGCATTCAAGGTCTTTTAATGTTTAACGATTTGTATTCAAACAAGGTCACAACATAGTACCAACGTTTCGAGGCACGTAGCCCCTTTGCCAAGGTGTGAGTTAACAAAGGGTCTACGTGCCTCGAAACATTGGTACTATATTGTGACCTTGTTTGAATACACACCATTAAACTTTAAAAGACCTCGAGTGCCGCTGATTTTTTCTACCTTTGGATACTATTTACCGAGGGCACCTTGGCAAAAAACAGACAGAGACAGAGGAGTGCCGGTCCGTCTTGTTTGCTATATATATATACTAGGGGTGTGCACCGGCCACTTTTCGTGTTTTGTGTTTTGGTTTTGGATCTGGATCTTTCTTCGTGTTTTGGATCTGGATTGGTTTTGCCAAAACCACCCTTCCGTGTTTTGGGTTCTGGGTTTTGTGTTTTGGATCTGTATTTTTTTTTAAAAAAGCATAAAAACAGCTAAAACCACAGAATTTGTGTGTTTTTCTGCTCCTATGCTATTATTAACCTCAATAACCTTAATTTCCACTAATTTCCAGTCTATTCTGAACACCTCACACCTCACAATAGTGTTTTTATATCCAAAAGGTTGCACCAAGGTAGCTGGATGACTATGCTAAGAGATACGAGTGGGGCGGCACAAACACGTGGTCCATCTAGGAGTGACACTGCAGTGGCAGACAGGATGGCAGTTTGAAAAACTAGGCCCCAAACAGTACATAATTCAAAGAAAAAAAAGAGGTGCAAGATGGAATTGTCCTTGGGCCCTCCCACCCATTCTTATGTTGTATAAACAGGACATGCACACTTTAACAAACCAAACATTTCAGCGCCAGGGTCTGCCACACGACTGTGGCTGAAATGATTGGTTCGTTTGGGCCCCCACAAAACAAGCTGGCAATTAATCTGTCCCTGCACAAACTGGCTCTACGGAGGCAAGATGTCGTCCTCATCCTCCTCATCCACCGATTCCTCACCCTCTTCAGTGTTGTGTACATCCTCATCCTCACAGAGTATTAATTCGTCCCTGCTGGAATCCACAACCACAGGTCCCTCTGTACGTTCTGGAGGCTGGTCTCCCTGGAAGAGTTGATAATTCATTTTATGAACATCATCTTCTCCACATTTTGTGGAAGCAACCTCCTACGCCTTTCGCTGACAAGGTTCCCGGCTGCACTAAACACTCTTTCGGAGTACACACTGGAGGGGGGGCAACTCAGATAAAATAGAGCCAGTTTGTACAGGGACCTCCAAATTGCTTCTTTTTCCTGCCAGTACAGGTACGGACTGTCTGACATGCCTACTTGGATGCTGTCACCGATGTAATCCTTTAACAGACAGATGCACGCTTGTCGCTGCTGCTTTAAGGATGCAGGTGCGGCTACAGCCCACACATTTCACAAAGACAGAAAAAAAAGAATATTTTTATTGTTTGTGGAGCGCACTTTGAGGGTTACACCACCCTTTAACAGACAGACGCATGCTTGTCGCTGCTGCTTTGAGGATGCAGGTGGAATCTAGACGGGATTTGGAACCGGGGACACACTACCTCCATCAATTGTCTAAATCCCACTGCACTAATGGTGGATACCGGACGCACGTCTAACACCAACATAGCAGTCAAGGCCTCAGTTATACGTTTTGCTTCAGGATGACTGCTGTCGTACTTCATCCTCATCGCTAGGGACTGTTGGAGGGTCAATTGTTTAGTAAAAGTAGTGGTGTTCCTACTTCCTCTCTGGGATGATGAACAACTCCCAGCAGCAGCAACAGCACTAGGAGGAAGTGGTTCTTGATCTTTCCCTATTTTATTTTTATCGGAGAAAGTTTGGTCCTCCGTTTATGTTATATTGATATATACGTGCGGCTAAGGCGCACACAAACACAGAAAATATTTTTTTATTTTTGCTGGAGAGTAGTGCACTTTGTGGGTTACACCACCCTTTAAGAAATGAGCCAGCCGGCTCTTTACTTATGGGACACAGGCGTACGCTTGGTACTGCTCCTTTGTTGATGCACGTGCAGCCACAGTGCACACAATTCACAAACACAGAAAATATTTTTTTATTTGGTTTGGAGAGTACTTTGGGGGTTACAGCACCCTTTAACGGTCAAGCCAGCCGGCCCTTTACTTATGACACAGGCACACGCTTGGCACTACTTTGTTGATGCACGTGCGGCTACTGCGCACACAATTCACAAACACAGAAAATATTTTTTTATTTGGTTTGGACTGGAGTGTACTTTGGGGGTTACAGCACCCTTTAACGGTCAAGCCAGCCGGCCCTTTACTTATGACACAGGTGCACGCTTGGCACTACTTTGTTGATGCACGTGCGGCTACTGCGCACACAATTCACAAACAGAAAATATTTTTTTATTTGGTTTGGAGTGTACTTTGGGGGTTACAGCACCCTTTAACGGTCAAGCCAGCCGGCCCTTTACTTATGACACAGGCGCACGCTTGGCACTACTTTGTTGATGCACGTGCGGCTACTGCGCACACAATTCACAAACACAGAAAATATTTTTTTATTTGGTTTGGAGTGTACTTTGGGGGTTACAGCACCCTTTAATTGTCAAGCCAGCCGGCCCTTTACTTATGACACAGGCGCACGCTTGGCACTACTTTGTTGATGCACGTGCGGCTACTGTGCACACAATTCACAAACACAGAAAATATTTTTTTATTTGGTTTGGAGTGTACTTTGGGGGTTACAGCACCCTTTAACGGTCAAGCCAGCCGGCCCTTTACTTATGACACAGGCGCACGCTTGGCACTACTTTGTTGATGCACGTGTGGCTACTGCGCACACAATTCCCAAACACAGAAAATATTTTTTTTTTTGGTTTGGACTGGAGTGTACTTTGGGGGTTACAGCACCCTTTAACGGTCAAGCCAGCCGGCCCTTTACTTATGACACAGGCGCATGCTTGGCACTACTTTGTTGATGCACGTGCGGCTGCTGCGCACACAATTCACAAACACAGAAAATATTTTTTTATTTGGTTTGGACTGGAGTGTACTTTGGGGGTTACAGCACCCTTTAACGGTCAAGCCAGCCGGCCCTTTACTTATGACACAGGCGCACGCTTGGCACTACTTTGTTGATGCACGTGCGGCTACTGCGCACACAATTCACAAACACAGAAAATATTTTTTTATTTGGTTTGGAGTGTACTTTGGGGGTTACAGCACCCTTTAAAGGTCAAGCCAGCCGGCCCTTTACTTATGACACAGGCGCATGCTTGGCACTACTTTGTTGATGCACGTGCGGCTACTGCGCACACAATTCACAAACACAGAAAAAATATTTTTTTTTATAGCACTTGGGGGGAGCACCCCTGATGGACAGAGCACCCCCTGGACAACACTACAGCACCCCTTTAGGACTGGGACACTGCACAGGACTTTGGAGTGGACACAGCCCCTATGGAGAACTGACTGCACAACACAGTCCAGACAGCCCCTATGGACTTTGCAGTAGTGGACACAGCCCCTATTAACAACAGCAGCACAGCACAACACAGCCAGCCCCTATGGACTTTGAAGTAGTGGACACAGCCCCTATGGACAACAGCAGCACAGCGCAGCACAGCACAGCACAACACGACTCTGCACTACACTACACTACACTACACCGCCCAGCCAGCCCTAACTCCCACCCTCCCTCTTCACTGTCCACAGCCGAGTGAGAAAATGGCGCCGACGCGGGTACCTTATATAGGATCCAAAACCTGCGAGACCCGGAAAGCGGGATGATGACGTTTTGCCTCGATTTCAGATCCGAGTCAGGCGGGAAAAGTCGAGCCTGACTCGGATCGGCCTCGGATCGGGGGGGCTCGGTGGGGGTTCGGATTTCAGAAATCCGAACCCGCTCACCCCTAATATATACATATACATACATACATACAATCTGTAGCTTGGCACTTAGGATGAAGAAGTGTAGCAGGGTGCTGATCCTATTGTGTGGTATGGCACCCACACATTGTAAGGAAAGAGGCGGCACTCCTGGATCCAGTGAAACAAATATGGTATATTTCAAGGCATCATAGGCAACAAAAACAGTCATGTTGATGTTTCAAGGTCTTCAGGCCTTTCCATCAGGACTATAACATAAACAAAGTGTGAATGAATAGTGGCTTACCTTATAGGAGTGTGTGGTGCTGAATCGTGCACACTGCCAAATCCCGGAGTCAGGGGTAAGCAGGGGAACCCGGAACTGTCTCACTGACAGATGGCTGCCTAGCAACTCCAGACGCGCAGCTTGTGAACATAAGACCAAACTACTAACTGGAATGGAAACAATAATATATGTGTATAAAATGTTAAAATGGTGCATAAAACAATATTTGGTGAGTGTCATTATGTGTTAAAAAGAACAAAGACCAATGTATCAATAAAAACAGATAAGTGTGTCAATAAATAGATCAATGAACATGTACAGCAAATGTGTCATCTTATTATAAACATTGTGTCTCTATAAATAATTGAATCACAAGCAAATGCCTAAAAGACTAGCTTAATAGCTAAAATCAAATTGTATCAGACAACATCTGAACAAATTGTGCTTCCTAGATGATGTCCCGTAAGTTGCATCAGTAAGGGAAATAAAAACTACACTGATGCTGATCATACAGATAACTAATGCATATATCCAAAATACATATAAATCATGTAGTGAATACCTAACACTACCGGTAAGCTACTGATAAGCAGCAAGAGATCAATAAGATTATGTAATTAAACGAATGTTAATGGTCACAAAACAGTCTTAAGCTAATCACATGGGTGAAAATTATGAACAAACATGGTAAACAAAGTATTATTAAACAACTTGTTATAGAAAGACACTCCACGCGTTTTTTTCATTAAGTCCTCTTGGTGCAATAGTGTCCAGGGTGTGAATCCAAGGGGCTTCACATTGGCTAAGTCTTCTAGTTCGGTCACCTCCACAAATATCCACCGGAATGTGGTCCATGATTTTGTACTTCAAACTTGATAGGGAATGTTGTGCTTGTTTGAAATGTCTGGCCACTGGCTGGTCCATATCCTTACCATTTAAGGCAGCCTGTATCACCGACCGGTGGAGAGCCATGTGCTCTCTAAAGGTCCATATAGTTTGTCCTACGTAGTAATACCCACAGGGGCACACGATGATGTACACAACAAATTGTGATGTACAAGTTAGAATGTGTCTGATTTGAAATGTATAGCCTGTAGCTGGATGTTTAAGATAATGGCCAGGATCCATATAGTTGCAGGTAGTACACGAAATACATTTATAGCAGCCTGGTTTTTATCGCTGTGTGAATGCAATTGGGCCAGTAGGGATTGTAATGACGTTCGTTTTCATTAATAAATCCTTCAGGTTTTTTCCTCTAGAATATGCTGGCATCAATGATTTGTTTTTGAATGCTGGTAAATTCTTATCTCCTGTGACGATAGGCCAAAGAGCCTTAGCTGCTCGCAAAAGTATCGGGCTTGCAGTGTGTATTGAGACACAAGTGGTATGCAGTGTTTACAGGATTTGTTCCACTTGGACCCTGCCAAGGTTTGTTGTCATGGAATCTGTAATATTTCATGTTTGGTTGATCTCACTGTAGATTCTGGATACCCTCTATCAACAAATTTGTCAATCATTTGCTCCAAAGAGTCATCCAATGTCTCCTGTTCACTGGTAATTCTGACTGCCCTAAGCATCTGAGACTCAGGCAGTGCTTTTTTTAGGGCCGGTGGGTGACAGCTACTGTGGTGGAGGAAGGTATTGCGTTCTGTATGCTTATTGTGTAGTAATCCTATTGTTCATGAGGCTCACAGTGACATCCAAATAATTAATCTCTGTGTAGCTATGCTGACAAGTGTAATTGGACCCTCCTTAAGATTAATGTTATTAATCATTTCAATGAGATCAGTTTCCTTTCCTGACCAAAGTAGAAACAGATCGTCTATGTATCGGGTATACATGACGATCTTTCCTGAAATTTGCGTGTCTGTGGAAAAAGATGCAGATGCCCAGCACTACATAAAGCCGCCCCCTTACCTTTACCTATGTCCGAATTAATTAGCAAGACTGCGAAAACATCGTTAACATCAAGAACCATCGGACCCATACGCACAGTTGTGGTTGACCTGATCTTCACTTACAAACTGCTAAACCTCCTGCACATAGTGAGTACTCAGGCTGCGTATGCCGACGCAGGGGCTAAATTATGAACACCCCTGTAATGGTGATCAAACGCACAGGCACGCTTGCATTTCTCTAATCACCCCCTGTCACCACTGTGAATGCCTAATGATCTATATACCTTAAATGTCGCTATTTAGTGTTATAAGTCACAAAAGAAATAATTGCTTTCCAGACTTGATTGTGGTTCCAAAGCACAAAAAGATATTATTCACCAAAAAGCAGATAGTTACACGCTGTGATCTAAATACAATTAGCGCAAACAAATGAAACAATCACAAGGTACAGTCGAATACATACGCATGCGCTCTGGATCCAGATCCCTGGCATCAACTATGAAACCTCCGTCAACAGAAAAGAAAGATGGCTAACTACCAGATCCAGGGTGCTTGCATATAAACCTTTGCAGAGATAGGCAATACAGTAGAACAAGTTGGCATAATCCCATTGGTTCTTCCTCCTGTTTCTTCTGTTACGAAGCAGTTCATAGATCAGTTTGTATTGTAATAGCTCAGCCTCAAACATCTCTTTGTGTCCGTTTTCCCGCCGAAGAACAAGTCTAAACTGGCTAATAAACATCACATCACAGAGTACATTTCAATGCCTAACTCTCTATGATCCATAACTTGTAGACACATGTTGCGATCTCCCTGCCGATAGAACCGAAGATCTGCAAATAAACAGTGGTTTAGAATAGCACCAAACATGGTCTTTTTATCATGTACTAAACCTGAGATGTTAAATACAGTCGCTTTATTACATACTTAATAATGAATAATACCTTGAATATTAACCTTAATGCTTAGGCAACCTTTCTATGTAAGTGTGCAATATCTAAGTGTAAGGATATTAAGAATAGACGCTAGTTAGCATTGTGGTCTACGTGTTTGTGAAGTACACCGTGGTACGTGTTTTTGCAGGGTTGTTCATATTATATGTTTTAGAAAATGTATGTATTTATATAGTGAGGATTTTTAACATTGTTCTATTGCGTGGGAATCGCACGACGCTAAATAATAGCATTGCCGTATTTACTGATATTGTGTGAGATTCGCTAAAATGGCATTGGGCGGCCATTCACAAAATGGCGTCTTGTTGCCATTCGCAAAATGGCGTCGTGCAGATTTTCATTTTAACAGATTCTGTCTCAGCCAATTATCCAGCTTCCACACCACCCCAAGACGGACACTTCCTGTCAATCACTGTGTGAAGACACTGCGTGCTGGTTCGCGCACTGCGATCTATACACATGCGCAGACTGTAAACATCGGCCGAGTGTATGTGAATGCAGGCTTGCGATATGTGCTGAATCAGGCCCTGCGTCATGTTCTCGAGATGTCCCTGGGAATAAGGCGTGGGTGCCATTTTCCTGGAGTTCTGCGTATGTTCAGCAAATTCTGGCACCAAGCCAGAAGCTACTGCGCTGCTTAAAACATCCCTGATCAGTCCCTATGTGTTCATGGCCCCTAACAGTGACATTTTTTTTCAGATATCCAAAGTATCACAAGTTAAGTAATTTGCACTATGGATGTTTTAAAATGTGTCAGCTAGAAATTAATATTTCTGTGCACCAGCTAGGAGATCTGGAAAACATGCATTGTTAGGGGTCCCTTAGGACTGAGGGCCTGATTCAGAGACTGACACAATGGCAATTTTTACTCAGATCAAGCGATTGTTTGCCATTGCGCATGTGTATAAGCTGCACTGCGCACGCGTTGCGATTGTCTTGTGATTCCGCATGCACAGAGAACCCATTTGCGATTGACACGTAATCAACGTTTGGGGAGGTAACAGGGGTAGTCAGAAAAATGCAGGTGTGTTTCAGGCTATTTAAAGACCATTACATGGGTGTGCACCTAAGCTTTCATCTAGGATGCAGCTCCCCCTCACTACCACCCAGGCTCCACCCCCTGGAACTATACGGTGTCCTGCAGCAGGAGGACCAGACATGCAGCAGCAGCTCTATGATCACTTCTGCTGGAATGCTGGATGATACAGGTAGGTATGGACTCTGAAGGGGAGTGTAGCCTCTTAGTGTATTTGGGGTGGGGGTGGGTTATTTATTAGTGTGGTTGAGACTAATCATTAAATGTAATGGGGGTGGGGGCCCCTGTAGTTCACGCATGCACACTTGTCTCACTGCTCTGCAAGGAGCAGTGAAAGGAGTCACTGCTCTGAAAGCAGCAGTGAAGCGGCTCACAGAGACAGATTATTTTTGTATCAGCTGTCTCCGCACCAGAGCAATGATGAATTGCTCCGGCGTTCACGGGGAGCTAGTATATTAATTATCGGGGTCCAATAATTAACATAATGAATAGAGCCCTTAGTGTGGTTGGGGATAATCATTACGTAAATGTAATTGTATAGCTGGGCTGATCTAATTTATTGGTGGTGGAGGTTATTCAATGTAATGGAGGTACAGTGCTGGACTATTAATTAATTGGTGTAATGGCTGTTAAACAGTTAATATAATTGGTTATCGGGTGTTGCAATATTAATTCATTGGTTTAATGGAAGTAAATCTTTGAAGGTGTGTTGAAGTCGGATAATTGGATATGATCGCTTGCAATTATTATCTGAAAGATTTACAGGGGTATTCAATATGGAGCGAAAACTCAGTTTTTGCAATGTTTTCGCACAGATGACGTCATTTTCGGAGGTTTTGGTATTCAATTTCAAAGAATTTTCGCAGATTCGAAAAGCCTTTGAAAAAAAACAGGAATAACTTTTCACCACTGAATAGGTGGCGAAAAAGAGTGCAGAATTGGGGTTTAGGCTGCAGGCTTAAAAAAAATAGCCTGCACCCTTCAGAATGACCCCTTGAAACGATCTGTGTCAAAAAAAAAATAATTGGGACACCCCAAAAAAAGCACTTTAAATTTGGGGGCCAAAAAAAAAATGTTGGGGGACAAAGTTAAAAAATAGCGAACTTGACTCTGGGAGGGTCCCCAAGTATGCCCCAGGTGTTTTTTTCATTGTAGCTGCTTGCGGCAGATAGGTTTTTCACGATTTTTTCAAGTCACTTTAGCAACTTTAAAATATGCTGACCCCCATTTTCAAGTACCCCAAATTTGCTGGGCATAGTTTTTCCCAAAAAAAATTCTAAATGCTCTTCTGCATCATTTTCTTTAAAGTCGCATTTATGCACTTGCCACGGCTATTAGTAACCCCGAATTACTTCAGTAGTTAAAAATGGGGGTACCCATAGAGATCCCCCATGTCTACACATCTTTAGGGGGTCCCTAGAATATTTCCAGAAATTCACGTTTTGTTGAACCTGTAAAAAAAAGTAGCAAAAATTTACAAAAAAAATGACATAAGGTCCCCCCCAAAAGCCAAACCAGCCCCAGGCTTGCCAGCCAGTGGTGGTTTCTAAAAATACGGGAAACAAAATGTGTAGGGTTCCACCATATTTTAGAAACCAACACCAGGCTGCAGGGACTAGTGCGGGTTTTAAATATAGGGGGCAAAATAGACGTGGGGTACCCCCTATATTTAAGACCAGCACCAGACCCAACCGGCCGGGGTGTAATGCCACAGCCCGGAGACCCAATCACCGGGGCTCCAGGTCCAAAGCATTACACCCCAAGTCAGTCAGCGCAAGCCGGTGATCTCAGGGGAGTCGGGGGCCCCCCAGAAAAGGGTCCCCCCACTCCCAAGCACCACAGGCTTACGCTGAAGCCTGGGGCTCATCCCCATATCCCTGGAACGATGGGTATGTGAGTAATAGGGGGGCCAAATAATGTCACACTATTGTACTTTACAGTGGAACTACAAGTGCCAGCAGACATGCGGCACATGTAACTTCACTGTAAAATAAATAGTTAAAAAAAGACAGAACACACACACCGTGTCCAGTATAAGTTTATTAAACACACCTACCCATTCACACATACTTACCTATACCAGATGTTCGGTCCCCTTGTCCAAGTAGAATATCCAAAAAACATGGCCCTGCAAGAAAGATTTCATACTCACCTACATCCAGCGCTGGTCTCCGCAGTAATCCATGGGTCTTTAAAAACAAAAAAACGTCCTTACCCGATCCACGGAACACAGCTATCTGTATGTGTGTTGCCACACATACAGATAGCTCCCGAAAGCCAGCTATCGGCACTTCACAAGGCATTGCAGTCCCATGAGCCAATCAGCGGCAGCGCTGACTGTAGACTGCCTGCTGATTGGCTCCAGCAACTGACAGTTCCCACGTGGGCGAGTCACACAAATACAAGGTTTAGTGTGGAAAACAGGTTTGGTGTGTGTCTGTGGGTGTTTGCATATGTTTTGAGAGACTCCGCATGCTAATACAGTATGCCTGTGACAAATAATTAAAAATGTAGTACAGTCTGAATGCAGGGTTGGGAATCATTACCAGGGGCCTGCAGGTCGTTAGCAATTTAAAAACCTTTTTGTTTGGCGCTGTTTTGGTTCATAGGAACGGACACCTATACTCTAATTAAGTGGAGAGGGGCCTTTCACAAGCTACCAGACAGAGTGGCAATGGCAGACAGCTGGGGGTCTCCCCCTGCTTAAAAATAAACCTTTATTTACAACTTAGAATTTGGTTCAAGCAATGTCTAAATATTACACTAATGCCAGTAAATAGATAAAGTGAGGGATATATATATATACATATATATATATATATCCATATATATATGTAAATATATACATATATATATTTGTGCATATATATATATATACATATATATATGCACAAATGCACTGAATTACATAGCACACACACTTAGACTTACATGGTTACACATCTCGTATGTGTAACTATGCACGCACCTTTGAGTGTGCACGCACCCACATATACACACAACGCATACTAGCGAATTTACACAATTATCTAACACTCACATATGCACATACTTATAAAAAGGTTCCTTCACATTAAACATGATATTAGAGTTTTTATTAATGAATAATTATGTTGTGAAATGTATGTATATGATATTTAAGGTATAGAAGCTAGTAGACATGTCATGTTTGGTACCATTCTAAAACTCTGTTTATTTGCAGATTTTTGGTTCTATCAGCAAGGAGATCGCAGCAGGCATTCGCAAGATATGAATTATAGGTTAGAATGTATCTCTGTATGTAGTGTTTCTTTATTAGTTCTTCGGAGGGAAATCTACACAAAGAAGCAGTTGGAAAGCTGATCCATACCTCTGATGACACCATATGAACTAACCAATGAACGGAGTGACCTGAAGCCAGAACCAATGAGCATCTGTTATTCTGTGCCTTTGTTGTCTCTGAAACCTGTACCGAATATAGGCTTGTGAGCTGGGGCAGTAGGCAGTCATTTCCTCCATATCCTTGAGTGACGGTGACCGCAGATTCAGGATTGAAATACTGCATACTGGGCCAGTGCGCATGCGTAAGTATCGGTTTGTACCTTGTTAATGTATCATCTTTTGCGCTAATTGTATTTAGATCACAGCGTGTAACTAAATGCTTTTTATGTGAATAATAACTTTTGTGCTTTGGAACCACACTCGAAGTCTGGAAAGCGATTATTTGATATGCGTACGCTACTCTAAACAGCTACATTTAGGGTGTATAGATTATTAGGAATTCATAGTTGGGGGCTCATCGAGTGAAATCACGCTACAACAATTCACACGGTAACACACGTTTATCGGTCTCTCATCAAAGGGTGGAGGCGCCATACGCAGGAAAGAACACTCTGCCTTCGAAAACCTGCTACCACTTGATGCTGAGAGACCGCTATCCGTTATTGTGTGAGTTCAAGGAGCGCTGATCAGAATCCAGGGACAAGGAAGGAAAAGTTTGTTTTCTTTCATTGTTAAAGTTTGTGTTAGGGGGTAAGTCGCACAATAGCGTACGCATATTTCCTGTATTACTGCCACGTGTTCAAACGGTCATTGCATGCATAGCGTGATTACTTGTTAAACCTCTGAATTATACTGCTATACTAAGGGAAAAGGTTTTATTTGTTTATTTGCACAGAAAGGGTGTATGTAATCGAAATGTGTGATTGAAGGGTACTGTCTGTTAAACCTAAAATTCTGCTGCAGGAACGCCTCCGTTTGCCCACCCCCCCCCTCCCCGCGTACAAAACGGGGCGAGCTGTCAATCAACATCGACAGCTGCCTCGTTTGTTGCGAGCGCCGGAGCGAGTGCTTTTTGTGCTCGCTCTGGGGCTCGTGCAAGCGCAGTCGTGCGCACTTGCCAACCATTGACCTGCTTGCGAGCGTTAGGTGCTTGCGAGCGGGTCTGAATCAGGCCCTTAGCCCACATATTGGTTTAAAAGATACCATCAAAAAGTTCCCAGCGTGGACAGATCGTATTCTCTGGAGAAGAAGAGAATGGCAGTGTGACAGATCAGGTTCTTATTGTGTTTCTTTATATATTAACTTGTAATTACACAAATGTTCTTACTGCTCAGGGTTTATAAATCATTCCCAATAGGTGGTTGCTTAATGGAGCAATGAAATAAAAGTTGCTGTATGTGAAATATAATATAAGAGTCACCCACAGATGCGCACGTTACAGGCGTTTATTTTAGCACCAAGACAAAATTACTAGTGCTGATTATGGACCTGATTCATAGTTGTACGTAAACCCGATGGTTTGAGTACAAGTCTCGTGGTTGGCGATCGGCACATGACTAACTGAACGGACAAAATTACAGATATATAGATGAATCAGTACTGGAAAATTGTTTTTAATAGAAGATATTTATGAATTGATCTTTTATTATGTTGTTTCAGAATACCAACCTAATTTTAATCTACCATATGGTTTCCCCATCCATATATTAAGATATTCAATGGTTGGCGGTGCACCATGGAGTTAAGAAATATGAACTTTTTGTAGGGATGCGAGACCCGAAGGAGGTCCCATCAAATAAAGAACTCCTTTTCGGTGCACCCATTTTATTTTGCATATGAAGTATGTCTAGTTGTTAATACTTAGCTTTTAATAATATATACATATAAAATACTAATCAAACACACAAAACACAAATTGTATAAAATGGTGCAGTGAAACATTACAGTGTTCAGTATTAAATAATCTTAAACGAGCAACTTTTTCTATACACTTGCTTTATGAAAAAAAATCTAATTGATTAAAGCTGACCATACACCCAACCATCCAACTAGTTGGTTGGTTGGAATGAAAATCCTGTAATGCATGGAAGCAAATTACAATCAACTATTTGCTCCCAAACCCTGGATAAACTGTGGTTTAAACAAATTGTTTAAATCAAACATTTAACCAACTTGTCTGAATGACCATTTTCGTCTGTTTTCCGGCATTTGGGAGCAAATTGCTGATCATCATTTGCTGTAATTCTTTACCAGATTTTCATTCCAACCAGCCAGATAGTTGGATGAAAGTTGGCCTAGTAGTGTAGGGCCAGCTAAGTCTCCTTTTTAATTATACCAATCACATGCACCAGTGTAGTACAGGTCCTTGATTTAATCATATGTCTTATTCAGATGTTTCTTATCTCGTTTCTCATAGAAAATAAATGATTTCTATACACATCCATGTCAAGATATCATCAGTTTTCTCCTAATAATCACTTTTGTTTAAACTCTATTTGATCCAAAGAAAGCAAATATATCATACATAAGTTTAAAAGTGAGTTAGTACTCACATATATATCATACATAAGTTTAAAAGAGAGTAATGAAATGTATGTGTTATATACCTTATTGCAGTCCTGATATAAATAATTTCATATAAAATAGCCAATTTATCAATTGAATTTATCAAGAGGATAGTGTAGCAGTATCATGATTTTTATATCAATGACATCACCACCAAATCTGGTATGAGATCCACCAAATAGTTAGACTCCTAGATGGGTATTCACTTTGTTCTATATACTTCCCCACAATTCTTGGCTCCAAGATCAGCACATACAATTTGCACAGAAAATCACACTTATATTATAAGTCTCATTGTTCCCTTTAAGCAATGTAGCTCCAATATTGAGTATATTAAACCCTCTACTTCTATATCACAGTTCAGCATGCACAAATGAGTAGTGTATCCATATGTATTGTAGGATTCTGTATAGATTATAGATATATAGAGGGAAAGTATCCAGCGCTAAATAGGGGGAGAATGATTCTGCTGTTCACCCCTTTTACCAGAGACACAGTGAAAGGGTGAATGTGAGATTATAAACCCCTTCAGTGCTGGAAGGAAGAAAGTAAAGTGCAGACTTCTACTGTCCCTGCATTCATAGCTTCCCTGATGTGTATGTCACATTGCAGGGAAAGACAGACGATAATTGCCTGGATGAGAGAGTTCACTAAATACCTGTGGCCCTTTCAGAGGGCTAGTAGTGAGCGCTCCACGAGATCCGGAAGTCTGTCCTCCTAAATGACATGCGTTTCACAATGAGCTTATTCTCATATGGGCCTGGGAACAGGAAACAAATGCTATAGCTTTGGGTTACACAGACAGAACCATAGGCATATCTCCACCTGCTAATAGTTACATACGAAGCGTAAGAGAACATTCTCCATCCCTTAAGTCTATATCAGGGATAATCAACACATGCAACCCTCCAGCTGCTGTGGAACTACCCATCCCAGCATACCATACCACAGTTTTGCTATTAGGGCATGCTAAAACTATAGCATTGCATGCTGGGATATGTAGTTCCACAGCAGCTGGAAGGCCACATGTTAAATACCCCTGGTCTATACCATACCGTGTAGGAGGAGGATGCCCGATCAATGCTATTCTCTTCAGCTTTTCTGCCAGTTAAGGGATGGGACTAGACGGTGGAAGGGTGTCCTTAGGAGGTACACTATTCACCACCTTACTGAGGACCTATACATAATACAACATTGATAACAACATCGCAACTAGCTTCCTTAATGAATTAAACACAGAATGTACAACACATTTTATATTGAGAACTTGCAACTGTTTACAAAATGTACTAAATTGTTTGGTATACAGTGTAACATACACCATCCACTACATATACCAACCATACACCATTATGACATCTGGATTGACAATTAGAACATAAGATGAATAATGATTGATGATTTATGTTTTTCCCCAAATCAACATAAATCAACACATCGTTATTGCATGCTTGGAAAACATGAGAATTTTACATACATAACACGGGTAGAAAATAATTGGCTGTATCCATCCCACACACTGCACATACTATTAACATGTGCAGAAGTTAACCCCCGCAGTAAGATGTATACAGACATTGAGATAACCGGCAACTCGAACAGATTACCAAAAAAAAAACACAAAATGGCCGCCTCCGGCAATGGAGAACGAAGCCCGGTTATGATGAAAATATTATCTACAGCAACTAAGGGGAATCTTGACCACCAGAGGGAGTAACGCTGGATCCATATCGAACAAACAAGTGGCCGCAGCCACACCGCAACGCATGCGCATGGGAGACACGGAATGATGTAACCCATGTGACCAGTCACATGACCGGGAGAGTGACGAACCCGGAAGTCGGTAAGAAAATGCAGCGAACAGACACCTGAGTGAGTATAAATCGGAGAGGGACACAAGCAACACCATTTGCCCTTGAAAAAGTCCTAACAAGGACGAAACGCGTTGGGACCAGCACCAAAAACATTGACTTTATAGAGACTATTAACAGATTTAGAGCATCGGTATTGGGATGTCTTTAATATCAGTCGTAAATATATTATACTATTTTTAGACATTCATGAGCGCCACAGCAGCATTATTGGTATCATCATCAATAACACATATCTGCACATAGCCTCACAACATACACCCATTGGGAGAGGAATCGGTAAGCAGGAGGACCAGCAGAAGCTGTTTGGGTAAGTACCATCTAACTTACCAATATCTGCACCAGCAGTGTCCGCACAATCCTGATACTGCACTCATTGTTTTGAGGTACCCAAGGGGAAGTAGAGGCAAGAAGAAGTTATTTGAGCACACAACAAATAAGAACGAATGGGAGCAAGTGTGTAAAAATCACTACAACTACAGCGTTACTGAACACACTGCCCACAGTTATTGCCAAGCTGTCACATTATACCATCATAACGTAATTTGTTACAGACTAATGCTATTTTGGCATCAACGAACACACTGCCTACAGTTGTTGCAAAGCGGACATATTAGATTATCAGAACTTAACTTTCTATAAACTGACGATTCCATATAACAATTATATATCGAATATTCTGCCTACAGTTATTGCTGACCAGTAGGGCAAGAAGCTTAGAGTCTTAACTTTCATTACATATCTATATCAAGGGATACAGCCAATATACAGAATTTAGCACATGTCCATACTACATACTAGACCACTGAGCACTTACTATTCCCCAAATTTGTTACTACAATTTATAGAGGTTGGAACACCTCAGTAAGTAAGCAGCTAGTGATCCAGTGGGTTCAATCACATCCTGCGAGCGCCTACCACTCTATATTTGATTATTTTTCTGCCAGTTATAGCTGTTCTTATTTTTATTTTGTGTGTCATGAATGTAGGGAGAGAGGTCTCTCCCGCACCATCATCCTCCTGTTTATAACTCTACTGTATTTGGTGTTTTAGCGGAAGAAGGGCAAAACATCCCTTATACATGGAATCCAGGCACCATCTTACATTACGACAGAGCAGAGCTGAAAACATCTGATCACAGGTATTATTCCAAATACTATGGGGTATATACAATTACCCGCGGGACTTCTCCCGCGAGTAAGTGGGGCTCGAAAGTCCCGCGGCGCGGGGTTAAGCTATTCAATAAAATTGCTTTTTCCCCGCACCGGTAAATGTGCCCTCGCGCATTAGAAGTGCGGAAACAGTGTGTTTTTCTGACGCGCGCGAGGCCGACAAGGGCTGCTTCGTGCAGCTGTTACCTCGCACCTACATGAGGTGCGAGGTAAAGCACAACAGCAGGGGACTCGATCAAGTTATTAAATTCTTCAACATCGGTTTCAACCCGATCAAGTTATTAAATTCTTCAACATCAGTCCCAACCCGATCAAGTTATTAAATTCTTCAACATCGGTCTCAACCCGATCAAGTTCTTAAATTCTTCAACATCGGTCTCAACCCGATCAAGTTATTAAATTCTTCAACATCGGTCTCAACCCGATCAAGTTAATAAATTCTTCAATATCGAATTCAATTTCATCAAGTTCTTCAAATAATCAACATCGGTCTCAAACTGATCCAGCTCTCAATCCAGCATCATCGGTCCCAATCTGGTGCTGCTCATTCAGTCAGTATTATTTATTAATTTCCATTCCAACCAGCTGTTTAATAAAGACTTTCTATTTCTGCCCTCGCCTTCGGGTCCATCATCTTCTGCCGTATCTCTATCTCCCCTTCAGCCTCCCACGCCTGTTCCTACCCACACCAACCCTCAGGCGTGACACTTGCAATGTACTGAATAAGCACACCAGTGCTCAGCCGTTTTCACTTTGGGGGCCAAATCATCAACACTAAAATAACGGTTTTAAGAACATTTTCCTTAATTACCGTTTTTTTAGTATTAACACACATAACACATTACAGAATTGCTTGATTTCTGAACAAGGAAAAAAATTTAGTACAATGCAGCAGTGTAATTATATGTTAAATGAAAAAAAAAAAAAAAATTATATATATATATATATATATATATATATATATATATATATATAATGCATAAAATAACATTTATATTGACATCTTATATTTTTGACCATTTTACCGAATAAATACAATACCGTGTAAATAAATGTGGGATTTTGCATCTAACAATGCGGCTTTCAATAGACTTATCAACTGACCTTAAACCTAACCGCAGACTAATAACTAGTGTGTACCGATATCGTGCGTGACGGGACCCGGCAGGGCACCGGATCGGCAAGTGCATACACACTTGCCGATGCCGGCAGGGACAGCGGGGCCCATGCTGCATTCAGCAGCATGGCCCTCACTAACATTGTCGCCCCTTCGGATCTGCAGGAGCGCGCATCGTCGGTGACATTGAGGGTACACGCTAGACGATGTGCCCGATAACTTGTCCGATCCGGCCGGTTTGGACGATATATATTAGCGTGTACCCGGCATAACACTAAAATCAGCTGTCAACATTCTGTCTGTTGACATTCACAATGTGGACATGATGAACGAATATCCAACTAATTTACTCCAGGAGAGAACAGTACTAAATGTGCCTTATTTACATGTGTCAGGAGATGTGACTGGGAGTGTTAGTAGTATATGTTTAATTTACAGTACACAATATAGTCTATATCAGGGGTTCCCAACCACGGTCCTCAAGGCACACTAAAGTTGGCCACACACTAGACCAACTTGCATCCAACCAGCCAACTAGTTGATTGGTTGGAATGAAAATCTGGTAACGTATGGGAGTAACTGATGATCAGCAATTTGCTCCTAAATGCCAGAAAACAGATGAAAATGGTCGTTCAGACAAGTTTTTTAAATGTTTGATCTAAACAATTTGTTTAAACAACAGTTTTTGTCCATTTTCCAGTGTTTGGGAGCAAATTGCTGATTGTCATTTGCTTTCATACCCAGGGCCGTAGCCTTCGCACAGGGCACCACAGGTCAGGGGGCGCTGTTTGGTCCTGTCAAATTTCTGTTTATTATCATTCTTGCTTGTAGCTTCCTCTTATTTCATCCCCAGCATCTCCTGGTCTCCTCTATCTCTTCCCTGGCCCTTCCCCATGAAGCCATGGCCCTTTTTTGGGTGCATTATGTCCCTTTGAAAAATGAGGGGGGCGCCAATGCTCTTTCTGGCACAGGGCACCAAAAAGTCTAGTTACGGCTCTGTTCATACCTTACCAGATTTTCATTCCAACCAATCAACTAGTTGGCTGGTTGGACAGATAAACTTTAGATGTGTGGCCAGCTTAACAGTCCAGGTTTTAGGGATAGCCATACTTGAGCACAGGTGACTTAATTAGTTCCTCGGTTATTTTGATTAAACCATCTGTGCACAATCATGGATAACACTAAAACCAGGACTGTTAGTGTGCCTTGAGGACCGAGGTTGGGAATCACTGGTCTATATGGACAGTGTCATTAATAAATAATGAATTAGCATTTACCGTGACAGATGCAAATGCATCTTCCCCTTTTAAAGATGAGATGGGAATATGCTTTCATAATGTGAGCAGATTGTGAATATCGATGTGGCATCTATATAATAAGCAAGAAACTGTGTGTATGAATGTGTCTGTTTCTCTACAAAATTTGTCATGGTGGTGTAGTTTGACCAGGATTAGGTTTTTGGCTATGTTTGAAGTTCGTCAGGGCCATGGAAGTCTACACCAAGTGGCAATGAAGTTTCTGAATTGAAATTTTTATTTAAGCAAGTTCACTCAGGAGGTCTTCTTGTGCTTAAAACTGCACTGATCTGAAGGCACAGGCTGATATGTACCAGTGCAGGGGGGCAGGCAGCGCTCCAACGTAAGAGCAGTGAGTTGGAGGATCAACTGTCACACTGCACCTGCATTGTCAGTTACTAATTTCCTACAAGCACATTTTTATATGCCATGGTCTCCAATGTTGGTCTGCAGAGATTACTGCTGGCAATAATTTCAGTTCTGCAATGATTTCTGTTCTGCAGTGATTTCTGAAACTATACTGATTTCTGTCCTGTAAGTCACTCTGCTCCTGATATACCCCCATTCCCAGGTCCAGATTAGGGGCGGTCATCCCGGGGCACTCTCCCCCATAGTAGAGCACACGGTTTCAGTTACCCCCCTGACAGACCAAGTCCAATCTTCACCGGCCGTAATGGGGGCCGAGCTAATACGGCAATAATGTGAGGTGTCCACCCCCATTAGCAACCTGCAGCTGCTGCATACAAATGTAAGTGTGTCTGTGTACTGTTTTGTTGTGTATATACTGTATGTGTATGTGCTATTGTATATTCAGTTAGTGTGTGTATAGTATGTATGTGTTAATGTGTATATATGTTAGTGTGTGTATACTGTGTAAGTATATGTGTTAGTGTGTTTGTATGTGTTTATACTATATATGTGTGTGTTAGTATGTTATATATAATATATATACGTTTGCTACATATATATATATATATATATATATATATATAGAGAGAGAGACAGAGAGAGAGAGAGAGAGAGAGAGAGAGAGAGAGAGAGAAAAAGAAAGGCGGCACTCCATGTCTTAGCAAAAATAGAAAAAGTGTATTGAAGTCGACGTTTCGGTGCTAGAGACGCACCTTTCTCAAGTCATAATGATCACATAACTAATAGAAATCCTATTGTATTGCTCAGAGCTGTAACATGCTGGTCAGGGCTTCAGCGCAGTTTAGGGCGCAATGGCTGCACTTTATATAGATGCTGATCAGGAAGCATCTATATAAGGACCATTGACTTTGGGCTTTGCAGCAAAATAATAGTGATTTAAAAAAGAATTACGCTCTTAAACATATTGGCCCTGATTCAGACCCACTCGCAAGCGGCTGTCCGCTCGCAAGTAGGTCGATGTTGTGCACTGCGCATGCGCACGACGGCGGGAGCTCCGTCGTGCGCATGCGCCAGACGCGACGAGCGAAGGACTTTCCTTCGCTCGTTGTGTCTGATCAAAGGGGGCGTGCTGTCGATGTTGATTGACAGCACGCCCCCTTTGGTGGGCGTGCCGGAGGCGTGCCTCCCTGACGGGGGCGTTCCCAAGGGAACGCCTACCGTCAAAAGCCGGCCCACTGACATCACTAGTGATGTCAGTGGGAGTGATTTTGGCTCTGATAGAGCCAAAATCACTCCGGGCCTTGCGGTTGAAAAACTTAACCGCAGGCTCCGGCTCGCAGTGGCGATGGTCGCGATGGTCAAGACCATCGCGGCCATCAACCTGCACGCTCGTACAGGCTGTGGGTGGTGACCCACAGCTATACGAGCGTCCAGGAGGACGCTCCATAATTATGGAGGGCGGCCCTCATTCAGAGCGTGCAGTCTGCTCAGAGCGTACGGCTCTGAATGAGGGCCATTGTGCCCAGGCATTAAGTCATTTGAGAATTAAATAAACTTCTGGCGTAAACCTAAAAATTTGATTTTTCTGCCATAAAACTACAGAAATAACATTGATAATGTTAGTAGAATTATCCCATTGTATGCCGCTATGTCAGTCTTCTCTGTCTGATGCACTGCCAGACACAGCTCCCTCATTCACATGGCTGGAGTGTCTATTGATCTCCCTCAAGACCACATGGCTTAGCAATATAAATATCAGTGTTAGTAACTTAATCTTCTCTGGCACAACCAGTACATTCAATTATACATCTCTTCAGATGACCTTTTAAATGTAAGTGAAACCCTGTCATATACTGCTGATGATACTGGATCAGAACCTCTATATACCCCTGCCTATACCTTCTAATATCCAACCTATAAACCTCTAAGGATGACGCTAATTTGCGTACGCAGTCATACAGTAAATAAAGACTTAAGACCTGGAATCTGTGGTTCCAAAGCACAAGTATTATTCAGGTAAAAGTACAGTCAGTTACACGCTATTGATCCAGACACAATTCGGCGCAAAGGAATTATACAGACCCAAGTACAGTATACATACGCAGTGCATTCTGGTCCAGATGTTAGGCATCAGCAAGAAACCCCTCAGTCAGCATTCAGCAAGAAGACTAAGAACCCAGTGTTGGAGCACACATATTTATACCCCCCCAGAATAGACAGGACAATAGAGAAGTTTGTTGCTTATGCCATTGGTTCCCATGGGGGAAGCATCTGTTACAGAGCGTTTAACAGGCTGGTTCAAATAGACTCATCCCAGCCTCTAACAACTGGGGGTCTCTGCCCATCCACCCCCATGCAATATCCTAACAGATGTTCATAATATACATTTTGTTGCTTGAAGTCTCTGCGGTCCATACATTGAGAATGCATGATGCGATCTCCACACCGATAATACCGGAATTCTGTTGAAAGAGTACACATCAGTATGAACCCAAACACGGCTTTCTTAGCATGTATAAAACCTTACTTATCAAATATCTTTATTTCACAGCATTTATACTAACTGAACCAACTTAAATCTTATACTTTAAAGCCTATTAAACCTTATGTGTGAATATGTAATGTGTGAGTATGCGGGGTGTGATGTAAAGACGCTAGTTAACTTGGGGCAGATGCATGCGCATGAAGCTAACAACCAGCGTTTTCATACAGGATCTTATGCATTCGCTAATATGCGATTAGTTACCAGCGCAATTGTGCGTATTAATGTGTGTATGAGGAATGGTGCACTTAAATCTCACTTACTAAGTGAACATCTAGCAGTGTGAAATACTGAGCCTGATAGTTCCACATGCCCCCTCTCTCAGCAGCCCCCCCACCTTTTCCAGGCTCAAAAGAAAAGCTCTTTATTCTCCCAGACTCTTGTGTGGATGCAAATTAACCCAGCTACAAGACCCAAACCTAAGATAACACTCTAAGCTTTGAAGTTATTTCATTGCAGGAAGGCTGCTAATGTAAGGTGTGTATTCTAGCCGGGCCACCTGGAGCGAGAGCAGACGTTATCCAGGAAGCTTATCTACACAATCTAGTTGTCACGTGGCCATTTGCTCTGTTCAGCTAATGCAATCCAATTTTGACATACTGTAAAGCCATTTCTGAAATATATCCTTTATAATACGTAAAGTCATGAAATGGGCTTTTGGTGAATCGCCGTAACTTATGGCGATGGTCACAGATGCATTCGCATGATGCTAATAGTATTATCGCTTCATGTACTAAAGTGTGAGTTTATCTAAAATGGTGCTTAGGCGGCCATTTCACAAAATGGCGTCTTGCGGCCATTCGCAAGATGGTGTCGCTGCGATTCAATTTTAAACTGATCTTGTCTCAGCCAATAATCCAGTTTCGACACTGCCCACCAAGAGTACCAACAAGTCTCTAAATGGAATTATCAGTTGTCAGTGATTTACAACGATTTACTCCTTCCCACAAAGTAGCTGAACAATGGGGGTCTTGTGATATAGGACCAATACGTCGTGGTATATGGTGGCACATAATGCTATATATTTTACTCTAGACTATAGTTTAGCATTAAAAGACTGTGGGCTTGACGCAGAGCATTTGCATGATGCAAAGCGTTTAGTACACTAGTTTGAGCAGCAGTATTTTAAGTAAAATCACTCCGTGCCTTCCCAGAAAGTGCGATTCTGGAACTTACATCCGCCTGAAACCTGGACAAGTGGGACAGGAGAAGTAAGGGTGCTCTAACTTAGGCAGAGTTCAGTAAGAATCTGTTTTCTTATACAGTAGCTGGATCGCCGCTTTAAAGTTAGCGGGCGAACTCCCTGAAATCAAGCCATTCCTTCATCTCAGACCCTATTACATAATGCCCAGTTTAACTGGCGGTGCAAGGTGGTGCTGCCACACAGAGCGCAGGGCTCTCTCAGAGTCACCGCCAATGTTCCACAATCCCTGTATCTGGCTAGCAGGGTGTCTCTAGAATGGCACCCTGCAGCCAGAATCGCTGCTGCACTGCCACCTGGAGTGTCATCCGGACGCTACATACAGTCAGGTGCATAAATATTGGGACATTGACAGAATTGTCATATTTTGGCCTCTATTCACCACCACAATGGCTTTGAAATGAAACAAACAAGATGTGCTTTAACTGCAGACTTTCAGATTTAATTTGAGGGTAATTACATCCAAATCAGGTGACCGGTGTACGAATTACAACGGTTTCTATATGTGCCTCCCACTTTTTAATGCACCTGACTGTACATGGTTACCACAGCCTATACAGCCTCCCGGAGCATCCTCAGGATGCTCCAGACACTGTGTGTTGTTCTTCCTGGCGCTGGTGGTCCCGCCCCCTCGGCATGATGTCATGTGCTCTGGTGCGTGGCCTGCAGAGAACGCTGCCCAAAACAATAGGTGTATGGCACAGCATATGGGCCGAATTACCCTAAATATGCCCAACTCTACATCAGCCCTTCAGACATATCCTTTCTGCTAGATTATTTTCTTTCAGCCATGTACATATCTCACAATAAATTAATGCATTGATTTTGGAATCTAAGTCAAACTATAAAAAAAACTGTGTTAAAGCTGACACGTGACATAGATAGTTGGAAAATAAAATGTACGTAGACATATAAGTTATAACATTTTCAAATTAATGTCTGTGCTATCACTATTATTAGCTGGTTTATTTTATGTCTTGTTATATTCAAGCAGTGATATTGTTTGTTTCTTATATAGATAACTTTGCATAGCTAGTATTGGACATGGTTCAGCCCTCCCCATTCACTGCTGCTATGTAACTTGTGGCTGGAAAATTGGAGAGAAAATACATTTTCTGAGCTTGTGTTTTATGCACTAATACATTCTGGAACACAGAAGTGTCTTTCTATCTGTGCATATGGTAGTAATCACTTCAGGGAATTGTGCTAACTCTGGAAGGGACAGCCTGCTTAGATTTTTCCATAGTAAATCTCTGTGGCGACAGAAGGACCTAGATTGTCACTGGAGAACACTTGTGCAGTGGATATTAAACATCCCATTATATTGCTAATATTCTGATGTAAATACTATTCAATTTGTCATACTGTAACTTGGAGCCACCTAATAATACATACCTACCTCCTGACAATCACTAGTTCCATGAACAACCCAGAGTCTCAGTGGCCTACTGGCATGTGCCTGAACAGAAAGTGTGTGGCCGTGTATGTGTGTTGCATTCTTAATAAGTTCCACGCAGACAATATGGCAGCACACACTTCCCGCTTTACAAGGACACCCTGTTTCAGACAGCATACTCCAGACTTTGCATCTGAAAATGGCAGCATTGGGTCATTGTGGAATGTGAAACATGAATAATATTGAGATTTTCCTCCCCGTCAAACTGAATATCCTCGGTGGGGGGTTAGGTATATGGGTGTGGTATTCATCATGTCGACATTCATAATGGCAAAATATCAACATACTTGGCATGTCGGCATTGCTGAAATGTCAACATGATAGAATGTCGACAAATTGTCCCTGGTGAACTAGAGCTGCATTATCTGGTCCTGATGGCAGCAGGGACTTAGCGGCGGCTTCCGGGTTCCTACAGTCACACGAGGAGCGATTCCGACAGAGTCATCTGATGCGTCAGCATTCTGGTGAGTACAGACCCCCTATCCCTTGTCTTAATCCCTATCCTTATCCCTAACCTCCCACGCAGACTAACCCAAACCACCTCCTGGTGCCCAAACCCAACCCTTCCATCCCGCAGCATACTGTAAACCTAATGCCGCAATTCTGAGAATTGTTAATGTGTCGACATTCTGAGGTTGTCGACATCTTGTCTTTCGACATTTCAACAATGTCAACATCATAACGGTGTACATTGTGAATGTTGACCTTATGACTGCATCCCAGGTATAGATGTTCAACAGTCACAATGTTGCCATTCATACATACATGGTCATTCATGATCGGAATGTTGACACTGGACATGCCAAGATGTTCATGATGTCAACTTTTACTTTGTCGATGTTCATCATATCGACACAGCTGTTATGTTGACATTGTCGACATGCTGATTTTCTTCTCATTCTGCCCCTAACCCTAACGGCAACCCTAATCCTATTGGAAGTGTCGACACAATGGCAATTTCCAAATTTCTGATGTCAGCATTCTGCCAATGTCGACATTTTGCAGATGTCGATGTTGTTGACATTTTAACCATGTCAACATCCTTAATGTCAAAGTTAGGTTGTTGACATGTGCGAATGTCGACATATTAAGATCCAACATAGCGACTGTATACTTTCGTGGAAAATGGGTTTCATCATGAGAAAAGTCTAAATTTATTAAGAGAGTAAAGGTGCCCATCCACTAGACGATTTATTTGAGCGATTGAACGATAACGATATCATTATCATTCAATTGTTCATAAATCGTTTGCAAATCGTTTGCAAAAATGTCTAAAGCGATCAGCAATGCGCACTCCCCCTGGTCATTTAGACATCTATCATCGGGCAAACATGCTGGACAACCTGACGATAACGTCAGATTCAGCATGTTTGCAGATGATTGATGTGCCTGCACTGAACGACTGCTCGTTCAGTGTAGGCACATCACAGACTGACAAATGACTGCACGATTACAATGTCATAATCATGCTCTCGATTTCATATCTTCTAGTGGATGGGCAGCTTTACTTCCACTAAAGTGGCTGTAGGTAACACTTGAGTGACATTGTGTGCATTTTGACCCCGGCCCGCAATCCTGCATTAGTAGGCACAGAGTGACGTTCCAAGGCCAGTTCCTAATAGCAGAAGCAGGGGCACTTCTGTATGGACAAGGCACACTGCAAAATTCTGCATACCTGCATGCAGACCCTCCGACATGACCTGTTCCATTAGGTACAAAATGCTCTGCTCCTGGACTTCCCTCTTAATTTATGATTGCAGCCACCTGTGCTGAAACACCTGTCTCATCAATTAACTAGTTCACCACAGGTGACTGCAATCATACATTAGGAGGGAAGTCCAGGAGCAGAGTGTTTTGTACCCAATGGACCGGGATATGTTGGAGGGTCTGCATGTTAGTGCAAATGAGTTGTTAATGTTGTTGCTACTTTATAAAAAATTCACAGAGGCATCCAGCACACACATAATGGAAAGTCACAAGCACCACTAATAAAAGTGGACATTAATTATATTGTAGCTATAAATGGAGTGACATATAGTATCCACATTTCATTAGGCTTATTGTTTTGCTTTTGCAATGCCAACTCTTCTCCATCATCTCCACAGTGATGCATGCACCCAGTGGCGGTTCTACGGGCGGGCAAACAGGGCTATTGCCCGGGGCGCTGCGGTCTGAGGGTGCCGCCACAGTAGCCCCGCCGGCGAAATCTAATCTGATGGCACTCGCCTGCTCTTGCCCGCAGCACTGCCGCCATTAAAGACAGTAATGCGGTGACTCCGCCATGGGAGGACCTAACCTTCCTACTATTAGCGCTTAGCTCCGCCTCCCCTGTCTTCGGACTCGGTCGGAGCAATGAGAAATGTCACCTGGTATGTGCGGGAAGTGATGTCATGACGTCACGCCGCACGCGCCCTCCCTTTCTGTGTCCTACTGCCTGAGATGAGCGATGGAGTAGCTGTTCCCCAAGGTCTGGCGGAAGAAGGCAGACAGCTGCCTGATGAAGAGGAGGGGGGCTGTTAGCCAGGTTATAGATCCAAATATTGTTGTTAGTAAGTAAATTTTTGATGCTTCCGCCAGCAGGGGAGGGGGAGATGGATGCATTGTTTTTAATTTGCAAATGGCAGAAATGTCTATATTTCATCATTGGTTTGTGAAAAAAACATAGGCCCTGATTCAGACCCACTCGCAAGTGGGCGTACGCACGTTCGCCGTACGTAAAAAAATATTTAAATTCAAGCACTCGCTCGTTTTTTCCTACGCAGCTAAAAATCCGCCCCAAACTCAGGCGACCCCTCCTCTGACTAACGAGCGTGCCAAATAGCGAGCGTACATCCCCGAAATGGCTTGAAGGGAACGCACGCACAAGTACAAACCGGAAGTAGGACTGTCAGATTCCGATTACCTGCTCATTTTTTCGGCCTACCTCCCTCAATCGTATCATGCCAATCAATGTATCAATTAGCTTAATTGTTTTATTTTTTCAACACAATGCAATAAACTTTAATCTTGTCCGTGTTTGTATTTGCTCGCAGAATAAGTACGGCTGAAACCTTCGCTTTTATTGTTCCAAAGACATGTTAGCCCCAATTAAACAATTGTTCTATTTGTTTGTCTCCCCACAATTTTTCTGTGGTTCATTTCTTTATTTAAATTTGCTTACGCATGTCACTGCATCAAGCCAATCATAACTCTCAAGAGATTTGTGGCCCTGTCGAACACATGACTCATACACTAACCAATAGAATTTGTCCTGTTAATTTCCCAAATACATTAGCCAATCAAATTTTTTTGTGGTGCTTTATTAAAAATATTTTGTAAAAAAAACACCATTGCCATCATGAGATCCGCCGCATTCACCAGGCGCGAACTGCTGGTGCTGACGGAGGTGATGGACAGGAGGATCACCAGTCAGCCTCCACCCATCTCCAACAGGCGCAAGCGTTCCGCATATGCGGAGGTACGTCGACGCCTGCGCTCCTTCGGCTCACGCCGACATATTGGCCAGCTGGAGCGCAGGTGGTCGGACCTGCACCGGCGGACGCCCCGCTTGCTGGCATGCTTTCGCATGCAGATTGCGGAAAGTAAGTGTTCTGGACTGTGGTTTTCAAGTTTATCTTGTGGGCCCTAACTGCGTGTGCATGTTTTCATGTCTGTCCTATTGAGTCATTGTAGTCATATCTGCATGTGCATGTTTTCATGTCTGTCCTATTGAGTTATTGTAGTCATATCTGCATGTGCATGTTTTCATGTCTGTCCTATTGAGTCATTGTAGTCATATCTGCATGTGCATGTTTTCATGTCTGTCCTATTGAGTCATTGTAGTCATATCTGCATGTGCATGTTTTCATGTCTGTCCTATTGAGTCATTGTAGTCATATCTGCATGTGCATGTTTTCATGTCTGTCCTATATTTTTATTTTTTTTTTGGTTTCCTGTTGAAACTAACAACAATTTTTTGGTCATTTTTTAGGGGCACAGCAAACACTACGGCGGCATCGCCACACAAGACGCCGGTCCCGGCCCCTCTCTCCAACCCCCAATTCCTCTATTCCCCCCTCCTCCCCAGACCCTGTGGCCAAAATTTCTGCCCTACTTCCCCTCCAGCCCAATTCCCCCTCTCCTCCATCCGTCCCTCCTCCAAATACCCCCTCCCAGGATGGCGAAAACACCTTGCCCCTCGGGTTGGGGAATGTAGCCACCTCCGAGGTGGTCCAGGGAGTGGCTTCTGGCTCTCTCGTTTTGGAGAACGGTATGTTTTTAAAGTTTATTTTGGACACCACAAACTGTTTGTATGTAATCATGTGTCGTCCCCATTTTTTTTTTTTTTTTTTCGCCTTAGGGTATTTTTGGGGGTTGTCTTTACCTGTTCCTGCTGATGTCACCATACACATATCACACCTGTGTGCCTTTTTTTAGGGCCCTTGTATTTTTGGCATACGACATTTTGGGGTTCTGGGTTTTATCCGTGTAATGTATTTTTGGCCCACAAGCTTGTAAGTTTGTGTTTGCTTGTTTTTTGTTTTTTTACAATGTTGCTTCATTATCGATTTATTAATCCCCAAACTTTTCTCACCCACAGAGGAACAGAGGCGTCGGGAACAGATTGAGAATTGTGTGGGCCGTATGCGGGAGCAGGTCACCGGGCTAATGCAGGCCCTTGACCATCTGTTGGTCCTCCTTCGGAATTAATTTTTTTTTTTATTTTTTTTTTAAATTGTTTCTTAATAAATCTGTTTAAAATCAAGCTCTGTCTCATGCGTTTGGAGTAAATCCAAGATTCTTTACACTGACATAAGTAGACTCTTCAAGCAAGGTTTGCCCCAGAAACTCACTACAGATTGTGTGTTGTATTTTGAATGCAAACAGGCACAAGAAACACCTCCCAGTACCAATGTCATTTTCCTTTTTTGTGGTGGTCAACATGATAGTTTACACCATTTTTCAGGTTCCTATTTGGTGGACAAACTGCTTAGGACAATCTTACGAAGGCAACTGATTGTACACGATTCCTTGTTGTGTTGGTTAGTACCCCGAAAACATATTACATTTTAGCTCCACTTGCTTCATTACTGGGTTACCCCTTAGGTAAAATTAACGTTTGGGAGTTTGTTTACACTTGCTTCTAACGTGCCCAAAAAGGAAACAAATTACACTCTACAAATATTTATTCACAACAGAAATCAAAATACAAAGTGGTCACTCACAAACAAAACACACAGTGATAATCAGAAAAACTCCACATACCAAAAACACTAAACAAACACACAACAAATCAAGAACTGGTTGACGAAGGTCCATGCCCACATGATTTCACAAATATGGCGTTGCAATATTGTTGTCCGAATATATTCCCGAAGTTTCCAAAGAAAGGTTTTTGAAGGGTAGCAGGAAGTAGTCATCGTGGGAGTGCCAAAGATTATGCAAACAAACAGAAGATGGTGCAAGAATTAATATAAAAAAAGATGAACGTTAAAAAACCATAACACATTGGGTATACACACTGTTGTTTGAACAATAATTACCTAAAATATCGGGCCACCACATCATCGCGTATGGCCCCCCCACATACTGACCTCCGACCAACCTCGGGGGGGCCATCCTCAGGTAAGGCATCCTCTGGCTGCATTGGAACACCACTCCTTATGGCGATGTTGTGAAAGATCCCACACAGGACCCCAATTTTCGAAACCATATCCGGCAAATACATGAGCTCGCCACCAGAACGGTGGAGGCATCTGAATCGGCCTTTTAAAAGGCCGATACAGCACTCCACCACTTGCCTGGTGGCTGTAAGTGCGGTATTAAACTCACTTTGTGGACCTGGTGTGGGAGCCAAGTAAGGAGTGAGCAGCCAGGGCATGCAAGGGTATCCACTGTCTCCTGTGAAAAAGAATAGACAACATCAGGATCACTGTGTATCAAGCTTAACATTGTTATGTACTAAAGGTCTACACTTACCCAGAAGCCACGCATCACCAGCTTGTAGGTTGTTTAATTTGTGCCATATCCCTGATTGCCGGATGACGAAGGAGTCATGTGCACTTCCTGGTAATTTTGCATTCAGGGACAGGATCTGGAGGGAGGCATCACATACCACCATTACATTCAGGGAGTGATAGTGTTTCCTGTTTCGAAATATGGCCTCCAGCCGTGCTGGAGGCTGAAGTGGTATGTGAGTACCATCCACAACCCCTATGATGTGTGGGAAGCCAGCTATTTGGTAAAAATTGGCCTTGGCCACACTAAGGGCACCCATATCCAAAGGCATTTGAATAAAATGATGGAGGTGCTTGAAAAGTGCCTCCATCACTGCCCTCAGGATCCGGGAAAAGGAGGATTGTGAGATGCCTTCCACTATTCCCACCGTTGTTTGAAACAATCCTGAGGCACAGAAATGTAACACCGCCATAAATTGCGTAAGTGGTGGTATTGCTGTAGGACTGTCAATTTGCCGCTCCAGATCACTCTCTATTAATGAGAGAGTGTCTATGATGATTTTGGGAGGAAGACGGTAGCATCTTAAAACCTCATCATCGGGCATTCCAAAAAGGGTGACACGTGTTTGAAATATCTGGGGCCTTGCACGCCTACGATGCCTACGCCTGGGACGAGATTGAGGTTGGTCGGCTTCCGGGAGCATGGCCAGAACAATCCGCCCTAGATCAACCTGAAATGGCAAGATTGTAATGTAAGGCTTTGGACCCACCCCAAAAGAAAATTCAAAACAACTTAGCTTGATGATACCATCCATTGCTGCTTACATGCCGGGGTATTGTCATGATACGTCCAAACTGAAATTAATCACAAAAATTATTTGAAAAATTTCACTCTGTGCATTTTTGATTCTAAATTTTGTGATAGACCAAACTTAAAATATGCGAAACACACATTTGGCAAAAGAGCAAAACGACATTGCACACAGTACATCAAAATGGGTTGAAATGTTTGCCCAAAATTTGAAAGGGCAACCTCAAAAAAATAAAAATTATTAATAAGCATTTAAAAATGCGCAAATTAGTTCGCAAATACAAGTCACAATAGTAAGTAGTAAAAATGCGCTAATTAGTTCGCAAATACAAGTCACTATACAAACTGTGAAAAATGCGCTAATTAGTTCACAAATACAAGATAAAAAATGGACTTACCAAGAGCAAATATATAAGAGTCCAAATCAAAAGGTCTTTGGGTCCGAAATTAATCAAAAGCTAAAATATATGAAATTATTGATCCAAAATTTACAAAAATGAAGAAACACAATGAAACAACAATTGATCAAAAGTTAGACTTCACAAAACTTACCAAATCAAGAAACGAGGTAAAAAAAATAAAAAACAAAAAAGAGAACGGAAAATAAAAACGCAAATCTACCAAACAAAATAATCTCCAACCGCCAACTCCTTTATACGCAAACAATAAACTCCAGCCAAGGTATCCTCCAACAATCCAAAAACGCCACCTCGACTCGAGACACACCAAGCCATAAATAGTGTTTCGTTTCCCGCACAAATTAAGGAGGGATCATAGGAACGCACAATCAATGATGCGGCCGCAAAATAAGGACGCATGTATAAATACGTCACGAAAACACATTAAAATTCTGGGGTATTTCTTGATTGGACCTCAGACATGGCGACAGACCAGGGAAACAATGCCCAAGAGTCAGGCGGTAAGTCTTTCATGCATTTTGTATCAATGATTTATTTGAAACATAAGATTGGGCAAGTTGTGATTTTGAGAAATCTGAATATTTACACAAATAGGTGAGGAGGATGACATGGAAGAGGCTGCCGGGCCCAGTATTCCGGCCAAAGCTGCCAAAAAAAAAAGGCAGCCACATTTCACAAGAAAGGAGATGGAGGTTTTGATACAGAAGTGTGTGGACATCCTGCCACAGGCAGACAGGAATATGAGTCTAAGCCAGAAGGGGAGAATGTGGGAAGAGGTAGCCGTTGCTGTCAATAGGGTGGGTGATTATGTCCGTCTAGCCCGGGATGTAAAACGGCGGTAAGTAAACACTTGCCCCCCCTAAAAACAAACACCATTTTAAACAAAAGGATAATGGCTTCCATTTTTTCCCACAGATGGGGCGACTTCAAATATCGCCTAAAGCAAAAACTCGCGGACAGGGCTAGGCATGCAAGGGGGACAGGTGGGGGTCCCACCCCTGTGTCATTGGAGTTGACCGATTTAGAAGAGCTGGCACAGGGGTGTGTGCAGCCTGTGGAGGTGTTTGGCGTGTACAACATGGATACGGACATGCCAGACTTTGCGGCTCCTCATGTTGTCCCAGGTAAATCTTTGGATGTTATCAACTATGAAATGGTATTGTGCCAATATGTAGATTCTAATGTGAGGCTTTTCTCTTTTTTCCTAACAGAGACACAGGCGGATGAGTCTGTTCCAGAGGGGAGCCTTGGCCGCCGAATTTCTGCTGGCTCGGCAGGGGAGGAACCAGTACATCCGGCTGAGGACCCTGCAGAAGCCAGTCCAGGGCGATCCCCCTCGCAGGCAGTGTCCCTCCTCACAGAACTCAATTTCAAATCGGATTTCCATATGGAGATTCTGCAGAGGATGGACGCCAGTCTGCTACGGGTGGCTGAGGCCCTGGAGCAAAATGCTGCGGCCAACGTGACCATTGGTCAGGCCCTGGCGGAAAATACCAGGTCCAACATCCGCATCGCCAATGCCCTGGAGCAGCTCATTCGCCAGCACATGGTGGAGCCGACCTCCCTTCCTGCCGGAACATCAGGATCCTCCACCTCTGGCACAACATCAGCCAATCCTCCAAATGTGCCTAGCCCTGTGCCTAGTCCAGAGGCCACAACATCTGCCTCTGGACAGGCCAGCCCGATGACATCCCGGACCCGGTCTGGCGCCCTCCCTCCCCCATCCAAACGGGTGAAAAAACGATGACAGCAATGGTGACTTTTCCCACAATCCTTCTGTGCTTGGCTCATATTCCTTTCTGGTCAAAACTTCCCTCTCCTTTCTTGTGAAATGTTTTAAAAAAAATTTTGTATGTTTATGTCAACAGTTATGTTGGGCCAATTTGTTTGATTTTTGGACATATCTTTGGCAAAAAAAGATGATCCCAAATTTTTTTTTTTTTTTTATTTTGTTTGAGCAATAAATTGAAACAAAAAATCTGACATTGGATTGTGAAATTATTGTACAAATGGGTTAAATTTAATCCTGGCCCAAAAGGCAAAAACTGGGAAAAAACAAAAAAAAATTTTTTTAAAAATGGGCTCTTTAAGGAACGTTTAAAAAATCATATAACGAGGCAAATTCAAGAGGCAAAAATAAAATGGTGCGAAAATTAAAACATGATGACATTATTGTTACAATAGGCCCTAACCACCAAATTGAGGGCAAAATAAACCCTCACAAATGTACGCAAATTGATTGTGTCATCCTGACATTAGCAGCTCTGATTTCCACCTGCGTACGGTTTTTTGCTATCCCAAAAAACTGATTTCAAAACACATACCAAGCCGGTTTTCAATCCAACACTAATTGCTTTTCAGCCCTCCCGCGATTAATCGCAACAACATCGTGGAGTCCCGGGACGGAGGAGAAGGCCATCGCCAATGTGGTCGAGTAATCCAGACCCTAAGCTGTGCGAGCATTTTGAAGGGAAAGAGGATCATCCAGTGACGTATGAGTCGGTCCGAACACATTTTACGCTCGCATTTGCTAATGTATGTACGCCCCAAAAACGCCTCGCCACGCCTGCTTTTTTCCATCTCCACCCCCGTCAACACCCAAAAACGCCCTGTTCTGTCAATCACATTTGACATGTCACTTCCTGTACGCTATTTGACGAACGAGACCAAAAAAGCTCGCAATCTGCCGTACGCACATGCGCACTGTTACACCGACGCATGCGCGGTTATTCAACATCGGAACGCAACGAGCGTACTGCTGTTTGCGAGTGGCTCTGAATGAGGGCCATAGTTGTTAAGAGGCATGTAGGTGTAAAAGACTGCCTCTAACATCACCATACTAGTATATTTAAATATTTAAATAAGTCTTACATTTTGTTATAGCTCCCTAACCTTTTTTTTGTGATAAATATGTTAATGTATGATCTTGAAATATATATATATATATATATATATATATATATATATACATACTGTGTATATATATATATATATATATATATATATATATACATATACTGTATATGTTAATACTACACAGGTTCTCAAACTCAGGGGTCGATTCAGACCTGGACGCTAGGCTGCGTTCACATGCGATTGTCACCCGTCTGTGCATGCGTATGCGTCGCAATGCACGTGCGCAAGCCAGTCACTGCGATCGGGAATCGTACGCTTGTAGACAGACTGAGTGCTACTTTGAGTGACAGATAGCACCGTTTGTGGATGGTAACAGGGGAAGGTGCTTGTGAATGGGGAAGTGGTATTGCGAACGCAGGCGTGTCTGGGCGGCAAAACGGCGTTTAGTGGGCGTCCATAATTAGCATGGAAGCATCATTGTACAGTACATGTCACCTGGTTGTATTTCAGCCTGCAGTGATCGCAGTTCTTGCGGCGGGGTAGGGTCTACCTCAAGCGCTACATGCAGCTTTGATGGCTCTCGATGTTACTGATTAATCATACACTTCCTGGAGATGACGTGTGCTAAGAAAGAAAAGTGGGCGTCTTTACACCAGCGTGCGCTCACTCTGCCGTCGCTCTCTAAGACATAGAGGGCGTCCTTAAGCGGAATTTGCATACCACGCCCCTTATGAATGCGAGCGATCGCAACTTAGCATGCAGGTCTGAATCGCCCCCTCCGTCCTCAGGACACCAAACAGTGCATATTTTCCAGGTATCCTCACAGAATCACAAGTGAAATAATTAGCTCCACCTTTGGATCTTTTAAAATGTGTCGTGAGTAATGAATACACCTGTGCACCTGCTGGGGACCTGGAAAATGTGACCTGTGTGGGGTCCTGAGAACCAAATTTGAGAACCACTGTGTTAATAAAAACCAATTAAAATTATAAAAAAAGACTACTGGTGCGTAAACACGGTACGATCAGTCAGCGATTACGATATCGCTGACTGATCTCCCTGCTCCTTCTCGGTGTGCTGGATGATCGATACCCACCAACGACGGGCCAGCAGGTCCATATGTAACGTGGTCGATATCGGCCAGGTTGGCCTGCATGCACGGTTGATGGACGATATCGTTATCTTCCACACGTGCCCACGCATCGCTGATCGTTTGAGGGTTGGAAGGCACCTAAAAATTAACGTTTTGAACAATAACGATATGAACACTATTGTTATCATTCAAGTCGTGCATTTTTATAGTACTGTTTGTACGCACCATAAAGATGGCCACACACTAGAACGATAGCGTTCCAACCAGCTGGTTGGAATGATATTCATCTGATAGTTGTCTAGTGTGTGGGAGCAAGTGATAGTCAGCCGCTCCCACACGCTGAAAAACGGTGCAGAAACGGTCGTTCCAACTAGTTGGTGAAAATCAAACGATAAGTAGGCAAACACCTGGCCGCTAGAGTCTGCCAACTTCACTACTGGTTGTGCTGCCCCTGTCGGCTTGGAATTCCCCTGCCTTTCATAGCGGGCTCAGCTGAGTGTAAGGAGAGGAGCAGTGCAACTACTGCACACAGATCCTCAAGGTAAGTATCATACTGTAGGACCAGCGCCCCTCCCCCATGAGAACAGGAGCATAAGTATCATACTGTAGGACCTGCCTCCCCCTGCGATCACAGATGTACCCTCCCCATGGGTGCCGCCTCTCCCCGTGATCACAGATGTAACCCCCGTAATCACAAATGTACCCCCCCAGTACAAGCGGGGCTTACCCCCAGCCCCTTAGCATCTACAGACTACTCCCACCCCCCTTCCCCAACTCCACCTGGCTTCTCTATGTGCCCTATTTTCACTCTTCACCCCTCCTGATGGCACCCGTTACAGGCAATGGATGAGCCTTTTTAAATTTGTAGAATAGAAATAACAGATGGCATGGCAGGCTAGTGGTTACAGTGCAGGCAACTTGATGCCAGGGTCCAGGGTTCAAACTCAGGGATAGACTATTTATATTTAAATATTTTCTATTTATTGAATTAATATTTTTTTTATAGATTAAACCATTTTCCAGGGAATGAGTGAAGGGAAAGCTAGGGTCAGAGATGGGGTTGGAGCTGATTACCCAATGTGTCCCCACTGTACTGCCTGTCAACCTGTGCGCCCATGTAATGCCTGGCCATAACACCCTCTTCCTGACAAGGTGCGCACCCATATATTACCTGACCCCTATGATGCTGTGTACCTGACTCCTCTATCCCGTCACTCTGTGTGCCCATATAGTACCTGACTCCTCTCCCGTCACCCTGTGTGCCCATATAGTACCTGACTCTTCTCCCATCACCCTGTATGCCCATATAGTACCTGACTCCTCTCCCGTCACCCTGTGTGCTCATATATTACCTGACCCCTATGATGCGGTGTGCTCATATAGTACCTGACTCCTCTCCGTCACCCTGTGTGCTCATATATTACCTGACCCCTATGATGTGGTGTGCCCATGTAGTACCTGACTCCTCTCCCGTCACCATCCCTCTCAATGAGGGCGGCTGCTTGTATTTTAAAGTGTGGCCTCCTGGTCGCTAGCTAAGCTGTGGGTTACCACCCACAGCTTTAGCGAGTGACCAGGTTGATGGTCGCGATGGTCAAGACCATCGCGACCATCGGGGCTTGCAACGAGACCCTTGAGGTTGGGTCTCGGCAACCGCAAGCCCCAGGGAGCTTCCTGCTCTGATCGAGCATGAAGCTCCCCACTGACATCGCTAATGTCAGTGCTGCCGCCCACTAACGGCATTAGTTCTTTAAGGAACGCCTCCGTTTGTGAAACCACCCCCCTCCCCGCCTACAAAACGGGTCAAGCTGTCGATCAACATCGACAGCCTCCCCTTTTGTAGTGAACCCCGGAGCAAGAGAATTTCTCGTGCGCAAGGCCTAAACATTGACCCGCTTGTGAGCAGGTCTGAATGAGGTCCTCTGTGTGTCAGGTGAGCTACAGTGTTTGCGGCTGGTCAGACCTAACTTACATGCAGAGGTGGGCGTCCCTATGCTGGTGTGCACTTTGGAAGGCATTAGCAATTTTAGTAATTGTGATGTGAGAGTATTCAATTGCGTTTGCATTACCATGACATTGAGCACACCCGCTGAACGATATCATTAACGACATCGTTCAGCATCGGGCTCTCTCCCCCATTCCCCAACATGCAGCAACCTGACAATATTGTCAGGTTGGCCTGCATGTGTGCCAGATGAATGATAAAGACGAACAACCTGCGGCAATGCGCATCGTTGGTCGTTCGTCGTTATTGTTCATAGTTTAGGTGAAAAAATAGACAATAAAGTAAACGACTGAACGATAACAATATCGTTATCGTTCAGTCGGCCAATTTAATCGCCCCGTGTGTACGCACCTTAAGTTGGACAGACAAGTTGGACGGTTGGTCAGTTGGTTGGTTGGTTGGAGAAAAGTTGGTCTGCTATGTGGCCAGCTTAATGCTGCGTACACACGGGACAACTTGCTTGATCATCGATATCGTTGAATGATTTTTCCTATTTTAAAATTGAACGATTCTGTTGAACGATTTCATCAACAAACATGAATGATTTTATGAACAATGAACGATTTCTGACAGTATTTTAAAGATGAAGAATTCATAGATATCAAGCAAGTTGGCCAGCATGTACAGACGACTTCAGATATCGTTATCGTCCATACGGCCACGCGCATCGTTGGTCGATCAGTGCAAAAAAGTCAATGATATAAATGACATAACGATGAATGATATTGTTATCAAATCGTTGACTAAAGTCGTCCCGTGTGTACGCAGCTTAACTCTACACAAAGATTTCCTTATCGCATGGCATGGCTCAGATTAGGATATGCTGAAATGGAGGTTTTTCTTTTGTGCTTTGTAGCTATATCTATATAATAATCCTCTAAGGTCTGCCCCGTCTCCAACATACCTGTGCAGTGAGAGCCAGGGCACACGCTGCCCCTCCAACTTCAGCGACCGACAGGTACAGACCCTAACTGGAGAGGTGTTAGGATCCGTGGGTAGCTGATCATCTTGGTGGCAGGTCCCAGCCATAATTGCGACTGGGACACTGCATCATGTCCTGTCCTTTTTTCGGCTGTTTCAGGTAGCTGGAATCCCATCTTGTCTGTGTTTAGCTCATAGCCTGTCATTCCTGTCTCAGGTGCTCACTAATAATCATCTGTCTGTGTGCAGCTCAGATGCACACTAGCCTGTGATTAGGAAAGGCTCTTTGCAGGGAATGGCTCCGATTGGATCCTCCATCTCATAAGTTACAGCCAGCACTGCACTCCATGCCGGTTATACTGTCTGTTGTCCTGAGAGTATGTTTGTCTGTGCTCAGAAAACTTAGCCAGTCTCGCATTGTACCACAGTTCCTGTTTATTAAATAATTTCCCCAGTGCCCAGTACATGTCTGTTTGTTCTGCAGCACCCGTGCATCATACCTTGCCGCTGCCTGTGGCCGCTTCATATCTCAGTCCTGCTAAGCTGTGTCATTTTGTGTCCAGCAGAGTCTGTCTGCAGTGTTCTCATCCTTGCTGCTTCCACTCTATATTGCTGCTGTGTCAAGTTCACCTGTTTGCTGTATTGTTACAGACGAACCTCGGCCACAAGGCCGCATCACCTGGTTCCAGTCATGCCACGGCCTCAAGCCCGCATTATCCAGTTTCAGATGCACCTCGGCCTCAAGGCTGCAGCACCTGGCTCCAGTTATGCCACGGGCTTCAAGCCCGCATAATCCAGTTTCAGATGCACCTCAGCCGCAAGGCCGCATCACCTGGTTCCAGTCACGCCACAGGCCTCAAGTTTGCATCATCCAGCTCAAGTCACATCTCTATCTTCAAGTCATGTCTCTATTTGTACCTCAGCCCTCAAGGATGCACCGTCCTGTCTCAAGTCACATCTCTGTCTTCAAGTCCTGTCTCAAATTGTGCCTCAGCCCTCAAGGCTGCACCATCCTGTCTCAAGTGATATCACTGCCTTCAAGTCCTGTCTCGAGTCACACCTCAGCCCTTAAGGCTGCACCATTCTGTCTCAAGTCGCACCTCAGCCCTCAAGGCTGCATAGTCCTGTCTCAAGTTCTCACCTCAGCCCTATACTCCTGTTTTGCCTGTCTTGTTTTGTATCTTGCATACCATAGTCCTGGTACTTCTGCCCGGCAGCTATAGTCACTGTCCAGCCTATATTTGTCTGGTGACCCAACTGCTATATAGTCCCAAGACACTCCTCAGACCATAGTGAACTGTCGCTGTTGTACCATCTCTCTGCAGCATCACTCCACTAGTCCTCGTAGCGATCCCATAATTGTGTGGGTATCATAACAAGAGGATGGAGGGCCTGCCGGGAACGTGTAAGTATACAGCTGCTGGAGGGAGTCCCTTTAATAGTATTTAGATTTCTGGACATAGTTGTTTTTTATTCTTCCATTGTCCTGGAAAAAAAATTGTGTAGAATAAGAAGCACACGGCAGAGCTTTGCCATATCATAAAATGTAAAAAGAAAACAATTCCAATTATATACAATGTGGCTGATATTCCAGACTGAAACCTAGGGCAAAGCCATTGGCATCCATGACCCTTCCTCACGAACCAGCCATTGAAGCCCATACAAACTTCCGTACTGCTTCCACCTTAAGATCACTACGACAATGGCTGTGTTATGTCTCACATCAAGGCAACTTTAACACATTCATTTTAGTAATATGAAATTTAATTCCTTTGAATTTAGTAAAGTCAGAGGAATCTTGTGGAATTATAATGTAAACTGTAGTGTGTATGTGTTAGACTGTGCTCAACTGTAGGGGAACATTGGGGGTTAATTGAGAGATAGTTGAGGACTCCCTACCCTAAATAATTACTCAGTGCTTTAGTCTGTGCTGTTTGCAGAGTGGAATCTTATACTATTAGATGGGGATTCCAGAGTCTGGACTGGACAAGATCATAACAGCAGCTATCAGAAAAGAATTGGAAGTCCTATTAAGCACATTAGTTATGGTCTATTTATATCTTGGGGAAGGGAGTGGATTTCTTTACTGACTCCCAATAAGCTATCCATTGTCTGTCCTCCGAAGGCATCCTGCATGCATATAGGTCCCCACCCTCTCTCTACGGACCCGCAAATTCCCCGTAAAATCTCCCCATCTTTCCCACTTTACTAGGAAACCTGCCTACTATACCGGGGGTTTCGGGGTGGGGGGAGGGGTTCTTCGGGAGACTCCTGCGACTTCCAGGAGTGTAGGCAAGTATGCTCTATTCCCAAACCTGAATCAGGCCCAATGTTTCAATGTTTTTTATCTGCTTGCTGGGAAATAGAAGTTTACATCTGCTTTACATGTTCATAGGAGCAGTTCCACAACAGAAAGAATGATTATGTGAATTCTCTTCTTATCCCTCAGACACAGATGTAAAGGATTATAGTTGCCCAAGAAATACAGTATAACTAGGTTTTTCTTGTATGACTGTGACCCACAACAAAATTCTTTATTAAGAGACTCTGTGAATCTCATTAGCAGTTGGGCTTTGTTCATTTTAAAAAGCAGTTTAATTAGAGGAATTGCAGCCTGCACTGAAGTTCTATCACAGCACGGTTTATTGTGTAAACAAGAGTACAATAGCTGTGTTCTAGCTCTCAGCTACAGTTGTGTCATTCTCCAGTCATTTTTGGGCTGAAATAAACTAGGTCTCAACTTTCCCTACAAAATGTTTAATATTAACAAATCATGTTCAGAATAAAATACATACAACACACATTGAGTGAATGTAACCTTGTAGGTAATATTTTGTATGCTATATAAAACATTGTTTAGCCTATGACTTCATTGACATAAGTATGTTCAAGGTGACAGTGACAGCTTGAATTGCTTTTAATGGGCATCATTCTGTATGCAGCCTGTATCATGTGGTGTCTCTATGTAACTGTTGTGCATGAGTTATTTACCAACTCGTGCTCTTAAGTGTCCTGATCATTACATTGGCATTTAGCTGTCAAAATGCAGCATGTCTGGTTGGTGTCTGCGTGTGAATGTATATAGTTAGTCAATGTATTGACAATGTACTGTGACAGCTAGCATATAATTTGGAACCACTTAAATGGCAAGGTCGCATGAGAAGCTAAAGGGATCTGCTAGACACCCTAGGGAGGTGCTAGACACCCTCTAGACATGTTTTTTCAAAAGTAATGTTAAAGAAGCTACTATAATAGATATTATTAACCTAAGTAATATAAAAGTGACAATTTATAAGTATTGTAAAATATGTTTTATATATATATCTTATATATAAAATTCACAGGTCTGTTTCTTTGTCTGTCCGGCTAAGCAATCAGACACCCCTGCACTGACTGGGAAGAAACCAATGCAAGGTGGTCCAGTTGGATCCTGGCCATGTTTATATATATATATATATATATATATATAGTAGGCTATACATCTCTGAATGTGTGTCACGTTTACTTCTTAACCGGTTCGGCGGTGCTGGTCCACCCAGGTTAGTGCGTGTCTGCTTCGTGGACTGCCTCTTCTCTGTCCCCGTTGCAGTGGCGTAACTAGGGTATTTGGAGCCCAGGGCAAATTTGAAAAGGGAACCCCCCCCCCAACACCCCAAGATGTGCGTGGGAAAAAAATGGGCGTGGTCACTTAAAAATGGGGCGTGTCAACATGACACACCCCTTTATTTTCACGCTGAACATTCCTATCCATATGCACCTTAACCCCAGTAGTACCCCTTATACAGTTGTGGTCCCTCTTATGCAGGCCCATAGTAGTGCCCCTTATACAGTATCCCCAGTAGTGGTCCCCCTTATACAGCCCCCAATTAGTTCCCCTTACTCAGTACCCCCAGTAGTGGCCCCCCCAAATGCAGTGCCCCGCGTAGTGTTCCCCCTTATGCAGTGCCCCCAGTAGCAGTCCCCACAATGCAGTGCGCCCAGTAGCGGTATCACCTTATGCAGTGCCCTTTATATGGTGCCCCCAGTAGTAGTCCCCCCCTATGCAGTGCCCTTTATATAGTGCCCCCAGCAGTAGTCCCCCCCATGCAGTTTTCTCAGTAGTGGTCCCCTTATGCAGGCACCCTGTAGTGATCCCCCCTATCCAGTGCCCCCTGTAGTGGCCCTTCCTATTATTGCCCCCAGTAGTGATCCCCCGAGTGCAGTGCCTCTACTAGTAGGCCCCTTTTATAATGCCCCCAGTGGTAGTTCCCCCCCAAGTAGTAGTCCCCAGTAGAGTAGCCCCCTCCCAGTAGAGGTCCTCCCAATGGCGCCCCCAGTAGTAGCCACCCCTCCCCCAGTAGAGGTCCCCCCAGTAGTAGCACCCCCCTCCCCCATTGTGCAGATAGGTTAAAAAAAAAAAAAATATATATATATACATAAAAATATACTTACCTGAATCTCTGCTCCTAGTCCTGGTCCTGCTCGCGACGCCGCTCCCGCCCGGGCTGGCGCGCTCAGCATTATGGGACAGAGGTCATGACGTCAGTCCCATTACCCACTGCAGGAGCCGGAAGTCCGGCTCTTGCAGTGGGTGCTGCAGCAGTCAATGAGAGTCTATCTGACTCTCATTGGCTGCTGTTTAACACACGCATCGCCGCCAGCGCTGACGGCGATGCGTGTGTTATGCACAGCCTGAGCCCGCCTCCTAGCGCTATTGGGCAAGCGCTCAGGGGGAGGGAACGGGCTCAGCTGTGAAGCACAGGACCGGCGCTGGAAGCCTAGCGCCGGTCCTGTGTAAATGTGTAGTGCTGACCGCACTCATTGCAGTCGGCGCTACACTGGCTAACTAGGGCGGGCCGGTACTGTGGCCGCCGGTCCAACGGCGCCCAGGGCACGCACCACGCTCACCCTGCCCTAGTTATGCCACTGCCCCATTGTGCTCCCTTCTGCCATTTCTGGCAGTGCCTGATTACACTCTCCCATCTGCTTTTGCTATCTCCAGATTCCACCAGCTCCATACACTAGGAACCGTGTCAGAAGGCCATATCGGGCACAACAAAGCCTAAGCCCCCTTTCACGGGTCCCTGTAGCAGGCCACTAATATGTTAGACTCCGCGCCACTGCTTCTGTTCCATGCCAATCCAACTTGGTTTGTCTCAGCTACAAGTACCTAACCCCTGAAGTTCGACTCCAAAAGTTGTATTGGTTTTTTGAATCAATGTTCTATACAATTTGAGCTGCAGGCTGCCAACTTATTGACTGAAAGGACAAATGAGCAGCACAGTTGGTGTAATGGTTAGCCACCATGGGCCTAACTGTGTGAAGTATGTATATTGTCCTCATGCTTGAGTGTGTTTCTTCTAGGTACTCTGACACTCCAAAAATATGAGAGAGAGAGAGAGAGAGAGAGAGAGAGAGAGAGAGAGAGAGAGAGATGATTTGAAGTTCCATTGGGACAGGGACTGATGTGAATTGCCAATTATTTTCTGTAAAGCGCTGCAAAATATGTGTGCACTATATAAACAACTGGTAATAAATAAAGTGCTGGATTATATTATCTCTATGTTGTCTGGACTAGCTTTGGCCTGGGCTTCTCCCTTGTGGGACAGAAGCAATCCCCTGATACATAGTAGTGTGAATTTCCTGGTTATCTTTAAGAAAGTCTTTGACAATGCCCGGTGGAGTGATGTCTGGAGCTTCTTCCATTTTACATCTGAAACTCAGTATCCCTTTGCAACAAAGAAGAGGTCCATAAGAAGAGGGCTCAAGAAAGAGTACAATCCCATTGTTCCAGTTACAGACAAGCTCCCTAATTTTTGGTTCCCCTTCATTCTCCTGAAGAACCTGTGCACGTTGGGGGTCAACTTCTGAGCAGTGTGAGAGGAGGTTTACGAACAAGCTTCGCTTGTACTGCAGGGAGTAAGGATGCCTCCTTGCCAATTGCCACAAGTGTTCGGTAGACAAGAAGGCCTAACTGATGAAGTGGTGGTCAGTTTGGGGACAGGTCAATACAACACCAAAAGAAAATATCTTGTCACAATTTTTAGTTGAAGTTTCTTTAAGTTGTCCAAGTCCTCAGTCTCTTATGGCCTTCTTGGATTCTGGAGCAAATAGGAAATTTATTACAGCAGAGATAGTCAGGTAGTATGAAATTCTTAGCGTGCTTTTACAGTCTCCTCATAATTTTAGTGGATGGACTTAGAATTCCTACTGCCATGGTGTATTACCAGACCAAATGCTTGACCAGGCAAGTTGGTGCTCTCGATAGGGAGCTTATATTATTCTTTGTGCTTCACACTACTGTGAACCCAATCATTTTAGGTCTCCCCTAGTTAAGATTACATGCTCCCACCCTTGACTGCAATAAATCTCAGATTCAATCTGGGACATCATATTGACACCAGAAGTGTCTGCAGTCAGTAGTTCCTTCATGTTGGATTATTTGAACCCTCTCTTCCAGACAATCTGACTGCTGACTTTACCTGTGAACAGGTAAAGTGTTCCCACAGAGTGTGGGATTGTCCCATTGATTTAATACCTTGAAAATGCCTGCCTGAGGTCAAGTATTTTCCCTCTCACTTCCGGAGACCCAAGCTGTAACAAAATATGTACTAGAGGGCCTCAAACAGGTCTTCAGCAGAGAGTCTAAAGGGGGGTATCCACTAGACGATAAAGTTGAACGATTGAACGATAATGATAAAATTGTTCGATAATCGTTCAAACATCGTTTGCAAATCGTTTGCAAATCGTGCAGTAATTGTTTCTAACGATGTACGATGCGCGCTCCCGCTGGTCGTTTGATCGTCTCCTCCATCGACTGAACATGCAGGTCAATTTCACTTGATTGCTTACAAATCGTTTACACATCGTTTACACATCGTTCACGCTGAACGATCAAACGATGAACCACTGTCTGCCGACTATAGCTGAAAGCTCTCAATCACAGATTAAAACAACATAGTTTATTGTTAGATCTTTTGCAAATCGTTTGCAAATCATTTGCAAATCTTTTGCAAATTGTTCAGAGTGGAAAATCATATTTCAAGGGAAACTTCAAGGGAAAATCGTTAAGAGGTTGGACAGGGATAAAATCGTCTAGTGGATGCCCCCCATAAATTATCTGCAGGAGCTGTTCTCTTTTTTTTGTCAAAAAGAAATATGGGTTACTTAGATCTTGCATTGATTACCGGTGACTAAATGCCATCACAATTATGGATCGATATCCCCTACCCCTGATATCTGTGCTTTTTGAACAAATTAAGGCAGCCAGAGTTTTTTCCAAACTATATGGGACCTACAATTTAATAAGAATCAGATCCAGAGATGAGTGGAAAAGGGTATTTAACACCAGTGATGGGTACTACAAATATTTGGTCATGCCATTCAAAATAAGTAATGCAGGGGCACACTCTAGGTACTAAGAACAAAGATAGAAAAAAATATCCTGATAAACTCTATAATTAACATGGAGTATAAGTGAGGTTCTTAGTACATGTTTGGCCAAAAATGTTTGCCCATCCACCTCGTCAAGGTGAACCCCATAAGATGGGTCCCTAACATCCCTAATACTAACACATTACGTTAATTGCCCAGGTTCCAGCGTTTCTGTTTACATATTAGAATATATATGTGCCTACACATATAGCGATATGCTCATGATCCGACATAGTGTACGATTTCCCCTGAACTCTCTTCGGGAGCTCCCCGGCAGTTGTAAACACTATTAGGCCAAAAAAGCTGCCAATTTGATCCATGATCTATCCTCCAACGTGTCGGAAGTCCAAGTCGTGAGATCGTGCACAATAGATCGTGAGTTTACCAAACAACACACGAGTATCTTCACAATTGGTGGGAAATTTAAATAATGGGCGGGGCTAGCTAGGGGGTATAAAAAGCAGGTGCCATTTTAACCCTGTGCCCATTCTGCTCTGCTACTAGTGAGGCTAGGTGTATACCTGCTGAACCCTGTGCTCTGCTTTGTATTTGGCTTGCCTTTTACAAAGTGTGTTGTACCTGCAAGTATGTGCTACCTGCATTCTATCCTGTTCCTGAATTTTGTGCTGATGCATCCCTAGCATCCCTGTGTTGGTCACCCAAGCTGGGGTCAAGGTGATCCAGGAGAGGGCCCAGCGAAGGAGGAGGAGAGCATGCTGGACAAAGGAGTGGCTGATGCCAAGGGATACTCGCTCTCACATGTCCCTGCTGATGGAGATCAAGGTGAACAACCCGGACGACTACCACAACTACCTGCGCATGGATGACGCCATTTTTCAGGAGTTGCTGAGTATGGTGACCCCCCACATCCGGAGGCAGGACACAAAGTGGTGGAGTGCAATTCCTGCTGAAGAGAGACTGGTGGCTACCCTGAGGTACCTGGCTACAGGAAGGTCATTGGAAGACCTGAAGCTTGGGACAGTCATCTCCCCTCAGTCCTTGGGCATCATCATCCTGGAGACCTGCAAGGCTGTCGTTAAAGTGCTGCAGCACCAGTATTGCAAGGTAAGAAAAAGAAAAACACACTACACATATGCTTCTGGTGAAAGAAAAAAGTTTTACATTTTTTTTGTTTTTTATTAACTCTATATAATAACTGTGTTGACAGCCAATATTAAATAACATTTTTTTTTTTTTTTTAATATATCAATTTTACATTATGTATATAACATGTAGCAAACAGCATTGTCATCAAATGTTATCAATACAGTGGGTCAGACGCCAGTTTGAACAGGCCATACACACATGGCACAAGTACAGATTGTGGCCTCGGCTTCCATCAATCTGTACTTGCGCCATGTGTGTAGTGACCTTGTTCAATCAGGTCATCAACACCATATAGCATACAGCACCTAGTGGGAGTAATAAAATTTGGTGATAGTATAGTACAGGCAACAATAATAAAAAAAAAAAAACGAACATTTACGAATAACTGGGCAAATCATCCGCTACATCCAGCAGAGCAGTATAAATTGTTTGGCTTGTGGGTGGGGGAGTAACCTCCAACTGGGCTGGTGGGGGCCTCACATAGGCAGTTGGGGCAGGCAAATACAGAAGTGGGTCTGCAATATAAGTGGACTCATCTAAATTACTATTTAGTGACCTTAGTAATAGCTCATACTTGAGCCATTTTTCTTTGTTGGGTCATCCATTTTACGCATTCTACTGTTGATATGTGCTGTGAAATCATCAATGTCATTCGGCTGTTTCTGAAGGATACGTTCAGCTTGTTGCAAAAATATGTCCTCCTGCTGTGTGTACTGATGCTGCTTTTTCCCCTGGTTTTTCTTTTTTCGTTGGGGAGGTGTGGAACATGATGGGGGGGTTAGAATGGTTGTTGGCACTGGGGAAGAAGTTTCCACCTTGCTGTCCCCGATCAAACTTAGGTCTGGTGTGGAGGACACTTCAGGCTCTTGGGTGGGAGTCTATATAGGAAAAAAAATGGAGAAACAATATTATAGTCATGTTTTAACCCATTTTTTTTACTATTTTTCTAGTTTTTCTAGTTTCCAAACACCGTGGAGGAGTGGAAGAGAATCACTGAAGAGTTTGAAGAACGTTGGAATTTCCCTAACTGCGGAGGAGCCATCGATGGAAAACACATCCGCATCAACCCACCTGCCAACACCGGATCATATTACTACAACTGTAAAAGCTTCTTCAGCATCGTTCTCATGGCAGTGGTGAATGCCAACTACGAATTTTTGTTTGTGGATGTTGGCAAGAATGGCTGTGCTTTGGATGGTGGGTCCTTCAAACAGATGGCATTCTACCAGAGACTCACCAATAAAACCCTCAACTTGCCGTCACTGGACGAGACACAGCACGGCCTAAATTACGTTTTCATTGCAGACAAGACTATTGCTTTACATGAACATGTGATGAAGCCATTTGCACAGAGGGGCCTTACCAGAGAGAAGAGGATCTACAGCTATCGTCTATCCCGGGCACGGCGCATTGTGGAAATGCGTTTGGAATATTCAGCAATACTACATGCTGACACACTGGGTTTTATTTTTTTCTTTGTTAGAATCCTAATGACCTACCAGTATTTTTTGGGAGGAAGATGGAATTCCTAGAGGAAACCTCACAGAAAGGGCCTTGGTGGGAATTGAATCTAGATCTCAGAGCTGCGAGGCAGTAACGCTAACAACTACACCAGCTGTGCTGCACTCTTGCAACATGAAATACTTTGGTGAGGCATTAAAGTGGAGCTAAACACCTCATTTTTGCATTGTGTCTAACTATCAATTGATATGTATGATACATTGTCAAACCACACACCCAAACACATACTTGCAAACTAGGCGCACTGAGGAGCCATGTTAAGGCTATTGGTCTGGTGTATATTTGTTTTATCTTGAAATAATGACACATCAGTACAACTTTCAGAAGATTTTATCATGTTACAATTTCTCCACCTAATCCTGCTCCCCCTGTTCTAGAACTGTTACAAATGTTGCACCTTTGCTTTCATCAGGAATCTCAAAGGATGGACACATGGTTTGAATATTTTCTGTCTTTGCTCACGTCAGTGTAAGTTCTCAGCTTTTCTTGCTTTCCTGGAATTCCCACAGAGTTCTTGGAAAAGGTTCATTTGCACATTTTATAGATTCTTCTTGGTTATTCCATGCTCAGCTCCCACAAATGGGCAAAATAAAATGCTAACTACAGACTCCTGAACGATGTCCCCCTTGTACAGCATGCTCAGAGGCTTGTGCAGATAGTTGTGGAAATGAGGAAGAAGTCTGCCAGGAAAGAATCATGGGGTAGGCGAGAGCAGTGCTTATATGTGGGGGAGGAGACAGTGGGAGATGTGTTATGGAGGACAGGAGTCCCCATGTTTTGTATTGAAGATAATTCATACTACTTTACCTGTTTCTTTATAAACAGAAAAGCAAAACTTTGGACTGTCCTTATATAGAGATAGCGCCTGTCCTGTTAGGACATTAAAATAAATTAGACTCATGTGATCTATGGTGGTCACATAAAAATAAATGCATTGCACTTAATTGGTCCCGATAAAGAAACACATTTGATGCGCAACACAAAATACTTTGCTTTGGCATCGATGGTCTGACCATCCCATATGAAGTGCCACACTTATTGCCACTCAGGAGATGCAGTAACAACCCAGATGTGCTTATGTTTGTGGAGAAGTCCAGTCTTCTGGCCACATTATAGTACCACTCCTTTAATCCAATTAATTCATGTATTGCTTCATTTATTCAGTGATGGCACTGTTTTTATTATATGTGTCAATTATACTGTACATGTGTGTAAATCTTTTTAGTACATCGCTCAGAGAGCATCTCAAAATGAGCTTCCTTGGCCATGAGCAACATAGATGCCGTAGCCATAAAAAGTCTGAGATGAGACCCAGAATACCATTAGCTGTGAGCAGGGATGGATTGGGAATTTTAAAGTGGCCCTGGAAAGATTTCAGAAAAAGGCCCCATTTAGGCATGGCCAAAAGCAAACATTGATGTGGTTAGCAGACCATTATAGCCCTAATACTTTCTAGTAGAGAAGACAGGGTACTTTGTGCTCGCCAAAGATGTGCACCCAGAAAAGGGGGCACAGCCTCGTGTAAAATACTGTGCCCGCTAACCCCTCCCCCTGTTCACGATAGGCCTTGGACTGGAATAGTCCACACTATAGCAAGGTAGGTACTATGGTTTGTGAGCCTTCACTCACAATACTGACAGCAGCATACTGGATCTCTAAATATTAGTGATGTGCGGTCAGGTGAGGAAAGTTAGCAGAGCCTTTCCTGTCATACCTAGGTATAATCCAAAGTTTTGACTATAAAAATGATCAGAAAAAATGTAAGAAAATATAAAGATCTTCTTTGTATTATTCTAATAATTTTTATAGTCAATCCACTGGAGTAAAAAATGAATGTCAGGTGAGGCACTGCCTCCCCTGTCTACCTTTTCTGCACACACCAAATTTCCAGCACTATATACTGCTGCACCTTTGTATTAGGGGTGTGCGCCGGCCACTTTTCGTGTTTTCTGTTTTGGTTTTGGATCTGGATCTTTGTTCGTGTTTTGGATCTGGATTGGTTTTGCCAAAACCACCCTTCCGTGTTTTGGGTTCTGGGTTTTGTGTTTTGGATCTGTATTTTTTTTTAAAAAAGCATAAAAAGAGCTAAAATCACAGAATTTGTGGGTTTTTCTGCTCCTATGCTATTATTAACCTCAATAACCTTAATTTCCACTCATTTCCAGTCTATTCTGAACACCCCACACCTCACAATAGTGTTTTTCTGTCCAAAAGGTTGCACCGAGGTAGCTGGATGACTATGCTAAGAGACACGAGTGGGCACCACAAACACGTGGCCCATCTAGGAGTGACACTGGAGTGGCAGATATGATGGCAGTTTGAAAAACTAGGCCCCAAACAGTACATAATGCAAAGAAAAGAAAGAGGTGCAAGATGGAATTTTCCTTGGGCCCTCCCACCCACCCTTATGTTGTATAAACAGGACATGCACACTTTAGCGAACCAATCATTTCAGCGCCAGGGTCTGCCACAGGACTGTGGCTGAAATGATTGGTTCATTTGGGCCCCCACAAAACAAGCTGGCAATTAATCTGTCCCTAAACAAATTGGCTCTACAGAGGCAAGATGTCGTCCTCTCCCACCAATTCCTCACCCTCTTCAGTGTTGTGTACATCCTTATCCGCACAGAGTATTAATTCGTCCCCGCTGGAATCCACCACCACAGGTTCCTCTGTACGTTCTGGAGGCTGGTCTCCATGGAAGAGTTGATAATTCATTTTTATGAACATCATCTTCTCCACATTTTGTGGAAGCAACCTCCTACGCCTTTCGCTGACAAGGTTCCCGGCTGCACTAAACACTCTTTCGGAGTACACACTGGAGGGGGGGCAACTCAGGTAAAATAGAGCCAGTTTGTACAGGGGCCTCCAAATTGCCTTATTTTCCTGCCAGTACAGGTATGGACTGTCTGACATGCCTACTTGGATGCTGTCACCGATGTAATCCTCCACCATTCTGTCAATGGTGACATTATCATATGCAGTGACAGTAGACATGTCAGCAATTGTTGCCAGGTCCTTCAATCTGGACCAGATGTCCAAACTTGGTCCTGCCTGCCCTGCATCACCGCCAGCGGGTTGCTTAGGATACCTAAGTTGTTTCCTGGCAGCCCCAGTTGCGGGAGAAAATGAAGAAGGAGCTGTTGACGTGTCACGTTCCGCTTCAGCTTACAGTCTTTACACCAGGTCTTTGCACTCTGCAGGCTTGTGTCGGCTGGAAAGAGAGACACCACATAGGCTTTAAACCTAGGAATGAGCACGGTGGCCAAAATGTAGAGGTCTGATTTCAACAGATTGATCACCCTGGAATCCTGGCAAAGCGAATGAAGGGCTTCATCCACAAGTCCCACATGCCAAGCGGAATCGCTCCGTCTCAGCTCCTCCTTCACTTTCTCCAGCTGCTTCTGCAAAAGCCTGATGAGGGGAATGACCTGACTCAAGCTGGCAGTGTCTGAACTGACTTCACGTGTGGCAAGTTCGAAGGGCTGGAGAACCTTGCACAACACAGAAATCATTCTCCACTGTGCTTGAGTCAGGTGCATACCCCCTCCTTTGCCTATGTCATAGGTGGATGTATAGGCTTGAATGGCCTTTTGCTGCTCCTCCATCCTCTGAAGCATATAGAGGGTTGAGTTCCACCGCGTCACAACCTCTTGCTTCAGGTGATGGCGGGGCAGTGTTTGCTGCGCTCCAGTCTTCGGCACGCAATCGATGAATGGCGAAAGTGGCCAGAAATTTTTCGGGCCACCCAAACCTTCTCCTGCACACCCCTGTCGCTTTTCAGAAAATTCTGCAAAACCAAATTTATTGTGTGAGCAAAGCATGGGACATGCTGGAATTTGCCCAGATGTAATGCTCGCACAATATTGGTGGCGTTGTCAGATACCACAAATCCCAAGGAGAGTCTAAGTGGGGTAAGCCACTGGGCGATGATTTCCCTCAGTTTCTCTAAGAGGTTGTCGGCGGTGTGCCTCTTACTGAAAACGGTGATACACAGCGTAGCCTGCCTTGGAATGAGCTGGCGTTTCTGAAATTTTGCTACTGGTGACGCTGCTGTTGTTGCTGTGTAAGGTGATACATCTACCCAGTGGGCTGTCACAGTCATATAGTCCTTAGTCTGCTCTGTTCCACTTGTCCACATGTCCGTGGTTAAGTGGACATTGGGTACAACCGCATTTTTCAGAACACTGAGGACACTTTTTCTGACGTTTCTGTACAGTCTCGGTATCGCCTGCCTAGTGAAGTGGAATCTAGACGGGATTTGGAACTGGGGACACACTATCTCCATCAATTGTCTAAATCCCACTGCACTAATGGTGGATACCGGATGCATATCTAACACCAACATAGCAGTCAAGGCCTCAGTTATACGTTTTGCTTCAGGATGACTGCTGTCGTACTTCATCCTCCTCGCTAAGGACTGTTGGAGGGTCAATTGTTTAGTAAAAGTAGTGGTGTTCCTACTTCCTCTCTGGGATGATGAACGACTCCCAGCAGCAACAGCAGCAGTAGGCGTAGCAATGAAGGATCCTTCGGAGGAATCCCGGATAGGAGAGTCAGTCTTGCCAGTGACATGGCCTGCAGGACTACTTCCGATCCTGACTAAGGAGGAAATTGACGAGGAGGGAGTTGACTGTGTGGTTTGCGGGCACTTGGATACAACAGGACAAAGGGATTTAGGTGTCCCTGGACTGCTTACGGTCTTAGTGAAAGTTTCTGAACTTGACAGTAACTTTTTATGAACGCGCTGCAGGTGACGTATAAGGGAGGATTGTTCCTAGGTGGTTAACGTCCCTACCCCTACTTATTTCACCTTTACATATGGTACATATGGCAAGACAGTTGTTGTCCGGATTTGAATAGAAATATTGCAAGACCAAAGAGGTGGAATGTTTGGTCTTCTGTCTAGGCATTACCGTGATGGGCTTTTTCATCCCACGGACAACAACTGTCTCCCCTGGAGCCTGATTTAAACAAACATCACCATCAGAATCCTCCTCACCAACTTCCTCCTCAGCGCCAGCTACACCAGTATCCTCATCCTGTTGTACTTCAACAGTGACATCTTCAATTTGCATATCAGCAAATGGACTGTGGGTGCTCCTTTCAGCACTATTAGAGGGCGTGCAAATGGTGGAAAGAGCCACCTCTTCCCGTCCAGTGCTGGGAAGGTCAGGCATCGCAACCGCCGCCACACTTGGACTCTCCTTGGGGATTTGTGATATCTTCTTAGAACGCACAGTTCTTCGCTGTGCTTTTGCCAGCTTAACTCGTTTGATTTTTGTAGCGGGAGAAGGGCTTCCATTGTCATGTGAAGCTGAACCACTAGTCATGAACATAGGGAAAGACCTTAGACGTTGCTTGCCACTCCGTGTCGTAAATGGCATATTGGCAAGTTTACGTTTCTCCTCAGATGATTTAAATGTTTTTTTTAAGGTCATTTTCCTGAACTTTGTCATTTGGGATTGTATATGCCCTCTACTATGACATTGGGCATCGGCCTTTGCAGACGACATTGATGGCATGTAATCGTCTATGTCATGACTAGTGGCAGCAGCTTCAGCACTAGGAGGAAGTGGTTCTTGATCTTTCCCTATTTTATTTTTATCGGAGAGAGTTTGGTCCTCCATTTATGTTATATTGATATATACGTGCGGCTAAGGCGCACACAAACACAGAAAATATTTTTTTATTTTTGTTGGAGACTAGTGCACTTTGTGGGTTACACCACCCTTTAAGAAATGAGCCAGCCAGCTCTTTACTTATGGGACACAGGCGCACGATTGGCGCTGCTCCTTTGTTGATGCTACAGTGCACACAAATCACAAAGACAGAAAAAAAAAAGAAGTATTTTTTATTTTTTGTGGAGCGCACTTTGAGGGTTACACCACCCTTTAACAGACAGATGCACGTTTGTCGCTGCTGCTTTGAGGATGCAGGTGCGGCTACTGCACATACATTTCACACACAAACACAGAAAAGAAGATTATTTTATTTTGGTTGGAGCGCACTTTGGGGGTTACACCACCCTTTAACAGAGAGATGCATGTTTGTCGCTGCTGCTTTGAGGATGCAGGTGCGGCTACAGCCCACACAATTCACAAAGACAGAAAAAAAAAGATTTTTTTTATTTTTTTTGGAATGCACTTTGGGGGTACAGCACCCTTTAATGGACAAGCCAGCCAGCCCTTTACTTATGACACAGGCGCACGCTTGGCGCTGCTCCTTTGTTGATGCACGTGCAGCCACAGTACACACAGGCCCTGATTCAGAGCCGGACGCTCTGACAGAGCGCTCGCTTTGAATCAGCAGTGGCAAACGCAGGATTATGAAAGGGGGGTTTCCTATATATATATATATATATATACACACATATATATATATATATATATATATACATACATACATACATATATATGCACAAACTGCACAGCAAGCTTAGGTTCAGCCTTTGCCTTCAATGTGATAAATGCAAAAATACATTAGGTGTCAAATATATTCCACATGCAATACAGTACCACATACTAAAGGTGCGTACACACTGGGCGATATTACTGAGCGACTGCACGATTACGACATCGTAATCGTGCAATCACTCAGTAATCGTGCACTTTTATGTCAGACACGACCAGCGATGCGCACTCCCGCTGGTCGTTTCCGACATTGTCCATCATCTGAACATGCAGCACAATCTGCCGATAACGACAGATTGGCATGTTCAGGAATGACGGACAGTGCCTGCACTGAACGACTGATCGTTCAGTGCAGACACTACAGGGGATCAGGGACGATGGTACGATTACGATGTCGTAATCGTACTGTCTTTCCTGATTGCCTAGTGCACAGGTTCTCAAACTCGGTCCTCGGGACCCCAAACAGTGCATGTTTTGCAGGTCTCCTGACGGAATCACAATTGAAATAGCTTCACCTGTGGATCTGTTAAAATGTGTCAGTGAGTAATGAGTACAACTGTGCAGCTGCAGGGTGACCTGCAAAACATGAACTGTGTGGGGTTCTGAGGACCGAGTTTCAGAACCACTGGCCTAGTGTGTACGCACCTTAAGAGTAAGATACTGAACTCATGTGAACATAAAATATAGGAGAGAGTCTGTGCGCCAGGTAAGATGGACCTTTTTATGGTGTAGTCACAGGGAATCACGAATAACAATGACAAACAAGAAGCAGAAACAATGAGCATCTAATTTAAACAAAAAAAATTGGTACTTCCGTATCTTTGCGGCCCCCTGGTTACGCTACGTAAGTAGCGTAAACTTCAGGAAATACTATTCGACTCCTTGCGGGCTCGCTGCGCTCGCCATGTATTTATTCCCCCTCCATGCCCACTTGGATGGTAGGGAATGACGTTGGACACTGGCTCATCTATACGCTAATGTCCAACATCATTCCCTACCATCCAACGTCATTCCCTGACATTCAAGTGGGCATGCATGGGGAGTAAATCCATGTGGCTAGCAAAGTAAGCCACCGAGCCCGCAAGGGGCCAAATAGTATTTCCTGAAGTTTACGCTACTTACGTATCTTCACTATTCAGTGAAGATATGTAAGTAGCGTAACAAGGGGGCCGCAAAGACACTGGAGTACCAAAAACTGTAATAACCAGTAAATGTTTCTTTACATAACAATGAAATTAAATCATAAAGAGGTCTCAGTAATATACCACATTATTTTATGCTGACTGAGTTATAAACATACAAATATTATATATATTATATTATTACACACACTGGCAGACTACACACGTACACACTCTGACAAAGACTACACACAGACTCACTGCCACACACACACTCTAAGACTATACACTGACACACACATACTGACAAAGACTACACACTGACACACATACACTGACAAAGACTACACCTGACACACACACTGACAAAGACTACACACTGACACACATACACACTGACAAAAACTACACACTGACAAGGACTACACACTGACACACGCACTCACAAAGATGACCCCCCTCCTGCTCCCGCTCCCTCCTCACCGCCGGCAACCCCCACATGTGATAAACACACCTGCGGATCCGGGGGAGAGCGCCGGGTATACATTCAGTGAGACCCCCACAAGTGATAAACACACTTGCGGCTGCGGGGGGAGAGAGCCGGGAATACAGTCGCTGAGACACCCAGTGGCAGCTCAGCCTCTCAGAATGCTCCATGGCAACTGCCTGCGCCTGGGAAGGGCTGCGTGCTGCAGCTCCCCATACATTCAGTTAGCCCACCTAGTATAGCAGCTGAGACAGTTACCTGAACTCCGGTGCTCCGTTTCTTTAGAAAAAAATATATATATCGTTTAGCAGCGCGGCGGCCAGGGGGGGTTTCTAGGTACTCAGAAACCCCCCCTGCGTGCGCGTATGATCAGGGCCGTCCTTCTCTTTTTTTAGAGCGGCCTCCCGGCCACTCGCAGAGCTGTGGGTGACCACCCACAGCTATAGCGAGCGGCCAAAAAGATGGTCGCGATGGTCAAGACCATCGGGCTTGTGACGAGACCCTTGTGGTAGGGTCTCGTTGCCGCAAGCCCTGGAGTGCTTTCGGCTCTATCAGAGCCAAGAGCACTCCCACTGACATCACTTGTGATGTCAGTGGGGCCGGCCCCAGACGGTAGGCGTTCCCATGGGAACGTCTCCGTCTGGGCAGCCACGCACCCGGCACACCCACCAAAGGGGGCGTGCTGTCACCATCGACAGCACGCCTCCTTTGTAGCGAGACCCGGAGCGACGGCTTGGCCAACATCGACCTGCTTGCAAGCGCTCAGCACTCGAGAGCGGGTCTGAATTAGGCCCACAATTCACAAACACAGAAAATAATTCCTCCACCATTATGTCAGTGGTGACAGTATCATATGCAGTGACAGTAGACATGTCAGAAATTGACATTATTGGCATGTCCTTCAGTCCGGACCAGATGTCCAAACCCGCCCTTGACTTATGACACAGGCGCACGCTTGGCGCTGCTGCTGTGTTGATGCACGTACGGCTACTGCGCATACATTTCGCACACAAACAGAAAAAAAGAATTGTTTATTTTTTGTGGAGTGCACTTTGGGGGTTACACCACCCTTTAACAGACTTATGGGACACAGGCGCACGCTTGGCGCAGCTCCTTTGTTGATGCACGGGCAGCCACAGTGCACACAATTCACAAACAGAGAAAATATTTTTTTATTTTGTTTGGAGTGCACTTTGGGAGTTACAGCACCCTTTAACGGACAAGCCAGCTGGCCCTTTACTTATGTCACAGGCGCACGCTTGGCGTTACTTTGTTGATGCACGCGCGGCTACTGCGCACACAATTCACAAACACAGAAAAAAAAATATTTTTCTTTTGGAGTGCACTTTGAGGGAGCACCCCTGATGCACAGATCACCCCCTGGACAACACTACAGCACCCCTCTAGGACTAGAGCCTTTATGGGACACCGCACAATGCAGTACAGCCAGCCCCTATAGACTTTGGAGTGGACACAGCCCCTATGGACAACTCACTGCACAACACAGCCGAGCTAGCCCCTATGACAGCAGTATAACACAGCCCAGCCAGCCCCTATGGACAACAGCAGCACAACACAGCCCAGCCAGCCCCTATGGACAACAGCAGCCCAGTCAGCCCCTATGGACTGAGTGGTCACAGCCCCTATGGACAACAGCAGCACAACACAGCCCAGCCAGCCCTAGCTCCCACCCTCCCTCTTCACTGTCCACAGCCGGAGTGAGAAATGGCGCCGAAGCGGGGACCTTTTATAGAATTCAAAACCCGCGAGACCCGGACGGCGGGATGATGACGTTTTGCCTCGATTTCACATCCGAGTCAGGCAGGAAAAGTCGAGCCTGACTCGGATACGACTCGGATCGAGGGGGCTCAGGGGGGTTCGGATTTCAGAAATCCGAACCCGCTCATCCCTAATGTATATATATATTAGGGGTGTGCACCAGCCACTTTTCGTGTTTTGTGTTTTGGTTTTGGATCTGGATCTTTCTTCGTGTTTTGGATCTGGATTGGTTTTGCCAAAACCACCCTTCCGTGTTTTGGGTTCTGGGTTTTGTGTTTTGGATCTGTATTTTTTTTTAAAAAAGCATAAAAAGAGCTAAAAATCACAGAATTTGTGGGTTTTTCTGCTCCTATGCTATTATTAACCTCAATAACCTTAATTTCCACTAATTTCCAGTCTATTCTGAACACCCCACACCTCACAATAGTGTTTTTATGTCCAAAAGGTTGCACCGAGGTAGCTGGATGACTATGCTAAGCGACATGAGTGGGCGGCACAAACACGTGGCCCATCTAGGAGTGACACTGCAGTGGAAGACAGGATGGCAGTTTGAAAAGTGGGGTAAGCCACTGGGCGATGATTTCCCTCAGATTCTCTAAGAGGTTGTCGGCGGTGTGCCTCTTACTGAAACCGGTGATATACAGCGCAGCCTGCCTTGGAACGAGCTGGCGTTTCTGAGATGCTGCTACTGGTGACGCTGCTGTTGTTGCTGCGTAAGGTGATATATCTGCCCAGTGGGCTGTCACAGTCATATAGTCTTTAGTCAATCCTGTCCCACTTGTCCACATGTCCGTGGTTAAGTGGACATTGGGTACAACCGCATTTTTCAGGACACGGAGGACAGTTTTTCTGACGTTTCTGTACAGTCTCGGTATCGCCTGCATAGTGAAGTGGAATCTAGACGGGATTTGGAACTGGGGACACACTACCTCCATCAATTGTCTAAATCCCACTGCACTAATGGCGGATACCGGACGCACGTCTAACGCCAACATAGCAGTCAAGGCCTCAGTTATACGTTTTGCTTCAGGATGACTGTTGTCGTACTTCATCCTCCTCGCTAAGGACTGTTGGAGGGTCAATTGTTTAGTACAAGTAGTGGTGTTCCTACTTCCTCTCTGGGATGATGAACAACTCCCAGCAGCAGCAACAGCAGCAGCAGTAGGCGTAGCAATGCAGGATCCTCCGGAGGAATCCCGGATAGGATAGTCAGTCATGCCAGTGACATGGCCTGCAGGACTACTTCCGATCCTGACTAAGGAGGAAATTGACGAGGAGGGAGTTGACGGTGTGGTTTGCAGGCGCTTGGAGACAACAGGACAATGGGATTTTAGATGTCCCTGGACTGCTTACGGTCTTAGCCAAAGTTTCTGAACTTGACAGTAACTTTTTATGAACGCGCTGCAGGTGCTGTATAAGGGAGGATGTTCCTAGGTGGTTAACGTCCCTACCCCTACTTATTTCACCTTTACATATGGTACATACGGCAAGACAGTTGTTGTCCGGATTTGGATAGAAATATTGCCAGATCAAAGAGGTGGAATGTTTGGTCTTCTGCCTAGGCATTACCGTGATAGGCTTTTTCATCCCACGGACAACAACTGTCTCCCCCGGAGCCTGATTTAAACAAACAACATCACCATCAGAATCCTCCTCGCCAACTTCCTCCTCAGCGCCAGCTACACCAGTATCCTCATCCTGTTGTACTTCAACAGTGACATCTTCAATTTGCATATCAGCAAATGGACTGTGGGTGCTCCTTTCAGCACCCACAGTCCATTTGGACTGTGGGTGCTGAAAGGGCGTGCAAATGGTGCAAATGGTGGAAAGAGCCACCTCTTCCCGTCCAGTGCTGGGAAGGTCAGGCATCGCAACCGCCGCCACACTTGGACTCTCCTTGGGGATTTGTGATATCTTCTTAGAACGCACAGTTCTTCGCTGTGCTTTTGCCAGCTTAACTCGTTTGATTTTTGTAGCAGGAGAAGGGCTTCCATTGTCATGTGAAGCTGAACCACTAGTCATGAACATAGGGAAAGTCCTTAGACGTTGCTTGCCACTCCGTGTCGTAAATGGCATATTGGCAAGTTTACGTTTCTCCTCAGATGATTTAAATGTTTTTTTTAAGGTCATTTTCCTGAACTTTGTCATTTGGGATTGTATGTGCCCTCTACTATGACATTGGGCATCGGCCTTGGCAGACGACGTTGATGGCATGTTATCGTCTATGTCATGACTAGTGGCAGCAGCTTCAGCACTAGGAGGAAGTGGTTCTTGATCTTTCCCTATTTTATTTTGATCGGAGAAAGTTTGGTCCTCCATTTATATTATGTTGATATATATACGTGTGGCTAAGGCGCACGCAAACACAGAAAATTATTTTTTATTTTTGTTGGAGACTAGTGCACTTTGTGGGTTACACCACCCTTTAAGAAATGAGCCAGCCGGCTCTTTACTTATGGGACACAGGCGCACGCTTGGCGCTGCTCCTTTGTTGATGCACGTGCAGCTACAGTGCACACAATTCACAAAGGCAGAAAAAAAAGAAGAATTTTTTATTCTTTGTGGAGCGCACTTTGGGGGTTACACCACCCTTTAACAGACAGACGCACGCTTGGCGCTGCTGCTTTGAGGATGCACGTACAGTGCAGACAATTCACAAACACAGAAGAAAATATTTTATTTTTGTTGGAGTGCACTTTGGGTGTTACACCACCCTTTAACAGACAGACGCACGCTTGTCGCTGCTGCTTTGAGGATGCAGGTGCAGCTACAGCCCACACAATTCACAAAGACAGAAAAAAAAAGAATTTTTTATTTTTTTTGTGGAGCGATCTTTGAGGGTTACACCACCCTTTAACGGACAAGCCAGCCGGCCCCTTACTTATGGGACACAGGCGCACGCTTGGCGCTACTTTGTTGATGCACGTGCGGCTACTGCGCACACAATTCACAAACACAGAAAAAAATATATTTTTTTGCACTCTGGGGGAGCACCCCTGATGGACAGAGCACCCCCTGGACAACACTACAGCACCCCTTTAGGACTGGGACACTGCACAGTACTTTGGAGTGGACACAGCCCCTATGGACAACTGACTGCACAACACAGTACAGCCAGCCCCTATGGACTTTGGAGGAGTGGACACAGCCCCTTTGGACAACAGCAGCACAGCACAACACAGCCAGCCCCTATGGACTTTGGAGGAGTGGACACAGCCCCTATGGACAACAGCAGCACAGCACAACACAGCCAGCCCCTATGGACTTTGGAGGAGTGGACACAGCCCCTATGGACAACAGCAGCACAGCGCAGCACAGCACAACACTGCACTACACTACACTACACTACACTACACTGCCCAGCCAGCCCTAACTCCCACCCTCCCTCTTCACAGCCAAGTGAGAAAATGGTGCCGACGCGGGTACCTTATATAGAATCCAAAATCCGCGAGACCCGGAAGGCGGGATGATGACGTTTTGCCTCGATTTCAGATCCGAGCCAGGCGGGAAAAGTTGAGCCGGCCTCAGATCGGGGGGGGGCTCGGGGGGGTTCGGACTTCAGAAATCCGAACCTTCTCACCCCTACTTTGTATAATGCCCACATGAACCCTCGGGTTCAAATAAATGTATGTAACTGTAAATCTGGCCGATACTAGCCAGTTACCTCACTGCACATCACTACTAAATATAGCCCTGGTAAAGGGGGTAAATAGTATAATACACTGTTAAATATGAATATGAATTATATATATTTGCTTTACGAAGTTCTAATTATAGCATGGAGCTTTATATATATTTTGTGCAGTTTGTGCATTAAACATAATACATATAGCAAATATCATAATACACTTAAAACGTCATGCCTAAGGAAATTAATCAAAACTTGTAAACCAGCCATCCTATAATAAAACAATCCTATACTGTAGAAAAACTGTGCAAGACTTGATAATTATTTCCCAAGCAACAAATGCATCTCTGCCCTAATGATGGGGGTGTTTGCTGCTATATTGTATGCCAGTTACAGAGGCAGTGACCTGGGAAGGAAGGGGGGAACTGGGCTGGATGAGGGAGGAAAGCTAGTAATATATGAGGGGCCGGGCAAAGGCATAAATAGGGTTAATGGCGCTCAGGGCAAATTAAAAAATGACGCCCCCTAAAAACTTGTTTTCTGGTGTGCTATCCCGCAACTGCGTGGTACCAATTCATTGGTTTGCAGGCGCGGCTCAGGCCGCTGCAGCCGTAATGAACTACTGCCCCACAACTCACCAGGCTCGGCTGGGGCACATGCACAGCCTGAAGTGACAGTTACAGAGAGGATAGTTACAGATGAGGCAGAGCTGGGCAAGGTGGTGTTGGGGAATCTGCACACCAACGTAAGAGGGAGAAAGACAGATCCAGGATTTGGCAGTGGTATTACACACAGCCGCTGACAGTAAGAAATAAAAGGAGAGATCAGTGAACAAAGAAAGGATTTTGAAGAAACAGCATAAAGGAAAAAAACAGATTAGTCTGCCAATAACTCTGCATCCGGAGTCACTTACACTTACCGCAGGAAGCCAGCAGTTGTCAGCGTACCTGACTTTACCCAATGTGATAACACAGGGATAAATAGCTGGTAGATGGGTCAGTGGTGCAGTGTTAGGTGCTTGAATCAGGGTCCACACATAGCATTTCAGGTTATAAATAAAATAAAAGTGCTTTACTGTCAGCATAAATTTGGAAACAAAAATAATAAACACCTAGCCACATTTGGGCACGGACTCACTTCTTTGCCCCTAACTAACATTGGGCAGCTAGTCTGCAAACATAGTTCAAAGTCTCTCTCTGCCTCCTGCAGAGTAATACTGGGATAATTAGCCTGGCCTGGCTTGGCCTCTGGCTTCTCAATTGTCAGCTGTCCTGACACATGCTCTGGCCTAGTCTTTAGCTGCCACAGCCTCACAGTCTGGCCTGCTTACTTGCAGTTAACATAGGCTCAGTAACAGAGTTTGATGGCCTTCCCTGTATCTCACAGGTCTAGGCTCAGGCCTCCTGGCCCCCAATAGCTTTCTGGCACAATGAGCTCTGTCTGACTGGTCTGCCTCAGTCCTCCCTGGACTGAATCCACTGGGCAGCCATTAGGTGAGCTAATACCTGGCTTTTAATTCCTTGTGTGGGCGGATCCCTCCAACGCCACACAGAATCCATGGCTCACTATCACCATCTCCGGTGATGCGATCACACATAGTACAGAGGGAGAGCTGATTCACTAGTGATACTCAGCACTGGGTGAGAACATTCCAATTATTACACCAGATTGTGGAATAAATATTGTTAGATTGCATCTTCACTGTGTCACATATCTCTGTGTCTGGGGAATCCTTGCCCCTCTGCTGGGGTGTGGCTTTAGTGAAGAGCTGTTGTTGAGAAGTCCCCCACCAAAGTAACTCTAATCTGTATGTTCATCACACAGTTATCACACTTTAACAGGTTAAGAAATACTGCAGTACACTGATGAGGCTTAGCCCAACTTATCAAGGGCTCTATTTACTACAATCCGCATTTTGAATGCAGATTGTAGTGTGATGTTACCGAGTGAATTTGCATTGCGAATTCAGGCAATCTCACAGGGATTTACTAAAAATCCCTAGCAGGGACAGAGGGCCTGATTCAGAGCTGGACGCTCTGACCAGAGCGCTCGCTCTGAATCAGGGCCCTCCTACCTAAACTTGGAGAGGCCTCCTGGCCGCTCGCATAGCTGTGGGTGACCACCCACAGCATATGCGAGCGGCCAAAAAGATGGTCGCGATGGTCAAGACCATCGTGACCATCGGGCTTGCGACGAGACCCTGCGGTAGGGTCTCGGTGACCGCAAGCCCTGGAGTGATTTTGGCTCTATCAGAGCCAAAATCACTCCCACTGACATCACTGGTGATGTCAGTGGGGCCGGACCCAGACGGTAGGCGTTCCCATGGGAACGCCTCTGTCTGGCAGACACGCCCCCAGCACGCCCACCAAAAAGGGGGCGTGGTGTCAATCAACATCGACAGCACGACCCCTTTGGTGCGAGACTCGGAGCGACAACTTCCCCGTCGCTAGCCGGGTCTCGCGCATGCGCACAACGGAGCAGCCTCCGTCGTGCGCATGCGCACTAGGGCACCATCGACCCACTTGTGAGCACTCAGCGGTCGCGAGCGAGTCTGAATCAGGCCCAGCGTTTGCAATAAAAGCTCTGTCCCTGCGAATCCCATACGCAGGGACAGAGCTTGCGATAAAGCTCTCTCCCTGCGAATCCCATCTGCAGCATTATCATGGTATTTTTGCAAAAAATACCGTGACAAGTGCCCGCGCATGTGCCGACTGGCCGCCACTAAGCCCGATGCTAAGCCCCCGTGACCCCCCTCCCTAACTACACTTACCTCTGGTGATCGGTGCACCGGCGTTGTCCTTCGTGGCTCCGGTCAGCTGACATCCCATCATGCACTGGGACCCAGTCAGGTGACGACCGGGCCCCAGTGCAGGATGGGAGACCAGCTGACCGGAGGGGAGGACATCACCGGAGCTCCGATCACCGGTAAGTTATTTTTTTTTACAAATTTATTTTCCTTATTTTGGCCTGTTTAGACCACACAGCTGATCACTGGGGCCGGCTCCAGGCTCTGCCCGTTAGAGCAAAGCAGAAGTCCGGTAAATGGGGAAGACCCTGGATAACGCCACCTCCAGGTGACGTTATTATCACAGGGCTTTCCCTGGTATTTTTTCACAATTATTTTTAGTAACTTTGGCCAGATCACATTTCTCATTACAATGATGGGAAAAACGATCTGATTACTAAAAATAAGTGATACTTAGGGGTTGGAGTAGAATTTTACGAATTCTACTCCAATTGCCCTGTAATAACTATAGGTGATGCTAAAATAATGTGAAAAGGGTGTGAAAACACCCTTTTTCACTTTATTTTAGTAAAAATAATGTTAATAAATAGAGCCCCAAATCCCTCGTATATAAATGTTTATCTGCCCTGGGACAATAGTCTGACAACCCTTGAAAATATTATTACTGACCACGTTAAAATGTACTCTCAGCATTTTTACTGACATTTAACATGCTGCATGGTGTGCTGCAACACGTTCATTTCTCATGATATATTATTTATGTTGGCTAGCAATCATTTTATAATATAGTAATATCATTTTAGAATTAACTACCATTGGGCCTCAATTTTAAATAGCGGATCCTCAAGGCATAACATTAAGAAAATAAGATGAGAGACAGAAAAAGGGGGGAGGGGGAGTGTGAGGATGAGAGGAGGAGAGACAGAGTGAAGGAGGAGGAAATAGTGATGGGGGAGCTGCCATTCTCAGCTTATGTCCCTACTTTCACTACCTGCCATTCCCATATTGTGTCCTCATTTTCACTGCCTGCCATTTCCACCACATGTGCCCAATACATACTTACCTACCTTTCAGAATCTCTTCCCGGGAGAAGCCCGGGTAAGAGAAGCAGCAGGGGGCAGAATCACAACTTAAGCCCCGCCCCCTTCACGGAGACCCGCGATTGCCGCGGGTATTCTCCTCATTCTGCCCACTTCACTAGGAAGTGGGCAGAATGTGGGAGAAATGCCTACCCTTCCGGGGGTGCAGGGGGGTTACCCGAAAAAATCGTGAGCCTTCCGCGAAAACCGGGAGGGTAGGCATGTATGTCCCAATATCCCTGCCTGCCATTCCCAGGTGGCATCCTATCACAGTACTACGCTTGAAGTCACCGAGTTCTTCAGAACAACCCATTTTGTATCACAAATGTTTGCAAATGGAGACTGCATGGCTTGGTGCTTGATTTTATACACCTGTGACAACAGGTCTGATTGAAATACCTCAATTCAATAATTGACAGGTGTGGCCAAATACATATAGTGTGTGTGCGCGAGTATATATCTCGATATAACGGGCGGCACTCCTCGGTTTTCTTACTAAAACATCACCAAGTGTGGTCTAGTTGTTGCCAATTTTTCAAATGTTTATTACATTTTTTGTCTTGTCCCTGACTAAAAATTTAATAAACATTTGAAACGTTGGCAACAACTAGACCACACTTGGTGATGTTTTAGTAAGAAAACTGAGGAGTGCCGCCCGTTATGTCAAGCTGAATTTGGAGATTACATATTTCCTGGGGAGGGCACCCAGGTATTTAAAGCAGCGTTTTCTGCAGTGCCGGTCTAAACAAAGTACTAAAATATATATATATATATATATATATATATATATATATATATTTTAGGGATGTGCAGGCTCGGATTAGTTTGGACTTTCCCGCCAAATTCAGATTTTTTCCGCCGGGTCTCAGAAAGCGGCAAAACTTCATCTTTCATGGACTTTTGTTCAGGAATGATGATGTTTGTCCATGAAAGATGACGTTTTGCCTCTTTCTGAGACCCGAATTTTGGCGGGAAAAATCCGAATTTGGCGTGAAAATCCGAACTAATCCGAGCCTGCACATCCCTAATATATATATATGTACACACATACATATACACACACATACAGTTCAGCAGGGTCCAGCACTCCTATTAAATTAATACTCCGCTGTGTGCCCTCACAAGGTAGATTAGTAGACAGTCATAGGTGTGGCACTACAAACACAAAACCAGCTAGAATCATGTAGATACAGTCAACGTCAGAGCCGTAACTAAACTTTTTGGTGCCCTGTGCCAGAGAGAGCATTGGTGCCCCCTCCCCCATTTTTCAATATGGACATAAGAGTGCACCTGAAAAAGAGATAGAGGAGGACCAGGATACTCTGGGGATAAAAGAAGAGGAAACTACAAGTGAGAATGATAATAAACAGGAAAATTGACAGGCCCAAACAGCGCCCCCTGAGCTCTGCCATGGCACTGCTCACACTACCCTAGTTATGTCCCTGGTCAACGTTTCAATGTGCATTCACATTTTCATCAGGACTAATGAAAATGTGAATAAACATTAAAACGTTGACTGTATCTACGCGATCCTAGCTGGTTTTGTGTGTGTATATATATATATATATATATATATATATATATACATACATATATATATATATATATACATACATACACACATACACACACACATAATTTTACTGATAGCGGAGCTCTCACAATAGACTATATGGTTCATATTAGATTTGCAAAGAACTACAAAGCACTTATAAAGTACTGTGTATTAGCCATCTATTCATAGTGTTAAATCAGTTTTTATTATGCGAATTTGAATGAATTTTGTAATCTCTTCCTCAGCTGACTGAGAGCTGTAATAATGACCTGCTGTTTCTTATATTCAGAGAGCACAGACAATTGTATAATCATTTAAATGCATTGCTCAAGAAGTATGATTGTGAGCATATAAGTCATAATTATGCTGTAGTATACATTCCTGCAAGCAGGGCTGTGGGACAGGCCTACAGGGAAATCCACTAGCATTCAGCAGCAAGCAGTAACTAGTCACTTTCTGATTACACAGCATTTTTGTAACCTAAAGAGTCAGAATATGCCATTATCATCCCTATTAAACATACTGTATGAAAATATAATTTCAAGCTTAGAGGATACGTTTAAGAAGCCGGCGGCCTCAATCCCAACCACCGGCTTCCCGAATCCTCTATCCCGCCTAGGGTTAAGTGACAGGCGTCTAAAATCTAGACGACTGTCATTTTCCCGACGCCAGGAGACAGGTGCCCGGCATCCCTTCGATCGGACAGCCGCGCGGGGGGAGGGTTAGGTTTAGGGCACCTGGGGAGAATTAGGGATAGGCACCCCCCGGGAGGGTTAGGCTAGGGGGAGGGAGGGTTAGACACCCCCGGGGGGGACTTAGGGTTAGGCAGTGGGGAAGGGTGAGTTAGGGTTAGGCACTTAGAGGGGAAGGTTAGGGTTAGGCACCCCTAAAGATGGTTAGGGGGGTTGGTTAGGTTAGTTTATACTTACCTTAGGGACGATCGGGATTTCCAGCGCTGTCGGGCTTCCGCTGCTGGGCTCTGCTGTTTTATCGGGCTGCTGCAGCCGGGAATCGAACTGCCGATAATGCGGCAGCCGGGATCCCATACCGAATGCCAAGCTTAGATCTACTTAAATGACAATGTATTGTATAGCTGGGAAGTGAATGCTGCACACCATAGCAGTAATTTTAATTCAAATACAGACTAACTCGAAATGATAACTATTAATAATTGCATATTGGCTGAGCATAAATTACAGTATTTGTAGAACAGATTAACATTTTTGAATATTGTCACTGGAAAAATCTGGTGGTTTTCACTACTGTTTAGCTGATTTGTCTGTGGATTGGCCATACACAAGCGTCCACATACACCTATCCTCCCCATTTGGTGCTTGAAACTGCGATTTAGCCACACCAAGCATCCTGAAAGAGACTTGTTCTCAAAATAGGCATCCTATTCGCATCAGTAATGCGACAAACTACAATGCATGGGTACCCTGATTACTGCCTGAATTTGTATAGTTTGTATAAAACTATGTAAATACAGAACTATAGGAGAAAAAACTGCTCTAAATTCATACACACCAACAGAAAATCAAAATCCATACTAGTTATGTAGGAAAAGACATCAATTCTACATATATAAGAAAAGCAAAGAAAAGAGGAAAAAAGTGCTGTCTTGGTTGGGGCACTTACCCACCAAAATGTCAGGTGCAACAATATATAAAACTTAACATTCAATTTTATATATCTAATGAGATATGAACATATCAAAACAACAACATAGAAACACAAAAAAATAGCTAATGTACTTTAATGATTGAAGGTCAGTGACCGATGCAATAATGTTAGGATGCTAACAATTATGAATACCTATTAGTCGTTATTTAGCGCTGCAAGTCGCATAAAAAGAATTGCTTTCCAGTCCAATTGTGTGGTTCCAAAGCACAAAAAGTTATTTATGTAAAAAGGGGTAACACGATGTAAGAGTTAACAATTAGAGTAAACAGCAATAAAAATAGTACAGCCCGATACATACACGTGCACACTGGTCCCAGTATACAGTCATCAATCCAGACGTATGCGGTCGCAAGAAGATGTGTGTACACTGAGGTCAGGACACAGCCTATATATCTTACAGGTTTCAGAGTTAACAAAAGGCACAAATTGACAGGTTCTCATTGGTTCTTGCTTCTAGTCAATATGGTCATTGGTCAATTCATACGGTGTCATCAGGGGTATGGCTCAGTCTTCCAACGGTCACATTGTGTAGCTTCCCGCCGAAGAACTGGTTAAAACTGGCTACAACACTGCATTCAAGTAATAACATTCTATTCAATAACTCCCTGTCACCCATAACTAGCAGATGCATGATGCGACTTCTTTGCCGATAGAAACGGATGTCTGCAAATAAACAGGGATTTAGTATGATACCAAACATGACTTGTCCACTGTATTCTGAACCTTAGATCTCTTTTAAGTACATCTCACATCATAATTATTAGATAACAATACTTTCAATAACTCTGGCTATAATCTATAATGTGTGGGTTTTATTTTATAAGTATGTGTTCGCATATGTGCGTCTGTGTATTGAAATAGCAAATGTGCGTCAATGTGTAGGTATGTGAATATACATATGAGCGTCAATGTGTATGTTTGTGAATATGCTTATGAGCGTGTATATATATATATATTTATATATATGTGTGTGTGTGTATGTGCGTCAGTGTATGTGTGTTGTGAATTCGCATTTTAGCGCATTGGATTGCACCGACGCAAAGTAGCGTCCTAGTAACACGTCAGACTATAGACGACTATATAATCAGATAATAATTGTAAAGCGATCATATACAATTATTTAACTTTGACACAATATGCACTCCTAATTAGAGAGTATATTTACCAAGATATAGGGAGAGTATATTTACCTGTATCAAACAATAAATAAAATAACTCCAGTACACCGGAGATATTGATATCAGAAACAGTGAGAAAAGCATATATAATATGATGTATAGTATTTTTATGTACAGTTATATTATTTCCACAAATGGGAAATAAATCACTGTCCCCTGGCGAGATAGGGTTAAATATTTCCAATATACCGGTTTAATCCAATATACATACAGCGGCAAGCACCTAATAGTGAGTCTATTTGAGGGGTAAATAAAATAGACCCAGGGATCCCATAGCATAGATATACTGTAGATCACAATAATTGATACTCAAACCGGTGAATTGGGGAAGCTATTGAGTTCTTGTTCAGAAATTCTTAATAAATTGCCATAAGCTGGCAGAAATTGTTTGCAGCTTAAAAATAGAGATCAGTATGATCAGATAGAGAGGAGAAACATTTAGATACCTCCTAGCAATTACAATGCGGATGGCTGCTGCATATAATGAGCAACTCAGTGAATAAGTGAGCGGATCTGCTCCATGTATCTGAGGTTATAGAAGAAAGTAATGAGCATCTACAGTTGAGATCTCTCCCAAAGTATGTTTGATACTGTGTCTAGCAGACAAACACTGTGATGGGAGAGAGGTCAATGAGAGTGCGTGAGAATAAGATTAAGTGCAGTGACGAGGAAGGTGATCCACCAGAACTCTACGGCCCGGAGGGTGCGGTGGGGGGTGAGCGGTCCCGGGGGAAAGAAATCTTACTCAGAAAAAAATTCAACGAGACTGGTCTGTGGGTAAACTGGTATTCCCTCAGACAGCCTGCTACCATAGGGCAGGATGGAACTAAGGGGGTAAACTGACAGCATATCAGAATAGGAAGATACTTGGTCTCCTCAATGACTTGGTGCTGCTGCCGGGGGAGTTAAATAATTAGCTCCACCTGTGGATCTTTTAACCACATAACGGACAAAATTTTTTAAAAAAAAACCTCAGAAAGTGTAATTTTTTTAATGGTTGAATTAGGTCAAGAACATTAAATAAAACTTATCAAACATGATTTTTTTTTTTTTAAACAGTATACCATAAAACCAGTAATTTGCATGGTATACTGTAGTGATGGCAGCCAATGATTTTAAACTATCGTTAGAAAACAATCAATGGTTAAGCAATCAATTGTTGAGCTTTGCACATGCGCAGACTGTGGCCATCGGGCTGCCATCGATGGTAGAAAAAAAAAAAACAGATTTCCACCTTCGACACTTGATGTTATGGTAAGTGACCATCGCATCAAAAGTATTCGATGAAAAAAACGTGTCAAATGATTTGTATGTGCGTAAAAAGACAGCGCATGCAAAATACGCTGTAGTGCAGCTGTGAGGGGACAGGACTAGGGGTGGGATCGGGACCGAGAAAGGGGGTGGGATCGGGGGCGAAGCCCGGAGCAGTGACAGAACAGGTCACATCTCTGAGGTAAGGATGGGGTGTTCATCGATTGTTACAATCGATGGGCCCATCAGCGATTACCATCAATGGCATACAATCCATTTATGGTGAACCATCGATGGTTTGCACCCCCTTGATGTTCACCTCTGCTGGGGGCACGTTGGGCCGCGAGCCAATCAAAAATGTGGTCAGAGCTTAGCAGCCACTGGGGCTAAGCTTCATACAGCCACTAAAAAAAAAAATCCATTGATAGCAAAAAACAGTTAACAACGGCCAGCAAACATTGATGTTTTAAAAACATCGATAGCCAATGGCCATCCTTACTCTGAGAGCCTCCAACAATCAAGATGCCCGATGCAGAAGCTGCAGCCAGAGATGGCGCAGCTCTCAGCATTTTTTTTTTTTTAATTGAACTACCGCAACACCATCAGATCAATACCATTCGGTGGCGGCAAACATTGAATTGCCACCATCGAAAGGTAAAACACCAAGAAAAACATTGATGGTCAGGGAACTTCGACCATCAATGTCCATCATTCCCTACTGGTGGGCAGCGCTGAATGTTCCCGGCAGCTGATACTCTATGCAGTCACCAGGTGTTAGGAGGGGGACAAGTTCCCGGTGGCTGCTCCTCTATGCAGATGCCTGGGGTTTTAGAAGGGGGGGGTGGCAACTGTGCTTGTAGTTCCCTGCGGTTGCTCCTCTGTGCAGCCGCCGGGTGTTAGGAGGGAGGCTGGTGAGCAGCGCTCGCAGTTACCGGTGGCTGCTCTTCTATGCAGCCGCCGGGTATTAGAAGGGGGGGCAGCGGGCAGCACTTGCATTTCCCGGCGGCTGCTCCATATGTAGGCATGCAGCTGCCGGGTCGCACAGATGGGGGGCAGCAGGCAGCACTGTGTGGACACAGAAGGGGGCATCCCGATCACTGCTAGTGATCGGGATACACTGAGGAAAGCCACAGCGCTCTTCAGCTGCTGCCCAACAGTGATCAGGACACACTGGGGGCGAAGTCGCTGGTGCAGAGGGACAGGATGTCCCTCTGAGATTGGTGGCTGCTGGAAGATTAACTTCCAGCAGCTTTCCACTGGGTTTTTCTGACTGGTTGCATCTGATGTGACCATGTCAGGGAAAGCCCAGCCTGGTGTGATCGCTTCTGATGCGACCATGCCAGACAAGTGGTTAAAATTAGGGGTGAGCGGGTTCGGATTTCTGAAATCCGAACCCCCCCGAGCCCCCCCGATCCGAGTCAGGCTCGACTTTTCCCGCCTGACTCGGATCTGACATCGAGGCAAAACGTCATCATCCCGCCTTCCGAGTCTCGCGGGTTTTGGATCCTATATAAGGTACCCGCGTCGGCGCCATTTTCTCACTCGGCTGTGGACAGTGAAGAGGGAGGGTGGGAGTTAGTGCTGTGTAGTGTAGTGTAGTGTAGTGCTGCTGTTGTCCACTACTTCAAAGTCCATAGGGGCTGGCTGTGTTGTGCTGTGCTGCTGTTGTTAATAGGGGCTGTGTCCACTACTTCAAAGTCCATAGGGGCTGGCTGGACTGTGTTGTGCAGTCAGTTCTCCATAGGGGCTGTGTCCACTCCAAAGTCCTGTGCAGTGTCCCAGTCCTAAAGGGGTGCTGTAGTGTTGTCCAGGGGGTGCTCTGTCCATCAGGGGTGCTCCCCCCAAGTGCTAAAAAAATAATATATTTTCTGTGTTTGTGAATTGTGTGCGCAGTAGCCGCACGTGCATCAACAAAGTAGTGCCAAGCGTGCGCCTGTGTCATAAGTAAAGGGCCGGCTGGCTTGACCGTTAAGGGTGCTGTAACCCCCGAAAGTACACTCCAGTCCAAACCAAAAAAAAAATTATTTTCTGTGTTTGTGAATTGTGTGCGCAGTAGCCGCACGTGCATCAACAAAGTAGTGCCAAGCGTGCACCTGTGTCATAAGTAAAGGGCCGGCTGGCTTGACCGTTAAGGGTGCTGTAACCCCCGAAAGTACACTCCAGTCCAAACCTAAAAAAAAAATATTTTCTGTGTTTGTGAATTGTGTGCGCAGTAGCCGCACGTGCATCAACAAAGTAGTGCCAAGCGTGCGCCTGTGTCATAAGTAAAGGGCCAGCTGGCTTGACCGTTAAAGGGTGCTGTAACCCCCGAAAGTACACTCCAGTCCAAACCAAAAAAAAATTATTTTCTGTGTTTGTGAATTGTGTGCGCAGTAGCCGCACGTGCATCAACAAAGTAGTGCCAAGCGTGCGCCTGTGTCATAAGTAAAGGGCCGGCTGGCTTGACCGTTAAGGGTGCTGTAACCCCCGAAAGTACACTCCAGTCCAAACCAAAAAAAAAATTATTTTCTGTGTTTGTGAATTGTGTGCGCAGTAGCCGCACGTGCATCAACAAAGTAGTGCCAAGCGTGCGCCTGTGTCATAAGTAAAGGGCCGGCTGGCTTGACCGTTAAGGGTGCTGTAACCCCCGAAAGTACACTCCAGTCCAAACCTAAAAAAAAATTATTTTCTGTGTTTGTGAATTGTGTGCGCAGTAGCCGCACGTGCATCAACAAAGTAGTGCCAAGCGTGCGCCTGTGTCATAAGAAAAGGGCCAGCTGGCTTGACCGTTAAAGGGTGCTGTAACCCCCGAAAGTACACTCCAGTCCAAACCAAAAAAAAATTATTTTCTGTGTTTGTGAATTGTGTGCGCAGTAGCCGCACGTGCATCAACAAAGTAGTGCCAAGCGTGCGCCTGTGTCATAAGTAAAGGGCCGGCTGGCTTGACCGTTAAGGGTGCTGTAACCCCCGAAAGTACACTCCAGTCCAAACCAAAAAAAAATTATTTTCTGTGTTTGTGAATTGTGTGCGCAGTAGCCGCACGTGCATCAACAAAGTAGTGCCAAGCGTGCGCCTGTGTCATAAGTAAAGGGCCGGCTGGCTTGACCGTTAAGGGTGCTGTAACCCCCGAAAGTACACTCCAGTCCAAACCTAAAAAAAAATTATTTTCTGTGTTTGTGAATTGTGTGCGCAGTAGCCGCACGTGCATCAACAAAGTAGTGCCAAGCGTGCGCCTGTGTCATAAGTAAAGGGCCGGCTGGCTTGACCGTTAAAGGGTGCTGTAACCCCCGAAAGTACACTCCAGTCCAAACCAAAAAAAAATTATTTTCTGTGTTTGTGAATTGTGTGCGCAGTAGCCGCACGTGCATCAACAAAGTAGTGCCAAGCGTGCGCCTGTGTCATAAGTAAAGGGCCGGCTGGCTTGACCATTAAAGGGTGCTGTAACCCCCGAAAGTACACTCCAGTCCAAACCAAAAAAAAATTATTTTCTGTGTTTGTGAATTGTGTGCGCAGTAGCCGCACGTGCATCAACAAAGTAGTGCCAAGCGTGCGCCTGTGTCATAAGTAAAGGGCCGGCTGGCTTGACCGTTAAAGGGTGCTGTAACCCCCAAAGTACACTCCAGTCCAAACCAAAAAAAAATTATTTTCTGTGTTTGTGAATTGTGTGCGCAGTAGCCGCACGTGCATCAACAAAGTAGTGCCAAGAGTGCGCCTGTGTCATAAGTAAAGGGCCGGCTGGCTTGACCGTTAAAGGGTGCTGTAACCCACAAAGTACACTCCAGTCCAAACCAAAAAAAAAATTATTTTCTGTGTTTAGCCGCACGTATATATCAAATCGATATAACATAAATGGAGGACCAAACTTTCTCCGATAAAAATAAAATAGAGAAAGATCAAGAACCACTTCCTCCTAGTGCTGAAGCTGCTGCCACTAGTCATGACATAGACGATAACATGCCATCAACGTCGTCTGCCAAGGCCGATGCCCAATGTCATAGTAGAGGGCACATACAATCCCAAATGGCAAAGTTCAGGAAAATGACCTTGAAAAAGACATTTAAATCAGCTGAAGAGAAACGTAAACTTGCCAATATGCCATTTACGACACGGAGTGGCAAGGAACGGCTAAGGTCGATCCCTAGTATGTTCATGACTAGTGGTTCAGCTTCACATGACGATGGAAGCACTCCTCCCACTAAAAAAATCAAAAGAGTTAAGCTGGCAAAAGCACAGCGAAGAACTGTGCTTTCTAAGAAGATATCACAAATCCCCAAGGAGAGTCCAAGTGTGGTGGTGGTTGCGATGCCTGACCTTCCCAGCACTGGACGGGAAGAGGTGGCTCTTTCCACCATTTGCACGCCCCCTGCAAGTGCTGAAAGGAGCACCCACAGTCCACTTGCTGATATGCAAATTGAAGATGTCACTGTTGAAGTACAACAGGATGAGGATACTGGTGTAGCTGGTGCTGAGGAGGAAGTTGGCGAGGAGGATTCTGATGGTGATGTGGTTTGTTTAAATCAGGCTCCGGGGGAGACAGTTGTTGTCCGTGGGATGAAAAAGCCCATCACGGTCATGCCTGGGCAGAAGACCAAACATTCCACCTCTTTGGTCTGGCAATATTTCTATCCAAATCCGGACAACAACTGTCTTGCCATATGTACCATATGTAAAGGTGAAATAAGTAGGGGTAGGGACGTCAACCACCTAGGAACATCCTCCCTTATACGGCACCTGCAGCGCGTTCATAAAAAGTTACTGTCAAGTTCAGAAACTTTGGCTCAGACCGTAAGCAGTCCAGGGACACCTAAATCCCGTTGTCCTGTTGTATCCAAGCGCCTGCAAACCACACCGTCAACTCCCTCCTCGTCAATTTCCTCCTTAGTCAGGATCGGAAGTAGTCCTGCAGGCCATATCACTGGCATGACTGACTCTCCTATCCGGGATTCCTCCGGAGGATCCTGCATTGCTACGCCTACTGCTGCTGCTGCTGCTGTTGCTGCTGCTGCTGGGAGTCGTTCATCATCCCAGAGAGGAAGTAGGAACACCACTACTTTTACTAAACAATTGACCCTCCAACAGTCCTTAGCGAGGAGGATGAAGTACGACAGCAGTCATCCTGAAGCAAAACGTATAACTGAGGCCTTGACTGCTATGTTGGTGTTAGACGTGCGTCCGGTATCCGCCATTAGTGCAGTGGGATTTAGACAATTGATGGAGGTAGTGTGTCCCCGGTTCCAAATCCCGTCTAGATTCCACTTCACTAGGCAGGCGATACCGAGACTGTACAGAAACGTCAGAAAAAGTGTCCTCAGTGTCCTGAAAAATGCCGTTGTACACAATGTCCACTTAACCACGGACATGTGGACAAGTGGAACAGGGCAGACTAAGGACTATATGACTGTGACAGCCCACTGGGTAGATGTATCACCTTACGCAGCAACAGCAGCAGCGTCACCAGTAGCAGCATCTCAGAAACGCCAGCTCGTTACAAGGCAGGCTACGCTGTGTATCACCGGTTTCAGTAAGAGGCACACCGCCGACAACCTCTTAGAGAAACTGAGGGAAATCATCGCCCAGTGGCTTACCCCACTTAGACTCTCCTGGGGATTTGTGATATCTGACAACGCCACCAATATTGTGCGGGCATTACATCTGGGCAAATTCCAGCACGTCCCATGTTTTGCTCACACAATAAACTTGGTGGTGCAGAATTTTCTGAAAAGCGACAGGGGCGTGCAGGAGACGCTTTGGGTGGCCCGAAAAATTTCTGGCCACTTTCGCCATTCAGCGACTGCGTGCCGAAGACTGGAGCGCCAGCAAACACTCTTGAACCTGCCCCGCCATCACCTGAAGCAAGAGGTTGTGATGCGGTGGAACTCAACCCTCTATATGCTTCAGAGGATGGAGGAGCAGCAAAAGGCCATACAAGCCTATACATCCACCTATGACATAGGCAAAGGAGGGGGTATGCACCTGACTCAAGCGCAGTGGAGAATGATTTCCGTGTTGTGCAAGGTTCTTCAGCCCTTCGAACTTGCCACACGTGAAGTCAGTTCAGACACTGCCAGCTTGAGTCAGGTCATTCCCCTCATCAGGCTTTTGCAGAAGCAGCTGGAGAAAGTGAAGGAGGAGCTAAGACGGAGCGATTCCGCTCGGCATGTGGGACTTGTGGATGAAGCCCTTCATTCGCTTTGCCAGGATTCCAGGGTGGTCAATCTGTTGAAATCAGACCACTACATTTTGGCCACCGTGCTCGATCCTAGGTTTAAAGCCTATGTGGTGTCTCTCTTTCCGGCCGACACAAGCCTGCAGAGGTGCAAAGACCTGCTGGTGAACACACTGTCAGCTGAAGCGGAACGTGACACGTCAACGGCTCCTTCTTCATTTTCTCCCGCAACTGGGGCTGCCAGGAAAAAACTTAGGTATCCTAAGCAACCCGCTGGCGGTGATGCAGGGCAGGCAGGACCAAGTTTGGACATCTGGTCCGGACTGAAGGACCTGGCAACAATTTCTGACATGTCTACTGTCACTGCATATGATACTGTCACCATTGACAGAATGGTGGAGGATTACATCGGTGACAGCATCCAAGTAGGCATGTCAGACAGTCCATACCTGTACTGGCAGGAAAAAGAGGCAATTTGGAGGCCCCTGTACAAACTGGCTCTATTTTACCTGAGTTGCCCCCCCTCCAGTGTGTACTCCGAAAGAGTGTTTAGTGCAGCCGGGAACCTTGTCAGCGAAAGGCGTAGGAGGTTGCTTCCACAGAATGTGGAGAAGATGATGTTCATCAAAATGAATTATCAGCTCTTCCAGGGAGACCAGCCTCCAGAACGTACAGAGGGACCTGTGGTGGTGGATTCAAGTGGGGACGAGTTAATACTTTGTGAGGATGAGGATGTACACACTGAAGAGGGTGAGGAATCGGTGGATGAGGAGGATGAGGATGACATCTTGCCTCCGTAGAGCCAGTTTGTGCAGGGACACATTAATTGCCAGCTTGTTTTGTGGGGGCCCAAACGAACCAATCATTTCAGCCACAGTTGTGTGGCAGACCCTGGCGCTGAAATGATTGATTTGTTAAAGTGTGCATGTCCTGTTTATACAACATAAGGGTGGGTGGGAGGGCCCAAGCACAATTCCATCTTGCACCTCTTTTTTTCTTTGCATTATGTACAGTTTGGGGCCTAGTTTTTCTAACTGCCATCCTGTCTGCCACTGCAGTGTCACTCCTAGATGGGTCACGTGTTTGTGCCGCCCACTCGTGTCGCTTAGCATAGTCATCCAGCTACCTCGGTGCAACCTTTTGGACATAAAAACACTATTGTGAGGTGTGAGGTGTTCAGAATAGACTGGAAATGAGTGGAAATTAAGGTTATTGAGGTTAATAATAGCATAGGAGCAGAAAAACCTACAAATTCTGTGATTTTAGCTGTTTTTATGCTTTTTTTCAAAAAAATACAGATCCAAAACACAAAACCCAGAACCCAAAACACGGAAGGGTGGTTTTGGCAAAACCAATCCAGATCCAAAACACGAAGAAAGATCCAGATCCAAAACCAAAACACAAAACACGAAAAGTGGCCGGTGCACACCCCTAGTTAAAATGCATAAGTATGTGATGAGTTACCCTGTGCTCCTGCAGGGTGACCTGAGAAACGTGACCTGTGTTGGGTCCTGAGGACCTAGTTTGAGAACAGCTGTGTGTCGAAGCTGAGTAATTGGCTGAGACAAGTTCAGTTTAAAAGTTAATCACGGCAACGCCATCTTGCAACTGGCCGCAAGACGCCATCTTGAAAATGAGATCGCAAGACGCCATTTTGCGAATGGCCGCCTAAGCACCATTTTAGGTAAACTCACATTTTAGTACATGTGGCGATAATACTAATAGCACCATGCGATTGCATTTTTCATCATTTCCCATACACACATTAATACACACAATAGCGCTGTTAACTAGTCGCATATTAGCGAATGCATAGGACTTTGTATGAAACCGCTGTTTTATTAGCTTTATGCGCACGCATCTGCCCCAAGTTAACTAGTGTCCTTATATCAAACCCTCAATACCCACACATTACATATTCACACATAAGGTTCAATAAGCTTTAAAGTGTATGATTTAAGTAGGTTCAGTTAGTTTAAATGCTAAGAAATAAAGATATTTGATAACTAAGGTATTATACATGCTAAACCAGTCGTGTTTGGAGTTGTACTGATGCGTACTCTTTTCACAGTATTCCGGTGTTATCGGTGGGGAGATCACATCATGCATTCCCGAGTTATGGATCGCAGAGCCTACAAGCAACAAAATGTATATTTTAGAAACAACTGTTAGGATGCTGACGGAGGCGTGAAGAGGAAGACCCCCAGCTGTTAGAGGCAGGGAGAGTCTGTTTGAACCAGCCTGTTAAATGTGCTGTAACAGATGCTTCACCCCTGAGAACCAATGATATCAGCAACAGACTTCCATTTTGTATTGTTTATTCTGGGGGGGGTATAAATATGAATGCACGAATGCTGGTTCTCAGTCTTCGTGCTGAATGCTGAATGACGAGGGGTCTCTTGCTGAAGCCTATCTCTGGGTCCGGAAGCGCCTGCGTATGTATACTGTACTTGGGTCTGTATAATTTCCATTTGCGCCTAAATTGTGTCTTGATCAATTGCGTGTAACTGTCTGAACTTTTACCTGAATATCACTTGTGCTTTGGAACCACAGATTCCACGTCTAAGTCTTTATTTATAGTGTGACTGCGTACACAAATTAGCGTCATCCTTAGAAGGTATAGGCAGGACATTAGATGGTATAGGAAGGTGTGTATAGAGGTTCTGATCCAGTATCGTTATGTGATAGAGGACTTTAGGTAAAACTTAAATTTTAAATATCTATTTTTTTAGCCAGTTACATCTAATTAGAGTTTGGCTAGTAGGGGAAGCAGATGTAAGTTAAATGGATTTGTGTCATATTGGTTAGTACAACTCTTTGATAGCGAACTTGGGAAGGGCGACAATTAAAACTTAAAGCTGATTTGAGCCCTTTGTATCATCTGCTAATATTGGTAGGTTTAAAGCTACCGAACTGGAACAGTTGATCTTGATAGTTTGGTTTTAGGCGCTTTGATGATCATCCTACACATCAAACCACATTATATCAAACAGCCACATCAGAAACATCCGTCCTGAATTGTGCAAAGTATCACGCTGCGCTTTGCAGTAAGACGCATCTAATTGCCAGAAAAAATATATTTTATTTTTAGATGTGGTTTTGATATGCAAGACTGTTCAAATTGCACCCAATTACATGAAGATGCCTATAAATAGGCAAAGAAATCTTTCTGCTATGTTAGGGAGTTTGCAAAATGGTTGATGTGGTTGTAATAAATACACTGCAACATATGGAGGACAGGATAGGGATACCAGGAGGATGGGGCAGCTATCATACCAATAACTGGGTTCTCTGCTGTCTCCATGCTGCCTCCCTTTAAGCAGCAGGAGGTTGTGCAGAAGGCAGGGCTGGCAAGACTTTTGGCATGGTTACACTCATGGAAAGCACAAGGGGGCATGAACGCGTGGTTACGTCTCCCCTATAGAGGCCCAGGAATACTGTAGCTGCTTAACCTCTCTGTGCCTGATGGAGAGTAACAATGGTGTCCTCATCTCTCTCTCTGGGCAATATATAAAACCTTAGAGAGAGATAACACGGAGAAGTGACCCACAGCAGCCAATTAGCTCCTGTTATTTCATAGACTGTCCTACATAAATGTGAGCTAGAGCTGGTTGGTTGCTATAGACAACTTCTCCAATTGATCTCTCTTGAACATTTGATACATCTCCCCCTTCTGTGTGATGATAGATTCTTCTTATTGTACAGTTTCTGTAGCATGTTGCCATGATGGTTCTGTAAATGGAATAATGTGTAAGGAATTCTTCTTTGGTTATATGCTAGTGCCATTGCTTTTATTATTTATATTATAGGTGGACTCACCAGCTTCATCCTCTTCTGTTATTCAACACATTGGAGTTGCCAGGGTTTGTGTGTGTTAGGAACCAGTTGATTAAACCATGGGACAATAAGAATATTATCATTATTGTTATAAAACGGTACACCAGGTGAAGTAGAAAAAAAACAAAAACGTGAAGACATGGCATATTCCTGTACTTCTATTTCTCTGCCTGTTTTTTTTTTTATTGGCAAATATTTATCAAATTTTCCTCCTTCATCCACCACCGAAGAGACCTTCGTGTCTGAGGTGTTAATCTGAACATCTGCTTGTTTAATCTAGGGTCCGATTTTACCCATCGATGAAGCAATTGGTTCTGTAGAGGTTGGGCATGGAACCTGGCAAAAGGAACTGCTTAGAATTAAGCTACCATTTTTCCCAATACCAGCATGGCACTTAGAACGGAGACATATGACATTTGAAAAATGATCCTTATTCTGGATTACAGATCCTGAATCTTTGCCGGAGGAAGAATACCTTGTGACCCCGGGTGTCGTAGAGTAAACCCAAAAATACCATCCTCTGGGATGGAATTAAATTTGATTTGGAAAAATTGACGATCCAGCTGAATCTCTGGAGCATGTTTATTATAACCTGAAGGTGTAGTTGTAATAGAGCTATTGAGGTAGCTCTTAGCAACAAATCGTCCAGATAAGCCAACGCATTTATATCTCCTCTCCTGAGAAGGAATATCACGTGTGCCATTACTTTTGTAAATACTCTGGGGCCGGTGGCCAAACCAAAAGGTAGAGCCTGAAACTGAAAATGCTGATGCCCTACTGCAAACCTTAGTACATGCTGATGACCATTCCATATAAAAATACGGAGGTAGGCATCCTTGAGATCTATGGAGGCTAGAAAAGCCTCTTTTTCCATAGCACAAATGACTGACCTTATTGATTCCATCTTGAATTTCTCCAAGTGAAGATAAACATTTAACCCCTTGAGATTATGTTGGAATGACCCATCTGGTTTGTCTACTAGAAAAAGATTGGAGTAAAACCCCACTCCTTCCTCTAGTACTGAAACTGGATTACTTACTCCGGAGCCTGAAAATGCAGAAATTGCCTGCAAAAGAGCTGCCTTTCTGCCACCATCCACTGGGAGAGGAGTGGGAAAGAATCTTTTTGGAACTGGACCTTCCAGGTCCAAAATGTATCCTCTGGTGATTATTCTACTTACCCAAGAATCTGAATTGGAAAGAATCCAATCCTCCTGGAACCTGAGTAAGCGACCTCCCACTAGAGAATGGGACCCAGTCCTGCAATGGTCATTTTGATTTTCCTGGTGGCTTAGCAGAAGGTTGACTGGTGCTGGAACCACCCCGTCCCCTACCGGGCTCCTCATACGCACCGCAGAATACCTGAAATGTCCTTTTCCTTCATAGCAAAATGAATGAAACCTAGGTTTCTTTGTTTTAGGTCTATTTACAGGCAGAAAATTACTTTTTCCTCCTGTAACCTGAGAAATAATCTTAGATAATTCTGGCCCAAATAAAGAACCTCCTTCAAAAGGTAATGCCTCTAAGGCATACTTTGATTCTACGTCTGCCTTCCATGTTTTAAGCCACAGGGACAAGGAGTTAGCTTCAGTTTCCTCCCCTGATTGAAAACCAGTAATCATCCAATTTATCCATGGACCTATAGCCTTAACTACCCAGGCACTGGCCAGAATTGGCCGCAGCAATACCTCGGACAAGGTGAATAAAGATTTTAGCACAGTCTCACTCTTCCTATCCATAGGATCATTAAGAGTAACCGACTGAGAAGTGGGGATAACCGTATTCTTAACCAACCTAGCAATAGGAGCATTCACCACAGGAGGAACTTCCCATTGTTTGGTATCCTTTTCAGCAAAAGGGTACAGACCCCTATACTTCTTAGAAATGCAAAATCTTGAATCAGGTTTTAACCATGCTTCCTTTAATATTTCTTTGAAATGAGAAAGCTCTGGAAAAACCAAAACACATTTCTTCTTACGTTTAAAGAATGAACTTGCACTAGCCTCTGGCATAGCTGCCTCCTGTAACTGCAGAGTTTCTCTTACAACATCTATCAGTAGAGAAACCCTTGAATGCGACTGGGAATCACCTTCCCAATTTGTGGTGTCTTCCCAGTCATAATCCAATTCCCCCTCTTCCTGAGAAGAAGCAGAGGCCTCTTCTCCTGGAAAAATTGTAGAGGGACCTCACCGCTTTTTAGCGCTTGTGGTTCCAGCAGATGGTGCCAATTTACTTAAAGATCTCGCCAACTGAGTGAGACATTGCCCCATATTTTGGGCTCCACTAAGGAGGAATCAGCCAAAAATGCTTGATCATAGGATCTCACATAATTATCCTGGAAATGACGTAGTTCACTTATGGCATCTGCCATAGATCTAGCCCAATCAGGCATCAGCGACTGTTCTGCTGAACCTCCAGATAATGACACCTCCTGTGAACAACCTGTGCAGAGCAACCCTTGGTCTGTACCTTTTGCCAATTTTTTCTCACATTTTGTACAAATATACATAGAAACTTGCTTCTTATACTCCTTGTCTAATTTATCCATACTGTGGAAGAAGAAGACAAGCCTATTCAACAGATAGCTACCTAAATTCTAAAAGAGGTGTAGCCAAAAATGAATAGAAAAGAAAGAAGTAAATGAAGACACTTACTCACCCATTTGTTTTAATGCAAAATAAAACAAATGTAAACAATGTCACATATATTCTAAAAAGCAAATAAAGGGTGCGCCACATAGTGCCTTATCAAAAACATTTATTCAAAGTATCATAGGTCACAAACAACGTACCGACGGTGGCGACCAGACCACCGCGAGTGTAGACAGCTCCAAACATTAAGTCTCCAGGTGAAGCAGCTTGTAGCTCCGGTAAACTTGTTGCACAATTTGAGTCACGCTAGGCTCTCCCTACGCGTTTCATCACTTGGACTTCGTCAGAGGGCTGGCTTAGCATTTCCAGTACTCCCCTTAAAAACACATTGTAACCAATCACTTGTTACACATCAATTAGTACTACCAACATGCGGTGAATTAAAACTACTCAGGTGTAGCAAATTCTTGTTCTAATACAAACATAGGATCTCAAAGCAATAAAATGACTAATGTACCACTAAAAAGATACTTTATACAAAATATAATAATAAAGTTTCAATATAAACACATTACCATGAAAATTCACTATACGTTAAAACAATATAAAGACAATAAAAATTATTTCAAACACTTTTGCCTTAAAAAATGCTGTATGGTACAAAACAAATGACATTGCTGATATTGATGTAGAATTATTCCCAGCACATATAGATTAAAGTAGCAAACAAAAAAGGAATTTTTAAAAAAATGATAAAATAATAAAAAAAAATATTATAAAAAAAACATGAATCTATCATTCAGAATAAAAATGGAGTAATTTCAAATCCTTTGTTCAAACCTAAAAAGATATAGGCCCTCATTCAGAGCCGCTCGCAAAAAGCGAGTGCTCGCTCTGAATGAGGGTGGACGCTTTTGATTTGAAAGCCGCCTCCTGGCCGCTCGCTAAGCTGTGGGTCAACCACAACTTAGCGAGCGGCCAGAACACCGGTCAATAAAAAAAATAAAACGCCCTTCAGACCTGTGAGCTGCCTCCGGCAGCGAGCTGAATCAGGGCCATAGTGTATTTAGTGTTACTATCCTATAGGTCTCCCGTTTGGAAAGTATGTTAAGTCTATCTCCCCCTCTTTGATCTAATTTTACATGTTCAAGACCAAAAAATCTTAAGTTGCTAGTTTGGCAAACTTTGAAATGCCGGGGAACACTACGGTTAGCAAACAGGTTATTTATATTTCTGGTGTGTTCCAAGATTCAGATTTTTAAAGGTCGCTTAGTCTTTCCGATATATTTTTTCCCATAACCGCAAATTAACATATAAATGACATATGTGGTGTTGCAGTTTGTAACACTTTTTATTTTATATTCTTTTTTACTATCATTTCCAACAAAGGTCTTTTGGCCTCTCAGGCCATACTGACACACTTTGCAAGAATTACACGTGAAAAAACCTTCAATTTTGCTAAGAAAAGATAGTAAATTTAATTGATTCTTGCAGCTGGGTAATACAAAGTTCTTTAACGTTCTTGCTCTCCTGAAAACAAGTTCAGGTCTGTCGGGAACAACGGAAGATAGCACCAGATCCATCTTAATCAAATGCCAGTGTCTATATAGGATTCTTCTAATAACCTCACTCTGGCTTGTGTATTGAGTAACGAATGGGCATTTTAATTCTGAACCTCTATCCATGGTTTCTCCCTTTTTCTTATAATTTAATAAATCAGTCCTTTCAAGATTCCTAGCCCTCACAATAGCGGCATTAATTAAGTCAGGTGGATAACCCTTCTCAAGAAATCTAGTAACAAATTTTAGACTGTTCTTCAAAGCTAAGTTCCAACATTGATTGCTTTTATAGAGTCACATTGAATGACTTCAAATGTCTTTGTACTAGACATATGAAAGAGAGGAAAAAACAGTCTCACTTTGGAACTAACCTCACCAAATGGGAGAATAGGGCACTTAGAGACTTGATGAAAAACAAGACAATTGTCATCAAGGAGGCCAACAAGGGGGGTGGGATCGTCATCTAGGACAGAGAAGAATACCCGAGAGAGGCCCTACGGCAACTTCAGGATCCCAAGTTCTATCGGGTCCTGGATGGAGATCCTACTCCCACCTTCGCTCGTGAACTTCTAGTCCTACTTGATTCAGCATTGACCATGGGGGTCATATCCAGGGAGGAATGGAGATTCCTACATCACCTGCACCCTTCAGTTCCTATTTACTACCACCTTCCTAAAATTCACAAAACCCTCACCTCACCCCCTGGGCGACCCATCACCTCGGGCATAGATTCTTTAATCTCTAATCTTTCTATGTGGACCACTTTCTCCAACCCTATGTTGGTCTATTATGGCCACACAACAAAGATACCACCCATTTTCTTACCCAAATACAGAACACATCCAGTGGAGGGAGTCCTATGCCTTTCTCACACTGGATGCTTCCTCCTTATACACCAACATTCCACATGATTTGGGCCTTTCAGACATTTCTTCCTGTTTAGACAGGTCCGGTGACCTTTCTGACCAACAAAGGGATTTTATTGTTTCCTCTATTTATTTTAACCCACAACTATTTTCTTTTCTCCAGCACTTATTATTTACAGTCAATGGGGATGGCTATGGGGACCAGGTTCGTGCCCAGTTACGGCAACCTCTACATGGGCTCCTTTGAGGAGGGCGTATTGCACGAATCTGGTCTTCTATGGCCACTTCATTGACAACCTTTTTATTATTTGGGATTGGCATTTGGACACTGCTCTTTCCTTTGTCAATTCGCTCAATTCTAATTCTTTCAATCTCACTTCCACACACACTTTCAGTAGGGAGTCCTTTCCTTCCTGGATGTGGCCCTCCGTGTGTGAGACTCTACTATAATCTGTTCTAATTTTCAAAAAGAAGTCAACACAAACTCATATCTTCATTATTCTAGTGCACATTACCTCCCTTGGAAAAGGAATATACCCAAGGGACAACTACTGAGTTTCAGACAAAATTGTACTCAATTAGAAACTTTTGACACCTAGGCAGTTGTCCTTTTGGATTCCTTTAAAGAATGGGGATATCCTGAAGATCTTTTGGATTGAGTATTAAAAGAAGTTAGAACAATTGATAGATCTTCCCTCTTAAAAAATACAAATATACTGAAAAGGAAACATAAGAATAATTCTACTGGAGATAACCAGACAAAGATTTGGCCTTTCTTTTGAGATACAAAAAATGATCAATAAGAATTAGGAGATCCTTAACCATGACGTCATCTTGAAAAAATGTATTCCAAAAAAACCTTTGGTCATTTAGAAAAATAATAAGTCCTTAAAAACATTATTGGCACCCTGTTTTTTTAAACCCTTGGAAGATTGTAATCCAACTACTAAAAATTGGTTTCCAACACTAGATCTGTATATTGCATTGGTGAGTATAGGATGCATGAAACAGAGACGTATATCAATTGTGATTCCAAATTCACAATCTATATGTTGAGGTGTGACTGCAATTTGATATATGTCGGTCGAACAACTAGGTCCCTTATGCTTTGTTTTATGGAGCATCGTCGAAACATAATTAGTAAATTTTTAAAACATAGTGTTTCCCGACATTTTAATGAAGTGCATGGGGCCAAACCTGATTGTTTGAAACTGATTGGTTTAGAAACTGTACCTCATAATATTAGAGGTGGTCCAAAATTCCCAAAACTCTATAAACAAGTAGTATTATGGATGTTTAAATTGGGCTCCCTTTATCCGGAAGGCCTCAGTGAAGCTTTAGAAATCAATTCCATTCTGTGAACGAGATTGGTTATAGTGCAGTTAGAGGGGTTTCATTCCTCTATATTATTCATTTTTAAATTTTTTATATTACTACTTCACCGTTCATTGATACATTTTTATTTATTTTTATTCTTTTTTCAATTATTATTATTATCATTATTATATTCTTTTAGATATTGTATATAGTATATTCATTGTGTTTTATTTATATATGTGATCAGTTTATCTATTTATTATCTGTTATTTCTCACTACTGAACAAATCTGAATATATAAACTAAATATATTAATCTTGTTATTTTCTTGAGAACAAGGAGAAAAAAGAAGAACTCTCTTGTTGGGAGGCACTCGGCTATAAATTATCTCTAATTAATAATTAACTTTTATTTTGTATACATTAAAATACGTTTAGCAGGTCAAGGAGTACCCACATCAAAACATGTAACATACAGGGACATAGACATAAACAAATACTAAAAACAAAGTCTCAATCATATGAGAAGCTAAGTGAAATAATACTAAAAGAGTGTCAGTAAGATCAATTAACTTGGGTGGTATTGAGGTCCACCTGGATATCCGATTAACCAAAATCCACCTGGAAATCCAAAAAATCCTCTCAAAACATAATATCATATCACAGCATAATAGCTAATCAAAAAAGCATACAGCAAACACAGAAATATTAGTCGGTTAGAAGATGATGGTATAACATATGAAGAATGTATAAATGATGCATAAATATTCGCAGAATGTAAAGATGTATACCAATCAAAATAGAATCAAACGACAAATACATCAATATATATAGTTATATAACCAGTGACAGATCATCCACAAGTTGCCTGAAAGAATGATAAACCCAAGTACACATAGACAGTTAAGTGTAGATACCAAGAAATAGAGTGTAGACTACTCCCTTATAGGATACCAAAAGTGGCAGCTGCTGCAAGTCATTATAATAAATTATTGAATGGCATGTGAGCGTACCACTATGTTTCCCCAGAGTAGGGAATAAGTGCAATGGACATCTGCTTTTGGACCCAGTACATCTGAGGGTCCTGGTGTATTATATATTGCAGGAGCCTCCTATGGCAGGGTACCAATGAGAGTGCCCATATGGAGTATATAGAGATAATGTAATATATATCACTCAGCATAAAATCGCAGTCTGTGCTGCTGCCACCCACATACCTGAAGGTTGTGGTGAGTGGTGGGAAGCACAGATCGCATTCTGCAGTATGGGAAGAGAGATAAAAATTAAGCAGCTACAGTGTGACTAATCTAGTGTGAGCTGAGCCTTGTTACCTTACGGCATTGCATGGTCATATGCTCACACATAAGATATGTGGTCACTGACTGTGCTTGAGGTAAGAAGGAAGTATAAGAAGTACCTAGGTGCACTTATGCAAGAAGTCGGCATCAGGTGGAGAGGATCTGTCATGGCAATTGGTAACGGTGCTGCTGTGCTGAATCCCGCGTGTACACAGCGGGACTCGCGGGTCTGAGACGCGCGTTTCACTGGTCGCTTCCTCAGTCAGATGCCGGTAAGGAGAGAAACACAGGTGAACTTTTACCCTGTGTTTTGGCCAATCAATGGGCGCTTGTTCTATCAGCAAGTGTGAAACACTCGCTGATAGGTTAAAGTAATCTCTCTCTCTATTGGTAGATCGTTTAGGAGAGAGAAAAACGTGTCACCAGAAGGGGAGGTATAATTTAAATGAGGCTGAAGACTAATTACGTCCCAGAAGAGTCACGAGCTGCATATTGAGTAACCATGGTTACTATGAAAACAAAGCAAAGCAAAATAGAAAGAGATGGGATTAATCGCTAAGGATGTAGACATGTAGATAGACTTAAAGGTTTAGACACTAGGTCAGTTATATAATAGCTAAAGCATATATGTTGCGTGAAGGGCAAATAATGTAATGAATAGTGAGGTTGTGTTAATGAAGTAAGATTGGTGAATAATAATAAGGTGAGTATATATTATATGAAAAAAAGGTGAAAGTAATAATAAAAATTATGAAAATATAAATGATTAAAATAGAAATAAGATGAAAAATTATACAGAAAAAGTTATAATTATACAGGGTATATGTGTGCATGGTATTAATGGGGTGACTATATTGGTTAAAATTATTCAGGTATGTGTGTGCAAGGTAAATGTTAAAAAAGTGAAAGATGAAAAAAATGAAAAAAAATAAAATTAAAATAATAATGAGTAATAATATAAAATCTAAGAATAAATATGAATGAAAAATGTTGGAATATATATTAAAAATTAAAAATTATTGTATAATGAAAAAATCAGTGGAGATCAGTAGTTTGCCCATGACAGTATCCACATAATCAGATGGATACCTAGAGCTAGCATAATAATGATTATAAGTTATAAGAAACAAAGGTGTGTAAAAAAAGGGTAAAGTGTTAATACTGTATAATTAAATGTATATAATGAGTAATATGAAGAAAATAGAAAGATTTGTTATTTTCTTATCAGACTGTCTAATAATCATGTTGAGCCATATCTCCTTCTGTTAGATTGCCTTCTTTACAAACAATGTATTTTAATTTATCTTAGTATGTTTAAATGTTTTCGACTAATCAAATTTGGATACAAATGGACTGATTAATCATAGCTGCTACAAATTTATTTGATTGGCAGCCCCATTTAAAGTTTGATGTATGGAACAAGCGGCATATGCCTCTGTCAAAGCCATGGGAGGAGCCACAGGGAAACGCGTCAGCACTGCCGCTATCATTCACCTGCAGGAGGATTACTACCATCAGTGCTGACAGCTGCCAACCATCGGCTCCTTATTGCCGGCAGCCAGGATCTACATTGTCCCCCAGGACAGACCAGGACTCTCAATGCTGCATTCACTGATTAGTCCAACTCTGAGGCTGTCACCCGCTGATGCGCATTGCTGGCCACCGGATACACGCGGCTTGCTACTGCTACACCTGGACTGCAATAGGCTCTGCTTCTGCTACCCGCCTCCATGCTTGGCCGGCCAGCTGGAGTTACACGCACCTGGACCATACAGGCTAAGCTGTTGGACACTGAACGTTCCACATATAGGTGAGAGCTTTCACATATCCATCCAGCACTCACCTCTATTTAGATTTCCAGCTCAGCGTGCCTGAAATATTTACACTCCATTGGGCTAATCACCGTTCTCAGGCTAAACAATATAGGAGACCTCCCAAGGAGGGCAGCACGTCTAATACTCGAGCTTACCCAGAATATACCCATTGGAATATTATTCCTATATGCATGCAAACTCTATTAATTATTGCAGCACTGACATTGGCTTATCTCTCTTTTGCTTCTGCTTTTATCTATAAATGCATTGAAGTTATGTGTATTGATGTCATATTTTATGTCAATTATTCAAATTATTCTTTACGAATTGATTTAAGGACACAGTTTTTGCACTGTTAACTATACCCATCCTTTCCAGTTCCTTGTGAATTTTATTGGGAGTCTTGACAACTCCCTACAGCTGCATGGACCAGTACCTATTTATTTATTCATTATTTTATTCAATTACATATTAGCGCCTATACAAAAGGGGTTTCTTTTGGCATCAGGAGAAATGAATGTAGAAATTGGTGAGAGGAGTTGTTGTAAAGAGGTAGATGTTAAAGTTAATAGCATTAATATTTCTGCGGTTTTAGGAGATTTGGTCGATTTCAGTGACATTGAGGTTGATGCAATGGAGGAGAGTGTGCACGTGATAAGGTTGTGATCTAAGAGAGGGAAAAAGCATTAGTGAAATCAGAAACTGAGTATAGTCTGGTGAATACAAGATCAAGGCAGTGGCCATCCTGATGAGTAGCGGAGTTGGGAAAGGCCAAGAGAGGAGATTAAAGAGAGTAGTTTGGAGGCATGAGGAGATTGTGGACTGTCAATGGGGATATTGACACCACCCATAATGATGGTGGAGATGTCTGAGGATAGGAAGTGAGGGAGCCAGGCAGAAAAATGTTCCAGAAATTGTTGAGGTAGCTGATAGATAACAGCAACTCAGAGAGAAATGGATGAAAGTCCTGGTAGAATGTACTTCAGATGATGTTAATATGAGTGATGGTACCTGTGGGAGAACTGTGTATGTAAAAGATTGGGACAGTAATATTCCTACCCCACCTCCCTTACAATTACCAGGCCTGGAGGTGTGTGAGAAGTGTAGGTTACCATGTGAAAGTGCAGCAGGGGAGACAGTGTCTGATTGTGTGAGCCATGTTTCTGTTATTGCCAGAAGGTTGAGGTTAGTTGAAATGAAGAGGTCATGGATGGATGTTAGCTTATTGCAGACAGAGCGTGCATTCCATAAGGCACATTTTAGTGACTTGGAGGGTGAAGGGAGGCATGCAATGTTTATGAGGTTAGCTGAATTTATAGTTCGTTGTGGGTGTGGCATGTGAGCTGGGCCTGGATTGGGTGATATGTCACCAGCTAACAGAAGCAGCAGGAGAGAGATATAAGTATATTTATATGACAGATTTTTATGATGACAGGTTGTGGTTGTTATTGTCAGTGTATATAAATAAGTTAAAAGCTCATGTGTGTTTGTAAGAGGAGAGTAAATTAATGAGGCAGCAATATGTACAGAAGGATGAACTGCAGGGAGAGTAAAGGATGTAGTAGCCTTAGAGATGAATCCATGGAGTGAGATAATAAAAATAAGTTTTTGATGCATTGTGCATTAAATATTTTTAAATGTTCTGAAAAAAAAAATCTATTTTAAAGAAATTATACTGTAATTACCTGGTTTTAGATGTTGTTCAGTGTTTGCTCAACTGTTTTTTAACTGTTCAGAAATCACACTTAGTTATAACTACATTTTGTGCATAACTAAATCAAGCTGCAAACCCTCAGCAAGCTGCCCTTAAGACTGACTGTTAAGAAATAGTATGGATATGGTATCTTTTCTTTAGGATTTTGTATTAGCATAGTGTTGTAATGTTTGGGAAACTATTCTTTGTTTACTTATGTTAATATGATGGAAACTGTTCAAATTGTAAAACTTGTGACTATATTGACTGAATCCTCCAGCTTGTTTTGAAAATTGGACTTGCATATATTCCACTAGTCAGATGGGATTTGGAAATAGGTTTAAATATGGTCTTTTTTATCACACATATTTTCAGTTATTGTTTAAGTAGTAATATATGGGTATGTATCCTTCAATTTAATGTACATTAGAGAGGAGTTTTTGTATGGCCGCTGGAACGCATAGTTGTTAAGTGTTGGAAACAAGCTATTGTGTTGCTTCAACATGGGTGTAGTTAATCCAATATGGAGGCTGGAATGCATTGTTAATAAAGTTCCCTTCCAGCGCATGTGTAAAAACTATAAAATGGCCACTGGAATGCAATGCTCTTAGCCGCTGGAATGTGGCACCCCCAGCACATGCGCAGACAGTGCAATATGGCCGTTAGAATGCACTGTCGCCGGGCGCTGGAATACAAACCAGGAAGTGTGGTGTTTCAGCGCATGAGCATGCGATCGAGTTAGCCCATGTTTATATATTTATGCGATCAACCAATATTGCCAAGGGGCATACCTTGTAAGCTGGCCAAGTGGATATTATACGCTTTATAGCAATTCCCAGCTAGTTGGAACACATAAGTATTCACTGAAGACATGCAAAACTGGATATGCCGGGTTCCCTTACCTCACTTGGCTTAATGGCGTGAAATACAATTAAAGTATTTTTTTGGGTAATTTCCATCCCTCAAGGTAGAATCCTTTAGATGTAGTCATCTTATTATTTAATAGTTATTTATAAATACACGAGTCACTATAATTAGAGGTGTTTTTTAGTTTGTTTAATAAAGTTTTAGGACAGGAAGTGATGTCACATTCCCTCAGGTATACAAACACCAGAGGTAGTCTCACCATTCACTGCAGCCTTACCCTGGGAACAGGTCAGAGCTTATCACAGGAGTGAAATTAGATCACCTTATAAGTACCTACTATGGATTCTTTCAGTTTTGTCCTTGTTAAATTATTGCACCTATTTGTGTTCTATATAGTTTCTCATTGAATGAATTTAATGATACTGAAAATATATATTTTTAGTTGTGATTAGACTATATTTGCTGTCCTTAACCAATTTGTTTGGAGATTACATGAAGGCCATTTTATTGTAACACAGGTCCTAATTGATACAAGGATCTCATCCTGTTCAACTTAATATCAGGATTGGTTACATCATTTGTTCTGGTATGTAATAGTATATTGGTATATGTTTTACATTAGACCCTTATATGAAGCTTTATACTGTATGTTGTGATTTGACATTTTTCATGTGTTTACTTCAAGAATTGTTTATGTAGACTATATGACGGTCATCTTTGTTGTAATATAGGTCCCAATTGTTATAAGGATATTCTTTTAACCAACTTATAATCAGGAATGGTTATAGCGTTTATTTTGGTATGTACCGGTATACTAATATTTGTTCAACCTTTTGTACTAAACCTCTCTATGAATTTATACACCCTGTTTTTTGATATTTTATATGTGCTTTATTTTAAGAATTGTTTACCCCTGATGAAGTCCTCACAGATCAAACGCATAGAGTATTAATCTGTGGAATCCGATTGCCCTTAGGGAGGAACCTGCTATAAAAGATCTAACCCCTGTGTTAGTAGAAGCAGGATACTTATTTCTCCCAAACTGTGGCACTGGATCATTATTGATGTAAGCATTTTTTAGTAATGAAGTAACATTTTTAAAATGTATGTCATATGACTAGTGAATTTTAATAAAAATAAATAATTTTTGGATTGAGTCTAATGTAAGGCCTTAATAGCCAAATTTTCTGGGTGTTCTTTGGTGAGAGGGTCTTTTTTAGAACCATTATTGAGAAAAACCTGCAGAAAGTTTCTCAAAGAAAGGTACATTTTATCAGTGTTCAGGATTTGACATTCCTGATTGGATCTTCCTCCCATCACTACAATATAGTGTTTAAGCTCTTCAGCTAAGGACTTTTCTGTGCTTGGTGCGCCCTCTAAGAGGTGCTGCATTATTGTAGCGCAAGATAAAGGCATTGTTTTTATATAAAAAAAATAATTATATTATATCATAATATATATATATATATATATATATATATAACTACACACAGTACAGATCCTGGTTTACTACTATTTACTTTTTCAAGCCTCTATTCCCCAGTGCCCGTCTTCACAGCCCTCAGCTGCCTCTTACATCAGCCTTCAATCTTCTATACATAACTGGGGTAAAGGATGCGTGGCCGGCCGCAGTGTCTTGTTAATTCAGGACACCTGCAAATTCCACGCAACATGGCCCATCTGATGACGTCACCACCACGTGACTCCACGTGTAGCAGTGATATAGTATGAATTGCTAATAATCTATACACCCTAAATGTCGCTATTTAACGTTGTAAGTCGCACAAGAAATAATTGCTTTCCAGACTTTGAGTGTGGTTCCATATGCAGGCGCAACGGTCCCAGTTACAGTTATCAATCCAGAGGTCTGTGGTCATCCAAGAGAATGGCTACTAACTGGGACCGGGACACAGGCTATATACCCCAACAGATCATGATAACAACAGTGTGTCATGGCCAGGATTTCTCGGCATGGTAGTCACCATGTATTACAGTCGTTATGTCGGGGGGTCTCTGGCAGCGGTGCTGGTGTTTGGCGAGGGGCATTGGCTGCGCGTGGTTCTGTGCGGGCACATTGTCACTAGGCCTGGTGAGGTCTGGTGGTGTTTCCTTTCCGTTGGCATGGGCGCCGCCATCTTGCCTGCAGCCATGTGATTCCGGCTGTCCAATCCTGGCAGGTCATGTGCTCATTCCAGCCAGTCACAGCGTGGCACTGAGTATGTAGGAAGGTCCAGAGCCTTCCTTCCTTGCCAGTGCAACGTGTTTCTCAGCTGCGGCTGAGAGAGAGTACCTGCCTGTCTGTTTATGCTACTAGTCTGAACCTTGCCTGCTCCAACCTGCTGGACTTACCCTGCACCCTCCACATACCTTTTCACCTGCCTGAGTACCTGAACCTGCTGTTCCCAGCACCTTGCCTCCCTTCACCACCAGCTGGACTTCATTACCTCAGCCTGCATTTGTTACAGCTCACCATACCTGCTCTCGTTACAGCTCACCATATTTGTTTACTGGACTGTTCCTGCCTGTCACTATCTGGACATTTTCCCATTAACCCCCACTACAGTTATCAAGTGCACGTTAGTGCTATACCTGGACTTTTCATTTGCCATTCCCATTTGTTGTGGACCCCGGGTCCACAACAAATTCAGAACCTCACAGTGTAGACAGACAAACATAATTCCATTGGTTCTTGGTCTTTGTAGTACGCTGTAGTTCATAGGACAGTTCACTAGGGGTATGTCCCAATAGTCCAGATTACATTGTCTTTCTTTAGAGACACTACATTACAGTTATCAAGTGCACGTTAGTGCTATACCTGGGACTGTTCATTTGCCATTCCCATGTCTTCTAAGTCACCTATTAAAACCCCCACTTTTTCATTTAAGTCTGCTTCAGTGTCTGCTCCTATCACCACACCAGGTCCATAACAAATTCAGAACCTCACAGTTTTGCACTGGCCCCATGGATCCAGCCACGGAACAGGAGTCTGGAGAGGATTTATTTCACTGTATTTGCTGGTCGTTTAGAAAACCTGGAAGCTATGCAACATCAAATGGCCCAGTTCCTACAGATGTCGTCTAAATGCCAAGATAATCTGCAAACCTCGTTAATCACCCCTGGGGTATCAGCAACTTCACCTCCCCTTGTGCCTGGTAATACAGGGACCAGGGTATCCCCTCGTCTACATCTACCCATGCCAAGCAAATTTGACAGCATTCCTAAGCTCTGTTGTGGCTTTTTAAAATCAGTGTGATATACACTTTATGTTACAGCCCGATAACTTCCCCACCGCTAAAACCAAAGTGGTATACATCATGTCCTTGCTGACCGGCTCTGCTCTGGATTGGGCCTTCCCACTCTGGGAGCGTTCAGACTCGCTGCTGGATAACTATACAGACTTTGCATCTTCATTCAGGAGGATTTTTGATGAACCTGGACGCATCGTCCAGCATCATGACCCTGAGAAAACGTCAGGCTGAAAAGCACAGAACTGACCGGCAAAGGTCATTTAAGTCTCCCTTGCCTACCTGTCCACCCCATCCTCCTACAGATGAGGAGCCCATGCAGGTGAACCAAATCCATCTCTCCCAAGAGGAACGTCAGAGAATGATGCTAAAAAACTCTTCTGTCTGTACTGCGGAGATACGGGTCACCTGGTGGCCTCCTGCTCCCGCAAGTTGGGAAACGCCCGTTCCTAACTGACCTTGGGGACATCAAGTTAGGAGTTATTTGCCCGTCCCCAAACACTAAAGATTTCCTTAGCTTTGGATCTCAAGCCCAACCCTGTCTTAGTCTCTTCTCTATTAGACTCTGGAGCAGCCAGAAACTTCATGGCTTTCAGCCTAGTTGATAAACTACAGATTCCGTGTTCATCTCTCAAGCAAGCAATTTCCCTGACTTCTGTAGATCGATGTCATGTAACTAAAGGACTGGTCACCAAGGAAACTCAACCAGTATTAGTTCGTGTTGGGGCACTCCACTCCGAGTCTTTAAAGTTCTTAGTGATACCAGAGGCTTCTCAAGAAATCATGTTAGGACTACCCTGGTTACGCCAACATAATCCCAGGATAGACTGGTGTTCAATGCAGATTCTTTCATGGGGAACTGTCAAAAATCTTCCCAAAATACGACCCGTAAGAAAGACAGCTTCGTTAACATCTCCAGATATTCCCAAGGAGTACCAGATGTTCTCTAATGTTTTTTCTGAGCAACAGGTGAACGTCTTACCTCCCCACAATGGGACTGTCCTATCGAGCTGCTACCTGACAAGATGCCACCTCATGGTCGCACCTATCCTCTATCCGTGCCTGAGACTCAAGCCATGTCAACCTAGCAAAGGGGTTTATTCGTCCTTCCATCTCTCCCACTGGAGCTGGCTTCTTTTTCGTTGGCAAGAAAGACGGAGGCCTAAGACCTTGTATAGATTACCGGGGCCTCAATGATATAACGATTAAGAATCGATATCCTCTTCCCCTGATCACAGAATTGTTTGACAGAGTTAAAGTGTCCATCATATTCTCAAAGCTGGATCTGAGAGGGGCTTATAATCTCATCCGCATTCGTGCTGGCGATGAATGGAAGACCGCCTTTAATACTAGAGATGGACACTTTGAATACCTTGTGATGCCCTTTGGGTTGCGTAATGCCCCTGCCATGTTTCAGGGCTTTGTTAATGAGATTTTCCGGGACCTGTTGTACGTCTCGGTTGTAGTTTACCTGGACGATATATTGATTTTTTCGTCTTCTGTAACAAATCATCATGAACATGTGAAGGAAGTATTGTCCCGTCTAAGAAAGAACCACCTTTACTGCAAACTGGAGAAATGTGTCTTTGGGGTTCCCAGTGTGCCATTCCTTGGTTATGTCATCTCTGGCTCCAGTCTAGAAATGGACCCCAAGAAGGTGCAGGCGATTTTGGATTGGTCCCGTCCTCAAACTGAAAGCCATCCAGAGATTGCTTGGGTTCACCAACTACTATAGATGTTTTTATTAAAGGATTTTCATCATTATTGGCTCCCAAAAAGACGCTAACCCTGCCCTATGGCCACCTGAGGCAGAGACTGCCTTCGAACTTTTAAAACAGGCGTTTATTTCAGCTCCAGTCTTACGACAACCAGATTTGGATAAGCTGTTTCCAGTGGAAGTGGATGCGTTTTCAGAGGCCGTGGGTGCAGTTCTTTCCCAGCGTTATGACGATAATCGAGTTCATCCCTGTGGGTTCTTTTCCAAGAAGTTTTCTCCTGCTGAGAGAAATTATGCCATTGGTGAGCAAGAACTTTTAGCAGTAAATTTAGCATTAAAAGAATGGAGATACCAGCTGAAAGGGGCCACGTTTCCCTTCACTGTCTTCACGGACCATAGAAATCTTCTTCCTCAAGAATCTTCAGTGCATGAGTCCTCGTTTGGCCTGATGGGCAATATTTTTTGCTCAGTTCCAGTTCACCATGACCTTCCAGTCTGGAGCCCTTAATCAAAAGGCAGATGCCCTGTCCAGATCTTTCCGCTGTGATGAAAAATCAGAGAATCAACAAAATACCCCTGTTTTGGAGTCAAGAGTCTTTGCCACCTTACAGCTACAGCCTCCTACAGGGAAGTTCTTTGTGGCCCCGGAGTTAAGGAAGCAGCTCCTCACCTGGGCTCATTCCTCTCGCTTTGCAGGTCACTCAGGTATCTGGAAGACCTTGGAATTTTTAAAGAGAGGCTATTGGTGGCCATCCATGAAAGCAGATGTGTTGGAATTTATTTCTTCATGTTCTTTGTGTGCCCAGCATAAATCTTCACGTCAGGCACCAGCTGGTGAGTTATTGCCACTACCTATTCCATCACGTCCATGGACTTCATCACGGATCTGCCGAATTCCCAAGGGTTCACTGCCGTCTGGGTCGTAGTAGACCGATTCTCTAAGATGGTCCATTACATACCACTAAAGAAATTGCCTTTTGCCCCTGACCTGGCTCACTTGTTCGTTCAACATATTTTCCGTCTCCATGGTCTTCCAGCTGAGATAGTCTCTGACCGTGGTGTTCAGTTCACAGCTAAATTTTCGAGAGCCTTATGTTCTGTACTGCAAGTAAAGCTAAATTTTTCTACGGATTATCACCCACAAAGCAACGGTTCCACTGGGTTAATAAAGACCTTGAGACCTTCCTGAGGATTTTTATGACATCTTCCCAGGACAATTGGTCTGTATTGCTGCCATGGGCTGAATTTGCTCATAACGCCTCCTACCACTCTTCCACAAACCAAACAACATTCCAAGTGGTCTACGGCCTTCATCCTCTGGTTCCTGAATTTCAAAGCCTGCCTGTCTTTGATGTCCCAGCTGTAGAAGACACTGTACGGAAATTTGCTTCAATCTGGTCTCAAGTTCGTACTGACTTGGAGAAGGCGTCCTCACGTTACAAATTTCAAGCTGATAAAAAGCATAGGAAAATACCACGTATGCAAGTTGGAGACCAGGTCTGGTTGTCCACCCGGAACCTACGACTTCGAGTGACATCCATGAAATTTGCTCCACGCTTCATCGGGCCCTTCTCCATCATAGAAGTCATTAATCCCGTGGCTTATTGCCTTCAACTACCTCCTTATCTGAAAATTCCCAATTCATTTCATGTCTCCCTGTTGAAACGCCTGGTACTAAACAAATTACACAGAGTCCTGCCTGCTTCTCCCAGTGTCCAGACTGAAAGGGGCATAGAGTTTGAGGTCTCCCAGGTCTTGGATTGCCATCTCCGCAGAGGACATTTGCAGTACCTACTGGACTGGAGGGGCTATGGCCCAGAGGAACATTGTTGGACCGATGCCCAAGATGTCCATGCTCCTGCACTCATCAAGAGGTTCCATGCTGCCCATCTGGAGAAGCCTGGTGAATGACCTGAGGCCACCCATAAGGGGGGGGTACTGTCACGGCCAGGGTTTCTCGGCATGGTAGTCACCGGGTATTACCTGTGAGGTCGTTATGGCGGGGGGTCTCAGGCAGCGGTGCTGGTGTTTGGCGAGGGGCATTGGCTGCGAGTGGTTCTGTGCAGGCACATTGTCACTAGGCCTGGTGAGGTCTGGCAGTGTTTCCGTTACGTTGGCATGGGCGCCGCCATCTTGCCTGTGGCCATGTGATTCCGGCTGTCCAATCCTGGCAGGTCATGTGCTCATTCCAGCCAGTCACAGTGCGGAGTATTTAGGAAGGTCCAGAGCCTTCCTTCCATGCCAGTGCAACGTGTTTCTCAGCTGCGGCTGAGAGAGTACCTGTGCCTTACCTGCCTGTCTATGATACTAGCCTGAACCTTGCCTGCTCCGACCTGCTGGACTTACCCTGCACCCTCCACATACCTTTTCACCTGCCTGAGTACCTGAACCTGCTGTTCCCTGCACCTTGCCTCCCTTCACCTCCAGCTGGACTTCATTACCTCAGCCTGCATTTGTTACAGCTCACCATACCTGCACTCGTTACAGCTCACCATATTTGTTTACTGGACTGTTCCTGCCTGTCACTATCTGGACATTTTCCCATTAACCCCCACTACAGTTATCAAGTGCACGTTAGTGCTATACCTGGACTTTTCATTTGCCATTCCCATGTCTTCTAAGTCACCTATTAAAAACCCCACTTTTTCATTTAAGTCTGCTTCTGTGTCTGCTCCTATCACCACCCCGGGTCCACAACAAATTCAGAACCTCACACAGTGTAGACAGACAAACATAATTCCATTGGTTCTTGGTCTTTGTAGTACGCTGTAGTTCATAGGACAGTTCACTAGGGGTATGTCCCAATAGTCCAGATTACATTGTCTTTCTTTAGAGACACTACATTACAGTGTATACATTCTAACCAATAATTTCCTATTTTCCATAACCATCGAACGCAAGATGCGACTCCCTCGCTGATAGGTTCAGATATCTGGAAATAGACATGGCATGTTTGGTACTAAACTGACACACTGTTTATCATGTTGTATACATTAATATCAAATACATGCATTTTACATCATAATCAATAACTTTAATATAAACCATAATGTGCAGGAACCTTTTATGAGTGCGTGAATATTTATGGTTATATGTAAGTATGCATTGTGTGTCTACATGCAGCATAAAAGGTGCGCTGTTTGTGTGTTCAAGCAGCGTAAAAGGTGCGCTCTGTGTTTCTATTTATAATTGCAACTGTATATATGTGTGCATGCATTGTGGATACACATACGATTGTGTGTGTGTATATATATATATATATATATATATATATATATACACACGCACACACGCACACATACAGTTTCAAACAGTCACTGGCTACTATCAATATTACTTCTGTCTGAGCTAAAAAATTACAGACAATGTAATTTGTCCTGTTCATAGATGGAGCAAGCTTTGGCGAACAGTTTAACAAAAGGCTCTCCTATGTTTATTCAGAATACAACTGTTAGTTCTACTTAACCACATCAGCACTGGATACAAGGCCTACAATTGTTAAATGATAGCTAAACATCTGACCATTGTTCCCAAATCCACATTCAGCATATCAGTGTCTGTGTTATACTTCAATTGTCACAGACACACTGTATCTGTATGCAAACACTCACAGTATCCTTGTGTATTCTTAATTTGTCACAAACATGTCCACAAGACATGTCTGTCATCACTGAATATATGAAGTCTTTAAATATATTTATATGTGTATTCGTGCGTATGGGGTATGATAGAATTTTAAACAGTATGCGGTGGCAATGCGATCGCACAATGCTAATAGCATATTAGCATCACACACACAATGGTTTCATGCTGACGACGCAAGATGGCGTCATCAGGGGCAACCTAAAATGGCATCACTTGATATTAATTTTGATCTGGTCTCAGCCAATCATCCGGCTTCGACAATAGTCACAAGTCCCCAAGCGCCCCTGGTGTCCTTGATGATGTCACCCACCGCCGGCACCTCCGCTGCTATTCAGCCTGCAACCTCCATTTGTGGTCGCACTTGATGACGTCACAGCATGTGTCAGCGGCATCCTAGAACGAGCAAAGCCCCTCTCTTTACATCCACGAAAAAGTATTGCAGATTGCGACTTTTCGCCAGGCGGAAACTTATCTCCGTATTCAATGCCGTTCGCTTTTCGCGTGCGCGGTAAGTCAATGCAATGTAATAGGCGAAAAAGATTTGCCTCTGAATTGCAGGAGAAAAGAAGTGCAATTTTTTTATTTAGGGGTGCAAAGTTGGGGAAACCACTCAGAACCATTGGGACAGCCCCACAAAGTATAACTGTGTCAAAAAATCCCCCCCAAAAAATGAGAAACACCCCAAAAAAGTACTTTAAATTTGCGGGCGAAAAAGCACAAAGTTGGGGGACAACTTTGCAAACTAGCGAAATAAGGTTCTGGGGGTGTTCTAAGAAGGGGTCAAGTATTTCTGGGATTGCAGGTGGTTTTAGGAGGGTGGAAATTGGCATTTATTAAAACTACACTTTAGAGACATTTAAATATGCTAGCACCCATTTTCAGGTACCCAAAATTTGCCAGAACTACTTATTTTCTCCCCAAAATACTGCTTTATGCCATTCTTCACAACTTGTGCAAAGACGGTAATTAGACTCAATTGAGTACCCCAAACAGTTTTATTAGGGCTAATTGGGCACTACAACATTGATCCCCAATGTTTATGTATCTTTTTTGGGGGGGGTTCAGGCTGATTTCCTCCAATTCGGACACCACTTTTCGCTTGTTCTGACATCACGTGTCGCCATTTTCACGTCTTTTGGAATTGAATAGGGCGAATAGCGGGTACGCGCACGATAAGTTTCCGAGGCTAAAATACGTGATGTAGTTGAAAAGTCCGGCATGCAAAACTTTATCGCGTACGCAAAGCTAATTGAATACGGCCCTTAGCTGTAAATCCTACCTTTTTGCCTGCGACCCCCTCAGCTGTGTGCTGGATTGGAGATAGACCCAGGGACATGCTAGTTTGGCGACTCTCTCAGGGGTCTTTAGAGTGAGATACAGGTTCACACAAAATTTCTAATCTACAGTCAGGTGCACAAATATATTTTGGCCTCTATTCACCACCACAATGGCTTTGAAATGAAACAAACAAAATGTGCTTTAACTGCAGACTTTCAGATTTAATTTGAGGGTAATTACATGCAAATCAGGTGAACGGTGTAGGAATTACAACGGTTTCTATATGTGCCTCCCACTTTTTAAGGGGCCAAAAGCTATTTCATGGACAGGTGTAGGCTATTACCTCGTTATTTCATTATCAATTAAGCAGGTAAAAGGTCTGGAGTTGATTCTAGGTGTGACATTTGCATTTGGAATCAGTTGCTGTCGACTCTCAATATGAGATCCAAATCAGTGAAGCAAGCCATCATTAGGCTGAAAAATCAAAACAAACCCATCAGAGAGATAGCAAAAACATTAGGTGTGGCCAAATCAACTGCTTGGAACATTCTTAAAAAGAAAGAACGCACCGGAGAGAGCTCAGCAACACCAAAAGACCCAGAAGACCACGGAAAACTGTGGTGGATGACAGAAGAATTATTTCCCTGGTGAAGAAAAACCCCTTCACAACAGTTGGCCAAATCAAGAACACTCTCCAGGAGGTAGGTGTATATGTGTCAAAGTCAACAATCAAGAGAAGACTTCACAAGAGTGAATATAGAGGGTTCACCACAAGATGTAAACCATTTCGGGCAATATTATATGCTATATTCAGTCAAATGCTTCAATGACCCGAAGCATACTGCAAAAGCAACCAAAGAGTTTTTTAAGGCTAAAAAGTGGAATGTTATGCAATGGCCAAGTCAATCCCCTGACCTGAATCCGATTGAGCATGCATTTCACTTGATGAAGACAAAACTGAAGGGAAAATGCCCCAAGAACAAGCAGGAACTGAAGACATTGCAGTAGAGGCCTGGCAGAGCGTCTCCAGGGACTAAACACCCAAATTCAAACATAAAAGAAAATAAATAAAACCTAACTAAAAGCTAGGACCTATCTAGCTAGTGCCTTCTCCAAAGGCACTAAAAACAAGACTGAGCTTATTGTGGTTACAGTAGCGCACGCAGGGGGGTTCTGAGTACCCAGAAACGCCCCTGACAGAGGTGAGAGCAAGCGCCACCATGTTAAGCCCCACCCCCTCACGGCAAAATGTCAGTGATTCGCGGGTCACTGGGGAGCCAATATGATTAAATAGAATTAGAATTGCATAATTTGGCTCCGTCCCCTCCCAATTGACCCACAAATCGTGTCATTATGCCGCGAGGGGGCGGGGCTTAGTGATATGGTCCCTGAACTCGTCTCCATCTCCAACCTGCAGCATGGGAAGCGTGTACCTGTGTGTGTGTGTAAGTTTAGATTTCTTTTAGATGTATGTTACATATGTATATGGGAAATCATAGATATACTCACCAGTCTGTTTCTGTGTTGGAGGATGATCACTGGGTCATCATGTAAATTAATGCCACTAACTGGATGTGAAGTTATCCCTCAAGCAGGAGAGAGAGCACCCCTTTTCTTGTAGATGCTCTTCTCAGTGGCGTAACTTCATCCCAGCTGCCCGGAGGAAAGATAAATGATGGTGCCCCCCAAATAAAATGTACCACCCCCCAGCACCTATGCCATCCCCAGCTGCCCCCATGCAGTGCCCCCAGTAGTGGTCCACCATTGCAGTGCTCCCAGTAGAGGTCACCCTATGCAGTGACCATTACACAGTGCCCACCTATGTAGTGCCCCCCAATAATGGTCCCCCTATGCAGTGCCCTTTATACAGTGCCCTCAATAGTGGCCTTTCCTATGCAGTGCCCCCAGTAGTGGGTCCCCCCCTATGTAGTGCCCCCAGTAGTAGGTCCCCCCTATGCAGTGCCCCTTACAGATATAACACATAACACAAACACACAGATTACTTACCTGAATCCCGTTCCTGCGCCCGCCACCGTCAGCTCAGCACTATGGGAGAAACGTCATGACGTCTCTCCCATCACCACTACGGATGCCGGAAGGCTGAGCTCATGAGTGAGCTCCACCTGCCTCCCTCTGTGGATAAAGCAGCTAATGAAAGTTGACTCTCATTGGCTGCTAAAACAAACACTTGCGATGTGTTTTTTACTGATTGGCGGGCAGGAAGGGTTTCTGTTTACTCAGAAACCTCCCCCAGCATGCGCGTTGGGTGCTCAGGTGGGTCGCGGCGGTCACACGCTACGTGACATCCGCGACCATAGAGCACTCCAGCAGCAGCAGGTCATGGAGGTGGAGCGCCGATCAGCGGCGCTCCTCCTCCATGCAGCTCCTCAGCAGTGCAACAGGTGTGGGTCCTCAGCAGTGCCAGGAACGGCCAGGCAACAATGGAGCCGGGTGCCCCCTTCAGGACTAGCGCACGGCGGCAAATGACTCCATTGTCTCCGGGTGTTCCGCCACTAGTTCTTCTTTTCTCTGCCATTTTCTATTTTGAGATCTCCATTTTGTTTCTTGCAGTGTGCCACAGTGCATTATACTACATTGACAGCATGCAAGGCTGGCACAGGAATCTTGGGGTCTGGCAGAAAGATGTTTTTGGGGCATACCATACCACCCTAGTAAGTACAGGCCAGGCGGGTATCCCACCTGTGCCTCTCCAGCCTCATCCCCTTTGTATCTCTCCAGCACATTCCATGTCTCTCAGCCCCATCCACGTCTTTCCAGCACATCCCCCTCTGTCTGTCAGCCCTGTGTCTCAAGCACATCACCCAGTGTCTCCTGAGCCTTCAACACCATCCGCCCCCATTTCCCTGCATCTCCAACCCCCCTTGCCGTGTCCATATTTACCTTCCGCTGCCTACTTGTCTTTGTGGCTCCCCTGCCGACCAGTAGGACAGCCCCATAAATCTGGGATCCCGGTACAAGTTGTCTGCCTTGTATATCTGTGGTCATCCCCCCACATGTTTGATAGCTAATTAAACATCACAGTAAAAAGGCATGTTTTGAACAAATATTGGTCTGAAAAGTGTCTGTTTGCTGATTCTGGCAATCTGTGCGCAGTGTGTGACTTTGCCAACTCATTGGATGTAGTTTTAGTTTTCAGCCTCCACAAAGTTGTAAAGTAAACTTGCAGATCTTGGTATAAAAAAACTGCATGAGATGTGCGGCTGATTGCAAACAACTGCTAAGTGATTCTCAAAGGCTCCGCAAGATCCCACTTTGCTCCTGCTGTATCAGCACCATCCATTTCAGGAGGTGTAATGATGAGCTCACAGATAAGGCTGGAAATTCAAAACTGGTTTTAATGATAATTCTGACCCCTCCCCCCAAAAAAGAAAAAAAAAATAGTTCTTACTGACCTGTCACACATTATTTGGCACATGAATCAGGTCCCTGCTTGCTACCATTAGACACCCAATTACTCATCTTGTTTACAAAATTGAAAATGCATATTATGAAGAGAAGTCCTTTCTGGGATCCCACAGGGTCTGATAAGCAGAGTATGTAAAGTAATAACTTACAGTATTTCAGCAAAAAAACATCCAAAATGTATTTTAGTGTTGGGTAGAGTAATCCTTTAAGCCCAAACTAGGACTGCATGGATCGATTGCACATGTATAGACAAACTGAGTTCAGTAACATTTTATACTAGTAATGGACCTGGCATCTGCCGGCTCACCTCACTGTCCCCCGTTTCATTATACTGAAGCTGTGTACACACTGGAGTGATGTCGTTCTGATTGGCCAAATTGGAATGACAAAATGAGGCATATAGCTCAGTGTATGCCCTATTTGCACGCTCCAGCGGTCACATGCAATATCGTTTGGTTGAATGTGCAGCACGTCCAACTGGATGATATCGCATGTGACCGCTGGATGATCGTTCCGTCCTTCATTAGATCGCTGTAGTGTGTACCGGCAATAATGCGATGTCCAGGATAACCCTGGACATCGGCACGAATGCCGGTCGCTGAAGTTTGTACCAGACATTACCCTCTGCTCTTCTCTGGCTGAATTGTTCCATCATGGCACATGCATGTCACACCTAAGTTGTACTGCGCGCTCCTTGCACATTACGTGTGATGTGTACATGCACACCATAGCCGCTATGACATTACTATCAGCAGTTTTATTGTATAGCTATAAAATAGCCATATCAGAACAAAAGTCTTCTTTAGTCCCTGGTCCTAACTTTTGCAGAAATGTAGTTGTTGTTACTTCACAATGTTGGCTGTGATTGACTGATCTAGCAATCTTCAGTATAGAGGTGTTTTACTGAGATTAACGGCCAGATAGAGCGATTTACACTTCACTGCACACAACTACCAATGAAATAGAATAAAGGAGGATGTGGGCTTATTACCACATAATCCAACACACCCACTGCTCTTTGGGGTTATCTAGTTAATTTGCCACATTAAAATGTGATTTATCCCTAGTCAACATTTCGACAATGATACTATCATCTACTCTCATTATCAGCCTTGTTACCATAATATTCTTAATTGAATAACCAATTTTTATGCTGCTTTTTTTTTTTAACATTGATAATGTTGTAAGCTACTAAACCAGAAATATATTATCCATTATGAAGAGTTATACAAACAACTGTATGCGTGGTATATGTGTGTACAGTATAACATATATATATTTCAATTTCCTTAGTTTTCCTTAGTGTTGATCATAGACCAAATATTGCAGAATTGTCAGACGCCTATGTATGCAGATGTCTTCTGTAGAAGTACATGCCTCCAATGTATGTACACAAATGGGATTCATTTCAGAAGTAGAATGTGGCCATCTAGAGGACAAGTTAAACACTTTACAAGCACTCTCCTTCAGCTCATAAGTTGAAGAATATACTGTAACAGACAGTGAGAGGCCTACAGTATGTACCAAGTTTTTTTTTCCCCATAAAATTATGTAGAAACTGTTAGCACTGCAGACTGCAGTTCCCATTATCATCATCATGGGGACTACGATCTCAGCCCTATGTACCAAACTTAAAAAAAAAAAAAAAAAGTGAAGCTTTTCGGAGTTTGGCTCTGTTAGTTTACACCATCTGCAGATGTGTAAACTGCTTTAAGCCTATGTAGGCTTATGAGCAGGAGAGATATTTGGATGTCTCTCCCGCAGCCTCTGACGGAAGATGACATTGTGCGTACAGGCAGTGTCTGCTTCCACAGGAGAAGCCTTTCACAAATGTGAAAGACTTCTACAATATGTCAGGGATATAACTCGCAGGGACAGCGGTTACCGCAACTGCTGTCCCTGCGAGTTCCTCATTATACATAGAGGATATTTTCATTTAAAATTAAAATATCCACCGAGATAATAATTGCGGAAGTTCCAAGAATATAAATACAATTAAAAGTACAATGACAGACTGATACCTGATGGGTTTTTGACTAATGGTAATCTGCCAAGTAGAGTGTTAAAGGCACAAAGTGTGATAACATAACAGTTAATCAAACAGTTATCCTGCATGAATATGGACTAATCATCTGTTTATTTCATCCCTCAGGTATGTGATATTTCCTCTCTCATCCTGACTACTGCATATATACTCTGCATAGACCTTCATGCAATCATGTGCAGTTTTAAATGTATGCGATATTTAATCTCTCATCCTGCCTACTGCATATATACTCTGCATAAACCTCATTGCAATCATGTGCAGTTTTAAATGTATGTGATATTTCCTCTCTCATCATGCCTACTGCATATATACTCTGCATAAACCTGCAATGAGCACAGAGAGGTGAGATAGAGAGAGTTAAGGATGTTTTATCCTTAGAGAAAATATAAAGAATAGTTTTGATGAAAAGAAATGTGTAGTACATGGTGAGTATTAGGTCATGTGCAGTTTTAAATGTACAATATGTGATATTTCATCTCTTGCATAGATTTGTTCTTACATGTATAGTCTATATTGTTCAGTGAAGCATAGTTTATGGTATATATCTGGCCTGGTTTTTGCTCCAACTCAGAGCAAGTTCTCTCCTTTGATCAGCAGACCATTTGAGTCAGATGTAGCCTGTCTTACTCAAGGATACAACTTCTTTATATTCAGTATAGGGGCAGCTGGGGCTGTTTGGCAGCTGGGTTTAAAAGCACCAAGTGTTACAGGCACAAAGTGTGATAACATAACAGTTAATCAAACAAACATTGACCAACGTGTAAGGTAATTTCAGATTAAAAAACTGATTTCTTTAAAATTTGTCTAAAAGTGACAACCCTAATACTCACCATGTACTACACATTTCTTTTCATCAAAACTATTCTTTATATTTTCTCTAAGGATATAACATCCTTAACTCTCTCTATCTCACCTCTCGGTGCTCATTGCAGCCGTATTGATTCACTCCCCTCCTCTTAAAACTCATGTGCTTTCTTTTCATCATACATTGACTATTACACAAAAAAACACAGTAATTACACTGCAGGAGCGCTGAAGTGGGTAAAGTAATAACAAGTAAAACAGATAAAAGCAGCTGTATAAGAAGAGGGTAGTCAGTCCTCAAAGATATTGAAAAATAGAGAAAATAACAGCGCTCAACTATAATGAGTACATTTAATCATTTAATAAGGCATACAAGATACCAATATGCATATAGTTTAAAATGTTCAAAAGAGGATAAAATCAGTCCAATCCACCAGTCACATAGATCTCATTAGATGCTAGGAGGCTTGGATGATAGTCCAATAATATTGATCCAGTGGTACTGAGCATGTGCAATTTTAAAGGTCAGTCCAGACTTATAATTACCAAATCCAGTGTCCGCTTAGATTTAGGGGTCCTAATTAGCAGTGCTTTTGGGCTTCCGCAAGAAATGGTCCCCGGGCAGAGGTTTCGTCAGTCCGTTGTGTGTAGCTAGATGGCACGTTGCTTTGACCAAGTATCAGCACTCCTGTGGTGGATGGGTATTGTGAAAAAGCAGCCAAAATCCTGACGCGTTTCGCTGTGTAGTACCCACAGCTTTTTCAAAGGTGGTGACATGGCTGCTGAAGGGGCTTTTTATATGGTATATTCAAGATGGCTCCTAATTGCCATCTGTTGTTAATTAACAAGCGATTTATAAAAGGAGACTTTCCTGTAACCAAGCATTCACATAAAAAGTATAGTCAAGAGGAGACAGACTTACCTAAATCATATAGTCTCTATATGGAGTCAGACAAACAGTCCGATCATAGCAGTTAATATTGCTATTCTCCCTCCGCCGCGCGGTGTAAACAAACCCCACGTGGAGGATAGGGGAATAACTAAGGTAACCAATAAACATAGCTGGTAATAGGTCCAGTAGCGCTCACGTGACACAACTCAATGTCACGTGACGCGCGTAACGTGACAATGTGCTGACGTGTGTGATAGTCACGTGATACGGGAGGATCAGTGTCACTCCTCTTTCCCATTCACCCTCCGCCACACCGTGCATGTAAATTCCACACGGGGGAGGGACAAAGCAATACTCAAGATGACCAGTGAATGTATAGTGGAACAAAGCTCATTATCACATGACGAACATAGCGCTACAGTGTACCAACATATTAGACATATAAAAGTTTGTAAAAAAGAAGAAGGGACACAGCGTATACAGTCTCAAATGTTACATATCAAAGACATAAAAGTCTTCATCTCAAAGAAAACCAATAATATAAATTGGCATAATACATAAATAATACAAATAAACAAATACATAATTAATATAATAAGTATGACTATAAATAAACTCAAATACTTAAACCCAATAAATGTGGAATAATGAGAAATTACTTAATGGATATTAAATGTTGGTACACTGTAGCGCTATGTTCGTCATGTGATTGGTGGATTGGACTGATTTTATGCTCTTTTGAACACTTTAAACTATATGCATATTGGTATCTTGTATGCCTTATTAAATGATTAAATGTACTCATTATAGTTGAGCGCTGTTATTTTCTCTATTTCTTTTTCAATATCTTTGAGGACTGACTACCCTCTTCTTATACAGCTGCTTTTATCTGTTTACTTGTTATTACTTTACCCACTTCAGCGCTCCTGCAGTGTAATTACTGTGTTTTTTGTGTATTTTTAGTTGTATTGGAGCTGCTATTATGGGGTGCTTTTCAAATTTTGAACAAAGAAAAAATAGGAGACAGACTTACCTAGAAAATTGGGACTCAGATACTAACATTGGATTTAATGCTGAAGAATGTAATTTAAAAAATTATTTTTATTTACTTGAGGACTTGTTGAAATCTGAGACCAAACATTGGCTAGATGCAACAAATCTTCAGAAATATGTTGAACATAAAATCATCCCCAGGGGCTTACGGATGTCCAAACCGTCAATCTTTGGAGATGAAAAAGAGTTTCAAGAAAAATGGGACACAGTATTAGATAAATGTTCTTTTGCTTTGATGGATCTGGTTATTGATTTTCGTATGTTAAAAGCAAAACAGGTAGAAATTGAAATTGAGACTCTAAAATCAAAACTAGAACCTCTTAGTCAATATAAAGAATATGTTGAGAGAGATCAAATTCTAACGGAAAAAATAATTAAATTCGAACAAATGTTAGTAACCAATAAGTGTAAAAAATTCAAAAGAGACACAGAGGACTATAGAAATAATAAAGTTAGAACTTTTCATAAAAAGGAATACCCTAGTGGTCTGATGTATCCCTCCCATCCACCGGGGAGAATATGAGGAGAATATAATCACCAGGTGGATGATTTGCAGAGGACAAGGAGACAGAGAAAGTTCTCTGGTAGGTACCGCGTACGCGGTTTCCTCAGGGATGATTTGTCTAGGAAAGAGAGTCACAACTTGACTCCAATCTCTCACAATGGAAGTACCAGGAGAATAAATTCATTTAATCATGATTTACCGGTAAGAAATGTATCATCCTATAAGAACGATAAATTATCAAATAGGTCACAACCATTAGAACGACACTCTAAAGAAGTTTTTTTTAGATCAACCACTTCAACAGAGACATCAATTATCGTGGAAGAAATCGAGAATTGACCACAGAAATACCAAAAAGACGCAGAGATCTAAGTTCAGAGGGAGAAGGGGGGGAAAAAAGGAGACATATAAGAGATTAAAATGAGTTTTTTAAAAATTAAATCTTCTAGTGTATTTACTCTATCTTCAAAGAAACTAACTGAAGCCGAGAAATCCCTTCTCTATAAAGGTCTCAAATTTGCCCCATCCTCCTCACCAAATATCTTTAATCTTTTTGTGGATCTCAATAAATTTATTAGAGATCTTTGCAGAAAAAGATATTTTGCGAACAAACAGATCTCAAGACAAACAGAAAATGCTTTTCCCATAGTGCTGGATTCTAATGATATTCCAATAGTTAACATGCTTGACGAACTTTTAGAAGAAAATAATACATATCCACAAACGGGAGATACAACACGGATTTTTGATGTTAATAGAAACAAGTTCAAACTTAGGTCTGAATTTTTTCCAATAAAATACAAAAATCCTAATATAGAGTGTTTTTACAAAACCACTTTGGATAATTTCAAAACATTATGTGCTACCAGTAAACACCAACAAAAAAGAACTAATTTAAATAAATGGGAAAAAATGGCCCTTAAGAGACTTATGAAAGACACTTCGATTGTCATAAAGGAGGCCGATAAGGGGGGAGGGATTGTGGTTCAAAACAGAACAGATTATATATCTGAAGCTTTAAGACAACTTAGTGACACAAGTTTTTATTCAGTACTTCCATCTAATCCTACCAGGGAATTTCTGTTGGAACTACAATCCCTCCTCAATGAAGCTTTTGAGAAAAAGATTATCTCCAGTGAGGAATTTAATTTTCTTTATTCACCTCACCCTACTATTCCAATATACTATCACTTACCAAAGATCCACAAATCCCTCACCTCACCCCCTGGTCGTCCTATTATTTCGGGTATTGGTTCTCTTTCTGTTAATTTATCATGTTATGTTGATTCATTTCTTCAACCTAGAGTCCAAACACTTAAATCGTATATTAGAGACACCACTCACTTTTTACAGTTAATTAAGAGAGTGGAGTGGAAAGAATCTTACGCATTCATGACGCTAGATGTTCAGAGTCTCTACACTAATATCCCACATATATTGGGAGTAGATGTTATAAAGAGACGTCTTCAAAAAGATGGTGACCTCTCTGAACGTCATGAGAATTTTATATTGGACTCTATTTCTTTCATTTTACGTCACAATAATTTTCTTTTTTTGGACACATTTTATTTACAGACTATGGGGACGACCATGGGGACCAGGTTCGCGCCCAGTTACGCCAACCTCTACATGGGGGAGGTAGAGGACCTCCACGTGTGGGGGGGCGGGCTGGACTTGAGCCTGGTCCTCTATGGCCGTTACATTGATGATCTTTTTATCATTTGGGATGGGTCCCTCACTTCAGCACAAGAATTTGTTTCTAAACTCAATTTGAATGAATATAATTTAAAATGCACCCATACTTTTCACCGTCACTGTATTAATTTTTTGGATATCTCCCTGGAGATAAACCAGAATAAGATTACCACACGAAACTTCATAAAAGAAGTGGGATCGAATGCATATTTGCATTATAAGAGTTCACATCAAATGACATGGAAACGTAATATTCCCAAAGGTCAACTTATGCGTTTAAGGAGAAATTGTTCAGACTTAGAAAGCTTTAAACTATAGTCAAATTCCATGATGGAGGCTTTCAGGGTGAGAGGATATCCAGAGGATCTCATCAAGAAAGCCTTCTCTGAAGTGTTTGCCATGGACAGAGAAACACTATTCAAACCAAACAAGAAATAAATGAATACCATTGGAGTTACAGAAAGAGAATTAGCATTTATTTCAACATACACGGATTCACAAAAAGAGATTAAAAACATCATAATAAAAAATTACGATATTCTTAAACAAGATAAAATTTTGGGTGAACTAATTCCCTCTAAACCAAATTTCATCTTTAGACGTAATAAATCCCTTAAAAATTTGTTAGCCCCAAGCTTTTTGAAAAATTGTGAAAGAATGAATCCTAGTATTAGTTGGCTTCCCGTCAAGCCAATGGGGTGTTTTAAATGTGGAAGTAATCGTTGTACCACCTGTGACTATATAGTAAATGGGACAAAAAATGTTAATGTACCTAATAGTGAGGAGATATACTCCATAAAGGAGTTTATAAATTGCAACTCCAAGTATGTTGTGTATGTCCTCACTTGCGGGTGTAATTTAATATATGTGGGCAGAACAACCCGTTGTCTGAAAATTCGTTTTATGGAACACCGAAGAAACATAATTAATCAGGTTCCATCTCACAGTGTCTCTAGACACTTTCAAGAATGCCATAAAGGGGATCCAAGTTCTTTGAAATTAATCAGTATTGAAAATATCTCTCTGACTACTAGGGGAGGCGATCGTTTTAGACTCTTATGCAAACAAGAATTGTTTTGGATATTTAAGATGGATTCTCTATACCCTAGAGGTCTAAATGAAATGCTAGAACTGAATTCCATCTCTTGTTAATGTTTATTTTATTTATTTAATATCCATTAAGTAATTTCTCATTATTCCACATTTATTGGGTTTAAGTATTTGAGTTTATTTATAGTCATACTTATTATATTAATTATGTATTTGTTTATTTGTATTATTTATGTATTATGCCAATTTATATTATTGGTTTTCTTTGAGATGAAGACCTTTATGTCTTTGATATGTAACATTTGAGACTGTATACGCCGTGTCCCTTCTTTTTTACAAACTTTATATGTCTAATATGTTGGTACACTGTAGCGCTATGTTCGTCATGTGATAATGAGTTTTGTCACGTGAGCACTACTTTGTTCCACTATACATTCACTGGTCATCTTGAGTATTGCTTTGTCCCTCCCCCATGTGGAATTTACATGCATGGTGCGGCGGAGGGTGAATGGGAAAGAGGAGTGACACTGATCCTCCCGTATCACGTGACTCTATCACACACGTCAGCACATTGTCACGTGACATTGAGTTGTGTCACGTGAGCGCTACTGGACCTATTACCAGCTATGTTTATTGGTTACCTTAGTTATTCCCCTATCCTCCACGTGGGGTTTGTTTACACCGCGCGGCGGAGGGAGAATAGCAATATTAACTGCTATGATCGGACTGTTTGTCTGACTCCATATAGAGACTATATGATTTAGGTAAGTCTGTCTCCTCTTGACTATACTTTTTATGTGAATGCTTGGTTACAGGAAAGTCTCCTTTTATAAATCGCTTGTTAATTAACAACAGATGGCAATTAGGAGCCATCTTGAATATACCATATAAAAAGCCCCTTCAGCAGCCATGTCACCACCTTTGAAAAAGCTGTGGGTACTACACAGCGAAACGCGTCAGGTATTTTGGCTGCTTTTTCACAATACCCATCCACCACAGGAGTGCTGATACTTGGTCAAAGCAACGTGCCATCTAGCTACACACAACGGACTGACGAAACCTCTGCCCGGGGACCATTTCTTGCGGAAGCCCAAAAGCACTGCTAATTAGGACCCCTAAATCTAAGCGGACACTGGATTTGGTAATTATAAGTCTGGACTGACTTTTAAAATTGCACATGCTCAGTACCACTGGATCAATATTATTGGACTATCATCTAAGCCTCCTAGCATCTAATGAGATCTATGTGACTGGTGGATTGGACTGATTTTATGCTCTTTTGAACATTTTAAACTATATGCATATTGGTATCTTGTATGCCTTATTAAATGATTAAATATACTCATTATAGTTGAGCGCTGTTATTTTCTCTATTTCTTTTTCAATTGACTATTACAGCCTCATTGTGTCACTATAAAAAAACTTTTACACACCTCCTTCAACTATATCTACTTCTCTATCCTTCTGCTTTTATTATCTGGTGACATATCACCAAATCCAGGCCCCACACACATACAGCAGTTTTACTATGGAATAAATACCCTGCAAACCCCATGTGTCCCCCATCACCCTCCAAATCAATAAATGTGCCTTATGGAATCCACACTCTATCACAAGTTATCATTATTTTACATCTGAACATCTCTTTAAAACAACAACTTTCACCAATTTCTACATTTACCTGAGACTGCTGGTTCACACCTTAACCATACAGTAACAACCATGGCTTTCCACAGACACCTACAGTAACAGCCATTGCTTTCCAGACACCTACAGTAACAGCCATTGCTTTCCAGACACCTACAGTAACAACCATGGCTTTCCACAGACACCTACAGTAACAGCCATGGCTTTCCAGACACCTACAGTAACAACCATGGCTTTCCACAGACACCTACAGTAACAACCATGGCTTTCCAGACACCTACAGTAACAACCATGGCTTTCCACAGACACCTACAGTAACAACCATGGCTTTCCAGACACCTACAGTAACAACCATGGCTTTCCACCGACACCTACAGTAACAACCATGGCTTTCCACAGACACCTACAGTAACAACCATGGTTTTCCACAGACACCTACAGTAACAACCATGGCTTTCCAGACACCTACAGTAACAACCATGGCTTTCCAGACACCTACAGTAACAGCCATTGCTTTCCAGACACCTACAGTAACAGCCATTGCTTTCCAGACACCTACAGTAACAGCCATTGCTTTCCAGACACCTACAGTAACAGCCATGGCTTTCCAGACACCTACAAAAACTGTCACGTAAAGTAGAATGTCAGAGGTTTAAATCTTACTCCATCTTACTTGCTCACATAATATAAAACAGGAATCCACCCATCTGTCATTCTAGCCCTCTGTTCCATGCTCACTGTCTACCCCATCTGTGTCACCCCTGCCTGTCTGCCCTTCCCCCTTAGAATGTAAGCTCTCATGAGCAGGGCCCTCTTCCCTCATATGTGCTTTTCCTTATATTGATATCTACTCTATACTCCTTATATCAGCACCTAACCCTTGACTTTTGCCATCCTGCTACTGTTGCAGCAATGTTTATATACCATGTACTTGTCCTGCAATGTCTTATACTGTATGTTAGTGTTTTCTTGTTCTGTTCAACTGTTTATGTACTGTTTCTATAATTTGTTTTTGTACTTGTTAGGCGCTTTTTTAGCTGCAGTGCTATAAATACTGTATTCTTTGTGGGCCAGTGAAGCATTGTAAGGATGTTTCCCAGCTTCCAAGTGGTGAAGGCAGATAAACATTCAGCCAGCGCGGCACCTATGATTGATCTTGGTTGCTCAATGCGTTTTGACAAAACAATGTCAGATCTACATGACCTTAAAAAATGGACCAAAGCTCCATATAGCTATCACATTGACCTTGATATGGTCACTAAGGGCAACAAAGGGTGAATGCTTGACCTAGCACAGACAGAAAAATACTGCAAGCTGTGCCTGCGGTGCAAAATAGATGAATGCATCCAAAAGGTGTTTAAATTAAAATAAATTATACCTTAGTGCAGGGGCGGATTGGGCTGCCGGGCCGTTTCCCACTGGGCCGGTCCCATCGTCCCATCAGTACATGCCTGTCACCCCCTCTGCCGGGCCAGCTGCCGCGATCGGAGCTCACCTCCGATCGGGCAGTGTAAACTGACAGCTCTTCTGCGCATGTGCAGGAGATTACAGGGGAAAAAAAAAAAATGGCCGATGGGGAGCTGCTTTGCGGAGCCCGTCAGTGGTCCGCCTCCGGTCCTCCTAATCTAGAGGTAGGCATTAAGCAACCCCCCAGCCCTAATCGCTCCATCAGTCCAGGAGAATCAGGAGCCGGCCAGCCACTTTTGACAGCACTGCAGTAAGTAAACACAAACCTAGTAGGTAAAATGGATTGGCTAAACCATCTATGTTTTTTTTATAGTGCAGTGTTTATAAGTATCTACTTGCCTTGCAGTGGGAATAAAAGTTTTATATATTTATATATATGTCTATATATATATATATATATATATATTTTATACAAACAAAGGCAGCAGCTGATGGTCTGATATGGAGCTCTCCACTATTGTATGGTGGCTTCTCTGGTGCCGGGAAGGGGTGCCATGTATTGGGCGGCCATGACGGTACAGTCCGGGTACATAGTTACAGCCCTAAGTGGGTTGAATATGTTGTGGACAAATGGAGGAGCTGCCCCTTCAGAGCTGGAGCCCGGCGGAAGCTGCCTCCATTGTCTCCCATAGTTCTGCCCTGCTGCAGCATGTTTGGTGTGATGGTCATCATAATGTCTCGCCGCTGGTGACTACTAATACATATCTTTGCCAGGCAGAATGTTTAATAAATGTTTGTTTGTTTTTTTTGGAGGGTGGGGTGTAATTGCTATTTTATATTTATTGCACCTCTGAACGTTTTTAGAATAAATGAGGTTAGCAGATAGAAGAGGACAATATGTAAATATGCATGACCCTTTTGAAGTTATGTTATATAGTAAGCACCACTATGGCATAGTATAAAGCATTGTGGGCCTGATTGTGAGTCAGACGCAGCAGCGCTGTTGGACGCAGTGGAGCGGTGGCACCACGCACACATCAATGGTGTTTATACAGAGGGCAGTACAGAGTCAGACGCACTCACACAGAAGTGCATCAGAAATGTGCTGGGCGTTCCTGGGTGGTTACAGGGGGTTGCCTGATCGGCTAATCAGACTGAGATGAAGCAATCGGTCAGGGTATGTTATTGGAGTGACACAGGAGTGTTGCTGAAAGTGGTTGCATACAGAGACGCTGCGTCACTCATATTGGAGACCATTCTTAGATGGATAATCTGCACCTAGCAGATGATGCGACCATTGATAATGTCTAAAGACGCAGTAATATGTATTGCAGCATCTGTAGACGCTAACAGTAGGTGTCTCAGTCCTTGCATTATCAGACGCATGGCTGTGCACCATCTAAGGAGTTTGTAGCGACATTAGGATAAGGTTGCAGATGCAACTGCGGCAAAGGACGCACAGACGAGGGCTGCAGCTTCCCATGCAGAATCAGGCCTTATGAGAAAATACAAAATAAAATTATTCCATAAGTCTAATGTAGATCTTTAAGGTGCTGTTATATTCTTCATTTCTGCAAGCAATATCAATATTATAAATGTGCAGGCGGTTCCTGGGTGGTTACAGGGGGTTGGCTAATCAGATGCAGATGTAGCGTAGTATGGGGGTGTTGTTGGAATGTTGCTGAAAGTGGTTGCATAAAGATGGGCTGAATCTCTCACATTAAAGGCCATACTCAGATGGATGAAAAGCAAGTTGCATAGGGCTGGTGCAAGTTTTGATGATGCAACTGATGGTGGCTTCTAAAAGGCACAACAAGTGGTATAGCAGCGTCTATGGACGCTAAAAGTAGGCTTCTCAGGCCTTGCACATTCCAACGCACGGTTGTACACCATGCATGGGGTTAGTAGAGGAAGTAAGTGCGTCCAACTCAGAATCAGGCCCTAAAGGGGAGAGAATCCCGCCCCCCTCAGCAGACTCCACCCTCTCAACATACCCCGTCCCACTAGGGCTGCTTCCAAAAATTTCCCGGGCTGGTTTCCCTTCCCAATCCGCCCCTGCCTTAGTGACAACTTTCTTTCCTTAATCCAGTGCAATGGCAGATATTTTGTATTTGTATTGGTGTAATCCATCTGTTATCCGCACATCTTCCAACACAGCAAATTTGACTACAATTTGTAAGATCAATTGCTACTGGGCAGTACACTTTATACAGCAGGCCCTTGATCATGACCTAACAAACGGTATAAAATGTAAATTTACCTGCCAGAAGGCAGTAACCTGTGCTGAATTTATCGCCTGATGTTACAGAATCTTTCCCATTGATGACACTATACCCTACCAACCTGCAATTAAGACTAAATGAATACCTAATAATACCCAATAGTGGGACTAACCTTCAGCGCGCAGCAAAATAGAAATGGCTCTGAGCAGTTAATCCAAAATTAGAAATACAAATAGCAGCAAGAGAAAACAAAAATTGTTAACGTAAAATACAATAAGGGGCAATTATTACAATCTTTTTTTGTCAGAAATTGTATTATAATATAAAGCTGACCACACATCTAAATATTATCTGTCCAACCAGCCAACTAGGTGATTGGTTGGAATGAAAATCTGGTAAGGTATGAAAGCAAATGACAATCAGCAAATTGCTCCCACATGCCGGAATATGGACAAAAATTGCTGTTTGTTAAATGTTTGATCTAAACAAATTGTTCAAACTTGTCTGACGACCATTTTTATCTGTTTTCTGGCATTTAGGAGCAAATTACTGATCATCAGTTACTCCCATACCTTACCAGATTTTCATTCCAACCAATCAACTAGTTGGCCGGTTCGACAGAATCTTTAGATGTGTGGCCAATTTAAGGTTTGGAAAATGAAGTAATTAGTGACTAATTTTGCTAATCAGCATAAGACACAAATTGGGGGAAGACAGGTGAAATACGTTTATATAATCAGGTCTTGAATGTCAACTCTCTTAACTGGCATCATTAAGGCATTAACCCTTCCACCGCTAACAGTTTTCTCACCCTTGTGCTGAGCCTATTTGTCACTTTTTGAGCTGGTCACATTCCAACAACAGTATCAGTCATTACTTTTTATGCAGTAGCCACGCAAATACCTTTTTTTTTACTCCTGAATTGGAATTTTTAAACAAACAAAAATAGCATCACATATTATTCTGCTTACTCTTTCTAACATGGCAAATACAAATACATGGCAAATCAGAAATACTTTGTGGTTTTTGCTTTTTCATTAACTCACTCCCAAAGCTGCAAAAAAAAAATGAAGAGTATTCTGTTGGGCATTTCTCTTTTCCATCTACTTGATATGCTGATGTCAAGTAGGAAGCGATTTCTGCCATATGTTTTTGTGTGATTATGTTTTATTTTACAATAAATGGTTTAAAACATATCACACTATAAGATTTGATTATTCTTTTGGGGGACGCTGACATCTATAATCCTGAGTGAATATTCCAGAGAGATATGGTCAAAGAAACCTTTATGAGCCTGATGCAAGTTTTTATCTCGTAAAGATAGTTCCATAGGGATTTATCCCATTGTTGATATGTTCCCACTGTGGTTATGGGGGAGATTTATCAAAGCTTGGAGAGTGATAGAAGCTAATTGGTTGGTACTTTCTTTATCTGTAATTTTACAGGCTGTGTTTGAAAAGTGAGTTAGAAGCTGATTGGCTGGCGGTGCTATATCTTTCCAAGCTTTGATAAACCTCCCCCTTCTGCGGTCGCAATTCAATTGTTTTCGGCGGCAACTGTCCCTCTCCTCGTGCCCGACAGAGCTATTAAATTGTTGCTCCTGTCGGCGCGCGAACAGCTGCCGGCGCTACAGCTCGCACCAACCAGGGGTGGCGAGCTGAGATGCACGAAAAGTGACCAGTTTGGGCACCAAGCACTTTGGCCGGGTTTATCAGTTTTATGTGGCTGGACCCGACCTCTTTGGGCGCGATAATCTGAATTGAATAACGCCTCTCGATCTACTATCACTTTAGACGGGAGATCGGGCACAATAAAACAATTGAATCCCGGCCGGGGTGTTATTTCTGTGAATGTAATTATATTTATCAGTGATTTATTAAGTGCCAACATTACTGTTCTTTTCTGAAAATGTAAAGTCTAAATTATATAGCAAACATACGCTGCAGACAGTTTTGCTAGATGCCAATCAACATTAGTTTTTGGTTTAGAAATGACTATTTTAAAATGTAAACCATGGGGAGAATATGCAAACTTCACATAGCCTATCAACTCCATGGTGCCAGTGCTGCAGTACTAATCACTGTGCTACCATGCCATCCATAGTAATATGCTTGTATTCATATGTGTTTTAACACTTGTTGCAGGGAATGAATTATGAATTACAAAATGTTGCAGGACGGTTGGTAAATATGAAAATAAAAAATATGGAAAACATTCAAGATAGACTGTTATGAAAGTAGGTTCAAATTATTATACAGTATATTTAGTAGAGCTGCAAATCCCATTTTTCCTGGAATAGTTGGTGGTACTGTATGTTCCAGGTTTCACTTATTATTGTACAGTAAATGTTTGTATTGCTTTTTGTGTGTATGTAACAAGTTGTAAAGTTATACTAGGCTTGTGTGAGAGCACACCTTTTGCATTTTGTTTCCCTATTGCAGTGAATTGCCTGAGGTCTTGTTAATACTGTACCACAAAATGTAAATTCTAGGCTATATTTTGGAGCAAGTCATGTACTTGGAGCAAGCCGGTACGCATATATAATATACAGTATGTGTAATCCTTGGTGCATCCAGCCCTTCTATATAAAGAAAAATATATAAATGCTGGACTCGAGACTCGAATTACTTAGACATTATTACTTTAAACAATTTTAACCTTGTAACACTTGCAAAAAGGAAAGAAAAAGGCAGTTTCTGTTTTGCTGGCAATAAGTCATTTTTTTTTTAATTTAAACAGTCAGGTAGTGTGTTTTTACACTGCTTCCCACTATGCTCTTGGTGGGCACAGCGTCTTAAAATAACAAAAGAATGAAAATGTCACCTCTAGTAAAAGAGAAAAATCAATAAACAAACCTTTAGCAAGCTGCTTAAATATATACACCTATGTTCTCTGTACAGTCCGGCTATCATACATACATCATTTGGTATACAGAGCAATGAAGTTGCACAGTTCAAATGAATACATTTTCTATTCTCTGTTTCCTGTTTAGTACAAATTGGCAGATTACTAACGTGTACAAAAAGATATCTGTTTTATTTCTCCTGATTTATGTTTAGGCCAATCAAACTGTTGCGAGCTCTTATGGTGCATACACACAGTCAGATCTGACAGACGAATGACGAACGATAAACGATTTTACCAACGATTTCATGAACTACGAACAATTTTTGACAGTATTAAAATGAATGAAAATCGGACCAAATCTGACTGCAAACACATCAGATGTCAGATATCGTTATCTGACAAACGGGAACGCGCATCGTTCATTGTTGCAGGGACACGTCAGATTTTCTTTCAGATATGAACGATTTTTAAAATCGTTATTGTACAAATCTGAAGGAAAATCTGACCGTGTGTATGCACCATTACTCTAAGGTTAAGTTTTCATTTATTGAACTGGGACCTGCTTTGTGATTCAGTTGTGAATTTGTTTCAATTTATTTATTTTATTTTTTATTTTTTTTACAGTGGCTGAGTGGATTATTAATTGTATTATTATTTATAAATCTAGTGCTGAGCATACACTATTCAATTATCGAGCTGATCAGTCGATAATCAGCTGATCGGGCCGAATATTAAATAGTGTTTTGCCAGGACTGAGCTATAATTGTCCGTCTGTCAGACATGCTAAATCATCCAGCATGTCCTAAAGATCCAATAATTGGTGTTGGAAATGTTGTTGGATGTAGTTAGCATGTCATATAATTGGTCTGTCGGACCGAGACATTTTAATATGAAGGTGTATGTACAGCATTAGAATGTAGTGCACCCACTAAAGTTCTGAACTGGGAATAGAGAGGACAACTGGCTTATTACATAAAATCTATTCTGCCATGATGCGGTAAGCATTAGGGTTCCTCCAGCAAGTTTTCTTTTAAGGATGTAATCAACATATTGTTAACAGAACATGGTGGGAGCAAAGAAAGTACCACTAGTATTCATTGATTCTATAACGTTCTACTTACATACTGTACATGAGATGACTAATAAACCTAAAAAAAAAAAAAAAGTGACAGGTACAAATACTCATCTGATCAAGCACCTTTGATTCTCAGTTTAGCTTCCTAACATGAAGTACATTCATTTCCAGATTACGCATATTATAGAGAACAGCAGCTATACTCAAGAAACACTCTCCCAGAAGATGAAGGAATCCGTGATCAAGAGAAAATATACCCAATGAGGCCAGGTGCGTAAGGGTGGGCGCCCTGTGAATCCTATGGACTTCGAAGAAATAGAGTTAACAAAGGTAAGTCTACCATAACTCTTAATTTCTTCTTCAGGATCCATAGAGCAACCACAGGGATACCATGGGGAAGTCCCATAGCAGTTTCCCCTAAGGGTGGGGACGCTCCTGAGTGGAAAGGAAAATCCGATGCCCAAAGGAAGCATCCTGAGTGGCAAAAGGTATCAAAGGCATTGACCATGAGGCCGCTTTGCAGAGTTGTTCAGCAGAAGCGCCACTTCGAACCGCCCATGAGGGTCCCACAGACTGGGACCCTGTTTGGAACAGGAAGATTAGCTTGCGTGCCAACCTTGCTTGTGAAAGCCAGACAACACAAAGAAATTTTCTTACGCACCCCGAGCATCGTCTGGACCGCAGAGCAAGAAAAACCCTTACCTCATAAGAGGGATGACTCAAGAGCCACGTTGTCAAAAACAGGTGAGGTAGGTCAAGGTACAGGCAAAGACCCTGTGCTAGTAGATCCTGCCGTAGAGGAAGTGGAAAAGGTGTGTCTATGGAGAGACTCCATGAGTCGATGAACCAATGTCACCTGGGCCAGACTGGGGCTATTAGTATCACCATGCCGCCTTCTTGCTTGAACTTATGGACCCTTGGGAGGAGGGAGATAGGAGGAAAGAGGTATGCAAGATTGAAGTCCCACCTCACTGCCAGAGCGTCCACGAAGGTGGGTGAAGGGTCTCTGGTTCTGAACCTGGGGACCTTGTGGTTGTGACGTGAGACCATTAGGTCTAAGTCTGGCAAGCCTCATTTGTCCACCAGGAGTTGAAAGTCATCCGCAGTCGCGTCGTCGGACTGGATTTGGACTGACCTGCCCCGAAGGTTTTGCACCCGAGTGAGTGCTCTGTACACTGCTCGATGCTCCAGAAGGTTTATGGGCAGGCGACTTTCCTGGGTTGTCCACCATCCCTGAAAGGTATAATGACCAGTTACCGTGCCCCATCCGCGAAGGCTGGCATCTGTAGTGAGAACTTCCCAATTTGGAAACCAGAAGGGGCGACCCTTGTCCAGATGGGACGTCTATAGCCACCATGAGAGGAGGATCGCCTGGGACCGGATCAGATGATACTGCCCATTCCACTGGGGGAGAATCAGTTGTTGACGGGGCCTGGAGTGGAGCTGGGCATTTTCCACCATATCGAAGGTGGATACCATGGACCCTAGGACCTGCATTGCTGAGTGAATGGATTGTGGAGCAAGATCCGCACACGCATGTGCGATACCAAAATTTTGTTCGCTGGCAGAAAGATCCTTTGTATTCGAGAATCCAGGAGTGCCCCCATATGTACCATCCGCTGTGTTGGAGATAGGGAGGACTTTTTCCAATTTATGAGCCAGCCGTGTGTCTGCAGGCAGTCCACAGTCAGCTGGAGATGGTGTAACACAACTGGTGAATGTGCCAAGATTAAGAGGTTGTCTATGTATGGCAGGATTCTGACTCCCTGGCGCCTGAGGTGGGCCACCATCACTGCCATTATTTTGGTAAAGACGCGAGGGGCTGCTGACAGACAAAAGGGCAGCTCCCGAAACTGGTAATGTTGCTGCAGGACAGCAAACCATAGGAACCGTTGGTGGGTTGGAGTACATGCACATGAAGGTACGCATCCTGAATGTCCAGAGAAACCTTGAAATCCCCAGTCTCCAATGCCAGGACGATTTACTGCAGAGTTTTCATACAGTTTAGAGGCAAGGAGTCCAGTATCCAAAGCAGCTTCTCCCAAATAAGAGGCCGCTTCCTGAATATGAGAGATGTAGGCCAGTTGTTCCCTGGTAGCGTCTGAAGGCAGGCTCTCTTCCAGTGCCTCTGCCCATCCTTCAATAGTCTTAGCCACCCAGGCCGCGGCCATAGCCGGCCTAGTGATAACGCCAGAAGGGGAGTAGACTGACTTAAGACAAGTTTCCAGTTTTCTATCTGTGGCATCCTGAAGGGAGGATATAGACGGTAAAGGTAGCGTAGAGCTTCTGACTAAGTGTGCCACATGCAAATCAACAGTAGGATGGACTTCCCAATTAGTACACTCACTAGTAGGGAGAGGGTAAAAAGATGCTACTCTTTGACCTGGAACAGTTTGCCAGGAGTACCCCAAGCTTCCCCCATGAGCTCAGTGAGCTGGTCTGATTGAGGGAATTCAGCCTTAACTACCTTTTGATGTTTAAGCATCAGGGTTTTAGGACCGGTTCATGATCCTCTATATTCAGGATCGATTTAAACACCCCACTAAAGAAGGGACATCCACTGTTGAATTATGGTTCGCCTCACCCGAGTGCGACACGGAGAACCTCAGATGATGCGTCAGAATCCGAAAGCTGGGTGGACTGGGAGGATGATACAGTCCACCTATGTGCTTTGGTGGCTAATGATCTGTCCGCCTGTAACAGTTGCTTATAGGCGGCAGATGTTTGCGCCATATTCTGAACTGAGTGGGCATAAACATTCCCCCAAGGAGGATACAAAGGGGGTACCGACATTGTAGGCTGTAATAGCTGCGGGTACCCCCATGTGTCATAACCTGGGATAAGGACACCCAAGGTGGCTCCTGGACAGGGGCTGGTACAGTGGACTGGGGAGGTGGTACATAACAAATAGCATACAGACTGTCCTGCACAGAATATTGAGGGGACAAGCCCTCTGAACAGGATCTGCAAGTAACCAGCACAAGGGCCGCAGGCTCCTGTTTACCCTTAGAAGACATAGTAATAACCAGCCAGCAGCACACAATCAGTGTATGGCTTGTAATGCAGTGTGACACCCTTCACAAATACAGGTAAATGTGAATGACCCCCTACACACCTGGTAGTTGAGGGTTAAACAAGAGCAACAGGGATAGATATAACTGACAGTCAGAAAGTTTTAAGATCGTATATCACAACAGCAGAGCTAGCACAAGTCACATACAATGCATATAAAATACTTCTAATTAGGGATGTGCAGGCTCGGATAGGTTCGAGTTTGCACGTGGAGTTCGGATTTTTCCCTCCAAAAAAACGGAACTCAGAACGAGGCAAAACGTCATCTTGCATGGACGAACATCATCATTCCTGGTCTTTTGTCCAGGAATGATGATGTTCGTCCATGCAAGATGACGTTTTGCCTCGTTCTGAGTTCCGTTTTTTTGGAGGGAAAAATCCGAACTCCACGTGCAAACTCGAACCTATCCGAGCCTGCACATCCCTACTTCTAATGGGCACTGAATCAATTACTCAAGCCTCAAAGGGCTGGTAGTAGATTCGGGTCCAGTCTCCCTGTATACTTCTCCCTGGAGCCAGGTTATACAGCACACAAATCCTGAGACCTGTAGCTTCACAAAAGCCCTGATTAATGGCTGATGAGTGTCTCATATAGGGAGGAGGGTGAGGAGGAGGATCAGCTCAGAAGCAGGAAACCTCTTGTGAGGGATCGCGCTCTGGGATGGGGGACGGTCTGCTGCGAGAGAGCTTACCTCCCCACTGCTGTATCAACCGCCGGCCTCATATGGTCCCTGATGCCAGACTGCCCTGGTGGTCAAGTGGGGGTGTGAACGAACCAGATGCCCCACTACAGAGCCCTCCGGCTAGTCTCCTCAACCGGAGGCAAGGACTGCATAAACACGCGATTCCCCACGAGCACGGAATCGCCTTACCTGTCTTCCCAGTTTGTCCGGCTGCTTCCCTAATATCCAGTGGAGCCTGTCGTAATCACCGAACCACTCATGGGTGTTGTGGCACCGGCGGGGGCAGATGGAGCAGTAGCGCTGCTTGCTCTGAAAGCGATAAAATAAACAAACTCATAAAAATAAAGCTGTGAGCTGCCGAAACAGTCCCTATGTCTAAAGGTGCGACCGATCCTGCCGGCACCAAACGTAAAACTGTCTGACTGTGGCTGAGGTATATGTGGAGGAGGAGCTGTACCATACTGGGAGCTAAAGCTTTGACTGGTGCCCGAATCTCTCCAACCACACACCCCCCATGGTTATCCCTGTGGATCCCCTATGGACCCTGAAGAAGAAATGCCAGTATTTATACCATAACAAGAGAGACATTTTAAAGGGCCACTAAAACTAAGCTTAAAAAAATATATTACCAATATATAAAAGCTCACATACCACAAATAAATTTCACATTGTGTTTACATGTGCTGCAGAGTGCAAGCTACTTTTTTCAGTTCTGTATATTCCATACCACTCCTTTAGCTTGCATCTCTGCTGTATTCTTCAATAATGTAAATTATTCTGTGTATATTTGTGTAAAACACATGACTTGTTTGAAAGGGAAATTTGGTGTGCATGGAGAAAAAGGTTGTTGCATTTGAATCACAGCTTTACTTTAAGTATCTTCTGTTTGTAGAATATTTGAGTTTTTATACTATAGAAAATATAGTCACACGGTACAATTGTATATGCATTTCAATGTTTACAGCTGCTCTTTCCTGGAACACAATTGAAAGAACATAAGATATTTGAAAATTGTATGCAATCTAATTACTATTAAACCTGGAAGGTCTGCAGCAGATCTGAAACTCACTTACTTTGATCCATAAATTGACACACTAAAAAACAAACAAACACCATAACATGGATAAGATTTTAATTATAGTATCTTCTTTGCAGTTATTTATACAATATGGGTCCTTCCTTTATAAGAGACCTTATCATGACAAGTCCTGACACATATATGACACATTATGAAGTTCTCTGACCTAGTAGTCTACTGTATTGGAAGAGGAACTGTAATGGCCTGACTCTGCACAGTGCACAAATATTACTGTGCACTAATATTAAAGATCATCATCAATTGTGTACATATTATAGGTATATCGATGATCCTTAGTAAATAGTTAAAATGAGTAAATGCTTGGGAAACACCATTAAATGTCTCAGCAATCAAGTGTGAAAAGAGAATTATAAGTGTTCTCTCAAGCCCAATAAAAAGCTAAAATTTAAATGTAGTCTTAAATCTAACTCTTTAGCACTAACACTAAAAAAAATCCCAAAATCTGACCACCCACAAGTGTTTACACTCAACTTCTGACCTAATCTCGTATTTACAAGATCAAGTTTACCCCTTTTATAGTATCATTTGTAAATGTAGTGCGTTACTCTTCATATAGGGCAGCACAGACGGTGTAATGGTTAGCATTACTGCCTCACAACAACTGTGTGAGCATGTTGTAGGGAATATAGACTGTAAGCTCCACTGGGGCAGGGACAGATGTGAATGGGCAAATATTCTCTGTGTAAAGCGCTGCGGAATATGTGTGCGCTATATAAATAACTGGTAATAAATAAATAATAATAATATAGTGCAAATAAGCATGATGGAGAGGCCCACTAATGTCTTAATGCTGCATTCCCAGGTAGGGCGAAAACATTTTATCACCAGAGCACAGCAGGAGCACCATGCTGCCATTTTCCCCATTCCTTCTTTCACAGCCCATGCTGAAAGCTGGAGCTGTGCTACGCAGCAGAGGGAGTGTGGCGCAGGGAACAGTAAGAGGCCACAAACACAGAGCCTAGTTGCTGCTTATTGATCCTCCAGCTCACACTCATCTCAGCGGTCATCTTAAAATGATAATACCTCCTACAGCAAACCAGGGATATAAAGCAGTTCTATGTACAGAAATGTATCACTTTCAGGACAGGATGCACAGGAGAACAAAAAAATCTTAATGCATCCCCTTCAATGTCAGCTGTTTGGCTTTACAAACATTTTAATATGATTTTGTAACTACTGACTTGGATTGGAGGATAGACTATTGTTAGTAGCAGTGCTTACTAATCAGATGCATGGACATATGACACATTTCCTAAACTGTATAATTGGAGTGAGGCATTTCCTTATTGTAGATTTTCAGTCAAGATAGGATGGAACTGTATTATTTGTATCACTTCATGGTTGTCTAAAGGAAACATAGTATTAACCTTTACATTGTTAGAAAAGCAAAATTGTTGTAGTTTATTGCCACACTAGACGATGGGTGTACCCGGCCGCGCACGATGTGAAGAACGACCGCACTATCAGCCACCTCCACAAGCATGTGGTTGTTCATCAAATTGACAGATTGAGCAGCATGTAGGATCGATCTGTCGATGCGATGAACGATCCTCGGGAGCACGCATAGTTGGCCATAGTGCATACACACTTGCCGACATGGACGAGCCGCCGGATCGTGCGACATATTGTCTAGTGAGTACCCAGCATTAGTGTTGGAAAATGGCCTCAGATAGAAATTGTCGGAGTCAATCTCCCATATCAGGAAAGCTTTAAATAGTACTATGGGTTTGAAACAAAGCTTGTTTTTGCCAATTTAACCAGTGACGGGCAAGCCAACATTTGTAAACCGATTAAGAGGAAATTAATTATTAAAAGTTGGAATTCATTTTACTTAAAAATTTAAAAAGAATCCTTCACTTAAGTTTTTAATTTGAATGATTATTTTTAATTTAAGCATCAGTCCATCTAGAAAATCAGTAAGCAGGTACATGTTCTTTCTTTCAAACAAATGGCACAATGGATAGACAGTGCCTACATTGGTAGTAGGGTGGCCAATCCTGGGATCGGCGGGATCCCAGGACTTTGGCCAAAAACCTCTGGGATTTGAGTCCCGGGATAGCAGTTTAGCCGGGCAGCGCTGAGCACCCTAATTGGTAGTGACGATTGCACCTGGCCTCACCAATGAAATACACAAGAGTTGCCAGGGCTACAGTACTTCATGCTATTTGACTAAAAAATTTCCCACTGTGGTGACAATCTGCACGGTGTACCGAAGGGTGACCGTGTCCCTGCTTTATGCTACATTTCCTGCCATACTGGCCTACAAGACATGTAAAGCTAACTTCTCATAGAAAATCAGTAGACACACACATAGTTGAAATGATTTGGCAAAAATACTACTAATACAATGTGATAAGCTACTGTAAAAAAAATAGAAAAACCATGATACCTTTATTCATAAGTAACAATATAATTCCACTACTATAAGCAATGACTATCTGTATAGAAACACTGGATTTTAATTAAAATATGGTCACAAATCATATTAGTGACTTCTAATACATTATAGGTAAATCTAAAGTAGCTTTAATAGGGATGTTAAATTCATTATTAAGAACCATGGTCTAATTCATTTTTAGAAAGGATGGATACTACCCTATGGAGTCAAATACCTTATATGAAAGCTCAGCTTGTTGTATGGTAGCAGAGGATGTTGTTAAACTCTGATAACATAAAAATGTATATTACAGGATATATTATCATATATACATCATTTAATGCAACTATATACTGGCAATTTTGGATTCTAAGGGGTATATTTACTAAAGTGCAGGTTTATAGAAGTGGAGATGTGGCCCATAGCAGCCAATTCCATTCTAGTTAACATGTTTCTAGCACCTTCTAGAATATAATAGCTAGAATCTGATAGGTTGCTATGGGTAACATCTCCACTTCTAAAACCCAGCACTTCAGTAAATATACCCCTAAGAATGTAAAACAAAACAAAAATTCTGTCAAATACAAAATGGAGGGCTATAGATTAGATTGTCACTGCTGTCTACTATTACCCTGAGCAGAACTAAAGCAAAAAATGTTCACTTTGTCATATATGTATTCTTTGCAGTTCAGACCTATTAATTTTTCATTACTGAAAACCCATAGTTAAATGTCCACTTTACTTGCTTACTTTACAGGTTCCTGAACAGCTACTCACAGTGGAAGCAGCCATTTTGTCAGCTCAACCAATATTCATTAAAATGCAGCATCTGTTCACTACAAACCAGCAATATCACCAGTGAATTTATGGGCCAATATATGATTTATGGCTGCCAACACTATGGGGTAAATTTACTAAGGTGCCGATTTCTATTCTAGGTCATCCGTATTCATGCGTTTCATTTTTCTAACAAGTTACTCAATTTACTAAGCTGCCAATTTGTTGTAATTCGTATTGATCGATAGTGTATTCATTTGTAATTTTCATTCGCATTTTGCGTTCGATTTTGATCTTGGCCGAACATGGCATTCGTTCGTATTGTGCCAATGCGTACGCAATCACTAACTCGACCGATTTAACAAGTTCCGAAAGAAACCATGAGTGATTGGTTTGAAGTGTCAAACGTGTGGGTGGCACACAATGTATGGTGTTAATTTGATATTGTATATTAATGTGTTGTTGTTAAATGAAACTCTGGGTACTTATAGATGTGTCTACATACATCTATCCTCCGCACCAGGGCCGGCGCTAGGCTTTGCTGCGCCCAGCGCCGTCCTGTTGCCGCCCCTTCCCTCCTCTGCTCCCTCCCCAAAATTACATATTCACTATAGCGCCGGGAGGGAGGGTGGGTGTTTCTTGCGTCCGCCGGATACAGTGGCGCTCTGGGCGATGGCCCGGCTTGCCCGTGCCTAGAGCCGCTCCTGCTCCGCATGCTACAAGTCCCGCTACATGCCTATGTTCTGTGTTGCTCACAGAATATAGGCATACTGCATATCATTTTAATCAGCAGAAGCTGATTGTGCTACATATTGCGCATTTGTAGGTAAAAAGATGAGTTACGCCACGGCATGTATGACCTTGCCATCAGCCAATGCTGACCATGCTCAGTTCCATGACCTTGGTTTCTTCCAGCCTGGTGGCAGAGCCTCAGGTATCTCACAGCCCCCACAAGATCTCCATCCAGCACAGATAACTCTGCCATGCTTTGTTTCTCTTGGTAACATGAGAGAAGTGTATGCATATGCTTAATCCCCTTTTTAGTGGCCACAGATTTGAGTTGTCAGTGATAGTTAAGTATGTTCAGATGTCAAACTCGAATTGAAAAAGGTGTTCTATTTGAGATTTCTATTTGGGTTAGTTTTAGCGTCTTTTGTGGCCAATTTGCAGTATATTTCGGCCGCGATGACAAATTCGAATTCCTTAGTAAATTTCCAGGTCCTATTGATGTCTATGGCAAAAGGCTTCCGAGTTGGATCGATGGTCTATTTGTCCGAAAACATGTTACCGTCCGAGTTTCAGGTGTTCTCGACCGATTTTCCCTTTAGAATGGGACAAACTCGGCCGATTTTAGCATTTAGTAAATTGCGAATATGCATTTAACGTACGATTTAGCTGCATTTAAATTCATTCGTGCTTAGTAAATTTACCCCTATGTGTAAGTGACAGACACGTAAGCCTGCAATAAAAAAAATTAAATATTAACATTTTATATACAGGATTCATTGGCAGCATTTTGTCTGACAACTTAAACAGTGTGTACCAGAGTGTAAAGTATGATTACAGTATATACCCACACAAGCAAGAAAATGTCAGCCCCTACAGCAAACATATGGGGGAAGTCTACAAAGGTAATACTTTAATTTATTTGTCATTTTCACAATATATAGTTACTATATCATTCCCTGTATAAAAAAAGAAACAAAAACAAATTTATTATACATGACATGTTCGCTTTACAGAAAAAAAATAACACCCAAAACTATGGTTTGGAGAGTCAATTTCAAGTCACATCAACAGATGATGTACCAGCTTCCTATTGGATTAATACAAAGGTGGCAAGTGGTAAGAATAAGTTGTAGGTTAAGCCTCTATGCCATGTGTGTAAGTGTGTATATATGACCTGGGGTTAACAAAACAAGTATATAGACAAATACACACAGGTCAAGACAAAACAAAAAGGATGGCTACTGTTATACTAAATGACAGGGTCACAAGTCTTTGCAATATTCATGCTCATTTCATTTTCATGGACAATATGATGTTCTGTGAACATTCTGAAGCAATAAGGCATCATGCGCAGGATTAAATGTTGTCACACAAGCCTCATTTGTTTGACATGGTGGGGAAAAAAGAAAAGCACTTGGACTGTGGTTTTTTTTTTTTTATTACCCCTTTAGCTAACGGGAATAACAACCCTATATTTGAAAACATGCTAAAAAGAGCATACCCTGTTTATCGCCAGATAATGGATACCTTTAGTGAGCTCTCCCAGGCAAAGCAAATATATTGAAAGAGTTTGCTCTTCAGCCCAAAGCTATGCCTGTCAATCAATAATATAATCACAGCAGTAAGTTTTATCTTTAACAGGTGACCAATTTCATCTTTTGCATCCTTTATGTTCTTTATTTGTCAATTGCCCACTGGCAGTAAAAAAAAAAGGTAGAAAAATAAGACAAGGGAAATGTCAGCATCATTAGGACTGAGTGACAATGAACAGCCTACAAAGTAAGGCTGCTTAGATCTGAGCCACGCTATGTACAGTGAAGGTGCGCCAGCAAAGATGAAGAGAACATGCAGTGTTTGCACAAAAGGCCGTCTCTTTACTACTAATAATCCTTCAGCAGAACATTCCGTAGGTAGAGGTGAGGGTCGGGGAAAAAACATAGCAAGTGCCGTCAGCACTGTCACTGATGCGTCAAGGAGAAACACATGGTAAGGGAACCTTTGGTAGGATCCTAACCAAACTGGTAACAGTCCTGCAATGGCCATGCAAGCAGCTGCTCTGCACTGCTAGGTCTGTGTGCAATAAATTGGAATGTGTATATATTTTAAGTGCATATGAACACATGTACATACATATACAATGTACACAGACATACGTCATCACGTTTACAAGTCAGCTTTGTTAACAAACCAATGCAATATAGCAAAGCACCAGGTGGAAATATCCCCTGAGTATAGAGCTGAAAAAAATCCAATCTTCTATGAGGTCTGGGACTTTCTACTCCTTTGTGAGCAGACGTGTGCCAGAAACCCCCAAAAATGGTCCCTCATTTGAAGATTAGGGAGTCATTTTAAGGCTTTTCATACTACAGACTTTTCCTTTTTTTAATTTTTTTTTCAATCCCAATTTTCCAGTCGCGATACCACATTGGTTGCTTCTGAGCATTCAGATTGGCTGTGGGGAGTCTTTCATGGCCAGAGCTCCACTATTGACAAGCTGGCCACAAAGATGCTGTCACTCGCTGTCAGAGAGTGTTTCATACTGGGAACAAAGCAATGGTTTTGGCTCCTCATCCCGAGCCCTCTGTGGGGTGGTAGAGTTGCTCTGAGGAATGCTTGTTGAGGGTGGAGCAGCAACAAGGTTGGTAGGGAGTCTGATTGTTAATGGATTGTATGGAAATGGCGTTGACCCTGCAGAAGAAGAGAAAATTAATATCAGATTATATTGTCAGACCTTTTGTTCATCTTTCCTGTCAATTTACAGTTACCATAAAAACAAGGGTTTTCAAGTTTTGTGCATGTCTTTAATCTTGCACAGGTGAGCTAATCTATTTTGTTAGGTCAGTAATTGTCACACCTGATACAGAAATGACAGAAATCCTCACAACATGACCTGTTGGGAAAACTGGAGGGCTGAGAACCACTGACTTGAAGGATAACTACACCCTAAGCTGAAAATTAAGTTAATGGTGGAACATGGTTAGAAAGGTTGAAAATGTCAACTTTTCATAGATGTGAATGATACTATCCTAAATGAAACCGGATTCCAGAAGATTGGTTACCCGAGGTCCTGCATTCAAAGGTTGAGGTACACCGGGAACTGCTTCCTCTGCTGCCACTAGTAGAGTGTGTGTGTGTGTGTGTGTATATATATATATATATATATATATATATATATTTATATATATATATTTATATATATACATACACACACACACACACATACGAGTGTATTAAAGCACGGCGGAGGCAACTAAAAAAAATTTGAACTCAAAATTCATTACTGTTAAGTTTTAATTAATGAAAACAACAATTTTTGCATAGCATTCGACCTCTACAGGTCAGGTACGGAATTACAAAAGGATTTAGCTTATCTACGATTTTTTCTTTCTATCTTCTCTACTATATCAAAGCGAAAATTTGTCCTTCTGTCTTTCTATACAAATCTACAGTTTACAAGCGAAGATCGTGACATTTTACATACGAGCGTATTATAACACGGCGGAGGCAAAAAATGTTTTAATCTAAATTACTGTTAATTTTTAATTAATTTAAAACCACAATTTTTGCTGGGCGCTCATTGTGGGACCTCACAGCATATGGGTAGGGCCTTGGAGCAAGCATTTTGTGTTGTCATGATCTTAATGTTTATTATTGAAGAGAGCTTTAGCAGGCTTTGCCAGCATTCCCAGCTCTCTGACTATACCAAATTACGCAACAGCATTTACTTCTTTCTTCCAACTGTGTCAAAATGATGACTTTGCAAGGACCCTGCTGTACTGTGAGCTGCCAAAATATTACACATGGAATGCTTCTCCCAAAGTTTTTCTGCGCAGAAAACAAGGAGTCGCTGTAGATGGTCATTCTGGTATCAGAGCAACAGAAGCTCTTGGCCGTGTTTACACTGTACATTCTACAAATTTTGAATGCTTCCATCTCCGAAGTTTGCTTTACACCGTTACAGATCCTAGAAGGAAGACCTTAGGACTGTGGATGGGGAAGATTGTCACACACTTAGTGAGGCTTGCCTAAGGAGAGGTTAGTTGGAGGATGAGGTGTAAATAAACATTGTTAAAATCCTGGGCAATGCCGGCTGGTAAGTATATTTAACCCTCCTCTTACCCCCCCCCCAACCCTCCTTTGGGGATGCCTAACCCTAAGACTCCGGGGTTGTGCCTAACCCTAACCCCCCCTCCCCGCACCCTAAATCTAACTCTCTCGGGTGGGTGCCTAACCCTAACCTCTCCCTGGTGGTGCCTAACCCTAACCCCCCCTTCCCCTTGCCTAATCCTAACCCTCCCGGGGGGTACCTAACCCTAAAGTTCCCCCAGGGGTGCCTACACCTAACCCTCTCCCCCCTTGCAACTAACTGCTTGCGACGCCCGGCTTACTAATGTTCATTATGCCGGGCGTCGGGATTTTGGCGTGGGGCTAATGATAGGCTATTCACTTGCATTTGTTTCCAATAGTAGCTAGCTTCAAGAATATAATTTACAGAAATACTAGTGTTGCCACATATCTCTTCACCAGTATAGGGAACACTGATGTTCTTTTAGACCAAATTTAACTTGAAAAAGCAATGATTTAGCAAATTTATTTTTAGTCAGTTTAGTTTCACTTTCTATGAAATGCCCTAAAGGTAAGTTTGAGAGAAAGTTAAAATCATTTGATTAAGAGAGTGGTAAAAGGACCTAGGATAGTGCAAGAGAATCCAGTTGCAGAACGGGGTTGATTTGTCATACTTGAGCCTAGAGATTCCATGCTATCACCAGCAGCTGGGATAAGTCATTACAGTATCTAGGTCTAACCTGATTTGAAAACAGCAGCTGCAGCATCTCCCACATCCCTTGAGATATTACCAGATTTAGATGAGTGCCACCACTAACTGTGCACAAAATCCTGTCCAGGTGCACTTCTTACATTTGTTGCCATTAATGTTCATAGGTTATGAGCCCGAGACACAAAATGGGGATAACCAAGCATTTTCTACACCAGGTACTGATACACTGATCATTTTTCTAGAAGAACCACCTTCCATAAAAAGACCATGAGGACCTACTGCCATTTGCCAAAAAGCTTGAAAGGCTGGACATGTATAATTTACTGAATTCATTTGTTGAATGGTGGAGAGACCCCTTAACTATTCTTTTGGAAAGCTTTATTTTAGTATTAGTTTATGCATTATATTAATCATTAACTATATTAACTAGACTAAATTTTTTACAATTGACGATTTGCAGAAACACAAAATGTTGAACTTCTCATTTTATTAAACTGATCTTAATATTAACTATGAAATGGAACACTAAATATACACGATTTCTTATTGAAGATCCAAAAGTATTGAATCTGATTTTGATGTTTACTTTTAACTTAGGGGGTGAATTCTATTAGCAGCGTTAATTTACAGTGGGCTAATTATTCCCCGGGCTATTTAATTAGCCCTGAAGGCAGCCTGCACTCAACTGGGATTTTTTTTTTCGGGTCTGATGGGACCCGAAAAGAAATCTGCATTAAATAGTGTGTTAACGGGTGCCATGACCCTGTTAACGCATAGGTCTGTGAACTTATTACAGATTCTATATGTTAATGTTAATAAGGGGCTCGGGGAAGGGAAAAAGGGAAGGGAATTGAATAGCCCCAGGCGTAAAAGGGCAAGGCCACCACCCTTTTTCACCCGCGCTAAATGAATGGAGCTAATTAAATTTGGCCCATAATCAGTGGTAAAGTGTTCAGACAATGCTCCTTATACTGTTTACTTGTGGTATTGCTCCAATGAAGGGGAATGGTCATCACCAAAGTAGGGGGGTTTCTTTTGTGTTTTAGGAAGAGGTCTGGTGCTTCCACCAGTGGTTCAGGAAAAACATCTCTCTGGAAAAGAATTGGACTATTTTTGGCCGAATTACATTAACATGCCCTATTAGGTTGTTTGTTGATGCCAGACAACCCACAATTGACAAGTCAGGCATTTATTATTATTATTTATGAGCAAAGATCGCAAACTCATTTACAACTTGACTGGGAGAACACTGCACTGTGCTGCAGACACGCTGGCCTGCAGAGACGCTTCACAATTTTGGAAAAGGTGAGCTGGTCTGTTGTTCCTATAAGCTCACATGACAATACCAGCTTCTTAGGGCAATTATGGACTTTTATACCTCAGTATACTTAATTAGTTTCTGCTTGTCCTCTACCTTGTGAGCCCTACCCCATTGTCTTTGAAACTTGAAGCATCTATTCGTCAGCACATAAAATACTTTCAAAGCAAGGTGGAAGTATGTAGTATAGCCATTACATCCTTATTACAGTGTTGTCGTCATCATCATCATGGGTGAGGGATAGGTACCATCAGTCTAAAAATGTTGACGCTCTGGGATGCAAAAAATAGAGAACTCTATTTGATCAAATCTTATTAGATGTAAGTTGGGATCAGCGAACCGCTCTCACTACAAACTCACATTGCGAATTTAATTTGCAATACAATTCCAAACTCGCATTGCTAATTCGCAGAAAATTTGCCTTAGTTTGTGTGCACCTCTCTAAACAGGTGAAAATATAGGGAACATCTTTATTTTAAGGTAAAAATTTAGCGAACCTCCGGTACACCCCTATCTATGAATACTCATGCACTTTGAGGGGTTTAAATCGCATCATTTGATCAATAAAGACATGTCAGTTTTCAGATTAATTTCTATAAAAAGCTCAATATTGGGTTAAATTATGATGTGGGGCAGGTATGTGGGGGATGTTGTATTGATGGTAAGGGGTTTTGAACTTACAGATAAGAGGTAAGTGTGTTAATTCCAACCTTTTACAAACTTGTATAAAAACTACAGAGAAATGTATGTATAGTACATTTTCATTAAGACTTTAATTTGATGAAAAACACTTGCTTGCTATCATTTTTCAACCAATATTAAAAAGTGCAAAAATCAGCCATTTTACATATTTTAAAAACCTCCAGTACTTTCCTTATGGCCACTAAGAGCCTTCTATATGGTCCTACTAGCTCAGTTGTGACTTTATTGGAGTTCAGGGTGGTTTCCCCACGTTTACATGCACTTCTCCCAGGTCACATTTTGTAGTAAAGTCGCACACCCTCGCCATGACTACTGCAATTGGCATTTCCAATTGGATCTTGCATTTCTCAGGTGCAAGCATTTGTGTGATGTATGCGTATTTCATGAAACAAACTCACTTTTGCAAACTCGCATATAGTGGCACGAGACACTGCTTCTATTGTATTTTGTCCTCCGAAAAAAAACACAGCTTTTTTTTATTCTTTGCTAAGTAATTGAATATATGTTTTTCCTCTATCGTGTAATTTCATTTTTAATTTTCAGACAGCTTATGAAAAACATTTACATCAGAGGTCTAGGTTCTCTTGCAACGGTCACAGAATCTATTAAATCGGCTGCTCTAAAACCAGCATGAAAAATACAGGGACATATTATTGCATAGCGTTTTTCTGTCGGTGTGTAACTTTTAATTTGTTTTTTTAGGTGATAATGTACAAAAGCATGATTCCAAAATGTTAAATTACTTGCAGTATTTTAACACTTATGTGGCTTCTTAATTGTCATACAAAAATAAGGCATCTGACTGGACAATGGGAAGTGAATGTTATACACATAAGGCCCTGGAGGAAGCTCTGGTGTATTCCCTAGCCACACTTTTACATGTGCCCTGCACTCTCCTTACCACTTCCACTTGCTCCATGATGCTTATTTGGCCTGGCTCTGCATCAATCATACATTTAATAGATGCCTCACAGTGTTCATATTTATTACATTTTGGGGGAACCAGTTATTCAAGCATTGGTTAGAAAATGCTACTTTTTTTTCCGCTGGATAAACAAAGGGATATTGGCCATTAGAGATGATCCAGGAGGCCACTTGCTCTCTTTTCAGATTCAATCTAAATTTTTAATTTCTAACAAGGATTTTTTCCAATGTATTTGCAAATCCGACATCTAATTCAAGGCCTGCCATTAGCTATGATTAGACCTGATGAGTCAGACACGTTGCGCTCTATTTGTATTATCTCCACAGCTATGCCTTATACAACTAGATTTATTTACTCCGATTTACTCCCTGCCACCTCCGAGTTACTCTGGGCCACTTGTGTTAAAAGGTGACCTCCTCTGCTCCTGCTACACATGGAGAAGACTATGAAGATTCTCCACTCAGAAGTGTTGTAGTAAGTACATGGTAAGACATTACATCGTGCCTATCTCTCCCCGGTTCAAAGGAAATATGTCGTTTCGGAGGATATATGTCTTAAATGTAAATGTGGAGACGCTCCTTATTTTCACAACATATGGAAACGTGGGAAAATTAGACGATTCTGGGATAAGATAATGTGATTTTTTAATAATGTGTGTCACCTTAGTTTATGTCTATGCTATGTGCAAATTTAATGTATTGGGACCTTTATGGCCGACATAGGGAACTTATAGCATTGCTCACCATGGTTGTCACCATGGCCAAAAAAAATTATTTTGCGTAACTGGACTGTTTTCTCATCTCCTACCTTACAGGCGCTTAAACATATGCTGCTTCAATTCCTCCACCTTAATAAGAAGGCCACATTACCAGATGTTGAAAAAGGGATGAAAAAGTTTTATGACAAGTGGGGTGTATATATAGATTCTCTTGATTCTACAACTCAGAAACTCATATTCTTAAATTGTTTGAGACAACAGACTGGTATTTATAGCAAACGCTCAGTTAAGTGGAGTGCTGTTAAGTTTTTTTACACTTTGAAATCTTGTATGTTACTGATGGTGTACCTCATCTGATCACTATTGCACTGACGAGGGATATACTGATGGGCAGCACAGACAGTGTAATGGTTAGCATTACTGCCTCACAGCACTGAGGTCATGGGTTCGATTCCCACCACGGCCCTACCTTTACGGAGTTTGTATATTCTCCCTGTGCTTTCGTGGGTTTCCTCCGGGTACTCCGGTTTCCTCCCACACTCCAAAACTATACTGGTAGGCTAATTGGCTCCCAACACAAATTAACCCTAGTGTGTAAGTGTGTGAGCATGTGATAGGGAACATAGATTGTAAGCTCTACTGGAGCAGAGACTGAAGTGAATGGCCAAATATTCTCTGTAAAGCGCTGCGGAATATGTGTGCGCTATATAAATAACTGGTAATAAATAAATAATATATGCTCCCCATCAGGGCCGGATTAAGGCTTGTGGGGGCCCCAGACCAACTAAGTTGTGGGGGCCCCCGCCAATCCGCACGGAGTCTGCCCCTACCCCCTCTTAAAAGCACAACACGGAGCCTACCCCCCCCCCCATCAGGTGGAGTACCGCAAGGCTCAGTCCTAGATCCTCTGCTTTTCTTACTCTATACCAGGTTTCTTAGCAAACTTAGCTCCTTTGGATTTCAGTATCACCTGTATGTGGATGATGCTCCGATCTACCTATCCTACGGAATCGGTATGTATGACCGCCGGACGTCAGGCCGGCGGTTGAAATCCCGACCCCGGCAGCCCAATGGGTGAAGATACCGACAGCGGAGGGAAGTAGGTTTATCCCTACCCCTTTCCCCCTTAACCCTCCCTTAGGGGTGCCTAACCCTAACCCACCCCCCCTAGTGCATAACCCTAACTTTCCCCCAGGGGTGCCTGAAACTAACCCCCCCTCCCCCTAAACCGAACCCTCCCCTTTTGCCTAACCCTAACCTCCCCCCCGGGGTAGCCTAACCCAAATCCCCCCTTCCCTTAGCCTAACTCTCCCGGGGGGGGTGCCTAACCCTAAGTCCCCCCAGGAGTCCCTAAACCTAACCCCCCCCTACAGCGGCTAAGAGGTCCCGACGCCCGGCTTACCTTCGTTCGGTATGCTTGGTGTCGGGATTTCGGCGGGTGGATAATGATAGGCAGTGAAATGTGGACCAGTGGAAAAGTTGCCCATACCAACCAATCAGCTCCTACCTATTATTTTATAGACTGTACTTGATAAATGCTACTTCAAATCTGACTGGTTGGTATGGGCAACTTCTCCAAACTTTTCACTTCTTGATACATAAACCCCTTAATCTTTTCAAAACAGAATTAACAATATTTCCACTGGAAAATAGTACTTACCAATCTGATATCTCTATCGCTGTTGATAACTCAACAATCAACCCTAACCCACAAGCTTGCTGCCTAGGTGTCATCCTGGAGTCTGAACTGTCTTTTGTTCCCCACATTCAATCTGTCCAAATCCTGTTGCATACATCTAAAAAACATATCCAGAATATGCCCGGTTCTTACACAAGACACTGCAAAAACTCTAATTCACGCACTCATTATCTCCCGTATTGATAATTGCAATAATCTCCTTACTGGTCTTCCCCAAAACAGACTTTCACTACTACAATTTTGAAATCAGCTGTGAGGCTGATTTTCCACACTAAATGTTCGTCTGCTGCTCCGCTCAAAGACCCTCCACCCGTATTCTACTGAATTCAATCTAAAATACTTTCTTACACATAAAGCTACAGGTTGAGTCTCCCATATCCAAATATTCCGAAATACGGAATATTTTTAGCATGACTGAGATAATGAAACCTTTGCTTTTTGATGGTTCAATGTATACAAACTTTGTTTAAGGTAGGGATATGCAGGCTCGGATAGGTTCGAGTTTGCACGTGGAGTTCGGATTTTTCCCTCCAAAAAAACGGAACTCAGAACGAGGCAAAACGTCATCTTACATGGACGAACATCATCATTCCTGGTCTTTTGTCCAGGAATGATGATGTTCGTCCATGTAAGATGACGTTTTGCCTCGTTCTGAGTTCCGTTTTTTTGGAGGGAAAAATCCGAACTCCACGTGCAAACTCGAACCTATCCGAGCCTGCACATCCCTAGTTTAAGGCACAAAATTATTAAAAATATAGTATAAAATGACCTATAGGCTGTGTGTATAAGGTGTATATGAGGTATACAATGGGCTTCCCGACTGCTTTATCCCGGCGTGGGATATATGACCGGCATCTATATCTAGACGCCTGTCATTTCCCCGATGCCGGGCGCCGCGAGCGGACAGCCGCGCAGGGGGGGGGGGTTAGGCACCCCCTCGGGGGACTTAGGTTTAGGCAGCGGGGAAGGGGGGGGGTGTTAGGGTTAGGCACTCGGGGGGGGGGGGGGGGGGGGGGGGGAGGTTGGGGCTAGGCACCCCTAAGGAGGGTTAGGGTAGTCTATACTTACCTTAGCGACGATCGGGATTTCCAACGCTGTCGGGCTTCCGCTGCCGGGAACTCTGCTTTTGTCGGCCAGGCGCTGACGGGAATCGAACCATGCGGCCGGCGGTATTTCATACCGATTCCGTATGAAACATAAATGAAATTATTAAAAATATTGTATAAAATGACCTTCAGGCTGTGTGTATAAGGTGTATATGAATCAAATGCATTCTGTGTTAAGATTTGGGCCCTATTCTTAAGACATTTATTTTTAATATGGTATGCAAATATTCCAAAATAGAGAATATTCCGATATCCAAAATACCCCTGGTCCCAAGCATTTTGGATATAGGAGACTTAACCTGTATTAACAAAACGCCAAGATACATCTCTTCGCTTATCTCAAAATATATCCCAGCTCGACCTCTCCTAAAAGCACAATATCTGCATCTCTCATCTACACTCATTACCTGCTCCCATTCACGGTTACAGTACTTTTTTCGGGCTGCATCTTCTCTGTTGAATGTCCTCCCAGACACAATAAGGCTTTCCTCTAGTCTCCAAACCTTCAAGTGTTCCCTGAAAACTCACCTCATCAGACAAGCTTATCAGATTCCTGAACCATGCAAATAACCTCCATAAGCTATCCTACCCAATTAAATTACCTCTATACGGTCTACACATAACTTATTTTCTCTTTCTTCACTGTCTCATTATGCCAACATTGCTATGTGACTGCATCATACATCCCATCAAGAACCTCTGCAATGTGGCTGGACCAATATCCAATATGTAGCACTTATCATTGTGTATCAGTGTCTATTTCCCTACAGATTGTAAGTTTGCGAGTACGGCCTCTATGTCTGTTTGTCACCACCCAATCTTGTTTTATTACTATTTTGTTCCCAAATGTAAAGCGTAATATAAGTAAATGTTTATAAACATTCCCATGTGCTAGACAAAGTCAGCATCTTTAAATTAAAACAGGGTGGTCATTTGAGCTTTCAATTTGCTATTGACCAGTTAAGTGACAAACCAAATCTATGATCACTATTCATTGTAGCTGATGAGAAAAGGAAGATGCACAGTGGACACAGGTGATAGGATCAGCCCTTCTTCCTCACCTGTAGAGGACGGCCTCTCCTCCCACACTCTGTTTGTTAAAGGGGTTTTTCGGTTGCAGTCACCCTCTGAGTGTACAGATGAAGCAGAGGGAGGCCTCTCTCCCGAAGGCTGTCCTGGTGCAGGTGACTTTGACTTCCGGCTACTTGGTCTGGACGTCTTGGGCTTCCCTCCACTGCCTGAAATAAACAAACAAACCTAAAGCACTGTGAAAGCCCCTTAGCAAAAGAAAATTAAAAGTGGATTGTGAAGAGCACTAGCAAAATGTGGGGTAGCCACAGTCAGGAAAATTCGTGGACACCGGAGCCAGCTCTGTGGGTGTTTTGAGATAAACAAAAAAAAAAGCTATATCTATCTCTACACAAGATGATCCCTTTTCCTGCACTTCAATTAGAATATTAAAATATTATCAGCGAACACTATTATAACAACTTGAATTTTAGCTGCACCTCTTGAAAATAACCCACCAGCAAGAGTTCCATCTAATGCCGCGTACACACTAGCTGATATTGTGAACGATTGAATGATAACGATATCGTTAACAATATCGTCCAGTGCGCATGCAAGATATCGTTAACGATGCGCGCTCCCGCGGCTAGTTAACGATATCTTTCATCGCCTGAACATGCAGGCCAACCTGACGATATCGTCAGGTTGTGCATGTTCAGGGATGCTGCCAGTGATGTCACTTACGATATAGTTCAGTGTATAGGCTCAATGTCGTTAACGACATTGAGCCTGGCAAACACTTACGTTAATGCTCATGGAGCGAATCGTTAAGTGTGTATTCACCTTAACAATGTAAATACCTAATTTGATTCAAAAGGACCCTTTGGTAGACACAGCGTGATAGCTACCTCTTGGTATGTCACATATGTGGTCTAACTTACTAGTGATGTTTTAGCCTCATGAATATTGACATATAATAAAATATTATGTTAATAAATGTTATGCTTTGTTTTAGATATTCAATACAATAGCCTTCCTTCTCTGGGTTCCCTACCTATGAAGTAACTTTTTTCAGTATTACAAGTTACATTTTTTGACCTGATACACTGCTTTCCTGTATAGTAAATAACAGTCATACAAATTCAACATAGATATTGGTTACCTAGACTGATAGGACTACAGTCCAAGACTGTGAGGTAGCACTCTGGTGATTAATTATAAAAAACTCAAAACTTTCTTGTGTCAGTGGATAGAAAAGTTTGGAGCATCATAAGTGCTACAGAAGAGGAAGCAGGCAGAGCTTTACATGGTTAACAGCAATGGCAACAAAAACTAAAATTAATAAACCAAAAGAAGAAAGTAGAAAAAAAAAAATAATAATTATATATATGTAACAGTAGGGTAGACCAGAAGTGTGAAATGAAAAATAAAGCAGCAGACCTGGCAAGGACCGCATGTCGTCATTCCGTCCATCAGCAGCCGTTAAAGGTATAGCAGAGGGCAGGCTTGCGTTGGCATTCAAAGGGTTAAAAGCATTGGTATTGAGTGCTGAGCGGTCTTCCCACTGCTCATCATATTTACCCATTAGGGCCTTCCTAATTATGGCCTCCAACCCTATGTTACTGCTGGAGCTCTCCTGCACAGCTTGCGTTCTGCAACCGATTGGTCCTGGCAAAAATAGGGTAAAGGTAAATTTAAGTAGGAAAAAGGGCCTTTAACATTTTTTGTGCTGTGGCTATGACAGCATCAATGTGTTCTACTTATTTAAGTTCCACTCTGATTTTTTTCCTTATATACAAACCTTATTCACGTCAGTATCAGGATTACTACAGTTTCTTATTGTGTGATATCGTAATTCTAAGCATAGGTTTTAACATTCTGGGTGCATGGGTATAACGTTAAAGCACCATAAGCCAGGTGCCTGACACCAACATCAAATTTATGAACATCAAGGGTTTCTGCAAGGAACTAACAACTATGTTCTCTAGGTAAAAAAAACATACATATATACCTACACACACACATTTATACACACACACACACACACATACACAGATGTGTCCTCGCTTGTCTTTGCTGCAGTCGGGCCAAACAGCCCCACCTGTCGCGCCTGGTTCTGAGAAACTCTGCTAGCGCCAGAGGTCTTTTTTGACGAAAACGCATCTAAGTCGAAATGTGATGCGACCTCCACACATGAGCAGACTCTGCTAATTCATTTGACAGGTGACACTTGTATATCTGTGAGCAACTTATGCTGGGCACACACTGGCCGGCATATCGGCTGTTCACTTCAACGGATGATATATCCTGTGTGCGTCGGCCAGTGTGTACATACAATATGTTATAGACATATCTCCCCAGCTGTGCAGCAGCCAGTGGCAGATAAATCTACACACCAGGCTGTGAGTACGGGCGGTACGACGAACGCCCATACATTTGCTGCACAGGCCGCCGGGGAGTGGGGCGCGCCGCGACTCCCGGCCAGATGGCAGTGATGATTGTTCAGTGTGTATAAACAACCATCATCTGTATATATATATCTGTAGATCAGTCGATTTGCAGATATATTGTTCAGGTGTGTACCCAGCTTAAGTCTCTCAATCAGCATGAGAAGTGCTACAATGTAGCAGCCACTGTTTTTTTATTTTTTTTTTACACCAAGTGCCGTTTTCAGACTCAGGTGCACACAGATATACAAGTGTCACATATCAAATCAGCACAGTCTCCTGGTGCGTACTAGTTGCATCGCAACTTGGACGCATTCTTAGCAAAAAAAAGATGGCCAACGCTAGCAGAATTGTGCAGGATCTGGTGGCTCACTCACAACAGGCATATTGCGCTGCATGGTGTATTTAAGCTAGGATTAGATCTGGTAGTGCTATCAGGTTCATCATACAATTGGAGTCATGCTCTCAGTCATAAACATAGCAACTTCCACACGCTTTTGAGTCAGGAATTTCACTTTTATGAATGTGTGACATTTAGTGCAGACACAACTACTAATCTCTCAATACATGAAGGCAAAATATTTAGACCAGCATATGGACTGTTGCCTCTTCCAAAATATATAAATGTATTACCTGATCCTGTAATGGCTGGCATGTTAAATATTTCTGTTCCCGGCTGTCCAATATCTGGCAAGTAAAATAAAATAACAATCTAGTACAATTCACTGTTTCAAGACCATATTTTCGTAGAAGAAAATCACACATCACAGTACTAATAATATGGGGCAGATCTGGTGTTAAACTCAATAAGGATAGAGTACAGTTTCTATCAATATTCTGTTACTTAATTTCATATATCCTCCACCATATTATTATGTACTGTATTTGTTTTGGTGTCTGAACCTGCATGCTATAAGGAGGTCAGCATGTCGACGCTTACATTACTGGTGCTAGAATCCTGACGCCGGCATCCCAACCGACGGGATACCGAAGGTAAGTAGTGGGGTTGGGGTTAGGTTTAGGGTTAGGCACTAAGGGAGGAGGGTTAGGTTTATGGTGCGGGGAGGGGGGAAGGTTAGGTTTAGGCACTAGGGGGAGAGGTTAGGGTAGGGAGAGGTTTAGCATACCGACCAACAAGTTGTCGTCGGGATTCTGGCCGCCAGGATCATGAGAGCTGGCATCCTGTACCCAACCCACTATAAGTGGTGCTTTATGAAATTTTCTATATGAAGGTATCAGGGTATGTGAAAGTGTCTTTAATTTAAAAAAAAAAATTCGATTACATTTTTTGCAACTTCCCCTGTCAAAAAGATTGAGATGTGTAATAGGATCAGTACATTCATAGATATCTTAGATTTGAAGAGGACCTGCCAGCAGGGCAGTTGATGTTTTCTTTTTTTTGCCCTATATCAACAGCCCCTTCTGCGTAAAAAAACAACAACTTGGTTTCCCTAAGAATAAGGATAAACAACAAGTGAGGTGCCATTAAAGGTGCACACATATACCAGACTTCTGTAGGAGTGTGCGTGTATCTGCTATAAACACAGGAGCATCCACCTAATGAACTTAGAAAGAAACACTTAGCCATCTGTAGTCATGGAACACTAAGGGAGACTTGTTAAGTATAGCTGAAGTCCACCCGGAGAGTAAGCACTTCACACTACTAGTACAACTTTTACCTTCCAAAACAGACTGCACTATGCTGGGCCAGCTTTTTAGAGCATAGTGAATAAAATGGTTTTGGCTGAGGAAGGGGAGGGGTGGGGCACTATGAATTAAATCAAATAAAACCATCAACTTAAATACAGTGGCGCAAGCTTATTTAGCTGAGAACTTTAGGTGTTAAAAACATTAGGTATTTAAGATGTATACGTACTTCAGTATTAACCTTTTTATATTCACTACATGGAGTTGCCTATGTTTTGGGCTGGACAAAATATGAATAATCCTGATATGTGGGAAATAATCTGGACATAAACAAGCTATTACATGTTCTTGATTGGCTGTGACTAAGGCACTATAGCAGGATGTATGACAGAGGGGGAGGGGCACAGTTTTACAGCGGGTTTCTCAAGAATGGTATTTTGTGTTATTAACCATAAATAATTTATTTATACATTGCAATTAAGCTTTTACTGAAACTATTAAAGTTAGAGTTTCAAAACTGCACTACAGTTTCACTTACACTTTTAACAGATGAGCACAAAGCCTCCATTTATCAAATTTATTATGCTTATCAGCTGCTTGTGCCATTAATGGCACATTTTGTTCTATTTGTATGAATGCTGTATTTTTCTCACTTCTGCATGTCATATTAAGAGTTGCAGTTTTTATTATTATTATATTTATATTTGGCCTTACAGATAAACCCTCTTTTGTGGATTTCTGGTGGCAAGCATGTTTAAGAGGAGCTACTAGCTTGCTAATTTGCCTGGCTAGTAGGCTAATTGCCCAGCTGAACAGTGCTCTGTCAGTTACCAGTACGGGTTGCAGAGAGCAGCAATATAGAAGTGGGCTGTAGTGACCCAGTTAAAAGATTAGCATGCTGAGCACACTGCTTTCCAATCTCTCCAGCAAACTGGTTCTCCCCTTGCAACTGGCCCGACTTTACATAACATTTATTTGGTATAGAGCATCATGGCAACCTCGGAATGCCAACAACTCTTTAGCATTTACTAATCCCTGGCAACATGGCTGTGTCTAGGGACTACTCTAGAACAGTACAAACTTGAGGTAACTCAAGTTTCTCCAATGTTGTCCCAGAATTGTATAAAGCTTCCACCCTCCTCCCAATCCAAACTTCTTCTGTGTGAAAAAACAAACATGGAAACTCTTACTATACTCTGGCTCATTCCTGTTGGTTGTACTAAGCTTTTTAATGATCTCCTGTTTCTTGGATTTAACCATAGCAGAGGTGCTCTCAGTCAGCTTACTGAAGAACGCTGGGGGTTGCGTGTTGTTCCCTGGGGATTTCGAACCCATTCTGTAGAGAGAAAAATATATACAATGTATGTCACAAAATAAAGCAATACTTTTCAGTGTCTGTCATGGGTATATAATATTTTTGTGAATGGCTCAAGGTGTTCTTGTCAAGAATCCTACACAATATTCTATAATAACCAGACCAACACCGTAAAAGCTGAATGACCCTGGAACCACCCATTTGCAGTTACAAATTTACAGGATAATAATGGTTTTTGATGAAAATGGAAACAGGAGTTTCAGGAGATGAATGCAGCTAACAAAAATGTGCACCAACCTTAGCTAAATGCACCTCTGCAATATATATTACATGTTTAATGGAGGGTAGCATAAAATACGTACACAAAGTATGGAGAATACAAGTAGATGCATACAAATATGGCACAAATATTAAGACTGTATCAAATTGTGGCAATAATTAAGGGCCTTATTTAGTGTTCTGAGCAAATCCAGCTAAACAATACACATCACCTTGACAAACTATACTGGGATCCCACAGAAAAACTCTACAGCTCACTGTCTAACTGCCAAAGGCCCATCTAAGAGACTGTCCTGTCTATCAACACATTGCAGCTTGTAACAAGTCCCGAGCACTGGTCATTGAGTATTTGAGACAAATTACAAGCCCCAAATGACGAGAGCGTGTAATTTCTAAATTATAAAGGAAAACTCAGAGGTAAGCCAGCGCACTGCTAGTAGCACAGACAATTTCTGGACCAGTGGAGACTGTTGAGGACCCACTAAAATGAGGGAATAACACACATTATTCCCTTAATATTGTAGACTCAGTTGAAAACATGTTTAACATTTTTAATTAATGGCTATGTCCACCAACTAAGTACATTTTCAGGCATCGTGCCTTGTACCACCACAACGTAGAGCTATGGAAATACAATGTCATGGGCCCCTTCAGTTAATCGGTGTTTAATTTCAACTGCACTGGATCCTCTCCTTTTGCTGACAATATAGGCATCTAGAAAAAGTAAATGTTGCTCTGAAGGTTTTTAAACACAGGCTTTGATTGGACACAGCGGAGACTATCTGCACCCATGCTAGACACTGCATCTCCTCTACCCCCTCTAGTTAAGGGAGAGGAACCAATGTAGTCCTAAATGGGCTTTAACAAATAGCTTGGGTACCGTACACTCAGATATGCTAGTTGAGAAAAGGGGTTGGGATATCCAGAATTTTTTTTGGGGGTGGGAGTGGGGGGGCGCATATCCTTTAACTTCTTTCTCAAATAGATCTCCTAGTAAATGTTACTATCTTCTGTAGGTCCGAACTTTCAGGGTTTACGAGAAAGTGAACACAGTGTGCAGGCTCGGATAGGTTCGAGTTTGCACGTTGAGTTCGGATTTTTCCCTCCAAAAATATAAGAACTTACCCTTGTTATCTCTATTTCTACGAAGTCCATACGGTTCCACAGGATACCTTGGGGTATAGGTGTGACGTCAGTCGCAGGGCACCAAAGAGTTAAGCTTTCAGCCTCCCAGGATGCACTGGGTCCCCCTCCTATACCCCGCCCCCGAGCCAAGGCACCCCAGTTAGTTACCAAGCCATAGGCCGGAGGAGGAGAAGGAAGAGAGAGAACAAAGATCTGGACACATACAAGAATCACATTCTCACCAGAGGGAGACGGAAAACCGGTGACCAGAGCAAAGCCCATCTGCAGCACAGGTGAGACAGGGCGGGAGTCCTGTGGAACCCTATGGACTTCGTAGAAAGAGAGATAACAAGGGTAAGTTCTTACCATATCTCATATTTTCTACTTCAGGGTCCATAGGGTATCCACAGGATACCTTGGGGATGTCCCAAAGCAGTATCCTTTAAGGGTGGGAACGCTCCTGTGCTGAAAGGAGAATCCGCCGCCCGAAGGAAGCATCCTGAGAGGCGAAGGTGTCAAGCCTGTAATACCTCACGAAGGTATGGACAGAGGACCACGTAGCAGCCTTGCAGATCTGGACTGCAGAGGCACCACGTCGAGCTGCCCACGAAGGACCCACAGACCTAGTGGAATGAGCCTTCACAGAAGGAGGAACCGGCAGGCCTTCATGAAGATAAGCTTCAGAAATAGCCATACGGATCCAGGCTGCCAAAGTTTGCTTTGAAGCAGGCCAACCCTTTTTACGGAAGCCATAGAGGACAAACAAAGCGTCCGACTTCCTAAACGAAGAAGTGCGGTCAACATAAGTCCTTAAGGCCCGCACAACATCCAAAGAGGCCTCACCCACGGAAAGACCCGGTGAGTTAAAGGCCGGAACAACGATTTCCTCGTTAACATGAAACTGGGAAACAACTTTGGGAAGAAACTCGGGGCGAGTGCGGAGCACTGCCCTGTTCCCATGAAAAACCAAGAAAGGGGGTCTACAAGAAAGAGCCCCTAACTCAGAAACACGTCTGGCCAAAGCAATAGCCAAAAGGAAAACAGTCTTAGCTGTTAGCCATTTAAGATCCACTGAGCCCAGTGGTTCAAACGGCGGTCCTTGGAGAGCCCTCAGGACCACAGCCAAATCCCAAGGCGCCACAGGTGGAACAAAGGGCGGCTGAATGCGGACAACACCTTGCATAAAGGTGCGCACATCCGGGATTGTAGCAATCCTACGGTGAAACCAGACAGACAGGGCCGAAACCTGTACCTTCAAAGAAGCAAGGCGAAGCCCATGATCTAGTCCCGCTTGCAGGAAGGCGAGAATCCGAGACAGACGAAACTCCCGCGGTGCATAACCTCTCGGTCGACACCACTGGAAGAACGTATGCCACACGCGATGGTATATCCTCGCGGAAGACTGTTCCGAGCTCGCAACATGGTACGCACCACAGAGCTGGAAAACCCCCGGGACCTCAGCATGGCCGTCTCAACAGCCACGCCGTCAAAGACAGCCGAGTCAGGTCCGGGTGACGACAAGGACCCTGAGACAAGAGGTCCGGTCGTAGCGGCAACCGCAGAGGACTGTCCACGGACAGACCCTGAAGGTCTGAGAACCAGTGCCGTCTGGGCCACGCGGGAGCTATCAACAGGAGCGTCCCTCCTTCCTGTTTGAATTTCCGGATTACCCGTGGAAGGGAGACCGGAGGGAACAGATATGCGAACCGGAACGTCCACCGGACGGACAGAGCATCCACCAGAGACGCCTTTTCGTCTCTTGTGCGAGACCCGTACACCGGCAACTTGTTGTTGTGCCGGGACGCCATGAGGTCGATCTCTGGAAGACCCCATCTGTCCACCAGTAGTTGAAAAACGTCCGGGTGCAGGGACCATTCCCCCGGATGAACGTCCTGGCGACTTAGAAAGTCCGCCTCCCAATTGAGCACTCCCGGGATGAAGACCGCTGATATGGCCGGAAGATTGCGCTCCGCCCAAACCAGGATCCGAGACACCTCTACGAGAGCCGCCCGGCTTCGGGTTCCTCCTTGCCTGTTTATGTAGGCCACGGTGGTAGCGTTGTCCGACTGGACCTGTACCGGGTGACCCTGGAGAAACCGATGTGCCTGCTGGAGAGCATTGAAGACCGCACGGAGTTCCAAGATATTGATTGGAAGCTCCGCTTCTGTCGGAGTCCACCTGCCCTGGAACAGATGTGGACCCGAAACTGCTCCCCAGCCCCGAAGACTGGCGTCCGTAGTCAACAGGACCCAATTTGGAATCCAGAACGGACGTCCTTCGCTGAGGTGGGTCGTCTGTAACCACCAAGCAAGGGACAGGCGAACCTCCGGGGTGAACACAATCGTCTGGGACTTCAGAGACTGAGGCAGCCCGTTCCACTTTGACAGGATCAGGTGCTGCAGAGGTCTGGAGTGAAACTGGGCATATTCCACCATGTCGAACACCGACACCATGGAGCCCAGTAACCTCATCGCCGAGTGTAGAGACACCTGGCGGCTGTGCAGACAACTGCGCACCCTTGACTGCAAAGCAGAGATCTTTTCCTCCGTCACGAAGATCTTTTGCTGTCCCGAGTCCAATAAGGCTCCAAGATGCAGAATCCTCCGAGACGGGATTAGAGTGGACTTCTGCCAGTTGATTAGCCAGCCGTGCCGTTGCAGCAGGGCAATGGTCAGGTCTAAGTGGCGTAACAGGAGCTCTGGAGATCCCGCCACCAATAACAGGTCGTCCAAGTACGGCAACAGGCGGACTCCCTGCAGCCGCAGAGAAGCCGCCAGGACCGCCATCACCTTGGTGAACACACGTGGTGCTGTCGCCAGGCCAAAAGGTAACGCCCGAAACTGGAAGTGGTCGCTGCGGATTGCAAACCTGAAGAACTGTTGATGGCGCAAAAGAATAGGGACATGCAGGTAAGCGTCCTGTATGTCCAATGACACCATGTAGTCCCCCGGTTCCAGCGCCAGAATGATGGACCGTAGGGTCTCCATCCGAAACTTCGGTACCCGCAAAGACTTGTTGAGTGCTTTGAGGTTGAGAATCGGACGATACGACCCATTGGGTTTCTGTACCAAAAAAAAGATTTGAATAGAAACCCTGGCCCCTCTGGGAGAATGGAACAGGCACTATAACTCCAGCCTGGAGCATAGTGTGCAATACCTTCCGCAGCTCCGTAGCCTTGTTCCGGTCTGATGGTAGACCCGTGGTGAAGAATCGAGCCGGGGGTCTGTGCCGGAAGGAGAGGGCGTACCCGTGGGAGACCACCTGTCGTAGTGACCGACCAACACTGGGCGAACTGCAGCAGGCGGCCTCCCACCCTGGGATCCCCCAAAGGGAGGCCCGGACCGTCAGGCCGCAGGCTTGTCATCTGGCTTGGGGGCCGGACGTCTGGTACTCCATGCCTGCTTCCGGGGCTTGACCGATTTCCTAGGGCCAGCCTGACGAGGAAACGACTGTGGTTTGGGCCTGCCCTGGGCCCTAGATGACCGAAAGGACGATGGTCCAGAACCAGAAGGAGCAGCGGCCGACGGGAGACAAGCCGATTTGGCTGCCGCCAGCGTGGCCACAATCTTATCCAGATCCGGACCAAAGAGAACTTCTCCGGTAAACGGCAAGGCTTCCAGACCCTTCTTGGAATCTGCGTCCGCCTTCCAGGATCGCAGCCACAAGGTGCGACGAGCAGCTACCGCTGCTGAAGAAATTCTAGACACCAGAGTACTAATATCTAGAGCCACCTCGTTGATGTAAGTGGCCGAATCACGGAGATTGCCAATCAACTCCGCCTGTTCGGCCGGACAGTCGGAATCAAAAGGAGCCTCTAATGAATCCGCCCAGCGCTCCATCGCTCTGGCAACCCAGCAAATGGCCATAGCCGGCCGTGCTGCCCCCCCCGCAAGGGAATAAGCGGACTTCAGGCAGATTTCCACCTTGCAGTCCGTAGCATCCTTAAGGGAGGACATGGATGGCATCGGCAATGTGGCACTACGGACAAGACGGGTCACGTGAGAATCCACCTGTGGAGGGGATTCCCACTTAGCAAAATAATTATCCGCGAACGGATAAGCCACCGCCAGGCGTCTCTGCGGCTGGTATCTTTTGCCAGGCTGTTTCCACGCCTCCTCTAAATGGTCCACCAACTGACCCGAAAGAGGAAAGACTGTGGCATCGCCCTTCACATCTTTGAAAAAGGCATATTTAGACTTAGCCGCTGGGGGAACTTCGTCCTCAATCACCAAGGCTGTGCGGACCGCCCGAATAAGTCCAGGAATATATACTTTGGACTTAGCATCAGCGTCCTTAGTATGGAGAGGTTCCTGATCGTAAGGATCCAGAATCTCCCCATCATCAGACGTCCCTTCGTCATCCTCATAAGGAGCGGACAGAGACGCCACCGGCCGTTTATGAGGCCGCATCACAGACTCCCCTTGCAATACATCCGACAAGTGCTGTACAGAACTCGTCAGGGAGTTAACCCACGCTGGCTTCTGAGAAACCTGGAGCGGGGAAATAGGGAGACTGTGGGGTACCACCAATTGTCGTGGGAAACCCTGCATGGGTGACGACACCACAGACTGCTGGGACAAACCCATCGGAGTAAACGCGGGCTGCGGAGCTAACTGGCCCACTAAAGCTGTTAGCGCCTGAGCGAAACAAGCCCAGGGCGGCTCCTGTACCGGTGCTGTAACCGTAAGAGGCCGCGCCATGGACAAACACTGCCGGCAAAGGAAAATCACTTTCAGACATGATGGCACCCCGTATGTGACCCCTCTCACCAATTATATATTAAATAGGCGAGAGACCACCCTGCAGCACCGCACCGCAAGGGCTTAGCAGAAAGAACAGGGACAGTAATAAAGCTGACAGTTTAGAGAAGAAAAGTTACAGGCAGCGCTAGCACAGTCACATACAATGCAAAGAAAATCAATTCCTGCACTAACAGCGCTGATCACTCAACTACACAGACACAGGGCCTGGTAGGACACAGCGCTGCATACACAGACCTGACCACAGCGGAGGAGAGGTATGCGGGGGGACCCAGACCACGATGCTTCCGTCCAGTGCTTCCAGCAGCGTTCACCATGCGTTGGAGAAGATGGCCGCCGAGGAGCAGAGAGGAGGCTGGCCTGGGGGAGGAGCGCTGACACAGGGCCAGTCAGCACAGTGCAGAGAGGGCTGTGGGCAACGGGGGAAGCGCCGGCTGTGAGACAGGAAGGCGCGCTCCCCTGGCATGCATTTAACCCCTGGGACGCCGCAGCGCTACCGCTCTGCTGCGGTCCGCTGTCCCAGGGGGTAGTGGAAGCGCAGGTTGGTCGCCTGGCTCCACGCTGCAGCCAGTCCCCAGGGAGCCCCCTGCCTGGGGACTTAGGACCATGTGATCAGCGGGGACCCACCGCGGGACCCCGCTGCTTACCTCTGTCCCCCTTGAATCCGGCCATGGTCCGGAACATCTGGGGTCACCGCTAGCTGTGACCCCAGATGCCCACCAGCATCCCCGGATCAGTACCGGCGGGGTGTAGGGAAGACAGCATGGACGTCAGGACTGACTGTCCATGCTGTTCATCCAGATGTGCAGCCACAGCTGCATGAAGAAAAAGCTTCAGGGGCTCTTCTAGCCCCCACTCCAACAGGTGCACCCGACTCCGGCCGGGCACCAAACTAAACTGAGGTGCCTTGGCTCGGGGGCGGGGTATAGGAGGGGGACCCAGTGCATCCTGGGAGGCTGAAAGCTTAACTCTTTGGTGCCCTGCGACTGACGTCACACCTATACCCCAAGGTATCCTGTGGATACCCTATGGACCCTGAAGTGGAAAAAACGGAACTCAGAAGAGGCAAAACGTCATCTTGCATGGACGAACATCATCATTCCTGTTCGTCCATGTAAGATGACGTTTAGCCTCTTTCTGAGTTCCGTTTTTTTGGAGGGAAAAATCCAAACTCAACGTGCAAACTCGAACCTATCCGAGCCTGCACATCCCTAGTTTAAATTGACTCCAAAATAGTGATCAGTTTGTGATCTTTATCTTCCACAGAGCTCTATAGCAATGGACGGCCTGCAATATACTCCTTTCCCATGCAAAGAAAACCAGCACTATTCTGCAATTCTGGGTTCTTGGCTTCATGTAATGGAATACCATTTACTAATGATACCGACAAGATGTGTCTCCTGTTCTGCCATATTCTCCAATGTTATTAGATTCATTTTCAGAATTCTTTTACGGATAGCATGTTTGGGAGAATATTTATGGAGCATACACACGGTCAGATTTGTCAGATGAACGATTGAACGATTAAACGATTTGAACGATTTGAACGATTGAACGATTTTTGACTGCATTAAAATGAATGGAATCGTCCAAGTCTGACTGCAAACACATCAGATGTCAGAAATCGTTATCTGACCATCGGGAACGCGCATCGTTGATCGTCCATCGTTCAGGCATGTCAGATATGAACGATTTTCCTTCAGATATGAACGACTGAACGATTTTTAAATCGTTATCGTTCATATCTGAAGGAAAAATCTGACCGTGTGTATGCACCATTACTTAGGGGTGGATTCCAGGTTTTTGGCATGGTTTTTAAATCTATTTATGTATGCCTAAATACTGTATACTACAAAATTAAGGTTAATAAGTGCTGAAACATATCATGTGGATATTACAAGTTATATGGGGCAGCCACTTTTACATTTAAAGATTAATATCTGTGTTTTATTGCTCACAATCATTATGGCTTGGTTTTCAAGGTCAATTACAAGAACATATGGAACAGAACAGGACCCCCAATCAAATCTTAACCTGGGTACACATTAGACCATATGTGTACAAAACGACATATTCTTCTGTGCTACCTACTAATAACTGGTATGTCTTTAGTTTGCAGTTGAGATAGTAAATTTAAATCCATTAGCTTAACCTTTGTTTTTCCTTTACAGAGTTTCTTAGGATATAAAGAAATACATTTAATTCAGGCACAAAGCATGCAATTTTATTTTGAATTTGAAGACAGGGTTAGATGGATATGCTGAGATGGTCATTATGACAGAGGAGAAATTGGAAGAGAAATAAGGGTGATGATTTGGGAGACCACAGAAAACAGGTAGATGAAGATCTGAGAAGGAGGAGAGACGTCTGTTGTAAATGACTTATTCAACGCACATTCTAGAAGATTTAGGTTTTCAATTTGCCCCTTTTTTGGGCTGAATGTCTATGTTCACATTCAGTCTACATGCCTGCATACTGACCAGACCAGTGTCTGTAGAATGTTGGACACCCTGATGATAGTTTTTTGTGCCAAGTATATTATCAGTACTTGGCACTGATGTGTGATCATATCATATCACACTGATGTGTGATCATATCAAAATATATAGCCAAATATTTTTGTATAGTAACTTTGCAAAATATCAGGTAAACAATATAATGTGTCGATATTTAATAATTTGCCAGATTAGGTTTCACTACTTTGTGGTAAAGGAAGTTATTTTAACATAGATCAATGCTTAGGTAGGACCCTACAAATAAGTAATATACTGTGATGAAAGTCTTATTGATGTGCTTGATAATCTCCTCTGCAAATATCTTACATTCATGACTGCTATCTTGCATTATTAGCAGCGGACGTTCTCATCAAAAGTTAGTTGGAAAAATATTGGAGGGGAAAGTATGACTGGATACTGATGGAAAAGTAGGCTGGCATGCTTTGAGAGTGCATTACCTTGGTTCTGTTTGCTCTCCCTCTCTATATAAAGTTGTGTATGTGGCACTCCTAGTATACTCTTGGTGTCCCATGCCCTCCGGTGGAGAAATGGGGTCGACACCATCTTCTGATCCACTCAACGTAGATGCTTTGTTTTGATCTGGTGATCTAAGGATCAATGAAGCTCAGGTTTATCTACTGCACACAGGAATTTACGTTTTAACTACACTTGGAAGAGTCAGTGTTTAGTTTTCATGGGAAACATTTGAGTGCTTTCATAGGAAAACATGGCTTAAAAGTTAATGTCCAGGTCATGGACTCCCTACACTTTGTAGCTAGGCAAGTGTGAGTCATTTATAAGATGACAACATTATTATGGCTGAAACTAACGGCCGTATTCAATTAGCGGCGAAAACGGCTGGTTTTTGCAAAAAAACGGGGATATTGTCGCCAAAAAAACAGGCGAAAACGCTATTGGAGAAAAAAAACTTGAGAAAAGATTTCTCCATCCCAGATCAGGCGAAAAAAAGCCAAATCCCTATTTTTGGCTAAAAATATGGGGATTTCTTTCAGAACCCTTTGGACAGCCCTCCTAATGATACTTTAGCGGAAAATAAAATCGTAAGTTGTGCACTTTGGTGAAAAACGACCGCTGAAATTTCGGTCAAAAATAATTTTCCGTGAAAAATCCGTTTAACGTATTGGGGCTGGTATTTCGGAGGACCATAAGGATGCGTCAAGTGTTCTAAACATCGCACGTGGCTGGCACGGGCGTTTTTTAGTGGTTATAAAAAACAGCCTGCGCCAGCCACGTGCGATGTTTAAAACAATTGGCGCATCCTTATGGCCCTCTGAAATACCAGCCCCAATACGTTAAACGGATTTTTCACAAAAAAAATAAATAAAATTTTGACCGAAATTTCAGCGGTGGTTTTTCACCAAAGTGCGCAACTTACGATTTTTTTTTCCGCGAGAGTATCATTAGGGGGGCTGTCCAAAGTGTTCTGTAAGAAATCCCCACATTTTTACCCAAAAATAGGGATTTTGCTAATTTTTTCACCTGTCCTAGGCTGGAGAAAAGTTTTCCCCAGTTTTAGGTGAAAAACGGGCGTTTTTCCGCCGTCATTGGTAAAATCAACCGATTTCGCCTGAAATTGAATACCCCCCTAAAGTACAAATCACAATTTTTCTGGCTAATTTCAGATTCTCCTTCCAATTTTGTTCTTTATACATTTATTCATTGGACAACACTAACCTTTTCTCTCCATTGCTCCCAGGAGATATCCTTGCTGCCTGACTCAGTTCCTGTTGCTGATGGATGGTATCGCTGGGATTCTGCCTTAGGTCTAATACTGGGCAGCCGCCATAATACATTTGTGCTGGGATTTGTGGCGGCAACTGCTGTGGATGATGCCTTGTATAATCCTGCTGAATAACCTCCTGAAATGAAAAACAACATGGATGGAAATAGTTTTATTAATTACATCTCAAACAATACCAACTCCATGACCTAATCCACTGTCATTTTCTACAAAAGTGCTTCTACTCATTCTCTTACAAATACTAGTCCTCTAATTTTATGGCTGGAACACTACTCCATGCCCTCGCCAAACCAAATCTACATAAAAAGTAATGGACATCCTTGTGAATTTAAGCTGGGTACACACTATAAGATCTATCGTCCAATATATTGTCCCGACGCGGATTGGAACAAGATATTATACACATCGTATAGTGTGTACACCCAATCCGTCGTTCATTGCATCGTCTCATCTGTTGTACTGCATGTCAGATGGGATGATGCAATGAACGATGTGGTGCACATGGTGTAATGTGTACACAGGACCACACAATGCAGATGTGTCCTCCTCATACATCTAGTCTACTTGCGCGTTGAACAGCCTTTCTAATCGTGCCATGGCGTGACTTGGTAGCATCGAGCGTCTTTTGTGCAACTTTTTACCTTCAAATGCGTCTTATTCGCACAGTGATGTGAATAGCTAGCACAAGCTGCTTCTGCTGAATAAAATGATATGCAGCATTCCTATATTCTATGTGCGTCGCGGGTGTATTCACATGTGAAACGCTACGTTACAGTGCTACAGCCGCTGACAATGTAACGTAGCATTTCACAAGCAGACGAACACAGACTATAGGCATGCTGCATATAAGCCGATTGTGCTATCTATTACCATCACTGTGTGACGAAGACGCATTTTAAGATAAAAAGACGAACGAAAGACGCTCAGCGCTACCCAGGCACACAGAGCTCCCGCGTTATAAGTGGCGCAACTTGCTGCGCATGGAGGATAGATGTATGTGGACACATCTGTAAATTGGACCATCGTACCTCTGAAGCTTCGCACTGGTCTACATGACGATTGCATAGTGTGTACAGGTGCAATGATTAATTGGATACAATATATTGTGCAGCCATTTGGAAAATTGCAGTGTGTACACTCTATAAAGTGTGTTCTGGGATTTAGTGAAATTGGGAAGACCGTCACATCGCTTGTTGCATCGTATAGTGTGTACCCAGCTTTACACTCTCCATTTAACTTATTGCAAGATGCAGTCTAGTAGCAGGAAGTGTGGTTGTCCTAACAAGACTTTTGGCTAAGGTCAGCAGGTGCTTATACAGAGCCACGTATAAAATGTCACATTCACATAAATCCAGTCAGTGGCAACAGATATTAATAACTGATATTAGCAGACCCTGGCATCTCCCAACACTGTTCCTTGAACAGGATATTATGGTTTCTACACTAAAACAGTGAAGACAATGAGAATGTAACGCATACATTAATATGTTGAGCCAAGGTGACTACACGTTGACTTTTCATGTGTGACCCGGCCTGCTGTGTGTGACATGGGGACTGTTGGCCATCTGTTTTCTGCCGCAGATGTCCTTCTGAGACATGCTTCACAGGCACTGTGGAGAAGAGAACATAAGAGACTCTTAGAACTGTGCATTGTAGAATTATTACATACAAAATAAAGGTCACTAATATCTTACATAGTGTATACTTATTTAGTATTACTCTTGTGGTAATTATAAAGATTAAATTGGGTATAATTTACTACGGGAAGAATTATGCAAAAAAAAAATAAAAATTGTTGTTTGTACTATACTTTTAAAATAAAACGATTTACTTAAATTACAAGAGAGTATGTCACTATTGTATATTATCTCCTGCTGAACCAACACAAAGAAAAAATTAAAATATGAGGTTAAATCACACAGGTCTAAAATACTGCAATACATGAAGGGGATAAACATGGTCACTGACCATCTGTATACTGTTCATATAAACATAAGCCAGTACACAAAAGTAATTTGTTGAGCGTTTTTCCTCAAGTTGATCAAATGCTCCCAATCACCTTGCTTGTGCCGCGATTCATGCTCCATCCGTGCGTTCTCAGAGTCCTGCACAGATACCCGGTTCTGCTTCTCGTGAGACAGGCGCTGAGAATTCAGAGGGCTGACTGCGCCATGTCTGTCGGGGCTGTACCCAGTGGGAAATCCTAATCAAATGCAGAAATATGTTAAGAGTTTCAACATAGCACCCTATTCACTAATAGTGAGTGTAACACAACTGTGCAAAATGTTCACACTTTGATGGCCACTATTTCCCCAGAAATCCAAAGTTCCAGAAGCTGGTGCAAAATAGCACTCTACTAAATGTGAGAGCAATGGAAATACTGGGACTTCAAAACCAACATCATCTAACAGCCCTTTATGTGGAAAGCGTGTACCTAATCTTCAGACTTAGGGCCAGCTTGATCTTTTAAGGGAGAATGAGAAGATGTGCATCCATGGACATCAAGGAAATGACTCCCAAAATGTATACATGTATCATGGTTATCGTTTTAGTTATTTAGCCATTTGTTGCTTTAAACTAGGGATGGGAAACCTCAGGCCCAGGGGCCATAAAAGGCCAGCGGAATCATTTGGTCTTTCCCTCTGAGCTTTTTTCTGCTAGCCTCATATGGTTAGCAAGCAGGGCATATTTATAATGGGTGGAGGGTGTGCGGTGCACACGGGCCCCTGGGTCCAGGGGGGGCCCGCACCGAACACCCTGCACCCATAAAACTTACCTCTCCGGAGTCCCACGTCTGCTCCGGTGTCTGCGTCTAAAAAATAATGGCTGGAAAATGGCCGCCGCTGCCATTTTTCTGTTATTTGTGCATGCGCAGTACAGGGAAAATGGCCGCGGCAGCCATCTTCCCGGTGACCTGCGCATGCGCTATATACTCTGAGCACACTGTAGTGCCCAGGGTCTATAAGTGCAGTGCTGGCCGCGCACCGCTCAGTGCACAGCCGGCCACTGGACAGAGCGGAGGGGGCCCGTGACGCAGACTGCACACGGGCCGGTGCCTAAAATCTATGCAGCAGTGCCGAATGGAGTGTCCATAGGACGCTTCAGACGGTCACACTGCTGCCCTTACAGCTATCCTCAGGATGCTCCGGGCACTGCTGTAATCACCGGCGATTGTGCACTGGGCCCGCAAATAATGTTATATATACTGTATATATATCAAAATGGCCATCGGTAGAAAAAACAAACAAAAAAGTGTAAATTTATATATAACAATGTGAAGTTAGATATTAAGACTGTATACAATTTATGAAAATCTCTAATTAATTTAATCTGATCCTAATCTAAAGTTTAACAAAACATTCCGAATCAATGACGAACAGTATTTTTTATAGCTGTTTATTATACATTTGTTGGAATTTGTATATAATTACCGCTGTCATTTCCTTAATTTTCCTATGTCTGTCAACAAAGCGCACTCACCAGCTTTAGTGAGATTTCTGCTCCTTCCTTACAGAATTGGTAGTAAGTGTGGCAAGCAGAGGGCAGACTATTTTTTACATGCTACGAGCTTTATAACTTGTCAGTCCAGTTATGTGAACTTGTGTAGCCTACGCTTTACGGCTGAGCTGATGTTGCCCCAAGACGTTTACACTTCACAATTACAGCCCTTACAGTTGACCAGTTTGCAGGTCTAGCAGGGCACAAATATTACAGATGGACTTGCTGGAAAGGCTGCATCCTATGACAATGCCACATTAAAAGTCACTGAGCTCTTCAATACAGGATGTAGTCAAAATACAGACGGACGGGAAGCCATCTGACGCCTATCTTTAGCCCGATGACTGAATCCTGACAGACGGCTTCCCGAACAAAGGTAAGCCAACTACAGTTATCTCTTAGCCGCAGATGGGTGGAGGTGGGGTGGGGGAAAGATTAGGTTTAGGCACACCCGAGAGGGACTTAGGGTTAGGCACCACCCCGGGGGTTTTAGGGTTAGGTTAGCTGACTTACCTTCCCCATTGGGATTCTTCTTGTTCAGGCTTCCGGCGGCTATTCAGCCGCCAGGATTTCATACCTAACCCCTTCAGTACAATCCTACTCTACTGCTAATGTTTGACTATAGAGATTGCATGGCTGTATGCCTGATTTTATGTATGTTAGCAATGGGTGTGGCTGAAATGGCCAAGCACACTAATGAAAGGAGTGTCCACATACCTATTGGCCATGTAGTGTATATAAAGTCCTAAAATTTGGTAACTCTAAACTAAAAAGTGTAAAGTACCCATACTGTGTCCGTATTTATACTACAAAAATAAATCCAACATTGATAAGACCATGTGTGCAAAAGTAAGTACACCTCCTGATCCAGTAGCCAGTAGCGATCATCTTCTGTGTGATCAGGCTTGTACAAGGTATTGGCTGAAAAATGCCCCAAGTACTCCTTACAGCACTGAGCCAGCTCAGTGTTTGAGAACCAGGGACGTAGAAAGCCGTGCCGGGCGCGGGAGCGTGGCCTAATCGTGGGAGGTGTGGCCACGCCCCCTTAGGATAAAAAAGGTTTTCAAAATAAATTTGCAGCGCCGTGTAGTGGTGCTGTGCGCTGGGGAGGAGGGTGCTGTCAGTGTGATAGCTCGCCCCACAGGCATAGGAGACGGCTGCTGCTCAGCAGCCCAGAGCAGTCTCCCACTGCAGCCCAGCACACAGCAGTGTGTGCTGGGCTGCTGTGAGGTATAGAGGGAGGGGGGTGAGCCACCGGGCCCCTCCGGCAAACCCGGGCAATTAGTTCCCGCTCCCCCCCCCTTTTGACACCGCCCCTGTTGAGAACATACACTTGTACACATCTCTTATTATTCCACCACAGAATATTAATGGTGCTAAGGTCCGGACTTTGCTTTGCCCATTACAAAACATCTTCTTTTCTGCCAATCAGTTGTAGCTTGGCTGTCTTTTTCTTTTCTGCCATTAAGTATAGATTGGCTGGTGTGCTTATGATTCCAATATGCAAAATTACTTCTACTTTACACTTTTTTGAAGACTCATCTGTTTGCCTAGGGATGCTTTCCTCCTGCAAGGCCCACTTTCTGCTGAGCATCAGTTCATGAACAAATACCCTGACATTACTGCTGGTACAATACACATTTTATAGTTCCATCAATGATGGTAAGCAGTTTGGGTCCTGTGACAGCAAAACACTCGATGACCTGAGTATTACCTGACATAAGGTTCCTGCCTTGGAATGGGGTTTATTTTTCCAACCAAAATGGATACTCCTAGAGGTTCACAATAAAGAACTTTCATTTTGGATCATTTTGATAAAAAAATTAATGAAAAAGTACATATTTTTTGCATGTTTTTACTTTGAGTTTTCTGTTTTAATGACTTTAATGAAGATCTGAACATTTTTAAGGTCACATTTATGTAGAAATTCTAAAGAGGTCACAAACTTACTAGCACCACCGTATCTGACAGAAGCGTATACAGTTAATAGTATGCAGATGCTTTCAAACTGCTTTGTGTCCTACCTGCCACAAAATGATCTGGTTACAAATATAAAACAATTACATATTTGCACAGGGCAGTGGGAAAATGAGAGTTATGGTAAAACTTACCTTGGTTAACTCTCTTTCTTCGAAGTCCATAGGGTCCACAGGAAGACATTGGTGTGCAGGTGGGATTTGGTGGACCAGACACCAACAGCAAAGCTCTTCAATCCCAGGATGCTCTGGTCCTTCCGCCTATACCCCGCCCACAGCCTGAGGGCACTTCAGTTTTGTTAACAAGCCCAAGGCAGGAGCAGGATAGGAGAGAAGGAAGACTGCTACACTGAGGAATCTCACTCTCACACAGAGAAGGAAACAAGTGACAAAGAGAAGAAAACCCATAGAAGTTAGGAGCGTCGGGACGGGTGCCCTGTGGACCCCATGGACTTCGAGGAAAGTGTTAACAACGGTAAGTTTTACCATAACGCTCTTTTTCTTCTTTCGGGTCCATGGGCTCCACAGTGAGACATTGGGGATGACCCAAAGCAGTTGTTCAAGGATGGGAACACTCCTGAGCTGATAAGACAACCCTACGCCAGAAGGAAGCATCCTGAGAGGCAAATGTATCAAAGGCATAAAACCCAAGAAAGGTGTGGACAGGAAACCAGGTGGCCGCTTGCATACCTGTTCAGCTGAGGCAGGGCTGCCAACGAGGGACCCACAGAGCGAGTAGAATGAGCAGAGACTGTAGGCCCGTCTGCGTGTAAACCTGTGAGATAGTCATGCAAATCCATCTGGTCAGAGTTTGTTAGTTAGCTCGCCATCTTATTGTGGAATCCATATAGGACAAAGAGGGAGTCCGATTTCCGCATGGAAGTAGTACGGTCCACATAGATCTTTAGAGTATGGACCACATCCAAAGAAGTCTCACCTGTAGGTCTGGTGAATTAAAGGTCAGAACCACAATTTCCTCATTCAGGAAAAAGCGAGAAACCACCTTGGGAAGGAAGCCTGAAGAACAGTCTTGTCCTGATGAAATATCAAAAAGGGGGAGCGACATGAAAGCGCCCCTAAATCCAATACCCTAAGGGCAGATGCTATAGCCTGAAGAAACAGTCTTCGCAGTGAGCCATTTGTCATCCACTGATTCCACGGGTTCGAATGGAGGCTCCTGAAGTGCTTGGAGCACCACTGACAAATCCCATGGAGCCACAGGAGGGAAAAAGGGAGGTTGTATTCATAGAACACCCTGCATGAAGGTGTGAACATCCAGTATAAGAGCAATTCTGCGATGAAACCAGATAGACAAAGCAGAGGCCTGCACTTCCAGAGATGCTGGGCGGAGGCATAGCTCCAATCCAGTTTGAAGAAAGGCAAGAATTCTAGAAACCTTAAAGATCTGAGGGTCATAGTTTCTTGGAGCACACCATTGGAAATATGTATGCCATATTCTGTGGTAAGTTCTGGCTGAGGTTGGTTTACGTGCTTTTAGCATGGTCTGTATCATAGAGCTGGAAAAACCCTTAGCCGTTAGGAGGGATGTCTCAAGAGCCAAGCTGTTAAAAACAGACGGGCTATGTCCGGATGTAAACATGGACCCTGAGACAACAGGTCTACTCGTAGAGGAAGCTGAAGAGGAACGACTATTGAGAGCCTTTGAAGATCGGAGTACCAGTGACGTTTGGGCCAGGCCGGAGCTATTAACATGACTGTGCCTCCCTCCTGTCTGAACTTTCGAAGCACTCGAGGAAACAGGGATATTGGAGGGAAGAGATATTGTCGACTGGGGACCATCTGCTCTGGAAGGAGTGCTGGCCATTTACTGCGCCCCCACCCTCAGAGGCTTGCGTGGTGGGGAAAGCCCAGTCCGGGATCCAAAAGGAACGACCCTTGTTCAAATGGGAAAGTCTGTATCCACTAGGCTAGAGACAGGCAAACATCTGGGGGGAGGCTCATCGTCTGGGATTTGAGCAGATGGAGTAGCACATTCCACTTGGAAAGGATCAGGTGTTGGAGGGGCCTGGAGTGAAACTGGACGATCTCCATGTCGAAGGTGGACAACATTGATCCCAAGGCCTGCATTGCAGAGTGAATCGACACTCTGCGATTGTGAAGCAGTCAGCGTAGTCTGTGCTGTAGTGCTGAAATCTTGTCTGCCGTTAGGAAGATTCTCTGAACTCTAGAGTCCAGGAGAGCTCCCAAATGTACCATCCTTTGAGAGAGTGTCAGAGAAGACTATTTCCAGTTGATCAGCCAACCGTGCATTTGTAGAAAGGCAATGGTTACCTGCAAATGGCTGTGAAGAGTCTCCAGGAGCTTGCCAACAGCGAAAGATCGTCTAAGTATGGGAGCAGTCTGATCCCTTGACGACAAAGAGAGGCAGCCATAACTGCCATGATCTTGGTAAAGACCCGAAGGGCCGTTGAGAGGCCAAAAGGAAGAGCCTGGATTTGGTATTATTGCTGCAGTGTAGCAAACCAGAAATATTGTTGATGAAAATGCACTATAGGTACATGTAGGTAAGCGTCCTGAATGTCTAGGAATACCATAAAATCTACAGGCTCCATATCTAGGATAATAGAACGGGGGGTTTCCATATGAAACCTGGGCACCCTGATAAACTTGTTCAGAGACTTGAGGTTGAGGATAGGCCGATGAGGCCCATTGGGCTACTGAACTAAGAAAAGGGTAGAATAATAGCCCTTGCCCCGTTGTGAGGAGGGGACCCAAATTATTGCTCCTGATTTCAGTAAGGACTGAATGGCTTTTTGGAGCAGAAAGGCCTTGGTTGGATTCGATGGAGGACCTGTGCAAAAGAACTGTTGGGGGGGTCGCCTCAGGAAGGAGAGGGTGTATCTTCTCTTACCCAGGCATTTGAAGTGGTTTGATGCCAAACTTGGGCGAATTGAAGAAGTCGGCCTCCCACCCTGGCTTGGAGGCCTTGGCTGATGTCTGTTGCCATGGAAAGGACTGACCCATGGAAAGGAGGACCGAAAGGATGATGTCCGCGGCAGGAATGCCATCTTGTTCGTCGCGAAAGTAGTCACAATTTTATCCAATTCTGGACCAAATAGGATGTCTCCTGCATAAGGCAGAGACTCTAGAGCCCATTTTGATTCTGAATCTGCTTTCCAGGAACGTAGCTAAAGAATACGGCGGGCCACTACCGAAGTGGCATGTATCCTGGAGGCCAGGAGAGCCGTATCCATAGCTGCTTGTTATTCTTTCCTCTGCCAGACATAGTCACGATAATAAAACAGTATGACACAGTGCAATGAACACCTTGCAGTATGTGTAATATGGCACAATGTACTGTGCAACCACGCTATATATGGCACAGTGTAGTGAGCAACTGCGCTATATAGTATGTGATGGTCCTCACACTTAAATAGCAGATGTGAGGTACAATGAACCCCCAATACCTTAGAATGTCAGGGTATAGTAGAAAATATGGACAGTTATAAACTGACAGTATAGAAAATAGAGATTAGCGCTAGCACAAGTCACATACAAATGCAGAAAAAAACATTACATGTCTGCAATGGGCACTAAAATCACCTACACAGACCACAGTGGCTGGTAGGATATAGCGCTGTATAACCTGGCCCGTGGGTGTGGTATACAGGAAGACTGGACCAAACGTTTCACGGAAACCTGCTTGCCTAAAATGGCTGATGCATTCTATGAGGGGGCGGAGGGTGAGGGAGAAACAGCTCAGGTAACACCAAGAGCGCTGTGGAAAGGCGCACTGAGCTGGGGGAGGGGCTGCAGGAAGAGCGCCTTATCCCCTGGCCGACATTAACCACCGGGTCCCCTGGCCTTTATAATATGCCTCTGCGCCAGTATCGTTATGCCCCGGTGGTCTAGTGGAGTAGTGGGCGAGCCAGTGTCCACATCAGCGTCTCCGGTCCGTCTCCTGAGACCGGAGGCAAGACTGCACCCGCCTTACCTGTACCTGGATTCCGGGCTGCAGTCTGGGGAACCTGCTAGCTAGTCCCCCTCAGAGCCCCCGCCGGGAGAAACTAGCACAGGCTTGGTGTCATGGCGCCACAGCACAGACATCTGCAGGACAGTCTGGTGCTGCTCACTTGTTTGGTAAAAAATAAAAAGTAAATGAAATCATAAAATGAAAGCTTGGACTGCTTAATGGTGGTCCAACTCCTGCCGGACACCAACGAAACTGAAGTGCCCTCAGGCTGTGGGCAGGATATAGGGGGAAGGACCGAAGCATCCTGGGATTGAAAAGCTTAGCTGTTGGTGTCCGGTCCTCCAGGTCCCACCTACACCCCAATGTCTCCCTGTGGAGCCCTATGGACCCTGAAGATGAAATTGTAAATTGAGGAATATCATCACACCACAGATGATATTCCAGTAGATACCTTTTGAAATCTACTGGAATACCAGCTCGGTTAAGAAGCTGAAAATAAAGTCCCAAATGTTACTATGTATGGCCCTCCATTGGTAATCTCTGTGGCATCCTTGGTATCCGCAGCTGCCATCGCAACTTTTGCAAAACATATGGAACAAGTATCCTCGTGCTGTGTCCAGCAGAGAGCATAAGGCCAAACAAAAGTAATGACACACAGTTACTCTAGGCTGGCGGGTGGCAACAGAAATGCCTATGTAGGCACAAAAGTTTTTTCCAGAATCAGAAGAGAAAGGTTTAGCGGAGATGAATGGTGAACGACAGTCACCAATGACAATGACTTGTTTATCTTTCTACTGCCTCTCCTCAGTCCAGCCATACAACACAACCAGATGCTGCACAGAAAGCCAAAAATGGCTGATTTAATTTTGGTTGATGAAAATGTTTTTTTTTTGCATTACATTAAAAGCACACACATTCCACAACTGCTACAATGGTTATTCCACTAAATTCCGTATCAACTGTTCCACACACCTCTGGATCGCGTCAGATCAGCAGAACGGGGAATCCGGGCCATAGATGTATAGCCCGCATTACATTGTAAGTCATGGAAAAGATAGGCAACGGTCTTCAGCAGTCTCCTTTGGTAAATATTTCTCACTTTAGAATGTTGCACTAATTTGTTTAATCACTTAACTGACGTGGTCGCATGGGATGTGTACACGGCCAGCAGGGTTTCAGATGACAAGGGGCGACCGCACCGCTACGCTTTTAAAAAGGAAATTTGTTCCTGGGAAACGGACCGAGACAGAGCAGCTGGTCTTGTTTGTGCACACAGCGGGTGGTCACTTCTTTCTATTTAAAGGTATGTTACGTACACTTGTTCACACCTTGGACAAAGGAGCTCAGTGCTCCGAAACGTTGGAATTTACTACGTGACACTATTTACTGTAAAAAAAAAAAAAAAAAAATTCTGGTAAAAAAGTATTAGTAAAAGATGCACGGCTCTACAAATAAATGAGTGAGGAACATTTTAGTCAGGTCTTGTACGTAGCTTTCCATGGGAAGAGAACATTTATCGTCTCCATCCTAGACGTGTCTGCAGGTGCCTTCCCATCTACAACACATACAAGCTCAATGGGAAAATTTCCCATTTTATCTATTAAATTATCTATATAATTGGATCGTTTGAAACAATGACATGTAATGCAGATTAATGTGCCCTAGTGCCCTGTATCATAATGACTCCTCTCTATGGTTTGCTCTCCCAGGCTTATATAAGTAAGTACCCATGTGTCTCACTATACATAAAGCGGCTGATCTACACATACATGTACATTTTGCACAGCTGTTCATGTCCACAACCCAGACAAGGGGTAAATTTACTAAGATGGGAGTTCTATTAAGAAGTGATGTTGCCCATAGCAACCAATCAGATTCCAGGTATTATCTTCTAGAAGGTGCTAGATAAATGAGAAGTAGAATTTGATTGGTTGCTATGGGCAACATCACTTCTTAAATAGAACTCACATCTTAGTAAATTTACCACTATATCTCAGAACCACGGAGCAGGCAATGCAGCGTTCTGCATGGCATGATTATAAGCTGCTTATTAGAGCTGAAAATGTAAGAGTGAGGACACGCCACCAAGCCAAGCTACCCTCAAGGTGACCGCAATCTGCTAACAGTCAGACCCACCATCTGCATAAATAGAGAGCAGCTAATCCTCTGAAGGCGATGGAATCACCAAATGCTGCAGCTTCTCCTGGGATCCTCAGGACACAGGAGCTTCTGCACTTTGGCTGAACCTTGTGTTTTGTTAATGAAACACTCAGGAGTTGGAATAAAAATTGGGGTACTTTCGGGTTAAAGTTAAGATGCCATGAGCAGCATGTATCAGGTTCTTGTGCAAAATGGGAATGGGTTATGGGAGAAGAAAGTATAACCCCCAAAACTTAGTATTAGTATTCTGTGACTGCGATGAGTTAACTTGAAGGAAAAGTATGTACTGGTTACTAGATCAGTCACTATGAATATTGGCATGAAACCAATACATAATACAGTTATTTCCCAAACACTTCTGCAATCATTTATACAGACCAGGCCTCTGAACTATAAATTATAATTTATATAATGATAATATAACTCCTGGGTGTTTGCTTTCCTGTTAGCCACTGTGCTCACGCCCCCCAGAACAGATTTGTATGATCAATAGTGCCAAGATTAGTAAGTGCAGAGCAACATGTTCCATACTCCTTTGGCAATGATAGGGTTAATGGCCATAGTGATAACAAGGCTCCTTCGTTTCAGTTAAACTCAAAATCGATGTTTACATTCTCCAAACCCCTGCATCCCCTTACTCAAAGATTCTGTAATCAACCAGGCAAACTATGCTTTGCTGGCCTAAATAGTAGTGGGTTAAAGAAACAAGGGGACATGTATCAAGCCTTCTAAAAAGTGGAGACGCTACCCATAGCAACCTTATAGCTAGCATTTTATATAAAATGATACAGTAGGTAAAAGCTGCTTGGTTCTGTGGGGCAGCTTCGCCAGTCTTTATAAGGATTGATACATTGATACATCTCCCCACTAATCAAGACCACTAACAACAGAGGTACCAGGGTAAGGATAGGTTTTCCTGTAGTATTAGGGAAACCAGTAACATGCAGTATACAAAAAGCTTGATGATGCTAGCAAATTAAACGCAGGTTGTCAACTTGGCCTAGGACCTGTGACCACTTTTCCTAAGAAGAAAGTTTAAGGAAATAAATCCCCAATTTTTCTATACTATACCTACTTTTAGACCTATAAAATAAATCAACTAGAAATTTTACCTGTTAAAACATATATTAATAATAATAATATTTATTTATGATGTATTTGTAATAAAAGTGAATTTATATAATTACCCCATCTACTGCCAAAGGGGCCACAAGGCCTAGCTAGTCTGTTAAGGCGCTCAAATTAAACCACCGCTTTATAAACAGCTGAACAAGCCAAGCCAAGCTCAAATAAGGCAAAACACCCAGTTATTCCTTGCCCAAAAATAAATATAATCAGAAAAATTAAAAAATAAACAAAATCGAGATGGATGATTTGTGAAAAAAAGTAAAAATTGGGAAGCTGGAAAAGCCAATCACCGAAACGTGCATTACAAAAACTGAAAAAATAAAATAAATAAATATATTCTATGTATATATAATAAGCTAAAAGCTTTGAACTACCTGCACCTGTATGTCTTACCATCACTACTGGTGTTGATATCTAGCGAGGCTCTTTCTCGCTTCCCGCTATCACAAGAAATTTGACGCATGATAATGGCGTCTATGAAGTTGGCCGCAGTCAAGGTGGTCTTACCGAGTGATCGGAGCTCCTGTTCCTGCATGGAAAATGGTTTATTTGGGGTCTTGTCCCTAATATGCTGCTCACTGGCTGGCACTGCACTCTGATCCAGGGGCTGATGCGGTTGATTTTTCCCCTGTCCGTTGTTATACTGGTGAGCTGCACTTGCCACAGCTGAAGGGTGAGGCCGGGACTCCATACTATTAATGGGTGACATCTGCTCAACAGTTGCAGGTGGCAGCTTTGAGTTGTAAATGTTTTCAGTCCTTGAGCGCTCAATTTTGGATTCTCGTGACCTTGCGATTTCCTTCTGTACCATGGCATTTTCAGCAGACTGGAAGCTCTCTCTTTCATTTGCTAAGCGGTGAGAGGAGGTTGACAGCATTGCTGAGGACCGTATGGGTGAGGAACTGGAGGTCGTTCTGTTGATGGAAGAAAAAAAAAAAAAAGTTAAGCCTTAGAATGTTAACATCTACAATCACTTAAGGGAAGTATTTAAACTATTTTAATATACAGATGTGTTCCCAAACATCTTACTAAACATCCCTTCTAGTCGCATCATGCAGTGGTGTGACTAGGTAGCGCTGAGCGTCTTTCCGTGTGACTTTTTACCTTCAAATGCATCTTATTCGCAAAGTGATGTGAATAGGACACACAAGCAGCTTCTGCTGATTAAAATGATATGCGGCATGCCTATAATCTGTCTGCAACTGTGGGTGTATCTTCATACGAAATGCTACGTTACAGTGTCACAGTCACTGACAGTCACGAGACTGTGCTGGCCAATTATTTATTTTAAGCCTGCCATCTTATTCTTTTCCTCAAAGGTAGTTCTACTATAGCCTGGAGGCATGTTTTGGGTCATTATCTTGTTGAAGGATGACCCCTTTGGCGTTGCCAAATTCTGTTTAGAGTCCCTTGGTTTAGGATGCCAGTCATTCTGTGCAAGTCGCCGACTAGTGATACAGCAAAAATGCCCCAGACCATTCATGTTTGACATTTGTTGTTGCAGGGGTTTCTTTACTAAGCCATCACTTCTTGGCATGCATAAGCTCGGACATAAAAAGGACAATGTTTTTAATAACATAACATGTGGTGTTTTGCTTTTGAAAGCATTCTCCTTTTACATTTTGGGCTTAAATATACCAGATAGCTTGGTAAATACATACTGGAGAACCATCCTTTCACCTACTCCATGGCGTACAAAACCCTTCATGATGAACCAAAGCATTAAAATTTTTGATTTTTTTTTTTTGGTCCATAAGACTAAAGTCTTCAGTAGTCCATTGGTCGTGCTTTATGGCCCAGTCAAGCATAGTCCACCCACCTTTATAACTGTCATATTTACATTATTTTACAGTTTTTATTACTAACCTAAACAGTTTTTTTGTTTTTTTTTACCTGCTTTTGCACCATTTCAGGTTATTCACGGGACTAATCTCTTTCTCAATGAAATTGGAAAAATAGTGGTGTTCAAACATTTTTGACTTGTAGTGTAGATAATATATTCCCTCATACTCCCATATAGTCCTTACCGTAATACGGAGGGAGTGATGCTCTCTGTGCTTGTCATGAGATTTTTCATGCCAGTATTTTGAAGAACGCTGGGCCGCTGCTGGACATTTTCGTTTGTTCGTGGAGATACTGGGGAGTGTTGGTGGCTGTGACTTTGTGCCGACAAGCGCCCACTGCTTTGCTCTGTGCCTGCAACAAAAAATTATCTAAAACCATTGCGAGAATAATCTCCTTGACCCATTTGTGTTCCAAAATGCATTGCCTAGTCACTAGCTAAAATAGTTTGGGCAGGAAGATTATACTAAACGTATGTTGGAAGTCTACAAAGCTAAGCATAGGGTCCAATCCAATTAGCCGTGATAAAATCTTGGTTTACCGTGACTTGCGCTTTCCACCGAATGCGTAAATCAATTGCACCTCAAAAAAGTCCAATCTAATATTGGATAACAGTATAGAAGTCTATTAGTGGCCAAAAATTAAGAATTTGTGGCTCTTAAAAGGTGTCAAATGGCCGATTTTTGCATTTTTTAAATAACAGTGAAAAAGTGTTTTTCATCAAATAAATGCTCTACATATATTTGGGGTGCATACAATGACTTTAAGTTGATTTTTCTGTCATTTAAGCCACTTTTAAAAATGTGTTAAAAACACCTGTAACCTTCAGCTGGAAGCTTAAATACGCCTGCCCCATCAATACAACACCCACCATACCTGTCCCACATCTTTCAAACCAATATTCAGCATTTTGCAGAATATCACCCCAAAAATTATACTTTATTAGTGACCAAATTATGCTAATTAAATAATTCTAAGTGCCTAATTAATCATTAGGGGGTGAGGGGTGTCCCAGGATTCTAAACCACTCCCGACATTTCTATTTTAAAATAGGGATTTTCCCCAACTTTTCAACTGCACTGGGGCTACGAAGACATATCTTTGTTAAATCCTATGAAGATTTTACGCGGGTTAACTTATGCCGATAATTGAAAAGCAAAAAATATGCTGTTGGCAACATTTATAACCCTTTTCCACCAAACTTTTAACCCGTGTTATTGTAGGGGAACGCGGGTCAAGGTTTGGTATGAAAGGTTCTGAGAAATATTACCATGGAAACCAACCCTGGTAGCTACCAGGTTGACCCAGACACTGTTCCGGGTAAAGGTCTGACCCGGTTCACGCTAAAAGCCACTGATTGGAGCTAGGTGGTGTGCTCAGAGATTGACAATTGACCATGATTGATGCAATGCACTCTTTATTTTTCATTAGAAATGGACATCATAAAGTTTTGCAGGGCAGACATGGGTGCAGTGTGCTCTTACACTGGTTGGAACAGTGTTGGAAAACGTGGGTGGGACCTGTCATTTTGGTGGAAAAGGGGTATAAGTCGCATTTACTTGTATAAATGGGTTATTGCAGCTAACTGATTTCCCCCCAATAAATCGGTCTCACTAACCTGGTCTCCATATCGGAGCGTGCTCCACCGTTGTTGTAAGCACCGACTTTTCCCTCTCGCGCTCACGCTCTGAGATTGACGAGGTTTGCTTGGTCATATGTGCGGTTGTTGCTGTAATAAGATCATCATTTATGTAACAGGAAGATGAAGTCTAAGCCATAAACCTGTCATGTACTTCTATAACGTGTGACAGACAAAGGAGCCTATGTATTAATAAACGTTGAACTGACGCAATTATGGATGAAAACATCCCTTGCAGGGACAACGGTTGCGGTAACTGTGAGTTATATCCCCAGCAAATTGTTGAAGCCGACACTGCACCTGTGCCGGGGGCTGCGGGAGAGAGATCTCTTCCGTGTTTGTAAGCCTTCTTAGGTATAAAGCAGCTACCAGGGCCAAAGTCAGAAAAACTTTGTTTCTCGGAGTTTGGTACATAGGGCTGAGATCGCAGTCTCCATTAATAATAATGGGGACTGCGATCTGCAGTGCTAAATAGCACTGTGCAGGTGATTACTGTGAAATCTCCCGCATTGTGCCATTAGTACATAGCTATAATACATAAAATTATGCAGTACTGCAGTTTCTACATAATTTTATGAAAAAAAGCTTGCTACATAGGCACCTAAGTGTCAAGAGTACTACATGCACAGATGAGTGAAAATCTTTTTTAGTAAATAAGTCTGAAGTCCAGTACATAGAACGCAGAATGAAGAGGTTAAGCCTCCCCCAATTGTAAAAAACAAAACAATTTTTGGCAAAATTCATCAAGTAGACAAAAACAAATAAAGTTCCGACAAAATATAAAAATAAGACCATTTACGAAGCCTGGTGATACCACAACCAGGTGCCACCCCTGAAGGTTAAACAGTCTCACACTTCCATCCTTTGTTACTATCTTTTCCCTGTTTCTAATTGCCAGCTGTGTGACTGCCAACAACCCCACTGTGTCCACCTAGTAAAAGAGTGGATAGCTGATGATGGTCTGAGAAGCCATCAGTGTGCACATAATCTGATTAATGATGGATAAATGTAAGTAAAATCCACCCAACATAAATTCCATTAAAACCATAAATTTCAAGCATGGTCACTGGCATAAAACATTTCACTATCACTCTTTTTTTTGTGTGATGCCCTGGGGGAGGTCATTGGCTGGGCTGTCTTTTGTGGTGCCCTTCATCTCAGATGTGAACCACAGAGTGTTAGGGACCTGCTCATGACGCTGGTGGGCAGGCCCATATCATTGGCCACTGATATGCTAACTACCTCTGAAATTATATATAATTACAAAATACATTTAAATGTGAACAGTAATGTGTATATTAAAATTTCAGCATGATGGCACCTTTCATTACTATTAGGGTGTGCAGTCTAGAGCCCCACCCTATAAAAGCCACATAGAAAGAGAGAATTTGGTCAATTGTACAGGTCTACAAATGATGCAAATCCACAGATTTACTTTCGGTATCTGGATCCAATTCAATAACAAACTAAGTCAAGCCAAGCTAAAGTGTATACGGAATTTGCATTGAAATATAAACGTTTCATTAACTGCGATCTGGAAATAATTTTTGGCCAAGTACTGCAGTATATAGTTTATGACAATAAAAAATAAATGCCCTCCGCTTATTTCAGGTGACAAGAACCCAGCTAGTAGTATTAATGGAGTATCCAGGGTATTGGACCAGGAACCCAGCATTTTAAATTAGGCACTATGTGTCAGCATATAGAGTGGATAAGACTGTGTTATTGTCTAATAAATTACACACTGTGGCACTATGTAATGAATGCTACTTAAATTCACAAATGCCCATTGCCTAACTGTTATTGGAGTATCTTCCAGCAGGCAGAGGTAGCAAGGAACCCAATAACTGCATGCTGGTACCTGGGGAGAGAGGGGAGCTGCTTAGTCGGTTGCTGAATGTCTGGGGCCCTCCGGAAATGTATGTTATTCGGTCCATGGTGGCAGCAGGGGAGCCTGCAGACTGAGGTATGAGGACAGGCAGGTGTGGCACTTGAGATAGGTCTATGATTCCTGTGAATGGTAAAAGAGGACACTGGACATCAGTTGCTGTTCTGGTGATGTTACATTGTTCATTATTAATGAAGTACAGTCAGTATAATCTCTAATCATTGAAAGAAATATAATATTCAATGCAACAGCAAATTGCATCTAATTTGACTTTAATGTTTAATACATTTCCTGAACCTGACATCTGCTGGGCACTTAATTATTGCACAGCTTTCATCTACACATTAATTCCCTTTAGTGTGCCAACCTTACAATTTGTGTCTTCTACATCAAGCAGCACTTCAATGTTGTGATACTGCACAGCACACTACAGATTTCATCCTGGTTTACAGGTAGAAGCAGATAGCAAATGCACACAGAGGCACTATTACCAGGAAGGAACATTACACTATAGGAAAAAAAGGTCATAAAAGGAACCTGTCTGGTAACCAACATTATCCTTAGGACTAAGAGAGTAGCATTAATTTTGTTTGTTGATCGGTTTTTCTAGAATAGATCACACCACTAAGCTACAAGGTGTCTGAACTTTTACTTACGTCACTAAGAGTAAAGCCAGTAACCGGTGACATGTGATGGGGTACTAGGACCATGCACTTGGGCTACCACCTATACTTGCTGTGTGAGCATATTATTAGCCTAGAATTAGGCTACCAATTGTACAATACAGACATATGATACTATGGAAGTAGATCACATCTAACAGTGCATTATAGGATGTGAGTAATTAACAAACGGAGACTTGTACAGTCAACTCTCCTCCTTGTCTGACCGCAATCAGATCCTCAACTACTGGACATATAGCAGGTCTTCCATGGCATTCTACAATAACGTGTGACAGACATTCAGTGCATACTTCGAGGACCTGCTGTGTAGTTGAGAGCCATTGTGGGGTCCCTCGGTTGCAGTCCTCGCAACATGTCAGCCCTCTGTGCCATGGCAGTCGTTGGATTATGGTGCATGTGCTGAGAGGTGATGTAATCATTGATGATTGTCTGGCGGTTCTCCATGGCAGCGGTATCGGGGTATCCACGAATAAGGTATGGTGGATAGAGGTGGGGGTAAGCTGGATTTGGGGTCAAGTGCCTGGGTAAGTAATAGGCAGCTGTAAAAAGAAAAAAAAATGACCACCTTTTACATTCTGCTGATAATGCAAAGCTATTTTCAGTAGGGCTCTGAATACATCACAAATAACAAAACTATATAATACAACATGCTGGAATAATATGGCCCTTCCACCTAACTTGCTCAACAAAAAACCATTCATTAAATATTTGCATATGTAAATAATTAAAACAGTATATACTGATCAGTGCAACGGTCATTTAAATAAGCTAATTTAGGGAGCAAATCTTAGTGCTCTATAGAAACATTCGGATTACCAGCTGTTGATAGGGCTGCCAAATACTGCTGTGCCCAGATGGATGTGGTGTAGTGGCATAGAAAGGTTCATATTATTAGAGGACATCTCCAATGTATTGTAAAAGTGAAGAACTATAGATACAGACATTAAGTCATTAAATCTGTAAATTCAGCATGGAAAGGGACATAATACTATGAAAACATAATATTATAGTGTAAAATGTAGTGCCCATATTCTTGCAAGAACAATGATAATGCAGTATTGAATATAAAGAGTAGGGTATTGGAAAACGCTCACTTGCTGTACAGGGAGTTCTTTCATCATAAGTTCTCTGTCTGCCCTTGTAGCTAACCCCACACACATCCTATTACAGTCTGTCTTCTCTGAATGGCTGAATCTGCCCAGTCACAGAGTCTGGCAGGCAGAGCAGCCTATGCAGAGTGTTAGAGGAGGGAAACTACTGCTAAAGTTGGGTAGTATACACTATATGACGTTATTTGTACAGCTGACGAACTACATATCGCTAAGTGCATCTATATGTGTGTACAGATGATATGTCTGTGAATGTCATTCACAGATATATCAGGTTAGCCCTGCAGCATAGCTGATGCTGACATATCTTGCAGATTTACTAGTACATCCGGCTGTGTGTACGGGCTACACACTGACCACCAGTACACAGGATGCATGAACCGCCAACACGGATATCATAACTGGCTGGGAAAATTTGAAAGTTATGAGGTCTGGCCAGACATATTGAGTGTGTATAGCTTACCAAAGTGGCCGCTGGGACAGTTACGCGAGTACCCAGTATAAGAGAAAAGAAAATACACTGCCCATTTACTACTCTTCAAACCCTAGAAGAACTTTGATTAACTAAAGGTCAGAGCAGCAAAACAAACAATATTCAGGGGCAAAACCTAAATAAAATGCCTGAATATAAATCAATCATTTTTGACTTGACTAGCTTTACTATACCTGGGAATAATAGGGATAACGTAAAACGTTTCAGCAATGTCAGTATATGTACAAGTTACTACAAATGCAGGAGATGTTCAACAAACTGACATCAGTAGAAATGTGAGAAGTAGATGATATACTATACCTGCTTCCAGTGGGATCCCCCTGGAAATGGCTGCAGGGTCAAACGCTAAGGGGATGTGACCTCTATAGAGATCAGCCTGGCTGACGCCACGCAGTAAGTGCTCATAGGTGGACATGGCATGGATATGTTCAGGGACTGTGGTGTGAGGAGACTTGGAACTTAACATTTCTCTTGGATTAGGGGTGCTCTTCCTCTCCTGAGTCACAGGTTTCCCAGAACTTATGCCTCCTGGAGGTAAAGAAAAATACACTCCGCATATAACAAACACAATTAAAGGAGATGTTCAACATTTTTTTGTCTTTTTAAACCAATTAATATGGTGAGTGTTTCAAAGCTGGAAACTTGCAATTTTAGTTTCAGAATGGTTTGTGACTAAAAAAGGATCTTGGCAGTACTGTTACAGTGATCTAATTCTGGCGTATCACTGCGTCTAGGCTCAGCACAGGGTCGGACATTCTCTCTCTCCAGTTCCATGTCAATCTCCTATCATACAACACGGTCAGTTAGAGGCGGGTGTAACCACAACATGACGTCCCACCTGCCCGCAAGAAGGGAAATGAAAGCAGAATACTGGTGTAACAGTTGTGCTGTCCACCCAGTAGCTGCTGTGTGAAAAAAACATGAGGAGGGCAAAGAACCCATACATCTCATAGGTTCCTAGGGACAGCGGAAAGGGGTAAGTACTACTATATCTTTTGTACTAACCCACCATCAGTAAACCATTATTATTATTTGTCTAAGTAAAGATACCATTTTTTCTGTTCTGCTTTATAGCCTTTTTGGCATCTTATAACATTAAAATATACAAGCGATACCAATATAGATTTAAACTCCTGGCAAAGATCATCTGTATAAAGAGTATTTCCTGAAATCATTACTTAAAAAAAAATAGAGTTGTAATTTCCTAATATGTTTGCTTCAGTGTTCACTGTCCAAAAGGAAAAACAGGATTTTTGTAAATACCAGCAAAATCCATTTCTCCAAATCCATGGGGGACACTGGAGTAACGCTGGGGTATGGTCAGTGGTGAGTGGAGCCTGGCACTTTAAATCTGAAGATTATTGAAACAGACTCCTCCACCTCTAGACCTCACATGACCCAGTTATGTTTAACAAAGTCCAAGTAGAGTCGGAGAGGAGAGAGAAACTGGAAGAACAGGGAAAACCCCTCCCTTTACTGAAAGGACAACAGATCCCTAACCATAGAACTATATGCCGCAACAACACACAAACAAGCAAATCACTCAAAGAAAGAGGAAAAATATGAGATATGGTAAGAACTTACCTTTGTTATCACTATTTCTACGAAGTCCATAGGGTTCCACAGGATACCTTGGGGTATAAGTGATGACACCATAGAGTTAAGTTTTCAGCCTCCCAGGATGCACTAGGGTCCCCCTTCTATACCCCGCCCCCGAGCCAAGGCATCTCAGTTTCGTACCAAGCCATAGGCCGGAGGGGGAGAAGGAAGAGAGAGAAAAAAGACCTGGACACACACAAGAATCACATTCTCACCAGAGGGAGACTGAATAACCGGTGACCAGAGCAAGGCCCATCTGCAGCACAGGTGCGACAGGGCGGGAGTCCTGTGGAACCCTATGGACTTCGTAGAAATAGAGTTAACAAAGGTAAGTTCTTACCATATCTCATATTTTCTACTTCAGGGTCCATAGGGTATCCACAGGATACCTTGGGGATGTCCCAAAGCAGTATCCTTCAAGGGTGGGGACGCTCCTGTGCTGAAAGGAGAATCCACCGCCTGAAGGAAGCATCCTGAGAGGCAAAGAAGTCAAACGCGTAATACCTCACAGAGGTACGGACAGTGGACCACGTGGCAGCGTTGCAGATCTGGACTGCAGAGGCACCACGTCAAGCTGCCTACGAAGGAGCCACAGACCTAGTGGAATGAGCCCTCACAGAGGATGGAACCGGCAGGCCTTCATGAAGATAAGCTTCTGAAATTGCCATACGGATCAAACCTGCCAAAGTTTGCTTTGAAGCAGGCCAGCCCTTTTTACGGAAGCCATAGAGGACAAACAAGTCGTCCAACTTCCTAAACGAAGAAGTGCGGTCAACATAAATCCTTAAGGCCCACACAACGTCCAAAGTGGCCTCACCCACTGAAAGGTGAGGTGAGTTAAAAGCCGGCACAACGATTTCCTCGTTGATATGAAAACGGGAAACAACCTTGGGAAGAAAATCAGGACAAGTGCGCAGCACCGCCCTGTTCCCATGAAATATCAAGAAAGGGGGTCTACAAGAGAGAGCCCCTAAATCAGAAACACGTCTGGCTGAAGCGATGGCCAGAAGGAAAATTGTTTTAGCTGTCAGCCATTTAAGATGCACTGAGCCCAGTGGTTCAAATGGCGGTCCCTGGAGAGCCCTCAGGACCACAGCCAAAACCCAAGGCGCCACCGGTGGAACAAATGGCGGCTGAATTCGAAGAACACCTTGCATAAAGGTGCACACATCAGGGAATGTAGCAATCCTACGATGGAACCAGACAGACAGGGCAGAAACCTGCACCTTCAAAGAAGCAAGGCGAAGCCCATGGTCTAGTCCTGCCTGTAGGAAGGCTAGCACTCTAGACAGACGGAACTCCCAAGGTGCATAACCTCTCGGTCGACACCACTAGAAGAACGTATGCCACACATGATGGTATATTCTTGCAGAAGACGGTTTCCGAGCTCTTAGCGTAGTTCGTACTACAGAGCTGAAAAAACCCCTGGACCTTAACATGGCCGTCTCAACAGCCACGCCGTCAGACAGCAGAGTCCGGTCCGGGTGAAGACAAGGACCCTGTGACAGTAGGTCCGGTCGTAGCGGCAACCGCAGAGGAATGTCCACGAGACCCTGAAGGTCTGAGAACCAGTGCCGTCTGGGTCACGCGGGAGCTATCAACAGGAGCGTTCCTCCTTCCTGTTTGAATTTCCGGATTACCCGTGGAAGAAGGGAAAACGGAGGAAAGAGATAAGCAAACCGGAACGTCCACTGGACGGACAGAGCATCCACCAGAGACGCCTTTTCGTCTCTTGTGCGAGACCCGTACACCGGCAACTTATTGTTGTGCCGTGACGCCATGAGGTCGATCTCTGGAAGACCCCACCTGTCCACCAGAAGTTGAAAGACGTCCTGGTGCAGAGACCATTCCCCCGGATGAACGTCCTGGCGACTGAGAAAGTCGGCCTCCCAGTTGAATACCGCTGATATGGCCGGGAGATTGCGCTCCGCCCAGATCAGGATGCGGGACACCTCTACGAGTGCCGCCCGACTTCGGGTTCCTCCTTGCCGATTTATGTAGGCCACGGTGGTGGCGTTGTCCGACTGGACCTGCACGGGATGACCCTGGAGAACCCGATGGGCCTGTTGAAGAGCATTGAAAATGGTGTGGAGTTCCAAGATGTGTATCGGAAGCTCCTTTTCCGCCTGAGTCCATCTGCCCTGGAACAAGTGTGGACCCGTGATCGCTCCCCAGCCCGGAAACTGGCGTCCGTTGTTAATAGGACCCAGTTCGCCACCCAAAACGGACGACCCTTGTTGAGATGGGTCGTCTGCAACCACCAGGCAAGGGACAGGCGAACCTCCGGAGTGAGCACCATCGTCTGGGATTTGAGACTCTGAGGCAGTCCATTCCATTTGGACAGGATCAATTGCTGCAGAGGTCTGGAGTGAAACTGGGCATATTCCACCATGTCGAACACGGACACCATGGAGCCCAGTAATCTCATTGCCGAGTGTAGAGACACACGGCGACTCTGCAGACAACTGCAAACCTCAACTGCAAGGCAGAGATCTTTTCCCCCGTCACAAAGATCTTCTGCTGACTGGAGTCCAACAAGGCTCCGAGGTGCAGAATCCTCTGAGACGGGATCAGGGTGGACTTTTGCCAGTTTATCAACCAACCGTGCCGTTGCAGTACTGCAATCGTCAGATCCAAATGGTGTAGAAGGAGCTCCGGAGATCCTGCTACCAACAGAAGGTCGTCTAGGTACGGCAACATGCGGACTCCCTGCAGCTGCAGGGAAGCCGCCATGACCGCCATAACCTTGGTGAACACACGTGGTGCTGTCGCCAGGCCAAAAGGTAACGCCCAGAACTGGAAGTGATCGTTGCGGATTGCAAACCTGAGGAACGGTTGATGGCGCGAAAGGATAGGGACATGCATGTAAGCGTCCTGTATGTCCAACGACACCATGTAATCCCCAGGTTCCAGCGCCAGAATGATGGACCGTAGGGTCTCCATCCGAAACCTCGGCACCCGCAAGAACTTGTTGAGTGCTTTGAGGTTGAGGATCGGACGGTACGACCCATTGGGTTTCTGCACCAAAAACAGATTGGAATAGAAACCCAGGCCCCTCTGGGAGAATGGAACAGGCACTATAACTCCAGCCTGGAGCAGTATGCAAAACCTTCCGCAATTCCGTGGCTTTGTTCCGGTCTGATGGAAGACCAGTGGTGAAGAATCGGGATGGGGGTCTGTGCCGAAAGGAGGGCATACCCGTGAGAAACCACCTCGTGAACCCAACTGTCTGTCGTGGTTACCGACCAACACTGGGCGAACCGTAGCAGGCGGCCTCCCACTTTGGGATCCCCCAAAGGGAGGCCCAGACCGTCAGGCCGCAGGTTTGTCATCTGATTCCGGGGCTTGGCCGATTTCTTGGGGCCAGCCTGTCGAGGAAAGGACTGTGCTTTAGGCCTACCCTGGGCCCCGTAAGGCTGAAAGGACGGCGTACCTGAACTGGAAGGAACTGCAGCAGACGGGAGACATGCCGATTTGGCTGCCGCCAGCGTGGCTACAATTTTGTCCAGATCCGGACCAAATAGGACTTCTCCACTAAAAGGCAAAGCTTCCAAGCCCTTTTTGGAATCAGCGTCCGCCTTCCAAGATCACAACCATAAGGTGCGACGAGCCGCCACAGCTGCCGAAAAAATCAGAGAAGTCAGGGTACTGATATCTAAAGCCGCTTCATTAATGTCGGAACCGAAAGACGCCTCTAAACTATCTGCCCAGCGCTCCATAGCTCTGGCTACCCAACAAATGGCCATAGCCGGCCTGGCTGAAACCTCCCCCCCCTGCCCCCCCCTGCGAGGGAATAAACGGACTTTAGGCAGATTTCCACCTTACGGTCCGTGGCATCCTTTAAGGAGGACATGGGTAACGTGGCATTTCAGACCAGGCGTGTGTCACATGGGAATCCACCTGTGGCAGGGATTCCCACTTAGCAAAATAATTGTCCACAAACAGATAAGCCACTGCTAAACGTCTTTGAGGCTGATACCGTTTGCCAGGATGTTTCCACGCCTCCTCTAAGTGGTCTACCAATTGACCCGAAAGAGGAAACACTGTGGCGTCACCCTTAACATCTTTGAAAAAGGCATATTTGGATTTTTATACCAGAAGTTCATCATCCTCAATAACTAAAGCTGTGCGGACTGCACGAATAAGGCCAGGTATATAAACCTTAGACTTAGCGTCCGACTCTTTAGTACGGAGAGGTTCTTGGTCCGAAAGATCCAGAATCTACCCATCATCGTTCGTCCCCTCGTCATCCTCATAAGGAGTGGACAGAGACGACACCGGCCGCTTATGAGGCTGCAACGCAGACTCCCCTTGTAACACATCTGACAAATGCTGCACAGAACTTGTCAGAATTAACCCACGCAGGCTCCTGAGAAGGGGAAATAGGGATACTATGGGGTACCATCAGTTGTCTCGGGAACCCCTGCATGGGTGACGACACCACTGACTGCTGGGACAATCCCATCTGAGGGAACGCAGGTTGCGGAGCTAACTGGCCCACTAGGGTTGTAAGCGCTTTAGCGAAACAAGCCCAGGGCGGCTCCTGAACTGGAGCCGTGACCGTAATTGGCCGTGTCAATAAAAAACGCCGCCGACATAGCCCCTCCGCTCTACCTTCCCCCTCCGCTATAGGTACCTTATACGTAGTACACAGAAGCTGGAGAGGAAAATCACTCTCAGACATGATGGCAAGTATGTGACCCCTCTCCCTGATACGCGTTAGTATAGTGGGAGAACAGCCCTGCAATCAGCGCACCGCAAGGGCTTTAGCAGAAGAAGAGCAGGGACAGTGAAAAGGCTGACAGTAGAAAGTGAAAGTACAGGCAGCAGATGCTAGCAGTCACATACAATGCAAAGAAATCAATCCCTGAACTATCAGCGCTGATCCTCAACTACGCAGACACAGAGTCTGGTAGGACACAGTGCTGCATACACAGACCTATTCCAACGGAGGAGAGGTATGCCGGGGGACCCAGACCACGATGCCACCGATCAGCAGCGTCCAGCAGGGTTCACCATGCTTCAGGAAAGATGGCCACCGAGGAGCAGAGAGGAGGCCGGCCTGGGGGAGGAGCGCTGCCACAGGGCCAATCGGCAAGTACAGAGAGGCTGTGTGCAGCGGGGGAGGCGCCGGCTGTGTACAGGGAAGGCGCGCTCCCCTGGCATGCAATTAACCCCTGGGACACCGCAGCGCTACCGCTCAGCGCCGGTCCGCTGTCCCAGGGGGGTAGTGGAAGCGCAGATCTACTCTAGCTACTCTCCTCAAAACCAACTAAACATGACCTGTAAAGCTGTGGATTTGCGATTGAGAACATAGCAGCGTTCCCAGACACCCCTGTGACACTCCCATAACACATCCCCTTTTTGCGATCACTTTAGGTCACCTCTCAGTCTCTGCCCAGGGATCGCAATCCCCTTCTCAAGTGTTAGCGATGCCATACTCAATTGTGAATGGCATATAGGACACTTGGTTTTATGCATACGCCGTAAGGGATTTCTGGACTTTTCACGCATGTGTAGTAGTAAAACATTGCTCTGCTGCGTAATCACCACCACAGTGTCAGTCTCTGAATCAGGCCTTTTGTACAAATATACGATAACTTCCGGGGAGAAAATGAACACATAATACCCTTTACCTTCATGTGGTCTCTGTGCAGACTCCCTTGTAGTCACAGGAGATCCTCTATTCAAATGGCTGCTGTATGATGCCCCGTGTTGCAATTGATGATCTTCATATGAGAGTGGACTATGTCTGGGTTTTCCAGGGTCTGGTACAATTACAGGAGCTCCCCTTGGTATTGAGCTGGAGCTAGATCTACTTTTCAGCAACATCTCATCATACACTCGTTCCATAGTCCTGGGGTCTTGCAAGACCTCCATTGGATGCAAAGGGTGGTAAGGTCTACCCGTACTTCCAATTATGGATCGTACATCATGCTTCTTGGAACTCATAGAAGAACCGCTGTCATACTTCAAAGGTGTACCCTGTACAGGAAAAGGAACAAACATGGTCTTAATAGAACTTAAAAAAACCACATAAAATTTGATAGATGGTTTCTGGATATGCAGTTGCTGTGTCTACTGTAACTACTTTCATCCTCATAAAGATAGGACTCTGTAGGCCCAGTACAAAGTACCAAATGATCCGAATGTAAAAGATGAACATGTTTTACCATTATTTACTTTCCTACTAGATGCAATTCTGTACATTATAATTTTCCTCAGGAAATATTTATTTTGGCAACAGGAATCTACAGTGTTTATTATTTCCCTTGTCCACATTACATTGCACTAGTGGCACCAATTTGTTATCCGTGGAGAGGCATCGCCACATTCCAGGTACAGTAGTTACAGCTGATTTATTATCAAGTACATAACAAAAAGCGATGGTGGGTGTATCTCATATCATTATTTCCCTTCTGTTATATCCACATGCTAATGTTAATGCCAGTAGCAGCCATATAAAAAGTCTAGGAATGCCCCAAAATAATGATGACCCATGCATCTGTAGCACAGAAGGCCATGAGAGACTAGCTGATAGTGGGTAAGTGTCAACCAGAGGAAGTGCAAGACTAAATAAATTAAACAGTAATTTAAAAACATATAAAATGTCATTTCTGGCAAGGACCAATAAGCCCCAAAATTACAATTCAGAAATGAACTATAAAGGAACAATACACAGTTCACTATTACTCTGACATTCCACTGTAGTTCTGACAAAGTATTCTGCTCCTACTGCATTACAGACAGCTGAAATCCCTTACACATCCAGGACAAGTGAAGGTCCTGTCATTTATCAGCTGTTTGACCTGTATGACATCCCAGCTGTGTATTAATCCACACAGTCCATCACAGACAAAAGGCTAGTTATGTGCCTCCTCCATGCATCAGAGTAAAGCTTTGTATCATCCAAAAAAAATCCACTATAGCAAAGGATTCTGGCTTCAAATTCCTTCTTGTACCCCAAACTATAAGATCTGCCTGAAATTGTTCTCCATTTGAAAAAACTTCTCTTAAAAACACAAGGAAGAAGGCTAGAAAGGTTGACGTCTGGGAGGCAAAAGGCAGGAGAAGGATGTCTGACTGACAAGATTGGGGCATTGCCCAATGGCAAGGCTTTAGAGGACTGGTCTGAATTCTAACAATGATTGGATAGGGCACTTATAGGTGTTATAACATAGTGCAGCCCTACTACTTCATGTGTTGAAACCATGGCCATTACTTCACCTAGAGCTGGATGGTCAAGCTAGACATATGCTTACTAACCAACTCACAAGTGTAAAGCAGTTGGTCACCTCAGCATTTCCAATTACACTGGTGTTGGTTCGCTGGAGGTGGAAGTCTCTATTACACAGTTTAATTCCCCATTAAACACAAGCAGCTTTAGAGTGACATCTATTCTTTGAGTGCTACGGTGAGGACATGGGCTAAACTTTACCCACAAAACACACAAACCTCTCTGCTACCAGTTTATTTCTCCTATTACAAAGCAGGGTCAGTTTTTCTTTATTTATAAAAGCTACACAAATCATTGCACATGGAATAGGTAAAAATAACATCTAAGATAATATAAGTACAGTCTATATCTGTGCATTGTAAGTATGAAGAACACAATGCGTAAATGTGTGACTTTATACAGAAGAGTTTGTTTTTCTAGAATTCTTCCTTAAAATATACAATGACTTTCCAGTACTGCCTGGAGAATTTATACCGGTATGGAAAGATACCCCCTGGTGACTGGAATACAGCTATAAAGCTTATTCTGCTGGCTCTATCAAGTAGCTGGCTGTGCTGTGAGGTTCCATGGGCTGGCTCTGAGAATATGGAGACGTGCCCAGTGACTCACAACCACGACGACAACAGCAACAAATCTGCCTGAGGACTTCCACGCTCCAGAGCCAAGTATGCTAAAGTGTGCAGTGATCTTTCACCCAGTCACAATGTGATTTCACAAGGCATATGTTATCACAGACACTGCGAGGTGACACTCTCAGAATAAAACACTGCTAATACTCTTATTGTTTTATGCAGAGTGCATATATATTTTGCATTTTTATAAAATAAAAAAAATCAGAACACTCAGACCTCCATATACCTAGCATTATGTAAAAACATGGGAAAACTACGCAGGAACAGATTTTAATATTTAATTTTAAAATTCCATCATTAATTACCTGTAGCATCATAATATTCAATTCCCTTGTGCATTCGAGCATACTCTTCACTTCACTGGTGGTTTTGTCTGCCCTGTTATCATTTTCCACCTCATTATAGTTATAACAATGCAGCTCTACAACAATACAGATGTGTCCTCATACACTCTGACTTCAGCTATGCCAAATAACCACACTCGGTGCTCCAGGTCCTGGGCGACTCAGCCACACCCAGCGTCTTTCTTGCTGAAAATGTGCGTCATATTCGCATAAATAACTGGTGGCGACAAAACTACTCTGTAAGATCTATGCGTGACTGAGTCTGAATTTGCATACGGAGTGCTACAATGCAGCGGCCGCTGTCTTTTTCCATTCCTTTAGCTTCATCTGTGACTTTGAATGTATATAAAACTAATTCCTTAAAGTCGCAGCCCAGCATCCCTAATACGCTAAGATGCAAAATTGAAAGAAAAAGTAGGAAAGCTACACCTCCTGGAGCTGGTCAATTTCGCAAGGAGTCTCGTGCCATATGGTGTATGGACGCTAGGTCAGTGGTTCCCAAACTTATTGGAATCACGGCGCCCTAGAGTATCAGCATTGTTTTCACGGCACCCAAGTTTAAGTTGGTTATTTAGAGATTCAGAAAAAAAATGTAATAAAGTGAAGTACATTGTGCTTAGCCGTCATCCTTAGGGTCAGTTATGTGGTGGTGGACAAGTTTGCACTTCTGTGTGTCCACATATTTACATTAAATTGACCTTAAATAATTTGATTTGCTTCTGGACCACCAGCCTGAGGCACCCCTGCAAATGTTCCGAGGTACCCCAGCGCACAGTTTGGGAACAATTGCGCTGCGTGCAAGAGGACAAATCTGTAACTTTATAACCACAGGTCATCCTGATCCTCTCTCTTTTTTATATTTAACTTAATTACCAATGTTCTCTCTGATTGGCAGAGCGGTAGCAACTACAGATGGTTGTGTTTACATGTAGCTCTTAGGCAGAATGTGCATGAAACACACATGTATGAAGCTTTTAACAAGCATATGTTCAGTGCCGGCTGTACAGGCTGCAGTGTGCATATCTGGAGTGTCCAAAGGATGCTTTGGGCGGTACCGCAACAATGATCCTGCAGTCTGTGCGGCGGCACCGCTTGCACGCCCCTAGTTAAGGCACCATACATATTAGTCATTGAAAGGGCACCAAAGTGTACTCATTTAATAACTACATACCTGTGTAATTGAACCTTCTTTATGAGGCCGTGTATTGACTTGAATCTCAGAGCTTTGTCTCAGTTCTTCTCTAGGGATTTCATGGACAGATCTCCCAGCTTCCTTCACTGTGGCCACCATGTCCTCATGGGTCTTCAGCTTCAGGCCTGAAAGGCCTTCATGTGCTCTGACTTTGTAGGCATCAGGCAGGCTTCGTGGAGGAGTGCTTTCTCTTTTCAGCTGCTTAGCATCTCTTCTGAGGTAGTCTTCTTGAGCCTCAATGTAAGAGCGAGGAATCCCTGAACAGAGAACACAAAGCCCATGAAACCTATACAAAGTACATAATGCAGATGTATATGGTATAAAATATGTGCAGGTTATCTATTTACACACAAAGGTATCATAAGGCACAAGGCAGCAAATCCATGCTGAAACCTTTAGAGCCATATTCATTTCACTGTGGATGATAACAGGCTGCTCATCTACAACCTTAGTTTTGAAGCAGTCTCCCAGGCCCAATGACACCCACAACAGTCTACATTTTCGATAGTGTAATCGGCAAATTTTTATCTGTGTGGTTAAATGGTTAAAATACAAATATTTACTGATTATACTACCAAGTAAGCAAATATACAAAACCCAAAGATGTGTCTTCGTTTCAGCATGGGTTATTTGTATATGCAAAACCAACCTGAGATGAACTGAAACCATTTGGTAATCCCTGCAACCAGGGTAAAATGTAACAAACTATTAAGCAGCAGGAATCTGCCTAGCTCACAGCATGTCCTCTGAACAGAAACATGATGTACCTCAACAGTGTTGCTGTTCCACACATTTAACCATTCATTTCCACAGAGAATGGATAAAATACTTTATCAAACATCATTTATACAGTCAGTAGCGCATGCAGGGGGGGGTTTCGGAGTACCCAGAGACCCCCCTGACAGACTTAACACATTAAGCCCCGCCCCCTCGTGGCAATTTTGCCGCGATTCGCGGGTCAATTTGGAGGAGGCGGAGCCAATATGATCTGATTTAATTAGATTCAAGTAATTTGGGCCCGCCCCCCTCTGGATTGACCCGCGAAACGCGGCAATTTTCCGCGAGGAGACGGGCCTTAAGCACATGGTGCCAGCTTGCTAGATCATGTACCTATCAGATCTGCTGGAAGGTAAGTTTTTTGCAATGTATTTGACATATGTTTGACTTATGTACTGTATGTGTATACAAATCTAAATATACAGTACACAGTATATATATATATATATATATATATATATATATATACATACAGTATATATATATATATATATATATATACATACAGTATATATATATATATATATACACACACACAGTATATATATATATATATATATATATATATATACACAGTATATATATAAATATATATATATATATATATACACAGTATATATATAAATATACACAGTATATATATATATATATATATATACACAGTATATATATATAAATATACACAGTATATATATAAATATACACAGTATATATATATATATATATATATATATATATAACCCTCCCATGATAATCCTGCTTTTGTCCGTGAGAGTTAAATCCTTAAGATATCCGATGCCTTAAATGCAAACAATGCTGACATCATCTGTACATTAACACTATCCATGCTCTCTGAATGACATTCAATGGACACTGCGCATTCGGTATGATTTACCGCCTGTATAAACTAACCTAATACTACCCCCCCCTAACCCTCCTTTAGGGTGCCTAACCCTAACCCCCCCCCCCTGTACCTAACCCTAATCCCCCTCTAAGTGCCTAAACCTAACCCCCCTTCCCTGCCGCCCAAAACTAAGTCCCCCAGGGGGGTGCCTAACTCTAACCTCCCCCGCTCCCCCGGGGGTGCCTAACCCTAATCCCCCCTTCCCATAGCCTGACCCTAACCTCCCGGGGGGGTGCCTAACCCTAAGTCCCCCCCGTGAGCCCTAAACCTAACCCTCCTCCCCTGTAGCTGTCTGCGCCCGGCATCCCTTCAATCGGGATGCCGGGCGCCGGTCTCCTGGCGTCGGTAAAATGACAGGCGTCTAGATTTAGATGCCTGTCATTTAACCCTCGCCCAGATTAAGCAGTCGGGAAGCCGGCGGTCGGCATTGCGTCTGCTGGCTTCCTGAATGTATACCGGACACTGCATAGGGGAACCAATGCTAAACAAGAGCAGTAGCCTAAAAGCCACCAGGGCTAAGGAAAGATCTACAAGAACTTTGCCAGCTGAAAACCTTTTTAGTTCAGAAAAGTATTTTTAAACACATAGTACCTGATAATGAGTTGGAAGTAAACCAGGTGTATGTTGCTCCCAGAGGAAAAAAACTGTATATCCACCTGTACGCAGAGAGGTACGCAACCTGCAGTGTGACTGCTCGGTTTGAAATTAGTCATAAACCGGCGGGCACTTGCTTCAACCCTATACTAAGGACATAGGTTACGCCAGGAAACATGGGGTATATTCTGTTATATCCAACTCTGCATAGTCTGTAGCTGACACGCGTGAGAGCACCCCGTTACACCCCTCTGGTCTTAAGAGTAGATGCAACTGAAACGCGTACTTGTCTGCATCAGCTCCAATATTTAAACCCTACACTGTTAACAGATATCAATAACAAAGATACAATAACAAAGGAAACCTACTGAAGACCTGGACATTGTTCCCAGTATTACCCTGTGTTATGGAGCCTCGGATATGCTGTGGCAGTTCCTTGATGCTGTGCGGACTGTGTCTGTCACAAGGGATTGCTCTTCCCATTAAACCTGCACACAAACAGCAAGACAACACTCCGATCATACCATAGAGTCAGGTTTACAAATAAAAACATCAGCCAAAATGTTAAAATGTAGAAGTGGTGCCTATTTTACAGTGTTATATACCACATTTTCCATTTTCTGATGCAACAATAGAAGACTAGAAATTCTGAATTTACATGATGTAAACCATTATATTTTTATTTTTGGTAATTTTATTTAAAAATCGTTATCACGTTTGCAAATTAATACTAAAAAGAAAATTTAAAAATGAAATGCTGAAAATACAGACATTTGTCATTGTTAAGAGATCTGACATGCAATGGGCACTTTTGTAATCGAAACAGAATATTAGAAACAATTGTACATTATTGTTTTATTGAATTACAATGTTCATAGACAATGAAAACAGCCCCACACATCTAACGGAGTGCCATATCAGGATTGGTGCCTATCCTATTATTATCCATTCCCAATTCGGTCACATCCCTGTGACACAACTGTCCATATACGCCCATTCTGACAGTCAGTGAGGTTGACAGGGGGCTCCATTGGCGGCACTCTTGGCTCTCACACCTTGAACCTGCCCCACAGCTAAATAAATACTGCCCCCAGCGAGTTCATTCTAATCAGCAGCCAAATTCATTATATTAATACTGAGAGTGAGTTTGAAATTCTCACCTACTTACCACTGCCAGCACTGGACCACACTTTCTCCTCCACCAGTTATCAGTGCTGAGAAAATCTGGTAACTGCACTGAACGCAAAAGTGTACATATGGAGAGGTCTACAGTAGAACAACCCATTTAAAGAAGCCTGGGTATACATATTATGATTTATCACCCATTAAATACAAAGGAAAGTCTGTAGCACTTACCCTCTATAGGACAAGCTGGTAACTCCCGAACTTGTAATCCTCTTGGAATTTGTCCTTCCATCATATCATAAGTGCGTTTAGGAGCGCTTGCCTCTTGAGAGGACCCAACAGACCGATTGTCCTCTTTGGAGTTTTGAGTTGTTGAACTACCTAAATAAGAACACACCATCAAACGTGCATGCTATGATCAATTCAATATATTGGCAACCACAATATTGTAAACAAGGTCATTAACCACTTACCTGGCGGCGTCACATGTGATGCGACCTCAGTAAGCAGTGCTTCACCTGGCAAGGTTGCACTACATGTGATTGTGCCACCCCGCTATGTTCCCCGGCTTGAGAAGAGGAGGACAGTTCTCCTCTGACTCCCCGGAAGTGCCACAGTGGATATCACTTCCAGAATCGCATCCCAGAATGCCATGGCACATGCGCCACAGATCACAGTGTGAGGGGGGGGAATTTAGTTAATCTCCAAGCGCTATTTGGCTACTCTCTGCAAGGGCAGAGTTCAGCGGCAGCATGGGGACTGATAATCAGGGAAGGGGGATATATACAGTATGTCCATGGGGGGGGGAGATCTAGCATCACTGGGGGAGGTGTAATATAAAGAAATATGAGGCTAGAGGGGGCAATATAATAAAAAAAATTACATTGTTCACAGAGGAGGAGGGGGTTGCAAACAACATGGGCTTTTTACAGGGGTGGGGGAGTTGGTTTATAAGGTAGTGTGGCCATTGGGGGGTGCCAAACAACCCCTAGATCAGTGGTTCCCAAACTGTGTGCCGCGGAACCATGGGGTGCCTTGGGACACTGGCAGGGGTGCCTAGGGACACTTGCAGGGGTGCCTCAGGTTGGTGGTCCAGCACCAAATCAAATTATTTTTGGTCAATGTAATGTAAATATGTGGACAAATAGAAGCGCAAATCTGTCCACCACCACATAACTGAACCTAAGGATGACAGGTGAGCACAATTTACTTCACTTTACTACTTCACTAGATTTTCTTCTGAATTTCTCATTAACAAACATTCACCTTATGGGTGTCGTGAACACAATGCTGATACACTGGGGTGCCGTGATTCAAAAAAGTTTGGGAACCACTGCCCTAGGCATTGTTTTTAAAATAAAATATTTAACATGTATTATTAAAAAATATTTTTAATATTTATTAAATAATAAAACAGACAATTTATCAGCAGTTTTGTGGGAAAAAAGTCATCAGCTAAATGGTTAAATAAAGGATTTAGCCAGACTTAATTTTCCCAAATTCAGGTCGAGTCTCCCATATCCAAATATTCAGAAATACGGAATATTTTTAGCATGACTGAGATAGTGAAATCTTTGCTTTTTGATGGTTCAATGTACACAAACTTTGTTTGAAAATTATTGAAAATATTGTATAAAATTACCTGTAGGATGTGTGTATATAACACATAAATGCATTCTGTGTTTAGATTTGGGTCCCATTCCCAATATATTTCATTATGGTATGTAAATATTCCAAAATACGGAATATTCCTATATCCAAGTTACCCCTGGTCCCAAGCATTTTGGATATGGGAGACTATCAGCATTTCAATTAAATTTGGAGAATGCATTACAGATTTTCGAGCTGTTATACAAGATTTAATGACAAAATGTTATGTCTAGTGATTTAAAATCACCCTCTCGCCAAGAAATGGAATGGTTTTGTTATTTGTGTTGTGATGACACTTTTCTCAACCTCCTTCTCAGACACAAAAGAGACATACTTTTGCACACTCTTGTTTTGTGAAAGCACGAAGAAAGTAGATCAGTTTTAAATATTGTTTCCTGATAAAACATTTTTTAAGATTTATTACATTTATAGCACCACTAGGAAAAGGTAAATATATAATCTCAAATACATACATACCCTAGCAAAATAAAGTCACTTCTTCAGTGTAAAAGAACAAATCTACACTAATATAATAAGAAAATTGGGTCCGTTTATTCAAAGTTGATGCAGAAACTACTGAAAACTGCATCATTTTGTAGTGGAAACTCTTAGAAATAACCTGCACTTTGTTTCATCTCGATCCAGCAAGTTAAAGTTGAGCAATAACAAAAACAAAATGTATTGACATCATCAATGTAAGAGATAGGAGTGGCACTTTGCACGTGGCTGGTAAGGGGAGGGGGGCAGAGGGGCTTCGGGCTCGCGTTCACTGGAATAGGATATGCTACATAGCGGTCTGTGCACAGGTCACACAGTGACATTGGTGTGAGTGGTGGGTGAAGGCACTGCTGACGCCAGTCTGTATAGCGCTGCTGGTCATGTGTGCCACTACAGCGACAGGGCCCCTATGCAAAGCAATGCAACTAGAAGACCTCAAATAAAAAACAATGATGGCAGAAGCGATTTCATCGTGGACAAAGCCGCGGGCAACAATAAATAATAATAAACAGTGAATAATAATCCTCATGATCACCTCAAGAGTAAAGGCATCTATTAATGGAAGGTGTGGTATTACTAACCACAAATGTGTATGAGTGATACTACTAAAAATAAGCAGTTTCTGGGATTTTAAAATAGAATATTAATCATAAGTTTTGAAGCTTCTCCACTGGCCTACAATGTACAGATGCCTTATAATTGCACCTTAATCTGAAGGAGCCACCATCTTGAGTACCCTGCAACTGCTGGAGATGTAGAAACACCAGTTAAAACGCAGTTGTCAGGAAGGAAGTACACTAAAAGCTACAATGAACGGTCCGCTTAAAGTGCATATACCCTTGTTGACACCACTTGAATTTTCCATTGGCGGCTCGATCTCTCAAGCACCTGTGGGACGCAGATGGCGGCACCTCCTCCTTCCGTTGAAGTGGTGATTTTAGGATAAGTCTCAGGGGAGGAAACCCCACAAAACCATTACAAGGGGTTAATGTAGTTTAGCAAAGAAACAGTTTGGTTCAATTTCTTTAACACTGCAAAGTATTTAAAAAAATGGTTGTTTTTAATCAGTGTGTGTCGCTCAGCTTTATTGAATTACTCTCTAAGATTAGTGACTAGTCAGTGACTAAGTTGTCTATGTACTAAGCCTTGGAGAGAGAGAGAGAAAGTGGAAAGATAAAGTACCAACGACTCAGCTCCTGTCATTTTTCAAACACAGCCTGTAAAAGTGACAGTTAGGAGCGGATTGGTTTGTACTTTATCTCCGTCCACTTTATTTCTCTCTAAGGGTTATTACATAGAGCCCTAAATCGCTTAATGGACATCATCTAGAATATCTGCCACCAGTTGGCTGTAGCATTTGCGAACTCATCACTTCCATAAGGAATACAAGTGTAAGTTTTTAAAAAGATAGAACTTCTAGCGTAACTCATTATTGGCCTCATTTATAAACGCGTTTTATCATTCACAGCGAGTGATAAAACTTGTTGCATATGATAAATGGTGCTCCAGCCAATCAGCATCCAACTGTCATTTTTCAGGCAGATGACAGTTGGGAGCCGATTGGCAGGAGCACCATTATCATATGCAACAAGTTTTATCACTCGCTGTGAATGATAAAACTCGTTGATAAATGAGGCCCTATGTCATCATGTTTTACACAGTCTTTAACAACAGCTCCAAGGAAAGGAAATCACCAAACTTGCCATCGAGGGACAGGATGTGGCCTTTCTTGCCTTTATAAATGACCTGACCTTTGGACAGCGGTTCCTCCCGCATTCTGTCTACCCTGCCTGGGCTGTTTTCTCCCATGATCTTCGATATGGTTCCTTTGTAAAGTACTTCTGCTGGAGTGCCCTACAAAAAGTGATATTTGTGTAAGGACAAAACATAAAAAGTACCACCAGTGTGTGAATCAGAAGTGTATAATAAAGACTAACATGTGTAATGGACCCTCTGTATGTTATTTGTGGATCTGGGGAAGGTCGACTGCTGGGCAAACCTTTAGTGAGACTTCCTCCTTGAGCGGTGCCTGCAACGCAAAAACAAAAGAATACATTTTAAAAAGATCATTTACCTCTATTGGTAAAATGTACTAAGCCTTTGGAGAGAAATAAATTACCAACTAATCAGCTCCTAACTGTTATTTATCAAAAACAGGGGTCTATGTACTAAGCCTTGAAGAGAGAGAAAGTGGACGGAGATAAAGTACCAACCAAACAGCTTTAAACTGCATTTTTCAAACATACCCCTAAAGTGACAGTTAAGAGCTGATTGGTTGGTACGTTATCTCTTACTAAGGCCTAGTACATCTCCCCCTATATCAGTAGCCCCTCAACTCTAATCCAGAGAAGCTCAGCAGCACCACGATATGCCTGCAGACATATCTGTCCATCGGATCTCACACACACACACACAGCGGTAGCCATGAGGAGGGGGACGGGACATGCCCCTGAACCGGCCGCCGGGTCCCGCGGGCACAAGCAGATGATGGTCGTTCATACACACTAAACGGCCATCATCTGCAGATATATCTGTCAGGTATGTACCCAGCTTTACATGTACTTCTGATGTGTACACAAAGCAGGCCAGGCAGATTG